>CM031243.1:322236568-323666497 GCA_018340775.1 Taxus wallichiana var. yunnanensis
AACTATTCCTTCAAGGTTTTGAATGCAATTTAACATTTCTCACTCCAAACAAACTTTTTATCCTTCTTCTATAAAGAAGTTATTGGTGCAACCACTTTAGAAAAATCTTTAAAAAAATTTCTAAAGTAGCCAACAAGCCCCATGAAGCTTCTAACTTCATGTACATTATTTGGTGCAAGCCACTTAGTTATAGCTACAATTTTAGAAGGATCTACAACAATTCCATTCTTACTTATTACATGTAACAAATAGTGCACTTTTGTGTCATAGAAAGAACATTTAGATAGCGTACCAAATAACCATCTCTTTCTCAAGATTTCCAAAACTATATTCAAATGCTCATGGTGTTCCTCAATACTTTTTGAATATATGAGAATGTCGTCTAAGAATATGAGAACAAATTTATCCAAGAATTCTTGAAAGGTATTATTCATTAAATTCATAAATGTTGCAGGTGCATTTGTTAATCCAAAAGGTAAAACCATGAACTCATAATGTCCATACCTTGTTTTGAAAGTTGTTTTATGAATGTCCTCATCCTTAATCCACAATTGATGATATCCAGATCGAAGATCTATCTTAGAATATACCGATGCTCCATGCATCTGATCAAATAGATCATCAATTCTAGGGAGTGGGTATCTATTCTTGATTTTTGCTTTGTTTAACATTCTATAATCAATGCACAATCTAAGTGTTCCATCTTTCTTTTTCACAAAAATTATAGGTGCTCCCTAAGGTGAAACACTTGGTCTAATCAAACATTTAGACAAAATTTCTTACAACTAAGCCTTAAGCTCTACTAATTCTATAGTATTCATTCAATACGGTGCCTTAGAAATAGGCTCGATTCTAGGATTGATCTCAATTGTGAAGTCAAACTCCCTTTTGGGTGGAAGACCTAGTAACTCTTCCGGAAACACGTCACTAAAGTTTCGTAACAATGGATATCGTTCCATGACATCGCTGCTCTCTTCATTTGTTTCTGTAATCTTTACTACATATAAGGTACAACCTTTATTTTTGGCCTTTTAAGTTACATAGCTGATAATTTTCTAACATAAATCTCACGTTTTACACCTGTATTTCGTTGTTTTCTGCAGTCATCTAAACAACTAATGTGTTTTTCAAAATAGTCCACTTTAGCCTTATGTTATACTAACTGATTAACCCCTATGATTACATCATAAGACCCCAAAGGTGCAACATAAAGATCAAATTCAATGGAAAATATAGGTAGGTCAAGGACTGATCCAAAAAGACACATACTAATTGTATGAACAACATTGTTTCCATAATGTATAGTCCATGTTTTATCCATGTTTCCAGCTTTTCTTTTTAGTTTTGATGCTAATTTACTAGAAATAAAACATTTAGTAGCTCCGGTATCAAAAATAATAGTTATAGGTAAACCAAATAACTTACCGGAACCTCTATGGGCGTGGCCTATTTCTCAGCCTGCTTGTCAACTACTGTAGTGTGTATCTTGTGCTGCTGATTATGATCATCCTTTTTCAAAGGGAATTGATTTACGTAATGATCTTTGCCACAGTTATAACATCCTCCTACAGGTCCCTTTCTAGGCTCGGGTTTATTTCAGCCTTATAGTTATCATTCTAACCTCCATAGGACTTTTGTCCATTATTATTGTTCTTGACAAAGTTATTCTGTGCATTACAAAAAAATTGTTTGTTGCTTCTTTCTTATTAGTATCAGATGAAAAATTACTTTTCATTCTGAATTTCTTCCATGGTCCTTTCTTAGGTGCAAGAGATGATGAAGAGGAGTTGGAGATTTTATTCCTTACTTCCTCCTTATGTGCGAAACCGCCTTCAATTTATGTTCCTATCTTGTGGCCTTTTCAACAACCCCTTCCATCGTGGTTGGGCTATGAACATCCACCTCTCCTCCTATGACAGAATCAATCCCATGATGAATTTCCATATCCCGAACTTCTCCGTTTGATACCAAGGTACATACTTAAGGATTTTAGTAGACCACTCCCAATACTCGGTTAGAGTTAGATTTCCTTGAGCTAAGTTCTAGAATACAGTAATTTTCGATCATAGTAAAGTTATGGAAACCAATGTTGCCTAAAGTAACCTTTAAATTGGTCCCATGTGATATTAGTTTCATCAATTTTTAACTCAGCCTTTTTGTTATCCCACCATGAAGATGCCTCATGGGAAAGCCGATAAGCTCCCCATATCGCATTTGTTTCTTCTAAGAAATTCCTTATTGCAAAGTATTACTCCATTTCACTTGAGCCAATTCTTAGCCCCATCTCCTAATGTGGTGCCATCAAACTTGGGTGGACTTATCCTTTTTATATCATTAGTGAGTTCATTTGTTAGCTTATTCTTTTTGTTCTCAAGATGATCAGGTATGTTCACATTGTTATTATCAACACCTAAATTGGCATTGTCCTCGGGAGGTGGCTGATTATTATTACCAAAGCATCTTCTTTATCCTCATTCCCATTACTTTTTGTTTAAGTACAACCAAACAATATCTTGTTTCCAATAGGGAAGTAAGGATCTCATCGAGTTTTTGGGAAATTAATTCTCCTTCCTCATGTGGTGGATTATTTGCAACATTTCCTATTTTTCTAACCATTTTTTGTTAACAAGAAAATTTAAGTTTCATTAGATTATGGACACAATAGGTCCAAGAGCTGCAACCTTCATCTCTGATACCAAGATGTAACATTCCCATTTTAAGACTAGAAATAAGGGATTTTTTAAAAACCATAATGTTATTTAAATATCATTTAGAACACACATTCTATGCCAATCAATCTCATAATAGATAACCATATGTAGCTGTAATGACTTGGTATTCTAATGATCTCTCATTTCATGACTCGGTTACCAACCGATCTCTCATGTTAACTTAAAGTATAGTATAATTTATGTATACTATGTATACTTGGATCTCCTACCCTATTTCAGTGTCTTGAGTGATCTGTTTAAAGAACCTATCGAATATTGCTACCAATATTCATCTACCATCATGTTGCTTTAAACTAGGTGACATAGGATAACATAACCAGTAGCTTGTGATACTTTGTCCAAAGATTTACAAAATATTGTTCATGTTACTATTCCTAGATGACATACTCATCATTTTGGAATACGTCATTTACCTCACTCATTTGTTATCTAGAATGGTCTTACCGACTACATTAGTCCACTTTCCCAAGGTTTGACCCTAACCCAGATTAGCAACATAATTTATTATAGGAAGACGCTTTAAATGACTCAGGGTACCTTGGCACATCCAGTTAATTTTGGTCATCCGAGTATGCCTAATATCTTGAGCTAGAGGGAAACCGAGTTCAAGTCTGGATGTGAGTAGATCTAGATGAACAAATATGGAAGGGTGTTGCCACATGTCAACTGCAACACTGTATCCTCGAGAAGTCCTAGGACTTCTCGAGGGTATAGTCCTACAGTTGGCGTGTGCCAACATCTATTAGGATTGATTTATCAAGATGTACATCCATCTTAGTGGTCATTATTCATAATTAAACTGGATTAATATTTAGATTACAACAACCATGCCTAACCATAATTCCAATGTTCATTAAGTTCTTTATCCATAACTATCTTGATTAGATATGGAGAACTTCATTAATTCATGTTTGCATAATTATTCGTTAACGTGGCATAACAAGTAGTTATCCCAAAAACAAGATAGCAAACATGAACCGTTTAATTCTTAATATAACCTAGCTATCCAAATCAAGTGTGTCATCCACCTCAATTCACCTAGTGTTTACTTGAGAAATGTAGTAAAAGATTAAATATCATAACCACTATTCCTTTGATTTTCATTCCATGAGAGAGGAAGAGTCTTCTTATACATGGTTAGATGTTAGGTTTAACATAACCTTTTTATCACTCATCACCCATATAGTTTAATTGTATGTCCCAAGCATATTTCTTTATTAAACTATAGTTGTGTAGTTAGAGAACGACATCTTTTGCAATTTAACAAGTTCATTAATATAGGGAGATTATACTATCTCCTTAATCCAACTTATTATCTTATAACAGCAATAGTATACAACAAATATAAGGAATACCACAAAGATATCACTATTATTTCCATCATACAAGTACAAAAGTATTCACATCACAAATTGGATTCCAACACAAAACCTTTCAATTCATGATGATAAATATACATTTACAAGACTATGCATTTCAGACATTTTGCATGTCAATCAGAATTAAGATCTTAAAATAACATCACTTTTCCATTCCAATACAACTCAAGAATGATTCGAAACTCTTTACATAAGATCTAGAATTAAATAAGCCAATGCATCATAAAATTTCTTGCCTTCTTTTATCACTTACGATGTCCATCTGCAAAAATTGCTAGCATGGGTCAATTCAATGAACTAAGCATGATAAGCAGTAAGCATTAAAGTAAAGTGCATTCCACTAATTGTTTCATTAAAAACTCTACTTTAATGAAATAATTAATATATCATACAAATAATCATAAGTAATAACATCTAGAAAAGAAGTACATTAAAAGAGTCTGAATTTACTTTTAAGAAAAGAACTTAATATAATCTGTAACATCTGAATTATATCACCAGGTTTAATTGATCCTATCAATTACTTTAAAATAGTTGATAGGTATTGTCATCCAATTGTCTCATAGTTCTATAAGAATAGAAATACACATTTATATGTACTAAGAAGAAAAAGAAGTTAATTACAGCATAGATCATATTAGAATGCTTCATCTTTCCATATAAAAAGGAAGAAGAATCAATACATATTATTCCCCAAACACTAATCATCTGAAAGACAAATACAGGTTTAGAACACACGAATCTACCTCAATTCAAAGATAACAATATAAGGATTCAACATTAAGGGAAAAGCATCTAACAAGAATCCCAAATCAATCCAAGTAGGGTAGAGAGTCAAAATAATTCCCCATAAGTCAAAACTAACTCCCATATGTTAGAGGATATAATTCAAATATCTGAAACCAAATGTTCCACAATAAATTTTCCATCTCAGAAGAAGATTGAAAATAGAAAAGTTCAATCAAATGAACTTACCCAAACAATAGTAAGAAGGGATCTCCATTGGAAAAGGTCCAATCCCAAATTCATTTCATTTATACTATGAAATGAATTCCCTTATCTATTTCAAACTTAGAAATTCTTTACCCAGTTCCCAAAAGAGAACACAAAACCGAACGTATAGTTAAAGAAAGAACACTTCTAATTTTCCATTACAAATCTAACAAACTAGTTTACCTATTTCCATTCACCAAGTTCAATTTCAATTCAAATCTCATAATGAAATTCATAGTACAGTCCCTAAACAATATAATGTCCCCAAGAGAACATATTCAATTCTCTTTTTAAAACCAAAGATTCGTTCAATGAATCCAACAAGGAATATAAATCCAAAAACAAGTGAAAGATACACAAGGATCAATACAACTCACGAACTCAAAAGACTGAAATCCTATTACAAGGCTTCAATAGCTTGATGCAACAAAGTAAATAGTTTGTGATTCCCAAATAAGAACAATAATACAAAGCATTTTGAACAGAGATATTGTATCCTTCCATACAAAATTTAGTATACTAGGTTTAAATTCAACTTTCTAATAAAACCCAAGAAATCAAATAAAAAGATCAAAGAGAGTAAGAAACCCCAATGATGTTTAAGTCAAGAGATGTTCCAATCTTACTTCCAACTTGACTGAAATAGAATCCCAACCAGGACTCTCAAGTTCCAGTTAAAAGCTTATGACATGGAAAGTATTTGTTTCAACATCTATAACAAGAAGGAGAGTAAATATTGCATTTCCAGAAGCCTCTAAAATTGTTAACGACTGTTCCAAACAAACTAAAAATCATCAATACCCATAACAAGATATAATTCTAGTCCTTTAATCCTTCTAAAATAATAGTCAAGCCTTCAACAGGACATGGGTTTACTTAGGGTAGAGAAGAATAGGATACACTTTGTATTCACATGCCCTATCAAGTTCAAAGAAGGCGGTATAGTCTAAAAGATAGAAGTACCACAATCGGTCCAACAAGAAGCTACAAGAAGAAGATCTCAAAAGAGATTACTAGGTCTACTTCTAAACAAAACAAATCTCTCAAGACCCTTTCGAGTAGATAGTCCATAAATGAGTTTAAAGCTTTTCAAATCCTTAATACCAACAAAACTCTAGCTCAGAATACAAGTATAGAATCAAACACGTCGATTCCAACATAAGTTCAAAACAACCATGTATGGAATACTAGTACAAAGTGTCAAACACGAGCTTCGAACAAAAGCTCGAACTTCATAAGGCTCTAATACTGGCTCAAACAAACATGAAGTTCAAATACGAGCCTATAACGAAACATGAAGCCCTAAATACAAGCTCAAAACAAAACACCAATGCTCTAATATGAGTTCAAGCATTTTAAATCCTTGAATAAGAATAAAACTTCCAGCTTAGAGTATATGTACAAAACAAAACTCATCGATTCGACTACAAGTTCGAATCACACAAGTACTGAACACGAGTACAACATTGATCATGGAGCTTCAACAAAAGTTCTAAACAATACAAGCTCCAACTCAGCTCAAAATAACACAAAGTTTAAATACAAGCTCCTAGCAACACTCGAATGCTCCAATATAAGTAAAAATGAAACACAGTTCCAAATAATAGTTCAGAACGAAACATAAGACTCCCATAAAGGTTCAAGACCACACAAAGCAACTAATTCCAGTTCAAAACAACACCATTCTTGCATACAAGTTTCAGACTAAATTACAAAGCTTCAAATACAATTTTCACAAGCATGTCACCATCAAACTAGCACAAAGAAAGTTTCCCAAAACCATCATTACTAAGCAATGGATTTACATTCCAAAAACCATAGAGATTCATAAAAACATGCAAGTAGATAACCAGACAAATCATGCAAATATTTATCTCATGAGAGTAGAGTTGTTCTAATGAATCACTTAGAAGAAAGCAAGAAATCTTAATGGGTAGGGCCTATCATGCCCGATATTTCTCCGCCAATCGGAAGGATATTTCCAATCGAGATTCCAACTCTTTTTCTTTTCCACGACGATAAAAACTAAATTTTTTTCTTCCAATGCCTTTTATGTATCCCCTTGATCGAAAATAGACAAGAGAAACCAAAAATAGCCAAGAATAAGAAGAATTCAAACTATTGGTTCAAAGAATCGATAGCTCCATGCTGCAGAGTGAAATTCGCGAGGCATGTAAAACCAAACAACCTCTCACAAACCCACCTCCCATGTTTCCAAGACAGTTTGCACACAAAAACCGAGATCCATAAATGCCATAACTCCCAATTCTCCCACTTATCTCTCCTTTCCACCACCTCCCAAAACTGGCAAATACCAATTCCAAATCAACATGCAATTCCATGCTTCATGAATCCTCCATGTAATCCCCAATAAAGTTAACTAGCCCTTGCCAAAAATGGACATACCACCTTGCATTAATACCCAATCAAATCAAATAAAAGCCATTAGAACCATCACCATAGTGCCATGCGACCCTAGGTCCCTTTTAAATAGTTTAGGATAGATGTCCCCAAAACTTAGGTTAGTCTAACAATAATTTCCTTAGGTCTTAAAACATTGCCATAGGTAGTTTCCACCTTAGGTTAGATTAAATTCACCTCCATATAGTATTAGGCATTAGGTTAACATAGTCTAGTATTACTATAGTAATCTCCCCTTCCCATATTCATTTAGCACAAGAGCTTAGGTTAGGTCACCCCCAACACAATAGAATAAGAAGCTTAGGTTAGATTATAACCCAATTAAATAGACGTAGCTAGGGAGTAGGTGCTCTTACCTAGTTTAGGATACCGTTAGGATAGTCCTTTAGTTTTAGGATTCTGATCCCCTTCATAGTCATAAGTAGACTATATTTTTTTATGCTAATAATTTCCTATAGAGATCAATCCCAAAGACCCAAGCACAACATACAAATGAATGAAGTCACATTCACTCAAGCCCAAATAATTTATAACATACAAAGTTCAGTCCGCTATGTCTCTCAACTAATGAATGTCGATTTACCATTTAGTTTGTTAAGAAGATTTAAAACATTCCTTGGATCACTAAAATTGATCCAAGGATGAGTCAATACAAGAGATACATTTGCAACTCTAAAAATCAGATTGCAACTTATCAATAAGAAGTGAAAATGGATTATTGTAAGCCATATCATTCCATTCTAAAGAATCCAAGAGAATAAATTATTTTCCCTAACAAACATGATTTTCAACAATTAAGGGAACACACCTCATTCAAGAAAATCACATGTCAACGCTTGTAATGGAAAGAGAAATATAACAGCTTGTCCAAGGTGTTATAGTTTAAGTCCCATAGTGACGAGCCAGAGTTCAAAATATACCAAGGGGCAATCATACCAGTACTAGATTCTAAGGGAACAAACCCTTGGTAAATGCTCAGTAGCTCTTGGATGAGCAGTTATGTAATGCGGTGAACAAGATCACGGTTGAGATTGAGTCTAGGCTCTTCGAAGAAATGAAAGAGTAATATTTCTAGAGGAAAAGCTAAAAAATAAGGAAGAAGAGTAATTGAGAAAACTAAGGGCTTGAAACAAGAAGAGTTGATCAAAGCACCCAGTTACAGTGTGAGTTAAAGGATGAGAAGGCTAGAGTACATGAAGTATACAAAAGGTGGATTCCATTATAGATGCAATAGTGTTGAAGCATCTAAATCCCAAAGCCTCTCCGCGCAGAAGTTTGGATCTACCCTAGAATTCCCGGAGGACTTAACTAGAATACTCATCATGGAGAGGAAGCCGCTAGCCTTGGAATATGAAAAGAAGTGGACGCATGTTTAGAAAAGGAGGATAAATTGAAATTCATGGTGCTCATAGCTGAATACAATAAGGTCCTTGCTGATGTAAAGATTGCTTCCCAAACTACTGAGGCCATGTATGAAAACTGTGCAGACAGAGACAAAGTGGCAAGCATGTTGGTTGCCAATGATGAAGCAAAACTTAAAGAGTTCCAGGAGAAGAACAAGGGGAATAGAGCAGAGCAAGAAAATATCCTCTCTAAGGTAGAAAATAAATCAGAAGTTATTGAGGCCTTATGGGGCTCGATTAAAATCAAGCAAAGGAACTACAACCAAAGATTACACAAAGGATGGATGCGCTAAAGGATATAGGCAATGAGTTAGATAAATTTTTTTGGCACCATGAGTGCACAAGGGGATGGGTTGGGTTTTGATTAGGTGAGCACCTTAGTAGGTAATATTTTCTAGAGAGCACGAGAATGAGGTTGATGCTGGGAAAATCTAGAGGCCGACTAATAGAAGAACTTTCCTCTCTTATTTCTTTAAGTATCATCATTCGCCATTTTTCCTTATTTTCCCATTATTTTTCCCCTTTATTCTTTTCCAAGATGTTAAGTCTTTGTGTATTCTTTATTCTTTGGGGAAGTTTCGAGGGTGGAGAACAGGAAAAGTGTGGGGTGATGTTGAGGCTCTGAAAAATCAACTAAGTCTAAAAAGGGTGCATATGCATGCAAGGTTTAAAAAGTGTGCAAGATAAGGTGTGTAGGGAAGGCGTAAAGTAGGGTTTTGGTAGAACTGGGATGCAGAACCACGGAGAAGAATTTGGGACTTAGCCATTTTTACCTATTGGGTAGGACATGAGAAAAATGTGACCTGAGTGGATAAGGTGCCAGCCTGGCGATAGGGTGGCCTGGAAGGAATATACTCTAGGTAGAAACTTCTAGAAGGACATCATGGAAAGGAGAGGTGAGCTCATGCCTAAAGGAGCATGCGCCCATGTGGGACCACATAGACACTTGGCAACAGATCTCGAGGCCACGTGAAGAATGAGTGGGAAGTTCAGAAGGCTATATATATAAGCACCGCATAAGTAAAAGAAGAAGAAGAAGAAGAAGAAAGACAAAAGGAAGAAAGTGGATAGAGGGCAGAGCTCTACATAAATACTATAAGGACTCTGTTAGCTTGGGTTAATAAGCATAAGAAAGGATGTATCAAGGGTTTGGGGTTTATAAATTTTCTTTTGAGATCCTAGCTATATGAATCCAGTTATAATGCATGACTGTGGTCTGCTCTTCTGTGACATTCTGTAATGGGCCTAATGAATGTAATAAGGTTACCAGTTTATGTGAATACAAACATTAATGGTTGTGATGCATACATCCTTCTTCATAGCTCTTTTTCATTTATGTTTACAAACTAAGTATGAATGTTTGTACAACTTGCTTTTTATTTTGGTGTAAGTTCTATAATCTTTTAAGCACTTTTCTATCTAGAATGATTACAAGGATCTAGAAGCCATTCTAAGCTCTATGGTACTTGTATGTCTTATTCCCTCTCAAATCTCTTAAAATTGGACCATAGATGATGTTTCCCACTAAAATCACATAGAGGAGAGACTCGATGCCTGCACATTCCTCAAGTGAGTGTCTAGTGCCCACCGGGTGATAGGCCAGCGCACATGGGGTTTCCTATTCTTTGATGCGTGTAGAAATGACTACATCTCATGATTTTTTCCCTTCCTTTGGTTTCGGATGCAAATGAATCCTTTGTAGTATGTAAATATGATCCAATTTTAGGTTTGTTGAGGTATTAGACCTCAATAATACATGGTTTATGTCACTTCCCCTACTTAAAATCTCTCCATTTTTCTTCTACTATTTTTTCAACCAAATTTGGAATTTAAAATATGAAATTTTGAAGAAGGTTTGGGTTGGGTGCATTCTTGGGTGTAGCTTTTTTTGATTGACTATGAAATTTTGTTTCACACTTGAGGAGGGCTAATAGAATTGGTAGAAATTATTTATCACATAACTCATGTATAAACCCAACTGAGGAACATCCTGACCACCATAAGTTAAAGTGTAGTTGATCTAGATCAAACCAAATCTTGAAGGAAAGGGTGAGGAGAGACATCAATCATTTGAGGTATTTCAATAAATAAGATGTAGAATCATAAAAGAGAGAGGGTGAAGTTGATTGGAAAATAGAATTTAGGGTTTCTTGAAGATTATTTATTACAAACTCTTCAGAATCTAGAAAACAAGGTCGGTAATGTATATACAATGTGATACTCATTTTGGAGATTTGTAAGCAATGTTGGAATTTTAATAAAATGATAAATTTTCACTAAACCATGAATTTTATCCTTTTTTCTCAATGTTCATGCTAGTTGAGAGTAATAAATTTGTAACCTTTTAGGATACATATTTATCATGTATTTCATAAGGTTATAAACTATACTAGTAATGCATGATTGTATGAGCATGGTTAATAACTGAAAATACTAGAAGAAAATTGAAAAACCCTTTCATATAATTGGTAATTCAATTTCCAATTTTCTTCCTTTAATAGAGTTACCTAGACTAGTTATTTCAAGAAACATTTTCTATGAATTCTTGTGAGGATAACATCACCAACATGATGGAAACAGAATAAGTAACATGCACTAAAGAAAATAACATAGAATTATTAATTTAAATTCTTATTTGATTACCCAGCCCAATCAAACCCTCTATTGAACCATGTGACTATGAATTCTAATTCTATAACTGGGAATCATAGCAAAGAAATAGTAAAGAAGATGATTAAAACTCTAAATGGTGCCCTTTGATTTTCTATGGAAGATGAGGAAGGAATATAGATAGGTATATGAACAAATAGAAGGTACAAAGTTTGATAACCCTCACCATTTAGAAAAAATAATGATTGTAACTTTATAACCCTTAAAAATTACATCTCTAATCATCAAATTCAGGAGTTAATTACTAGTTCCCTCATTCTTGGAATATTATAAAAGGATCTACTTAGTATTGTGAGATGTAGTAAGAGAACAAATCGGGAGAAAATAAACTAGTTTTGGAAGAGAATTCAAGTGTTTGAGAGGTCTCTTTTCATAATCGGAATGTGTTTCTTTAGGTCCCCTATTCCTAACCTAGGTGTCAAGTTGAGATTAGTGTTATATATTTGTAGGATACTCACAATCGTATATAGACCTCAAACCCTTTATCTACCCTAGATAATGATTACAATTCTTAGAAAACGTTTCATTGCTCTAACTTTTGAAAACATTGATCCTTGTTATAAACTATAAACCTTTGTATCTAACACATATTTACCATCACAAATGGCATCACTTTCCATAAATTACATTATTAATTTAGACTTATTAATAACATATTCACTTGTTATTATCAATGGGGATTTCAAAACTCTTTATTACCATAAAAACAAGATTTTTTTATCATATGGATGATATAGTGGAAGGTAATCATAGTGTCCACAATAAATGTACTTTTATTTTATCACTTGAGAGTCACAAAAATAACTTGATTATGTAACCAAGGCATCCATTTTAAACATAAATAGTGAGTCTAGTTAAGGTTCCATGTATAGGAAGGTCATGTATTGTAAAAATTAATATTTCTATTAATGTGAACCTCAATAAAGAACCATTCCTTAAACATTGAAATGCATCAACCTCTTCCCACAATTATTTAACTCATTATATAATGGCTCCAAATAAAAATTTACTGAAGTTAAAATTTTCTTCCGTGGTATAATCAATGAAAACATTAAGAAATATGGTTTGGTTTCTATCCACAGAGACAAATTGTAATTTATCAAATATAATGGCCAAGTTACCCATATCTGAAAATTGGTTCACACTATCTAAATCCAACCAAATCCTTATCTTTTGTTGTTTTTGTGCATAATTACGCCATTTATTATCAATTTTCATAAACATTTGGAAATCAACAAGATGAAATTATTTTCCATCATGGCTCTTATTTTGGGAATACCCATTGCATATGTTCAACAATTTATTTACACACATATATTTTTAGTAACCTTTTCTAAGAGGAAAGAGACGAAGAACTTGTTTGGCGGGCCAAAATGTGCCTTAATAACTTTCACTCATAAATCATTTATTCTAGAAGGGTATCAAGGAAACAAGTAATAAAAAAATTGAATCAACATTCATTGGATGGATTTAAAGGGGATATATGGAACACTAGGCTCATGTTTTCATGACTTTTTGTTTTAGAAAAAAATCAAACTTGAAAGCATGACAACCATACCCTATCGTGTTTTTTTTTTCTTAAAGGTCACCCCAAGGCCTCCTCAAAATCATCTTAACCCTTGATATAAGCCCTATACCATAAATCTAAGTAGTCCAAATTGTTTTTTCATCTCATCCATAGGTGATTTAGGGATATCAAGTACATTTAGGTACTTCCAAGACAAGATTCATCAAGACAAACTCTTTGAAAATTTTATGAAAGGTCATTCTATAGTCTTCCCGAGGTGGTACGCAACCCCTAGAGTAGAATGAAAGTATCAAACTCATCACAGAGGTGTATTAGAGAGATAAAAAAATTCATCTAGTTTAAGAATATTATGGGAATTTTTATAAGTTTTGGGATAGTTTTAGCAAAAGTGGGTCCTAGATGGCGAAGAAGCTTACAGTGCACAAATAGCCCCTGAGCTTTGCGAAGTGATTTTGGGAGCTCCATGAAGATTTTTAGGCCAAAAGAATATAGTGATACATTTATTTCAGATATATAGAGGATGGTGGTCTCAAAATTTTCACTATACTCAACCAATTCTTCCCACAACTTGTTTTCAACATGCATAACCCATGAGCTTGAAGAAAATACTATTCTTTAGGAGGTTGTGGGAATAATAAAGGAATGATACCCATCCCATTGTTTTAAAAAGGTCATTTATAGTAAAATTCATATAAATAATTTTGGGAAAAGTCATCTGGGCCTCATGTTATGCCTCCATCAAATTGCTCCCCAAGGTATGGTCTAGGAATTAGCTAAATTCCAAGGTGGACACATGTCAATCCCAGAAGGTGGCGTACTTTTTATCCCATCCAAAAATTTTGGGACCTTTTAGAAAAAAAAATTTCCCGGCCCCCATGTAGCCTCATCAATCATGATAAGACCTTATTATAGCCCAATTTGTCTAGTTAAGTCCCCATGCACCATTTTCTAGCCCCTAACTTCATTCAACCATAGAACGCCACATTGACCAATCGAGAGGGGAAAAATTTTGTGCACCAAATTTCCTAAATATTTAGGATGGTTGGCACACAAAAATGTTCCCCCATCCCATTTTATCATTCGGTCACCCACATGACCCTAGAAGTTGTTAAGGCCATTTCTTTTAGCCCCTTCTCTTCTGCCTCACCAAATCATGAGTTGAAATGTGTACCAACGGGAAATGGGCACAATTTTTTTCACCAACCTTCCCAAAAATTTGGGATGGATGGGAAAAAAAGTGTTCCCATGCTCAAGTTGGATAATTTTTTAGGTTTTAATTTTTCGCTACTACTTCTTGCTTAAATCGCTTCTTCCTATCCATGCACATAGGAACCCTCACGCCAACATTATTCACTTTCTTATATTTTCACTTCCTCTATTCCTCCACCATTTCATCCCTCATCCATTATCCATATTTCACTTCTGATACCACCTGAAAATCTCTCTTTTCCAGCCATTACCATGTTGTATTGTTTCCAAAAACCCTCATAAACAAAAACGAAGAAATGCTCATATATCGCAAACCTCAAAGTGAGGTTCAATGAAACTTGGAACATCTATTACTTTCCCATGTGCCTTAATTTTGAATGGGTTTCCCAAATTTTTATGGCATCCATTTTAAATTTTTTACCGTAAACCATTCTTCTACGATTTTTCATTGATCCAAGAATCGAGTAGAGCTAAAAATTTGCACAAAGCAACCTGAAAAAATACCCATAACAAAGACGGTGATTTTTCATCGAACTGACAAGGGGAATACTAGATTCTAAAAATAGTAAGTTTAGTTAGTTACCGCTTAATATTTATAGTAATTTTCTAAAAATAATTAAAATCCCTAAATAATCAAACACCGAAAATCACCGAAATGGAAAACTAGGGTACACATGCCAAAAAATAAAAATAAAATAAAAAAGAAAAAATCAAAAAGAAAATTTCTAAAAATATAAAGTTCTTCAAATTGGCCATAAAACATCTGTGGACATGCTTTGAACATGGGGATAACCTCTCATTGCTAATAACAAGACAAAAAAGCAACCCTTCCCAAAATAGTAGCTCTTGAAGCCCAACGTCTAAAAATAGCAAGTTTTGGTTTCAAGTGTAAGAAGTTGTTATCACCTCTATGGTGACTCATATTGTTTATTTTTATCATCGTGAACTTCAAATTCACGGCTCGAAGCCCATTTTGTCTCTCACCTAATATTTCTTGAGTGTGGATGACAACAATGTCACTCACATGGACCTAGAGGAGCTTAAGAATAGAATGTTGGGTGGACCGAGAGATCCTATTGACGAAAATATCTTCTCTAATGGACTCTACGCAATAGGTGGCCATCTCATGTACTTATAAAACATTATTTTTTTGTTATAATTATTTCAACAATATAAAGTAGACTCTACGATAATCAGGTCGATGATAATTAAGTCTTATTTGTGCTCAACCCAAAATCCATATCACAAGGAATGGAAATCCTCATTACAAAAAACATGGTTATGATCACTAAGGAGTTCACATCTAGAGAATAGTCCAAGACTTATTCCTATCTTCAAGGCCTTGAACTTGGATCCTGGTTGAAGCATGAAATAAATATCTCTCATATACTGAAGACTCTTTCCCACAGTGAGTTCCATAAATATTTCTATGACGCCATCCTTCTCTTAATTCGGGTAATGGGAGAAGAGAACACAAATAATTTTCATGACTGGATGGAACTCTTCATTCTCACAATCCTCAAAGGAAAGTAGGTGATTGATTGGGGGAAGCTCATCAAAAAAAATACACCATCAATTTTTCAAGGTACCTTCTACTAAAAAATTCTTCATGACCTCATATCTTTTCTATGCCTTGGCAAACACAAGACCGTTCAGGGGCTTGAAACCTACTCATAATGTCTCCCAAATATATCCAAAGATCTGATAAATACCCACAATTGGTTTTAAAATAAATTAATCAACATTTTTCTAAGGTAAATGATACATTCACAATGCATGTGATCAAGCTTCTTGAAGGATGTTAGAATTTGAGGATGTCTTATCAAGCCACTACCCTAATTAGGAGGTATGGTACATACTTCATTTAGTTTTCAACATTCTCTTACATCAGTGGTGTCAATATTTTATCTTTGTCCACAGACGTTGCCTTGCTTATCCAAGCGACATGGTCTTGTTGATGGAACTATGCAGAAAATTGGTATATGTGAACATCAAGTTGAAAAGTAGGAAGAAGAAATAGGTTTCTTTCCCTATATCACTAAATATTTTCACATGCAAGAGTTCCCATGATGTTGTTAATGTTGAAGCTTCCCTATCCCTTATCAATATGCACTCATACACCACCAAGGTTGGATTTGATATCAGAAAATATCTAGACTCATTTCACCTTATTGAATTCCTACATGTACCTCAAGTTGAATATTTAAAGGAAAATTGTATTGATGAATATGATGTTTGCTAACACGAGCATAAGAGGATGATAGTGGATAAAATGAAGAAATTCAAATTTAATTGGTACAAATATGGTGTATAGGAGGATGGATCAGAATTTTTGATCTATATTACCTTGCAGTGAAGGCTTCTCCTCTTCCCCAAGTTATTTAGAGCCTTCATGAGTCTAGAGACATCAAAGAGTGAACACATTTTGTGATCAAAAGGTCTAAAGAGTGGTTATAAAGAAAAAGGGTTGATCTCATCTCATCAAGTAACTTTCCATCCCTCTAGAGACAAACTTCTTATCACTCCTCCTCCAAGACTAATCACAAGGCTTCCAGTTCAAATCATTCAAGATAAATCTTGACAAGAAAACTAGAAGAACACGAGGCCCCTTGCTAAAGGATATTAAATAAGAAATCAAGAACGGTGGAAGAACCTAAGGTTGATCTTTAAAAATGCAAAATTGATCCATCCCATTTCTCTACCCCATATCAATCTCCAAGTCCCTCATCTCTTATTGTTACACCACCTCCACCTACGCAAGATGCACTTTCTCATGTGGAGAAAGAATTTTTATGTCGTCTATTATTGAGCTAGAGACCAATGAGATCTTCCCCTAAGTGTAAGAGATGATCACAATAGAAACCCGCATAGTGTAACAAATAACCATTCCTAAATTCTCTCCTATCACCTATATGGTCAAATAAAATAAAGGAATATTGGCTCAAATGAATTCTCAAATTTTCAGAGGTGGTTCATAGAACTAATATATAGAGGTATTCAAGTCGAAGGTCATCAAGCCCATTGAGGAAATGACCCTGGCTGATTACGAGATGAGAAAAATTCTCCTAGGACCAAAAACACACGAGCTTGATATTCACTTGTTTCAAGAGTCTTCCACTCTCATGGTCATGAGAATTAAAGAATCCAATGAGAAGCTAGATCAAGAAGAAGATTGCATTCAAACCCTCACCTACTATATCTAAGTGATACCGGATCCGAATTCCACCAATGATCTCTCAATCGAGGAAGTCACTCTAGTGAGTAGCATTGATCCTGAGTCCATCAAGAAATAACAAGGATTCACAATGTAGGGAAAGGAAAATGAAAAGTGGTTGAATAAGATTCTTGAGAAAGGGAAAGTGTTGCTACTTGAGTTGTTAACACTAAAAATACATGGATATCATAGCCATGAAGATACTCTCAACATGGGAGGTGGTTGATGTGGAGAAAGAGTAGTGGGATCAGGTATATCCATTGGTCATGGAGATGGGAAAGTTCAATTCATCCCTTTTGGTAGCTAAAGGTGTGTTCTTGTCGACATCAGAGGACTTATCTCAAGTTTGGCCTCAGATCCTATTTTCTCGGTATGAATTGATAAAATGCACTATCAATGAGATTAACTCAAATAAAGAGGTGGTTAAAAAATGTAAAAGGATGTTGATGCTCAAATTCAGAAGCTTGGAGTGCCAACCGTGAACTTAGATACTTCAATAGAGGATCTATTGAAGGCTTTCGAAGATTCAGTCAAAAGGGAGGCTAGAGATCCATTCTCATTCAATAAAAACACATTGGAATCTCTAGTAGAGATAAGGGCCATCATTTCCAACACGCAAAGGATCACCAATCTTGGTATTTAGAGTGCAAGAACATAAAATCTCTCGTAGATAACTGGATCAAGTCACTTGGTTTCATTCATATCCCTCAGGAGTGAAAAGTGGCATTGGCAAAGAATGAGATTCGAGAAAGAATTCAAGGGCATAAGTCACCCTTATTTTACTATAGTACAAAAATGTAATAATTCACCCTTATTTTATAAAAGGGGACTTAATGTTCTTTCCTAGGAATACCAAAATTCACATGTGGAAAAGGAAAGTGAAAATACACATGGGGGGTAGGTGAAGAGTCATTTCTTGGTCTATATAATGTAATGACACCCTCTTTCTTAAGGGTTGTCAATTTTGTGCACTCAAGAGAGAGATCTATTTGAGAAAAGAAAAAGAGATAACATTCTTCCATTTTCCCTATCTATTTTCCTCTATTTTCTAGCATTGTACAACTTGTGAATATGTCAATAAAGAAATGAGTTTCTTCTTTTCACAATGCATGAATGTGTGCAAATTTGTGTGCATGGTTTCCTCTCATTGTTGATGTTATAAACAAGGTTTTTATTTCCTCTAAGTTGTGAATGTGAAAATTTTGGTTAACTTTGGCAGGAATTTTATTTTCTACTTGCATAGGTAATTTATCCTACCTAACTTATCACTCTCTTTCCCCCATCTTTCACCAAATTCCTATCTTGCAATTCATTGCAAGCATTTTGCATGGCTACAAAGTGGAGTGTTCTATTGGATCCTCGACCTCTTGTCCATTAACAAATTTTCATTTTTTTCATTCATAGTAAAGTGGATTTGTAACACAAAATCAAATGGATCTAGATACCTAAAGCATTGGCAATATACCCACCAATTTGCTTACCCGAACAATTTTCTTTCCAATTTTTTTCGAATCCCAACATGGGGAAAACTTGGAAAAAATATTCATCCAAAGACATGAGATCAAAAATATCCAAAAACAAAAATTTGGAATTTGAAAAGTCTCCAAGCCTTATGTCTTTAACTAATGGCTATACCTGCTAACCCTCCTATCAAAAGACCCAAATTGTTGTTCCAAATTAAATAAGAAATCACATCCGACTTGAGGGAAGTCATCTCGCACAATAGAAAAATATTTACACAATACTCCATTGCCATAAGACTGTTAGATTTAGAAGAACATTATGTTGCAGATTTGGAGAGAGAAAGACAACCAAAATCTCAAAAAGAAGATCTTAAATCTCCAAGTTTCCAGATAGAAGGTATACATGGTCATAAATACAAGGATGAAATACCAACCTAGTTTTTGAAGAACTTTATTAGAGATAAGAACTAATCATAAATTCAAGGCCTTACCTTCATCCACAAACTACTCTCACCAGTAGTTCAAGTGTTGTTAATCCATTGGACATTAAGTTTCCATGTATAAATTAAAACATTAAAGACTTCACCGATGTAGAAACCGAAGAATAATATCGAGCAAGAGAAGAAGGTGAAGTAAAAGTTGACACAAAAATAAGGGCTGAAATTGAAGAAATAGAAAGAGCTCAAGCAATAACAAATGCAAGAGTTGTAGCTAGGGTAGGAAAAAGATAAATAATCAAAGTAGAGGCTGAAGTAGATATGGAAAACGAAGAAATACCACAACCTATAATACCATGGGGTAGAAATACAGGCCTGCTTTTACTTCCACAACCTCTTCATGAGCTGCCACAAGGTTTAAGGAATTTTTTCTGAAGTTTAGGGGATGGTTCATAGCTCCTAGATGAACATGTAGCAACTTTCATCACCTGTATGTGAGTTATTGGGTGTCAAACAAGAAGACATATCTATCATGTTATTTGTGAAGTCCTTGCAAGAAAAAGCGGAAAAGTGGTTCTACCTTCTACCAGAAAGATTTATCACTTGTTGGGATGACATAAAAACATGATTTAAAGATAGATTCAAGTCTATTGAGTACTTTCAAGATCTCTTTGTACAAATATTACACATGAGGAAATAAACCAATGAAGGCATGAGAGATTTCATAACCAAAATAGAATAGATTTCTCAAGAGGATTCTTATTGATTTAATTCACTCGATAATAATTTGAAAAGATTTTTCATAAGCACTTAACTTTCGAAGTTGGTTTCATTCTCAAAATGTCTCATCCTGACCTTTGAAAGAATCTCAAGACTATTCCATAGAGATAGAAGATGACCTAATCCTATCTGGAAAATTCAAAAATAGAAATGGTAAAAAAATAGGTCAAAGCTCTAGTTATACCTCCACATATCCTCTCCGATCTATAAGTTAGAAAATGATATAATTGCACTTAAGAATCAGTTTGTACAAAGAAATTTGAGGGGTGTTTTAAATAAAAAGATAATTTTTCCAAATAGAACAAGGATTACCTCAACTCCACGTAGGCTCACATATGAAGCACTACCAATAAATTCAGCCTATGAAGTAAAATAACTAGAAGGAGAAGAAGAGATTGAAAAACTAGAAGAGGAATGTGAAGATGGAAACATCCTTAAAATTGAAGAGATTGAAAGCAATACATAGGTTATATTTTCTTAGTATGAAATAGGAAATATAATTATGACGATGAAGAACCACCAAGATTATCATGTGCAAGTGTTTACTTGCTCCCAAAGGGAGACTCTTTCTCTACACCTACTAAGAAGATGAAGAAGAAAAATAAGCTTTAGGTGAAAAATATCCATAGTAAAATAATAAGAAGAGGATCTCATCTCCTACACTTGATGGAATATGGAAAATAAATACAATAATTAGTGGGAGGAAAGAAACAATTTTTTCAACCAAGTAAGTCCATTAGTTCCTCTCCTAATTCTAAATCTAATTCTCGCATCAAAGACTAATCTTACAAAACCTTCCACCAACTATCAAGCCAAACTAGATACTCCTTCTCAACCTACCACTCCATCGAAAAAAAAAATCCAAATATTATAAAGTAGCATCACCTCCACCCTCTAAAACAACCGCTGTTCCTTTTCCATCCCCTTCCACACCTTTTGATATCATTGAGCATGTGAATAAATCAAAGGTTCAGATTTCTGAATTTGAATTCTTACAAACACACCGAGTAGTTTGAAAGGCTAGTCAACTACATCAAGGGTGGTAACCCAAAGTCCAAAAATGCAAATTCCAATCCCAAAGGGTTACTACCAACACCACCCACTCTGTCATCACAAAATATTCTTGCATTAAGCACTAAAAAAAAACCAACAAAGTAGAACCTTTCTACCTATCTCTCTTGATTAAAGGGAACCAATTGAATAACTACATAATAGACTTTGGTGCCTTAGAAAATGTGATGCCCATCAAGGTTTCTAATTCCCTAGGTCTTACCTTAACCTGATTAACCAGATCATGCTACTATATGGAATCAAAAGAGGTACCATTGGTAGGAAGAATCAAGGATTCCCAAGTAGCTCTAGTAAATTACCCAGATAAGAAAGTCTTGCTTACTATTCTAGTGTCAGATATCCCTAGATAATTTTTCATGTTGATGAGAAGAAGATTATGTAGGGATTTTGGTGGTGATATTTAGATGGATTGGTCCTCTACAACCATTTTGGTAAGGGGTGAAATGAAGAAATTGCTTCCAATGCAGAAAATGAAATATATTATCCAAAATTCTAAAGATCCCAAGGCTGATATATTATTCCAAGATAGTTTATATGAAAACTATTTATTCACATCATAAAAATATGATGTCCTACATCTTCTCATTGAGGATGAGGAGGATCAATTGTGGATAATGAATTTAACAGGAATCACTCAAGTGCGAGATGCAGGGGCAAGAATTGTGCTAATATCTCCTTTAACTGAGCTATATTTTTGGAAATTGCATGGTTGTGTTGTCATTGATGTCAACACCTATTGAATGCAAAGGGATTCATGGTGTTATATGAGTCTCTATGTGATATTATTCGGTGGTCAAACATGAAGGTTGATTGGTAGTGTTAAGATTTGGAGTGTTCTAGGGTGTCCTAATGCATGGTCTAGTGAGATGAGTCACAATATGAGGTCTCCCAAGCTGTTTGGAGTGTTTCATGAGGTCAAAAATGGTCCATATGATGTTTCATGGGTGTGTATGGGTATGCATTGAGTCAGCATGGTCTATTCTTGGTTGATTCATGTCATTCAGGTTTATTTCTAGCCACAGTGCATGTAGAATGGTAAGGAGGTGTGAGTTTTAGACATAACCAGTTGTTGTGAAGAATGGTAAAAACATATTAACAATTTACCTAAAGTTTATGGTGAGGTTCAGGTCAAAATTCAAAGCTTTGATGCATTTATAGGGTCCTTGGGAAGCTAGGTGAGAAAAATGTGGTTTGGCATAGGTAAGTCATGTTGGGAGAGTTTAAGGAATATCCGAGCTATATGGTGAGCATGTAAAGCTATAACATTTTTTCATGGTGTTTCATGCCAAGTTTTAGTTCAAAGTGTTGAATAAATTTGAAGTTATGCAAGATTTTGTAAAACCGTGTAAGTAAGAGTGTGTTTTAAGAGAAAATATTGACCTTCTAATGCTCATTGTGAATTGTATGGTTTGTATAGTGACATGATATCTTTGGGGTAACTTATTAGGTAAATTATTCAGTTTTCAATAAAATAATGAGGTGGTTTGATTGTCACATTTTTATGAATGATCATAAATAAGATAAAAAGGTTTAAAAACCTCGCTAGGAGTAGCTTACGAAGAGCAAGTATACTAAGCCTATTTTTATTGATAGTGTAAGAGTTATGATTGCATGTTGTATAGGACTCTTCTAGGTTTCCAAAAATGTATGGTAATTCTTGTGATAGTATGTGGTCCCTATTGGATGCTCAAATGTGCACTTACGTCTCAAATCTTGGAAGGGCCAAGGTGTTTGATACCAAAATGGAACCATCCCCAAGTTGTGGGACCTTGCGAGCTTGGGATGGATCTCTAGAGAAGTTTGGTTCCTCTATCTATTTCTACTACTACTACTACTCCTATTGCTAAAAGGGGAAACTAAGCTAATAATTCCAAGGGACCAGGGATAGGAGGATAACATGGAAGGAAACTACACTAAAAGGTGATAGCACCAGAAAAGAGGGATGAACACTATCTGTTATGAGTGAGAATGATAGAAAATGTGTGAAAGGAGGCTAGGCACAAGTAGCACAGTGAAACACACATTGACCATATCATTCTCATGGAACACAACTAAATATGGAACTGCATGGGACATGAATTAGCACAACGAGCACACAACATAAAATAAAAGGTAGGAAGAAGGAATGTAAACAATTTAGGAGAGATAATATTCATAAAACGATGATTTTATTACTTCGAGTGCACAAAGTTGTTACAATGATGGAGGCCGATATCCACATGAAAGAGCTAAACATAGAGGTCTATAACTCAAAATACAAAAATATGGAGTCCTTGGCAAAGCGCGTAAAGGATCCAGTGTCCAACCTAATAAATGAACCTTGCTCTTACATTTATAGATGAATCCATGCGGGAAGAACGGAGGAAGAGGGAAAACCTGAATTTGAAACACAACCAAAAACAAAATGCATTCAATTCCTATAAATCTACTTGGAAATATATGAAATATGCTTCCCCATGCCTGTTTGGCATGTTGGAGAAGGAAAGATGAAAAATCAGATTAGATTTGGGTAGTTAAAGCAATCAGATCGCGTATTAATGGCTTGAAAGAATTTTTCCATATTTTCACCCATCAAAGCCTACTAAAAATAATATTATATGCCTCTATGGTGTAGATGAGGTCAAGACCTTTCTGATGGTACCAAATTTGTTGAATTTCAAGTACTGGATCGAAATTTATGCCCATTTGAAAATTTGAATTGAATCCGTACAAAAATGGCGAAAATCTAGTTTTGCAAAATGGATCCGCAGGCCCAAAATTACAAAATTGAAAAAGTTCCCTACAGGCCTACAAGCCCACAACTTTACATTTTTCATTTGGTAAACAAACGTCCTCAAGCTCGCAGCCCGCACTTCTGCAAATGCGCTTTTTGAGAAAGTTGTGAAAATCCAAAGTTTCCCGAAGGCCCACTTCCTCGTAGCTGAAAAAGACCGACACGTGGCTTCTCTAGGTGTTGGTGGAGGTGCGGCTTAATTTTATACTTTACACCTTTTCAAAACAAAATCCAAAAATTCAAACTACCTCCGTGACCCGCCTTCCCGCTTTGACTTGAAACATGGCCATGTGTCCCTTTGCGGGCCTTAGGAATTTTTTCTTCATTTGGCACAAAGATCCTCCATGGGCTCATGGGCCTGCAATTGTAAATTGTACTTTTTACAAAAATTGCAAAGTGCCAAGATATCTCCCACCTGCCCGGTCTGTAATCTTCCCATTCGATGAAAAGTATTCCTAGGCCCGCCACCGCATTTGGAAAAATATTCTTCCTAGGCCCTTTGACTGCCATTTACAAAATATGAGGAGTTAGGAATTCTATATATTTTCAGAAAGGGGAAGAAATTTCCTATCTAATGAATATGATTTCAGGAATCCTTAATTACTTAGACGATTCAATGGCCGGCTCTGTCTGATTTTTGACTCTGAACACGTGGCCAGCCTGCGCTCGTTTAGGAACCCACTCTTGATTCTTCCTTTGAAGTTGTGCCGATGAGACATGTGGAGGCTTCCACTAACATTTACCGAGCTTGGAATTTTCAACTGCTAGTGTCCCCTTCTTATGCCTAGGACACGTGGAAGGATGACACTAGTTCAAGGTCTTTCTTTGGGTTGCGCCTTTGAAGATGCACCGATGAAACACATGGCACTGTCCGTTGGCCTAAGTATTTTCAACTGAAAAACCTATTTCCTTTTCAAACCTGGGACACATGGAAGCTACGTACTCATTTTGGGGACCACCTTTGGCTTTGACCCTTAAAGGTGTACCACCGAGACACGTGGATCCTTTCACGTGCATTTACTTTTATACTTAACTGATTTGCGCATGCTACCCATTTGAATTTTGGCCACGTGGTGAGTCTCGTGCTTGTTTGGGGTCTATGTTTTGGATTCACATTTTTGAATTGTGTCGAGCTGACATATGGTGCCTTCTACAAGTCTATTTCTTTACCATGAGTCAACTCGCATGCAAATTCGAAGACTTCAATCTTTTTCTCTGATCTTCTCCTATTGAGCCTCTGGTCTCTTTTAACGTTATTGGCCTCCTTTACCGTTGTTTCTCCTCCATTTTGAGCCCACCTACCCATCATATTTTGGATCAATTTTTGGATTTGAAATGTGGGCTCGCAATACTGAGCCGACCCTTCGATTATCTCCTATGCAGGGTTGTGTTTGATCAATTTTACCGGGGGAGAAATTGGGATAAAAGGCCCCACGTAAAAATGTAATTTTATGAAGAGTTATAGTTTGAGGAGAAAGTTTCCAAGGGAGGTATGAACTAAATTACCATTTTTTGATGCATGTGGGACATTTTTATGTACTTACATTGTCAAATGAGCTCCATTTGGTTGACTAGTCAAAGGGCATTTTTTAGGCCATAAAAAGTAATGTTCGATAAAGTGAGCATATCTATAGCTAAAGATGAAATTAGGAGGTGATTCAAGTTGTGTTGGAAAGAGGATTCATATATATATATATTAATTTATATGATTTTTTTCTCATGATTATGTGATTTGATAAATTTTCTAGGTCATTTTTTAGACGGGAAGATGTTTTCGAGTGTAGGACATAACAAGATCTATTGAACGTTTTGAATTTTTGGAGCATGAAATGGATTAAGTGATTCTTGATATAAATTGGAATTTATAGAAGGATGAATTTAACATCTAATTAATCCATTTATTTGTCTTGATAATTCCTATAAAGGTGTTAACCACTTGATATTTGAAAACAACATTTTCCTCTAGTTGATTTGGTAAAGAAAAATATGCCGAGGTTTGAGTAGGTGATTATTTCATGACTTATAACTTTATTAGAATTTTTATAAAGATTATTCCATTTCCATTTACTGGTTACATGAATTAGTTTGTATTATTTATAGTGATCTAGTGTCCTTTCGAATTTTCGGTGGTCCTAAAGGGTGTAGGAAATAACAATATTGAGAAGAACAAAGAGAAGTGGTCCCATTAAATGAAGTAAATTTCTTTGTTGGTGTAAATTGAAACCATTTATGATGTTTAAATGTTAATTTAAACATGTGTGATTAATTTTAAGTTGTGAATAAAAATATTTTGGGAATTAGGATAATTTTGGCATTCAAACGCATGGGGTTTTAGTGCTTTTTGGTGCATAGAAGAAGGGTTTTTACTAGGATGGCCCATATGGGTCACTTTTAGCTGTTATGATAAAGTTATGGGATGTTTTAAATGATTTAGTGATCAAAATAAAGGTGTTATAACGATTGCTTTTGGGTTGGAAGAAAGAAAAAGGTTTTAAAGTGATGTTTTGGGTTCATTTGTGAACTAGTTCTCTTGGAGGGAGAAGTGCAACCTATGTAGAAGTATATTGCAAGTATGTGTGAATTATTTGAGATCTACAGAAGATAATTTTGAATAATTATTTAATACATGATATCAATATGTTAGAGAAAAATTCAAATGAAGAAAGAACAATATTATGAAAGATTGAAGACCTAGGGTATGAGCTAGGATTTGTGAGTTGAATATGTGATATCCATCAGTTGTGGTAGCATAAAAATAAGAGATAAAAAATATATAGGTGTTTGAGTTTTCTCTTGGTCATCCTAGGGGTTTTAGCCTCCTGGGGAGTAGGTGATTCATAAATTAGGGGTTGGTGCTCCTTGTAGGTTTGGTGCTCTATTAAATTAGGGGTTGGTGTTCCTTGTGGAGTTGGTGCTCACTAAATAAAGGGTTGGTGCTCCTTTTGAAGTTATTACTTCACTAAAATTATTTTATTTGTGTAATATAGGTAGAGTTTCAATGGTTTATCTTCCCATAAATGTTTCCCACTTACATATGGTGTTCTTGTGTTGAGTACTTTATTTCTTGCTCTTGTGGTTGATGTTGTAAATCTTAATAAGCACACATGTTGATGAATGATGTATGAATAATATAATTGATGAATGTATGGTTTGGTAAATTAAATTGAAATATTTTTAGGACTAATTCACCCCCCTCTAAGTCCCTTGTGATTCCAACAATTGGTATTCAAGAAGGTCCTTGAGAAGAAAGTCTAATAACTTGGAGGAGATCCTAGAAGCACAATATGGAAAAGAAAATCAAGAAAGAGAATCAGGAATTGAAATCCATGGCCAAAAAGGATGAAGAAACCATAAAATATCTCAAGATTCAGTTTCAGAAGGCCATTTCAGATTTGATCACAAAGGAAGAGAAATGTGAAAGAATGAGAAACAAGTCATATGATGTGTGTGTGTGTGTGTGTGTGTGTGTGTGTGTGTGTGTGTGTGTGTGTGTGTGTTTATGGAAAAGTTTAATTCAAAGAGGTGATATTTAATATACAAGTAGATTTGGAATTTCATAGGATGGAGAACATCAAATTGAAGTCTGAAATAAAATATTTGACAACTACTCTTAAGGCCAAGGAAGAATAATGTGACAATCTCAAAGAGGAGATTCAAACCCTAAAGGTCAAAGGTGATGAAAATCCTATTCTTATAGATCTAGTAGTTGGTTCTAGTTCCAAAGGAAGTGAAGATGATGGTGTTCATAGAAAGAAGTTATATTTGAGGCCTAATCCTATTAGGAAGACAAATGTAATGAGGTATGCAAAATTTCATGGTTATTTTTATGCTTGCAATGGTTATGGTCATAGAGCAAGGGTTTGTAGGAAATTTTTAAGTTATGAGTACCCTTAGAGAAATTCAAAAGACCGTAAAAGTGTCCAGTAAAAGGAAATGCAAGAGGTTGTTTTTCATAGGTGTCATCCCAAGGGTCATATTGCAATATTTTTCACTCATGACTCATCTAGACATGTGAAAAAGTTTGAGTTTCCCATAATAAAAGAAGTTTATATGATGAAATCAATCAAATGAGAATCAGTTTCAGTCAAATTTAGTGATCAAAAGGTAGCTAAGGATATTTTAAGTCCAAACAAGGTTAATAAAATACCTATCTATGCAAGAGAGATAAAGAATTTTGATTCAAGGGTTGAGGAAGACCATGTGTTCCTTGATATAGTTCATGAGAAGATGAGAAGTTTAGGATTTTGGAACACATTAAGTGTTGTAAGGTATGTTGTATGATCCTTTGAGTCCTTGTTCTTGATTGGTGTCTGTGTGTCTTGTTTTCATCTAAGTAGAGTTATAAAGAGGTATGTGGTTTGAGTTGTGTTCTAGACAAGTCTGAGTTTGTTATTGTCACAAGAAGTCATCTATCATATCATATCTTCTTGATAGTTGATAATGTCCATTTTCACATTCATGTTATACTTTGATAAGTCATGTTTGTGTCAAGAAGTTTTTCATGAATGTTTATGTCTTGAAGGTCTTTGAGAATTTTCACTCAATGTGAGTCTTTTGTGGAAATTTTTCAAAGTCTTGCATTTCATCGAGTAAAGAGCCTACTCTTAGTCAAGTGAAGAGTATGTCTAGGCCTAAGTTGAAGTTTGAAATATTTTCAGTATTGTGTCTCAAAGGATATGCATTTAGTCAAGGTATAATATCTCTAAGTGATAGCTTGAGTCAGCTATTTTGTGATCAATGTATATAACCAAACTTTCATGGTATGTCTTACCTTTTAAGGTCCTATCATCATCATATCATGAGGTATTATCACTAAATATATCATATCAAGCATCAAGGTCATTAGTTTTTGGTCTATATGAAGGATATGTCCATAAATGGTTTCTCTGGTAAATGTGTGTATCTACAAAGGTGAAAATTGTATGAAGATTTTGTATCAAATGTCTTAAAGATTATTTACTCCATCATCATGTGCTTTGATGAATAGGGTTTGATATTACGGTGTAAAGGTCTTTGTTAATAGTCAAATGTTGATTCCGGTTTGAAGTTGACATGTGATCTAAATTGAAAATTATCAAGAAGGTGTTTATAAGGAGATATCACATCAATTTATTTAGTTATGGTTTTCAAAGAAAATAAGTAGATGGTAGGGTATTAATTTTGAAACCCTAATAGTAGAAACTGATTAAGTGTGATGGAAGACTACAACTCAATGCATTTGAATGCCAAAATAGGTGACCTAAAATTTTAGACTATGTTTCTCGGTCTTAACTTTGTCTTGATCATCTATGAATATTTTGCACTCCATATCATTGATAAATGTTGAACCATTGGTTGAAGGGTCTATATATTGGTCAAGTCATGAAGTGTTGCATATAATTCTATCAATGTCTTTAATCCAAGAAATGGTCTTGACATTCTAGAAGGTCCAAGATGATACATGAAGGTCTTTAGGACTAAAACATTTCTTGAAATGGTGCACACTCAACATATATTATTTTTGGATTAGTAACATATAGGTCAATATGGGGTGTTAGTGAAGATCAAGGCTCAAAAGTGATCAGATGACCAAGTATGATGAATATTATGCATGATATCAAGGAACTATCGGCTTCAGGGGTGTCACTTCATTATGACAAGACATAGTCAGTTGTATGTAATATGAGATGGGCTAATGAGGTATAGAGAATGAATGTGGTGCAGACACCTAAATTTGGTTACATTCCCCTTTAGCCCCTAATCAGATAACCAACTTAAACATGGGCACCCAACCATGCCCCCTTTTTACCCCACATTAATAATTAATTTAATTACATTAAATACCCATCCCCACAATATCCATTATTTTATTACCTTAATTGACCTAATTTCCACCTCATACACCACCTCACCCTAGACCTATTCTTGGCATGTTTCCATAACTAACAATAACTAAGTCTTACTTGCCTTAATGAGCTAAGAATGAGTCTAACCCTAAATCAATGACTAATATTTCTCTAACCAAATTCCCACTCATTAGAAGGAAGCTTACGTTACGATCCACGAGAACAAACCAAATTGGCCCAATAAATTAGAAAGATCTACCCATTTTAGTAAACCTAGGGAATCCCGCCTTAAACAACGTCTGCAGGACCTAAACCAATGCCGGTCAAGATGGAACCATTGTCGGTTACCATTTATTCACCTTAGAAACCTTGTTTGAGAGGTTGGCACATTTTGAACTAGAGAGGATGAGATCGAGCTGCATGTAAGTAGAACTAGCATCCTTTCACGCATCAAGACATTCACAGTCAACACTAGGACAAATCTAGAAGAATTACACTCACGGAAGAACACGGGATTCACTACTATGGTACCAAATACCATCCTTCTAATCAAATACCATTACCATTCAGCCATCCATTCTACATCACAATAATTGTATCCCTAACCAACATTGTTATTTCAGTTAGTAGCTTTTGTTACTCATGTTATTAATCTACACTTTGCATTCTCATTCTTCTATCCCGTACCAACCTGTAACCCAACCATTCCCTTACCCACATCACAAAATCACCCATCCTCACATGTTGTTCATCCCTTAATACACCAGAGACTTCTATAAAACCTTCTTATCCACCCTATCGTCTCTATCAAATCCTAGATCAAACCTTGTAATCAGATCTCTTTGAGTTTCGTACACCTCGATCTTACCGATGCCGGTTAGCCATAACCATCGTTAGTTCTACATAAACCATCACAGGTCATACCAGACCAACGTTGGTCTTTGTGTTTTATACCCTGCCCAAGAAAAAATCCAAACAACCTCCTATTGATTGACCTAAACAACCCATAATCAAACCTTGACCAATCCCAATACCTTGACATTTATCTCATCCTTTAGATCCAACTATAGCCTATCCTATTGTGATTGGATTTTCTTATTATACTTGAATGAGATACCTAAATCATATCAAATACAGTAGGAATTTACTTATTTCTCACATTAATTTGGTTTAAACAGTGGATTGATAGCCATCTAGGAAGTATCACACTTCTCGGAAATAGCATACACTAGGTAGTTCACTGTCATATATCATTTAACTTCTCTTTTGTGGTCTTATTTTCTATTATAGGTATTTACTCCTAGCCAAAAGGAAGATCTCACAATCGGCACTAGATCGAGAAGTCGAACATGCACATCAACCTCCAACTAACCCATTTAACAAGTATTCCTCCTAGCACTTAACCCTATCTTTTTCGTCATTCAAAATGTAAAGAAAACGATGAAACATTTTGGCACACCCAGTGGGACCCATCAGGGTTCTATTGCATTTTCTTCATTTCTAAGTGAAAGTTGTGTGTTTTTTTCCCTTTAAAAAGGCTTACACAAGTAATTTTCTTCCCTAGTAATCCTCTCTTCTTTTTATTTTTCGTAAAAGAAACATTTTTCTTGGTGCATTTAAAAGAATCATTATTCTTTCTCGCTTTCTCGCATTTAGTGAAAGAGCATACCCTCTCCTATTCATCATTTTCTTCATCGAATGTAATCTTTTCGATTTGGGCTTAAAATTGGTTGCATTACATTCTAATTTGCTGCATTTAGCTCACATTAAAATGAGGGAAACCTATATGTTGGAAGTCATGCCCAATGATTGTTGACACAAAAATTGTAGAAAGCACATTCTCTCTCTCTCTCTCTCTTTGTGTCTTACCAAACTACACAAAACTAAAATATACACATCTTTCTTAAATAACATCTTACCTGGGAACACCTATCCATGATCACACAATAAAATTAGCAAGTAATCCCCATCTCATTACTTATGTCAAGTCATTATCTCAGAAGATGGCCCACCTCAACCATAACATACCTAAAACCTCTCCTTTTAGATATCCTTCTTCGTAGAAGCCTTCCTCACCAAAACACTATTCTAAATTTATGAGTCACTCTTCTAAATAACATTAGCTCAAATACATTAAAAATCACTTGTTAATTATGTGTTTTTCTAAGTGTTTGATTGACGTGTGTTTTGAGGTGTGAGGATACGCTTCTCCATTTTTCCATTCTATTTCCTTACAAACTCCATAATCACAGTTGGAGTATTCTAACTTCTTACGAGTGTGTTAGGACATCATTGCATCATATCTAGACCTCTAGGTTGATTATTTATCTCTCTAAGATTCACAATAATCCATTTTCTACATTTTCTAATTTTCAAGAACTAGCATCACTTACTCCTTATCAACATCAAATTTTTTTAATTAGCATCGGTTTTTTTGTTCTTTTGGGTTAAATTTCCTAAAGAACTGTTGGTGCAAAAATCACAGCACCCACAGGACTCTGCAACTCGATGGGTTGAGAATCTCAAAGTGCGATTGCACAACATGGAGCTTTTCCCAAGTGTGGGACCTTGCGAAATCAGAAAAGCTCTCCGGATGAAGGCCGGCTCCTATTCCTCTGTTCAGATGCACCAATGAAACGCAGAGGTTTACCCAAAAACCTAATCTAACTACCAAGGAGACAGGAGAGAGAAATGCGAAAAAATAAACCTAAGCTAAGGAGGTGATGCACCGAGGAATGAAGAACACTGTCTTGCCAAATAAACACGAGACTCATTAAAATGCAATGCAAGATCATACACGAGATAGCGATTCACGGTGAAAGATCAAGGGGACGTAAATGAATACGAGAGAGGGTTGAGAATCATCCACTGGACATGTATTAATTTGCTCAAGGATTGATACAACACACCGCAAAATGCCAAGAGGCAAAGCTGCATTCTGATTTAAATGGGAGGTTTGAACTCCACAAGTTCACTTGCCAAAGAGAAGAAGGGAGGGGCAAAACAGAAATGTCCAACCTTTAGAAAGAAGCCCCTCCTTGCAATTTATAGGAAGAATGAGAGAGAGAAGAGAGAGAAAGTCCCAATCTACCCCAACCACCTCAGATTGTATTTAATTCATCTCATTATGGTGGTAGGTGAGGACCATATCAAACCCCAAAAGTGGCAAACTGTATTTTGCATTTTTAAGAACTTTTTCCCACCCAATTAAAGATATCCAGTCGTAGTTAGGTAGAGGACGCCGTAGGCTTTCCGAAAAGTCCAACCTTGTGTGAATCGGAGCTCCCAGTCAAAAGTTATGGCCATCGAATATGGGTGAGTGGCTCGCTCTGTCGGCACTCGAGAATGTTGTGCCTCCAGAAGAAGGTGCGCCATAGGTGCATCCGCGTGTGTGTCGACATCCCTTTCCGTGCGCCAAGGGCGCACCGTTTCCTGTGTCGACAGTCTGTGTCGTGCGCCATTTCCGTGCGCCAAGGGCGCACTGCGTTTCGTGTCGGCGATGCCTGCGGTCATGCGCCATTTCCGTGCGCCAAGGGTGCACCGTTTCTGTGTCGGCGATCGTGTCATGCGCCATTTCCGTGCGCAAGGGCGCACCGCGTTTCTGTGTCGGATAGCCATGTCATGCGCCATTTCCGTGCGCCAAGGCTATTGGTGACGTAATAAAAATCAGGTTACGAGTTCCTTTGATTTCCATATTCTCTGTTTTGTTTATCATATCTCTACCCGGGGAAGATATATACAATGAGAACCCTCATTTAATTTTCTTTTTTCGAGTTCTGTGAGTCTCTACACTATCTAGGCTTTGATAAACCATCATCATACAAATTTTTCATCTAAATATCACCATGTATTTACCTCATTTGATAAAAATTTCATGTCTCCCAAGAACCAACTTTGGTTACCCCGAACCGACATCACTCATCCTTGACCGGCATCAGTTACCTTATATTGAACATCAACTGATATATTACCTAAATTTACCTATAGAAACCTATTTTATTCATTCTCACTACTCCTTGTGTCATCTATAGGATACATAATCACATGATATACATTCATTCACATGGTGTTGACTCACAATCAAGCTAATGCTCTTACATTTCATGCAATTCGTCAACCACTCCCACCTAGCCCTTCACCACCCTCTATCTTGTCACCCATGGATACAACCCTACCTACCATCATTTCCTTAGGTGAGAAGGAATTTGCATGAATCCTTGATCAAAATCCCATGGCCTTACAGTTCTACCTTTCCCACTCTTCCACCCAGGACTCCTTAGGTCAGTTGATATATGGCATGTTTGTATCCATATCTCCTACCCTTATTCCCACTTCTACATCAGCCCTTAATAATACAACGTTACCTTCACTGTTTCACCCCGGTGGTTTCATGGCTAGGAGCCATGCCCACTATGACCACCGCTGCGTCTACGGTATCCTTCGCACTGTAGTATCTATTGTCCCCTCTTTGACCACCAAGACCATAACCCCATCTACACCCATTATCTCACAAATTCCCATTGCAACATAACCACTGCGTGGTGTCCATGAATCCTACTCCATTATGGAATCTTTTCCTCTCCATCCCGAGAAAAACTTCCCTAATCACTACTAGATTCACTATGACCGTCCCACCTACATACACATACTATCAACAACCCCATGTCTCTCCTGTCACCCATTTGGGATATATGCCCCCAATGTCGATCCCCTATTCTTAACCTCCCTATTCGACATCACCATACATTGGAATGCCACCCCCATCGCATGTTTAGTGCCGGCCCTCCTGACATAGGAGGAGCCCTCCCACAACAACCTACCAATGACCTCATCAAATTAATGATGGAAAGGATGCAAACACTAGAATCATTGGTTTCTAGCTTGTGCAATTCTCTTACCTATGAAGAAATATGTAATTCACCCATTCAACTGTCTATCCCTATTCACCCATACCCTGTACATTGGGAAATGCCAAAATTCAACTGTTTCAACTGTAAAGAAGATCCAAAACAACATTTGGGGTCTTTCAAACATGGGTTCTACCTAATCTCCCATGATGATGCTTTACTCTTACAGACCTTCACGATGTCCCTGACAAGACCTTCATTGGATTGGTATAGTGGGCTACCTAGACACTCCATCTACTCATTTAATCAAGTATCCCAAGCCTCCTTGGATCACTTCTCAATCAACATTGTTAAGAAGGTTACCATGATTGATCTTTATTCCATTTAACAATACGACGATGAGTCTATCGCTGACTTTATCACTCACTTGCGCAACCTAATTAACCAACTCACATTTTAATTACCTCAAACTTAACTCATAGAGTTGTTTACTTAGGCTTGCACAAGACACATCTTAGCAACCATGTAGGTGAAATCCTTTCACACTTTTGACAAGGCGTTCACCATGGCACAAAAATTGGAGATTCGTGGTATCGAAGAGAAGAAAATTCAAATTTATAACAAGAACATCGCGTTAAAATCCAATGATGTTTCTTCATCTCTCGAAACCCCAAAGCAATTATTCAAAACCCAAAGGATTTTCCAATGTTGTAGTTATCAAGGCTAGCCCCCTCATCAATTAAATCCAGCCAAACCTCCTAATCTCACTCTCATCCAAGATTTCTAGTCCGGATGAGAAGAACAAAAGTACACTTTGTTAGGAGAATCTTATTCTTATGTTTTGGAAAATATTATTAAGGCTGGTGTCATTACCCTTCCACCTATAAAACCACATACTAGTTTTGACCCTGAGATACCCATGCCCACATGGTATAAGGAACATGAATTTTGCAACTATCATCATGTCAAAGGTCATAGAAATAATAACTACATCACCTTCAAGAATATCATCCAAGAAATGTTACATAATAAAGATCTAGTCTTGGATATCCCGAATGCACTGCTAACCAAATCCTACATATCTTCAAGAAACCATTTCCTAATCATGCCCCTTCTTCCTACCAAACTGGTGATAATTCAAACAATGATAACAATTTTTGCGAGGTCCATGCTATTTTCAATGACATACCGGTTTTCCCCAATTGACTCATGTTCCTTCCATATACAAAATCTTATCCTGAGCTCCCTACCGAACCAAAACCTATTTCATTTACTCCTCCACCCATAGAGGAACCCCCTTCATTTTCTCCTTCACCCATGGAAGAGCCTATAATCAGCACGCCGCCTTTGACCTCAAATTTTTGAGCAAAGTCATCGTGGCACCTCTCCTACTCATAGGAGATACATGTCCACAACCTACACCATCACAAGGAGAGTCAACCTCATTTGGCCCATCCTCTCCTCTACCCATAGAAGATCATGTAGGAATACCATTTCCTTTAGATGACCATTCACCATCGGACCTTTAAGATCCCGCTGATCTACTTTTGAATCTCTTACCCATAGAGTCCAAGGCTAGCCATTTCCTTGTATCTCAAACCCATTTTAAGGGGATTGCCACTTGATCCATGTCAGCCCCGCTTATGAAAGTACTATTTTCATGCTTAGACAATCACCTAGACTATGTTAATAGAGTTTTACTTTGGGGACACCTTCTACTTCCGGTTTCCACCTAAATGCGGTTGTCACTCACCGATACCTCCACTATCTATCCAAAAGTGTTTCAAACAACCAAACCAAACACAGAGACACAAATATTACAACACCTTCCACGTCACCACCTATGACCAACAAACACCTCTTCCCATAATCCAACATACATCCACACGCAAACACCAACCCATGCCTATATCATCTCCCTTACCTAAACCTATCACTACCTTAGGGTCATACCAATAGCTAGCCTTACTCACCCACCCATCAAATTAGATTTATCCACATCTTCCAAAACTAACACTAAACTTACCTCGACCCCTAACAATAAGATCCAATCTCCTAGGCCATATACCTCAACCTCGCCTACCACACCATTATCCCCTTCACCTCTTCCATCCATCCTAGGTCCTCACCCTCGACCCGGCCAAGCAACCTTCATCCGCTTGTAAACCAAAAATGCATCAACCTACCTCCTCACCACAAACCTCTCATATACCCAAGAGATCCACACAACTTCCACTATCACCCATAACCTTCCTACCACCCATACCACCACTACCATCCATAACTTCTTCACTACCCATGACACTTTCTTCTCTTTTACTCAAGCCTCCTACCCAACTTATACCACCAACCTCCACAACACCTCGGTTACCCCCATGGGTAACTCATCCTCTTCTACCATCTACTTTTCCCACTACATCTCATAAACCCATGTCACCTTTGCCCAAAACGGTACAACCTAAAGCTAAAAACCTACTACCCTCTAATAAAATAGTTAAACCAACCCAACCTTCCATCGTAAAATCTTCTACCATGCCCATACCCAAGCAGATGTAACCAAGACCAAAGACCAATCCACACACCAAACTATTAGACCAAACCCTTCCCCCTCTTGTAAATCCTTTTCCTCCACAATCAACCATACCTATACCCAAACCTACATTCACCTCCTATTGTGATCCACTAGCAGGGTCCTATGCCAAAATCTTAATCAATCTCCTCGAAACTTCTATTGTCACATTACCACTTGTTAGACCTTAGGACCTACTCAAACCAAAACCAAAATGGTTTGACAAAACTAAAATTTGCACCTATCATCCTATGCCAAGACATGATGTAGAGAACTATAAGGCTTTAAAAACTGCTCTTGTCCAATTGTGTCCTCCCAAAGAAAATTTTGATGATGACAATCTTCTTAATGAGGACCCCATTTTTCCTTCACCAATTTCCCTAGAGCCTCTTCCATTACCTACTCAATGACCAATATCTCCACCCCCACAACTCTTTGACCCATCCCCAAGATTCTAAATTAACATGATCAACATTATCACTCGTGCCCGAGAAAGACAAAGGAAAGGAAAAGGAAAGCGGCCCATCGACCAACCCTGTACCCAACATACCATCTCGCACCCATACCCAAGTTCATCATTTGAGGTCGACATATCCTATTTTCGATAGGGTAACACATAGCAGTGAGAATGCTAAAACTAATGCATCAATCCCCTATTAAAATGTCTTTATATGACCTCATCTAAACCTCTCGAGTCACATCATCATGCCCTCATGAAGGTCCTTTAATCTATTGAGGTTTTCCAAATTACTCCACACCCTTAGCCTCCATCATTACCCCTCACCACATTTCCTCTCTCACTAGGTCATCACCTTCCTCTACACCTCCATCTACTTGCCAAATAGCTTCCCTCATCTTTTCGGATGAAGAAATCACTCCCTTCCATCCGATGACCCCGACCCTACTCTTTTCATCTTTGTCTTTATCGATAATATACACACCAACGTGTTATGATAGATGGTGTTTCTATTATTAACATCATCTCCTCCCATGATTATGACCAAATGTGAAAACCTACCAATTACATGCATGGTAACCTAGTTGTGATACGCTCCTTTAATGACACCATGACTTCTACCCTAGGTACCATCATTCTCCATGTCCGCGTGGTTCCCCACATTATCCCGAAATTTTCTATGTCCTGAAGGAGAGTTCCAATATAAGTTGTTGCTCGGTGACGGTGGATCTCGCACCATGGGTTTTTTCCCTTTGACTTTACATCATTGTCTCAAATTTGAACATGAAGGACATAATTACACCTTCCTGCCAACCCATCACCTTTCAAGACCTATAAAATGATATATCGGCCCAATGATGTGCTTGTACCACTCAAGGCATCGCCACTATCCCAACTTCCCCTTCACGTATAAACCCATCCAATAAGACTTCCACTACCTCTCTGTTGCATCTAACCTTGCTATCCCTAATGTTGTTGTAGCCTCTAGCACTCGATTCACCTATTTCCCCATCATCTAGCAAGTCGTTTATCCCTACCACCCACATATCGACTTGATCCTTAGAAGGTGTTTTTCAACACCTTACTGCAGGGGAATAATGCCTATATAATATCAACACCTTCCTCACCCTACAAGAGTATGTAAAACTGTGCCAAAACCCTAGCTATGATATCGACATCGGAGACATTTTTCCTTATGTCCCTCCCCACCTTCACACTAATCTAACATATGGGGGAATTTATATGGCCACCTATAAACTCGAACCTCTAGCCCAAAACAAACCATTTTATTCGACCTATACTACCTTACTAACCGTCACTTTACTCACACTTTCCTCCACCGGTGCGCGTGGAAAGGATTTGGCTTTGGCTTTTACGAACAGGGCCACCATACTATCATTTCCTGTACCTCTCGTAAACAAAATGACTGTAGTGACATTGGTTTTGACACTCCACCTTCTAAGAAGGTTCACGTCGACCTCACTCAGGATAGGAAATATTCCCCATCTCATTCACCCACATTACCATCTTTACCAAAAAAATCCATAGATCCCGAATCTATTACTCCTAACATTTTTTTTTCATAAACACCATTTCCTTGGGACCACTGACCTATCAATGCGATGGTGAATCTCCCTCTTCTCTCCCATTCTTGTATCCTAACATGATTGATGATGATACACCTTCTATTAATGTCATTCAATGTTAGGATGATGAATCTATCCTCACCTACCTTGGTGCGGAGGAATACTATATTCATCAGTCATTACCCTTTGAGATGTAAACAATGTTGAATGAATAAACCATCGAAATCAACATTAACACTTAGGATGACCCACACATTCTAAAGATCAGCCAATCCTTAGATGCTACTAAACAAGAAGCCTTCACCTCTTTCCTTTGGGACCATAGAAATGTGTTTTCTTGTTCCTATGCCAATATGCCTAGCATTGACCCAAAAAGTGTGGTCCACAATACCATAACCATTCTCGGATGCCAAACCCATCAAATAAAAGCTGCGGAAAATGCATCCTCGCATTGATCTTACGGTCAAAGAAGAGATTTAGCGCCTTCACTTGGTTTCCTTCTGTAACATTCCCATTTTAAGACTTTAGAAACAAGGATTTTTTTTTTTGCATGAGTAATGTTCTCTGTTCTAAATACTTAATTTAGAACACACATTTCATAACAATCATTCTTATAATAGATAACCATATGCAGTTGTAATGACTCGGTGTACAACCGATCTATTCATTCCATGACTCGGTTAACTACCGATCCATTCATGTGTAACATTGAGTTTGGAGTATTCTACTGAATACTTCATATTCTTGGTTCTCTCACCCTATACTAGGTTCGAGTGACCTATCCAAGGAACCTAACTGAATAATTGTTACCAATATTCATCGGCATCATGAACCTTAGACTGGTGACATAGGACAATGCAATCAATAGCTTGCGATACTTTGGCCAAAGATTTATAACATATTGTTCAGTATTACTTATTCCTTGACGACATACTCATCAATCGAATACGTCCTTCACCCCACTCCATTGTTATCTCAAATGTCTTACACTGACTTCTATCAGTCCCCTTGCCCAAGGTTTAACTCTAGCTCAGGTTAACAACATAGGTCATGATATGACGAGGCTCTTGAAAACTTAGGGTAAATTGGCATACTGGGTCAACCTAGGTTAACCCCGTGTGCCAAGGTACCCTGAGTCCTAAAGGGCTACTTCATATCCTGATTATGGTACTAACCAGTCCTGGAGAGGAATCTTGAACAAGTTCAAAAGTGTGTAGATCTCAACGATCAATGCGGAAGGGTGTTGCCACATGTCATCTGCACTGTTGTATCCTTGAGAAGATCCTAATCTTCTCGAAGGTACAACCTTGTAGTTGACGTGTGTCAACATCCTATGGCATAACCTCGTAAAGATGTACATACCTCCAAGATTTTACTTACGTTAAGTTAAATTTGGGTTTAAAGACTACCTATATCGGCAGCCCACCAAACCCCGAGTCCAACATTCCTTTAAGTTCCCTTTTTAAAGTTGAGATTCATTTAATTCAAGAACTTAATTAACTTAGGATTGCTTCCTGAATTGATAGTTTTGACCTATCATCTCGTTACCCAAGAGCAGGATAGCAACAACTTATATTCCCTTAAATTAAATAACTTAACCATTTAAGGAAGTGTAACAACCCATTAGGCTGAAACATATCAGACTTATTGTAATTAAGTCTTAATGATTCACAATCATATCTTCCTTTTTTATTTAGTGCCTTACTAGAGAGGAAGGGTCTTCCTCTTCATAGTTGCATTTTTAGGGCTTGCCACACCCTACCATGTCATTTAAAGTTACAATAATCTTTATTATAGTTTTATTTCACATCACAAGATATAATGAAAAACTTAGATAAGAATGTTGTATTCAGCCACCTATTTAATTTCAATTTTCTTAGGGAATTTATCTAAGTTCCCTTTTTAAATCACTCTTTAAGAATACACATCCAATCATATAGATAACAAGAAGATTATCCTCAACAAGATAATTTACACAATCTATATAAGTAAATTCTCACTCTTCAATTCATTTCCAAACTTATACAATTACAACTTATGCTTTTTAGGCATGCTTTAAGACATCAACCTTCATTCAAAAGAGACAAACTTTTATTTTTACAATACAATTCAGAAATCAAATCAGAATTCTTCACTAGAATCAACTTAGAGCAGTCAATGCATCATTTAAGTTTTTGCCTTCTTTTACCACTTACGAAGTCCATCTGCAAAAATTGCTAGCACGGGTCAGTTCAATGAACTGAGCATGATAAGCACTAATCCTTAAAACAAGTGCATTCCACTAATTGTTTCAATAAAACAACCCTGTTATAATGACAACAATTACTTCATACTCTCTAAGCTTTAAGTAATATCAATATAAGAAGAGTCATAGTACACTGTTTAAACAAAGTGGACAGGATATATTCTATATTACTTGCCCTAAAATTTTAAAGTATAATTGATTCCAGCAATTACATTCACGATCAATAACATAATATAACACTGATTTTTCTTCCTAACAATTATAATACCACTCATATCATAACCTAAGTTACAGAAGTAATTTCAACATAATATTTTTCGGATGATTCATCTCACTTTTATGTAAGGAAGGAAGAAACATTCCATTTACCAAGTACATATCCATCCGAAAAGTTGAAACAATTTATATCATGATTTAAACAGATTCTTAAAATATCTTCTATTTAAAAACTAAACCATTTAAGGTATTCATCCAAAATAGGATCATACAAAAGAAATTCAAACAGAAGTGATGGATTAACTACCACCTTCAATTTCTTCTTCCAACCTATCTTCTACCTTAGTCTTCTTAATTTTCAATCAATGAAAAGTATACAAGACAAATAAACACGATTTCCTTTTTACAATAAGAATAACAATCAAGAGGTTTAAAAACAAAGACCTTATCCCAGCTATATGATGAAAGGAGTCTTACCAGATTAGGATCCCCATCCCAATTATTTCTTTCAATTATTAAGACAGTTTTGCCTTCTCATAACCATACAGTTTGAGTTCATTACAAAGTTCTAAGGAATGAGCACAATAACCATTCAAGGAAAAGAGTATTAAAATAACAGACTTCCTTTTTAAACCCTTTTACTTCTTTCCCTTTTATCTCTGAGAGAAACTGTGATGATCAAAACACTATTGCAATCAAGTTTAGAATGAAATCAAGCTTCCAAGACATAATAAACATTCATTAGACCAACAAGGAATGAGAAGCTGAGTAGTTCTAGCACTTAATTTCACCCAATAGTTCGGGCAAGGTAGAGCCATCTCATTGGTTTACCATTACATCCCTATAGGATCTACAAACTGTGCATCCAATAAAATTCAAGATCAATATTTAACATAAATCGTTACGAACCGATCAAGACTCAAAATATAATCCCGATCCAAATGAAATAGACTACATTTCCTCAAATACTCGAACCATTCGAGTTTAAAAATCAAGTTAGGGTAACTTCACATTTCCCTTAATTACAAAGTAATCAGAGACTGAATTAGTTGAACTGATACATCGTTCGGTTGCTATTTTAATATGAAACACTAAAGCCAAATTGAATATACAATATTGATTTACCGTATTCGAATCATAATTTCAAAAATACCCAAAATCCGTAATATTCAAACCATTGTAATGAATTACACATTAACAGTCCAGAATAAAAATAGGTCTTCCATTTGCATCCAAAACATTTCAACCCTATTTCTAACTTCAAAAAATGTATTAAATGGACATCGTTAAAACTTGTCGACTTTTAAGTCGGGTTCGAAAAGAGTTTCCACCACCGTTAACATGGTCATAAGAACTAGATTTCACAAGCCATGTCAAAAAGACTACAAGTTACAGTCTTGTTTGCCCAAAATAATAGACACAATTTTCTTTTAATACTTTTCCAAAAACAACCAAGATTTCGCAGGTAGAACACAAACTCATCCATATACTATTCCTCCTGTGCATGCCAGTGTTACTAACATTCAAGGTTTCACACAAGAATAAAGCAACTAACCATATACTGACTTATCCATAGTGCCCATGAACTTAAAAAAACAGTCAATCCCCTTTCACAAGAGAAGTGCAGACTAAGCCATATACAATGTTTCCAAAATACACAACTTTATAATAGTCAAAGTTTCACAGGGTGATACCAAACAAACCATCCACAAAGTTATTCATGACCAAATAACCATGAGATAAAACATGAATATCATAAGCAAGTAAACATAAAAACAACATTGTTCCATCCACCGAAACAAGTTTTTAACTAATGAGATTCAACCCAGTTTAAGTGTTTCCAGAGGTTAAAAATCACAACAGTTCACAACTCCAAACTTAACGAATACAGGTGGATCTATTGCAACAATAAAGACTTCTAAAGAAGTCAAAATCAATAAACAATTTCAACCACTGAGAGCCCTATAAAGTTACCAGTATTGCTCATATGTTCACAAATCCACTGCGAAAGAAAAGTAATGCAAACAAGTTCCAAAAGAATCAAGCAAACTCCCGATTCAACCCAGAAACACAAGTTTACACAAAACCCATAAAATCATTTTTTTTTACCAGACAAGCATAAATACACAGGGCTCATCAGAACAGAGTTCTTTTAATAAAACACTTAGAGGAAAGAAAATATTTTAGCAGTTAGGGCCTATCATGCCTGATAGTGTCACTGTAAAATCGAAGAAGACCTCTGGCTGAGCCCGCTCTTTCTCTTCTTCTCCACGAAAGGTCAAACAACAAAATACTACTTCCACCATGCCTCATATATTCTCCACGAAATAGAAATAGATTTGAAACCCTCAAAATAGCCATGCAATGAAGTATAAACTGCTGGTTCGAAAGACCAGTGTGCATGCAGAGAGAAAAATGGAGTGCATGAAAAATGAAACAACCAAACAAAAATATGCTTGCATGCCTCCCAAAGCAATCCAGGCTCATGAAACCATGCACATTAATTACATTAATTCCATATCTCCCACCCAATCTTCCTTGCCACCGCCCACCAAATCGGCAAGTTCTAAATCAAAATAAACAAGTGTTTCCATTTCTAGAGGTACTGCCACCTAGGCCTCTGCTAGCCAAATTAACCTCTGCCAAAGTTGGTAGTACCCAATGTCCTTACAACCTTATCACCATCTTAAATGCCATAGAAACCACCACCCAACACTTGCGACCCTTAGGTTCCCATTCATAGCAATTAGTTTAGGATAGGTTAATGACTTAGGTTAGATCTTAGGTAATTTAAATTTAACACCTTAGGATATAACACTAGTCACTTACCTTAGCAATAGGTTAGATAAACCCTTAGGTAATATCCAAAAATACATAGTTTAGGAACTAGGTTAGATTGATCATAACCTTGTAGTAATAGGTTCTAGTTTAGATTAATGTCTGGTAATCCCTTTCCAGATTTTGTTCGAATCAAGCTTAGGTTAGATTGAAATCACATTTCGACAAATCAATCATACTAAGATGTTTCAGGATGGATTCTGAATTCACATTAAGTATAAAAGCTTAGATAGGAAAACTCACATATCTTACCTGGCTTAAGGTCCAGGTTCTCTCCAATGCCATAAATGGCTGAAAACCAAATTGCGACTGTAATGACCTGCCGGGGTCAATTTCCAGAATCCAACAAAACTTTCCACAGAATGGAAATATTTTCATATGAAGGAGAATTAAAGAACATATATATTCTAAGTTCAGTCCAGAACTAATAATTCATAGAATGCCAATTCATGGTTATTCATCCTGAATATATTTAAAACATTCCTTGGATCACTGTAATTGATCCAAGGATGAGTCATAGAGATAGATAAGCTTACAATCCTCCTGAAATCAGATTGCACTCATCCACGAGAAATGAAAGAAAATGAATCTAGGCATATTCCAGTTCAATCAAAGATCTCAAGAGTAGAAAAGACATAACCATATCAAGCATGATTTCCCATAATCAAAAGGACATATCCTCATAAGGAAAATCACATAACAACACTTGAATACAAAGGAGGAAAATAACAACAGTTAAGGGTGTTATACCTTCATTCTACCCATTGATTATCCCTAATGGATTTCTAACATCGTTCCCATCACAAAGGTGACATGGGGACTCTACATTTCAATGGACTTCCGTGACCTCAATTTAGCTTGTCCCAAAGATGATTTTCCCCTACCAAGCATCGACAAATTAGTTGATCTCACCACTGGACATGAAATGCTATTGCTCATGGATAGTTTCTCGTGCTACAATCAAATATTACTAGCTCTAGAGGATCAACACAAGACTTCCTTCATCACCCTTGGGGGACCTCGCTATCAAGTCATGTCTTTTGGCCTAAAAATGTTGGTGCTACATATCAGCGAGCCATGATTTACATCTTCCATGATGACATGCATCACATACTAGAAGATTACGTAGATGATATTCTTGCCAAATATAAACATCGAACCGAATACTTTTCCATCCTTAAATTCATCTTTGACTGACTCATCAAGTATTGTGTGCATCTTCAACCAAAGAAGTGCATCTTTGTGGTACTTTCTGGAAAACTCCTAGGTTTCATCATTTCTTTGTGTGGCATAGAAGTCGATCCTACTAAAGTCAAGGCCATTATGAAAATTCCTCCACCCACTAATCTCCATCAACTTTGAAGCCTACAAGGAAAGTTACAATCCATTCATCGTTTTATCTCGTAGCTTTTTGACCATTGTCAACCATTCCATATTTTCTCAAGAAAGACATGCCATTTAAATGGGATGATGAATGTTATAAATCCTTTAAAGCTTTAAAACAATATTTCCTTCAACCACCAGTACTCATTCCTCCTAAGGATGACCACCCCGTATACCTATACATTTATTCCAATGACCATTCTTTAGGTACCATGCTCACTCATTGCGATGAGCAACACTTCTTGAGAAATTGGTTTATTACATAATTAGTATCCTTATGGACTACAAAACTAGATATACCCATGCCAAAAACCTCTACTTATCCTTAGTCTTCATTGCCACAAAACTCGCTATTACCTACTCAATCACAAAACCTTCGTCATTACTAATACTTATCCATTACACTATATGTATGCCAAACCCTATCAACATCAACATGCCACACGTTGGCTTATGCTTCTTTCCGACCTTGACCTTGAATTAATTCATCAAAATTCCATCAAGAGTCAGCTATCGCTGAACAAGTGGCCAACACACCTATTTCTAGGATCAATCGTATAACTTGGACTTCCCAGGATGAGTATATAGCTACCCTTTCCCTGGACAAACCCGAGTACCAAATGAAATTCTTCTTTGATGGATCCAAGTGTCATCATGGGGGTGGGGCTGGTGTTATCCTCATTCCCCTTGAGGGTGAACCTATGCCTTTGTCTTTCAAACTTGATTTTGATTATATAAACAACATTACATAATGAAAAGCACTCATATTGGGTCTCTAGGCTGCATATGCCTTAGATGTTAAAACAAACAATATCTTTGGTGATTCTCGGTTGGTCATAAACCAAGTTAATGGTCTCTACCAATGTTATAATGAGATCCTTCAAAAGTATAAGCAACACGTAGACATACTTTTAACCACCTTTAACCATTATACACTTCAAACCACCTCACGTTCTACCAATAAATTTGTGGATACCATGGCTCGCTTGGTTTCTTAGATACCTAATTCATCCACCGATTCTAAAATATTTGTCACCATATAAAGGCTACAATCACCCTCTTATTTACCTCATGAAGTTTATTTTTTTAGGACCATTTCCTCCGACCCTTGTGACCTTTGGTATAAACAATATGCAGACTATCTTTCCCTTTCCATTTTACTCGTTGATCTCACGCGTAATGGAAAAATTCCTTTCTTAAAAGTGTCTCACGTTATGTCATCATGGGTGTTATTCTTTACAAGTGCAAATTTGACTAAATTATTTTACGATGCCTTACAAGTTCTAAAATTCCCTACACCATTAAGGAAGTCCACGATGGAATTTTTGGAGGTCGCTTTAGTGGTTTAGTTATAACGAAACGTATTCTTCACCTCGGCTATTATTGTCCAACCCTAAACCATGACTGTTGTGACTATGTCAAACATTTCATGAAAAGCCAAAAATATGCTATTCTTCATCACACACCTAGTCATGCCTTACAGTCGCACGAGACCTTTGGATTTTCTCTCAATGGGGTTTGGATATTATCGGTGAGATCAACCCCATTCTTCACAATGCCACCAATGGATCATAATCGCTACCAAATATTACACTAAATGGGTAGAGGCCATTCCCTAATTTATACAAAAGATAAGAAGATATGTGAATTCATCAACCATCACATCATTTGTCATTTTGGTGTTCCTCACCGCCTCATCACTAATAATGGAACAATTCAAAAAAAAACCTTACACAAACTATGTGACACTTTTGGCATCCAACTCATTTTCTCATCACCTTATTACCCAAAAACTAATGGTCAATTTGAATCAACCAATAAATCCTTGAACAAAATTCTTATGAAGGTAGTCAATGATACTAGGAAAGATTGGCATACACACATTCATTTTTCCTTGTGGGCTTATCGTACCAGTATTCACACTTCGAATTCTACCACACCATTTTCTCTGGTCTATGGTACCAAGGTTGTCTTACCTCTTAATGTCTAGATTCCATCTCTCCGCATTTCACTACAAGACATGCTCGGTGGTGATGAATTTCGCCAACAATCTTAGGCACAACTTGAGTTATTAGATGAAGGTCATCTCAATGTTCTCGACCATCTCCAAATTTACAAAAACATATAAAACATGCATGTGAAAAACACATTCATGAATGAACCTTCTAGGTTGGTGACCTCATCCTGAAAGAGAATCAACATGTAACTAAAGAGGAGAAAAGTAAACGGGTAAATTTTTCTCCTAATTGGCTTGGACCCTATATCGTTACCCATGCCTATGCATCATGTGCTTATTGTTTGTCTTGATCGAAGGTAAACTCGAACCTGATCCCCTTAATGCCTTACATCTTCAATCATTTTATTGTTGATATCAAGTTCTATATCACTTTGTTTTGGTTGATCTCTCATCCCTTGAGCATTGTTCACTTTCCATATTACCCATTTTTGAGGATCCATGACTTAAAAAGAATCATGTGATTCCTGTCACCTTTCAGCCCTATATTTAATATGACTACCACGGCTCTACTCATAGCATGATTTTCATGGAAAAAAATTTCTTCTTCAAGATCGAATCCCATGTTCGTTCATCACTTGAAACCACCTCTTTCATAGTTAATCTTTGTGTGGTACGGTTTTGTCTTATAAACAAGAACCTAATATTCCTCTATAGTCTTGTCCATGAATTAAACATCCAAAAACAAAAAGGGATACAATTCCTTGAGTCAAACTTCAAGCAAAAGATGACTCCCTCAAAAGGGACATCTCTTCACTCTAATTCCACCACTATAAATAGAATTCTCCCTTGAAGAACAACTATATAAAGTCATTACAAAAATGTAATAAATATTTGGAAGCTTTCCGCATCAATCAAATTCAAGAATAACTTGAGGAGATAATATACTCATCCCATATAGACCTCTTGCATCAATCAATCTATTAAAAACAAACAAACAAATGAAGAAAAAGATGAAATTTTTGTCATGGACTCGCCTATTCTTGATCCTGGGTTTCTTGTTCTGAAAGACATGTTATCATACACTAAGATACGCTAAACCACCCATTCTCACCTCCTTGCCTTTGTATTCCCTCATACTCAAGGAAATTTCCGTGAACGTGAAATTTCATGATTATGTGACTTTCTTCACCCTTAGAATGGTCCATTATACAATGCCTTTAGGGTCTTATGTTCATGATCCCCTCTTAGGTATGGTTGACTCATTAGGGTTCTTATCAATTAAGCGGATCTTTTACCACCTCTTACCATTCACCTTCCTCATTACTTATTGATTATCCTATACAAGACCATCTCATTGGCACCTATATTTAACAATAACTCAATCATGCCTATGACCTACATTCACCCATGCCTAAACACCTATCAATCCATTCCTTTACTTCATCACAATCTTCCCTAGCTTATGGGAGAACTACATCGGCCTGAGGTCCTTTTTCGTTAGGAATATGTAGGTAGAACTTCAAGGGCATAGGGCCCTTGAAGGTTAGCTCGACCACTCTTTACCCTAACCAATCCCCCTTCCCTTTTCTACTCACATTCTACCCTATTTAGTTTCAATTTTATATCAATAAATGGAAATTAAACCTAATAAACATCATCTCATACACATTTTACTACATCATCAAGTTATCTATTTATCATTTTCACATTTCCATTATGACACAAATTTGGAAATTAAAACCTTACCCAAGTATCTACATCAACATTTGTCTCTCATATTACAAAAACTTGGACATTAAAATGACCTAACTCAACCATGCCTACATCAACTTGACTCCACTATGCCTAAACAAACCTGACTCCACCATGCCTAAACAAACTTGACTCCATCATACCTAAAACAACCTGACTCCACCATGCCTAAATTAACTCGACTCAACTATGCCTAAATCAACCTCGAATCAACCATGTCTAAATCAACTTGACTCCACCATTCTGAATCAACATGACTCAATCATGCCTAATTCAACCCGACTCCACCATGCCTAAATAAACTTGACTCAACCATGCCTAAATCAACAAGAATCAACCATGCCTAAATCAACCTCGAATCAACCATGCTTAAGTCAACCTAACTCCACCATGCCTAAACCGACTGATTCCATCATGCCTAATCTACTTCATTTCTGTCACATACATACATAAATATAAAAATGAAAATCCATAACACCATTCATTCTATGAGTACCATTAGCTATAAATTGAAAATTTTGTGTATAAACACATGTGTACATGGCTATAGATAAATATAAATCCATAAAAAAATCTCATATACAACCTCACCATCTTCAAGACACAGCCGATATATGATCGAAATACCAAAAACTCTCATATACATCCTTTCTCTCTTCAAAGACGTATGTCAGTATACATATCAAAAATGTGTCAAAACATGGATATACTAATCATAAATTATGACTAATTATCACCCCACCTGATATCCATCCCTGTCTCATCAGTCTCCTCCAACTCCCCTCTAGTGGGGTGACTCGCCAACCTCACTCCACCTCACCTCGATCCGTCCTCCGATGGTCCCTCACCCGGAGATTGCCTCGTGTACTAGCGCTAGTCTTGCCCTAACCCTATCCCCGGGACTCACCAGCCCCTTGTACTCTCTACACTATGGGTATGTGACCTGGTCCTCTCACTCGAGGCCTGTTGTGCTCTATACTCCCCATAGGATAGAAAATCTATTCTTGCGGCCATCGCCTAATTTTGGTAATACCTCATCTCACATAAGGCATCCCTAAACCTACCTATAGGTACTATCTGTAGTGGTTCCATTGGCCTTGGTCCCTATACCTATCTCTGGGACCATGTGCCTATGCTTGTATCATGTATCTATCCCTGAGGAACCCTGTCCGGCCCCTACTTGTATCTGGGCATGAAGTGCCATAAACCGTGCCTTTGTAGTGGCCAAATAGCCTTGCAAACCTGTAATTTACACCTATAGGGCAGCCGGTTGTACCTATCCCCATCTCCATCCACACTCGTATGTGCGGGTACCTTTCCATGTGTTACATGGGCTGAAGAGAGGCCACCGTGTGCACCGGAAAGTGGCAACCTTTGTCTCTAACCCTGTCGGGTGTCCTTGCACTATATCCCCATGTGTCACGGGGTAGCCACCGCCTCGTAGGGCATCTCTACGAATAATGATGGTGGCTAAATCCAGCTACCCGACCTCGGTGGTACTTCTTGTAAATGTGTGGACCACCTTTGTTTGTACTCTATCGTAACCCCAACATCATCAATCCGGTCGGTCTACTACCTACTCCTCCTACCTTTTCATCACTATCGGCTATGGTAGAGATAGAGGCCTCTCCATGTCTTCCCTCCTATATTGTGGTAAGGGTGGGGATATATCCTAAAGCATCCTGAACTGTCATTTGACCCTATCTATGGGTATCATCTTGTTCTCTCCTGCACATCACCCCTCTATCCATTGGAGCAGCTATAGCTCCTATAGCTCATCATCCATATGCCTTTATAATGGAAACCCCAAATTTAGCCTCTAAATGATGTCCATGCCAGACAACCCCTCTAGTATCTGCCTATAGTGGGATACATCATGTGTAGCCCTAGCCCCCTGGTGTACCCCACCAACTGGAACCCATCACCTGTAACCAACCTAGACCATACCTGGCTCAAATGCATCCAGCTAGGGCAACCCAATCGGACAAACACACACAATGTGCTCATATGCCCAACAGTGAAGAAGAAAAGTGCAACATAAGTTGAACCTCCGTAGTCTCTCGTAGGCCCATAGCTCCCTGTATAGCTGTACCAAGTAGGTAGGTGCCCAGGAAAAGTAGGTCCTATCCTCCATCATATCATGAAGGACTCCCATCAGTGCTCATGGGAATCTCCCACCCTCTACATCCGCAGTGTAAAACAACACACTACCTCCATAATCAAAACCACTAACCTTGTCTCCTCAGGATGAGCCACATACATCTCTCCATAGCTCAGTTTGGTGCTATGAAACCTAATCTCGTTATCCCCTCTCTCGACATACTGTTGTTAGCATCGGCTCCTCTGATGCCTCTAAATAAATAGAATACACATGTGCCCCTATTATCAGTAGCCACAAAATCTTATAAACGTCCTCCAAGGTGATGTTCATCTCACCTATCAAAAAATGGAAGGTGTTGGTTACGGAATCCCATATATCGATGAGAGTGACCATAAAACTCGAGATAACGACCTATACACTTATAATGCCGAATCCCAGTCGGACCCATCTCGAGTCACGTGCCACCACTCCTCATCAGTCACATCCCCCCGAACATCTAGCAATAGGGGCGGTACTCGGTTTCTCATCCATAGATGCTCTCGACACTGTATTCAACAAAACACAACCATTATTCAAGCTTGATTTTACCCAACATTGACCTTAACCCTCCCTTCTTACTAACCCCTCCCTCATTATCTATTTGACCCACTTTACCCATTCTTCTCTTTTATCCTTCCTAGAACTCTATCCCTTTACCTCTAAGCGGCATCGGTCATCACTCACCGACATTGGTCCATTATAACTGGTATTGGCTCCCCACTACATAGTCGATGTCGGTATATACAGACTAACATCGGCCATACCTTGATTGGTGTCGTTCAATTTCATCATGCCCACACCCAAAACCCCAATTTTCTTTCGCTTAATTCTTTCCAATCCACCTACCTACCCACCTACCCTTACCCACACCTAATCTAAATCCCTCCCCAACATTATTTACCCTTCCTTTCCCCCTTCCATACCTCATTATGTCCCCTTTCCCCATAAATTTCAAATTATCTACCCTACTTAAACCCCCAAACCATGTTCTCTTATACATATAACTAAAACAACAAAGGGATTCGACCTTACCGGCTCAACATCACCCTGTGGTGGCCCGTCTGCATCTGTTGTGTTGGTGGTTCACCCACACCTTCCTACCTCTATCATGTCAAATCTCTACCAATACTCCCGACCTCCAATCAAATCCTCCACACCAATCTCATGTACCCCTCTACCTAGTCTCTGCCTAACCAACCTGATCTCTCTACCTCAGTTGGGTATTGTACCTCATACTTTCTCTTGAAAAGGCACAAAAGGTTACGTGCTTTTTCAATTTCCCAAAATCCAAAACGTATAAATGAATCCGTATTATACTGATTTTTCCTTTTTATATACCCACATTGACGACTAGTGTCATTTATACCTAGACCGAAATCGGTCTTATTCCCTAAGCACATCGTGGTCGATTATACCTAAACCGACATCGGTCATGTGCCCTAGCAAACCATGGTTGGTTTACCTAGACCATCATCAGTTTCGTATGACCGGCATTGGTTACTTGTCATACTCTCTGTCAATACCCTTTCCCCATTTCGACCAAAATTTACCCTTCCCTACCACCATTTGACCTTACCCACCCTTATCGCAACCTACCTCCAAGCCTACATTACCTATCCCTATCCTTAATTACATTTAGGAACTTGTTATTTTACTCGTACCTCGGCCCTACCCATGTCATGACCTAGCTACCTAGACCCAAAACATTTTTAGTGACCTGTGAACTCATGTGCTCACTATACCTTGCAACATTGTTACCCATGTTGTTTGACCTAATGACCTTACCTTGCCTATTGTCATGTTGTTTATCTTGACCCAACCTTTGGTGTACCAGAACATACCTAAATGTTCTGCACCTAACCTACATTGTGTTTTTCGCACCATATCCTATGCCTTAGATATCGGAATCACTTCAACCTTGTTTGGATAAACCTATTAACCTTGGACAATGTAGAGTTTTCAATCTCTTCAACCTATAGTCATGTCGCAGTTTATAACGTGTGCGTGAATTTGAATGCCACTACCTTAAACCATGGCCCATTTACCTTTTTGCTTGTTTTTGACCTCTACCCTTTCCCCAGTTACCCCTATCTACACTCCTTTTCACCACATCCACCTTTTATCAAACCACTCACCACTTCCATCTTCCACCTCACCAGTTCTGGTTTGAGGGGGATCACCTTCACCCACACATGGGGCACATACTTCTTTTTTATCAAAGCATCGCTTACCAATACAAGCTATGTGACAAAAAGGGGCAAATATAAACACCTAAATTTGGTTACATTCCCCTTAGCCCCTAATCAAATAACCAACTTAAACATGGGAACCTAACCATGGCCCCTTTCACCCCACATTAATAATTAATTTAATTATTTTAATTAGATTAAATACCCATCCTCACAATATCCATTATTTAATTACCTTAATTGACCTAATTTCCACCTCATCCAACCACCTCACCCTAGACCTATTCTTGGCATGTTTCCATAACTAACAATAACTAAGTCTTACTTGCCTTAATGAGCTAAGATTTGGTCTAACCCTAAAATCAATGCCTAAGATTTCTCTAACCACATTCCTGCTCATTAGAAGGGAAGATTCCATTCTAATCCATGAGAACAAACCAACTTGGCCCAAGAAATTAGAAAGATCTACCCATTTTAGTAAACCTAGGGAATCTCACCTTAACCAACGCCTTGGTCGGACCAAAACTAACACTAGTCAAAACATAACCGTTGTCGGTTACCATTTATTCACCTTAGAAACATTGTTTGAGAGGTTGGCACATTTTGAACTAGATAAGACAAGATCGGAGCTGCATGCAAGTAGAACCAGCATCCTTTTGCATCCAGGACATTCACATCAAGACTAGGAAAATCCGGAAGAATTACAGTCATGGAAGCACTCCGAGATTCACTGCTATAGTACCAAATACCATCCTTATGATAAAATACCATTAACATTCAGCCATCCAATCTGCATCACAGTAAGTGTATCTCTAACCAACATTGTTATTTCACTTAGTAGATTTTGTTACTCCTGTTATTAATCTACACTTTACATGCTCATTATTTTATCCCTGTACTAACCTATAAACCAACCATTCCCTTACCGACATCACCAAATAACCCATCCTCACCTCTGTTCATCCCTTAATACACCGATAATTCTATAAAACTTTCTTATCCACCCTACCATCTCTATTAAATCCTATATCAAACCTTGTAATCGATATCTTTGAGTTTCATACACCCATAACTTACCGATGCTTGTTACCCATAACCATCATTGGTTCTACATAAACTGTCACTAGTCATACAAGACCAATGTTGGTCTCTATGTTTTATACCCTTCCTAAGAATAGAGCCAAACAACCTCCTCCTTGATTGACATGAACAACCCAGAATCGGACCTTGACCAGTCCCAGTACCTTTGACAAGTTACCTCATCCTTTAGATCCAACTATAGAGTATCCTATTTTGATTGGATTTTCTTATTGTACTTGAATGAGATACATAAATCATATCAACTACAGTAGGACTTTACTTATTTCTTGCATTAATGATTTTTAAAAAGTGGATTGACATCCATTTAGGAAGTATCACACTTCTTAGAACTAGCATACGTTAGGCAGTCCACTGTCATATATCATTTAACTTCTCTTTTGTAGTCTTGTGTTCTATTATAGGTAGTTCCTCCTAGCCAAAAGGAATCTCTCACAATCGGCACTGGATCGAGAAGTCAAAATGCACACATCAACCTTCAACCAACCCATTTAACATGTATTCCTCCTAGCCCTTAACCCCATATGTTTCTTCATTCAAAAAAGTAAAGAAAATGGTGAAACATGTGATGCTTCAGTATTATATAGAGTCATAGTAATACAATGTTCCTATGAGGAATGTGAAGGTGCATTATGCAAGCTACATGTGATTCTTTTTTCTATAAGGACTTAAGATGGTTTAAGGAAAGTTTGATGTTGAAGATCGCTCAAAAATGCTAGCTACGGTGTATTGACCTTAGATGTTACCAAAGGAAGAGTGTAAAGTAGTGGATGAGAAATAGAAGTCTGTGTAAATGACATGATTTTTATTGAAGCAAGTAGTTTCAAGGTTGGTGAACTTGAAATCCCATTGTATGAGTAAATTGATAAATTTTTGGAAAGATATTATCATCTACAAGTTGTTTGGCATCTTGAAGATCCATCAAATATCACAAAATGTATTCTTGAATTCAAAATAAGAGGGTATGACTCTAATTCATGATCAAATGATGTGAAGGTAACTTAGTGTGCATCTAATTCTAAATTTCTATTCAATATTTATGAAGGATTGATAAGGATTTGGGTTAGACAACAAAAGGGTCTTATATGAAGGTTGTTATCTTGAAACTCAACCAAGAGAAAATGCTCACTATCCTATTCAGAGAAGTGATTGTAACAGGTTCAATGGAGTTGATATGTTAAGAGATAAATGGTATAGTGCTCCAATATGATGTAAGTATGAAATATGATGGTGTGATGTTATATAGCATGTTTCATTTAGAAATTTGTAGTGTTATAGGTTTGTAAAGGTCACTTATGGTCAAGATATTTTTTCTTTACAATAAGAAGATGTAAAAGGGACATAGGACTAGAACAATCCATTTCAAAGTGCTTCAATGTTACTTGAAATTGATGAATTTTGTGTACTAGTAGTATTATCTTGCTTCAAGAAAGAAAAAGGGTCTACGATTTTGATGGATGGCTTCTGAGTTAGTTATCTATGTGTCTAAGTCAAATGGTTCATAAAGAGATAAAGTGGAAAAAAATTGTGTGTTGAAGTTCAAGGATGCCTTGAAGGTTGTGCAAGTGTATTGAGGGTCAAGTGAACCAAAAGAAGGTATAATTATTGTGAATGAGTAAAATGATCACTTACAGACTTATTTAAGGACACAAAAGCATTCTCAAATCACTCTTTTAGTTCTAGTTGATTTTTTTACTTGTGTTGTTGTATCAAAGTATCAACAAGGGATATAGGCTAAAGAATACCTTGTCAAGAAAGGGAAGGATTTGTGACTTGTATCTTTTCACCTATGAGAAAAGAGATTATAGTGAACTATGTAATGTTTCCAACATCAAGAATCTCGAGTTTGTGCATAGTCGAGTGTTTCAAAAGGTACGGTGTTACGTGACATCAATTGGTATGACCTTCTTCAGGTTATATGTACAACACAAAGGTGTGAAGTGCTCTATCTTCATGAATATCAAAATAATTCTTAGGTCTTATATAAATGTAAATGAGCATCTACATGTGGTAACTAGAATTGTTAAGTGATACTCAAGTGAGAATGATCAAAATTGTTAGGGTAAATAATGTGAAGTTGAATATTGTGAATGAATTCTAAAGTAGTTTATCTATAAAGATCAAGATTTGAATACTTGGAGTGAAGAAAAAGGATGAATACATAGGAGGTAGGGTCAAAATAATTAAATGTTCAAGTTGATTAGTAATGAAGAAAACTTAGGTACAAAGTCTGCAAGGTAGAGTAAGGTAAGAACAAGAAGCATAAGTCAAATTTCCAAGCTTGGTAAGTGCATGACACAAGTTTAATTTTGATGGGGCCTCAAAAGGCAATCCTGGGGATTCAGGAGGAGGTGGAGTCATTAGAGATCACAGAGGCTATTTTGTTGCTACTTTTTCTGGAAAAATGGGTAGGCAAACCAATCACTACTTAGAAGCTCTAGCAGCGCTTTGGGGAATAAGGTTAGCTAGAGATTGTAATATTTCCAATATTATAGTTGAGGGTGATTCACTGAACATTATCAATTTGTTAAACTAAAAACAACCTCCAAGCTGGTCAATCAGGGACTTTATAGTGAAGCTATTGATATTTGCAAGAGTTTTGATAATTTTAAAATCAAACATACCTACCGGGAAGGCAATAGTGTAGCAGATGGTTTGGAAAATATTGGGGTAAACAATACATTGCAAACTTGGCTAAGGGGCGACACTCTTCCTACTAAAGTAAGTGATGACATCATCAAATATTTGCATGACTTGGAGCGTAATCATTAATAGATGTAGGGCAGATGCTAAGGAGTGGTTTATTAATTGCAAAGTGAGGATTAATGATTACAATTTTCCACACATTTGGGAGGTCTTCAAAAGTAGAGCAGAGGATGAATCATATAGATTTCAAATTTTTACCATTGTGAGAAGTAGAAGCATCACAAGAAAAATGGGGGACCACCTTGCAAGACTGAGCCCACCCATAATCCACTTGGAAAAATGATACAGTTCTCTAGAACTATTTGCAAAAAGGGGGTCTTACAAATTTTATTGAAAAAATTCAAGGTTTTGATTAGGATATTTCAATAAAATTTATGAATGGATGGAGGAATCACGTTGTTGAGTACAAGTAATATCAAGGTTGAGATTTCCAAGGAGCTAATTGCCCAGGTCACTGGCTCAATCTAGATGGAACCAAATTCTTCAACAAGCGCATGGACAGAGAGGTGGAGGCTAAGAAGTTTCTCGATGAGGGGGAGAATCTGGAGTTTGTGACGATTTGGCATCAAAATAGCATATGTTCCAGAGCCCTTTCATTGAGATTGTAAGGATGGTGGTAAGGTACATTACTTTGGAGGGGAGATTTGTCACTATCCCCTAGAAGCACTTAATTTTCCTTAATCACTTTCATAGGAACCTTACCATAAATTTTCCTCATTACTTGTTGAATTCATTGGAGAAATCTGTTCTAGAGGTGCAAAATCACACAAGGGTTGTTCCCCTTCACCAAGGGTTGATCCTTCTCATTCACCACCATTGCTCAGCCTGCTCCCACCCACAACCTATCCCCCCGCCTCCATTCCTCCCCTTGCCGATAGTAAACTCAACATTGCTACCACCAGCAGGAAAAGGAAAGAAATGAAAGCTAAGGTCCCTCTGCCTTCTTCACAGAGGGTTTTAAGAAGCCATAAAGATCTGGAACTGGCAGAGAATTTACTTCACATAAGTAAACCGATGAAGGAACCTAAAGAAATGGACCTATTGGTCAGGGTTGAAAAGATGGAAAAGGAGATTCATGACCTAAAGAGTGCTATTAGGGATATGGATAAAACAAAGGAGAACGGAAGATGCTAAACTATGAAGAAGATGATACCACTGCTGAAATATTCAAGAAGCTTCTCTCTCTGGATGCCAAAGGCTTGGCAATGTAAAAGGACGTAATGATTGTATCCTCTTAGCTCTTAAAAGTATTTATAATTTTATAGAGCAACATGTACGAAGTATTTGCAGTCTCAATGGCATTATCGAGGATATTTGGGGTTCAAAGGAGAATAGAGATCTTGCAATTACCCAGGAAGATTTGAAAGATCCATCCTAGGCCATGGCAATTGCTTTCTTTGTCTCGCTCCAAACGATTAAGGCCAAGATTGACTGAGTTGTCAAGTGATGCAGTGCCCTTTTGTTGTTTATTGGTGGGGAAGTTGCTGTTGTTTGGTGATTTTGATGCGGTTTTTGAATGGGATGACCAGTGGTGGTTCCCTCTTGTTCATTTTTGTCTCTTTTGCTCTTATTCGGATCACTATCTGTCTTGATCCTGTTTTTTTACCTTTATTGTATTATCTGGTTGTTGAGCCTCCTAGTTTATGGTGTTTGGCATATCTAGGATTGGTTTCTCTTCTTTTGATATCTGGCTTTTGAGCCTTTTTGTACACAGGGTATAGTCCCTTCAAAACTATTTACCCATAGTAAAAAAAAGATAGGAGGAGACTGGTATTATTTTTTATTAAGTATGAAAAGTTCTTGATAGGATTATGAGGTAGATAAGATAGTTTTTGAGGTATAAAGACATACAAGAATTTTTTTATGCAATTCAATATGATAACAAGGTAATGTGATTGAATATATTGATAACTTACTTCAAGAACAATGATGAAATGCTTGAGAAGCCTCAAGGCTTGTATGAAAGGTAAGAACTCAAATATTTACATTTTCTAGTAGAGAAAGGTGTCATTTTCCAGAGGAAGTGATGTATATGTTTTTCACGATGTGGTTGAGATTCCCATAGCTATGTAAAGTTTTCCAAGAAAGAACTAGATTTGGTCTTTAGGGCTTATAGTCCTCAATAGAGTTATGAAGGAGTTAGAGAAAAATTTTGGGTTCCTAAGCATGGTATAGACCAAGAAGAGGTTAAGAGACATGAATGAAGGAAAATGGAGAGTACCAGTCTAGGGCGATCTGGATTTCATGTTGATTACAGTCCATAGGATCATCGGACGTTGTTGAAGGAGTCAAAGAGAAGGGAATTCGGTGCGGGGAGATTGTGTCAAGTAAGTCAATTTGTGCATTATTTCCATTGATTGTTGTAATTTTTTTTTTTAGTATGTATCATTTGTCATATATGGAAAGTGGGGAGAAAAGCATCGAAACATGGATTTTAGGTCATGTAGATGTGTTTGACATATGGTTGTCATCAATGTTTCTGAATGATGGTTACCATCAATGACAAAGGGGGAGATTTTTGGCCATTTTTTGGTTGTGTTATTATTTATGTCAAAACACATTGACGGATAAAGGGTTTCATGGTGCTATATGAGTCCTCATGTGATTTTATTTAGTGGTTAAACATGAAGGTTAATTGGTAGTGTCAAGATTTGGCATGTTTTAGGGTTTTTCATTACATGGTCTAGTAATCGAATCATAACATGAGGTATCCCAAGCATGTTGGAGTGTATAATGAGGTAAAAATAGTCTATATGATATTTCATGGGTGTATATGGGTCTTCATTGAGTCAACATGGTCCGTGCAAGGTTGAGTCAGGTCATTTTAGGCTTGTTTCTAACCCCTGTGCATGCATAATGGTAAGGAGGTGTGAGTTTTGGACCTAACCAAATATGGTGATGCATGGTAAAAACATATTAATAGTGTAATTTAAATGTATGGTGAATTTCATGTCAAAATTAAGAGTTTTTATGCATTTATAGGGTCCTTAGAGAGTTATAGGTGAGGATCAATCGGTTTGTAATAGGTAAGTCAATGTGGATGGAGAGTTTGAGGAATATATGATCTAGATGATGAAAAATTATAGTTTGATGATGTTTTCATGGTGCTTCATGCCAAGTTTTAGGTCAAAGTGCTAAATAAGTTTGAAGTTATGAAAGTTTTGGTGAAACTAGGTAAGTAACAATGTGTTTTTATAGAAAATGTTGACCTTTTGATGTTCGTTTTGAACTTTATGTTTTTATGGAGACTTGATATATTTGGGGCAGATTATTAGGTCAGTTATGTATATTTCATAAAAATAATGAGGTGTTTTGATTGTCACATTTTTATGAACGATCATTAAGAAGATAAAGTGGTTTAAAACCCTAGCTAAACCCTAGCTAAAAGTAGCTTTCAAAAAAGTGAGTATATTGAGACTGTTTTGATTTCTAGTGAAACATTGATGATTGGATGTTGTAGAGGACTCATCTAGATTTACAGAAATGTATAGTAGTTCTTGTGAAGGTATGTGGACCCCACCTAAAAATGCAAGTTTATGAAGAGTTACAATTTGAGCAGAAAGTTTCCAAATGAGGTATGAACTAAATTACAATTGTGTGATATATGTGATATATTCATGATTTCCAAAGAGGTTTAAAGACATGTTTATGTAGTTATATGGTCAAATGAGCTCCATTGAGGTTTACTAGTGAAACAATAGTTTTGAGGCCATAAAAAGTAGTGTTCTATGATGCCTCTAATGTGTTGATATATGTACTTTCTTATTTGAATGAGGTTTTCAAATGTTTACATGTGATTTTTGTTCGATTCATTGTGCTCTTTTACAACTGATAGATCATGTTTGTTGGGATGATATCAAAAATTTCAAGATCCTATTTCTAATCATTCTTATGGAAATGTTGTGCTCATGTTTATTTTTCATGGAGTACTTACTTGACTGGTTTTGTAATAAACTAAAATATTTCAACTTGTGGAAAGTGAAATCAGATTCTTGGGATAGATAGATAAATAGGTAACCTGGTAAGCTATCTATGTTTTTGATATAATTTATGTTCCTAAGATTATTGCATCTATATTAGATGAAGGATAATACGTTGGATCAATTTCAGTGATCCAAGGCATTCTCCTTAATCGATATGTTATTTCGATCATAATTGTTAAATCTAATTTACTTACTAATTTTTTGATATTGCAATTAAATTAAGAATGGGTTGACTATAAACTGATCTAAATTGTTTAATATTGGCTTTTAGATTGCAATCATACTTTTGCTTGATCTGAGTTGAACTCGATTATTGTAAATGATGATATTTTTATGATTTTTAGAAGGCTTCTTCTAATCCATGCTAAGGTGATGATTGTATTTCAAATACCTAGCTATATCCTATTTGCATTTGAATTAAATATTATCAACCTAAGCTAAGGATGACACATTACATTAATGGGGATCTAAACCTAACTAAAGATCCTAATCTCTAAACCTAAGACCTAACCTAAGGACCTAACCGTGGGTGACATGTTGATTGAAGGTTAGAGTGTGGTTAGTATGGTGCCAACCCATGCAGTACTTGGGAAATTAATAAATTAAATTCCACTACTACCACCTTTGGCAGTGACCAAGTCTAACTTGGCATGCACGATGATCAAGGTAACTAAAAGGGTTTGGCGGTGTTTTGTTAATTGTTAGTTGTTGCTATTTTTGAAATGGAAGTTGGTGGATTTGGAGGGATAACTAGCAGTCTTACCATGGTAATTAATGTTATTTGGGAAAAGGAAAACCACCTTGGAGAAGGCATGATGGGTTTTAGTGAGAAGATAAGGATTTTTTCAATTTTTCATTTGGTATTGCTAAGACTTTGGCTCTGCATGTTGATCTTTTGGTCTTCAAACTATTAGTTTTTTTTTAATTTATTAATGATATCTCTATTGCATGGAGTTTTTAACAGAGAATATTTAATTTTCTGGGCTATATATATAATGAGAAAGAGAAAATGAAATTTCTGTGGAATCGATTGCGAAGTTTTTGTGGAATCTTGCAAGAAATCTTGGATAGAGACTTTGGGAGCTTGGAAGATATTTGCAGGAGCTCTACCAGGTATGATAGGCTCTAACTCCTTGAAATAATTTTCTCTATTTAATTATTTCATGAAAATAACTCTTCTCTTGAAATGGAATTGTGTTCTTAGTTCGGGATTTGTGGTTTTTGTGTTATTTGATTTTTATCTAGTTGTATTCTTGAATATTTCTCAAATATGGTTTTTATCGATTGGAATGACTTATGGCATTGCAGTGCATGACTATAAATGCTTATTTTTATAGAATAAAACATTTCATGAATTTTGGGTTGTGTATTTATTGTCTAAACTTAAATGGTTTTGATCACGGGTGGCCTTAGTTGAGTTTATATTATCGATACACTTTAAAAGTTGATTTCAATGCTTTATCGAACCAATGTATCTATTATTTTTAAACCCATCTCTTTTGGGTTAGTGTAGACTTTAAATGCATGGGTTATGTAACTTGGGTGAAGGTTTTAAGTGTTTTTTTTTTTACTTTCCACTGCAGTCGAGTCATCTTAAATGGGTTCTTGCATTTGGCTATTCAATTTGTGCGGGGTTGTCGAATAAGTTACCATCGAATTTTCATTGAGTTTTTAGCTTTGATTTTCCTTGAGACTCAAGTGCTAAGTAGATGCCCTTACTAGGTATTTGGAATTTTAACCCTTTATGAACTTATTTGTTGGATATAACAACTGTAATTGATGTTTTGTTTTGAGTCCATTGTGGAAACTTTCAAATAATTAATGGGTTCTTTATGTAGTTATTACTGAGATCTATTTAGGGATCTTGGATAGTTTATAGTTATTACAAATTTTGTTAATTTTTCTACTTAAATAGACACCTTTGTTAGTTTAAATTTCGGCCATACTCGATGACTTGATTTGAAAATGGTAATCTTATAAACACTTAATTGTGTTTTTTTATATTCTTGTTTATTCCACTTCGTGGAGATGATTCTGTCGTTGTTAGGTTTAAGTGGTTATCAAACCCACTATGAGTTGGAATCATTTTTAAAATTATTATAGGTCATTGTAATCGAAGTCAAGTTCATTCGACTCTCAAACCCAGATAGGTAGACTAACATCTATACCCTTTGGTGATGTTCAGTATTGAATATATTGGGTCGTGAATGAAATTCACTATGTCTGTTACCTATTGTAATCTTCTTAAGTTCATTTGATTTGATCATGGTTGTTGTACGGTTAGCATCAATTATTAGTTATTATTCCCTCTGTTGCCTGTGAAGTTTTGACGAATTCATGGTCTGTCTAGCTGAATGTATCAGTGTTTGATTAGTTAACTTGTTTAATCATTGTTAATGTGAGTACATATAAAATATTGGTTGCTTCTATCAAATGGATTCATGTTGTGTTTGAAATTAAAGTAAACTGGTGATTAAAATCTTCTATTTATGATATGATTTGTGTTTCAATTCATTTGGAATCAAACCTTACTTGGTAGTTTTTTATTCTATAAGAGCTTAAGTAATGGGAACTTGTGTGTAGTGCATGTAAGTGGAATTACTTAACTGATACCTTGAGTTATAATGTTGTATGATTGGTTTTTTCTTTCTTGATGAAACATAAAACAAATTCTCTACTAAAGTTGTATAAATTAATTAATGAGATATGAGATTTCAGTCATATAATAATGGGATTATATGACTGCAATCTTATAAATATCCTACTTATCTTTATCAATAGGATATTACTTGATTGTTTTATTTGACTGAAATTTAGTAACTAAATGATTAATTTATAAAAATTACTAAGCAAGATAAATGATTACAGTCTTATAAAAATGGGATTATATGACTGAAATCATATTAATATTGTACTTCTGTTATATGATTGAATAGGATCAAATGTACTTATCTTAGGTCACCTTGAGTGACTTAAATTATTACTTGATAGAAATAATGTAAATAAATGTATAGGTTAAACTTGGCTTGTTTTATGGATTTGGTTATTATGTTGTTCTTAGCATGAGAAAAAGAGTTGAATAATTTATTTTGAACCTTGGAATAATTTCATTAAAAAAAAGTGTTCTTTTTATGAACTTATTAAGTTTGAGCATGTTGTTATGAATATTTAGTACCTATCATGCTCGATTCATATGAACTAAAACATGTTAAAAATCTAGCGAGATGGATTTCATAAAATATGAAAGGAGAAAGACTTATAAAAAGTTACATTTATTCTTTGATTGAAGAAAGTTGAATTGAATAATTGGTTATTGTAATCATAATTGAATTAATTTGTATAGAAATGAGAAAGTCCGTTGACCATTTATAGTAATTGTTTCAAAGAAAGGATTATGATTAATTTTATGAACATGATTTTATACCTATTTTTGGAAAGTAATAAACTTAGATTACTTGTTATATTATGTTGAATGGAAATGATTTATGGGAAATTATGAATTTAATAGTTTTGCATTCAATAAAGAAAGGTAGCTTTGTGTGTAAAATATTCTTATACCATGCATAAGTATAGGTCATATTAAGTGTTAATTGACTTATATGCTGGATACTATTATTGAAGGAAATAATGTTTGAATGGGTTGCTTGAATAGTGAATTTAAGTGTTAGCTAATATAGTGCTATATACTGTAATAATGAATAATTTAATATTGGATGTTTATCTAAGTAACTTATGAATTATGTCTTGTGGCGATGACTATTTGGATTAAGTTCATCTAGTGAATATGAATAAGTTGTGCTTAAATGTTGAAGGGTGTCTTGTTAGATGATTTGTTTATCTATATGATTGCTAATAAGTAAGCAACTGTGATGAACTTAGGAATTATAATAAAGTTATGATAAGAGAATAGTTCATGTTATAACTAATTATTGATTAGAAGGCTTGTAAACTCTAAATTTCATGAATGATTTGTTAATTTTATGGATGAATTATGTTTTCCAATTGATAGGTTATGTATATTGTTATAAGTAATAAACATACCTTGATCTATTAGCTAGGAAAGGTAAATATTTCACTAAGGCAATATATATATATATATATATATATATATATATATATATATATTGTGTGTGTGTGTGTGTGTGTGTGTGTGTGTGTGTGTGTGTGTGTGTGTGTGTGTGTGTGTGTGACATTATGTGTGACATTATGTGCTGATTTATAATAAATACAATCGAAATGAAAACATGACACTTATATGTTTATATGGAAAATGTATGCTTTAATAATTAAGCATAATACAGTCTTCAATCTACAATCCTACACTTAAGTGAATTAAATGTTATGATCCTTACATAAAGTAATATTCATTTCAAACCCTAAATGATCCTTAGGCATGACACCTAACGATGAGAATAATAAGGGTAAATTAACAAGATGTGAATTAAATGAATTAATGAACTTGTTAAGTTATGATATTTCACTTAATGGAACTCGACAGACTTTCGCAACATAGTCACTACTACACAATACCCATTCAATGATGTGAGTCATTATTTGGTTACTATGGAGCAACCACTATGGCATGATTATCCTCCTAGCTCCCTTAAGCGTTGTTATCATAAAATGTGGATCTAGGTCTCTGTTATACACTAATTAGTGATAGCAGTATGGCCTAGTGCTGATGTCATCTTATGATGACTACAGGTGATGAAGTGGATCCAAAGTGATGCAAGTTGATTTGGATGCGCTTGATTTCCCTTAGTCTTCATAAGTAGAATATCAACACTAGTCTATGTGTGCTAGATCTACTTAGTATATAACAAAGACATGGATGTGATTGACGTGAGTCAAGATAGTCTAATCTAGATAACAATTTTCAAGTGTGGTGAAAGACATATTCTTGTTGATGAGTATGTCATCTTGGAATAAAGACATGACATACATGTGTTGAAACTTTGGCCAAAGTATCGCAAGTTGTTGTTTGTATTGTATTGATTTCAACTGGACTAAATATGCTTGATGTCAGATGGGTATCTCGTAATGTACCAGATAAGGTCTTTAGTTGTTAACACTTGATTGACCCTTAATGGAATAAGGGAACCACAAGTATACTTGGTATACACTTGAGAGATCGGTTTCATACCAAGTCATTACAAGCATATGTTTTTTTATAAGATGGATTATCTAAATGAATGTTTATTCTAAATTATGCAAATTTTGATTAGTGAACATTACGATTTATGTTGGATTTAAATGTATGGGTATTTAGATTGAGAGGAATAAAGTAAAAAAATTTCCATTTTTATTGAAGTATTAAAATGAGGAAATTATATTTTGCTATCGAGTGAAGGTTACAACTCTTGGACCTATTTGAGTCTCACACGTTGCTTAAAAATTAATTTCTTGTTAACAAAAATGGTTAGAACAAGAGGAGAAGCTACGAATGACTATCCTGCGGGTAGTTTAGTAGATACAACTCAATAGATGGATGAGATCTTTGTTGCTATATTGGACATAAGGGATTGAATTGTTGTACTTGAACAACAAGTGGTTGGGTTATGAATTAAACTCACTATGTCTATTGTGCGATGTAATCTTCTTAAGTTCATTTGAGTTGATCATGGTTGCCATATGGTTAGCATCAAGCTGTTAGTTATTTGTGTTATGTTTCTTCTTGTAGATTTTTTTTTCAGTAAAGCATAAGAATTAGGAACTTGTTTTTGCATTAGTCATTCATCAATAATAATCTATTTGTTTGTTTCTTCTTGGGTTTATTTTTTCATTAGTCATTCATCAAAGGTATGAGTATACAACACAAAGGAATGGACATTCGTCCATATACCCATATGGGTATGATCATAGGTATGCGAGCATATATACTTATTTATATAAGCTAGCATAGTTGTGTGCATACACATGTGAGTATACGCACAAGTGCCCACTCTTCCGTGAGTTAGCACTCACCCTTTTGATTCGGTGACAACGTTTTGGTAGCTTCGGTGTGATATTATTTAATATCATTTGCTAGCCTAACTAACCTAAGATATAGGTTACATGATCTAGCCTAAGCCTAATTTATGATGGTATGTTAGCAACATAACCGAGTGTCAAAAGATTATCTAGATGTTTTTGACTCAACCATAATAAATGCATGACATTTTAATTTGCTTGGTTAATGAGCTCGGCATTTAAATGATGCTTGATTAAAATGATATTTTTTATGGAATTCGACTTATGAGTTATTTTGGCATTAACTTATGTGTTAATTATTCCTTTTGGAATGTGGCACATAGTTTCATTTAAAATAAATAAATAAAATTAAACTTAGCCTAAAAGCTAAGTGGAGGCATTTTTGAAGTTTAATTATGTTTAAATGGATTTTGGAATCCATGGAATAAAGGAGAGTTAGGTTTTGATTTTTACCATTTAGCATGGCATGAAGAGAGGAGGAAGTAGAGGAGAGACCATGTCAAAAAAAAAATGGAGGATTTCATGGAAGTTTTACGGCCATCTGGAGCTGATTTTGGGCCTGTATTTTGGGATCTTTCCATTCTTTATTACAGCAATGTTGGGGAGAAATTTTCTAGAAAAATAAATAAGGTTTTGGAGTTTTATTTTGTGTGGTGTGGAGCTAAGAAGCTGGAGGAAGAAAAATAGAGAAGGAAAGAGGAAATCACAAAGGGTTTTGGTCTTCTTCATCTCGAATATTTTAGGAAAGGGTTTCTTGTTTTTGTCTATGCAATATTTTACAAATAAATGCATATTCAGTTTATTCCTCTTCTGGGTAATGAGAAATATGGATTATCTTTTGTGGGTATTAATAATTTCAAATCAATCCTTTATGGGTATTTGGAAAATGTGTTTAGTTTATTATGGATAATATAGATTTCAAATCTCTCAAGTATGAGAGCCAGTGATTTCATTTTTAATCCTTACTTGATATCTAAAATTAAATAAGGTTATTTACTTGGGTGTTGAGAGAAGATTTCTTGACATTTTTCTATGGGTTCTGGACTGGTCTCTTGGATGCATTTTTGTTGATTCGTTGATTTGCTTTAGTTGTTATAAGTTGTGTTATTTGTACTTGTAATAAAGCTGCTAGAAGTGTTGTTTTCTTTATTGATTTATTTGCTGCTGTAACAGCTGCTGGAAGTGCTTTTTTTAATTAAATTATTGTTGCATTTCTTGCTGCAGCGTTGGCTATTATAATGCCGAGTTTTGGGTAATTCCTTACTATGTGTAGTTAATATTTGATGTGTTTTTTTTGTAACACTAGTTGTCAAAACATGATGCTTTGGGGTGATTTTTATGCTCCAGTTTCTTTGTCAGATTGTTTTTTTTTTTTCTGCACAATTTTGTGTTTGCTTTGCTAGTACGTTGCATTTTGTCAAATGGTTAATGTGCAATCATTTGCATAGCATTTGAAAGAATGTTTTGCTATGACATTTTGTCAAATGATTAGTGTGCAATCATTTGGATAGAATATTTAAAGAATCATGTGTTGTGGCATTATGTCAAATAGTTGATATGTAATCTTTTGATTGTTGTTTTATTTGCTGCAGTGTTTGTTGTTAATACGCTGCATTTTGTCAAATGATTAGTGTGCAATCATTTGGCTAGAATATTTAAAGAATCATGTGTTGTGGCATTACGTCAAACAGTTGTTATGTAATCTTTTGATTGTTGTTCTATTTACTGTAGTGTTTGCTGCTAAAATGAATTCATTGGAATTGAAGTGAATATCTTTATGGCATTTTATTATACTGCTGGAACAAATTCGTTTGAATTTATGTGAAGTTATTTTATGGCATTTTATTATGCTGCTAGATTGGATTCATTGGAATTTATGTGAAATTATTTTATGACACTTTGTCATGCTGCTGAAATGCATTCTTGGATTATATTGGAAGTTTATATTATGACATTTGGTCATACGGATCTCATGCATTCTTTGAGTATAAAAGGATTTGTTGTGCTTGTTGAAAATGCATTATGTTGCTGATCTGATTTGGCATATTGTTCATTCTGAGCTTGTGAAGTGAAGTTCATGACATGAAATTTTGTCATACAATTGGTATGCATTCCTTGGATATATGTGAAGTTCATTATATGACATTTTGTCATATGGTTGGCATGCATTCTTGGGTATAAAGGATATTTTGTTCCTCTTGGAAATTATGTTATGTTGCTGATCTGATTTGGCATAAAGTTCATTGTAAGAATTGTAAAGTGAAGTTCATGTTGAAGCTTTGACAATTTCTTATCATGCCTTCTCCTTTTTACATGGAGCCTATATGTGACATTTCTTCAAACAGTTGGTATGCTGATTTGATTTGGCATGAAATAATTTTATGAAATGCATTATGTAATCATCCTTACGTGAGGTAAGTTTTATGCATTTTCATGTAAGATGGTTAAAGACACCACTCTTGAAAGATATTATGAACTTGGTTAGTTCATGCATGTATACATGATTTTTGAAATCATTATTATAATAATGAATGAATTAGTATGTTGATGCATGACTGTATATTGAATACGTTTTCATTTGTAGAATACTACATATATGAAAATGGAAATCCTTGCTAGTTTAGTTTGAGCTGACCCCTTGTGGAAAATACAAGCCATTCTGGAGATAAGGGAAAGGAAAGAATCTAAAGGGATTCAAGCTGATTTTAGATCTTGATTAGTTACTTTTATATTTCAGTTATGGAATAAATTGTACTTGATGTACTACTGGAATAATCAGTATATTATATAAGCTTATGAGGCTCTTTGCCATTGCATGTAACTTATAAGATTGTACTGAGATATTGAAAATAATGAAATGTCCTTTGGACTCAAAGCTGATTTTTAGCAATATGTTTAGCACATATGATTTGTTTGTATAATTTTATGATTTGATTATGTGAGAAATCAACATATCAATTTAATAATGGGAATAATGGGAGTTTAAAAAAATTAGACCTCGGTTCTCGAGGTCCTTACACTTGGTATCAGAGCCGAGGTTGTATAACACTTAGGCCTCTGGGAATGTTATCTAATACTTCTCTTTGTACTTACCAGGAACAATGGTAAGAACTCAGAGCAGTGGTGGTGTGAATAATCCAAACCAAGGTCGTGGTGGCCGAAGGGGAGGAGCTGGAAGAGGTACAGGTAGAGGAGTTGGTGGAAACATCAACCCTGTCCTCAACCCCACTGAAGAAGTCCTAAATGAAATTCTCAGGACTGTCAACACTTTGCAAGATAGATTGACAACTCACGAGAGGAACCTAGAGCAAAATAATGGCCTAGGGGGTAATCATGTAAGACATGACCAACATGAGGTAAACCTGGGAGACTTGAACAACCAGCTGCATGCTCATGAAGATTTACCCATAGGGAATAGAGTAATAGATCCCTTCCTCAAGGAATTGAAGAAAGTGCCTATTCCTAGATTCAAAGGGTTATCCACTGACTCGGGTGATAAAGCTGAGGCTTGGTTGTTTAACTTACAACAATACTTTGGGCTGCATGATTGCAACTCCAATACCAAGGCCCATATTGTAGTTTATCACCTTGAAGAGCATGTTGTCCTATGGTGGGCTCATTTGAAGCAAGTTAAGGGTTATGTGGATTCCACCATTACTTGGGAAAATTTTGAGAAGAAATTCAAACTAGATATGTCTCGGCTAATCACCAAGAAAGGAAGCAAACTGAGTTTCATAGTTTGAAACAAAATAACATGATTGTAGTTGAGTATGAAGCTCGGTTTTAGATCTGATCCATCATGTGGACTATATGAAGGATGAAGAGTCCAAGGTAACCAAGTTCAAACTAGGTTTGAGAGAGGTTATCTAGCAAGATGTAAATATGGTCAACCCTAAGAGTCTTGCATAAGTAGTTAGTGTAGCCTATAGGGTGGAAGAAAAAGAGAAGTCTTGATTAAAATACTGCTAGGAAATGAAAGAGAAGGCAAAAAACAGTAAGAAGACTGTTATTTCCTCTTCTTTGGACCTTACTAAAAACTGATTTCAAAAGGACTACTTTTAATGGAAAGTAGAACAATGGAAATTTTCATGGAAATAATAACGAGGAGGGCCAAGGCCTCCCATTAAACAACAACAAAATAATCAGTAGGTTGGTGGTAATAGATACACACCTGCTACAGAGCCAACAAGGTTCAGTGGCAAACAAAGAACCTCAACAAGGTTGTTGGACATGTGGTAAGAACCATTACCAAAGAGATTGCCCAGAATTCCTTGCAAGCAAGACAACAAGCCACCAAGTCTATGCAATGGTAGATAACTGCAAGGCTGAGCACCAAGTAACCCCTATTGAGACTAGAGGTAAAATCTTTGATGCTGAAATTTCTATTCTATTTGATTCTGGAGCATCTGATTGCTTTGTGTCTCCTAGAATAGTGCAAAAGCTAAATCTGAAAATTGTTCCTATGAAAGAAAAATGGCAAGTAGAATTTGGGATGGGTAAGAAAGTGTAGATTTTGAATATTTAGATCAAATAGAAGTTGATCTAGGGATGTTTAAAACTAGATTAAATCTACATGTTGTTCCTTTGGGATCTTATGATATGATTATTGGCATGGATTGGTTGCAAGACCATAAAGCTTAGATTGATTGTTTTGACAAAAGAATACATTGTTTTGATGATTTTGGCTTTGAACAAGTTCTGTTTGGTATAAAAAAAACAAGTTTTTACCCACTCTTTCTTCCTTACAGTTGAAAAGAGTAGTCCGTAAGGGATGTCTCTTATTTTCCTTACACATGGAAGAGTCTTCTGAGGTGAAGGAACCTAGTTTTCATGATTATCTAGTATTAAATGATTTTAGAGATGTTTTTCCCAAGGAATTGTCAGGTCTGCCCCCAAAAAGAGAGTTTGATTTTTCAATAGATATCATGCCAGGTTTAGCCCTGCCTCTAAAGCACCTTACCGAATGAATATTGTGGACTTACAAGAGCTAAAAGTTCAACTGCAAGAACTTCTTGAGCAAGGAATGATTAGGCCAAGTGTGTCCCCTTGGGGAGCACCAATGGTCTTTGTTAAAAAGAAAGATGGTACATTAAGGTTGTGTATTGACTACTACATGCTCAACAAGGTTACCATTAAGAATAAATATCCGCTTCCCAGGATAGATGATTTATTTGATCAAATGAAAGGGGTAGTTGTATTTTCTAAGATTGACTTAAGGTCTGGTTACCATCAACTTAGAATCAAAGAGGAAGATTTGCATAAAATAGCTTTCCATACAAGATATGGACACTATGAATTCATGGTTATGCCTTTTGGTTTGACCAATGCATTGACTGCTTTTATGAACCTAATGAATAGTGTTTTTAGAGATTTTCTGGATAAGTTTGTATTAGTCTTCCTGGATGACATTTTAATTTATTCTATAGATGAGAAAGAACATGAGAAACATTTAAGAATGGTTCTACAAAGACTTAGGGACCACAAATTATATGCAAAACTATCTAAGTGTGAATTTTATAAAGATAAAGTGCACTACTTAGGACATATCATTTCTAAGGATGGGATTTCTGTGGATCCATCCAAGATTAAAGCTATTGAAGAATGGCCAGCTCCTAAAAATGTGATAGAAGTCTAAAGTTTCATGGGTTTGGCTGGGTACTATAGAAGGTTCGTGAATGAATTTTCATGAATAGCCCATCCTATCACATCGCTACAGTGAAAGGGTAAATGTTTTGAATGGACTGCTAGGTGTGAGGAATCCTTTTTAAAGTTGAAACATGCTCTCACTACAAGCACCTATCTTGCTGGTTCCAGATCCAAACAGCCCTTTTGAGGTCTGGACTGATGCATCCCTAGATGGTTTAGGGGGTGTAATAACTCAAGAAGGAAAGGTAGTGGCTTATGAGTCATGAAAATTAAAGCCTAATGAAATGAACTATCCCCCACATGACTTAGAGTTGGCTGCAGTAGTTCATGCTCTTAAGAAATGGAGACATTTCTTGTTGGGTAAGCCATTCAAACTTAGAACAGATCATAAAAGTCTGGAGCATCTGTTTACTCAAGACAACTTGAATGCCCGACAAAGGAGATGGATGGAATTGATTAGTGACTATGATATGGACATAAAGTATGTCAAAGGTAAAGAGAATGAGTGGTTGATGCACTCAGCCATAGAGTCCACTTTGTTGTTGTTTCTAGAATTAAATTTTTGCTAAAGGATCAGTTATTACAACAAAGAAAATAGATATTTTATGTCAGAAATGACTAAAAATATGTTGCAAGAAATAGTGGATAACAAGTATGTTGGGTACTCCTTGGACTTAGATGGTCTTCTAAGGTTCCAAGGTAGAATTTATGTACCTTTTGAAGGAAATTTAGAACTATTCTGATGCAAGAAGTGCATCAAGCTCCTCATTTTGCACATCTCGGGGTCACTAAAATGACTCATGAATTGAAACAATTTTATTTTTGGCCCAGTATGAAAAAGGATGTGGCTATATTTGTTTCTAAATGTTTAGAATGTCAAAAGGTGAAAGTTGATCATTTCCATCTCGGTGGTAAGCTTTTTTCCCCATGACGTTCCAAAAGACAAATGGGCAACTATAACTATGGATTTTATTTCTGGTTTTCCAAAATCTAAAAAGAGGCATGATACTATTTTAGTTGTTGTTGAAAAGCTAACAAAGGTTGCTCATTTTATTCCTGGTAATCTAATGGATGATGCACTGTACTTGCTGATAGATTTGTGAAGGAAGTTGTAAGATTACATGGAGTTCCTGAACTGATTATTACTGATAGAGATACTTTGTTTACATCTCGGTTTTGGCAAACTCTGGTAGCTACTTTTGGCACAAAGCTGCATTTTAGTTCTTCTTATCATCCTAAAATAGATGGGAAAACTGAAAGAGTAAATCAGGTATTAGAAGACATGCTAAGAATGTATGTTATGGACCAACAAAACAAGTGGGAAGATTTTTTGCACTTAGTTGAATTTTCTTATAATAATACTTATCATACTTCTTTACAAATGGCTCCTTTTGAAGCTTTATATGGCAGGAAATGTAGAACACCCTTGGGGTGGGAAGGCCTTGAAAATTGGGTAACCATAGGTCTGATGTTTTAAAAGAATACGATCAACAAATGATTGTTATAAGACAAAAATTAAAGGTTACAAGTGATAGACAAAAGAGTTATGCTAATAAGAAAAGGACTGAAAAAGAATTTTAGGTGGGTGAAAAAGTGTTTTTGAGGGTGAAACCTCATAAAAGTTCAATTAAGTTTGGAAAGGCATCTAAACTTGCACCCAAATTTGTTGGTCCATTTGAAATTTTAGAGAAAATTAGTGTTGTAGCCTACAGGTTAGCATTGCCTCCTTCACTTTCTAAAATTCATGACGTATTTCATGTCTCACTTTTGAGAAAATATGTGCATGATCCCTCACATGTGCTAACTTGGTAGAACTTGCAAGTAGATGATAAGCTAAATTTTCAGCTTGAGCCGGTAAGGATATTATCGCAGTGAAGCATTAAGTTGCGAAATAGAGATATCCAACAAGTTTTGGTCCAGTGGGATAGCCTAAGTGAAAGAAGTGCCACTTGGGAAGATGTAGAGTATGTAAGAAAGAACTTTCCATTTCTTTTTAAGTCTTGGTAATCGGACATTACCCTTAAGGGGGAGGATGTAACATCCCGACTTTTGGAACTCAATATCAATAATAATCTATTTGGTTGTTTCTTCTTGGTTTCTGTTTGTGTTTTTGTTAGTCATTCATCAAAGGTATGAGTATACAACACAAAGGAATGGACATTCATCCATATACCCATATGGGTATGATCATAGGTATGCGAGCATATATACTTATTTATATAAGCTAGCATAGTTGTGTGCATACACATGTGAGTATACGCACAAGTGCCCACTCTTCCGTGAGTTAGCACTCACCCTTTTGATTCAGTGACAACGTTTTGGTAGCTTCCGGTGTGATATTATTTAATATCATTTGCTAGCCTAACTAACCTAAGATATAGGTTACGTGATCTAGCCTAAGCCTAATTTATGATGGTATGTTAGCAACATAACCGAGTGTCAAAATATTATCTAGATGTTTTTGACTCAACCGTAATAAATGCATGACATTTTAATTTGCTTGGTTAATGAGCTTGGCATTTAAATGATGCTTGATTAAAATGATATTTTTTATGGAATTCGACTTATGAGTTATTTTGGCATTAACTTATGTGTTAATTATTCCTTTTGGAATGTGGCACATAGTTTCATTTAAAATAAATAAATAAAATTAAACTTAGCCTAAAAGCTAAGTGGAGGCATTTTTGAAGTTTAATTATGTTTAAATGGATTTTGGAATCCATGGAATAAAGGAGAGTTAGGTTTTGATTTTTACCATTTAGCATGGCGTGAAGAGAGGAGGAAGTAGAGGAGAGACCATGTCAAAAAAAAATTGGAGGATTTCATGGAAGTTTTATGGCCATCTGGAGCTGATTTTGGGCCTGTATTTTGGGATCTTTCCATTCTTTATTGCAACAATGTTGGGGAGAAATTTTCTATAAAAATAAATAAGGTTTTGGAGTTTTATTTTGTGTGGTGTGGAGCTAAGAAGCTGGAGGAAGAAAAATAGAGAAGGAAAGAGGAAATCACAAAGGGTTTTTGGTCTTCTTCATCTCGAATCTTTCAGGCAAGGGTTTCTTGTTTTTGTCTATGCAATATTTTACAAATAAATGCATATTCAGTTTATTCCTCTTCTGGGTAATGAGAAATCTGGATTATCTTTGTGGGTATTAATAATTTCAAATCAATCCTTTATGGGTATTTGGAAAATGTGTTTAGTTTATTATGGATAATATAGATTTCAGATCTCTCAAGTATGAGAGCCAGTGATTTTGTTTTTAATCCTTACTTGATATCTGAAATTAAATAAGGTTATTTACTTGGGTGTTGAGAGAAGATTTCTTGACATTTTTTATGGGCTATGGGGTTCTGGACATGGTCTCTATGCTGCATTTTTGCTTATTCGTTAATTTTCTTCAGCTATTATAAGTTACGTTATTTGCTGCTATAACAACTTCTGGAAGTGTTGTTTTCTTTATTGATTTATTTGTTTGTAATAAAAATTTGGAAGTGTTGTTTTTTTAATTAAATTATTGCTGCATTTCTTGCTGCAGCGTTGGCTGTTATAATGCCGAGTTTTGGGTAATTCCTTACTGTGTGTAGTTAATATTTGATGTGTTATTTAGCTGTAACACTAGCTGTCAAAACACAGTGCTTTGGGGTGATTTCTATGCTCCAGGTTGCTGTCAGATTGTTGTTTTCTTTACTGCAGTGTTTGCTGCTAGTACGCTAATTTTGTCAAATGGTTAATGTGAAATCATTTGCATAGCATTTGAAAGAATGTTTTTCTATGAAATTTTGTCAAATGATTAGTGTGCAATCATTTGGATAGAATATTTAAAGAATCATGTGTTGTGGCATTACGTCAAACAGTTGATATGCAATCTTTTGATTGTTGTTTTATTTGCTGTAGTGTTTGCTGTTAATACGTTGCATTTTGTCAAATGATTAGTGTGTAATCATTTGGCTAGAATATTTAAAGAATCATGTGTTGTGGCATTACGTCAAATAGTTGTTATGCAATCTTTTGATTGTTGTTCTATTTGTTGCAGTGTTTGCTGCTAAAATGAATTCATTGGAATTGAAGTGAATATCTTTATGGAATTTTATTATACTGCTGGAACAAATTCATTTGAATTTATGTGAAGTTATTTTATGGCATTTTATTATGTTGTTGGATTGGATTCATTGGAATTTATGTGAAATTCTTTTATGACACTTTGTCATGCTGCTGAAATGCATTCTTGGATTATATTGGAAGTTTATATTATGACATTTTGTCATACGGATCTCATGCATTCTTTGAGTATAAAAGGATTTGTTGTGCTTTTGAAAATGCATTATGTTGCTGATCTAATTTGGCATATTGTTCATTCTGAGCTTGTGAAGTGAAGTTCATGACATGAAATTTTGTCATACAATTGGTATGCATTCCTTGGATATATGTGAAGTTCATTATATGACATTTTGTCATATGGTTGGCATGCATTCTTGGGTATAAAGGATCTTTTGTTCCTCTTGGAAATTATGTTATGTTGCTGATCTGATTTGGCATAAAGTTCATTGTAAGAATTGTAAAGTGAAGTTCATGTTGAAGCTTTGACAATTGCTTATCATGCCTTCTCCTTTTTACATGGAGCCTATATGTGACATTTCTTCAAACAATTGGTATGCTGATTTGATTTGGCATGAAATAATATTATGAAATGCATTATGTAATCAGCCTTACGTGAGGTAAGTTTTATGCATTTTCATGTAAGATGGTTAAAGACACCACTCTTGAAAGATATTCTGAACTTGGTTAGTTCGTGCATGTATACATGCTTTTTGAAATCATTATTATAATAATGAATGAATTAGTATGTTGATGCATGAATGTATATTTTGAATACATTTTCATTTGTAGAATACTACATATATGAAAATGGAAATCCTTGCTAGTTTAGTTTGAGCTGACCCCTTTGTGGAAAATACAGGCCATTCTGGAGATAAGGGAAAGGAAAGAATTGAAGGGATTCAAGCTTGATTTCAGATCTTGATTAGTTACTTTTATATTTCAGTTATGGAATAAATTGTACTTGATGTACTACTGAATAATCAGTATATTATATAAGCTTATGAGGCTCTTTTCCATTACATGTAACTTATAAGATTGTACTGAGATATCGAAAATAATGAAATGTCCTTTGGACTCAATGCTGATTTTTAGCAATATGTTTAGCACATATGATTTGTTTGTATAATTTTATGATTTGATTATGTGAGAAATCAACATATCAATTTAATAACAGGAATAATGGGAGTTAGAAAATAAAATTGGACCTGGTTCTTGAGGTCCTTACAAAGGAATTGACACATGATAAAAATCTAGCTAGATGGATTTCGTGAAAGATGAAAGAAGAAATACATAGAAAAAGTTACAATTATTCTTTGATAGAAGAAATTTAAATGGGATAATTTCTTATTGTAATCTTAATTGAATTACTTATGTATATAAATGAGAAAGGCCCTTGGCCATTTATCGTAACTATTTTGAAGGAAAGGATTATAATCAATTTTATGAACATGATTTGATACCTATTTTTGGAAAGTAATAAAGTTAGATTACTTGTTACATTATCTTGATTGGAAATGATTTTTGGAAAATGATGAATTTAGTAGTTCGCATTCAATAAAGAAAGGTAGTTTTGTGTGTAAGCTATTCTTATACCATGCATAAGTATAAGTCATATTAAGTGCTAATTGACTTATATGTTGGATACTATTATTGAAGGAAATAATGTTTGAATGGGTTGCTTGAATAGTGAATTTAAGTGTTAGCTAATATAGTGTTATATACTGTAATAATGAATAAGTTAATATTGGATGTTTGTCTAAGTAACTTATGTGTCATGTGGCGATGACTATTTTGATTAAGTTCATATGGTCAATATGAATAATTTGTACTTAAATGTTGAAGGGTGTCTTGTTAGATGATGTTTTTATCTATATGATCTGCTATTGAGTAAATTTGTGATGAAATTAGGAATTGTAATAAATTTATGATAAGAGAATACTTCATGTTATAAATAAGTATTAATTGGAAGGCTAGTAAACTCTAAAGTTCATGAATGATATGTTAAGTTTATGGATGCCTTATGTTTTCCAATTAATAGGCTATGTATAATGTTATAAGTAATAAACATACCTCGATCTATTAGCTAGGAAAGGTAAATATTTTACTAAGGAAATATACATATGTATAACATTATGTCATTGCTGATCTATAATAAATACAATCAAAATGCAAACATGAAACTTATATGTTTATATGGAAAATGTATGATTTAATAACTAAGCATAATGCGGTCTACAATCTGTAATCCTACACTTAAGTGAATTAAACGTTAACAAAATTAGGAAAATTGGGTGGAGGGGGACTTTTTATACATAATAAATGTGATGAAGGGCCTAGCTAAACATCATCTGAATATAGACTCTATTATAAGGGATGTAAAGTCCATGGTTATAAATTTTGATGCCATTATTTTTAAACATGTGTTTCAGGAAGCTAACATGTGTGCATATGTGTTGGCTAATTTTGGTGGTCAGATTCATAATGGAAGGTGGTGGCGGGATGAGGTGGAGCTTCCCCAAAGTACAAAGGATGCAATTTATGCTGAAAGATAGATCCGAGTGTGGGAATAGGATTTGTGACATCCAGTAATTATTTCACATTGGGTGAAACCAATTGATCAACTCATTATCTGGTTTGGGTTGGGTTGGATTGATTATTTAAAGGCATGGTTCAATTTTTCTTATAGGTTTTTTCAAGTTTGGTTCAATGGTTTGATAGTGATTGGAGAAGCTAGGTTAGGGTGGAGCCTTCCTCATCGACTATTTTGGAAAGAGACTCGTTTATTTGGGATCTTTTCAAAGAGGGGGTATTTCTTATTTTATTCTAGAATCTGAGGGGTGCTGATGAAATTATTTCATGGGATTTTTCTTTGGCATGGGATAATGGTTTGGTTTCTATGAGAAGGGTGAGCTTTCGGTCTTGGAGGAGCTTATTAGTAGTGTGATTAAGATGGGTGGGGGAAGTAAAGTTTTCAAAGACAGGTCTCACTTCAAGAAAAAGTTCATGTTTTTCTAGAAAGTGATGAAAAAAATTGTTTCATGGAGGACATTATTGCTTAGAAATCTCTGCCAGGGAGGTGGGCGGAATTCTATTTTTATATCATGAAGTACATTAACTTGGATGGGAGGTATAGAAAGTTGCATTCACAACACTTAATGCTCTTGAATCATTTCTAAAGAAATAAAAGGATGAGCATTCCCTTTTATTTGTTTAATTTGCTTTGAGCTTGTTAGTTAAAATTTACAAAGAGGAGAAAATAGAGCTCCTTCTATATTAAGGGCTTATTTGGTTGTTGGTTAAATTGGGTAAACTGATTTTGCATCCTAGGGGGGCTGGTACCCATTTGGGGAATGATTGGGAAGACCATATTTCTCTTACAGATTGTGTTACAAAAATATTGTTCATAGTGTGAACACTTAGGAGTGGTTTGGGTTATTTGGTAGTAATAGATTTTAATATTTATAAAATAATATATGAGTGTGCACAATTAGTTGTCATGCACAACTCATAGAGATATAAATGTGTGAGAATATCTTGGGATTGAGAGTAAGACTAGGGAATAAAAGAGAGATATGAGGATAAAATGATAAGACTTGAATCCATGATTTTAGGAGCAAGCAATTGTATAAAATTCCCTCTCATATTCAATAGAAATTGCTCCATTCTATTTACATTTGGTTTCTATCTTTTGTAGTTTTCATTTCATGTGTTGATTTTAATTAATTATTGCTTAATTTATTTATGCAAATCTAGAGATTTATCATCATCTGGTATCAAAGTAGGTTAGGAAGATTTATGAGAGTGATTGTAGGAAAAAACCGCAGCCTCAAGGATGTAGATCTGAGAGTTTTAAAGCTTCCATCGCCATTTTCTGGATTTTGATCTTTAAAAAAATGACTGGTAATTCATGTTTTTCTCAAAAACCCAGATTTGAAATTTTTGATTTTTTGGGTTTGTTTATTTGTATTATGGAAAACTTATGTCAAAATATTACAGAAACCCATTTTGTATTTTAAGAGAAATCAGAAACAATTCTGATGTTTCTAATTATTTTGTAAAAAAATAGTGAGTGATTTCCAAGCAATAAAACTCTGATATGCTTTATTATTTTGGTTAAATATAAAGTTGGTTACTATTGTAAGGGTACATTATCATTTGAAATGACACCCAATATAATTATAAAATGATCCTCAAAGAAAATTTTTCCTGAGTTAGCAACATCACAATGGAGGATGGAGGAAAATTGACATCTCTTGTTAGTCACCAAAAAAGAGATTACTTCATGGTATTGGTGACATTTTATTTTTATTGTGTGGTGTATTTAATTTATGTTGTAATAATAAACAAAATTAACATTCCTGTTTAAATCTCCTGCATGAGCATAATTTCTATTTTGTAATCCCTCTAAGTTAGAAACAATGATGTGAGCAAAATAATGTACTCTGCTATGTAGTGGTTGGTTCCACTAGAAAACCATTTTATGAGTTAGAGGTTCTCTTTGAAAACCTCATATTGTTTGATTTTTTGGTGCTCATTAAAAACCTTCATTTCTTTGTAGATCACGAGAAGGTACATGAGATAGCTTTCCCCATGTTCACACTAAGGGGGTGACTATTACAGAAATATTATTCATAGTGTGAACACTTAGGAGTGGTTTGGGTTATTTGGTAGTAATAGTTTTTAATATTTATAAAATAATATATGAGTGTGCACAATTAGTTTTCATGCACAACTCATAGAGATAGAAATGTGTGAGAATATCTTGGGATTGAGAGTAAGACTAGGGAATAAAGGAGAGATATGGGGATAAAATGATAAGACTTGACTCCATGATTTTAGGAGCAAGCAATTGTATAAAATGCCCTCTCATATTCAATATAAATTGCTCCATTCTATTTACATTTGGTTTCTATATTTTGTAGTTTTCATTTCATGTGTTGATTTTAATTAATTATTGCTTAATTTATTTATGTAAATCTAGAGATTTATCATTAGATCGAGCTAGGCTTCTAAAAATGAAGGAGAGAGTCGCTAAGGAGTTGGATGCGGTGACTGCCTTAAAGAATATTTCTAGGGAAGAGGATGAGGAAGGCCAAGGGGAAAAGAATACTATTTTTATTTTCCTTGCTAGTAAGATGGAGGCCCTTGAGGACTCGGTTACTCAAGTCAAGGCCCAGAACTAGAATCACGAGGGGTCCAGTAAAGGATGAATGTTGAGGTAAAAATATTAGAGAATAGGGTTGAGACCCTTCAGGATATGGTGACAGGGGATAAAGGAAAAAAAAGGTAGTTGGTTAGTAGTTCCTTTGAGGATGATGATTTTCATGAGGGTTTAGTTGGTCCCAGCTCATGGACTAGGGCCGGGGTGTTTAAGTACTTTTTTCCGATCTTATGCTGACTAGTCTTATTTGTTGCTGGTTTTTTTGGTTTCATTAGGTTGTGTGTCGGTCGGTGTTTTGTTGACTTGAGGATTTTTGCTGGGATTTTTGATAGATATTTTTATTTTCTCTGGAGCTTAATTGTAATATCTGTTTGTAATGGGTCCTTGGAGCTTCTTTTTCAACTTTTCTCTATATAAAAAAAATTAAACATTAAGATACTGGCATAAATAAATATTTGTTTCAAACCCTAAATGATCTTTATGTACGACACCTAATGATGAGAATAAAAAAGGTGAATTAAGAAGTTGTGAATTAAATGAATTAATGAACTTGTTAAGGTATGATATTTCACTTAAAGGAACTCGATGAATTGTCACAACATAGTCATTGATACACAATACCCATTCAATGACATGAGTAATTATTTGGTTATTGTGGAGCAGCCACTATGGCATGATTATCCGCCTAGCTCCCTTAAGCATTGCTATCATTAAATGTTGATCCAGGTCTTTGTTATACACTAATTAGTGATAGCTTTATTGCCTAGTGTTGATGTCATCTTATGATGAATACGGGTGATGAAATGGATTTGAAGTGATACAATTCGATTTGGATGCACTTTATTTTCTTTATTATTTTAAGAAAACTATCAACACTAGTCTATGTGTGCTAGCTCTACTTAGTATATAACAAAGACATGGATGTGATTGACGTAAGTCAAGATATTCTAATCTAGATAATAAGTTTCGAATGTGGTGAAAGACATATTCCTTTTGATGAGTATGCAATCATGGAATAAAGACATGGCATACATGTCTTGAAACTTTGGCCAAATTATGCAAGTTGTTGGTTGTGTTGTCTTGATTTCACCTGGACTAAAGATGCATGATGTCAGATGGGTATCTATAACAGATACTTAGATAATATATTTAGTTTTTAACACTTGATTGACCCTTAATGGAATAAGGGAACCATAAGTATACTTGGTATACACATGAGAGATCAATTTAATACTGAGTCATGAAATGAGAGATCATTTTAGTACCAATTCATTACAACTACATATGGTTAACTGTTATGAGATGGATTAGCTAAATGAATGTTTTTTCTAAATTATGTGAATTTGGAATAGTGAAAATTAATATTTATGTTTGATTTAAATATATGGGTGTTTAGATATAGAATCATAAAGTAAAAAAAAAAATCCCCTATTATTGAAGTATTAAAATGAGGATTTTACATGTTCAGTAAAGTGAGCATAACTAGAGCTACATGTGAAATTAGAGGGAGATTAAAGTATTTTTGGAAATAGGATTTAAATATATTTCTATTGATATGGGTTTTTCATGTGATGATGTGATTTTCTAATTTTTCTATGTCATTTTTGGATAGGAATATTTTTGTCGGTGCAAGGTGATGTAACAAGATTTTCTTAGAATATTGAGTTATTTGGAGCATGAGATGGATTAGGTGATTATTGATATCAAATGGAATATTAAAAGGGATGAATTTGGCATCAGATGAATCAATTTATAGGTTTTTCTAGTTCCTATAAAGGTGTTAACTGTCTCGATCTTTGAAAACAAAGTCTTGGGCGGAGTTGATTTGGTAAAGACAAAATAGGATGAGGTTTGAGAAAGTGATTTTTTCATGAATTCTAAATTTTTAGAATTTTTCTACAGGTTCTTCCATTATGATTGAGTGGTTACATGACATAGTATATATTCTTTGAAGTGATCTAGTTTCCTAAAGAATTTTTTAGGGTCTTGAAGGGTGTAGGAAACATCAGTTTTGAGAAGAATAAAGAGTGGTGGTCCCATTAAATAAAATAATTTTATTGGTTGGTGTAAATTGTGATGATGTATGATTTTTAAATTTTAATTTAAATATGTGTAATGGATTTTAAGGCATGAAAAAAAATAGTATTGGAATTAGGAAAATTTTGGCATTCTAATGGGGGTTTTGGTGATTTTTAAAGTGCATGGAAGAAGGGTTTTTTCTAGGATAAATCATATGGGTTGCTTCAGTAACCATTGTGATAAAGATATGGAATTTTTTAATGATGCATTGGTTGTAATAAAGGTGTAATACCAACCTTATTTGGGTTGGAAGAAATAAAAGATATAAAAGTGATGTTTTGGGTTCATTTTTGAACTAGTGCTCTTGGAGGGAGAAGTGTGACCTATGTAGAAGTATATTGTAGGTATGTGTGCATGATTTGAGAGCTAAGGAATATAATTCCATGTTAAATAATTATTAAAGACATGATAGCAATAGGTTAGATTAAATTCAAGTGAGGAAAGAGAAAGATTATGAGATATTGAAGACCTAGGGTATGAGCTAGAGCTAAATATGTGATCTCCATCAGTCAGAGAAGTAGAAAATCAGAAATCAAACATCTACAAGTGGATGAGTTGTTTTGTTATCATCTTATGGGGTTTTATTCTCCTTTTGGATATGGTGATTTACTAAATTAGGGGTTGGTGCTCCTTGTGGGGTTGGTGCCTCACTAAATTAGAGGTTGGTGCTCCTGTGAATTTGGTGCTTCACTAAATTTTTTTCTTTCGGTAATATAAGAAAATTTTCAGTGGGTTTTCTTCCTCATGAGGGTTTCCCTTTTACATATGGTGTTCTTGTGTTGAGTACTTTATTTCTTTATATTATGGTTGATGATGTAAATCTTAATAAACACACATGGTGATGAATGTTGTTTGAAAAATATAATTGGTAAATTTATGATTTGGTAAATGAAATTAAAATCTTTGTAAGATTGATTCACCTCCCATATTAGTCCATTTTTATTCCAAAAGTATCCATTTTCTTACACATTTCAGCTTGATAATACAAATGACACCGCAGAATATGAGGTCTTCCTTGTTAGGATTGATGTTGTTGAGTTTATGGGCATAAAGAAACTCAAATGTCTTGGCAATTCTGAGGTAATTGTGAAGCAAGAAAGATACCAATACTAGGTGAAAACTCCAAGGCTCAATAAATACGAAATTGGGTATGGGATTACATTGAATCTTTTGATGCCTTCTTTATCCAATCTGTCCCTCGTAAGAAAAATGAAAAATCTGATTTCCTCATGGTCTTGGCTCCCTTGATGAATTCCCACCCATATTTCAACAAGGAAAAAGTGACCATGGAAATAGTATTTAGGTGAGTATACCAGATAATGTGCATCACTAGAACTTATTCAATGATGACAATCAACTTCTCTCTTTCCTAGAGAAAAAAGATAATTTCAACAACCTTTTCTTTGAGGGAAGTGATAACCCAAATTGAGAGTCTACCTGCAGACAAAGGAAAAGAAGAAATTGAAGGATTTTATTTAGAAAGTGTGTTCAAAGCTAAAAGGAAACAAGATCCCAAAAGGTCTTGTGTCCCTAGAATATTTGTTTGATAAGCATGATAGGTTTGTTAAAGAAAAAGAAAACAATATTCATGGTGCCTAGCTGATTTTGAGAAGGAGAAAATTGGTACCACTAAGCAAAATAGGATGGTTAACATTGGAAAGTGTTATTCACCGAGGAGGAAATGATATTTGTTTTGTTGCTAAGAAAGTATTATGATGTTCTTTCTTATTCCTATGATGAACTAAAGTCCTTCCAATGTCGAGTAACATTTTAAAGAGAAATGGATTTAGCATTTAAGGAATTAAACATTGAATTTTGTTTTACCTCAATGACCTGATGATTTTCTCAAAGAAGTGGGGAGATCACCTTGCACATTTGGAGAAATTTCTTATCAAGTTCTGAAAGTAGGGTATATCTCTCAATCCAAAAAATGCATCTTCGGAGTAACTGATTGAAAACCTATCGACACATTGTAAATAAAGAGGGAGCTAGAATTGATCCCGAGAGGATAAGATAAATCCAAGATTTTTTCCTATAAACAAGCAAGAAATGATTCCACTCCTTCTTTGGCAAAGTCAAATTCCTTTAATGTTTTGTTCCAGATTTTGTAGAGTTTACCAAACACATTGAAGCATGACGAAGCTACAAGAAAGCTTCAAATGGGATGAAAATCGTAAAGCTGAATTTGAGGAAATTAATTGAGCCATAGTAAAAGCTCCCACCCTATTATGTCCCAATTTTGATAAATATTTCATCTTGTATTGCTACCCTTCTGAGAGCACACTCTCTGCCATCCTAGTTCAAAAGAAAGAATAAGGAGTTGAGGTACCCATTGCCTTTATGAATTTACCGTTGAAGAATCATGAGATGAAATATAACCAGATGGAAATATATGTTTATGTTATGGTGAAAAAACTAAATAAATTCATAATTTACATCCTCAACTCCCACATAGTGGTAATGATGCCCGAGGAAGCAATCAAGTCAATCCTAAATCAACAAGATCTCAGTTCTAAAAGAAGAAATTGGGTGGCAAGAATCTAAGAGTATGATTTAGAGATCCAAACTCCAAATATGGTTTGAGTCAATGGTTTGTACAAGATGATAGCTAAATATGAATCCATCAAGGATCAAAATGAAACAAATGAATTTTTCTTTTGTTTTGAATGTGTAAGAAAATACATACCTCAAGTCCTTTTTGTGAGCACCACCAATGAATGGTATGCTGACATTGCTTACTTTTTGACTTATGGTGAGTGTCTAAATCATCTTGATTATAAAAATAACTTTGAAACTTAAGTCAACTAAGTATGTCTTTTGAGACCATGTATTATACAATAGAGGATTTTACGGTTACTTCCTAAGGTGTGTACATCTTGTTAAATATTACCATGATCAAGCATGTGGTGGGTGCTTCTCAAGTAATGGTAACCACACATAAGATCCTTTGTGGTAGGTACTATTGGCCCACCCTATTTTCATATGTTCAAGATTAGGTATCTAAGTGTGATGCTTGCCAAAAAATTTTGGGAGACTTTAACTTGTCTTGCTTCCCCTTCTTCCAATGGTAATCAAGAACATTTAAAACAATGGGGATTGGACTTCATTGTAGTTATCAACCCTCACTCAAGCATAGGACATTGTTATGTGCTCACAAAGATAGATTAATTTACAAAGTGGGTATAAGAAATTCTAGCTAAGCAGGATAATTTTGAAACAATGTGTAATTTCATCAAGGAGAATATCATAGTCTATTTTTGAATCCCCACAAGATCATAGTAGAAATCAATACCTATTTATCTTCCATTAAGTTTACAATGTTTTGTTATATCTATGGGATATCACTATCAAACTCATTAGAATTTACTCACAGGGGAATGGTCAGAAGAATAGAGTAACAAAAATCTTGTGACCATCATCAGTAACCTAGTTGATGAGAATCAAATAAATTGGCATAAGAAAATCTATGATGCAGCAAGATTGGTCGGACATGATTACTCCCAAGAAGGAAATTGACTTATTTGCATTCCAATTTCTCTATGGGATCAATGTAGAAATCCTAGTCACTGTTGAGTTTCCTACACTTAAACTAGCTAAGGTTATTAAGGATGCCTAATACCACGATGCTCTTGATAAATGAATATTGTTCCTTGATAAGCTCGAAGAATATATGATCAAAGTGGTGGATCGTATCACAAAATATCAGGTCAAGGTGAAACATTCTTCAAAAAGAAAGCTAAGGAAAGGGACTTTCATGATGGAGACCTCATCCTGCTATGGGAAAAGGAGAGAACTAAAAGGAAGCCATGGGAATTTTGATTCATGTTGGCTTGGCCCATTCTTGATCTGAGAAACTTGTGGTGAAAATTCCTTATATCTATCATATCTAGATGGTACTCACTTGGAGTTTCCTCAGAGTGGGAAAAATTTGAAATTATATAAATAGTGAAAGAAGTTTGTCCCCCACCTTAAAATATAGGTTATTTATGTTTTTTTTCTCTATTTTGTTTTTCTTTTCCTTTGTTAAAGTGTGGTGTGTTTCCTTTCATTTGTGTTTGTGCATGTGTTCCTCCTTTCTATCTATCTCTTTAAAGTTGTGTGATTCTAAAGACCAATGGATAAGGCACAGGTCAATTTTATGTATTGATATTTTGGAGTTATCCTATCATGTCCTTGCTACACTCAATCCACAACATGTACCCAAGTCAGAGCCAGTTTTTTTCATGATTTTTTTCGGGGAAAAATTCAAACTTGAAATCATGACAACCGTACACTACCGTGAAAAGATTTGATTAAAGGTCACCCCAAGCCCTCCTCCAGATAATCCTAACCCTTGATATCAACCCTATCCCATCTGTCTAAGTAATCCAATGTGTTTTTTCATAATGTTCTTATGGGATTTAGGGATATCAAGCACATTCAAGTTCTTATAAGATAAGATTAATAAAGACAGGGCTCTTTCATAAGCTTAGGAAAGGCCTTGCTCTAGTCTTCCTAAGGTTGGTTTATACCCCTGTGAGTGGAATGAAAGGATAAAAATAATCATGGAGGTGTATCAAAGAACTAAAAATTTTGTGCGCCTAGTTTTGGAAGATTCTCGGGAAGTTTGAAATTTTGGGACAATTTCAACAAAATTGGGTCCTAGAGGGCAAAGTAACTTCAGAAAGTGCACAAATACCCCTAAGTTTTAGTAAGTGATTTTAGGAGATCCACGAAGAGTTTGAGGCCAAATGAAATATCATCAAAAAAAAATTCAGATATATAGAGGGGGTGGTCTCCCATTTTTCACAAGACTCGAGAAATTCTTCCCACAAACCTGTTTTCAGCATGCACAACCTATGAGCCCAAAACAAATGCCTACTTTTTGTGAGTTTTAAGGAAGAATAAAGGTATTATAACCATCCAATTATTTAAGAAAACCATTTCTAGTCAACTTCATATAAATAAGTGTGTGAAAATTCATCCGGGAGCTCACATTATGCCTCTGTCAAGTTGTTCCCCAAGGTATGGTCTAGAGTTAGCCAAATTCCCAATTGGACACATGTCAAGCCCATAAGGTGGCAGATTTTTTTGTCCCAACCATCCAAAAATTTGTGGATGTTTGGGACACAAGTTCTGCCAGCCCCCATGTATCTCATTGGATCACGATACGACCGTCTTGTAGGCCAATTTATCCACTTGATCCTTTATGCACCGTTTTGAGCCCCTAGCTTCATCCAATTCGCAGAATACCACATGGACCAATCAGAGAGGAGAAAATTTTTGTGAAAAAACCATCCCAATTATTTGGGGTGATTGGGACATAAAATGCACCTCCCTCCCATTTTGGCTCTTGTTCACCCACATTACCCCAGAAGTTGCTAAGGACCTCTTTTGCAACCTCCCTCTCTTCCGCCTTAGAAAATCATCGGTTGACACATGGAAAAATAGGAAAGGGGCACACTTTTTTGCACAAACCATCAAAAATTGTGGGATGCTTAGGAAAAAAATTCACCCCTGCTCAAGTTGGATAATTTTTAGGTTTTAAGTTTTTTGTCTTTGTTGCTTTCACTTTTTCTCGTCCGTGCACACAGAAACCCTTTCTCGCTAGCATTATTCACTTTCTTCGATTTCCACCGCCTCCATTCCTCCACCATTATATCCCTCATCCATTATTCATATTTCACTACTATTACCACCCAAAAATATCTATTTTGTGGCCCTTATCATGTTGAATTTTGCCGTAACCCCTCATGAACACAAACAAAGAAACACTCATATCTTGCAAACCCCACGATAGAATTCAACAAAAATTAGAGCATATATTCATATCACAAGAAAATTTATGCTACATAAAACATAAATTATATAGGTTTCCTATATTTTTTATGGTTTCCATTTGAAATTTTGTTCCCTAAACCCTTCTACAATTTTTCATTGATACAGAAGCGGGTAGAGATGAAAATTTGCATAGAGCATCTTGAACAAAAACCTAGAACAAAGATGGTAATTTTTCATTGAACTAAAAATGGGAATAAAAATTCTAAAAATAGTAAGTGTTCCTGGTTTTCACTTACTATTTATAATAATTTTTGAAAACAATAAAAACCCCTAAAGAAGAAAACATTAAAAATCACTGAAATGGAAAACTAGGGTATATAAGCCATAAAGAAAAAAATAAATTAAAATAGATATTGCTTAAAATTTTCCATAAAACATATTTGGACATTCTATAAACATGGTGAGAACCCCTTACTATTGATAACAATACAAAAACACAACCCCGCTAAAAATTGTTATTCATGAAGCCTAACATCTAAAAAAACAAGTTTCAAGCTTCAAGTGTAAGAAGTTTCTACCACCTTTGTAGTGACTTAAAGTATTTATTTCTATCATCATGGAGTTAAAATTCACCATCCCAGAGCCCATTTTGGATCTCACTTCAGAGTTACTGAGTGTGGGTGATCGAAATGTCACTCACATGGACCTAGACAAGATCAAAAACAAAATGTTGGGCAGAGTGAGAGAGCTTGTTAAGGAAAATATTTTCACAAGTGGACTATACGTAGAAGGTGGTAATCCCATGTCCTTGTAAAGAATTGAGTTTGTGTTAGTATGCTCCACACACTATGAACCAAACACTAGGATAATTGAGGATGAATAAAATTCAGTCTTAGTTGTGCTCACCCCAAAAGCCATATCCTAAGGAATGAAAATCCCCATTTTTTCCCCATATTTGTGTCTCATTTTCATTTATGTGTGTGTGTGTGTGTTGTCCTAGTGCTTCTTTTTCATGAAAACAAGTGTGTCTTTGGAGTCACATAGTACTTGTTTCTTGTTAGTCCATGATAAGCCAAATTGATGTCCTTTAAGTGCTTGGGAGTCATGCCGTTTCTATGGTGTAAAGTGAAGTAGTGAAATTCTTAAAATATGTGTATGAAAAGTGAAGAAACATATTTTCTAAGGATCAAAATTGAAGAAACAGGTTTTGAAGCAAAATGTTACTTCTACCCAAAATTGCCCTTGGATAACTTAGTTGTTCTTTTTTGCAATGAGTTTGGTTAGATACCCATAGGAAAACCTATGGCTAACTAACACTTTATACATGTAGAGGGATTTACTGAAATTATCCATGTCATATTTCATTATATTCTATAATGGTTATTTCAATTTATTCAAGTTTTTCTAAAACAACCTTCTTGGAAAATGCATTTTGAGGCTCCTGGCTTCTTAGCTTTGAATAAAAATATGGGGATTCTTATAATAAGCCATAAAATAAATTTTTATATAAAAATGTCCCATAATTTAAATGCAAAAATAATTTTCTCAAAACAAGGTGTATTTGACAAGTTCTCAACATTTTAGTGGAGCAATTTTTCTCTCTCCTAGACTATGTTTTGAATCAATAAGAGCAAGAAGATGAAATTGATCTCAATATATTGTTTGATCACTTCTAGAGTTCTTAGTAGTATATTAATGGTTTTTTCTAGGATCAGAAGGTGTTTGAACATCAATCCTAAACTTGGGTACTTTATGCCGCATGGAGAAGTTGTCTAGAAATAGTGTCACTAAGCCATGGTTTTGAGGATTATGTCTCTATTTCTTGCACTCATTAAACCTTGAAATTATGCTCAGAGGATAAAATATGTTCCCTAATCTTTGTTATAAATATCTTGAGAAATATCTAAAATTTTGAGGTCCATTTGCACATGGACAAAGCTCTTGGTGTCATGCTCTCATGTTATTAGGTATCAACTGTCAAGACCTATTCTAGAAAGATGAAATTATATGATTGGGTCATTGAATTGAATGGATAAGGATCTTCTAATTTCTCCTTCTATCTCTAAAAATTATTAAATAGGGAAGAAGCTCAAGCATAATAAGGTTAAGCTAAATGTTGAACACAAGGTAAATCAAGTTCTCTTGCATTATAACAATCATAAAGAGAGATTAAAAAAATTGTCTTTGGTATTATAAAAGTAATCCTCATGCTTGAAGGATCAAGACAGGGTGCTAAAAATATCTCCATCAAGGTGTTTAGATAGTGTGTAGAATGAAAGAGGTGAGTTGATTCTATTAGTACTCATAATTGCTCAAAGGAGCTAATAATGCATGTTGAAGGTTGTTTTTTATCGTGTCACTAGTTGAAGAGAATTTTCAGTAAAGCATACCTATCTCTTAGGATCATATGAATTTATTTTTTTGTTTAAGGAGAACAATAATACCTAACTAGTTTTATATGAAAATCAAGGCTACTGATGTAATCTAGACACCCTCACCGTCAATAACGTTGGTTTTTCACTAGTCTAGACCTTACAACTCTTGATGTCCTGGAAACATATGAAATTGTTTATTGCTTAGACATGAATTTGAAAAGGTGGAGTGTAATTCAATAAGATCCTAGAAGAAATAAATTTTTATTTTCATCCATTATTGAAAGAAATATTAATTTCCTTCTACTCTCAAGTCTGTCACAATACCACACCTTCATTTAGGGTTTTCACAAAGGTCTTTTCTCGAATCTCACAAATAAAAATTCATGAAATTTGGATCACATCTCCGTGGGATATAAAAGAAAATTTTGCAAAATAAATTTTATTGATTTATTAAGTATACAAAGATAATTTCTTAGCAAAAGTTTTGAAGCCTCTATATAGTCGTTTCTTTAATATTGTATTAGTTTTTACACCCTTTTTGTAAATTGAGATGGGTCTTGGATTGGATCAAGTTATAAAGGCTTGAATAAATGTTTGGTGATATTCTACATTGTTTGAATATGTTTCTACAAAGGTAAAGTGCTCAAAGATTGTGAGAATCTGTGGAATACTCAAAGAAAGTCAACTCGTATATTCTTGTTAAACTGTATATTCTTGATGTGACTATGCTAAAGACATTATGTTGGAAATGTTATTTCTCTCTTAATAGAGTGTCTAGGACCTCACTTGAATTTATTGAATGTAAAATGGAGGACATCTTAGTCTGAAAACATGTGAAATGGCTAAGGTACATTATATCTCCATAGTGTATGAAGATAAATGTTATTTTAATACTTGATTTCAAAGTAGTGTATCTAGTAAAGAGTGAAATGAGACAACTTTATCTTGAAACACCATCAACATTATCTTGACTCAAAGAGGAACTTAAAAAGGCTCAAAAAATCACTTATTCTTGGCTTTCTCTCATCTTGAATGAGAAGTACAACAATCACTCATTTGTCTTGTTCAAACTAAACATGAACTTGTGGATTTTTAACTTCAAGATGTAATTTGAAACGTTAGAATGCTACAACCAAATGTAGCTAAAATAAAATGAAGATGCCATATATTGATTAAATTTAAGGATTCATTTTTTTAATATTGTCATTAGTTGAAAAATCTTGAGCAATTTTTGTTTTGGTGTGACATCCGAAGTGTTAATGAAGTAGTAGAGAAAAGTGAACATCGAGGTTATTAAACAAGTGATTGTAAGATATGAAAGGTGTGAAAAGTTAGAGAATAGAGCAATTATTATACAACTGTTAGTTATGAGTAACAGATCTCATAGTAAAATGACTGAATTTTAGTAAAAGCAAGCAGCATATAGTAATGACAAGGACTGTCATGAGAGCTTTGAAAAGTTTTTTTATCTAAACTATAAGTTGAACACAAAGTGAGATAGTTACAATATTAGTGACATGTATATAAAATTACATACCGATTAATATACAAAGAAGGTAGATTGACATGTGGAAGATAGTAGGGGTCCAACAAGAACTTAGAGATGAGTGATGAATTTTGATGTAGAACTCAAGACCGTAAAAAATAGTGTTCGAGTTTAGTCAAGAGGAGTATTGCAGAGTTAATAATCATCAAACAGTAAATTTTTCCATTAAGGAGTCCATAATCAGTTGATCAAGCAACAAATCAGCTTTATGGTCATTTTTATATCAAAATTTTCTAAGTAGGTGTTGAGGCTACAAATATTTGGTTCTTCTTATCTTGTCGCTTAAGTGGGTTCTTATTTCATCATCTAGTTTATGATAGGTGTCCATCAATTTGGTGATTCACAGATCAAATAGGTGTTTGGTCACATGGAAATAAATTTTCTGAATTGGTGTTCTAATAAAAGGCTGATTTCAAAGTGGGATTTTCCCTTCTTGGGTTTCTCACTATTAACCTATGTCATCTTCATTTAAGTTATGTGTTTAAAGTTCTTTCTTGTGCTCATAGTCTATCTACTGTTTCAATTTAAGCAAGATAGAAAGGTTGAAAATATTGTTAATTTTGCTAAGCATTGATTCACCCCCTCTCAATGTTGTTGATATCTAAAATTTGGTATCGAGTACGGCCTTTAGTAAAATTTTAATGATTTAAGGTGATCCTCTCTTCACAAGCATGGAAAAAAATCAAGCTCAAGGTGGTTTATCAATCTCAAGGTCACCACTCTTTACAGGAACAAACTATGCACTCTGGAAAATAAGAATGAATATTTATCTCAAGTCACTTGGTTTTGATATATGGGAAAGTGTGGAAAAAGGCTACAATCCTCCAACCACTCCAATTATAGCTGCACAGATAAGACTGAATATGAGAATAATTCAAGATCCATGAATGTAATTTTATGTGGGATTAATGAAACTAAATTTGTAAAGGTGATGCATTGTACCAAAACTAAGGAGATTTGGACCAAACTATAAAAATCTATGAGGGAGATGAAAAATTCAAGCTTACAAAATTGTAGACCTACCGAGAACAATTTGAAAGCTTAAAAATGAAAGAAGATGAAATCATAACAACATACATGTAGAGAGTAGATGAGATAATAAACATGATCAAAGGCTTAGGTGAGAAGATAGAAGAGACAGTTATTGTTCAGAAAATTATGAGATCTTTAACCTCCAAATATGATGCAAACTTCTTATCCATTGTTGAAATAAAGACATGAAGAATTTGACTCTAGATGAGCTACAAAGTATCTTATCAACTTATAAAATGAGGACAATTGGAGACAAATCAACCAAGAAATTTTTTTCCTTCAAACCCAAGAAAGAGAGTCATTCCAAGCAAGAAAAAGAGGAATCATATTTGGATAATGAAGAAGATGTTGAGAATATTGAAGCTTTGTTTGTAAGAAGACTAGGAAGAGGAAAAGGAAAATATAAAGGTAATCTTCCTTTCAAATGTTTTAATTTTGGTCAAGTAGGACACTTTGCAACTAAATGTTCCAACAAAAATAAGGAGGTTGAGTTTGAATGTAAAGAAGAAGATCATAAACATGGCAAGAAAAATATGGACTATAAGAAGAAGGGAAACAAGAAGAAGTATTTTAAGAATAAGAAAAACTTCTATTCTAAAGAAAATTCAAGTGACTCAAAATCAAATAATTCAAATAGCTAAAAGGAATGATAACTAAGTTGTGCAAGCCAAGAACACAGATGCTAATCAAACATCACGATCAATAAGCTGAAAGCAATTTGCTAGAATAACTTTATATAAACCTTTGAAAATAAATGATTAGCAATTTCATATATTATTATGGAACTCAATGCAATACATTGAGAATGGGCCTTGCTTAAATAGGCAAGGAATAACAATCTAAGAACCAGTCAAGGTCATAGATCAAGCCATAAATCAAGGAAATAACTAGTCATCAAAGAACTAGTCAAGACCATAGATTTAGGAGAGAACTATACATCAAGGATCTAGTCAATACCATAGATCAAGGAAAGAACTATACCTAACAACTAGATAATATCTCCTAATATCTAAATAAGATAAAAGAAATATCCACACACATAAGTGGGTGAGGATAAATACAATAAAGGTAAATAAATTACCTAGGTGAACATGAGCTAAGGTAAATACCTACTCTAACACCCCCCCTCAAGTGAAGATAGGGGCCAAAATAGAAGTGGCATGTCCATAGTATGAGTCCTGGAAACTAGGCCTGATGAGGTACTCATGTACAATAATTGGGAAAAAGGGACACCGCAAGGTACCCAAAACTAGTAACAACAAAGTAAAGAGAGTAAAAACCCGCTCCAAGGCATCCCAAGAAGCTCGACTCAAAAAACTCATACAATGCTAAAGAATTTTGGTGTGCACTGTGGTTTGAATCCACTACTCGATCACAAAACTCAAAAACAACTGACACTGGGTTTCACCAAAATAGCTCCATACAAGGATACTATCAATGGAGTGATGTCAAAAGTGTAAAAAGAAACACCAAACATAATTCAATCAATTGCTGCAAATAGGTGTGCCACGATCCAAGAACAAAAAATAAAGCAATAAGGCAAGGACAACAAAATATAGAGTGTCATGATCCAAGAAAAGCAAAGGTAACAAGGCAAGGACACGAAATCTGAAGAAGTAGGATCAACACCACACCCTCCCATATTGCTGAATGGGTGGAGTGATGCTACAAATCTATATGAGTTGTCAAAACAACTACTCAAACACTAACAAACTAACACTGAGCTCCACTAGAATAGCTCCCCCACAAGAGAGACTGTCAACATGCCAAAATTGTCAAAAATACAGATACAAAATCTCTCAACAAATAAGAGAGATACACTACACCTACTAAAGAAAAATGCTCAAAACAAGAAGCATCACAATGCATAAGGTATAGAAAGTGGAGCAAGAGGCCGAATGGTGGAGGAGCCATGCATGTAGAGTCCTCTCAATGAATGTCTATGTCGCCACCATGAGTGATCAAATATCCACCCCAAATCAACATGGATGGATGAAGAAGATGCTTGCATATGACTTGGTGCAAAATGCATACGAGTGCATGTAAAAGAACATCAAAATGTGTGTCAGGTTGATCATGTCTGACAGCTGAAATCTTAGGTTTCTCAAGCCTGAGTGAAGGTGCAGAACTCATGTGTTGCTCATGATCCTCAGAAAGAGTCGAGCAAAAAAAAAAGGAGATTTGTCAATGTATGATTCCAATGAAGTATTTGCTCAAAAACCAATGTCATGATGATAATTCCACTTAACATGTTACCTTTTTATCATTCCTTTTATGGTATCGAGCTGCACAAATTTTCGTCACACCATCAATTCGAGATTTTGGTGTGATGGCAAATTGTTTAGTATTAGAGCCAGAATTTAAGTGTGCCACCCGCAGTAGTGCTTTGGGATGGGTGACCTCTCGAGAAATTTCTAGTGTCACTACCTCCTAATGTTGTTGGGCCTGATTGGGTGTATACCTAGCTCCATCGTGTGAGAGGGTGTTGGTGTAGCAATTGTTTAACACGATGAGATCTCTCTCCGCCATAAGTTCGAGATTTTGGTGTGACGGTAAAATGTGTAGCTCGATACCATAAAAGAAATGATAACCAGATCATGCCAACCAAAGAACATAGATGCTAATCAAACATCACGATCAATAAGCTAAAAGCAATTCACCAAAATAACTTTATATAACCTTTGCAAACAAATGAGTAGCAATATCATATATTATTATGGAACTCAATGTAATACATTGAGAATGGTCCTTTCTTAAATAGGCAAGGAATAAAAATCTAAGAACCATTCAAGGTCATAGATCAATCCATAAATCAAGGAAATAACTAGTCATCAAAGAACTAGTCAAGACCATAGATTTAGGTGAGAACTAGACATCAAGGATCTAGTCAATACCATATATCAAGGAAAGAACTATACCTAACAACTAGATAATATCTCCTAATATCTAAATAAGATAAAAGAAATATCCACACACATAAGTGGGTGAGGATAAATACAATAAAGGTAAATACAATACCTAGGTGAACATGAGCTAAGGTAAATACCTACTCTAACAATAACTTAGAAAGTGAGAGTGATGGAGCTAAAAGTGAAATTTTGTTTATGGTTCTAGAAATATAAAATGAATGTAGAAATAAAGGGAAGAATATGATCAATTAAAAATATTCAGATGAAGAAGAGGCTCAAGTAAATTTAGAGGTTGAATTGGTAAGTGCTCTTGAAGAACTCCAAATTTCCAGAAAAAGGAACCAAAAGTTAAAACACACCATAAAGGATTATGAAGAGAAAATCCACATTCTTGAGAAGAAGTAAGGCCAAAAATAAAAATATGAAATTAATGAGCTCAAGGAGTTAGAAAATCAGATGGAAAATTTTTCCCAATCCTTAAAAAGTAAAGGAAGAATAATGTCAAAGTATGAAATCAGATTTAGAACTTCATAAGGCTGATATAGAACATGCAAACAGAAAACTCAAGATGTATAAGAACCTATAAGGGAGCTCAAATTTTCTAAGAAACATCCTAAGAACTCAAAGGGATATAAGTAAAAAAACAAGTATTGGTTTCATGGAAGAGAATAAGGAAGATCAACCATCAAAGAAAAAAAGAAGAGAATTCTACGTAATGGTCTCATATACCATGAATAAGGAGGCCACTAAATCTAAAATAAGAAGGAAAACTCTCTAAGAATCATATATTTTACGAGGTACTCTCATTCCTTCTATGGCTATTGTTTTTCATGTAATCAATTTGGTCACAAAGCTTCAAAGTGTAGAAGAAATGCTAGAGGTAGTAGGAGGAATTATAACTTGTAACATATGAGATAAAATCATAATCATGTGTGTTACAAATTCCAAAAGGAAGGTCATATATCTAATATGCATACCTCACAAACACCCAAACAAAGAAAATGGATGTATGTAGTGAAATATAGATCAAACAAGAAATAAGAGAATGGTATGATAGCTCAAACTAATTTTCATGTGCAAGATGAAGGAATGATTTGGTATTTGGATAATGGCTGCTCCAGTCATATGACAAGTGATAAAATTAAGTTCATTTCTTTTTCAAATAATGCTTCAAGGGTCTGTTAGATTTGGTGACAATAATTCTGTAAATATTGTGGGCAAGGGAACTCTTAGTCTTGACAATGGAAAAATTATTATAGAAAATGTGCTATATGTTGAAGGGCTCAAACATAACTTGCTAAGTGTTATCCAAATGTGCAAACAAGGATATAATCTGATTTTTAATGATAAAGGGTGTAAGATTATTGATGGAAAAATAGGGAAGAAATTTGGAAAGGCAAAAAGAACAAAAATAACATGTATGTGCTCAAAGAGGTAAACAAAGAAAAGTGCTTTACAAGAAAATTTGATGATAGTTTGTTATGGCAGAGGAGATTATGAAACATAATATTTGATAAACTTGTGTAATTGAGTGTTAAAGAGGGAGTTAGAAACATGCCAAAAATTGTAAAATCAGTAGATTCTATGTGCAAAGCTTATTTACATGGAAAAAAAACAAGAAGGACATTCAAATCAAAAGAGTATTCAACTACTCAACCTTTAGAGCTGATTCATACATATTTATGTGGGCCTACTAGAATTGCCAAAAGTAGGAAAATATATGAGTACTTAATGCTTATAATTGACGATTTTACTAGGATGACATGGGTGGCTTGCTCGAAACATAAATCGAAGCCTTTGATAGATTCAAAGCTTTCAAAGCACTAGTGGAGAATGAGAAGAATACAAAAATTAAATGTTTAAGAACAGAAAAGGGTCAAGATTTTTGGTCTAATGAGTTTTATGACTATTGGAAAGAGCATAGAATACATAGAAAATTCTCAGCTACTAAGACACCAAAACAAAATGGTGTGGTTGAAAGGAAGAACATGATCATGCAAGAGATGAGCATAACCATGTTAAATGAATGTAGACTTCCTGATAGCTATTAGAGTGAAGCAAAGTGGACACATATGTGTATATTCAAAATAGAGTTCAATTAAGAGTGGCTAGCATAAAAACACCCTACAAAATATGGAAAGGAAGATCAATAAATGTGAAGTGCACATAAGATTCTTTGGAAGCAAGTGCTACATAAAGAGAGATGAATAAGATTTGGGAAATTTTTATTCTAGATGCGATGAGGGTATATTTCTTGGTTATTCATCAATTAGTGCAGCCTATAAATGCTACAACAAGAGACTTAATAAGGTGGTTGAAAGCACAAATGTAAAAATATATGAAACTTAGCCCTCAAAAATCAGAAATCATCCTAAGGAAAATGATGAAGATGAAGCACATACCATTGAAAATCATGATGATGATGATGAAAAAAGAGGCACACATGAAGAGGTAGAAGAAGTGGAAGAAGAAAAAGAAAAAAGCTTGATACCAAGACACCTTCAAGGAAAGTAAGAAGATACCATCCTACATATATGATTATAGGGAGTAAAGAAGGTGGTGTGCTCACAATAAGGAAGCTAAGAAGTTGTAAAAATAATGAAAACACAACCCTCTTATCAATGATAGAACTAAATAATGTGGAGGAAGCATGAAAATACAAACATTGGATAGATGCAATGAATGAATAACTTGATCAAATTGAGAAAAATGAAACATGGGAGCTTGTACCTAGGCCAAAATAAAAGAATGTCATAGGAACAAAATGGGTCTTCAGGAATAAAATGAATGAAAAAGGTGAAGTGAAAAGGAATAAAGAAATACTTGTGTGTAAAGGTTATGCACAGATGGAAGGAGTTAATTTTGATGAAACCTTTTCACTAGTAGAAAGAATGAAAGCTATCAGATTATTCTTGGCATATGTAGCTCACAGAAAAACCATTTTTTTCAAATGGATGTCAAATCTACCTTTCTAAATGGAAACTTAAATGAGGAAGTGTATATTGAGCATCCTGAAGGATTCTCTTTGAGTGAAGATAAGGACTATGTATGTAGGTTGAAAAAGGATTTATATGGGCTCAAACAAGCTCCCAGAGCTTGGTATAGCAGGTTGGATGCTTATCTTATTGAGCAAGGTTTCAGAAAGGGAGTAGCTGATAACAATATCTACATCAAGGAAGAAGAAGACAAGTTTCTAATTGTCATAGTTTATGTTGATGACATGATTTTGGAGGGGGTCATGAAAGGATGACTCGTGAATTTGTTGATGTGATGAGTAAAGAGTTTGAAATTTCTAATTCATACTTTCTAGGTATTCACATAAACCAATTAGATCAAGACATTATTATATCCCAAGCTAAATACATCAAGGAAATGCTAAAAAGGTTCAAAATGGAAGATTGCAGACCTATAAGCACACCAATGGAGGTAGGATGCAAGTTAAGAAAAGAAGATGACTCACCTAAAGTGGAAAAAACACTATACAAATCTATGATAGGCAACCTTATTTATTCCACTACATCAAGACTAGAAATAATGAAATCTTTGGGTTTAACACATAGATTTCAAGAAGACCCAAGAGAGACACATCTCAAGGTAGTTAAGAGGATACTTAGATATCTCATGGGAACTTTAGAGTATGGCCTTTGGTATCTTGCAAGCAAAGACTTCAATATAAGAGCATACACTGATGCAAATTGGGCTGGAAATATTGATGACAAGAAGAGCACAAGTGGTGGAGCCTTCTTTGTTGGAAAATTTCTAGTGTCATGGCTAAGTAAAAATAAATATTCAGTGGCATTATCTACTTGTGAAGTAGAGTACACAATTTCTTCCATGTATTGCACCCAGGTTCTTTGGATGAGGCAAACATTGGAAGACTACAAGGTAAATTTTTGATGAACCAACTCCATTGTTTTGTGATAGCACTTATGCAATCAGTGTCTCTAAAAATCTAGTATTTCATTCAAAGAATAAGAACATTCCAATTATATTTCATTTCTTGAGGAACAAATAAATGATAAGAATATCAATCTTGTATATGTGAGCACAAAATAAGAGATTGCAAATATTATGACAAAGACACTTCCAAAGGTAGAATTTGAGCATCTCAAGGATGAATAGGGATTCATTTCTAATCTTACCAGCTATTAAGAAGTATTGAACAACTAAAGGTAGCATTATTCTTGCAAAATCATCTCCTGTAATCTTCCAAAAAGAGCTTCTAGAGAGGAGATAGTTTATTATCTCATGGTGTTGTTCATGATACTCTTTACCTTAATTTTGTTGCTTGTATTCCCTTGGTCATCTCAGTTATATCTTCATATTAGTCCTGTTAAATCGATTTGTATCATGCATGATGTTTATTGTGTCTAATTTGTTTCGAAGCCCAAGGGGAGCAATCTATGAGGTATATTATTTTATTTTGTTGTTTCTTGTCATTTCTTTGGTTGTCTCATCTTTGTCATGGATGTTAAATGAGGAGAATATGTGCATGGGGTACATGAATATGCTGCTCGTCTATCATGAGAGATGTCATGTTTTCATCAATTTGTCTTGGTTTGTGTGGGTGTTGACATCAATGAAAAAGGGGGATTTTTTTCCCACCTTTGTGTTTGGTTGTCATTGATGTGTCTATGTTGTCCCAGTGCTTCTTTTTCATGAAAATAGTGTGTCTTGGGAGTCACAAAGTATTGGTTTCTTATTAGTCCATGCTAAGCCAAATTGATGTCCTTTAAGTGCTTGGGAGTCATGTGAGTCTCTGTGGTTCAAAGTGAAGTAGTGAAATTATTGGAACATGTGTATAATAGGTTAATGAATTATTTCTAAGGCTTAGAAAGTGAAGAAACACGTTTTGAAGCAAAATGCTACTTCTAACCAAAATTGTCCTTCGAGAAATCAATTGTTATTACTTGTAAACAAGATTGGTCGAGCCCCACAGAAAACATATTGCTAACTAACACTTAGGAAATGTATAGGTATTTCTTGCAATGCTCCATGTCAAATTTTATCATATTTTGTAATGGGTATTTTGAGTTATTTATTTTTTCTAAAACAACCTTCTTGGAAAATGCATTTTAAGGCTCCTAACTTCTTAGCTCTTAAGTAAAAATATGGATGATTTTTTTTATAATAAATCATAAATGAAATTTTTGTATAAAAATTCCTAGAATTATAATGTAAAAATAATTTTCTCAAAAGGAGGTATATTTGAAAAGTTCTCATCATTTTAGTGGAGCAGTTTTTCTCTCTCTTGGATTGTGTTTTGAATCAGTAAGAGAAAGAAGATGAAATTTATCTCAAAATATTTTTGATAACTTATAGAGTGCTTAGAAGTATGTTCATGGTATTTTCTAGGATCAAAATGTGTTTGAAGGTCAATCCCAATCTTGGGTACTTTATGCTACATAGAGAAGTTGTATAGAAACAATATTTCTTGAAGCCATGGTTTTGACGAGTCTACCTCTATTTCTTGCACTTAGTCAACCTTGAAATTATTCTTAGAGGATAATTTTTTTCCTCATCTCTATTATAGAGGTCTTGAGAAATATCTAAAATTTGGAGGTCCATTTGCACATTGACAAAGCTCTTGGTGTCATGCTCTTACTGTTCTTAGGTATGAACTATTAAGACCTATTCTCAAAAGATGTAATTATATGATTAGGCCATTGAATTGAATGGAGAAGGATCCTTTCAAGTTATCCTTCTATCTCTCAATATTTTTCAAATAGGGAAGAAGCTCAATCATAAGAATGTCAAGCTAAATGTTGAGCACAAGGTATATTAGGTTCTCTTGCATTGTAACAGTCATAAAGAGAGCTTAAAAACTTTTCTTTGGTATTATAAAATTAATCCTCATGCTTTAAATATCAATACAAGGGTGATTAAAATATCTCCATCAAGGTGTTTAGACAGTGTGTAGAATGAAAGAGGTGAGTTTCTTCTATTATTACTCCATAGTTACTCAAAGGAGTCAACATTGCATGTTGAAGCTTGTTCTTTATTGTGTCGAGTAGTTGAAGAGAATTTTCAGAAAGCTTTCCTATACCTTAGGCTAAAATTAATGTGTTTTGTGTGTTTTAGGAGAACAATAATACCTAACTATTTTTATATAAAAATCAAGGCTACTATGTAACCTAGACACCCTCACTGTCAATAATATTGATTTTTCACTAGTCTAGACCTTGCAACTCTTGATGTCTGAAAACATATGAAATTATTTCTTTCTTAGACATGAATTTGAAAAGGCAGAGGGTATTTCAATGAATCTCTAGATGAAATAAATTTTTATTTTCATCCATTATTGAATGAACTATTAATTTTCATCTACTCTTGGGTCTATCATCGTACCAAACCCGGATTTAGGGTTTTCACAAATTTATTTTGCTTGAATCTCACAAATTCACTAATAAAAATTCATTAAATTTTGATCATGTCTCTGTGGGATGTACAAGAAAATGTTGCATAAGGAATTTTATTTATTTATTAAGTATACAAAGAGAATTTGTTAGCAGAATTTTTGAAACCCTTATACAATCATTTCTTTGATAATCAGATTAGCTTTTACACCATTTCTTGAAAATTGATATGGGTCTTGGATTGGATCAAGTTCTAAAGGCTTGAATAAAGATTTTATGATCTTCTGAATTGTTTGAAGATGATTCTACAAAGGTAAAGTTCTTAGAGCTCGAGAAATCATGGAAGGTAAACACAATCAACTCGCATATTCTTGTTAAATTGTGCAGTGTTTAGTGTTGAAGTGACTATGCTGAAGACATTGTGTTGGAAATGTTATTTCTCTCTTATAAGAGTTTCTAGGACCTTACTTGAATAAATTGAATGCAAAATGGAGGACTTCTACCTAAAAACATGCGAAATGACTAATGTACATTGTGTCTCCATAGTGTATGAAGGTAAAGGTTGTTTCAATGCCTTGAGTTCAAAGTAGTGTATCTAGTAAAGAGTTAAATGAGATAACTTAATCTTCAAACACCTTAAAAATTCTCTTGACTCAAAGGGGAACTTGAAAAGGCTCAAAATAGTTACTTATTCTCTACTTTCTCTCATCTCGAATGAGAAGTGCAATAGTCACTCATTTTTCTTGTTCAAACTAAACATGAACTTATGGCTTTTGAACTTCAAGATGTAATTTGAAAGGTTATAAGACTACCACCAAATGTAGATAAAAGAAAATGTAGATGCCATCTATTGATTAAATTTGAGGAGCCATATTTTAATGTTGTATTTAGTCAAAAAAGATTGAGCAATTTTCATTTTGGTGTGACAGCTAAAGTGTTAATGAAGTAACAAATGAAAGTGAGCATGAGATGTTATTAAATAGGTGATTGTAAGATGTGAAAGGTGTGAAAAGTGAGAGAATAGAACAAGTATTATAGAATGTTATTTATGAGTAAAAATATTGGAGGAAAGTGACTGAAGTTTAGTAAAAACAAAGCATATAGGAATGATAGGGACTGTCATGAGAGCTTTGAAAAATAGATATTATCTTGACTAGAAGGTGAATATAATGAGGTGGTTACAAAGATCGTTGAAAGATATACAAGTACACACATAGTACTATACAAATAAGGTATATTTATAGGTGGAAGATAGTAGAGGTCCAACAAGAACTCATAGATCAGTGATGAATGTGGATGTAGAATTCAAAAGAATGTGTAAAAAATGATCAGTTTAGTCAAGAGGAGTATTCTATAGTTGATAATCACTAAAACATGTAAATTGTGCTAGTAAGGATTCCATAATTAGTTGATCAAGCAAAAAATAAACTATATGCTCATTTCTATACCAAAATTTTCTAAGTAGGTGCTTATTATGTTATCAATTGAGTGGGTGCTTAGTTCTTCATCTAGATTTTGCTAGGTGTCCATAAAAGTTGGTGCTTCACTGATCAAGTAGGTGCTTGGTCAAACATAAATCAGTTTTCAAAATTGGTGTTCTAATAAAAGGCTGATTTTAAAGTGGGTTTTTCTCTTATTGGGTTTCCCACTATAAATTAGTGTCATATTCATTCGAGTTATGTGTTTCAAATGCCTTTTTATGCTCATATTCTATATACTATTTCAAATTAAGAAAGATAGAAATGTTGGAAATATTGTTAATTTTTATAAACACTAATTTACCTCCCCTCTCGTGCATCAAGACTCTTTCTTACCATGAGTTCCATAAAGCTTTCTCTCGATGCCATCATTCTAAGTCGTAATGGGAGAAGAGAGAAAACTAATTTTCATGACTAGATGAAACTCTTCATTCTCACGGTCCTTAAAGAAAAATAGGTGATTAATGGGGGAATCTCATTAGTGACAACTTGCACCATCAATTTCTCCAGTTCCATGCTTCTAAGAAATTCTTCATGAAATCATATCTTATCTACGCGTTGATGAACACAAGATCATTAAGGGGCACCAATGAGTTTGATGACATTTTTCTTGACATATCACGACCATGTGAGGGAAATACTCTTGAAACGAGTGCACGTCACCCTTGTGTGTAACCAAATCAATAAAGAGTCATTTCTTAGTCTATATAATGTAAAGAAACCCTATTTCTTAAGGATTGTAAATTGTGTGCACCCAAGAGAGAGATCTATTTGAGCAAGGAAAAATAAATAGCATTCTTCAATTCTCCACATCTATTTTTCATCAGTGTACAAGTTGTGAAGATGTCAATAAAGAAAGGAGTTTCTTATTTTCATGATACATAAATGTGTGCAACTTTGTGTGCATGGTTTCCTCTCATCGTTGATGTTCTAAACATGGTTTTTTATTTCCTATAAGTTGTGAATGTGAAACTTCTGGTTAACTTTGGCAAGAATATGATTTTCTACTTACAAAGTTAATTTCTCCTACCTAACTTCTCACTCCCTTTTCCTCCTCGCAATTCATTGCAAGAATTTTTTGTGGGTAAAATGGAGTGTGTCACTGATCCCTAGCCTCTTTGCCATCAAAATTTTTCCTTTTTGTTCATTCACAATAAAGTGGAGCTGCACCACACAAGTATAGGGACCTAGAGTCCAAGATCATTAGCAAAATACGCACCAATTTTTCTACCTAAAAAATTTTCTTTCCAACATGTTACATATTTAGAGGACAATAATCCCTACATTACTTCAACCTAGGGTTTCCAAGGCTTATAGTCAAGATAGAGGAGACAACCCTACTAATATATTGGTATTTGGGTGATGAGAGGTGTGGATAAATGGTAGATGTGCACAATATGACTAAAATTAAAGTAATGTAGAGATAGAGAGTTGATAATAAATAAGAGTACTATGCTAACTAGTATAAAAAAACATGTAAGACTAAGATAACATAGCATAATGAGGGAATGAGATAAACTAATCTATGAAAAATGACAAAGATAGTTAGAGAAATAACCTTGTACCTATAAGGTGGTCAGTGATGTATTTATCTCTCAAGAGAAATAGTAAATCGAGAGAGAATCACTATTAGATGGAAAAGGGGAACACTGTTAATGTCCTAGACTCACTATAAGTGACCTACTAGTGAAAACAAACCATCCAAGAAGAATAGTGTCTAAAAACCCAGTGCAAAGTGAAAGATGAAATAATAGAGAAGATGCGAAGATTGTGCAAAAGAGTAGAGAATATGGTAGTTTGAATAATTCTAGCTTCCTTCTTTATGATGTCAATGTGAGGTGTGTGCGTGTGTGTATAGGATGTCATCACACGTGAAAATGGCATCGCCAAGGGGAATATAATGCCAACAATATTTCCCATGGGTGATGGCATCATCCAAAGGTGGTAAAATGATATAATGTGTCATGCAATGTAACAATAATGTGTCGTAGATCATGGATATGGATAAATAAAGTTCCAAATAGTGAGATACAAGATAAATGTCATGAATGCAATATTTATGAGACATGATTAGACAATAATAACTAGTGCAAGGAAAACTAAGGTTAGGACCAAATAATGACACTCTCTTTGTGTACTATCTCTAACCCATAATGTCTAGGTGAATAACCATTCCCCATACCCACTAGGCCCCTTAAGGAACCTGCTTAAGAAATATATGCATTAGTGACCCTTGTCTTCATAAAGGAAATTGTTAGTAATATGTATGAAAGATAAAAAGTGAAAAACTAGGTTTATGCAAAAATTTTCTTGAAGAATTTGATTTCAAACCTATTATATACCATTCTTCTCCACATATTGGAAAATGGATCTCATTTACAATAGTTTTATGAAATAACACACAACCCTTCCCACATACATCAACGTTTTGATAACCTAATCCTAGCTTAGAAATCAAATATTCACATTTATAGCATGTTCTTGAAATTAAATATCCATATGGTAAGAGGGTAAAATCATATAACAATCTCCAACTATTTTACACTTTTTATACATTCAAATAAATATGTCCCACAATAACTTGACCAAAGACATAAAATTACCAAACATGTATTTTTAAGAGCTTAAATATACCAAGGTGCAATGTATCCATAATTTTCCTAATTTGTTTTAAGTTTTTAAAGTATATTTATAGATTTATTTACTATTAATAGTTTTAAAAATATTTATCCACTAAGTGGGAAAACTTATATTGATGGACCTAATAGAGCATGTAGAAATGATAGAAAGTTATCCACACTATCATTTGTCTATCTAAGAACCAATTGTAAATTTAGAATGTTTAGGATTGTTGATAAAAGAATTATTGTGCAAGTTGGACACATAAGTTTTGAATCTTTATCCATTAAACTTTCCCATAATCTTGTATCATTATCCTTGAAATTTATGTTGCCCTCAAAATGAGCTACACTGCTTTTGTTAGGTAATTGCAAAGAATCATTCACTAGTTTATTCATTTTTATCCATCCATATATGTATGTTTCCCTTATCATGGCCTCTCATATGGTTCACATAAATGTCATCAAGATAATCATATTGAGGCCAAGGGATAACTCTAGAGTTCCCATAATTGATTATATGTCCATGGATGGTTTCTATATTTCTAACTATTCTACCTTTGTAATGCTTACATGGAAATGGATATTGAGTATCATTTTTCCTAGAAGCCTCAGCCTCATAAAACTCATGATATTATAAATATGTCAATCTATGAGATTGAATCATCTCTTAAGTTCTACAATAAATTAATGTTAGGTAAAACATAGTTTACCATAGTAATTATGCATTGTAGTTACTTTTTACCTTAGTTATTTTATTGTTACTAAGGTAGTTTAGTTGTTACTGTGGTAACTAGGTAGATTATATTATTTGGTTGTATGGTTATGTTGTTATAACCATTTATATTGTTTTATTATATCATGTATGTGTTTATTGTTGCATAATTGCAACATCCTATTTGTTTGTATTATATTTCTTGAATGTATTTTGTTTCAGTTGGTTGTATCCATCTATTTATTTGTAACATGTTGTTCAATGTATATAAGCATTACAACACTCCATATTCTATAATATTCTTATTTTGATATTAATAAAATAATCAAAGGTTGCCTCCTGCGTTTCCGATCCTCGAAATGACATAAAAACTTTCAAATATAAAATTATTACATCCAACTTAAATCCACTTCGACCAAGTATAGGCTAGAAAACTATAATTCTAAAAGGTGATGGTATAGACCTTAATCCAAGCTTATATATCTTATTATCCAAGATTATATGCCAATTTTTTGAGATTGATAATGTGTATATAATATATTTCACACGACACGTGAAAATTAATATATACCCATATGAACAATAATCATAGTCTAAATAATATTTCAAAACTCAACCATCACTAGAAGTAGACATGCATCAAATTCTACGATGGAAAAAAATTTAGTGTTTGGGATTTATTTCTTGTATTAATTAAAACCAATTCAAGTTAGTTGTTATTACTAGTAATTTCACTAGATGTAACTCATCAAGTTGTTGAGACACTAAAATTGGGTCGCACTCCCCTCGGCCCTCGTCAAATAACCAACTCAAACACACTCACCTAACCATGGTACCTTACACCCCACACTAATATTAATTTAATTAATTTAATTAAATTAATCGATGTCCTCACAATATTTATTATTTAATTATCCTAATTAAGATAATTCTCACACCACCACCACACCTATACACCTCACCTAGCTCACCCTAAGAATATTCTTAGTTTGTTTCCATAACTAACTAAGACCCAACTAAATCCTAAAAATCAAAGAATACATTCTCTCTAACCACATTCCCACCCATTAGAAAAGAAGCTTCCATTCTAATCCATGAAAAGAAACTAACTGGATTCAAGAAATCAAGAAAATCTACCCATTTGAGTAAACCTAAGAAATCCCACCCTAACCGATGTCTGGTCACTCCTAAACCGATACCAAGAAACCTGGAACTATGGTCGGTTACCTTTATTCCCTTTGGTAACCTTATTTTGAGGTTGGCACATTTCTAAGAGTAAGAGAGAGTAATCACATCTGCATGTAATCAAAGCGAGCATCCATTCACACCCACACATCCACAACCATCCAAGCCAAGAGCTGATTCAGCCAAGTAAGGAGAAAAGCCTAGGCAGCTCAAACAAGAGTCTCCTATCAACTAGTGGCCCTTCACAAAATAAATATCTCACCACCATCTCCACTCTTCATCCACAGTCGACTGGTAGCAAATTCCAAGTAAGTATACTACTCTATTCAGTCTAGTTTTGTTTTAATACTTTTAGTATTTAGATTCTTCTGTGTGCTATTGCTTTCCTAGCCACTCACACATCCTCTATGATAACTATCCCCCTTTAATTCTTCCAAAACCCATCCTAGCAATCCAAAACTCCATTTTGACCTACCCAACCCTTCATGCAATCACAAAGAAGATCCAAAATCCATTCTGCAACATCTCCCATTTTCCCACAATCACGACGCCTGTTGGACCACGATTGTCGTTAGACCAAAACCCATAGGTGTTAGTCTTCGCTACAATCGCCAGAGTTAGGATCTATGAGAGGTGGTTAGTCCATGTCATGAAACTCACAGGGAGCGCTGGACGCACACACCAACAATCTCCCTCTCAACATTACTTGAGTGAGTTTTGAACTCGAGACTCCGTCGCTCTAATACCATTTGTTGGACCACGATTACTATAAGACCAAAACCCATAGGTGTTAGTACTGCTACAATCTCCAAAGTTAGGATCTACGACAGAAATTAGTCCATGTCATGAAACTCACAGGGAGTGTTGGACACACATGCCAACACAGTCTCCCTAAACCACTTTGGCCGAGGCTATACCAAGATTGGTTTACCTACCGATATTGATCCTTTACTACCATTCACCAACTTAACCCGTAACTCCTCCCCACTTCACAAAAACCCCACCAGATCCTCCCATTGACCTACATCACTACCCACACCTTATATACACCTCACCTAGTTCCCCATCAACTGGAAAATAGACCCAAACCCCTGTTCTTGACCCTTGTTATTTCTTCAGAGACTAACATCGGTCATAATTAACTGGTATCAATCAGGACTAGACCAGAATCGGTCTCTATTTCTGTCAACATAGTACAGACCAACAACCTACCTACTTACTCCCAAGTTACCTATAATCACCTATGACCTTCATCAGATCTTTGTCAGACCTACGTAAACCTAGCGCCATTTACTCAACCTTCTGGATTTGATCCTAACCTAGCCTGTAAGATTAGATTTTCCTTATTTTGTTTATATGAGACGCCTAAATCATATTGACTACAATAGGGAAACATTTACCTTATTTATTGGGTTAAGTTATTTATAACATTGGATTAACATCCTTCTAGGGAGTATTGCACTTCCCGGATCTAGCATACGTTAGGCCATCCACTGTATATGCTATTTAACTTCTATTTGGTGGTCTTTTTGTTTATTTCAGGTAGTTCCTCCTAGCCAAAAGGAAGCTCTCATGGTCAGATGTGGATCAAGAAGTCATACGAATGCAACAACCTTCAACCAGCTTCAACAAGTATTCCTATTAGCCCTTTTACCCTTATCTATATCGTCACATTTTAAGAAACATTCTAAGAATCAGGTGAAACATTTTGGCATGCCTAGTGGGACCCATTCAGGGTTCCTTGCATTTCTTCATTCCTAGGTGAAAGTTACATGTTTGTTTCCTTTCCGAAAGGTTCTCACATTAAATTTCTCCCCTGGAATCTTCTCTTCTTTCTATTATCTCAAAGCAATCATGTTTTGGTGCTATAAAAAGAACTCTTCTTCTCTTTCATTTGTACTGCATTAGTGAAAGATCATATTCTCTCTTGTTCATATTTTGTGTCATCAAATTTAATATTTCAATTTGGGCTTAAAATTAATGACATTTCATTCTTGTATGCTGCATTAGTGCACATTAAATGAGGGAAACCTATATGTTGGAATTCATGCCAATCGATGGTTGACAAAAGAATTGTAGAAATCACATTCTCTCTCTCTTTGAGTCTTACCAAACTACACAAATTCAAATTAACACATCTTTCTTAAACAACATCTTACTCGGGAACATCTGTTAGTGATCACACAATCCAATTGGCGGTACTCCCTAGCTCATTGCTCCTGTCGAGTCATTATCTCAGGAGACGGCCCACCCCCACCATAACATACCTGAAACCTCTCCTTTTAGATATCCTTCTTCATAGGATGCCTTCCCAACCAAAATATTATGTTCTAAATACACACAGTCAGTCCTTAATAGTGTAAGATGAACAAACATAATAGAAAAGTACTTTTAAGATCATATTTTCTTAGTTTTTTTCGCTTGGCTTATTTTTCAAGGTGAGAGGACACATTCTTCATCTTTTTATTTCTCCTTGCATGCTCCTCATCATAGTTGGTGTATTCCAACTTCATCTGAGTGTGTCTAGACCCCATTTTTATCATTCTCAGAGTTCTAGGTTTGATTCCACACTTGATTTTAAATCACAACCACCTTTTTCTTCATCTCTATTTCAATTTCATAGTAATTGGTGTCAGTCTAGTGGCCATCATCGGTTACCCTATGACCATCACTAGTTTTATCCAACCAGTGTCGGTTTATTGTTCTTTTGGTTAACCTTCCCAAAAGGACACCTATTTCATCTTCTTTATTATCAGAGTCTCTGTAACTCTTAGTATCTTCTTTGTCCTAATAAAATCCATCCTATAGCTTATCTACCTAGTAGATTATTAGTCTTTTGCCTTGTTTGGAAAACTGTTCTTTTTTTCTCACAGTGACCGACCGCGGTTACCTTTGACCAACATCAGTTTACCCTAACTAGCATCGGTTAGCCTGTGTAGTTTTCCAGCTGAAATTTTTACCCAATCCACTTACCACTACATATTTTTCCCAATTTCTCCTGTATTTCTGTGTCATTTCTAGAAAGCAGTCCTACCAAATCAGCACTTATTCACATGGTGTTGACTCATAGCCAAGTAAGTTCCCTCATATTCCATGCTATTCATCAACCACTCCTACCTAGTCCTTCACCACCTTCCATTCTATCACCCATGGATCCTACCCAACCTATCACTATCACCATAGGTGATGAGGAGTTCACATGAATCCTTGATCAGAACCCTTCCACCTTACAGTTCTATCTTTCCCACTCATCCACTCGAGATGCCTTAGGTCAGCTGATATACGGCATGCCCATATCTATCCCCCTGACACTCATTCCTACTTCTATGTCATCCCCTTCTAGCTCGCACTACCCACACCTGCCTTGCCCCCAGTCATTTCATAGCTAGGCCCTATACCTGCTATGACCGCCACATTTTCACATCTATTACACCCGCAACATCTACTATACCTTTGTCAACTACCTAGAACATAACCTCATCCATGCCTAACACAACCACCCCTAGTGTCAATGACCCCTACCCCTTTTAAAAATATTGTCCTTTCTATTCCACAGGTCCTTAGCCCCAATCGCTACTAGAGTCACCTCGGCCCTTCCACCTTCATATAAGAAGTATCGTAGCCTCCTGTTTCATCTATCATTCATTCTAGGTAATACGCACCCTATTTCACTCCCTCGTTCTCAACCTACCTATTCAACATCACCATATACCAGAATTCCACCTCCATCATATGTCTAACATCAACCTTCTTATGGTATAGGAGGTACTCATCGATCACAACCTACCAATGACCTCATCAAGTTAATGATGGAAAATATGTAGACACTGGAGGCATTGGTTTCTATCTCACACAATTCTCTCACCTATGATGAAATTTGTAATGAGCCCATACACCCATTCATTCCTATTCATCCATATCCTGTATATTGGTAGATGCCTAAATTTAACCACTTCAAAAACAAAGAGGATAGCAAAATAATTTGCGGTCTTTCAAACATGGGTGTTATCTGATTGCCCATGATGACACTTTACTTCTGAGGACCTTTCCCATGTCTCTAACCGGGCCCGCATTAGACTAGTATAGTGGATTACCTAGACATTCTATCTACTCATTTAATAAGATAGCCCAAGCCTTCTAAGATTATTTCTTCATCAATGTTGTTAAGAAGGTTACCATGAATGACCTCTACTATACGCATAATAATATGGCGATGAGTCTATCACAGATTTTGTTGCTTGTTGGCATATCCTGATCAATCAACTCGCATTCCAATTACCACAAACCGAACTCATAGAGCTCTTCACACGGGCTTGTACCAGACATATTTCACCGATGCTACAGGTGTAGAATTTTCAAACCTTCAATGAGGTATTCACCATGGCATGAAAACTAGAGCTTCGGGCCATCAAAGAAAAGAAAATCCAATTACAAAATAAGAATGTAACATTTAAGTAAAATGATACTTATTCTTCTTTGAAACCACAGAATAATTATTCAAAATCTAAGGGAACCGCTAATGCAGTGATACTCAAGGCCAGCCCAGCTCATCCATCAAACCAGGCTAAGCCCTCATCTAATCTTTCCCTTGTCCAGAATTTTCAATTTAGACGAGAACAACGGAAATACACCCCAATTGGGGAACCTTATTCTTTTGTTTTAGAAAATCTCATTAAATCTGGGGCCATCACCCTTCCTCTTATAAAACCACACACTGGTTTTGATCCTGCTTGCCCTACACCTATGTGGTACAAAGAGCACGACTTCAGAATCGTCATCGTAAAATATCATAATGACGGAAATTGCATCACTTTCAAGAACATTGTATAGGAAATGCTCAAGAATAGTGAGTTAGTCTTGGATAATCCAAATGCACCTCGCCAACCAAAATCGACACATTTTCAAGAACCATTTCCTAATCATGCCCCTTCTTCGACCACTAACCTGGGAGACCTCAACTAATCATAGTAATACCGTGAGATCCATGTTATTTTCAAGTGATAAACCAATTGCTTCCCAATTGCCTCATATTCCTTCCATAGAGAAAATCCTATCTTGAAGTCCTCCACCTACACATGAACCCACTTCACCTATTCCTATATCCACAGAGGAACACCCTTCATCTCCTCCCTCACCTGTGAAGGAGTCTTCTATTAACATCAAAACCACTTCGCCTTTGGCTTCTCCACCTAGAGAGCCATCACCAACAGTACCTCTTTGACTCATGGGAGACACTTGTTCATCTCCTCCACCCACAAAGGAGCACCCATCATCTCCTCCACCTATCAAAGATCCAGTATAAATGTCATTACCTATAGGTGACCATTCTCCATTAACCACCCAAGATCCTACTGACTTACTTTTGGCTCTCTTACCCACAAAGGATGAAGCTAATGATTTCATTGTTTATAAAACACATTTTACGAGAATCGTCATTGGATCCACAGTGACCTCACCTACAACAGTGTCATTCTCACACTTAGTTGATCACCTAGATTATGTTGATAGAGCCTTAATTTAGGGGTGTCTTCTACTTCCTATCTCAACACAAATGTAGATGTCACTCACTGACACCTCCACTATCTATCCAAAAGTGTTTCGCCAACCGAACCGAACACAACCACAACTATCACAAATTCTCCCATGACACCACTCATGGCTCAACTCACATCTCTACCCATAACCCAACATGCATCTACATCCAAACCCACACCTACATCATATTCCTTGCCTAAACCTATTACTACTTTAGGGGTCATACCAATAGCTAGCCTTACTCATCCACCCATCAAATTAGATTTAGCTACGTCTTCCAAAACTAATACCAAATTTAACCCGGCCCCTAAACAAGAACCAATCTCCTAGATCTCATACCCCAACCTCACCAATCACACCTTTATCACCTTCACCCCTTCTGTCCATCCTAGGACCTCACCCCTCAACCCTAGCTAAGAAACCTCCATCCGCTAGTAAACCAAGGACAAAGAGCCCATTCCCCATCGTAAACCTCTAATATACCCAAGTGCCCTTAAAACCTCCACCCTCACCTATAACCTTTTTACCACCCATACCTCCAATACCATCAATAACTTCTTCACTACCCATGACACTTCCTTCCCTTTCCCTCATACCTCTTGTCCCAACCTACACCACCTACCTCCACAACACCTCAATTGCCCCCGTGGGTAGCTTTCCCTCTTCCACCATCCACTTTTCCCTCTACATCTCGTGTGCCCATATCACCTTTACCCAAGAAGGTGCAACCTAAAGGAAAAATCCGCTACCCTCCAATAAGGTAGTTAAACCCACCACACACTCTATTGTCAGTTCATCTACCATGCCCCTACCTAAGTAGACACAACCAACACCTAAGACCATAGCCCAACCCTCTCCCCTTCTTACAAATAATCTTCATATAAAGTCAGCCACACCTACACCCAAACCCACATTCACCTCCCATTGTGATCCACTAGCAGGATCCTATGCCAAAATCTTAACCAATATCCTCGAAACTTCTATCATCACATTACCGCCTCTTAGACCTTACGACCCACTCAAACCCAAACCAAAAGGGTTTGACGAAACAAAAATTTGTGCCTACCATCATGTGCCAAGACACAATGTAGAGAACTATAAGTCTTTGAAAACCACTCTTGTCTAGTTATGTCCTCTTGAATAAAACTTTCACGATGATGATCTTCTTGATGAGGAACCCATTTCACCAGCACCAATTTCCATAGTTATTCCCTCATTTCCTACTCAGTGACAAAAATATCAACCCTCAAAACTCTTAGATCCATCCTCAATATTCAAAATTAACATGGTTTGTATCATAGAACTCACCAAACCTCCATCTAAATGTCGGCGTGCCAAGATCATTTCACAAGGTTTCTTCCCACCTCTTGGTTTATACCCTTCCTATCGTTACACATTTCATGGCTCACCTACTTCATCTACCTCCCCACCTCAAATCAACAATCCATATTTCTACCGCGCTTAGAAGGACAAAGGCAAGGAAAAGGCAAGGAAAAGAAAACTAACCCGCCAACCAACTCTATACCCAACATACCATCTACATCAAAACCTAAATTCACTATACACGGCCCCACATATCGTATTTCTAGTGGGGTCACACATCACGTGATCCTCTAACAATTACACCAATCCTCCCTCAAAATGTCCCTATATGACCTCATCCAAACCTCTGAATCCCATCACCAAGCTCTCATGGAGGTTCTTCAATCTATTGAGGTTTTACCAAATGACCCTACACCCATAGCCTCCATTATTACACCTCATCATGTAGCATCTCTCACCAAATTATCACCTTCTTCTACACCTCCACCTACTCACCAAGTAGCCACCCTTAGCTTCTCAGATGAAGAGATCACACCACACCAAACTAATGACCTTGATCTATCCCTTTTCATCTCCATCCATATCGATAATATATGTGTATGACATGTTATGATTGATGGGGGTACTATCATTAACATCATCTCCTCCCATGCATTTGACCAAATGCACATACCCAAAAATTACATGCATAAACATCCCATCATGTTATGTTCATTTAATGATGTTATCACCTCTACACTTGGCACCATCATCCTCCATGTTCGTGTGGGCCCCGTATTGTTCCATAGTTGTTTTACATCTTGAAGGGGGGATTTTAATATAACTTGTTTCTTGGTCAACACTAGATTCATGTCATGGGTTGTGTTCCTTCTACTTTGCATCGTTGTGTAAAGTTTGAGCATAAAGGACACACCTATACCATTCTAGCCAACCCATCACCTTTCAAAACCTGCAACATGCTTTACTAACCCAATGACGTGCTTATACCCATTAAGGCATCTACTGCCATGACCATTTCCTCTTCACCCACACCTCCACTCACCAATGCCACCGCTACCTCAACCGCACCTAAATCCTCCATTCCTACCACTACCACAACCTCCACGGCCAACCCGTTAGCCTCCCAATCAGTTGGCTCCACCTCCGATCCAACCTCTAACACATCGTCTATCCCAACTACCCACATATCGACCACCAATCCCTTGGAAGGTGTTTTTCAATGCCTCACTCTGGGGGAGTATCACCTATATAATGTCAACACATTCCTCACTCCAAAAGAGTATGGAAGCCTTCACCAACACCCTCACTATGATCACCACATAGGAGAGCATCTCCTTTATGGTCCTCCACACCTTCGCACCAATCTCACCTACAGGGGACTTGATACTTCCTCTTATACACCGAATCACCATCACAAACCCGCTCCTTTTCTAATAACTTCCGGTCACTCAATAACCACCACTTTTCCCACACCTTCCTGCACCGATGTGTGTGGAAAGGTTTTGGTTTTGGATTTTACGATCAAGTCTCTGTCACACTATTATTACATGTACTACCCCGTAAACATAACAACCGTAGTGGTATCGGATTTATTGAACTACCTACTAAGAAGGCCCACATTGAACTCATTACGGATATCGATCCTTCTTCACCACATTCACCAATAGAGTCGATCATCAAAAATTCATTCATCCTAACTTTTTTTTCATAAACACCATTTCCTTAGGGCCTCTGACTTATCAACATGAGGGTGAGGCTCCTTCTTCTCTTCCCTTCCTGTATCCTGAAATGATCAATGACAATACACCTTCTATTAATGTCGTTCAATGTCAGGATGATGAATCTATACTCACCTACCTTGGTGCAAAAGACTCTTATATTCACCGGTCATTACCATCTGATATGTAAATCATGTTGAATGAATTGACTATTGAAATCAACATCCATACTCAGGACAACCCACACATTCTAAAGATTAGCCAATCTTTAGATACTGCTAAATAGGAAGCCATCACTTCTTTTCTCAAAAATCATAACCATGCTTTCACTTGGTCTTACACTGACATGCCTAGTATTGACCCCACCATAGTGGTCCACAATATCATAACCATTTCGATGCCAAACCCGTAAAACAAAAGCTAAGGAAAATGCACCCTTGCATTGCTCTTCTAGTCAAAGAATAACTTCAACACCTTCTTTCTATTTCCTTCATCTTACCCATTAATTATCCCCGATGGATTTCTAACATTGTCCTCGATCACTAAGGAGACATGGGGAATTTGCATTTGCATATATTTCTATGACCTCAACCTAGCTTTCCCAAAAGATGACTTTCCTCTACCCGGTATTGACTAGTTGGTTGACCTTACTACTAGTCACGAGATGCTATCACTCATGGATGGTTTCTCAGGTTATAACTAAATCTTGATTTCCCTAGAGGATCAACACAAAACCACATTCATCACCCTCGGGGGCCTTCAACTATCAATTCATGTCTTTTGGCCTTACAAACGTTGGTGCCACATATCAGCAGGCTATGACTTACATCTTCCATGACATCATGCACTATATATTGGAAGATTACGTAGATGATATCCTTTCCAAATCTAAACACCGTTCTAAGAACCTCACCATCCTAAAGACCATCTTTTACCACCTCATTAAGTATTGTGTTCGCCTTCAACCCAAGAAGTGTGTCTTCGTGGTTTTCTTAGGAAAGCTCCTGGGATTTATCATTTCCTTACATGGTATAGAGGTTGACCCTACTAAAGTCAAGGCCATTCTTGAAATGCCTCTACCCACTAACCTGTGACAACTCTGTAGCCTGCAAGGTAATTTACTGTCTATTCACCATTTCATTTCACAACTTTTTGATCGATGTCAGCCATTTCATCATCTTCTCAAAAAGGATGTCTCCTTTAAATGGGATGATGACTGCCATAAATATTTTGAGGCCTTAAAACAATACCTTCTCTAACCACCCATACTCATTCCACCTAAAGATGATAAACCCTTCTACCTATACATCTCTATTACCAATCACTCCTTAGGGGCCATGTTCACTCATTGTGATGAAAAACATAGGGAGCATGTGGTTTATTACATAAACCATACTCTTATGGACTACAAAACTTGATACATCCATGCAGAAAAATTTGCTTAGCCTTAGTTTTTGTTGCCACTAAACTTTGTCATTACCTACTCAACCACAAAACCTATGTTGTGACCAACATCGACCAATTACATTTCATGTATGCTTCTTGCTGACCTTAACCATGAATTCATCCATCAAAAGTCCATCAAAGGCAAATCTATCACTGATTAATTAGTTGATGCACCTATTTTGGGGGATCAACCCTCTAACTTTGACTTTCTAGATGAGTCTATTGCTACCCTTTCACCGAAAACGCACTTACCAAATGGCACTCTTCTTCGATGGTTCTAAGTGTCAATGTGGGGGTGGGGCTAGTGTTATCCTCATTCCTCTTAATGGTGAACCCATGCCATTGTATTTCAAACTCAAATTTTATTGTACAAACAATATTGCTGAATACGAAGCACTTGTATTGGGTCTCTAGTCTTCTTATGCCTTAGATGTTAAGTCCATCAACATCTTTGGTGATTCTTAGTTGGTCATAAACCAAGTCAATGGTGTATACCAATATTTTAATGAGATACTTCAAAGTATAAGCATCATGTGGACATACTTTTGACCACCTTCGATCGTTACGCCCTTCAAACCATCGACTGCTAGGCATATGTGGTAGTCACTTCAAAGTGGTCTCATGGTTACTAAGTGTATTCTTTCTATAGGATATTAATGGTTGACCCTTAACCATGATTGTTGTGACTATGTTAAGCATTGTGTAAAATGCCAACAACATGCCAATCTTCATCATACACCCATTCATGCCTTATAGGTTGCCTGTGACCTTTGGCCCTTTTCTCAATGGGGTTTAGATCTTGTCAGAGAGATCAATCCCCATTCTTCCCAGACATCATTCGATAATCAGCACTCCGAATATTACACCAAATGGGTTGAAGCCATACCTCTCATCTCCACAAAAGCTGAGAAAATATGTGAGTTCATCAATCATCACATTATCTATCGCTTTGGCATTCCACATCGCCTCATCACTGATAATGGAAAACAATTCAAAAATAAAACCTTGCAAAAACTTTACGATGCCTTTGGTATTCACTAAGTTTCTCATCACCATATTACCCACAAACCAATGGCTAAGCCAAATCCACTAATAAAACCCTAAACAAAATTCTCATGAAAGTGGTTAATGATACTGGGAAGGACTGGCATATGCACATTCCTTTCACCCTATGGGCATACCATACTAGTATTTGCACTTCCATTGTTGCCACTCCTTTTTCTCTGGTCTATGGTATAGAGGTTGTTCTACCTCTCGAAGTCCAAATTCCATCTCTTCATATTTCTCTCCATGACATGCTCAATGATGATGACTTTTTCCAGGACCATTTAGCACAACTTGAGTTATTAGACAAACGTTGTCTTAATTCTCTTGATCATCTCCAAGTTTACCAAAATCTATCAAACGTGCCTATGACAAATGTGTTCATGAACAAACTTTCCAAGTTGGTGAGCTCATCCTGAAGGAAAATCAACATGTAACCAAAGAAGAAAAAATAAATGGGAAAATTTACTCCTAATTGGCTTAGACCATTCATCATGACTCATGCCTATGGATTAGGTGCTTATCATTTATCTTCACTCGATGGTAAACCCAAACCTGAGCCCCTTAATGCCTTACATCTTTGACCATTCTATTGTTGACTTTCAATCCTACCTCACCTTCTACCTCTTTTCATGCTCATCCCTTGAGTGCCATTCACTTCCCTCCTTTCACTATGCCATCCCCAATGATTAAACAAGAATCATGTGCATACCCATCACTCTTTTACCCTCTCTTAAATATGTGTACCACAGCTCTACACATGGCATGATTCTCATGGATACTTTTTGTCTTCTTTTAGATGAGATCCCATGGTTGTTTCACCTTTCTTTCTAAAAAAGAATCTGATTCTTCACCTTAGTATTTTCCATGACTTAAAATCCCTCACATGATTTCCACATGGGATCCAACTCCTTGAGTCAAACTTCCAATAAAAATATGACTCCCTTAAAAGGAAATCTTTCTCTCTACATCGTTGCTATAAATAGAATGCTCCCTCGAAGGACAGGTATGTAAATCCTGCTTCAAAAAAAAATCCAAGCTTCCCACATTGATCAACTTTGCGAAGACCTCAAGGAGATAATTTCCTCATCCCATATAGACTTCCCACATCAATTAGTCTATCTCAAATACAATTCAAATAGAAGTTTTTTTGTCATGGACTTTCTCATTGTGATCTTGGATCTCTTGCCAAAATGCATGCTACCTCCTACCATATAACCTAATCATTTTTCATCTTCTCACCATTTGCACCTTCATTTCCTACCACCTCAAGGGACCTACTAAAACTATGACATTTGGTGATCATGTGACTATTCTTCACCTTTAGAATAATCAATCATGTAATTTCTTTAGGGTCTTACATTCACCAAGCCTATCTAAGGTATGATCCACTGTTATGATCCTCACCAATCAGGTGGCTCTCTTGCCTCCTCTTATCTTTTAACTTCTTCATTATGTATTGATCATCCTATACAGGACTAGACCCTCAATGCTTATCTTTGGGAAATTTTCCTCTTTTAACCACAATCCACTTAAAATAACACATACCTATTTGCCCATAATTCAACCATACCTAAAATACCTCGACTCAATCATGCCTATAACCTACCAACCCATTCTCATACCTCCTCACATTTTTCCCTAGCTTATGGGAGAACTACATCGGCCTAAGGTCCCCTTTCCGGGACTATGTAGGCAGCACTTCAAGGGCATGGGGCCCTTGAAGGTTAGCTCGGCCACTCTCTACCCTTACCAATTTTCCCCTATTTTCCTATTCACATTATACCTAATTTTTCCTTTTGTATATCGACAACTGGAAGTATGATCTCAACACATAATAACTAATACACATATCTACCATCCATGTTTCAAACATCATCATAACATTCATCAATTTGTCATTTTATATTTCCGCATATAATTTTTTTTTAAAATCTACATCATCACGTATATCTACACCACCAATTACTTGTAATCTAGACCCAAACTTAACTCAATCTATGCCTAAACCAAAACTTGACTCAATCCATTCCTATGACCTAGCTCAATCCATGCCTAAATTGACTTGACTCAATTCATGCCTATGACCCGACTCGATTCATGCCTATGACCCGACTTCATCCATGCCTGACCTAACTCCATCCATGCCTAAACCAACAACCAGACTCAATTCATGCCTATGACCTGACTCCATCCATGCCTAAACGAAAAACTGACTCAATCCATGCCTATGACTTGGCTCTATCATGCCTACACTACTTAGTTTCCATCACATATACAAATCATAATAACAAGTTACACACAACCATATATACATCATGCCATAAACCACCATCATCTCTATAAATAAATCATCCAAACATGTGTATCCATATACATGACTCTCAAATATATTTGGCATGCAGGCTGGTGTATATAACAAAATCTCAAAAACTCTCATGCACATCCTCACTATCTTTAGCATGCAGGCTGGTATATATGTCAAAAATATGATGTCAAAAATAAACTAATCATACATGGAGCTCAATCATCTCCCCATTTGATATCCAATCATGTCTCATCTATCTCCTCCGTTGCTCCACTAGTATGGCGTCCGGCTAACCTCTCTAGGCCTCACCCTGGTCTCACCCATGATGGTCCCGCCTCCGTAGCTGACCTCCATGCACTAGTGGCCTCACCCTAACCCAACCCCTGGGCTCGTTGGCCCCCTATACTCTCCACACTATGTGTGTGGGATCTGCTCCTCTCACTCGAGGCCTATTGTGCTTTGTGCTCAGCATATGATAAGACATATATCCCTACTACCATCAAGTGATCCTGGTAGTATCTCACCTCACCCATGGCATCTCTCAATCTAGCTGTAGGTACTGTCTGTGGTGGTGCCATCAGCCTCTGACCCTACCCTACTCCTGCCTGAACAATGGGACCTTGTCCCTACCCCTATGGTGGTGTCATCAACCCCAAAACCTACACATGTACTACCGGGCCTCGAAGGGCCGCTTATCTATGTACGTGTAGCTACCAGATAGCCCTACAAAGCTATAAATTTTCCCTACACCATGGCCAAATGTCCCTATAAACCTATCACCTACACCTATAGGGTGACTACCTGCACCCCATCTCTATCTCCACCCTCTCCCTCTCCCCCGATGCGGGCAATGGTCCCGTATTACTCGTGCTTCAAAAAGTGGCCACTGTGCTGCTCGCAGATTTGCAAGTTGTGCCTCAACCCTTGTTAGATGTCCTTGTACTATGCCCAACTGGGTCACTAGGGTAACTACCTACCCCTGTAGGGAATCTCTCCGATCCGTGATGATGGTTAAAGCCACCGCCATGGCCTCAAAGTGGTACTACTCATAGATGTGCATCCCACCACTATCTATACCTATCTATCACCCCGACATCATCAATTTGTCGATCAATCGGCTCCTCCTCCTACCCGGTTGACACTGTAGGTTGTGGCGGACACATAGGCCTCTCCACATCATCTCTCATATACTGTGGGAAGGGTGGGGGTATATCCTGTGGCAACCTAAACTACTTTCTGACCCAGTCTATAGGTATCATCTCATGCTCCCCTTCCCGTTGCCCCTCTATTCACCTATAAATATGTAACCCAGCCAGCTCCACGCCATCTACTTGTATGAAGGGAAGCACACATATGGCCTCTAAATGATGTCCACGCTAGAAAACCCCTCCAATAATCACCTATAATAGGCTACATCATGTTTAACTCTCACCACTCAGTGCTCTCTAATAACCAACACCCATCACTTGTAGCCCACTCGCATAAAACTTGGCTCAAATGCATCAACCTGGGGCATACCAACTAGGTGTGCACACACACAATGTGATCATAGGCCCAACAATGTAATAGGAATGTACAACATAGGTTGAATCACTGTAATCACCCATAAGCCCATAGCTCCCTGTATAGTTGTACCAAGAACGTAGGTGCCCATGTAAACCAAGTCCTGCTCTCCACCATGTCATGTAGGACCCCCATCAGTGACCATGGGAATCTCCCACCCTCTACATCTGGTAGTGAAAAATAGCATACTACCTCCATCAGAAGCACTACCAGCCTCATCTCCTTGGGGTAGGCTTGGTACATCACCCCGTAGCTCATACTGGCACTATGGAATCCTAACAATGCCATCCCCTCTCTAAACACTGGTAACAATAACTCCTTGGATGCCTCTGAGGAGATCGAGTAAACTGTGTACCTGCTATAGGTAATCATAGGATCCTGTAAACATCCTCTAGGGTGATCGTGATCTCACCCATCGGAAAATGGAATGTATTGGTCACCAAATCCCATCTATCGATGAGGGAAACCATAAAACTCACCTCCCATACTACGTGCTAGTAGTTTCGACCCTAATTATGTTATCTTAATTCTGTTTTTACACAAAAAAAAAAGAGATAACCCTAAGAAATTTTTGAGTTGGTTTCCTAAGAATGCCCTTTCAGAGAGATAATCGGGTTTTAGGTTTCAATAGCAAGACAACATGTGTTTTGGATGCTTCATGTTGTCTGTTCCCGAAACCCGAAACCTACATCAAGTAAGTCTTTCGGGTTTTTAGGTCCACCAAGCATCGGAACATGCCTTGTTCAAAACATGCTTCATGTCGCATGTCTTCCGATTCCCTGAAACCCAATTTTCTCCTTTGTATCAGGTTTTTAGGCTCTCCGAGCATCGAACATGCCTTGTTCAAAACATGCTTCATGTCGCATGTCTTTCGATTTCGAAACCTGATTTTCTCCTTTGTATCGGGTTTCGGGACCATCAAGCATCATGCTTCATGTCACTTGTTTCCCGCAACCGAAACCCAAATTAATACAAAATCCTTTGTGTCGGGTTCTCGGATTCCCCAAGCATGCTGACATGGCATTAATGCCGAGTTGTCGGGTAGTTGACACATGTCAACTGAAGTGTATTAAATGTGAAATTTCTTATAAATACTTGGATTTCCACGTCATTTTTACCAGACGTACTTTTTACCTCGTGGATTTTCGTGCATGTGTCCTCAACCCGTAAAACCCAAATCACCTCGTGCCTGATTGCGTTCCTCTTTTTTATCATTTTTCATTCTGATTGAAGGTATTTCCCTTTATTCTTTGTTTGTGATATTTGTGGAATAATTGTGTAATGATTCTTCCGAGTTTCTATCTTTTTCTTGTTGGGGTTATTGGGGTTTTATTTTGAGGTTGTTTTCCAATCAAGTTTGTGTTTTAGGGTTCCCCCTTTGGAATGCTCACTTTGTTTTATTCCTTGGAATATGTCATTGTAATTAAAAATGTATCAGAATATCAACAATGGAGAAGAATTTGCATGTTTCAACCTAACAATTACCCGATTCCCTCTTTTCAGGTTTCACAGGGTGCTTTGCAGTTTTCAAAACCCACAGTGTATTGGGAAATTTAAGGTGTCAGACACTTCAAACATTCCGGCATCCTCCAAAGATAGAAAGATTTATAGTCTTTTCGACATCTCCAAAGTGTGTCGACATTCCCAATCTTTCAACATCTCCAGTGTGTTATACATTTCAAACTTTCCGACATCTCAAGTGTGTTAGAAATTCTAAACTTTCTCGACATCTCCAAAGTGTGTCGGACATTCAACCTTCTCGACATCTCCAAAGTGTGTCAAACATTCTGAACCTTTTGACATCTCTAGTGTTGTGGGTTTTCTAAACCTTCTGATAGCATCAATTGATTTTCGGGACTTTCCAAGTGTTCGACACCTTCTGATCTCTAATACTCTCCATTGTTTCGAGCCTCTGAGATTGCTGAGCAGGTCCTCAAACCCGAAGTGTCTAAAAATCAGAAGCAATCAGTTCATTCCTCCTTTGAAATTCCTCATGTCGGACCCTGGTTCATCACAAGATAAGACTGAAAAATCAGGGAGGATGAAGTACAAATTTAGGAAGGTGGAGTCTCCCTCCTACATTGATTGTAATTATGACATCTGGGATACAGAACTCAGAAACATAGATATGGAATATTTTTGGAATAGAGTCAAGAGTTCTTCCCAAACTCCATGGATGGAATTGATAGTTGGCAAAGTGGTTTACCTCTTCAGACAGGTTTCCCCATGTCTTCTCAATTCCCCGAGTTCACCTTGGCCTCGTGCTTCAAACTATGTATTTTCTTCTCGCTTGCGTGAAAAATTAGGCGAGAGAGGTCGTAATCAAGTTCAACGGAGGTTACTTCGATGATCTTTTAAGCTGCCTAACTTTGAGGAGTATGGAGATGTAGATCTCAAGTCAGCCAAAAAATCTTGGGACAATGATCGGGAGGATCACATCAAACACGTGAATAAGAAGTTCCTAATCAAATCCAATCTGGATGTTTCCAAGTTCCCAAGACTTGTTCCTAGAAGTGATTTCATTCAGGAAATAAATGATATCATTACTCTATTGAGTCGGGTTTTGGTTTCCCCAAATCAAATGTTTTCCAAGGATGGATGTACCAATTCATGATCATTATTAAGAAGAATCAACAGGGAATTGATTGGGGAACCCTTATCAGTAACGAGATAGATTCTCAGATGAAAATAGTCTTGTCTACTGGGAAGTTTTATATGTCCTCATATGTCACCTATGTAGCGGCCAACATGAGGAATTATCTTGGATTGGACACAAAGGGGAACAAGACAGTGGAACATGTTTATCGGTATTTTCCTCAATTAACAAGAAAAGGGTCTGAAGACCAATTCAGAAGGGTAAATGATGCCTTCTTTTATGAGAACATCTACAGGTTAAACCCCGAACTGAGGAAAATGAGAGTCTCTGATGAGGCATGGGCTTAAGTTTCAAAATGGGGTTGTGTCTTCTTACAATTCAAGAAGTTCACATATCTTCAAGTAGTCATGTACCCAGGGGATCCTTTCTCTGCATTTGCCTAGATATCTAGGGGACAAACTAATCTTGATGGAGTTGGTCAGGAAATTTTTGGATTTTCACAAATTCCAATAGAGTAAACACAAGGCCACTGTATCCTTCCCATTTTCTATTGGAAGGTATACTTGTTCAACAAATGGTGAAAGCTAAGAATGTTGTACATGAGCTTTAAGATAAGTTGAAAAATCAGATGAAGCCCCGAGATGGGTTTGACTTTCGAGGAGTCCTTAAGTCATATGGAACTTTGCACCCACATGTACCAAGCATAGAAGACATATGGATTAATTTACATGATGAGGTTACTGTCTGAAGAAAAGATCATAGCAGGTTGACACTTGCAGAGATTCGCATAATCAAGCTCTGGGCCGACATACCGTAAGGTACTAGTGATAATGAAAGTGTTATAGATCCTTCCTATGATGGATTGAATGAAAATCAATATGTTTTCCCACCTATTGATTGGTCTATCAGTGAAAAATCCTCCATTACAGATAGATCAGCCCTAATTCTCGCAAGCACCAAGGCATGGCTCACCTCTTAGGGAATTAGTTTCAAAGAAGATAATTTTTCAAAGTTGGTTGCTGCAGAGGTGGGGCCCTCCAAAAAGGAAAGGGACAAAAGCTCTTCCAAGGGACCTATAAAGGTCAAGTTTTTCAAGAAGAGAAGAGAAGAAGAAACCCCTTCAACTGTTACTCCAGTTGAAATGGTGAATGTGCCAGAATCACTAACACCACCAGAAATAGGAGAAATTTCTTTGGAAAGAGAAGTGAGCCAGCCCCTAGTTTCACCATTTTCTGACTGCCCAACTGAAGTGACTTTATCTCTTGCATCCCAGGCTTTGGCGTCAGGATCTGCGCTTCCTACTTCACAACCACTTCTACCCCCTCTTTCCCCTTCCACTTCATCAGTCATGGCCAGAATTTTCTCCAGACTCTCACCCCTCTCTGCTGGGACCAAAGTAACTACAGGTATGCCTCCCCCTACACCCCTTTTCACCAAATCTGCTACCACACTGGTAACTGTCCCCACTCCACCAGTGGATCTCCCTCCCCCTGAAAGTATGATACCAACTTCTACAACAATGGCAACTCCCTCTGGCATACCTCAATGGTTACTTGAGAAAACTCCAAGGAAAAGGAAGGTGGTTGTACCCATACCAACCTTTGATTTTAGTTCACTCAAGGCTTCTACTACTAAATCAGCCAAGAAACCCAAAATAGTTTCAAGGGTTTTAGTGGATGCTTCGGGACATAAGTTTGCAGAGATCGCCACTCCGTGACTGACAAAACCAAAGAGGACATAATGGCCTCTGACTATCAGATAACCAGGGTGGCTCTAGGAGAAGTGACAATAGAAGGAGCACAACAGGATGCACGAGATGCTATGAACGTGCTATGCCAGAAATTGAAGGAGACAAAAGACAACAGGGATAAGCTTAAAGAAAAGGTGGAGCAGTTGACTGAGGTATTGCTTAAGCTCTCAAAACCCCTTGAGTCCGTACCATCATCCTCTGATCCTATCGGGTTTGACTTCTCATCAGTGCCTGTAATTGAAAAGATTAATGAAAAAGGGAGGGTGGTCGATGAATGGACCCAAAGGCTGCTCCAACAGGGGAAAGAAGTGATTCAAGACACCATAGAAGTTTATCAATCTTTGGGGAATATACAGAGTGATGGGGAAAATATGGATGATGATTTCTCTCAAGAGATCAGACACCTTGATTTGACTTTTGAAGCTCTCTAGGTACTGAAGCAAATCCCATCACGCATCTTGATAGAAGAAGGCATCATCCCACATGCGGATAAGCATTTCCAGCTGACCAAAGCCATCAGGTTCAGGGTAAAGATTCTCAACGAAGCTTGCGGTAAATTGAGAGAATCAAGAGATCAATTGATTGATGGCAAGAGTGACCTAGAAGAAGAACTGCTGAAAATATGTGCAAAAGTGTTGGGTGGAAACTCGGGCATCCTACCAGCTGATGATCTTTTCAAACAAATCCAAGAATCAATTCAGCATGAACCAACTCACGGATTTGGCATTGAAATCATTGATAGGTTTGTAAAGGTTGAACATTCTTTGGAGGCCCTGAGAAAACTCAACAAAAGATTGAGAAAGCTTCCCAGTAATGCCAGTGACACTCATGAAACATGTGAAGTCTTGAGTGATCATTCCACTGCGCCTGATGAAAATGAGATGCAAGGTATAATCTAGAAGTTCCAAGAATTTCAGAACAAACAGGCTCAGTTAGAAGAAGAGAAAGATGAGGAAGAAAAAGATGACGATTCAGACTAAGTCTTGATGTGATGTGTCATTTCAATCTTGAAATTGACATGTCTTTTTCATTTCTATTTCATCACATAGGAAGCATATTTTGACTTGGTCTCTTGTGTGAGAGTCAAGCAAAATAGCACTCTTGTTAAAAGACTATTTTATAGGGTTTGTCCTATTTTCTCTCAACTATTTTTATTATAAATAAGGGATGTACGTACATTCCAAGAGGTTGAGATTTTTGGAATATTGAGAACTATTGTGAAGAAGAAAAACTTTGTGTTTTCTTTTAATCATTTGAGGAATAGAAGCTGATGTTATTTTACAAACTTTGTGTTGTCGGATGTATCTTTCTTAAGATATTATTCTTATGTTCATAATCTTAAGCTATTCTTTGTTTAGCATCTTGATGATTCTAATCATTTCAAGCATTACATTTGTTATCTAAAGCTCCTATGATTATTTTGTGCTCTGTGTTTACTCGAAAGAAAATATGTTCCTCTCATTTCCTTTCCATTGTGTTTTTTCCATAATAATAATTTTCGACCCAGTCCATTTATAAAAACAACATCTTCACATAGTGTGGATATGGATTTCGGGATTCTATCCCAACCCCAATGGTTAGATTAGTGTGAATATTGTATGCATTATTTCTATTGTGTTTTAGATTAGTAATAAATAGGTAGCCTCACCTGTCTTTGAGGAGGGATTTAATCCCATGTACTATGGTTGAACCTCATATTTTGACTTGACAAAATATCCAACCAACAAATTAGGACCACATATACAACATGTCTCCACTCCTTGTGTGTCATGCTCCCCCATATCCCCATAAGTAAGGGAGGTACCCTATCCCTCATCCGTAGCTGGTCCTTGGCCTGCATACAACCAATCATATTATTAAAACTTGACCATACCTGCATGTAACCTTACCACCCCCACTATACCGCTTACCCTAACTAAATCAACCTTTCACCTATATCTATGCCCTAAATCAACACTACCTATCTACCCATGCCTCGGACCCTCACCTATTTTCATTTTACCTATCTACCCATGCCTCGAACCCTCACCTATTTTAATTTTACCTATCTACCCACCCTCTCACCGATCTCCCTTATTCACACCACCTACCCATACCTAACTCTCCCTACCCCTACCTATCTGTCCATAACCCATCTATTTTATCTCCTTATGGGCCTGCCTCTCTAGCCTCTCTTCGACCGGCATCGGTCATCATTGACCGACCATGGTCCAACAATAACTAGCATCGATCACCACATTTGTGACCGATACCGGTCCTCACCCACCGATGTCGACTAAGAGAAAACCAATGTCAGCCAACTGCCGCGAGGAAAAACCAATGACATCCTCCCCTATTTCTACCTACACTTCTCCTTTCTACCCATTTCCCCCACCAATGCCTACCCAATACCTATTCCCACCCCTCATTTACCTAAATCTACCCTCCCTTGTTCCCCTTTTCTCATTAAATTCCCGCATTCAAATTTTAATATTTTCCCCCAAAACTCACTTTCCTCCTACCTGATTTCTATCCTCCACCTACTCAAAACAAACAACAATAGGAATTGACTCTTACCTCATCACGCTACCATCTACATGGTGGCACCTAGATCTCGCCGCACAAGTCCACCCGATCCCTCTCCTACCTCTACCATCACCGATTTCCCGTTGGCTCTCCACCCAATCAAATCAATCACACCACACTCATAGACCCACCTATCGACCAATGATCACTCGCTCTGTGGCTCACCAACTCATCTCTCCATGTTGCTTGGTCACTTTCCACCTCTTTCTCTCTCTCTCTCTCTCTATTCATTTTCTCCTATGTGGAAAATGACAAATGATTTTTAAAAACATGGAACTTTTTCTTTTATAACCATCCCAACTTGACCGGTGATAGTTTCACCTCGACCGACATCGGTCCTGTGCCCTAGCCTACCGTGGTTGGTTCATGGTGACCAACATCGGTTAATTATGACCATTGTCAGTTATCCTGCTCAGTCTTATTACTACCCATTACCCCTAATTTGTTGGCCTAAATCCTTTCTACCTTACCCACACCTGACTTGGACACTTCACTTTACCCTCTTGACCTCATCATTTACCACCTAACCTCTTCATCATTTGGGGACTCGTTATTTTACCCATACCTCATCCCTACCCATGTCGTGACCTAGCTACTTGGACTCGAACATTGTTAGTGACTGTGACCTCATGTGCTCACTATACCTTGTGACATTGTTACCCATGTTGTTTGACCTAATGACCTTACCTTGCCTCTTGCCATGATTGTTTATCCTGACCCAACCTTTGGTGTATCAGAACATACCTAAATGTTCTTGCACATGACTTGCACGTTGTGTTTCCTGACCATATCCTATACCTTAGATACTGGAATCACCTCAACCTTGTTTGGATAAACCTATCGACCTTAGACAATGTAGAGTTTGTATGCTCTTCAACCTAGTACCATGCTATAGTTATACATGTGCATGCATTTGATTGTTACTACCTTTGACCCTGACCCATTACCTGGATTACTCGATTGAACCTTTAACCCTTTAACCCCATTTTCCACCTTCCTCTTCATCACATTCACCTAGTTATCAAACCACTCATTGATTCTCGTCTTCTACCTCATTATTTCCTGGTTTGATGGGGATCACCTTCACCCACACATGGGGAAACCACATCTTATTTTTTTCAGTGTCACTTACCAATACAAGCTACACAACAAAAAGGGGTAAAATGTAGACACCAAAATTGGGTCACACTCCCCTCGGTCCCTTGTCAAATAACCAACTCGAACACACTCACCTAACCATGGTACTTACACCCCACACTAATATTAATTTAATTAATTTAATTAAATTAATCCATTTCCTCACAATATTTATTATTTAACTATCCTAATTAAGATAATTCTCACACCACCACCTCACCTAGCCACCTCACCCTAAGACTATTCTTAGTATGTTGCCATAACTAAATAAGACCCAACTAAATCCTAAAAATCAAAGCCTACATTCCCTCTAACCACATTCCCGCCCGTTAGAAAAGAAGCTTCCATTCTAATCCGTGAAAAGAAACTAACTAGATTCAAGAAATCAAGAAGATCTACCCATTTTAGTAAACCTAGGAAATCCCACCCTAACCGATGCCAATCAACCTAAAACCATCGTTGGTTACCTTTTATTCCCTTTAGTAACCTTATTTCGAGGTTGGCACATTTCTGAGAGCAAGAGAGAGTAATCACATCTGCATGCAATCAGAGCGAGCATCCATTCACACCTAGACATCCATAGCCATCCAAGCCAAGAGCTGATTCAGCCAAGTAAGGAGAAAAGCCAGGCAGCTCAAGCAAGAGTCTCCTATCAACCGGTGGCCCTTCATAGAAGAAATCTCTCACCACCATCTCCACTCTTCATCCATAGTCAACTGGTATCAAATTCCAAGTAAGTATACTACTCTATTCAATCCAGTTTTGTTTGAATACTTTCAAGTATTTAGATTCTTCTATGTGTTATTGATTTCCTAGCCACTCACAAGTCCTCTCTGGTAACTATCCCCCTATACTTCTTCCAAAACCCTATACTAGCAATCCAACACTCCATTCCGACCTACCCAACCCTTCGTGTAATCACAAAGAAGATCCAAAATCCATTCTGTAACATCTCATATTTTCCTACAGTCATTAGCATTGGTCTCCATAAACTATCATCAGTCAAGCCTATACTGGCATTGGTTTACCTACGATACTACTCCTTTACTACCATTCACCAAATTAACCCATAACTCCTCCCAACTTCACCAAAACCCCACTAGATCTGCCCACTAACCTCCATCACTACCCACACCTCCTAGACACCTAACCTAGTTCCCCATAAACCTGGAAAACAAACCCAAAAACCTGTTCTTGACTCCTTTTCATTTCTTCGTAGACCTGACATACGTCATAATTAACTGGCATCGGTTAAGACTAGACGACATTGATCTTTGTTCACAACATAGTACATGTACTAGAAGCCTACCTACTTACTCCCAAGTTACCTATAATCACCTGTGACCTTCATCATATCTTTTTCAAACGTACAGAAACCTAGAGCCATTTACCTAACCTTCGATCTAATCCTAACCTAGCCTGTTAGATTAGATTTTACTTATTGTGTTTATATGAGATGCCTAAATCATATTAACTATAGTAGGGCAACATTTACCTTATTTCTCACATTAAGTTGTTTACAATGGTGGATTGATAGCCTTCTAGGGAGTATCACACTTCTTGGATCTAGCATATGCTAGGCAGTCCACTGCATATACTATTTAACTTCTATTTTGTGGTCTTGTTGTTTATTTCAGGTAGTTCCTCCTAGCCAAAAGGAAGCTCTCACAGTCAGCTATGGATCAAGAAGTCATACACACGTAACAACCTTCAACTAGCTTCAACAGGTATTCCTCCTATCCCTTTTACCCTTATCTATTTTGTCACGTCCAAGAAATTTTTAAGAATCGGGTGAAATATTTTTATCCCTTTTACCCTTATCTATTTCATCACATTCCAAGAAATGTTCTAAGAATCGGAGTCAACAAATTGCACTGTAAATATAGTTACTCTCAAATATTTCCAATATTAGCTTTTCTTTCAAATTTCAACATAAACCACATGTTATAATATAAATTGAAGTAAATCTAATTTCATAGAAACTAATGTAGAAAATGATATTTAACTGGTAAAATACAGTAATGTATAGACAATGAGCATTCAACAATGTAAAAAAATTAAGCATATAATAGAGGAATGATGAATTAGCTGGTTCAGAGCAATCTAGAAGTGATTACAACTATTTGAATGTTGGATCTGGTTGGAAACAAGTTTCAATGACCCCAAGAGAGTTCTAGGGCTCTAAATTGTGTTGGACGAAGTTCTCGGGGAGGAAAGGAGTGCCCCAGTGTAAATGATTGTTCTGGGCACTAGTGAATGCGTAAATATTTAGGATTAGATATTTTTCTAGGTCGTAAGGTCTTCGCTCCAATATTTATTTTTTCTCTCTAAATTTGTTGTTAGGGTTCCGATCAAATCAGTAACCTACAAAAAAATACTATATATATGCGCAATTTCACAAACACATTATATTTGAATAAAATATGTAATATGTGAAGTCGGATTGACCTCGATGGTCACCCGATGAGTGAACTTAGTACTAATTACTGCACTACATTTTAGACTCCATGTAATTATTTTTACGTGTGTGTGAAATGATGTCCTTTTCCTATATTTTCCTCGTGTTATTAATGCCAAGATAGTGGGATATAACTAAGTTTGATGAAAGGATGCAAATGTGTGTGGTATGGAATTCAACACTTCCCTTCCTATGCAGTGTATGCAACCCAAAATGTAGTCCCTTTGAATGGTAGTAGTAATATGTAGATGTGATAGTCCCTCTTGAATTACTAGCCAAAATAATATTGAGCATGTTGTGTATATATATGAGTCTCTTGCTTGACTTTCGACACTAGTGTAATTGAAGGATGATTAAGAAATCAAGATAAGGATAAGAAAATAAATAAGGCCGACCAAACAAATTAGGACATGAGTTCACATAAGTGACATAAGAACCAAGCAGTAGTGTCCAGAGTGGGCACTAGTGTCATAAGACCAAGAATGATAGATGTGACAAGACAAACATATAGGGATCCCTATGACCTCACTAGAAATGCATATAGAACTAAGAGATGTAGAAGAGATTCACAATAGAAATCAATATAAGAACATGTCGGAAAAATATTTTTCATTAGGAAAAATTAGTTTATTTTCACAAATGCTCTAGGACTAGGTCCCTTTGCTTGAATGGTCAAGTCCATTATTGTGTATAATAGAAAATAAATCTATGCGATTGGCCAGAGGCTAGGTATCCAAATGGAACACTCCACTACACCTATGGAAAAAGCTTGCAATTTTTTGCAAGGGAGGAATTTGTGAGGAAGGTGAAGTACGTGAGTAGGGATTTAGAGAGGGGGATTAATATTGCAAGTAGGATTAATCAGATTATTACAATTATTAATAAAAAATATAGACACACACAATTGGAAAGAACAAAATTTTTGTTAATTATATCAATATAAGATCAAAAATGACTGCAAAATTTCATTTATTTACTCATCTAGAAAATTTGAAACACCATTCTTGATTGAAATTTTTACAAATTTGTGACATGAGAGAGAGAGGAACATTTAGGAAGGAAAATAGAATAAAATTTCCATTTTTGTTTATTCTTGGTAGTTATCTACTCTTGAATTCACAAAATTGACAACCCCTTGGAATGAGGAAGTCATTACAATTTATAATTTTTAGAAGAGACTCTTCACCTACCCCCCACATGTCTTTTCACTTGTCTTTTACAACTTGTGACTCTTGGTATTCCTAGGAAAGAAATTAAGTCCCATTTTTATTAATTGAGGGAAACTTATTACAATTTTTGACTATAGTCACATTAATGAATAAGATGAAAATGAAAAGTGCAAACCCCCAATGAATAATTAGAACATGAGAGAAGAGAGGAAAGGGGGAGTGAAGAGAGAAAGAAGATAGCTACTCAATTTGAAGAAGATGCTTCCACCAATGGAGACCTACTTGTTGATGGAATCTTGGAAAATTATTCAGGAGAGATCTCGATGCCTTTAATTTTCTTATCGTATCATGTCAATGTAGGTGCAACTTTCTTAGCTTGAGGGATGTGGACAAAACTTAAGGAATTGACCCATTTTTCAGATAGAGCATTGATTTTATTACTTTCAGTGAACCAATATTGATGATATTTTTAATTTTTTTATAAAACATCCCTTATCTTCACCAAATAATCTAGTGTGTCTTTGTTGAAGGAAAAAGAATCTCTAACCTCTTTCTTGAAAAGATATTTGAATGACTTTAGTAGATCATCCGCTAAAGTGTCTTTGCTCAATCTGGAAATCCAAGCTTTTCTATCTCAACATTGACATCCCCTTCCATCTTCTGAAAATTTTCCCTCACATGAATCCAATTCCCCCATAGCACAAAGTTATCATTCCATAATGAGAAACTAGATTTGTCACCCAAAATTGAGGCAAGTCTTTAGATGCGAGAATTGAATACTAACTTTTTCACCGGGAGGGATGAATTTACCTTTCCCATCTCAATGACTAGAGGATACACTTGGTCAAAATGCTCCTTTTATTTCACAATATAATATCTTATCATGCCTACCTTCATGGCCATTTTAGTCATGAACTTGAACAAGGAAATTATCTTAGGAAGTAACACCTTACCCTTTTCTAGAATCTTGTCCACCCATTTATCATTTTCTCTACCTTGCATGGTGAAATGTTACACTCTTCAAATGGACTTAGGGTCAAATATATTAATGGGAGTAACTTCCTTGGATGGAGCAGAGGTGGTAGCATTTGGGTCCATTTATTTTTGCACATATGAAGCTAGATTCATTATATGGTGTTCTAATTGATCAATTATCTCATTATACTCCTCATTTCTCATGATAAGATGAGTGGATGATGCTTACAATAGAGGAGCATATCCTTCATGTGTCACCGGTCTAAGGGTACCGGTGATGATATCATAATTAGATGGGGCCATATCATTGATAGGATTAATGACTTTGGGTTGAGATACCTCCACATATTGCTTTCCTAAAGTGTCTCCGAAAAAGAAAGAAGTAATTTTTTTCTTTCGTCCCCTTCTTTATCTTCACCATTGTATATATAGCTTGGAAATATATGATCTCCACCTATAGGAATGTGCATGTCTCTCCTCCAATCATATCATGTACCCATGAGAATGTATCATTTTCTTCAAGCTCATTGTTGGGCATGATGGTAGTTTATTTCTCTGGTTGAGAAGGCGTATCTTAGACTCGATGGAATAGGCACAATTGTAGAATAAGAAATATTATGATTTATCGAATGATAGGTGGTTGATCTAGATCAATCTCTCTTTGTTCCATACTTTCTCGCTAACTTTTGATCTACTTTCACCTTCTTTTGGGTCCCCATGTAGTGAGTAGTATTAGATTTCATGGAATTTATTTTTGTGAGGCTTTCAAAATGGTGAACTTGAAGCTTTTCGATCGCTCCCGAAGCGATTAAGTATATGTATGTTTCTTTAGATCTTGGATACCTCTGACTCGAATGAAATCTATTATATTCTTATTAAACCATTCTCTTGATCTTCGATCACTTCCGTGGTCCGTCTCATTGATATCCTCTAATTCCTAGATGAACTTGCAAGAGAGGTGAGAATTTCATAGTTGGGTACTATGGATCATACAATTTTGTTCCATCATCATCAATTCCCTCCTTGAACCAATAAAAGCCAAATATTTTTATTTTTCTAACTTTTATCCTCATATGATCCCTTTTCCTAACTTCAAGATCATTAGAACAGTTCACCCAATAGTCCTTAATTTGTGGCACATGGTGCAATTCAGGGATATGAAACATATTAGGAGTGCTCTAGATATCAAATTTATCCCTCGAAGTGTAGGAAAAGAGATTCATATGAGAGAAATAGGCTTCCAAATTTTATGCATCAATGAGAGACTTGTAAGAAAATATTCCCAAGGAGATAGGGAAAGAAACACCTTTCTTCTTCCTGCTCTTGAGTTTTCCATTGACATGGGCCAGATTATATGTAAAGTTTAACTATGAAAATCCTTTAACTTAGCTACCTTATAAATTTTAACGGAGCGAGGTCAAATCCAGATACCTTGATATACGAGAAATTTTTAAACTATGTGAAAAAGGATTCATATCTTTATATCAATGCGGAAACTTGCATTGACAGTCTCAGTTCGGGGTTTGCTTTGAACAATCTCAAAACATATATGGTGAATGCATCATTCACCCTAGAAAAGTGATGGTTACTCTCTTTCAAGATCATATGTGGATATATATATCAGATAGGATCCTTTCGGGAGATGTTTTGTGTGAGATTTATACCCTTATTTGACCTTCTCTGGTAAGGTCATACAAGTAGGTATGATGTCATTGAAAATTTCCTTATGAATGGAAGCTATAAAATCTTAAAATGGACGTTGCAATTGATGATTTGGCCCTAGTTAATCATTTTTTCCCTCAATGATGGTAAGGATGAACAATGACATCCGAGACTAGAAATATTTATTATTTTCTTCTCTCGTATCTCTTCTTAGAAATATTATCACATACAAGAATCCTTAGTGAAACTCATGTCCGGAACAAAAATTGGCACGTTGGACGCATTTACTCCCTTCTTCAACCAAGACCCAAATGTAAGGCCTTGGAGTTATGATTCTCGTCTTTTACCATTCCCTTGATAAAAACTCCATTGGGATGATAACCATATTGCTCCAAGTTGGAATTTGCATACTTTTTTATATCCCTTTGGGGTGAGCACTACCAAAATTGAAATTCCATCTATCCTTATGATTATCATGTCTTCATAGTGTTAAACACAAGTCATCCCCAATTCTAGAATCTGGATGGAAAATGGTTGGCCACTGTAACATACACGCCACTTGTGTATACATGTTGGGTGTAAAAAAATGAATAAGAATTGAAGTATACAGAGGTGCATGTGCATCAAATGGATATAGGAGGAACATGTGGATCGGTGAGAAATATGAGCACCATGGATGACAAGGTTTACGCATAGTGGATGAAACTATGTGTGCACAAAGATCTATGTAGGAATGAATAAGGGCTTAGTCACCGCTGTTTGGGCATCAAGATAAAAATAGAGATGATGTGGGGAACACACTTTGGATAAAGCCAAGAAGACTTGGAGGTTACAAAAATATATTTTGGGAATAAGAGGGAGTTCAAGCATCATACAAGGTTGAGCAAATAATATGATGTCCATCTAGTGTTATTTATAGATAAACTAAGGTTAGGTGAAGCTTGCATGCTTCTTTAGTAAGCTTTGTAAGCGGTGCATGGTTATTATAAACATGTAACCTATTTTGAGAATGCATGGGTGGTGAAGGGAAAGTCCCCACCCCCTATATATATGCATTTATTTGCATAGTTTGGGGGATCATCATCGTCATTAGTACTTGGAGTGTGACAAAGTTATGTTGTTGGTATGCTTGCATGCATAACTTTGTATTGATACTTTTGGTGTATTTAGCTACTATGTTTTATGGTGGATTAATATGATGGATCATTATGGATGGTTACTGGTTATTGATGTCTCTGTTATTGGTTATTGTATGGTGAATTTGATATTAATATTTATGTGATCTGTATGTTCTTTATTATGTGTATTTGCAACATAAGTTCATGAATTTGATTGTTAGAATGGAATATGCACTTTGAGATCTGGTTAATATGAATATGCATGCTAACATCATAGTAAGATAGTAACAAAGAGGGACCTGGTACCTTTTTACACTTTGGTTGAGCACTCGGATCTATCTCACTGATGTGATAGTGTGTATAGGGTTTGAGTAGGAATATAAGACTACATTTTGATTTCATTTTCGGGTCTCTTTTCAAACATTTTACCATGATGTTGCATGATGATGGCATATCAGATAACTCTTATGTCCATTGAAGATTGGGTGATTGATGGATAAGATCAATTTGTGCAGAGATATATCTTTGGACCTGATTTCAATGTGTGCAAGTGAGTTGAATAACATATTTATCATGAAATTAATGATTCATTATTCTGGTGTTTTCCAATAGAGTTGTATGAGTGGTTGTTCATGTATGCATCAAAGAAAATATGGCATTATAGATCGAGGACTTGGATGTAGGAAGAGTATCAGGATTTGTTTGATGCAGATGAACCTTGGATGTGTGTTGTAGATCATTAGTGGGTTAGTGTTATGAGAAATTACACTTTAGAATACGATGTGTCTACATATTCTTATCTTGAAGTTACTAAGTTTTAATTCTTGTGGGAGTCCACAAGATCTTACCTTGCATTGTTACTTTGTCCATTAAGATCTTGATGGTGGTGCTAAGTTTACAAAACCTCCATATGGCTAGCTAAAAATCCCACCGCACTTAGGGGCATGAGCATGTGTGGTGAAATATGGAAGACATTACGACAGTAAAGGTAGAGAGAAAAAGGAGACTTAAGTATAATGAGTTGCATGAGAGGTAATTAGTGAATAAGTGTGATATTGAGGAGTCTGTGGAGTTGCAGAGAATGATGTCTCATCAATGATTTGAATCTCATGTGGAAGATGTGGAGCTAGAGAATTAGTATCTCCCCAAATTAGGTAATCACAGTAGATAATCCCCTCCAAATTTTTATGGGAGTGTATAAGATGAAGAGATACTAACAATCATGGGTGTGCATCGGATCCCATTTGGAAACCAAGCCCTTGACCTTTGGGTGTTTGAGTTCTAAAAGTAACTATTTATAAATAGGCTAGTGTAGATAGTCCAATGGTTTTAGGTAGATATCATTTTCCTTTGAGTAAAGAAGTGCATCATACAACATCTATAACATCACAGGTGATAACATCTTTTCTATTTGGAGGACCGATTGGAGGATTATTTTCTAGTGTGTCATTGGGACAGAGTGTGGGTGTGCATAACTTTAGAAACACGTCTATAAGTACTATAACTTCACAAAATATGGGAATTCATTTTAGCACTATGGTTGGGATGCAATGAAGTACATCCAATGGTTTTATTCCTAGTTTTGAAGGATTAGGAGGTGGTTCAAAAGGATCAACATGCTTGGGATCTAGTGGATCTAGTGGTTCTAAAGGTGGAGGGAATACTAGAGGTAATACAGGTTCTACCTACTGGTGGGCATGGTCCGTACCTGCCAGCCACAACAATTTTATAACGATATTTCTCTTCACCTACAAGATTAAAAAGGCATTGAGGATGCAGCAAAGCATGTGCACATGCGGGAGATAATATGGAATGCTAAGGGAATCACATTTCCTTACTAAAAGGAAATTCATTTTTACTACTTCGTAAGGACTTGTGCATAGTTGGTATAGGAAGTATGACCTAAATCAAATTGTTGTGGATTAAAATGTGTTATATGATGCCTTCTTGGTTGAGTTCCATATACCTGAGTTTGAATAGAAAAGCATCATCACGCTGAAGGATATTAATCAAGGCATGGTGAGAGCATAAGGGAGTATGATACACATTTTAAAACCTTTTTATCCAAGTTATCTTATGATATTCACCCTAGCTAACATGCATAATGGTTTGTTAGCGGATTGATAACACATTTTAGAAGGGTGCCCTCTCATAAGAACTTTATAGATCCGTGAGAGCTATTGGAAGTAGATCTATGTGCTGAGGTATTTGGAAGCATAGAGATTGGAGTTAGCCTAGTCTTGGAGGTGCAAATAACATCTATGGCGAAGCAGTTGGAGAAAATTTCAGCCAATTCAGCTCATGAGACGTGCAGTGGAATATGGTGTACAAATTGTAAGGTTAAAGGAAACACTAAGGATAGATACCCTCATAAATTAGTGTGCGCCATGTTGCTAGATTAGGAGATGTGTCACTTAGATCATGATTCAAGTAGGTGACCATTATTACTACAGGGAATCCATAAAAATTATCATGTTACTACAATATTTATAAGTCTCACACTCATGATATAGAGAACTATAGATTCATTGATCATATTCATGAGGCTATTAAAACTAGTGTGCACCAAAATGGTGTAGCAAGTGGATCAAAAGAACAAGGAGAACAACATAATGAAGCATGTATTAATGAGGATAACATGAATAGAGGCTTCCATGGTGGATATAGAGGTCGAGGTCACGGTGGTGGAAGAGGAGGATTTCCTAGAGGAACTTGTTTTACTTATGGATCTCCTTATCATTATTAGCACAAGTTCCCTTAGAATGTTGTTTTCTCATGGTGTGGAAAAAAAAAGTTTGAAGAATTCCCTGACTTATATGAGCATATGAGCAAGCAGAAAAAATAAGACAATGGAGTAGTTATGATTAAGATACAATGCACGGATGGAGATAAATGGATATCAAAGGTTGTGCTTAATTCTGAATTACAACTAGTGTTAGTTACAACACATGCTATGGCTATGTGTGCCCATGAACCTCTCGACGTATAAGCCAACTATAACAAATTAAGAAGTGATATAAAGAAATTACCCTAATATTAAACATCAAAAAGAGGTTTACCTAGAGACTACATACATTATCAGGAATTTATCCCACATAAAGACATATCTTATTTGATGGACGTGAGGAGAATGTTACACCAAGAGAATATAATCACTCTATTAGGAGAGTGGTTGAGAGAAAAAGTATCATGCGATGATAGCAAGTGTCGAGGTAGATCCTTCATGCAAATCTACCTCCACACAATCATGAGTATGAAAAAGAGATTACATTGAATGCAATCATTGACAAGTAGCTTATGAGAAACATTCTTATATCAATACATGTAGAAGTTAATGTACTCATATTAGATTCTTGGAATCAGATGAGTAGACCACTATTGTAACCTTCCTTGAATGTGTTGTATATGGCAAAAAAACTAGGGCTAATCCTTTTGGATTATTAAAAGATGCGACTATTATGATTTAGGGTGCCAAGTTCACTGGAAATTTTGAAGTTTTGGAGCTTGTGGAGGTAGATAGTTTCCTAGCATTACTTTGGCACCCCTATTGTTATGTAAATAATATAGATTTTCATTTTAAGGAGTAAATTAGCTTTGAGAACAAGTAAGAGTGTTTCATTATACCTTTGAGAGATACAAAGGTTTCCTCGTATGTTGAGCCTTTGAGTGAAGAAGACTTAAACAAGATATACATGCGTACAATCAGAGACCTTGAGGTAAATGAGCCATCTAAGAAAGGAGTGATTTAATGGGATTATGCTCATTCAGTAAGTGATACTACAATCATTTATTATGAAAACTAGATGTATGGGATGTATGAAATAGTTGGGTGAGAGATCAAGAATATTGTTACTCGAGTGGTTAGGTTGTGCACCATTTGGTGCTTGAGTCATAATTAGGTGCCTTGATATAATGGTGAAGGTAACCCTGATGTATTCTTGTGTATTATGGAAGCCGGTGGAAGGATAAGGGTGATAAGAAATATGCTGGTTTATACCCTGTGTGGGACAACAATGCGTTGGTGGAATAAACACAAAGACAACCTATTGGAATGATGAAAGGTAAGAATCATCATTTTTACTAGGTTTCTAAAGAACAATGTACCTTCAAACATATGTGAATTTAATGGGAAGGATTATTCTTCACACCAAATTCAAAAGTGTGAGAGACTCTAGATGGAGGGGTAGGAGGCCTTACCTCAATCACTCTAGATACACAAGTTCTAAGCCACCCTAAGAGGTTGCACGTGCGTGTGGTATGTCCATATAAAGTTAACAAGAGAAAAAAATTAGTTGGAAAGATTTGACCTCGGGTATGATCTATACTTTCAATTACTTTTCTACTAAACCTCGGTCAATGAAGCACTTTGTAGATTCAAGCACCTTACTGCGGGAGATAACACAAAGGCTGAGGAAATTAATTTAGACATGTTTAGAGAGTTAGATTTGGAGGCGTGCCTTGACCTTGAAGACATTAAAGAAGAAGAAATGGGCCACACCTAGGAATAAAAAGAAAAGGGTAAGATAGTATGCATGATATATGGTGAAGATGATGAGGAAAAAACCTATATTTTAACCATACTAAAGGTACGTGTGAGGTAACCGACACAACATATGAGAAGGTGCACGTATATCATGAGCCTATGAAAACAAATAAGGTTAACATTGGGACAAATACAGAAACTAAAGAGGCCATTTTTGTGATTACTTGGTTAAAATATGAGGTAGATAAGATTATTGAGTTCTTTGGGTGACTTTGAGGACTTATTTAGGTTAGATATGGATCAATATTAAAGAAGGTGTGTTCCCAATTATGAAGAGGCCTTACAATATGAATCCTAATCTATGCATTAAGGTGAAAGAAGAAATTTATGAGATGCTCAAGTTTGATATCATTGAGCCCATTGAGGAATCGAGTGGTTTAGTCCCATGGTAATAAGAATTAAAAAGGATGAGAGGATAAGGATTTGTGTGTACTATATAGAATTAAATTCTTCATGTGTTATTGATCCTTTTCCTACCCTATTTACTGAGGAGATCCTGGAAGGAGTTGTAGGACACGAGGCCTATTCTTTTATTGATGGATTTTTAGGATATCATTAAGTGCACATAACAAAGGAAGATCAAGAAAAAAAAACTTTCACCACTAAATGGGGAAGTTTTACATACACAGATAATTACCTTTGGACTGAAGAATGTGCCTATAGTCTTTTCACGCATTGTTGTACAAGCATTTCAGGACTTCATTCATAAATTTTTACAGGTGTATCTTGATGATTGGACTAGTGTATGGTCTAGTTAAGGATCATTGTGACAATATGAGACTTATGTTTGAAAGGTGAATGAAATTAATAATCTCATTGAATGTTACGAAATGGATCTTTGTGACACCTTTTGGCACCTTTTTGGGGCATATTATTTGTAAAAAAGGCTTGTTGGTAGAACTAGCCAAGGTCAGCTGTGATCTTGGGATTAAAAGAACCTAACAATCAAAGTGAAGTGCGTGGATTTATTTTTCATATAGGGTATTGCAATAACTTCATTAAATGTTATGTAAATATTTATGTTCCTTTAGAGGAACTTTTGAAGGCTAAGGGAAAATTCTATTAGGGCGAGGCGTAATAACAGGAATTTGAAACATTAAAGGAAAGGCTGACCACTACACCTATTTTTTTCTTTCCTTCATGGGATAATCCATTTCATGTTCATGTTGATGCTTTTGGAATGTTGATTTGTACCATGTTAGTACAACCAGTGAAGGAATTATAGACCACCCTATTTTTTTACAAGCAAGAAGTTGACACTAGTTGAATAGAACTATACCACTACTAAGCATGGAGTTTTGTCTATGATTTGCATGCTACACAAGTTCAGAAAATACTTATTAGCTACATAATTTATATTCATAGATCATATGGCACTTAATTATTTAGTTAAAAACCTCTGTTATAAAGGTGAATTTACAAGTGGATACTACTATTTCAAGAGTTTCAATTTATAGTTGTTGTCAAACCAAGAAAAATTAACTCGAGCCCGATCATTTATTAAAGATAAATTTTGGTGACGATGCAAATAGCATTTAAGACACAATGTCGATGCACACCTATTTAAATTAAATTGTGTTCCCACCAAGTTGGAATTTATTGTAGTATTTTTATGCATTGGCCAATTACCTAAGGGAATGAAAACATTAGAGAAAAAAACTTGAAATACGTGCGACACCTTACCAGTTGATTGGTGGTTATTTTTATAAGTTTGGTCGTGATGAAGTTTTGCACCAATGTGTACTAGAGCATGAGCATGAGGAAATAATGGAAGAATATCATGGTAGAATTGTAGGAGGTCATTATATAGGAGATGTCACCACACACAAGATTTTAATGGGTAGACTCTATTAGGAAACAATATACAAAGATATTAAATCATATGTCAAGGTGTGTGATCATTTTTAGCACCTTGGGAATCCTAGATCTATAGATGAGATTCCTCTAAGGCCTATTAAAAGTGCTAAACCTTTTGATAAATGGGAAATTGAATTTTTAGGTCCTATTTACCCACTCGTGTGTAGGACTAGTGCGCCCTACATTATAACATACGCACTATCTAACAAAGTGGACATAAGCCACGCCTAAAAAGGATTTGCATGGCGATTACAATAGAAAGGTTTCTATGGGAAAACATTATTAGCAGGTATAGATGTCTGTTGAGATTGAAAAGTGATAAGGGCACTCATTTTCTTAATGATACCATCAAAATTATTTTGGATGAGTTTATGGTAGCACACCAAAAGAAAAAACCCTATTAACCACATGCCAATCATACTGTAGAGGATTTCAACAAGATTTTGGGTCATACATTAACAAATATTTGTGATGTTGGAAGGAAAGACTGGGATGATATGGTATTTATTGTAGTTTGGGCATATAAGAATACATATAAAATATCGAACAAGGCTACACCCTTTCAGTTGGTATTTGGCATGGAGGTTGTATTACATGTTGAATTTATGATGTCATCCCTATGGATTGCGTACATAGGAAGATAAGATGAACAAGTTATTTAAGAGAACATAAAAAATTAATGCGAGTTGGATGAGTGGCGCATTATTTCTCGATGGAGCTAGAAGACAAAAAAATCAAGACATAAGGCATGAAATGATAGACATATTCAAAATAAGGAATTTGAGGTTGGAAAGATGGTTCTTCTATATGATTCAAAGTTTTCATGCCACCCTGAGAAGTTAAAAGTTCATTGGTTGGGACCCTTTATTGTAACAAAGATATTGGAATCGGGAGCTTTTCAGCTACAAGAACTAGAAGGGACTTTATTTCCCGATTACTTCAATGTGAGTAGGCTAAAGCCCTATAAATAATCCTTCTTGGTGTTTATAATAAGGTATTATTTCCATTTAGAATATATTTCCTTTCATCGTTGTTATGCTTTGTCAATTTAGTTTGGTGTTTTTGTAATAAGATCGGTTATCCACCTATAGCTGATTACTATCTAAGTGAATTCATGTGTAGAGGACTGCACATACTTTTAGTGTAGGGTGGATTATAAGTAAGAGCGTGTGGAAGGAAAATTTTGTTGAAGATTACCGGTGGCCTAAGAGCTACATGAGTGCGTGGGTTGATAATAATGTTGGTTGTTAGCAAGCAGTGATAAGGTGCCATAAGAAGGATGGTGATAATAAGGATAATGCCCAAAGGAAAATCCATGTATGATCAGTGAGAATTTAATGTAACACGAGGTAGGTAACAACATGGGTAGCTAGTTGGTGTAGGACACAAAGGTTTATGTACTTCAAAGCATGGAGTACATGTAAGGAAGTCTACGGTAGTGGAAGTAGTTTGCATACATGAAGGTTATAGATTTAATGCGAGAATGAAAGCATAGTGGAAGTGTGATGAAAACTATAGAAAAGGAAGGTAAAACAAAGTGGAAAATCTGAATCAAATATAGTCGTATGGTGGTAGTTGGTAAGTAATAAATGTGGGTAAAATTTGGAAATCTATAAATAGAGTGTCGGGGTAAAATCATTTTTACCTTACCTTGCATGAAATTTGTGAGTGCTTTGTGTGACCTAGGGAAAACTTGAGTGATATGTTGAGAACTCGAGTGTTGAGTTAAAGAATATTTAACCGAGTGTTAAGGGGAACATGACTGAGTGAGGAGTGGGTTCCATTCGAGTGAATCCTAAAACTGAGATTACATAGTGTGGATTTGGAAGGAAACAAGACTTCTCTGGCTAGGGTTTTAAGAATTAGGGCATGACATACAAAATTTTAATTAGGAAGTATAACAGTGTTGCGCCGAAGGTTTGTGACAAGAGGATTAGAGTACTAAGGTAGAGCAAGGAACAAGGTGAGATTTTGAGTTTTCATGACTGAAATGACACCAAGAAAAGTAGTGACCACATCACTAAAGAAGAAGGGAAAGGGAAAAGAAAATTTGACACCTACCATAGACATCCAAGAAGAATGGTACTCAAAAATGCAGTACCCCAATGGAGTATTGATGGGAAAGGAGTGGGTGTCTCATGTCAGGAGCATGGCCGTGAGTGACTAAAACCATTGAATATATTTAATCATGCATGACATGGAAATAAAAATTGTTTAGTCGATGGAGGAAAGAAACCCGGGTGATAATCCATGTATGATGAAAAGGGGAAGAGGTTTTTGGAGAAGGCACGAATGTTGCATTTATATGATTTTCCATTCTTTGGGAATCTGAGAGATTATATTAATGGTTGATGTTTCACATCCATGAGGATTATTTCTACTTTGTAGGAAGAAGGATGCACATCACCGCACAATTGATTGAGAAATATATTTGTTTTATTGGAATGGGGAATGCAATCAATGAAGAATTAGTGAATGATTCTAGAGGTAAAAATACTAGTGTGGAGTTTGAGTATAAAAAGGGAGGGCGCACAATGGATATTAACAAACTTAATGATCCAATCATGAGGATGGCCACGCACTTACTCATAAATTTGAATGGATAAGAAATATGGACACAAGTGAATAAACGATGGTTGCATGTATGTAAGAAGATATCATAAGGAACAATATATAATATTGCTTCCTTTATAGCAGAGGAGATCATTGAAGCTACATGCGATGGAGACAATATTATCTTTGGAAACATTTTATTGGTGATAGTGTTCTATGATATTAGGGTTCTTGATGGGCCAAAGGACAAGATATAGGAGTATCCTGAAGAAGATCCCTCCCTTGAAAAATGGTTTTCCAAATATACATATGATTCAGTGACACCAACATACAAGGTGCATGTGGATAAATGATATAAAGGATGTGTGATGCATTCGGTGCAGAGTGGATAATTCTAGCTAAGTTTCCTACTCTTATAAATGGGATTTTTGAGTTCAATGTATATCAAAAAAATTATTGGGAGGTTTAAGGAGGCATGGAAATTAATACTTGACCTAAGTAAAGTAGATAAGGAGCACCACGAGATGATTCAAACACTTTTTACCCCAAGAAGCACTCATATGAAGAGAAGCATGTATCATAAAGCATTCATATGTATAAACCGGTTACATTACCCATAGATTCCTTGATCACAAAAATATATACATATATCTAAGGCCATGGTTTTTTGATGGATAATTCATAGAAGATGATATGAGTATTCTGAAGAACCCTCCCTATAGAAGAAGGTTGAAAAAAATAAACTAGGACATGGCGAAAATACCAGTCAGTTGAAGTGAAGAAGTAATTAAGGATATGACTCCCATTCCTAGCACACTCGAAGGAAAACATCAATGCATAGAGAGGTGGATCCAAAAACTTATGTGAGGAGGAAGCCTTCCAGAGGAAGGTATCTAGTGAAGAAGAAACAAATAATAGTACCTAGCTCGGAATCGAGGAGATGAAAATCTAGAAGGAAGAAGAGGCTGAAAGTGAGGAAGAACTAGAGGTGAAATTGATCCCACGTGTGTAGATAGTTGAGGAATCATATGTAAAGGACCGAGTAAACATTTTGAGGATAACCTTGTTATGGAGATAAATAAAGAGGAAACTGGGGTACATAACACTCACACCATAGAAGAAAAATTGGATCCGACAATAGAAAATGGGGTTAGGTGCACTCCTGACCTTGAGCTAGAGAAAAAACTAGAAATAGAAGTCACAAAGATCATTGCACATTTGTTCGAGCACAAAGTGGCTAGGGGTGAAGAATAAGAAAGGATTGAAGGACATACTGAGTCATTAAGTGTGGAAATGAATCTTGTTATTGGTTTACATAAATGTTCTTATGGAAATAACATGAGACCAAGGTACACATTATAGGGTCCAGTAATGCAATATGTCGATAACCCAAATAAGGTTTTACGAGCTAGGTATCAAAGTACGATACCTTTGGATCAATTATTTTGCTGGTGAGTTTTTAGTAAGGAGGAGGAACCTTCGCAGGCGGAATATGTTATCCTAGGTTCTTGAGTCACATATTAATGAGCGGGGAGTTTGAGGTGAGTGCTCATTCATTAGTAGATTCTTGAGATGTTGTAACCTCTAGAGAAACGTACCCACTATTTGATTCATAATAGTTGTCCAATGAACGAGTGTGCAATGCGTTGAATAAATTATCAATGGAGGTTAGTGCTTATATTTTTTATAAGAATAACATGATATGATTTATGCAAAGGGATCTGGATGAGAAGAATAAAGAAATAAGAAAGAGAGACATGGAAATAAAATAGAAGGATAAAATTATTTCATAGTTAAAATAAGAGTTAAGGGAGGAAAAGGGTGAACACACGGGATGTATAAAAAGGTAGAATGCATCAATGATGCAATATTACTTACATGCATGGATTTTCCCCCATCCGGAGTAATGTACGAGTCAACACTTCATTTTATAGAAGATCTAACACACATAATTACAACTCAACAACCGCCTCTTGCATTAGAATCTATAGAAGAATTTATGGCATGAAAAAGGAAACAATAAAGGGAACAAGTTGAAGCCACCATAATGTAATATCTTGAGCTAATTTAAGTAGTAAAATAAATTGCTAATATTGTAGAAGCTATTTATGATAATTATGAGGATTGGTATCATGTAGTAGGACCGCTTGTTGTCAAAGATGATGTAGATGTGAAAGAATTCTAGTCCAAGAAAAAAGGGAACATGGTGGAATGTGAAATAATATTGGACGAGGTTGAGTAGAAGGGGGAGGGAATTGATATGTTAAGAGCCTTGATAAAGAAAAAACTGAAGGAACTCTACCCCCAAATCATGCACAGGATGGACATGCTAGTTGACATAGGAAAACATTTGGAGACTATGGTCAAAAGGCTAGAGTTAAAGGGTGAGGGCCTCGACAATTTCATATATTCATATAATTGTGGGTGAAACCCTAAATCAAGAAAGTGCAGAATTGGAGGGATGGAAAATAATGGAAGTAATGGTGAATACAAAATCACCCCTTCTTTTTTCCCACTAAATTGGATTATTTCATTCTTTGGAGAAAACCATGCCGACATTATTTATTATTTATTCTTTATTATTTAGGAGATTGGACATGCCAAGAGAAAGGGTTTTTAGATATGAGAACCTTTGGCCCCCATGTAGGAAAGAATGGAAGTATCATCATCACATTGAAGAATTTCAATGATAGGGGAATCTTCCTCTACCATCTCTGGATGTTTAAGGGGAAAATATCGGGTTTCATTTTCAACTTGGTAAGTAACCGGTCCAAGAGAAATGGTGGAAATAAAAAAAAAGTTAGGGGAATAAGGACAGTGTCATCTAGATCTAGATCCATAAGATAGTTGGATAGAGAGAAGGTATTATCTAAAATGGTAGGATAGTTAGATGGAGATGAGATATTATCTAAATTAGTAGGATAATCAGATGGAGATGAGATATTATCCAAATTAGTAGGATAATTAGATGGAGAAGAAGTGTCCTCTAAATTATTAAGGTAGTTGGATGGAGAAGAAGTGGGTGAATCAAGGTGGATAGGAGAAGATACAGATGTGTCGGAAGGAGGGATGGAGGAATATTAATATCCCAAGCCAAATTTTTGACATGATTCATGGGTTTGGGTAAAGATATTTTCGTGAGGGCCTTGTTCATAACATCCCAAGCCAAACCCCTTCCATGCACAATGATAGAGGTATGTATGAGCGAAGGATGGTTTACTAAGAAATCTAAAATCCCATGTATATTGTTTGGTTTGAAGATGATCCTCAGTATCAAAACAAGGTTGATCAACATCATCATAGACTAAGTTGGTTTTAAGAGAAGAAGGGCCAAATGAGACAATTTCCCCAACATTTGATTGATACATAGGGGCCTTATCAGGGTCGCGAAGTAGTTGGGAGAAGGAAGGGTATTGAGAGTGAGGAGTTGATATTCCCCTAAAGCAAGATTTTACATTACAGTATCAGAGGATCCATTATGGGGTAATGTGGATGGAGGTACAAAAGAACTGGTGGATGCATTAGAAGAAAAATTAGTTTTGGGGACAAGGACATCCTTAGGTCTATAGATCATGTGACATGTCTTGGAAGGAGGGACTTTGGCAAGAAGAGCATAAATGGTCCCTTCATGTTCATATTTGATACATCGATGGAGAGTAGATGGGACATAATGCATGGCACGAATCCAAGGACATCCAAGTAAAATATTGTATTGGAATTCTCCTTTGATGATGTAGAAGATCTCATGGAGGATTTTATGGCCAACATGGATGGGAAGGACAATTGTTCCTAATGGGGGAGTCATAACATCGTTAAATCCATGAAGGATGGTAGGATACTTAACAACAATGGTATTAGGTAGTTTGAGCTGATTGAAGGTATGAGAAGAAATGATATTGATATTGGCACCATTGTCAATCATGGTTCATTAGATACATGTGTCATTGATGTGGACTGTGATGAATAGAGGTAGATCATGCTCTTCCTATGGTATCTTGGGGATTTCTAAACTCTCAAAAGACACGGTGGTAGATGCTGCGAAGGCATGAGCTAAAGCTGTGAAAGGTTGGGGCTCATCAAATGATACCGGGATGTGTTATAGAATTTCCATAAGATCCTGTTTGTGGTGTGGAGAGCTTTGAATGAGCTCATAAAGTGACATTTTTACCGGGCCTAATGAAGTTGTTTAATAATGATTTTTTTATGGAAGCAAGATTCAGAGCGGCCAAAATAGATACCTTGGCTTTAGAGGAAGATGAAGATGTTGATGTGGGATGAGTGATAGGATCAACAATGAAAATTTTTGGTCATGACGGGGGTGTGGAGGTAGCAAGTTCCTTAGGAGGAGGGATAGTGAAAAATTCTTTGGAGTGGGTTGTGAGGTGGAGTCAGGATTATATGGTCTCAATTGGTGGTTATCCGAACAACATTGATTAAAAGGGGAGGACCATCCTTGGGATCATCCTCCTTTGGTAGTACATTTGTGGTGTCATTTGTTGTATCTTCTTTTGGTGGCGGAGTAGTGACATGAGTCCTTAATGAAAGGGGTGGTCTAGATGTTTTAACAGATGCATGTTGGGATGGGGGGTTGGTTGGGTTGGTGAAAGAGTTGGTTTTTCATCATTAAGACTTTCATTGAAAAAGTGATGTACAATGGCTTGGAGAGCTTTGTAGTGTTTAGTGTCATACCTAGGGGTATGGTGAAATGCACAGACAAGATTAGAGTTAAACCATGATGGCCTTGGCATGCTTGGGTCGAAAGATTTAATTGGTGGTAAGGTGATTGTTGAGGCTTGGAGTAACTGATGAAACATGGTGGTATAATACCCTGGAGTCATTGATGGAGGATTTTGGGATGATGCCTAGACATGTGGTGGTGTAATGATAGCCTTTGATGTTATCTTAGATTTGGGAAGGGGAGATGAATGCATTTGATGTGGGATATTGGTGGAGGATACAAATGCCTTTGAATGAATTTTGAGATATTGATTGGGAAAGTTTCGTTGTGTTTCTCTATTAGTAACATAGGTTATTGATGAAGGGGATGCTCCCAAAATGGAAGAGGATGACGAAGGGTGTGGTCCTAAAATAGAAGAAGATGGTGTGAATTCAAGGGGATTGGTATTGGGGATAGTGAGGTCCACTTTTTGATGAGGATGTGAAGGAGGATGTTTGGGAAATGGGGGTCTAAATATTGTCTATGAATAGGGATATTTGGAAGGAATGACAAGAATTTCTACAGGAGGAATTAAAGATGATATTATCATGGATATGAGTGGGGATTGATTAGATGTGTGAGTATCTGATTGTATAGAGGAAATGGGATGATAATTTGAAGTCAGGGAAAGTTGAAATGCTTTCCAAAAGTCTTCAAGTAATGACATGGCCGTGGAAGAGGAAGGTGAGATAGATGAGTGTACAATAGTAGATGTAGTAGGTGTTGGTAAAAGTGTGGAAAGAGGGACTGGAAGTGATGTTAAGGATGGGATAATGGGTAAAGGTGGAATGATTTCTGATAAGGTAATCAGATTTGATGAAGTAGGTATAATAAGTGATGAAGCAGGAGTAATATTTGTAAATGGGGAAAGTGTGGTAGGTGTGGAAATGGGCGTGGGTGTGGGAAGAGGCGCCGAAGTGGATGTAGACATGACTGATGTTGGTATGGAGATGAGTGTTGATGAGCTTGTGGATGTAAGGAGAGTGTCTAGGGGGTGGATATAATGGTTGATGAAGAAGGTAAATTTGTGGATGAAATTGGATCTTTATCACCAATGTGGATAGTGTTTATGGTGTGGGTATTGGGATTTTGAGATATAGAAGTAGTGGTGGTTTGACTCGTCGATGTGGGTGTATGATTTGGAAATGGTTGTTTAAAAATATCTAATGGTTGATTAGGTGAAGCATTTGGATTATCTACTTGAAGATCTCCCTGATCAATGAGTCTTTGGACCAAATCCTTGAAATTCCAACATCTCTCTATGTCATGTCCTTAGACTTGATGATATTTACAATAATGGTCCTCACGATACCACATAGGTCTTGGTCTAGATTCGTCAATTGGTTAGATAGGTGGCAGTGTGATCAAATGTGCTATTAATAATTTTTCAAATATGGTGTTGTATGATTCCCCTAGAGGAGTATAATTGGGTGTTGGTCATGTGAATCGTTGTTGGGATACTGTAGTAGATGTAGATGTAGGAGATGATTTAACGATGACAACATTGGCCATTGTTTTCAACTTATCATTTGATGCGGATGGTCTGATAAATTCTATTTTGGGATTATTTGATTTTAATTTTAAATGGCCTTGTTCAAGGGCACGTGTCTCAAGCTTGCGAGCCATGGTGAAAGCTTCTTCAAAAGTTTGAAATGATTGAATTTGCAAAGTTGATGAAATATGCTTTGCACAAGAGCACACGAAGAGATCGATTAGGTTGGTTTGAGGAAGAGGAAATGATAATTGATTTATAATATTGTGCCATTGTGTGACAAAATCCATGATGGATTCATCTTTGAATTTTCGGATGGTATACAGATCGTTGATGGTTACCTTATGTGCAATATTAATTGAGAAATGTTTGAGAAATAATTGTGTAAGTTGAGAGAAAGAAAATATGGAATATTGGGGAATATTATTATACCAATCTAAAGCATGGCCAACCAAATATGTGGGGAATGTATAAAGAATCATATATTGGTCATGTGTGATAATATAACACACATTTTTGAATGCTCGAGAGATGTTGTTTTGGGTCCTCTTTACTATTAAATTTGGAAAACTTTGGCAATTCCAGTGTAGAGGATAGGGTTTTATTGGAACAAATGGATGAATAGGTTTGTTACATATTTGTTCATAAGATAATGTGACTTTGGACCCTAAAGTAGCAGCCTCTAGGTTGGCTAACCGACTTACTAAGATCTGCATGGGATCATTAGGAATCACTTGTTGAGAAATGAGAGGTGGTGGTTGAACTTGCGGATGCGTGGGTGTCTGAGGAACTTGATATGGGTGAGTGTAAATTATGGGTTGTGGTTGAGGTGGAGGTTGATAAAATATTTTTGGTGAGAAATAGGAGCATGGTACAATTTTTGGGACTGGGTAGATTGTTGTGGAAATTTTTGAGTGGGGATATGGGTATAGATAGGTTGATAGACTAGAAGTGACACTGAATGTTGCAAAGGGATTATTGGAGGAAGTTGAGAAGTAATGGCATAGACTTGTGATGTGAGAGGAATTTTTGTTCGGATAAAGGATATGATACATGGGGAGGTTGGATAAGAGTACTAGTGATAGTTGCGGCTGGTGGTGATGGGGATGGTAGTTACAATGGTTGTGTTGATTTGGGGAAGATTAGGAGGAATGGGTGTGACTATCTGAGTAGTTTGGTGGGATAGTGGGTTGATAGAGGATGAAGATAAATTTTGTATGGTTGTGGATGGAATAATTTAGAAACTAGTATTATAAAGGTGAACTCGTTGAAGCAAAGTGAGTCATCTAGAGGAATTTGTATGTATCTTTTCATAATATATTCTTGAAGAGATACAGATTGGTGTCAAGAATTTTTTGGAATTATAGATTGTCAAGAGGGAAGATGAGAGTACCAACATGCTATGATTTGACAAAAGGTGGAGTGGCTAGCCTAGATGGGATGGAATGATGGTCTAATTGAAGTATGACCAAAAAATATTTGCTTGAGGTATATTGGCGAGAGAATGGGTTCCTATGAGGGAGGTAGGGAGAGGCATGGATGATGAAGTTGTTGAGGTGGTAATTGTTTGGGATGAAGCATTATGTGAGGTGAGGTTGTGTTCCATTTTCTTAGTGGTGGATCAAGTGCTTACAGGCATAAAAATAAAATTACTGTTATACTAACCACACAAGTTAGGAAAACAATTTTGTTTTGTTTTTTTGTTTTGATTAAGAACACATGCGTGAAGAAAAAGAAAATGGTTGTAAGAGGACCTAGAAAAAGGTAAACTATGTTTGGTTTTAGGTAAGTTGTGGCTGGGAAATGTCTGAAATGGTTTCCTATTGGGTGATCAAATCCCAATCAAGTGAACCAGTGAAAGGAATGTTTTGGTGTATTGATTAATTTGTGAGGTTTCAAGAAGTGTGTGGTAAAATGTGTGATGTAGAGAGTTAAACCCCTATTTAAGCTATGTGAGCAAGCAAGATGCACAGGGTTCATTTTAGACCAAATTTAAAATATGAAGTTCGATGCAGATAATCACCTAGGAAAGGGAAATTACAATGCAGAAAGGAGAAAATAGGGAAAAAATGAAGAATACCTGGAGAACACTTTCCCTTATTATTTAATTTTTACTTGATAGTGACATATTTGGAAATCACCAATCAGTGGCTTGGAATGTCTGGGTACTTTAAAAGTGCACCATTCATAATTGTAGGAGGGGTTTGGGGAAAGAGATTTTAGGCATGTCTTTTTTTAATAATTGGCTTTGCCAACGTAATGTTTTGGTCACAACATTGTAGAATTCACCTACAAAATAAAATAAGACAATTAGTGGATGTGGTCGAAAAAAAAAAAATCGAAGTCCTAACATTGTTATGTGTTAAAAACAAAGCTTAATTATAAAAATAATTATTCTAATTAACAAATAAAAATTATGTTTGAAAAATACCTAAAGTTGAAATGACCAAATTTAATTAATGTCACAATGACATTAACAAATTGTGTCTAACTAAATATTGATGAAGCATTAATATTCACAAATCAATTCACAAGGTGATGAACTAAATAAAAATCAAAATTAATTGACGACTAAATAAAAATTAAATAAGGCGTTAATTAATTTAGATGTACTAACCAAGGTTAGCTAAATGAAAATTAACTAAAGAAATAATACCATATTCTAAATAAAAGGTTCATATGACTCAAAATAAATTATATTATCCTAATATGATTTTGGATGTGATGTGTTGAAAATGTGGTGTTTTGATATAAGATGTTTGTGCCAAAAGTCAACTTGTGTGTGGTCGAGCTATGTGGAGATCACATGGGTTGGTGCGTGTCAAGTGGAGATTGAAATGAAATGTGGAGGAAGCATGATAGGCTTAGGATATTTGGTGAGGGAGGTGGTGGTAGATACTTGTTTAGACCTCTATGGTTACATGGGATCTCTCAGAGGGATGGTTTGGGCAGAGGAGATAGCTCGGCTCGGGCTTGATATTGAGTGATAACATTGAATATTGTGGTGAGGGAAACTTGGTGAGAAGAGATTAGTTAATGGAAAGGAAATTGGGAGATGGAGAATCTTGGTGAGATGGGATCATAGTGAGGTAATTTCAGGGAAAGATGTGTAGAGCTTAAGCTCAGGTTGAAGGATGAATCGGTGTTGGAGGAGAGAGGTTGCTAACCGAGGACTAGCGAGAAAGGATTGCATTTGAATTCATTAGGAAAGGAAAATGTGAGGTTAGCATGGGTAGATGGTTGGTATGTGTAGAGGATGGATTGGTGTGCGCCAAGTTGGGGGAGGCATATGATAGAGCAGGTTGGGATGTGAGGGGAATGAGAATGGCTCGAGTGGGTTATAAAACAAGCATGCAAGGGGTACTGAGAATAGTGAGGTGTGTTGGATGTAGATGGATTGAACGGGAGGGTGAGTTAGAAGGGAGAAAGGGTTGGCATGGACGTGGATGACTCAGGTGTAATGGAGCTCAGTTGAGGGGCTATGGCTTGGCCGAGGTGAGGAAGGGAGGCGCGAGTGGAGTTAGAGTGGAGTGGTGAGTGGAGGGGTGTTGAGGATAGATCTCAGGAAGATAATGAAGTTAATTGAATGTGCCAAGGGGATTTGGGAGCTTGGTGAGGATGGGGTGAGGCTCAGGCAAGTGGGAGCTTGGGTGGAGAGGTGGATAAGAGCTTAGGTAGGGAGAAGTTAAATGGGAGCTCGCGGGGAGTGGAAGAGCTATGTGTGTGGAGGGAGTTGAGTGACATGTTATATGTGGGAAGTATCTCGAGGAGGGATTTAGATGGGTTGGAGGAATTTAGATAGCAAGTTGGATGTGGATAAAGAGCGGGGAAGGTGGGTAGCAGCAGAGATAAGGGAGTAACTTGGCTAGTGAAGAAGTTGGAGGGAGGTGGTTAGAAGGGAGATGGTGTGTTGAGAGGGAATGGTGATGGCTCGAGCTGAGTTGAGGAAGTTGAGTAAGTTAGGGAGTGGGTGGTGGAGTTGGATTGGGCTTGGGATAAGGGAAGTGGAGAGCTCAGTGTGGGTGAGGGATGGTGAGCTCAAATGGAGTGGAAAGGAGATTGGGATGGTTGAAGACACTAATAATAATTGTTTTTTTGTTTTTTTACTTAAATATTATTGTTTTCTTTGAATTATTTTTTTAATAGCAATAAAAATAACATTTTACACCCATTATAAACAACTCAATAACACACTCTTTCAAACAAAAAAACCACTTACCTCAATGATGACATAAATGACTAAATGTATGGACCACACCACATGGATGGAGACAATACTAAATATCTTACAAGCGGTGAGTCTACAAATGAAATATTCATAACATATATCTAGATTGACAAGAACTATGAAACACAATAATTGTATATACGACACCTATACAAGGTGAGAAAATAGAAAAGTGACTAGAACTTGGGTCTGGTCCCACCGGGCATGCCAAATGTTGATTAGAGTTTCTTGCTTCCTATCCATATTAGTGTATGAGAAATCAATAAACACAAAACAATGTCAAATATGCAAGGGATTAGTACCTTGGAGATGGTGATGAATGATACGAGCGCAAAGTAGATGATGAGCTCCTCACTATGATCTCAATAAACCTACAACTCAAAGACACTAGAGAAAAATTTCTTAGATATTTTATGTGGGGCTGCCCGACAAAGCAGACCCGAGAAGCGTTCACTTCCTCGATGGTTGTCAACCCCGTGTGATAAATAATAATGATAAAATGTAAGATAAATGGATAAAATGCAAGTTGATGAATAAATAAACTTGAAGATCTTGGTATGTAGATGGGGTTACTGATATGATCCAGACACACCATGCAACATGAATCAAGATAAGTGAACCACCAAATCATGAGCATAGTATTGTGGGGATTCCAGTGTCATTACAAGGACATTATGAGGATACTATGATAAACAAGAGGCTAAAAATTCAAAAAAAGTATTTTCCAAAAAATTTCAACTTGTTTGGACGAGGGGGGAAGGCCCATATTTATAGCCTAGGGGTGAGGTTAGACTATGGGTTATTAGGTAATCTGGGTTGGGTAAAGTAACCCTGGTTAAGAGACATGATGTGATCAAGCGGGGCTCATGATTTGAATTATGAGGTCAAAGAGATAAGGATGTGATATGGTGTGGGAGCATGATTGACATGGTTAGGTGCAATAATGCATCCCATTTTTGAATTTAGGAGTGAGATGTCGGATGTATGTATTATTTCCCATGAATTGAATAAATTTGGGATATGTGAGATAATGCCAAATTTTAATTATTAAATGGGTTTACATGGAGCCCATTAATTAATTAAAATTTGGGTGAGTAAATGGATGGAATTTAGGGGAAAATAAAAGTGAGAGGGAAAGTTGCATGAAGGAGAATAAATGCGGGATGAAGGAGAGGAGTTATACCAAAAACTAGTGTCTACATCAAGTATTAAAGTATATAGATGCACGAGACACATAGAATGTCTATAAGAGGAACACACAGATAAGTGAGAAAGATGAGCACACTAGATGACTTGGTTTCGCGTAAGGTGGATGGAACGTAGTGCACAAAAGGATCTATGTAGGAAGGAATAAGGACTTAGTCACTGTTTGGGCATTAAGCTAAAAATAGACATGATGTGGTGAACATGCATTAGATAAAGACAAGAAGACTTGGAGGTTACGAAAAATATTTTTAGGGAACAAGAGGGAATTCAAGATTCATGTAAGGCTGAGCTAATAATAAGATGTCAATCTAGAGTTAGTTATAGATAAGCTATTGTTAGGAAAATCTCGCATGCTTCTTTAGTTAGCTTTATAAGAGAAGCATGGCTATTATAAACATGCTTTGCCTATTTTGAGAATGGATGGGATGTGAAGGGAAATTCCCACCCCTATATATCTATATTTATTTTCATGGTTTGGGGGATCATCATCATCATTAGTACTGGAGTGTGATAGAGTTATGTTTTTGGTATGCTTGTGTGCATAACTTTGTATTGATACTTTTGGTGTATTCAACTACTATGTTTTATGGTGGATTAATATGATGGATCATTGTGGATGGTTACTAGTTATTGATGTATCTATTCATGGTTATTGTATGGTGAATATGGTATTAATATTTATGTGATCTGTATGTTCTTTATTATGTGTGTTTCTAACTAAAGTTCATGAATATGATTGTTATAATGGAATATGCACTTTAAGATCTCAGTTAATATGAATATGCATGCTAATACCATGGTAAGAAAGTAACAAACAGGACATGTTACCTTTTTGCACTTCGAGAGAGGACTCGAGATCTATTCGAGTGATGTTCTAGTGTGTATAGGGTTTGAGTGGGAAAATAAGACTAGAATACCTTACCTTCCAAAGGTTCCCTAGGTCCGCCAACATCGGTTTTGAGATACTCCAAGTCCATGTGAGTGACATCATTGTCACCCAGTTACATATACTAAGATGCAAGAGTTGAAATCGGATCCAAACAAGAAAATTTGAACTTCATTATAGCGAAAACCCTCTAGGCGAGAAAAAAATGAGGAAGATAACTTTCTGCATCTAAAATAGACACTTTCTATTTTAAGTAAGTAGGAAAGGGTTGATTTTTTCTAATTTTCTTGTTTATTCCAAAGTATCCCAAAGATCCTAACATACTATATTTACTTTTTGTTGGTTTTTTTAATGATCTTTGACATTTTCTATTTTTAGAAAGTGTTATTTTGACCAAATTTTCCTAGTTTGACTTTTCTATTGATCTCATAAACTTTGTCTTAAAAAGGTTTTTTTTTTTTAGAATATTTCTGTTTATAGTAATTATAAATTCCAGTACTTGTTATTTTCTATAAATTCCACTCCCTGTTAGTTTTCCACAAAAAAACTTCACTAGAATAGGCCTGCTCTCAAGATCTCGTGCTCAAAATTTCATGTTAATCCACCCCCGGACTAGTTAGAAATTAAAAAAGTTAAAAACAATGTTATTTTTAAACTATGAAACCATGCTTTAAAACTTAGCTTTAAAATCAAAGGCGGTGGGGATTTCTTTTTATCCCAACTATCCACACTATCCCCATTATCTCGAGGACAGTTGGGGCAAGAAATGTGCCCCCTTCCGTAGGCCTAACAAGTGGTAAGAGATGAGTGGTGAGCAGAGAGGGGAGAGAGAGAGGTTTGAGCACCCTTAAGAAAAAAATTTGAGGTCATATGAAGAACTCCGAGAAATGGATAGGGATGGAGTTCATTTTACTTTTTTATTTTCTTGACTATCTTGTATAATTGGGGTAGAAAAATACTCCCAAGGGTTAGAAGGAAAATACTTATCCAAATTTGCACTCTAGATCACTTAGCACTTTTTCGAAGGTACAGGTCACATGAGGGTCCAAGAGCTACAATTGGGGGTGGAGTACTTTTTTATCCTCGTCTCCACTATCCCTACTATCCTAGATAGTTGGGATAGTCATGATAGTTTGGATAGTCTAGACATCAAAATACGCCAATCATCTAATTGTAAATTTGACTAACTCCTGAAATCATGAAACCAACTTTCCGAGAGTTCTAGAAACTCTTTTTTTTTTTTTAATTTATATCAATTTAACTACCAAGACCATTTTACAATCAATGGGAGGGTTTTGAAGACTTGATTCTTTCTCTTTCAAAAATTTCTATTTTTTTCAACCGAGACCATAAGGTGAGTCTATTGAGATTGTTCTCGCATAGATAAGTGCTTAGGTCTTGTAAATGATGTGAAAAATCCATCATGTAGAGGATTATTTAATATTTCCTACTGTATATTTTTTCATCTCGACTCATCCCTGGAGCTCCCGAAGTCCTCCTTTGAAGTTTAGGTACCTTTTTCCACTACAATCTCCTTAAACCTCCAAAACCCACTTTCACTGTTCTTTCTCCAAAACCTCTGAAACTTTCCCAAATCTTCCTAAACATGTTCCAATAAATTTAAAACTATTCAATAAAATATTCAAATGGATTTAGGGTTCTTGATCAATCTCGAGGATGCACACATGTCTCATATATGATAGGGAATAACCTTTCTAGGCCTAGTACAAATTTCCTCTTTTGACAACATTCCATTGAATAGACTAAGTGACCTCATGAACACATTTTAGACACTTGGGAAGGATGTACATCAAACTATGAATCTTTTCAATGACAAATGGGTCATGACACAAAATTTTGGATGATCCAAAGGATGACTCAAGAGGGGATTCGAGACAAGTTTTGACACTAGGTACAATTATCATGTTTTTAACCTGAATTTTTACCTTGCATCAACACATGATAGAAAAATGTAGATGGATAAGGAAAGTGTCACCAATATTTAATTTTCTTATTTAGGATTCATGCATATAACAAAATACGATGAAATAGTAAAGTGTATAATTTTGTGTCTACATTTCCCCCCTTTATGTTATTTTATTGAAATTCAAGTAGTGTAAAGGAAGTAAGAAACATAATTGTATTGATTATGGATAATCCATGTAGTAGAGTGCATGTGACACCCACTAAAAACAACACACTTGAGACCTAAGAAACAACCTAGGATTAGTTAGGAAAAACTTATGGATTTTTTTTTAATAAGAAGAGTCTACACCCGTGTTACAAGGCAACGACTATCACTAAAAAAGTTACAAAACAATTCTAATACAGTAGAACATAATTTTCTTTTATTAACAATTATTAGAGGTCATAAGGTTCAAAATATAGGGTTAGAAGGTTCAATTAGGTTCAGAGGGTAAATCATCACCATACCCACTCTCTAACAAGATTAAAGTTTCAACTTGATTTTTCTCACACTTAAATCATTAAAATATTCCCTACATCATTTCCATTGGATAGGAAATTTCCTCACCTTTCCATTGATATAAATAAGTCCTCCTAACTCCTCATATTTTTCAAGTTATAATAACGGGCCTTAGGGTGAAATTTTTCCCCAAGAGCGGGCTGCGGGCCGTGGGTGAAAATTTTCCCAAAGGGCGGATTGATGGGCCACGGGAGAATTTTAGGTCATTTACCAAATGGGGAGAAAACTGAATTTGTGCCCGTGCACTGCGGGCCTCGCAAGTCCACAAGGGACACATGGCGCTTCTCAAACCGGTGCGGGGAGAAATGAGGTGACGCAAGATATTTTGAAAAATTTCCCAAGTGGGGTGAAAAATTGACTTTGCTTTGCACACCCACGGGTCTGCAAGTCCATATGGCATCACCTAAGCCAATGTGGGTAAAGTGGAGTGGCAGGAGAAAATTCACTTAATGCCCCGAAGGGCTAACAGATAACAAGGACTGTACCTCCGCTTACACCTCGTGATGCCACGTGGCAGCTACAAATTGGATGTAGGCCAGCAGTAACCATGGGAAACATGGAAAAATTTTCCCAAAATTTTATGAATCACAATGAGGAAATATGGACCCGCTCCACTACCAAAGCTTTGTGATGCCACATGGCATCACCAGATTGATCGCGGGCAACGAAGGAAAATTTGGAAATTTTTCCCAAAATTTTCCAGGAGCACTAAGCCAAAAGGAGATCCATCCCACTACTAAAATCTCATGGTGCCATTTGGTAGCCTCCGATTGGCTATAGGATAGTGGGAAAAATTTGGAAAATTTTCCCAAAAAAATTCCTAAGCTCTAAGGGAAAAATTTGGGCCGCGAGCCCGCCAAGGAAATTTTTCCCATTTTTTGACGCCAAAGAAGAAAAACTTCAGAGGGCCATAAATTTTGATAGAGAGCTCGGTTTTGACAAACAATGACTTTATGGAAATATATCAACGTCCTCTTTACAGAGATCATTAAATTTTTATTTTTATTAAGTTTAAGGGGTTAATTTAAAGAAAACAACCTACAGAGATTTTACAATGCGAAGCTGGTGAATTTTAACTTGTGATATTTATTCAATTTGATCTTCTTCCACTCTCTACATTTCAAATAGAATGGAGAATTTTTCTTAGATGGATCTTGGATTATTTTTTGAGGTAGATCTATTTGATTGAATTCCAATTTGAAAATTTACCATTTTGTGACAAGAAACGATCAGTAAAACAGTTGAGCCCGATTTGGCTAAGTTTTGAAATATTTCCTTAAGTTTTTTTTTCTATTTGAATTTGATTGGGGCCTACTACTTCAATTTAATCATTTAATTTGTTATTTTATTGTTGCAAGTTCTACCTGTGCATTTTTTTTTGTTTTGGTAATTGCCAGTTTGAAATTACAAAAACAAGGACCAAAATTTAAAGGATCTATTTGTCATTTTCATCTTCTAAGTATTAAAATTCATTCCAGTTCTAATATAACACATTTAATTGATTCAAATCAAACTATTCTAAACCAAAATGCAATTCTGATTTCTGATTTTACACATTTCAAAAGACAGAGTTCTTTATTTTCCTCACACGCATTTCTTCCTTTCAAACAGATATTTTGAATACATTTCAAAGCAAATTTTACACAATAATAACGTATTTTGTAAAGGTAGAACAAAATATATTCAATTGGAATGATTTCTTTTATAACTTCATCATTTACAATGATCAAATAGATATAATATTTCTTTTCTTTCATTCAAAAACAGAGAACATAGTGTATCACTTTCACATTTTGAATTACAACTTTCATAACCAAATACAAGCATATTTCCATCACCAAATGTATTACATTGTCATCCACTTGAAGTGGGAGAAAGGGTTTTACAAAAAGAACTCTCACAAGGGATCACAACCTGTCTTTTCCTTTGCTCTAGAATAGCAACATGCTAATCATCATACTCCAATTTTGATCACAATAAAGGCAGGGGAAATGCAACGCTCTCCACCCAACCAATACATCCAATGAAAGGAGAAGCCATCCTTCTTCATTGGCCCCTGAGCCCCAAACACAATGTAATAAGAAATGTGTTTCAACTCATGGAAAAAATAGGCTTCCACATCACAATGCAATCTTTCAACATACACATTTCAAATTTAAAACACAGTCCAAAACAAAACAGCAGTTTTACAACCACATGAAAAACATCACACAAAACTCAAGCTTTATCATGCAAACCAAAGGAGCAAGAAACTATGGGGGTTGATACTTATGCCTCCGAAAGGGGAAATGGGTATCACCATTTGAGAAAAAACTGTCAAAACATTTATCATTCAAATCCCCGACATACCCTTATGCCTCCCCCAAGTACCCCTTATTCCTCACATTTCCTTATGCCTCCCCAACCTATTATGGCACCCCATAATGAGTAAAGAAATACAAGTTATTTCTTTAGACAAGGTGGAACCCAAAACCCAACTCCCTTCACCCTTATACCTCCCTACATTCACTTGTTCCTCCCACAAAATAACCCCATAGTCTTCTCCTACACCATGCCTAGGCCATCTACCCAACAACCCACAATATATACCAAAACATTCACACAAGAACATTTACATATATACAATAAGATCATTTCAAGAGCCAAGCTCCTACCTCTCCATGATGGAGTTATTCCAAGTTCTAAAACAAAAATCTTTATCCCAATGCAAGTAATCCAAAACAACCAAGCACAAGCATGCAACAATCTTCCAAAACTTCTCCAAGCAAGATCTCCCAAAACAACAAGAAATTTTTTCCCAAAATGAAGTCTCCAAAAGTCAAGCAACCAAAAACAAGGAAAACAATTTGAATTTTATAGAAGAGGGAAGAGAAGAGGATGAGGTGGATCCATGTAGGATGCCACATCACACATCCTCAACCCCAACCCCCAAAAGTCAACTTCATTCTCCAATGCATAATAAATAAGTGGGTGAATAATATGACAGATTTACTTACACACTCAAACAAGCCCATACCCCATAAGGAATTAAATTAAATTATGTAAGAAAAGTGAAATTACAACATTGAACTTGACTTGTAAAAATGCATAAAAAGGTCTAAATCTAACCCTCCAACCATAGGCAAGGTTGGTATGTAAATTTAAGAGGTATGGGACAAGTTTAACTTGTCCCACAAGCCTCCAAAATCAGCCTCCAAGGACAAATTCGAATTTCCAAGAAGGTGGAGTGTTTCACACTCAAAAGTTAACTTACACATCACTTACAAGGTCACTTACACATTACTTACTCATTCTTATAACACTTTAAATAATAACCAACAACCATATTAATTACATTCTCATGATATCTTATAATTAATTAACTTAATAACATGATTACTCACAATATTAACACCACATTAAATAAATAATGAAAGGGTAAGTTCACCACATAAAACACATGCAAAAATTAAACAAAAGGGAAAAAATAAAAGAAAAACATAAAATCCCTTGGTCACATTTGAAGGTGATCCCCCATGGGAATCCCTAGCACAAACAAACACACACAAACAAGTAAATTTGCCATGGTTACCTTGTTGAATTCATCTATAATTCCAAAGTGGTTGGTCTTCAATCCCCTGATGTTTGTTGTGATATTTTTAACATGCAAAAATACAAATACCTCCTTTGGCCTTGTGGCCATATCAGAACATCCAAATGAATATAAATATAATTTCAAGATCATCAATATATATGTGAATCACAACAATTATCATGACAATCAACAATATCACTCACAATTTCATTAACAACTATATCCCCATTAATTTTAATCTAATTTTCATTTTCTAGGTCTAATCAAATATCCAATTATTACAAGTCTGAATGACATCCATAATATAACCATGTCAAACAATATAACATCATCAACATATAAAAGTGTCTCTAATAATCATCATGCACCATATAAGAATCAAAGTCAACAATAATCCATGACCAAATATCTAACATCATACTGAATCAAAACTATAATAATGTCCATAATATAGTCTACAATGTCATGATTAGTATCAAAAGGGTGTCAAAGGGAAGTGGGCACTACGGTGCGTGTAGAACATAGAAACTTGCAATGTGATGAACCATGGATCAACTTTTTGACCCATGTGGCATAAGAGGAGATAAAAACCATCAAAAGGAGAAACTTGGAGAAATAGTTGTGATCACAAGTGGATTTTTTTAATTTTTTTGTTAAAAATGATGGAAGAGGTAAGGAGTGATCAATTCCTAGTCTCGATTTCTTGATAATTGAAGGATTTGGCTATCTTACCACTAGAGGAAGATTTTTGGGGTGAGAGGTTTGTTTTTATATCCTTCCATGATGCTTCCCAAGAAGTTATAATCTGTTACATATGGATAACAGATGATTTGTTACCATTTTTTCTAATTCAAGAACGCACATAGGAGCATTACAAGAAAGGAAATAACATCTCGTTTCCCAACTCCTACAGTAATAGGTGTTTCAATTTGGATAGTATTATTTGGATTCTAAGATAGGTCATCTAGATGAGATGGTGATGTAGTGTGGCTCCCAAGTTAGGTCATCTGGAAGCGATAGTAACTATGATTACTATATTTATTGATTGATTTTGAATGATATGAGTTTATTGAATAAGATGTATTTGGAAGATTACTCATAGAGATATTTTTCTTTTCCCTAGATTAGGTCATTTGGGGGAATGGATTTGAAGTATCAAAAGTATTTACCATCGTATAGAGTAAATTTATTTGTTGCTTAAATGATATCGAGAGAAAAATGTGATATTAATGTATTAGGCATGTCAATTGATTTTTTTATCTCGAGAGGAATTATAAGATGATCCTCGATTATATGCCCCCATTTCCGTGAAAGGGTGAGGGGTAGATAAATTAGCACTATGCTAAAAGTAAAAATTGTAAGGTTGGTAGTAGTGATTGAGAGATAGTATAGGAGATGAAGTAGTGGTGAGAAAGTATGTGTAGAAATTGAATAGTGTGTGTGCCATAATTTAAGATAGAGTGTTTAGAATTATATAGTACGGTGATAAACAATATTTTGACCTGAATTCCATAAATGGGAGAAAATGGAGTAATGAGGCTCAATATATGAGCCAAACCATGTGCTTGTATTAGTTGCAAGAATGGTAGAAAGTAACGACTATAGTATAGAGTAAAATTGAATTACTATATATATATATATATATATATATATAATATGAAAAAGGTGAATAATAACTTCATTTGAATTGAGAGTGAGTGTGATTTGAGCTATGAGTTGCGAGGATGCCATGTTTCGGGAGGATATTTGGAAAAAAATCAAGATTGTGATGATGGTCGTGGCTACATAGATGACTAGGAGTGGTATATATGACCAAATTGGGAATTTTTGTCAAATATGTTTATTTTTATCAGTTTTAGAAAATTTTGATCTTTTGTAAAATTGGTCATTTCGACCTATACTGAAGTAGAAAGGAAATTTTTGTCCTTCAGAAACCAATTCCTAGTTCTAGGTGCTAGTGACCTATGATGGGGCACTAGTGTTCATCTCCTCGGCGCTAGTGTCCAAGTGCTAGTTTTTTTGACTTGTTTGGTTAATTTAGACTATTTAGATGCTATTATGATTGAATTTGAAGTATATTTACATGTTAATTTTTGTTTCTTTTCTTTTCTATGTTTTGTACAGAAATATACACTCAAGGGATCTTTGCGCAGGGTGTTATTTGAGTATATTGCTGATTTTGGGGCTTACCGATGATGAGTGGGATGTATTAGACCATACTAGCTTGTGGCATATCACTATATTGGGGGAGGTACCTCATAATATATCACTTTTGACAAAATTGTGTGAGAGGTGGTGTGTGGATACTTACACATTTTCATTTTTGACAGGAGAGATGATGGTGACACTAGAGGATATATATAGGATATTGAGGTTACCTATCATCAGAGAGAGGGTACATGTTATGGCCATAGTAGATGTTTGTAGCTATATTAGGGATGCACATTGATATTTTGTAGGATCTTGAGTGCAGGCCAAGACATATATTAGATTGGATGTGATTATGAGATCTCGGGGTTTCGTGCTTACATAAATTCATTACAGTTGTATTAGCTTCATCAATGGTCATGGAGGGTGGTGGCGTTGGTATTTTTTACAAGATGCGTGATATTTTTCATAGGATAGAGGATCATGGTGTGAGATATGCATGGGTGCGGTGTTTTTAGACCATTTATATAAATATTTATAATGATTCACACAAGAGTAGGATCATGGTGGTGGTATAGGAGTGACCACCCTATTACATATATGGGCATATGAAAACATAACGATATTCATACCACTAAGTGGGCAACAGGATGATTGGTCTTAGCCAAATAATTTTGTAGTGGCCTGTAGATAGTTCTAGGGTGTGAACCTGTGCTAGATAGAAATTCCTAGGGGAGGAAATGAATGCCTCGGTTTCTAGTTACAATTAAGGCACAAGTCACCGCTTAAACATTTATGATCTGATATTTTTCCGGGTGAGAAGGTCTTCTCTCAAATAATTACTTTGTCACTTTGACTTCACTATTAGGTTCTAATCACACATATAACCTATAAAATAAATCCTAGTTATCTCGCACAAGCTCACAAACACATAAAATCTTAATAAAATATGCATTATGTGAAGTTGGACTAACCTCGGTGGTAACTCGATGAGTGAACTTAGTCCTAAGCACTAAACTACATTTTAGAATCCATGTATTTCTTTTTTATTGTGTTTGAAATTATGTCCTTCATCCAGGTTTGTGGTATGGAATTCATAACTTCCCTTCTTATACAATCTATGTAGTCAAAAATTTAGTGCCTTTGAATCGTAGTAGTAATATGTAGATGTGGTAGTCCTAGAGTAAGAGGATGGACACAACCACATATAGGTCAATGTTAGATTAGATGAGCCCTTGGGTAGTTATCTAGAGGTTGTGTAGATATTATGGAGGATAGGTAGAGAATGATGTTGAGTTGTGGTGCATTCAGCACATGATGTGGTTGGAGGACCATTTTCTAGGAGGGGCAGAGATATTCCATAGTGAGCGGGTATCTCGTTAGTTTGGGATGGCTTAGGACGTACCCTCAAAGCCATATTTATGGTGGTAATCTACTAGGGATATAAGACAATCAATATGGAGTCTAGGTCCCACAAGAGCACAACTAGTGTCCCTAGGTCCATATGAGGAGATCCATCCATAGGACCAATACAAGTGGATGATGTGGGGTACACAAAGGTGTATATATAGTGCTAGGTGACACACCAATGGGTGGTGTTGTTTCTAGTGGTTGTGGATGTAGCAGGTGGAACAACAGGTGGAGAATTTGGGGATCAAGAACCCACTCCTAAGATAAATGATGTGGAAATGAAAAGAGTAAAGTGTAAGTAACGTACCTTATTATTTGTTTACTTACTAATTATTTTTATGAATATGACAATGTAGTTGTTAATATGAGGTGTGTGTCATGTGGTTACAAAGTGATGCTTATTGAACTTTAATTGTGGATTCCTCCATATGAATTTTGAATTGAAACATGCCCCCATATGTTCTCATGGGTGGAGGGATGTTAGAGTGAGTGGATGTGATTATGGGTGAGCATGCCCATTTTTTTGAGCTAGTGGTGATAACAACGACCACATGTATAGTGTTGTTGAGTGAGAGGGATGAGGATCATGTAGAGACAGAGAGGATGAGACAAGATGTGGGAGGGGGTGGTTTAGCCCAGGATGTGTTTGCATGATATGTGGAGCTCTAGGGCTGATATGCAGAGCAGGTGGTAGAGAACTCCATCTTGGAGCCGCCTAGAGAGACACAGGGCTCGGAATTGACTACGTAGGGTGAAACTTTGAGTTCTAGAGCTCCCATGGTTGTAGATAGTAATAGTGAGGAGGACATATGATGTATTATATAGGATGTATTGAGGCATGGGGGATTTCCCAAGTGATTGTATTCTATAACTTTTATTCTCAATTAGATGGGTATATATATGCATTATTGATGGTTTATCCGGTGTTGATGTCTATTGTGTACTATATGATGATTTTTATAACACCTGGAAGTGATTGTATATTTTTTGGGTTTATATGCATTGTTGATATTGTTGAAATTTGTGATGATGAAAAGATAATTTTTAAATGGTGAATTGAATAAGAATTTCATTTGAATAACAATGAATATTATAGCATATGGTAGATAGAGATATATATGTGATGCAATGTGGAAATGAGTAGTAAATAGAGGTGATGAGATAATTGTATAGGAATGTATGATGATAAAATAATGATGCAATGATACTTTTATGATAAAAAAATTGTAATAGAAATAGGGAATCAAATTTGATGAGGTTGGAGGGAGGAAAAGGGATGACTTCCCTATAGTGTGAGAGTAAGGTTCATTTAATGCCCTCAATAGTCATGTATGAACCTATAGAACATGAGTGCATCATCAGGTAATGATATGGAGATGGGGATCATCTACCATAGGTTAAGAGGTCAGAAATGCACATTAGTAGCATGCAAAACATTGAGATCATTTGTGTGGGTTCCAAATTGGATGTTTGAGGAAACAATGCCAACAATTTGACATGTGATGGTAGGAGATTTGGAAGTGTGCTACTTGGGAATCCATTGTGGTGTGATAACAAAAGGGGTAGGTTAAAATAATGTGGAAGAGGGCAGGATAGTCAGAGGTGGATGAATGATGACCTTAACAGGTGGTGAATGAAACAAGTTAATAGTTGTAGAGGCTTGCATATGTGGAAGAGGAGAGAGATATTGATCACGAGAGCAGGTTTGAAAATAAATGACACCCATATATTATAATTTTTGGAGTCTATCATGAAGGTCATAATAATCATTGTCATTGTGGGGATTAATGTGGTGGAAATTACAAAATAGGTGTTCACAATTTTGGTACAGCCAGTTGATGAGTGCATTATTTGGCTCATTTATACCATTCCTATGGTTAATAAATTGACATTTAGATTTTATTTGCTAATGCATGGGGATGCTTTGTATAGTTATATCTTAGCAAGTTTGATGTATTTTCCTTTCTTTTGTTCATGCAACCTAGTTATCATATAACCTCCTACTAACTATCTTCATGAGGGAATATGATGATGTGTGTAGGGAAATGATGAATGTTTATTGCTGATGTAATTACGAAGTCCGAGTTTGGAGCTAGAATATGGGAGCAGAAGAATTTTTCCACCAGTCAACCTATCAGTATGGGACTTGTTTCTAACTGTCCCATAGGAATTTATGAGTTTTAGTTAATATTGATTAGTGGAAGATGTTAGTGCCACCTATTATGGAAAATTTTGTAATAGTTTGTGTCTATATTAAGACACCTTCTTAAGAACGTGTAGTAGTTATTTTTATATACTATGCAATATATAGCCTGTGGTATTTAGAACTATTCTTTTCATATACTAGATATTCTATGGAACTTATTTAAATTGATATAAGTAAGTGTCATTTTAAGGATCAAAATATGTTGAGATTTCCTCTTTTCTAAGGAGAGAAAGGGACCTCTCGACCGGGGAGACATGAGGTTGTTTACATTTACATACACATCTGGGTTTCTGATAAGTTTCACTGCAATCTCTATTTCAGTATGTTTCTACTTTAATATGTTTCATGCAATCTCAATTTGAACTTATTTGCTTTTCCTATTGGAATTTCTATTCGAACATGTGTTTCCCTTTACAAAAAGTTTAAATCAGCATATGCTTTTACTTCTACTGATTATTAGTTATGAGTGCGTAATTTCAATTATGTTCTTTCATATTCTATATGTGCATTTCCATTTAATTTAGAAGTCCAACTTTTAAACTTCATTTCATTACAGCAACTAAATTTTGTAGATTTATATTAAGATTCGTAGATTAGTAACAAACTTAGGAAAATCTCACAACAACCACCCCAACAAAAGACCCAATAGGAAAACTGGTTACATAAAGCTCCATTGCATACAACCTAGGACACAGCCCTAGTTTATAATGACACTAACAAAAGATTCAATTAGTTAAATGATTGGAGAATACAACGACCCATCATTTTTGGTGCCATTTCCGGGAACCCATAAGCACACCACATCATTTTTTCACTTCACATGCTATGGGTGTTAATGGAGTTCACATATGCAACTAGTAGAAGTCTTGAGCCTTGTTTCAATAACCAACCTTGATGCATAGGCCATGAGACGAACAAGGGATATTTACACCACGTAACATCCAACAAATATCTCCAAACATAATACATGAAGAGAACATTGAGAGTGACATTGAATCCAATTCAATGCCTAGAAATATTTTTGAGCATCTTACATCCTCGACCATCACTCAGAAATGGGGGACCATGGGAATAATGGAGATTGACCCTTGGGTAGAACCTTCACTTATCCCATTTTCTTAGATGAGGATGAGCACACACCCATGAAAAACATCTCACCATCCATCCTCTCTATTTTTTAGGCATGTCTATGGAAGATCTCGATTAGTTCTTGTTTGAGTTCAAAATTCTTTGCCAAACCTATGACTATAGAACCAATAATCAAAAACTCAAACTCTTTCCTTCCACTCTCAAAGAATCTGCTATGAGATGGTTCATGGGGTTGTCCTCTAACTCCATTGATTCTTGGGAAGCCATGGAGACAACCTTTTTAGATAAATACCAAGACTACTGTAGGGGAAGGGATAGGAAAGAAGAGTTCTTCCAAAGACAAAAAAGAAGATGAAAATCTAGAGGATTATCTGGATAGATTTATCTTTCTTCATCGACGGAGTGGTTATGAGTTACATGTAGACATCACTAAGATAGTTTTCCTTAAAGGAATTGATGAGGAAACCAAAGATTCCCTCCATCTTATGGGAGGAGGAGATGTGCATAAAATTACTATGGAACAAATCACTGAGCTATGTAGAAGTTACTCCAAAACATGAGGGGGTATAAGGAAGAGAAAAACATCCAATCTTGCCCTAGGTACCTATGAACTTTTGGAGGAAATGGATAACATGAAAATAGACATTTTTTTATAATTAACATCAACCATAGATGGGCTTAAGGCCAAAACCAATGCTTCCAAAGAACCTTTGGACATATATTTCCCTAAGTGTAGGAAGAGACATCCCCTGAGAGAATGTCCTTTGGATGTTACAGACATGTGTTTGATCTGTGAAGTTGCTAACCACGACACTAAGCATTACACCTTCTTATCACAATTGAAAGGAGGCTTGAATGTTGTCTCTCAAGATGATGCAGAGGTCAACTTTGTTCAAAGGCCAAATAATCAAGCTGTATATTCCCTTGACCTACTCAGAACCCCGGAGGATGTCATGGCCTAGTTAGGCTCCTCAGCCTACTTGGGGACAACCTGAGTGGACAACATCAAATTGGATGACTTACCCACATCCACCACCCTAGATGAATCCCTACACTTAGCTAGGTTGGACACCACTAACCCCAACAAGTCCATGGCACAACCAACAGTGGGTACCTCAATAGAATCCTAACCAAAACTAGCAATGGGCACCACAATAGAACATTAATCAAAAACAGAGGTTCCAAAAACCACAACAAGATTTAATGACCCCATTGCAAAACTATCAACAACATAGATAGGTAACACAAACAAAACTTCTAGCTCATCCTATAGAAAACCCTAAAAAATTAGTAGACTGCTTTAATTAATGAAGCAGGACCAAGTAATACAATGCAAGTTAATACTATTGGTAATTTGAGACTAAGGTTTGGGAAAAATTGAATCCTCCTATTGTTATCATGGAAATTCCTATAGACACTGATAAAGATGAGATACTTGAGGAAAATGAAGGAACTACACCTTCTCCAAAAACACAAAACACTCAGAATGGTCAAGAAACTAATCAAAATTCCCATAAAGCTCCTTTTCCTGAGTGGTTATAGGACACTTGAATTACTGATGAAATGACGCTAGTTCAAGAATTGAAAAAGGTGCACATTGAGGTCCCACTTTTGTGAGAAATAAGGGACATTCCAGAATTAAACCAAACCATTAGAAATGAGTGTATAAAGACACCTGGAAGAAAGAAGAAATACCCAAAGACCATCAGGGTGGAAGGAAATTTGGTTGATCTTGTTGCGTTGGAACACTTATTTCACCAAAATATGGGGATCCTGGGAGTCCATTCATTACCATTTGTATAAACAATTAGTCAATATCTAACATTTTGGTGGATCTTGGTGCTGCCATAAATGTTATAACAATAGATATGTTCAATTTGTTATCCTTGATAGGACTACAACCTACCAATACCATTCTTCAATTAGCAGATCAGTCCATTATTGTACCAGATGGTGTGATTGAGGATATAATGGTCACTGTTGAATCCTAGGAGTATCCTATCGATTTTATGGTCTTACAGCCTAAAGCTTGGAAATTGGGATATCCAGTCATTTTGGGATGACCTTGGTTGGCTACTGTTGCTGCATATATTGACTATAGGTTGGGAAAATGACTATTCTAAATGGGCATAAATCCAAACATATTTCATTATATCCTCTTGCCCAACCTTATGTGTATGCTTGTGAACATGTATGGGTGGATTCTTTGGATACTAATTCTCTGAGTTCTTCTTATTTGGCCACCATTGCAGTGCAAAACCATATGACGGAAGTTGTTGAGTCATACACACTGACTGATGCAAAGGGCTCTGTGACTATGGAAATCAGCACTGTGGCTACGGAAATTGGAACTTTGACTGTAGACCCATTTGTTCTAGACATGACCAATACTATTGCCTTGGTAAGTGATACTTCTAATGAAGCTTGTAAAGAAATCTATGCTTATAATACAAAATCCACAGTCTCTAATTTCTATTGTCCTTTAACCAAGATTTTGTCTCTTGAAAATGTACCCATTTTGCACATGCTTCAGCCCCATGTTTTCCCATTGAATTCTTTAATCACCAATGTAGAGCTTGCCATTTTGGAAGATACCAAACAAGTTCCTATTGACATAGGGAAATAAATGACCATTGGTAATAATTTGGAGGCCAACCAAGAGGCTAGGGTTCTCAATATTTTGAGGAAACATTCCCACACTTTTTCTTGGGATTACACCAACATGAAACGAATTCATCCTATAATCTATACTCACCATATCTACACTGAATATGTTAAACCCATAAGGCAGCCACAAAGAATAATTAACCCAAACCTTAGAGACATTGCCAAAACGAGATAGTCAGTGGGTCTCACCATTAGTTATAGTTCCCAAGAAAAATGGTAAATGGAGAATTTGTGTTGACTATAGGGAACTTAACAAATCCACCAAGAAAGATTATTTTCCCTACCTTTTATTGACCAGGTTCTAGACAATCTCACCAGTAAGAAATATTTTTCTTTCTTGGATGGGTTTAGTGGGTATAACCAAATAAGTATTGCACCTGCTGACCAGGATAAAACCACCTTTACTTTCCCTTGGGGTACATTTTCTTATCAAGTCTTACCTTTTGGGATTTGTAATGCACCTGCTACATTTCAGAGAGCAGTCTTGGCCATTTTGTAGATCTTACAAATGACTGTGTTGAGGTTTACATGGATGATTTCACTGTCCATGGATCCACTTTTGACGAATCTCTAAATAACCTTGAAAAAGTATTGAGCAGATGTGAGCAAACTATCCCTGAGTCATGAAAAATGTATGATGATGGTTGATCAAGGAATTGTCTTAGGTCACCATGTTTTTGCCAAAGGTATACAGGTCGACCCCAAAAATATTGCAGTCATCACTCAACTACCTACACCAACAAATCAGAATGACATCAAAAGTTTCCTTAGACATGCAGGGTATTATCGGTGATTCATTAAATACTTTAGTAAAATTTCTGCACCTATGTTTTCATTGCTGATAAAATATTGCATTTTTGAATGGTCCCCTCACTGTCAGTGGAATTTGATATTATCAAGGAGAAGCTGACCACAACCCCAATCTTACGAGGTCCCGATTGGGGGAAACCTTTCCATATCCACACTAATGCCTCCAATATAGCTATGGGAGCTATTCTTGGGTAGAAATATGAAGAGGATCACATGTATGCCATTTACTTTATTAGTAAGAACCTGAATCCTACGAAAAGAAACTATACCACTACGGAAAATGAGTTTTTAGTTGTTGTGTATTCTTTGAAAAATTTGACATTACATCACTGGATATAAAATCTTTGTTTATACTTACCACTCTACCATCTGATATTTGATGAATAAACCAATAGTCAATGGTCAGATTATTAGATGGTTACTCTTGTTACAGGAATTTAATCTGACCATTATTGATAAGCCTGGAAAATCTAATGTTGTTGTTGATTTTATTTTGAGATTGAATGTTTCAAGTGATGAAGAGGCAGTTCAGGATCAATTTCAAGAAAAACATTTGTTTTTTATATCAACTCAGACTCCATGGGTTGCTGATCTTGTAAATTGTTTAACCACAAGGAATTTTCCTACCTATTTTACTCATAAAGAGAGATAAATATTGGTTATAGTGCAACATATAAATGGTGCAATGGAATTGTGTTCAAATGTTGTCTTGATATTGTTCTTCACAGGTGTATTCAAGAAGATGAAGTATACAAAAAATGCAAGCTTGTCATGATGAGCCAGGAGGAGGACATTACTTAGTAAAGAGGACAATTCACAAAATCCTTGGTGTTGGGTACTATTGGCCTTCCCTCCACAAGACTGTCAAGAAGTATGTGTGGCAGTGTGATGCATGTCAAAGAATGGGGAAGCCTACACTCTCAATGGAAATTCCTCTTAATCCTCAGTTGGTCTTAGGACCATTTGAGAAATGGGGAATTGATTTCATTGGACCTTTTGATCCTCCATATTTTGGGAAAGAATACCTCTTGGTATGCATGGACTACATTATGAAATGGGCTAAAGTTCAAGAATTATCACCTGCTAAGGAGGATGCTTTTGTTGATTTCCTATACAATCAGATATTGCTATGATTTGGGGGCCCCAGGGCCATTGTATTTGATCAAGGTCCTCAATTTGTGTCTAAAATGATCAAGGATTTTCTTGAAATCTACCAAATCAAGCACTAGAAATTGTCACCATATCACCCCCAATCCAATGGGCAAGTGGAAGTCACCAACAGAGAACTTGAGAACATTCTCACTAAAGTGGTCAGTGTTGATAGGAAAAATTGGGTACCAAAACTTCCCGAGGTAGTTTGGGCCTATAACATGACCTAGAAAACCACTACTGGTTTTCCTCCCTATGAGTTAGTATATGGGAAGAAGCCATTATTACCTGTTGAGTTTGAGTTATGCACCTAGAGAAAAACACTTGAAGTCAGAATCAATTTGAATGAAGTAGAATACGAATAGGTGGTGCAGCTGAATGAATTGGATGAGATGCAGATGGAAGCAAAACAACAGATGGAAATTCTCCAACATCATAGGAAGACCTGACATGATGCTCTATTGGCGAGAAAATTTTTCAGGTGGAAAAACTTGTGGATTTCTTGCCAATGCTATGGGAATCTAAGTCCCTCTACTTAACCTGAGATGCATTTGTTGTATGTGCATACGAGAGAAAGTTTGGATTTTGTTGTGGTATTTTGACCTGGGATCCAACAGGGGCACTCTACTCGAGCCTATGGAAAAGATATCAATCTCTTGCTAGGTAATTCTTACTCGTAGAGTGGGAAATGGGAGTGATAAAAGAGGTAGGAGAACTAATGTTGTAGGTAGAAAATTAGATTCCTACACACACACTAGTTAGAAACTTCAACACATGCATTTATGGGAAGAAACAACTCTGCGAATAGCAACAAGACCAAATAGAATTTATTGATCACCAAGTATCAAGAAACCCCTTAGTCAAAGAAAGCTAGAAACTCCTTATATTGATTGCTCAAATCAAAGTTGTACATAATGTGGGAATGGAAGAAATTTGAGAGGGGAAGAGAGTAGAAGAAAATGGCTATCTCCTTTGCTTTCTCTAGGTACAATGCACTCTTGAGTTTACAAGATCAATTACCAACCCTTTGAAATGGGAATGACGTTACAATTTATAGAAGGAGAGGTGACTTATCATCTTCCTCATGACCCTCCATATGCCTTATTTCCAACTTTAGACTATTCATATTCCTACCAAAATAATTAAGCCCCTTTTATAAAATCAAGGCGACTTAATTTACATTATGTTTCTAAAGTCACTTTTAAGTGACTTAAAGGCATATCAAAAAGTGCAAACCCCAATGAAGAATTAGAACATTTGAAAGTGAGAGAAAGTTGGGGAAGAGGAGAGAGAAAGAGAGAGAGAAGAAGAAGAGGAGATGTCACCTAATGAAGTCCGTTGATACTCGTTGATGGAAAGCTCCAAATGCAGTGAAAATAAAACTCCTTCCATGATGTGAAACTCATCCAAATTAGCTCATGAACGCTCACCAAGTTGAATGAACTAAGGTGGATTTTGAATGCCCTGTGAAAAATGACTAAGATGCTCCCAAACAATGATGTCCCCTTAAATGATTATCCTTGTACATCCCATTGTGCCAAAAATTCTCTTTGAGTGTAACTTACTATTTTTATTCAAAGTGTGAAAAAGAAACTCCCTTGATCCTCTACTAAGTGTTGTGACCTTGATTCCCCTTTCTTCCTATGTTCCTCACTCCTTTGGATCAAATTTATTTTTTTAGTAGGTACTTGAGGGATCACTTACTATTTTTAGTAAGTACCAAAAATTTCCGTTCTGGTGAATTCTCAGCTATAGTGCACCTCTAATGTCTTCATCTCCTTCGCAGGTTTTTCTATTGATGACTTTCCCAAAATAGCAGTTCCTATGGAGTAGACATACTATTTTTAGAAAGTTGGCCTCTAGGAGTTGGATTGACATGGAATGAAGTTTTTTTATATGGGTTTTTTCCTAATATCATCCCTTTGAAATTTCACGCCGCCCGCTTAATAATCCAAGAGATTTTAAAGTTTTAATTTTCGGACTGGTAGTGCTTCAGGGTATGGCAGCCATTAACGGACCTCAGAATTGAAGGTCTGATTTTCCCCTCCATTCAAAGAAAATTATATTTTTTATGTGGGTTTTTTCTTGTAGTGCTTCACGTGCAATCTTACTTCAATTCGACAACCGGTTTGACAGGAAATCCCACTTCTTTCTTCGTTGAGCTGGAAAGGAGAATTCTTCATTGTGAATGCTCTATCACATGAGGGGGGAGTTTGAAGGTTTATTTTTTATGGTCTTGGGAAAAGGAATGAATAGATACAAAAATTTTGTTTCATGCACTAGCTTGAAATATTTCTTTAGATCTTCATTTTTAGGCTATGGAGATTTTCACTATTTTCTTCCTTTTGTTCTTTGTTTCTCCTTCTCGTTTTGATGAAAAATCCTTCTGAGACCTACACATCACTATGGGGAATGTGTTTCATTTCTTGGGTTGAGCAGGTCTGAGCATTTTCAATGGTGGAGTGATGGTAGAATGTTGCAGAGGAAGGATGAAGATTGTCTGTGCACGAGAGTGGAAGCAGCTGGAAGCACTGAGCAACAGTTAGATTTTTTGAATTTTTTGAAATCATGGAAGGAGAAGCTTGGGATAATTTTTCATGACTTGATGTCCTTGACCTCATGTAACATCCACATTTTAATACTTTAGAACAAGGAATTTTTTATTAGTGTTTTCTAATTCTAAATACATAATTTAGAACACACAGATCATAACAATCATGCTTATAACAAATAACCATATGCAGCTGTAATGACTTGGTATACCACCTATCTATTCATTTCATGACTCGGTGAACTACCAATCTATTCATGTGTATCTTATAGTTTGGTGTTTTCAACAGTAACACTTCATTCTCGTGGTTCTCCACCTAAACTGGGATTTCGAGTGCTCTGTCCAAGGAACCTATCTGAATAATTGTTACCATTATTCATCGGCATCACGTTCCTTAGACTAGGTGACATAGGACATCGCAATCAACAGCTTGCGATACTTTGGCCAAAGATTTGAAACATACTATTTATGTTACTTATTCCTTGACGACATACTCGTCAATCTGGAATACGTCCTTCACCCCACTTCAATGTTATATAAAACGTCTTATAATAACTGTTTTTAGTCCCCCTTGCCCCAAGTTTTCACTCTGGATCAGGTTAATATCATAATTCATGTTATAAGGATGCCCTTGAAGACTAGGGGTAAGCTGACATACTGGGTCAACCAATGTTAACCCCGTGTGTCAAGGTACCCTGAGTCTCAAAGGGCTGCCTCATAACATGTCTATGGTCCTAACCAGTCCCGAAGGGAAATCTTGATCAAGTTTCGAGTGTAAATCTTAACGATCAATGTAGAAGGGTGTTTCCATATGTCATCTGCATTGTTGTATCCTCGAGAAGATCCTAATCTTCTCAAAGGTACAACCCTGCAGTTGACATGTGTCAACATCCTACGAAACAACCTCGAAAAGATGTACATACCTCCAAGAATTTACTTAAGTTGAGTTATATTTAGATTACAGGCCCCCTTAATTGGGTAGTTTTCCCTAACCCTGGGTCCCACACTTTTAAAGTTACCTTTGTAAATAGATTCAGTTTCACGAGAAAAGTCTTAATAAGATTTGAGATGGTTTCAAGATGTCGATTGGTACCTAACAACCATGTACCCTTAGAATAGGACAACAGCCCTAAGTTTTCCCATTAGGAAAAATAAATAAACCAGCAAGGGTTCATAACAACCTTAAAGACTGAATCATATCAGACTTATTACCATTAAGACATGGTGATTTATAACCATCAATTACATTGCTTTGAATTAGAACATTAAGAGAGTAATAGAATACTCTTCTAGTTATAGCCACATTTTAGGGCGTAGTTCAACCTCAACGTTCCCTAAAAATGCAGTGGTCTAATTTCCAATTTAACCATATTCATAATATATAAGAATTACTAACCAGAAACATGTAGTATTCAGCCACATAATTATACAAGGCTTACTTAGGGAATCCATCTAGACCCCATTGCATATAACAACAAGAATGCACACACATTCACAAAGATAATAGGTAAATCAGGTCAACAAGTAAGTATCACAATCCACATAAGTAATATCTCTCTATTTCATTTATTCCCAAACCTATACAATTACAACCTATGCACTTCAACATATTTTAATACAATAGTCTTTAGCAAAAGAGTAACTTTCTTCTATAGTACAATTAGAAAAATCATGTCGAAATTCTTCATAATAAAAAAAACAAGATTAAATAGTCTATGCATCATTTCAGATCTTCTTGCCTTTACCACTTAAGATGACAATCAAAAATGCTAGAACGGGTCGGGCTTCAATTGGGCCGAGCATGATAAGCACTAATTCTTAAAACAATTGCATTCCACCAATTGTTTTCATTAAACAATCCTATTTAAATGACATCAATTTCATCAAATCCATAATCATGAATCACGCTAGTTTTCTTTCTACCATTATAATATGACTTTATAACATAACTCATATTATAGTTACAATTTCAATTTAAATCTTTTTCGGATGATTCATCTTATACAAGAAAATAAGAAGAAACAATATGAATCTTAAGTACCTAGCCATCCGAAAACCAAGAATAGTGTCAATCATGTTATAATCACTCTAAACAAAAGAATGAAACCTTCTTAAGGTATGCAACCAACAGGTTTGCATAAAAAAATTTAAAAAAAGCATGATTACTGCCTCAAGCAAGTTCATCTAGCGGATTTCCTTTAACTCTATCATATCAAATTCATAAACATTGATAAGTAAGCAAAACTTTTACTACAGGCTACTTTTATACAAGTAGATAATAAACTGAAATTCTAAATCAGGATAATAATCCTACTAATAAAAGAAAGGAGACTTCTAAGTTAAGATTTCACCACTTACCACTCTTCCCACTTAATTTTTAACAGTCTTTTCATCTCATAACCATACTGTAGAGTTCCTTATAGAATTCTATAGAAGAGCTCATTAATTTTTCAAGAGAGAGAGAGTGAAAATACCTTCCTTCTTCAAATTCCTATAACAACTATCTTTCATAACTCAGAGGAAGGAACAGAGAGATCAGAACTCTATTTTAATCAAGTTCAGAACTATACTAACTTCCAAGAAGTAATATATATTCTCTAATTCAATCAAGGAAAAAGAAGGCAAGTAAAAAAACTCTTAAGTTCACCAATAGCTCTAGTCAGGTAGAACCGACTTAAAAGTTGCCTATAGATCCCTGCGGTCTTACGATTGTACATTAAACAAAGGCCAATAATTGTTACAAAACGTTATAAATGTTCTAATCTCAGACCACAATCTTGATCTAAGTAAACAGTCTACATTTCACCCATTACTCGAATCATTTTGGACTAAGAGTTAGGGTAACTGTCCCATTACCATTACTTACCAATGGATCAAAACTAATTATTTCCAACCATTACACTTTGTTAGGTTGTTAAATCGTTCCAAGATACCAAACCAAAATGCATGTACAAAGTTAATAGTTGAATTCTAAATACAGATTTCAAAATCACCTCAGGTAACATCAAACACAGTCCTTTCTTAACCAAATATTAAACATAATTTCCATTCATGCAGATCTAGGATCAACCACGAATTGTCAGGGAATAGAGTTCCTCCAAGTACGTTTCCTCCAAACATATCCATGTTCCTAATATCCATGTAAAAATCACAAAAACAACAATTACACCAAATACTTCCTTACTCACAGAACCTATATTCATAAGAACATTCAGACCCCTTTAAAATAAAGGTACAGGCTTAGAATTCAACAATATTTCCAACTCACACGACTAAACCAGTCGAGTTTTACAGAATAAACTAACATTCCAACCACAAAATCAACTACTTACTTTCCTGAACATGTCCAGTAATAGTTAGAGTTCATACGGTGAAGCAACAATCAAATAATCCAACCATATTCGAAACAACAGTTAATTACAGTGGTGTTTTCAAACACGAAATCATCAAGCATGAAGTCTATCATGGAGCTAGTTTTTAATCCAATACCTCAGCTAGATAAAGAAAACATAAAACACTTCCAACAGAAAGTGAAACCCATATTGTATTCACAGCATGGAAACAAGAATTAAGAAGCAGGTTTCATCCAGGATCTACATACAACCCAGAATTCCCAAATCAACAAAAAGAAAAACCAATACATTGCTACCAGCCAAGCCGACTGTGCACAAATCATCTGAACAAAGTTGTTCTAATGAAAACATTTAAAGGAAAGCAAGATTTTTAAAAGTTAGGGCCTATCATGCCTGATAGTGTCGCTAAAAATTCGAAGAAGACCTCTGAATGCACTCCCACCTTCTCTTCTTCTTCCATAAAAAACTAAACAACAAAATATTGTCACCTCCAAGCCTTATATATTTCCCGAACATAGGAGTAAATTTGAAACTCTCAAAATTTCCATGCAACGAAGAGTAGATGGCTGGTTCGAAGAACCAGTGCTCATGTAGAGTGAAAAAAGAATGCATGGAAAACAAAACAACCAAGAAAAATTCCACTTGCATGCCTTTCCAAGCAATCCACACTCGAGGCCCGATGCTCATTAATTTCATTTATTTTTATTCTCCCGCTTATTTTCCATTGCCACCATTGCCAAAGTTGGTGAAAGCTAAAATAACATAAACAAACATTCCCATCCTTAGATATCTTTTGCTACGTAAGACTCTCTTAGCAAATTTAACCTTCGCTAAACACAGCGACACAATATTTCCTTCATCCTTATCCTTTCTTAAATTCCATGGAAACTACATGCCCATGACTCTTGCGACCCTCCATAGGTCCCCCCTTCATAGGATTAGTGTAGGATAGGTTAGTGACTTAGGTTAGATCATAGGTAGACTTAGTCTCATTTCCATAGGATATAACATTAGTCACCCTCCATAGTGATAGGTTTAGTTAACCCTTAGGAGTATTAAGCTCATAGTTTTAGGACTAGGTTAGATTAACTAACCTTGCAACATTAGGTTATAGTTTAGGTTAAAACTACTAACCTTACTGATTCTAGTCTAGGTCCCCTAAATAGGACTAATCAGTAATAGAGTTCAAACAGGATAAAACATTCCTAGATCAGATTCGTTTGACATCAAGTACATTAAGCTTTAGATATAAAACATAAACATCTTACCTAGCTTAAGGTCTAGGTCCTTCCTGATGTTATGATAACTGGAGCGATTCTAATTACCATGATCAGCCAGAGTTAACCTCTAGAATTGAACATTCAAAATTCAGTCAGACTTAGTAACTTTCGAAAAGTCAATACAATTTTCTCATCTTGAATAAAATTAAAACATTCCTTGGATCAATGCAACTGATCCAAGGTTGAGTCATAAAGGTGGATAAATCCACAATCTTCCAAAAATCAGTTTGTACTCAAATGCGAAGAATGAAAGAAACGAAAGAGTCCAAGCATAATCCGGTTCAGTCAAAGATCTTAAGAGTAGAAAAGATATAATCCATATCAAGAATGACTTTCCCAAACCAAAGGAACATGTCCTTATACAAGAGAAATCATATATCAGCACTTGAATGCTTAGGAGAAAGTAATAATAGTTCGGGTGTTACATACTTCCTCCTAAAAGATTCATCATCCCGATGATTACATCCTTCAATTTATCTTCTCGTCAATCAATTCATTGGCTCTCTGAAAAAATTAACTATTTCAAACTTGAATAATTTCATAAATTAGTATCATGATACCATTTATTCAACCTGAATAAATGTTTTCCCCAAAACTGGCTTACATAAAGACATGTAAAAGATAAATTCATAATAATAATTTTTTTATCACCAATCAATGATTCAATTCTGTTCAAAAAGAAAGGGAGAAGAAGTTTTCATCTCTTCCAAATTTTCCCGAGTTTCACTTTCTTCGTTAAAATGGTCCCACTGGACCTTACATTGCTGTATTTCTTGATTTCTCAAATGTAATTGGCGAGTTTCCAACACTCGAGTGGGTTTAACCACGATTATTCCTAGGTCTTGGACCTACAAGGAATTCCAATTTAACACATGTGACAAATCTGAAACGTATTTCTTAAGCAAAGAAATATGGAAAACATCATGCATTCGTGACAAAGTAGGTGGTAATGCTAATCAATAAGCTACGGGATTGATTACTTCGATAATTTCGAAAGGTCCCACAAAACGAGGTGATAACTTGGCAGCCTTGCCAAAAGTTATAGAACTCTTTCTTGGTTTAACACGAAGAAAAACCTTTTCACCAAGTTCAAATTTTTGGTCAACCCGCTTTAAGTTAGCATAACTCTTCTACCTATCTTCGCTTCCTTCAATCGTTCACAAATCATTTTAACTTGTTGTTCCATTTCAGTAAGGATTTTAGGCCCAATCACCTCTCTATCCTCAATGCTATCCCAACTAGTAGGGGTTCTACATTTTCTTCCATAAAGTGCCTCAAAAGGTGCCATTTTAAGAGAAGAGTGATATGTGTTGTTGTATGTAAATTCAACTAATGGGAGATACTCTTCCCATTTATACTGTTGATCCATGTAATACATTTGTAACATATCTTCCAACACCTGATTTACTCTCTCAGTTTGTCCATCCATTTCTGGATGATATGCAGAACTGAAGTTTAGTTTAGTTCTAAGAGCCAGAATAAGCATTTTCCAAAATCTTGATGTCATTCTAGGATCCCTGTCAGATATTATTAATTCTGGTACTCCATGTAACCTAAAAATTTCGTGCACAAATATTTTAGCTAATACAGGAGAATCATCCTTTAGATTTTCGGTGATAAAATGAGCTACCTTCGTTAGTTTGTCAACAACTACCAAGATAACATCATGTTTATTTCTTGACATAGGAAGCCCTTGTACAAATTCCATGCTTATTACTTGCCATTTGTACTGTGGTATGCTATGGGGATATAATAAACCAGCAGGGTGCATGTGTTCTGCCTTCATCTCGCTAACATTCCAGACAATGAGTCACAAAGTTAATAACATCCTTTTTCATTCCTTTCCAAAAATATTGTTGTTTTAGATCAGCAAGCATTTTAGTAATACCCGGGTGTCTAGAAAAGGGTGAATTATGAAATTCAGCTAACAATTTCTTTCTCAAATCATTTAGCAAAGGTACATATACTCTATTTTCATAACGTAAGATTCCTTCATTATCAAAATGAAAACCTTTATACCTTTCATCTTTTGGTTCTGCAGCAAGCGCTGCTTTTACTTGTTGAAAGTATATATCAGATTCTAATGCACTTTTCACCTCATCTTTAAACTGAGTTCTTAATGTTATAAGAGTAGAAATGTGCTTCCTACGACTTAGAGCATCTGCTACTCTATTCTCCTTTCCTTTTATGTAACTAATATCAAAATCATATTGAGACAAAAAATCTAACCACCTTCGTTGTCTTGCATTTAGATTAGGTTGAGTGAAAATGTATTTCAGCCCAAGATGATTAGTTTTCAACTCAAAAGGTTTCCCAAGTAAATAGCGTCTCCAAACTTAAAGTGCATGAACAATGGTAGCAAGCTCTAAATCATGAGGGGCATAATTCAGCTCATGTAACTTAAGTTTTCTACTTTCATATGCTATGACATGATGATTTTTAACAAAACAACTCCAAGGCCTTCCACAAAAGCAGCATTCACAAGGTAGTAAAATCTCCATTAGGGTCAGCTTATAGCTAAAATAGGTGCTAAAGTCAACTCGACTTTTTAGAATTTTAAAAGCAGATTCACGGTTATCATTCCAAACAAATTTCTTATCCTTTTTCTATAATGAAGTTATCGGTGCAACAACTTTAGAAAAATATTTAACAAATTTTCTATAATAACAAAGCAAGGTCCATGAAGCTTCTTACTTCATGTACATTCTTTGGTGCAGGACATTTGGTTATTACCACTATTTTAGAAGGATCTACAGCAATTCCTTCTCTACTCATGACATGACCCAAATAGTGAACTTCAGTATCAAATAAAGAACATTTGGATAACTTACCGTATAGCCTTTTTTTTCTCAAAATTTTCAAAACTACCTTCAAATGCTCATTATGCTTGTCAACACTTTTAGAATATATGAGAATATCATCTAAGAATACAAGCACAAACTTGTCCAAATATTCTTGAAAGATATTATTCATTAAGTTCATAAAAGTTGCGGGTGCATTAGTTAATCCAAAGGGTAAAACCGTGAATTCATAATGTCCGTACCTTGTCCGGAAAGCTGTTTTATGAATATCTTCTTCTTTAATTCTTAATTGATGATACCCAGATTGAAGATATATCTTGGAATAAACCGATGCTCCATGCATCTGATCAAATAAATCATCAATTCTTTGAAGTGGGTATCTATTCTTGATTTTTTCCTTGTTTAACATCTGATAATCAATACACAGTCTAAGTGTTCCATATTTCTTTTTCACAAATATCATTGGCACTCCCTAGGGTGAAACACTTGGTCTAATAAAACCTTTAGACAAAAGTTCTTGCAATTGATCCTTAAGCTCGACTAACTTTGTAGTATTCATTTGATAAGGTGCTTTAGAAATGGGATCCATCCTGGTTTAATTTCAATGGTGAAGTCAAATTCCCTTTTGGGTGGTAAACCTAGTAATTCTTCCGAAATACATCTTTGAAACTTTGTAGTAAAGTGGGTATCGTTTCGTGAATTCACCATCTTCTTCTGCAGATTCGATATCTTTACTACATATAAGGTACATCCTTTATTTTTATCTTTTTAAAGTTATATAGATGACAATTTCCTAACCAAAATTTTCCATTTTACACCTTGATTCTCTCGTTGTTTTCTCGCAGATCATCTAAACATCTTATATATTTTTCAAAGCAATCCACTTTTGCTTTATGGTCAGCTTGCTTGATTAATGTCGATGACAACGTCATAGGATCCCAAAGGTGCAACATAGAGGTCAACTTCCATGGAAAAGTTAGGTAAGTCAAGGAATTCCCCAAAAAGACACATACTAACTATATGAACATAGTTATTACCATACTGTACAATCCAAGATTTATCCATTTTTCCAACTTTTCTTTTAAGTTTCGAAGCGAGTTTACTAGAAATAAAACATTCAGTAGCTCCTGTATCAAAAAGAATAGTTACAGTTATGCCAAATAACTTACCAGGAACTTCTATAGGTGTCACTTGCTTTTCAACTTGCTTGTCTGCTACTGCAGCATGTATCTTATGTTATTGATTACGATCATCCTTCTTCAAAGGACATTGGTTTGCGTAGTGATCTTTGCCACAATTATAGCAACCTCCTACAGGTCCCTTTTTAGGCTCAAAATCACTTCCAACCTTAAAATTATCACATTGGCCTCCATAGGACTTCTGCCCATTATTATAATTCTTGGCAAAACTATCCCTTACATTTCCAAATAGGCTTATTTGTTGTCGTTTTCTTATTATTATCCACTGAAAAATTATTTTTGTTGCCAAAATTTTTCCATGGCCCCTTCTTGGGTGTAAGAGAAGTTGAAGAAGGGTTTGGAATCTTCTTTCACACTTCCTCTTTATGAGCAGAAATAGCCTTTAATTTTTCTTGCCTTATGGATTTTTCAACAACCCCTTCCATAGTGGTTGGGCTGTGAACATCAACCTCTCCTCCAATCACGGGGTTTAGTCCCATGATGAATTTCCATATTCTGAACTTCTCATCAGTTTGATATTGTGGTACGTACTTGAGGAGTTTCGTAAACCACTCCCAGTACTCAATTACAGTTAGCTTCCCTTGAACTAGGTTCTAGAATTTTGCCATTTTCTGATCATAGAAAAGTTGTGGCAGCCAACGTTGCCTAAAATAGCCTTTAAATTGATCCCAAGTGATGTTAGTTTCATCAACATTTATCTCAGCCTTTACAGCTGTCCCACCATGAAGATGCTTCATGGGAAAGCCGATATGCTCCCCAAATAGCTTTAGTCTCCTCTGAGAAGTTTCTTATTGCAAAGTACTTCTCCATTTCATTGAGCCAATTCTCAGATCCATCTCCTAATGTGGTGCCATCAAATTTAGGTGGACTTATCCTTTTTATATCATTAGTGAGTTTCACTGCCAACCTGGCCTTTTTGTTTTCTGGTTGGACAGGTACATTTCCATTGTTATTACCAACACTCATATCGGGTTGTCCTTAGGAGGTGGCGATTGTTGTTACCAGCTTCATCGTCCTCCTCATTTCCCATCACTTGCTGTTTAAGTACAGCCAAATGATCTCTTGTGTCCAATAGGGCAGCAAGGATCTCATCAAGTTTTTGGGTTGTTGCCACCCCTTCTTCAGGTGGAGAATTATTTGTAACATTTCCCCTTGTTCTAACCCTTTTTTGTTACAAGAAAATTCAGGTTTTTATCAAATTATGGTCACAATAGGTCCAAGAGCTGCAACCTTCAGCTCTGATACCAAGATGTAACATCCACATTTTAATACTTTATAACAAAGAATTTTTGTTTATTAGTGTTTTCTAGTTCTAAATACATAATTTAGAACACACATATCATAACAATCATTCTTATAACAGATAACCATATGCAGCTGTAATGACTCAGTATACCACCGATCTATTCATTTCATGACTTGGTGAACTACCGATCTATTCATGTGTATCTTAGAGTTTGGTGTTTTCAACATAACACTTCATTCTCATGGTTCTCTTCCCTAATCTAGGATTCTGAGTGCTTTGTCCAAGGAACCTATCTGAATAATTGTTACCATTATTCATCGGCATCACATTCCTTAGACTAGGTGACATAGGACATCGCAATCAACAGCTTGCGATACTTTGGCCAAAGACTTGAAACATACTATTTATGTTACTTATTCCTTGACGACATACTTGTCAATCTGGAATACGTCCTTCACCCCACTCTAATGTTATATAGAATGTCTTATACTAACCTCTGTTAGTCCCCTTGCCCCAAGTTTTCACTCTGGATTGGGTTAATATCATAATTCACGTTATAAGGATGCCCTTGAAGACTAGGGGTAAGCTGACATACTGGGTCAACCAATGTTAACCCCATGTGTCAAGGTACCCTGAGTCTCAAAGGCTGCCTCATAACCTGTCTATGGTCCTAACCAGTCCTGAAGGGAAATCTTGATCAAGTTTCGAGTGTAAATCTTAATGATCAATGCAGAAGGGTGTTGCTATATGTCATCTACATTGTTGTATCCTCGAGAAGATCCTAATCTTCTTGAAGGTACAACCCCAGTCGATTGACATGTGTCAACATCCTACAAAACATCCTCGAGAAAGATGTACATACCTCCAAGAATTCACCGAAGTTGAGCTATATTTGGATTACAGGCCCCCTTAATTGGGTAGTTTTCCCTAACCCTGGGTCCCACACTTTTTAAGTTACCTTTTGTAAATAGATTCAGTTTCACGATAAATTTTTTAATAAGATTTAAGATTGTTTCAAGTTTCCGATTGGTACCTAACAACCTTGTACCCTCAGAATAGGACAACAACCCTAAGTTTTCCGTTAGGAAAATAAATAAACCAGCAAGGGTTCATAACAATCTTAAAGACTAAATCATATCAGACTTATTACCATTAAGACATGGTGATTTATAACCATCAATTACATTGCTTTGAATTAGAACATTAAGAGAGTAATAGAATACTCTTCCAGTTATAGCTACATTTTAGGGCATAGTTCAACCTCAACATTCCCTAAAAATGTAGTGGTCTAATTTCCAATTTAACCATATTCATAATATATAAGAATTACTAACTAGAAACATGTAGTATTCAACCACATAATTATACAAGGCTTACTTAGGGAATCCATCTAGACCCCATTGCATATAACAACAAGAATGCACACACATTCACACAGATAATAGGTAAATCAATTCAGCAAGTAAGTATCACAATCCACATAAGTAATATCTCTCTATTTTGTTTATTCACAAACCTATACAATTACAGCCTATGCACTTTGGCATATTTTAATACAATACTCTTGTAGAAAAAGAGTAACTTTCTTCTATAGTATAATTAGAGAAATCATGGTGGAATTCTTCATGATAAAGAAACTAGAATAAACAGTCTATGCATCATTTCATATCTACCTACCTTTACCACTTAAGATGACCATCTGTAAAAATTGCTAGAATGGGTCCGTTCAGTGAACTGAGCATGATAAGCACTGATTCTTAAAACAATTGCATTCCACCAATTGTTTTCATTAAACAATCATGTTTAAATGACATCAATTTCATCAAATCCATAATCATGAATCACGCTAGTTTTCTTTCTACCATTCTAATATGACTTTATAACACAACTCTTATTTGAGTTACAATTTCAACTTAAATCTTTTTCAGATGATTCATCTTATACCAGAAAATAAGAAGAAACAATATGAATCTTAAGTACCTAGCCATCCGAAAACTAAGAACAGTGTCAATCAAGTTCTAATCACTCTAAACATAAGAATGAAACCTTTTAAGGTATGCATCTAGCAGATTTGCATAAAGATAATTTAAGCAAAGGATGATTACTTCCTTAAGCAAGTTGCCTAGTCTGTGATTTCCTTTAACTCTATCATATCAAATTCTTAATCATTGATAAGTATGCAAAACTTTTACCGCAGGGCTACTTTTATACAAGTAGATAATAAACTGAAATTCTAAATCAGGATAATAATACTACTAATAAAGGAAAGGAGACTTCCAAGTTAATATTTCACCACTTACCACTCTTTCCACTTAATTTTTAATAGTCTTTTCATCTCATAACCATACTGTAGAGTTCCTTATAGAATTCTATAGAAGAGCTCACTAATATTTCAAGAGAGAGAGTGAAAATACCTTCCTTCTTCGAATTCCTATAACAACTATCTTTCATAACTCAGAGGAAGGAACAGAGAGATCAGAACTCTATTTTAATCAAGTTCAGAACTATACTAACTTCCAAGAAGTAATATATATTCTCTAATTCAATCAGGGAAAAAGAAGGCAAGTAAAACAACACTTAAGTTCACCAATAGCTCCAGTCAGGTAGAGCCGCCTTAAAATTTTCCTATAGATCCCTACGGTCTTACGATTGTACATTAAACAAAGACCAATAATCGCTACAAAATGTTATAAACGTTCTAATCTCAGACCACAATCCTGATCTAAGTAAACAGTCTACATTTCACCCATTACTCGAATCATTTTGGACTAAGAGTTAGGGTAACTGTCCCATTACCATTACTTACCAATGGATCGAAACTAATTATTTCCAACCATTACACTGTTAGGTTGTTAAATCGTTCCAAGATACCAAACCAAAATGCATGTACAGAGTTAATAGTTGAATTCTAAATACAGATTTCAAAATCACCTCAGGTAACATCAAACACAGTCCTTTTTTAACCAAATATTAAACATAATTTCCATTCATGCAGATCTAGGATCAACCACTTAATTGTCGGGAACAGAGTTCAACCAAGTATGTTTCCTCCTTAACATATCTCTGTGTTCCTAATATCAATGTAAAAAAATCACAAATACAACTTGATTACACTAAATACTTCATTACTCACGTAACCTATATCCATAAGAACATTCATACCCCTTTAAAATAAAGGTACAAGCTTAGAATTCAACAATATTTCCAACTCATGCGACCAAACCAGTTGAGTTTTATAGAATAAACTAATATTCCAACCACAAAATCAACTACTTACTTTCCTGAACATGTCCAATAATAGTTAGAGTTCATACGACGAAGCAACAATCAAATAATCCAACCATATTCGAAACAGCAGTTAATTACAGTGGCATTTTCAAACATGAAATCATCAAGCACGAAGTCTATCATGGAGCCGATTTTTAATCCAATACCTCAGCCAGATAAAGAAAACATAAAACACTTCCAACAGAAAGTGAAACCCATATTGTATTCACATCATGGAAACAAGAATTAAGAAGCAGGTTTCATCCAGGATCTACATACAACCCAGAATTCCCAAATCAACAAAAGAAAAACCAATACATTTCCACCAGCTAAGCCGACTGTGCACAAATCATCTGAACAGATTTGTTCTAATGAAAAATTTGAAGGAAAGCAATATTTTTAACAGTTAGGGCCTATCATACCTGATAGTGTCGCTAAAAATTCGAAGAATACCTATGAATGCGCTCGCACCTTCTCTTCTTCTTCCATGAAAGATTAAACAACAAAATATTGTCACCTCCATGCCTTATATACTTCCCCTGATAGAGGAGTAAATTTTAAACTCTCAAAATTGCCATGCAACGAAGAGTTGACGGCTGGTTCGAAGAACCAGTGCTCATGCAGAGTGAAAAATGGAATGCATGGAAAACAAAACAACCAAGAAAAATTCCACTTACATTCCTTCCCAAGTAATCCGTGCTCGAGGCCCGATGCTCATTAATTACATTTATTTTTATTCTCCCACCTATTTTCCATTTCCACCGACTGCCAAAGTTGGTGAATGCCAAAACAAAATAAACAAACATTCCCATCCTTAGAGATACTGCCACGTAAGACTCTCTTAGCAAATTTACCCTCCGCTAAACCTGGAAGCACTCCCTATCCTTCATCCTTATCCTTTCTTAAATGCCATGGAAACTACCACCCATGACTCGTGACCCTCCTTAGGTCCCCCTTCATAGCATTAGTTTAGGATAGGTTAGTGACTTAGGTTAGATCATAGGATATGACATTAGTCTCATTTCCATAGGATATAACATTAGTCACCCTCCATAGTGATAGGTTTAGTTAACCCTTAGGAGTATTAAGCTCATAGTTTTAGGACTAGGTTAGATTAACTAACCTTACAACATTAGGTTATAGTTTAGGTTAAAAGCGCTAACCTTACTTATTCTAGTCTAGGTCCCCTAAATAGGACTAATCAATAATAGAGTTAAAACATGATAAACATTCCCGGATCAGATTCCAGTTGACATCAAGTACATTAAGCTTTAGATATAAAACATAAACATCTTATCCGGCTTAAGGTCCAGGTCCTTCCTGATGTTATGATAACTGGAGCCAGATTCTAATTACCATGATCAGCCAGAGTTAACCTCCGAAATTGAACATTCAAAACTCAGTCAGACTTAGTAACTTTCGAAAATTCAATACAATTTGCTCATCTCAAATAAAATTAAAACATTCCTTGGATCAATGCAACTGATCCAAGGTTGAGTCATAAAGGTGGATAAATCCAAAATCTTCTAGAAATCAGATTGTACTCAAATGCGAAGAATGAAAGAAACAAAAGAGTCCAAGCATAATCCGGTTCAGTAAAAGATCTTAAGAGATGAGAAAAGATGTAATCCATATCAAGCATGACTTTCCCCAAACCAAAGGAACATGTCCTTATACAGAGAAATCATATATCAACACTTGAATGATTAGGAGAAAGTAACAAAATTTCAGGGTGTTACACCTCAGCGATGTGAGGGACATCAAATTCCATGGTGGTCAAGATGAAAACACATGGCGCGATCCGATGTTAGGGAATGAAGGTGGAAAAAGATTCTTTAAAGCACTTGGGGCTAGAAATTGGTCACATGGGTGTCCAAATGAATCCCTATAGGGGATGGGAACATTTTCATGGTCTGATGTCCCCCACCTCGGTGCACAAGGGACATAAAATTCCATGGTTGTCCTGGAGTGACACATATGTCCGATCCAACGCAGAGGGAATGAATGTTCTAAAAAAGCACATGGGGGCTAAAGCGTGGTCACGTGAGTGTCCATAAGAATCCCTATGGGTGATGGGTGAATTTTTCAAGGTCTGATGTCCCCACCTCATGTTCATATGGGACATAAAATTCCACAGTGGTTCTGGAGCTAACATGTGGCACCCGATCTGATGGCAGGAGATGAATGCTCCAAAAAATCACCTAGGGGCTGAACTGTCAACTCTAGAGGTCACATGAGGGTCCAAGAGGTCATATGAGGGATGAGAGGGGTTAAAGGGGGATGGAATTAATTTTCCAACATTTTTTTATTAACCTTGGGGATGTGAGGGACACAAAATCCCACCATCCTCTTAGTGTCTTTGACATGTGTCCTCCCAAAAATTTGGCTAAGTCCTATACTTGTAACAGTGATAACTTGAGCTCCCGATGGACTTTTTTGGAAATTTTTTATATTATCCTAATTGGAAATGGCCTTATGAATAAATTTTTTTGGTTATCACATCTGTATTATTCCATTTTATCCCTGAAAAATCTGATTTTTATTTTGTATTCCACCTATGCCTAAGAAAAACCGCCTTTGCTGCACTGATGCGCCAAAGTGTTTGGAAAAAATATTTCACCATCATTTAGGTATTGGAATCCTATTTATTTAGAATTTTTTTCTCCTAACTCCATCTGAAGCTCCAAGAATCTTCTTCTAAAGCCCAAGAATCGATTTAGGCCTCGTGTACGGCCTATGCTTGTGAACCCTATTTTTACTCGATCGCTCCAAGTCTTTCAAAACTTCCCCAAACATTCAAAAATAATTTCTTTTATTTTTTAAGGTATTAATTTCATCTCTTTGTTGAATTTTTACCTTCCATTCCACTCCAGGGAGTTGAATCCAGTCTTGGGAAGGCTAGCGATAGCCCTTCCCTATACTGCCAGAAGATAGTGTCTTTTTAGAACTCCCTAAAATCACCTAGGTGGAATGAATAGAATTTCCTAAATCACCTAGGGGACCAAATTGACATCAAATAGGGGGTGATCAGACTAATGGATTTGACCTGGGGTTCCTAGGAATGATAAAACATGAAAAATTTGCCATAGGGGTATAGTTGTCATGCTTGGAAACTTCCAATTTCCCTGTTGCACATTTTCACGACAACATACTCATATCATTTCATGAGGGGGAATGGGTCTTACTCTTTGATTCTAAATATCAAAAATTTAAAGGTAAGTTATAGACATGTTGGTTGGGTCCATATCAGATCGACAAAGTGTTTGATAACAGTTCTATGTGACTAGTACTAATCGATGGCGATAGAAGGACTCTTCTTGTAAATGGCCACAGGCTTAGGATTTATCAACAACCTCTTGACAAGAGAAATTTCACTAGTGACATCATGTTGAGTGAGGAAATTCATGTTGAGGTGGCTCTTTGCCCCTTTAGCTAGGAGTAATTGTTATCTTTTAATTTCAATAAAGGAGGATGGTCATGACCTTGATCTTCTTCCCTTAGTTTTTTGTTTCTTTTAATAAATGTTGAGATCTTCATTGTTTCTCAGCCACTAATCACATTTTATCTTGGACTACAGGACGTGGGAATCTACGGATATCGAATGCTGAACTAGCATGGGTAAGTGCATTCTAATTCACTACGATATTTCCTTATGAAGCAACTCCCCATGTATAAACTTATCATAATTGCATCCATACACAATGATCGATGTATTTATTATGGATATCTTTCCAAATCTGATGCTATGGCATGATGGCATGAGGTCATAATGAGTCATGATTTATGTGCACACCACATGTGTCATCTTCCATGAAAGGGATATGTGGAATTTCCATTTCAAGTGATGGGATGTGTGCCATCTCACATATCAAAATTACTCATGGATACCTAGTCTTTTCAACCTTTTTACGCCACCAAATTTGCTCGATTTTATGTGGTTTGAGGATCTAGGTGCATTTCAAATTTATAGTTCCTAACCACTTCCTGTCATTGCTTCGTGAATTTTAAACACACCTTTCTACCTACCATCACACCATGAATTCGAGCATGCCCTTGTTCTTATTTCTCTACTATTTGGATTCATCCACCTTCATCATGGGACAAAATAAAAAGTCAGAGCCTAATTCTCTAGACCCATTTCTCAGAACGCTGTGCTTTTGTAGGTATTTTATAATTTTGGTTGGTTTGACTTCATCTTTAAATTTGAAGGTTTTGATAAAATAATAGTGATTAATTCCTCGAGAATTTTGAAGCTACTTGATCACGCGTTAGAGGGAAGTGAGTGGAGATTACCATCCAAGTAGTTTTTGAACTATCTAGTTTACCATATTTTGGTTTGAAAGTCATGAAAAATGCTCCCCTCAAAGACTTTCTTGCTCTATTTCATGAGGAGGGTGAGGCATTTCTTGAGGTAATCCTTACCTCCCAGGGTGTTTAGAAAGGAGTTAAGAGGGACAGTCTTCCCAACATTTGGAGGGAGATGGCTAAATGGGTTAATAAATACTTTATATGTGATGGCCAGCCATCTATGTTGGGTGGTGATTCACTCAAAATTCTCATTCATTTGAAGAAAGGATGCATCAACCCTGCACTCAGGGTGAATTTACCAGTAATACTTGGTGGATGCAGTTATCAAATTCGGTCAAAAATACAAGACTAGCAGAGGAAAGGTAGTGCTAAAGCACCCAGGGCTCATTCACTTACTATGTTCACATCAAGTGTTTTTAAGCCAAAAAGAAGGTGGAAAGGACGAATGTGGGGAAATGCTCCAAGAAAAATCTATTCAAACTAGGGCCATCTTCCACACCTTGGGTTGTATCGCATCGTCGGTCACCATACGAGAAGAAGGAGGAACTGTTGATGCAAAATCACAAAGACACCCCTAGATGCAGATCAGGCTTCTAGGTTGATCACTCAGGCATCCAGTGTGATTGCACAACATGGAAACCTCTCTCCAGGTGTGGGACCTATAAAATGAGAAAGGAATCTCCAGAGAAGGCTGGTTCCTGCTCCTAAACTACCTGCCACAAGCTATTCCAGTACGGATGCAAGCTAATCTAATCCTAATCTAACCATGCCAAGGAGACAGAGAGAGAGAAAGAAAGGAAAAGAACAAAAGCCTACACTAAAACGGTGATACACCAGAGAAGGAGAATGTTGGACATCTATCAAAACTGCCATGGGACAAAGAGAGGTGAGCAATGGGAAGGATGGACAGATGCATCACAGGCCCAAGGATAGATTTCACACAGAAAATGTCCCAAAACTCCATGAACACAGCTCCAGACCTGCAATGAACATTCAAACATGCACAAATACCTGCAATGAAGAGAGGCAAGAGGAAAACAAGTGAAGAACGAGCAAGGATGGACAGATGCATCACAAAACACGTTTTTGTTGCTCCAGAAGTTTGCACAGAACATCATTTCATTAGTAAAAGGAAAAAACACCATTACAGAGTAGGGAGGAGGTTCGAGCTCCATTTTCAACCCTAGAGAAGAAAAGAAGGGAGGGCAGAGCAGAAAAGATGAACAACTTGTTATAAAATGAGCCAAATCTAGCTTTTTACATTGCATGGGTCGAGCCCAGGGGACAGAAACATGGGAAAACCTATAAGACTATTCCTCATTGACTGCAGATGCATTAAAATAGCATGGGATACCTTACCAACCCATACCCTACATCATCTCGACCGATTTGGTGGAGAATCGCAACCCATTCTCGCATTAAATCCAGTCATTGGAATGTCATTTCTGGCCATGATCATGCATCAGAACCGTTTCTCAGTTTTCTCTCTCCAAAATGAACCAAAATTTGAGATCGATCCCAGAATCATGTAGAGAATTTCATAATCTTTCCGTTGATATAAAGAACGTGCAAATCTGAGCTATGGATCGAAAGTTATGGAGGTCTCGAAGTTTTAGGGCACAAAATAGGTGAAAACGTGTTTTGAAATCTTTCCCCGCTCGCCACTGGATGACACGTGGCATGCATTGATTGGTCATGTGATTCTCTCTCTCTCGCCTTTCGGTTGGCTTTCCTTTAAAATTTCCTTGCGGGCCCCTTAAACTTGGACACGTGTCCTCTCTCGATTGGCTCAGGCTGACCCTTCAAAACTCACCCTTTGACTTTTGGACTCTTTCCCCTGCGACACGTGTCGTGATCTGGTTGGTTCTCGGCCCTTTCGGCTCCTTCGCGTCCTTCATGTCTTTATGTCCCAGATTTCCCAAACTACCCGATCCACCCGAAATGGGCTTCCTCATCCCTCATTTGGCCGATGACACGTGGCGTTGTTTGATTGGCTTTTGGCTCCTTCGGTGATCTGCGTCCCGCGCGTCCCTTCGTCCCGGATGTCCCAGTATGAACTTTCTCTGTTTCGGGTGAACCGGCCGGTTCACGTCATCACGGCCCAAATGTCCCAATTGCTTCCGGACTGTTTGTTCTCATTTTGGCTGATCCGGCCGGTTCGCGTACTTCGCGTACTCTTGTCCCGAACTGTCCCGCTCAGCAGTTAGTCGTTTTTCTTCCTCTTTCGGCCGGATCGGCTTCTCGCGCCCGCCGCGTACTTCTATCCTAGATGTCCCTTTGCTTCACGGGCGCCTGGAGGATTTTCAGCCGATCCGCGCCTAGATGTCCCAAATGTCCCGACTGCCCCTAGGACTAGGACTTAGTCATTTTTTATGATTTTTCCTGGATCAATCTACATGCTTGGAACTGCAAAACTCTGATGCATGTTATCGAAATTTACCCTGGGGGGTGAAATTTTGACAACAGTTTGGCGACTCAGTGGGGTCATCTACTGCTAGATGAATGATCAGTAGCCTGAAGCAATCCATTGGGCATGGAGTCATAAGCAAGCCTGAAAACTGATCTGAACTTTGAAAACTTCCCTCTGAGCCACTTGAATCCCACCGGACATGGAGTTGTTCTCACCAAAATGCCACTGAAACGAACTGTGCAAGAGCAAAACCAGCACAACAAAAACTATGTACAGAACTGAAAATCATACATGCTCCAAAATGAAACATGCAGAGTGTGCACAAGCACTTCTTCTGCTGAAAGCAAATCTACCTACTCTACTCTAACTGGAAGCAAAGGCAAGCTAAACAAACCCTGCAATTGGTTGTGAGAAATAGCTTCCCTTTCTCAAAAGTGGCAGCCATGCAATTGATTTGGAGCTGATCATGGCTGTTAGGATGAGTGGAAAATCAACAAGAAGCTGGTATTCCACCCAAATCATCAAGGTATCAGCTGAAGGCAAATTCAATACCTCTTTTAGTTGCTCTGCATTTGGATTGAAGAGGTATGACAGCTGATCCTTGGTACTTTGTAGCTCACCCTCATGCTCAGAAGAAAGCATGACTGGTTGTGACTTCTCCTTTGGCTCCAATGAAGCCAAATACCTGATTGGGCAAGGTCTGATCCATTGAGTATGCCCGTTGCTGTGATTTTCAACTCCAAGAATGGAGTTCTCTTGTAGACCCTCCTGAATGGATGGTGTGGAAGAAATGGTGAAGTTCCTTTGTCCTTTCTCTTCCTCCAATGAAGAACATGAAAGATTAAAATCTTCCAATCTTGATTCCGAAGAGCTGTTATAAGTTGCAGAGTCGCTGCAAATGAATGTTCTCCTTCATGACAGCGAGACTCAAGTGTTTGGAATGTGGATGATGAAAGAGAGAATGGTGGAAACTCAACCGGCTCTTCTCCATCAAAACAGTCCTCCAAATCTGACAGATAAACTGCCTCATGGCTGTCCTGCTGCAAATGTTCAACTTCCTCCATGGTGTCCTCTTGATCTGTAACTTGACCACCATGGTTTCTTTCTCCCTTCAACATTGAGTTTGAGAGGTCAAACTCCTCTTCAGCACTGGAACTTGAGAGAGGTGAAGTAGAAAGAAGAACTGAAGGTTCTCCTGTAGCCTGCTTTGTGCTCAAAGCTCTTGGATCTGCAACTTTCTCCTCCACAGCTAGAATGTGCTCCTCTTCTTTTGGATTTGGAGCAACTTCTCCTTCCTCTACTAGTTGAATACAATCTTGCTCTTGATAGAACTCTTCCTCCAGCATGAAGTTTGTGAAGTCAAACTCTTCAATCTGCTGCTCTAGAGGACAAGTTGGGACTGCAAGATCTTCTTCTTCTGCTGCAACAAAATCAGTCCTAACCACCACCTATTCTCCAACCCTAGCCTCTTCTGTGGGCTTCACCAGCAAAGGGATCTTTGTCATCCCAAATTTGGCAGCCCAAACCTTCAAGTTGTCTGTCATTTCTTTTCTGTTGGGCTCCTCTTCTTGCTGTCCTTGATGACTGATTTTTGCAATTTTTTGTGGTGGTGGAGGCAGTGAAACCTCTTGATTCTTTGGAGGAGGGGGTGTTTCTGTTAGCTCTTGTGGAGGGAATGACTGTTTGGAAGGGAAAAGGAAAGAAGAATCGAGATGAGATGGAAGACTGAGAGGTGGAGACATAGATTCAACATTTGGGACAGCAGATGGAGGGTTTGAAATTTGCAAGTCCAAATGAGATGATGCTGCTTGCGTAACGGGAAGAGAAAAACCAGATGATGGTGTAGAACTTACCCATTGACAAGGTTGTTCAACACCGAATGTATAGGCCTCTATTTCTGCTATCCACTGTGCAAGTTGGGGCAGCATCTTTATCATGAAGTCCAGCTTCTCTTGAGGGCTGAAGTGTCTTGGAAAAGGGCCTCCCCATGGACAAGGAGTCCTGCAACCAATTCTGAAAGCTCTCATCTGAGTTGTTGCTCTGGACTGCACCATCTTTGCCTCCATCTTTTGGATTTTCTCCAACAGACCAACATCTTGCATCTGATGGTCTTCATTATATGCACACCCTTGTTCTTGGAAAGCTCCATAGCCAAACTGACTTTGGCACAACTGCTCATATGGGTATGCATACTGATCTTGAATCTGCTCAAAATGCTGATTTGGAGGATTTGTAAAACATGTTGGAGGTGTGATATACTGCTGTTGTTGATGTGAATTCCATGATGGAAATGAAGTCATGATTGCACAACTTCATAGAATGAAAGAAGATGGAAGAGATGGAAGGAAGGATGAATGGGAATGGATGGAAAATGGGTCTCGCAACTTGAGAAATGGGTTGCTAATCGGATGGAGTCACCGAGATGTGTTTGCAAGTGCCACCAAAGGCTGAAATCTTCACAGGAACACACCAACCTACAAAAGATGAAGTGGAAGACCTCTAAGGTCCCACCAGGCATGCCAAAATTGTTGATGCAAAATCACAAAGCACCCCCGGATGCGAGATCGGGCTTCTAGGTTGATCACTCGCAGGCAAGTGTGATTGCACAACATGGAAACCTCTCTCCGGGCATGGGACCGTAAAATGAGAAAGGAATCTCCGAGAGAAGGCTGGTTCCTACTCCTAAACTACCTACCACAAGCTATTCCAGTGTAGGAAAGCTTAACTAATCCTAATCTAACCATGCCAAGGAGACAGAGAGAGAGAGAGAAACGAAAAGAACAAAAGCCTACACTAAAACGGTGATACACCGAGAGAAGGAGAATGTTGGACATCTATCAAAGCTGCCATGGGACAAAGAGAGGTGAGCAATGGGAAGGATGGACGAGATGCATCACGAGGCCCAAGAATAGATTTCACACTGAGAAAATGTCCCAAAACTCCATGAACATAGCTCCAGACCTGCAATGAACATTCAAACATGCACAAATATCTGCAATGAAGAGAGGCAAGAGGACAACAAGCGAAGAACGAGCAAGGATGGACAGATGCATCACAAAACATGTTTTTTGTTGCTCCAGAAGTTTGCACAGAACATCATTTCATTAGTAAAAGGAAAAAATGCCATTACAGAGCAAGGAGGAGGTTCGAGCTCCATTTTCAACCCTAGAGAAGAAAAGAAGGGAGGGCAGAGCGAGAAAAGATGAACAACTTGTTATAAAATGAGCCAAATCTGGCTTTTTACATTGCATGGGTCGAGCCCAGGGGACAGAAACGTGGGAAAACGTGTAAGCCTATTCCTCATTGACTACAGATGCATTAAAATGGCATGGGATACCTTACCAACCCATACCCTACCATCTCTGACCGATTTGGAGGAGAATGCGACCCATTCTGCATTAAACTGGTCGCTAGAATGTCTTTTCTGGCCATGATCACGTGTCAGATCTGTTTCTCAATTTTCTCTATCTAGAATGCACCAAAATTCGAGATTGATCCCAGAATCATGTAGAGAATTTCAAAAGCTTTCCATTGATATAAAGAACATGCAAATCCAAGCTATGGATCAAAATTTATGGAGGTCACGAAGTTTTAGGGCACAAAACAGGCGAAAACGTGTTTTGAAATCTTTCCCCCGCTCTGCCACCTGGATGACACGTGGCACGCATTGATTGGTCGCGTGATTCTCTCTCCTCTACCTTTCGGTGAGCTTTCCTTTGAAATTTATTTGTGGGCCCCTTAAACTTGGACACGTGTCCTCTTCTGATTGGCTCGGGCTGACCCTTCAAAACTCACCCTTTGACTTTTGGACTCTTTCCCCTGTGACACGTGTCGTGATCTGGTTGGTTCTCGGCCCTTTCGGCTCCTTCGCGCCCTTCACGTCTTTATGTCCCGAGATGTCCCAAACTGCTTGGGCAGAAAATTCGATCCGCCCGAAATGGGCTTCCTCGTCCCTCATTTGGCCGATGACACGTGGCGTTGTTTGATTGGCTTTCGGCTCCTTCGGCGATCCGCGTCCCGCGCGTCCCTTTGTCCCGGATGTCCCAGTACGAACTTTCTCTGTTTCGGGTGAACCAGCCGGTTCCCATCATCATGGCCCAAATGTCCCAATCGCTTCGGACTGTTTGTTCTCATTTCGGCCGATCCGACCGGTTCGCGTACTCTTGTCCCGAACTGTCCCGCTCAGCAGTTAGTCGTTTTTCTTCCTCTTTCAGCCGGATCGGCTTCTCGCGCCCGCCGTGTACTTCTGTCCCAGATGTCCCTTTGCTTCACGGGCCGACTGGAGGATTTTCGGCCGATCCGCGCCTAGATGTCCCAAATGTCTGATGCCCCTGGACTAGGACTTAGTCATTTTTATGATTTTCTTTGGATCAATCTACATGCTTGGGCTGCAAAACTCGATGCATGTTATCGAAATTTTATCCTAGGGGGTGAAATTTTGACAACAGAACCTAGTGCTTAGATGAACATGGACAAATCTGGTGATCAAGTGAGCCCATCTTCAACACCTTCCAATTCTAAAGGTAGAAATACCCTAACTCCTTATGTTTTCTTACGTGAAGAACGGTCCTATGCATTGTAAAACACGGGAGTTCCTAATTGGAGGGTTTTGTTGGTGCTTCTTCCTTGTGTGGGAAGTAAGGGATGAGGAAGGAAACCAAGTTGTCCCCACTGACAAATCACTAGACACTATATTCACTACAGTTGTTCTGACCCCACAGAGCTTGGTTATGCCCTCATCTTCAACAATCCATTTTGTAGCTCTAGAAACTACTCTAGTACCTAAAGCATAAAATCCGACTCCAAAATCAATTGCAATGGAAATTGGTTACCTCAAGTTATGTCAAGCTACCGATCCTCATGGTTATTTGGAAGAGATTTCACTCCTTAAATCCCAGTTGAAAGGTATGGAAGAAACAAACCTTTCTTTACAAATTGAATTTACTCAACTCACAATAGAAAAGGTTAGAGAAATTACAGCTGTACAAGTAGTGTTTAGCAGTCTAAAGTGAAAGAGAGATAGAGGTCTTAGTATTTTGAATGATTTCCATCAATTGTCTCTTCAGAATTCAGAATTAACAAAATAAAATAAGAAATTAAAGGGGGAAATGGAAATCATCCAAGGTGAAAAACAAAAATTGCAGTCTCTTTTGGACTCTATCTATCCTTTGGCTTGTAAGATCATGTCTTGTAAGTTGTTGCGGTTGTGTTATCGGTGCCTTACAAAGCCCCGATGGTAATATCTTCATGTCCATTTACCAATCCAAGTACCTGAAATTCCAAACTGCTTTGTGAGTTTTACCTCCATAATATGTTAGTTTCCAATGTCCCTGACTTTTTAATTAACTTGTTTGTGGGGATTTTCAATTAAAATCCTTTCAGTCCTTATGTTGAAATCAGATCATATGGGGTGAGAAAATGGATATTTTCAATCACACAACTCAAACAATAGGTTTTTATATTTTTCCTACACATCATAATGATGTGGCTATGTAGAAAAACATCGAGATCCCTTTACTACCAAGAGAAGTATTGGAGAGATATTATTATAATGTGTGGGGGAATTTTAAACCTATAGTCAACAACACTTTGGGGCAGCAAGGCAAGCCTGTGATAGGAGATGGGACACATTGAGCTTACCATTGAAGATGAGGGAGGTTATCTCACCTCAAAATTTGAGTTGGAGTATGCGACGAGGTGATGCCCTTATCACAATCATCAAGAAGTTATCAGAAAAAACTAGCAAGTAGTACAATGATGAATGGGTAGGAATTTAGGTGTGACAACCTCTCCTCTTAAGTCCTAATATCACTGGAAAAAAATGTTGCACAATCAAATGAGGTTTTTATAGCTTAGGTCGAAGTAAATTCAAACACAGGGATGTAAAGGTATGAGGAAGCAATATGTTGATCAGTTTGAAGAATATGACATGGCCCAATAGCTTGGTCATAGGGTAGGACATAGATAAGTTGCATTGGGACATGCAATAGGTAAAGTATGGGGGAAATGATGAGTGCATTATTTGGCTCATTTATATCATTCCTATGATTAATAAATTGCCACTTAGATATGATTTGCTAATGCATGGGGATGCTTTGTATAGTTATATCATAGTGATTTTGATGCATTTTCCTTGCTTTTGTTCATGCAACATGAATACCGTATAACCTCATACTAATTGTCTTCATGACGGGAATCGATGATGTATGCAGGGAAATGATGAACATTTATTGCTGATGTAATTAAGAAGTTTGAGTTTGGAGCTGGAATGCGGGAGTGGAAGATTTTTTCTACCCATTGACCTAAAAGTATGGGACTTGTTTCTAACAATCCCATAGGAATTTATGAGTCTTGGTTAATGTTGATGAGTGGTAAATGTTAGTGTTTTATTATGGTGAATTTTGTAACTGTTTGTGTCTATATAAAGATACCTTCTTAAGAACATGTAGTAGCTGTTATTTTTATATACTCTGAAATATATAGCCCGTGGTATTTAGAATTTTTTTTTCATATACTGGATATGCTATGGAAATTATTTAAATTAATATAAGTAAGCGCCATTTTGAGGATAAAAATATGTTGATATTTCCTCTTTCCCAAGGGAGAGAAATGGCCAACTCAACCAAGGAGACATGAGGTTGTTTACATTTACATACACATCTGGTTTTATAATAAGTTTCATTGTAATCTCTATTTCGGTATGTTTCTACTTTAGTATGTTTCTTGCAATCTCAGTTTGAACGTATTTTCTTTTCCTATTGTAATTTCTATTCAGAACATGTGTTTCCCTTTATAAAAATTTTAAATTAGCATATGCTTTTACTTCTACTAATTCTTAGTTATGAGTGTGCAATTTCAATTCATTCTTTTAGATTTTGTGTGTGCATTTCCATTTAATTTAGAAGTCCAACTTTTAAACTTCATTTCATCGCAACAACTAAATTTTGTAGATTTATATTGAGATTCCGTAGATTAGTAACCAACTTAGGAAAATATCACAACCCCCCAACATAAGACCCAACAGGAAAATTGGTTACATAAATCTCCATTGCATACAACCTAGGACACATGCTGGTTTATAATGACACTAACAAAATATTCAGTTAGTTAAATGATTGGAGAATACAATGACCCATCACCAGTGAGGGGGATTAACCTTATAAATGGAGAAGCCTCTTATTAAGTAACGTACATAATAAATCATGTGGTTTAGTAGCATGTGAGAAGTATAATGGTTCATAGATGGAAGGTGGGGAAGATCTAGGTGGATTCTAAAGTGTCGGTAGAGAAGAGGGGTGCTTATATGGAGGATACGGTGACCATGAAGGGGGTTGATAGATGGAAGAGTAGAGTAATTAGTAGATGAGGGAGGATAAAAATAGGTTTAAATAGGTACCATAACATGATCTGCAAGTAAATTTTTTTTTAAATAAATAACTTTATAGCAAACAAGATTAAAAGAATCACATATATCATATAACAAATTTTATTTTAAAGGAGGAATTAAGCCATGACATAAGATATATTGCATTTCTAGATCAATAGAATGAAAAAGTAAATGGTACATGTAATAATTAAAGCATAAAATATAATCTAAAATTGCTTGTTTTTCCTTGATGAAAAAAGGTAAACTTTCATATGTAACTTTAGGCCCACTATTAGAAATGAAATGTCTAAGTAACGCATCCTCCATATCATAAATAAGTGCTAATATATCCGCTATGTAAATGAGTATACCACTTTGAAGAGAGAGATCCACAAGACTATGACAGAAAGATTTTAGTAACAATCTATCATTGGAATATGAAGTCATGGCTAACGAGATGTAAAATATTGAAGATGTAAGTGAGGATTTCTCATTCTATCTAATTGTTAGAAAATAGGCATAGTGAAACCCTTAGGAAAAATAGAATTATGCATTTTCTTGGGGATGTTATTTCTAGGAAGAGTATTATTGACAATAGAAGAATAATAGGATTTACTCTGTAAGGTAAGGGTATGGAATTTTACTTTTAAATCACAAGCACCATGCATGAAGAAAGTATATCTCATGGAGGAATGGTTTGGGAAATGAGAGGCATGTTGAGGGGTTGAATTTTTCCATTATGAGTAATCATAGGGATTGGGGGAGAGGTATGTGATGTAGAAGGAGTGGTTGTATGTGAAATATCTAAAGGTGTAGTATGTGGGGATTCAATGGGTGTATGATCAACATGAATAGTAGGAGATGTAATAATATTATCATTAGTTTCAACATGACAATCATTGGAAACAATTTCAGACATAGAAGAGATAGGAGGTATAGATTCATGTTCAATAATTTGAATGTAAGAAATATCGTTGTTAACATGTGCATTATCATTATCAGAAGCATAGTCACTATCATCTATAATTTTATAGGTTAAAAATTCATCGGGAAAACAATCTACATTAGTGCTATCATTTATCATAATACAAGGAGAAGAGGATGGAACACCATTCATATCGGTATTTGATGGGGAGGAATATTCGACAAGTTATTAAATAAGAGAGACAAAGAAAGAATGAGGACTTGAGAGATTATCGGGATTAGATATTTGGAATGAAAGGATTTGGATGAAATGGGGATCATATTTGTGATTTTTCATGAAAGAACGAAATTATGATTCCTTGTAAGATTTGGGAAAAGTTGGTTTCCTATTCATAAAGGTCATAGGGTGATCTAGGGATGGGTACATTTTATTATCCATGAGGGATTTGGATCATAGGGAAAGGAGTTTGAGTAAGGAGTGGGTTCACCAAATGATTCAATATAAATTTTATTAAATATAATTTCAGAGTAACTAATGTAACAAATGATATTCAACTGATAAAATACAGTAATGTACAAGAAATGAGCATTCAATAATGTAAAAACCTAAGCACACAAGAGAGGAATGATGACTTAGTTGGTTTCAAGTAATTTAGAAGTGATTGCAATTGTCCGAATGATGTATCTATATGGAAACAATGTTGTAATGGCCCGTTAAGAGTTCTAGGGATCTCGAACTATGGTGGATAGAAGCACCTAGTGGAGGACATGTGTGCTAGGACTGTTATGGGTGTTAGTGATGCGTAAATATTTAGGATATGATTTTTTTTTCGGGTCATAAGGTCTTCTCTCCAATAGTTACTTTTTCACTCAGACTTCACTTTGTCGGGGTTCCGATCACACCTTTAACCCAAAACAAATCCTATCTATCTACACAAGCTCACAAACACATTATATCTACATAAAATATGCAATATGTCAAGTTGGATGATCCCGACGGTCACCCTATGAGTGAAATTAGTATCGGGTTTATGCATGTGAAACCAAAATAAGTTAAGAACTAAGAATTAACACCAAGTAATCCCTATAAATAAGATAATTTAACAATAACAACATGATAAATCTCAAAATAAAAATCTAATCTAAATGCATCCACCATGAAAATATTAAATTCTAAGCAATCCCTTTAAAATTTGGATGTGCTTTGTATGTGTGATTACTCCTTATGATGAACCTATCTTGTTCATGAGAAATCAAATGAAATGTAAAGGAAATAATCTCACCAAAATGGCTTAATGGCTATGTTTGGATCTTACTTTACTACTCTTGTATGAGAAGAATGGATTACTTAGTAATTAGCAACTCATTGGAGTTGGAGATGATTTAATTGTAATCTCACAAACAGAGGGGACTAAGCTGTATATTTTATTAATGTGAAATTGATTAACCATTACAATGGAGTGCTGCAATATTTATACATATTGGACAACAATGTGCAGACAAACAAATATGTTGCACAGGTAAAACCATACTTACAACTGCTTCCAATAATACATCCGGGAAGCATATACATTGTTATAATAAATGTAACAATTATCCCTGTGAGACAAAAAGACAAGTATGGTTTAAAACCATATAACAACTTACAATTATTTTATGGTTTATAATATAACCATATAATATGATTATTTTTAAAAATAAATTAAATAATAAATCATATAATGCATAATTAATATTTTATCCTAACATTCCCCCCCTTAATTGTGCATTGTCTGAAGAGATGAGGAGAGGAACTCTCTGAACAACTTGAACTTGTCATGTGCAAGTGACTTTGTGAAAATATCTACTCGTTGTTCAGCAGTTGGACAAAATTGAAGTTGTATGTTGTGCTTCAACACATGTTCACATATGAAATGAACCTGAACCTCAATGTGCTTTGTTCTCTCATGAAAAACTAGATTGCGAACAAGTTTGAGAACACCTTCATTGTCAACATACATGGTGGTTAGTTTGTCCTGTGGTATTCCAAGTCCTTCTAGTATGCGACGTAGCCAAATCGCTTCACAAACAACTTCTCCTGCAGAATGATACTTGGCTTCTATGGAAGAGCGAGAAACAAAGTGTTGTTTCTTACTTCCCCATGATATTGGTCCATATCCCATAAAGAATACAAATCCAGAAGTGGATTTTCTATCATTAATGTTACCTGCATGATCTGAATCCGAATATCTAGTCAAGAAGAAGTTTTCATTCTTCTTGTATTCTAGACCAAGATCCACTGATCCTTTGAGATATCTCAAAATGCGCTTTGCTGCTTTCCAATGAAAAACTTTGGGTTCCTGTATGAACTTGGATAGATAGCTCACTGTAAATCTGATATCTGGTCTAGTGTAGGTCAGGTAAATGAGACTCCCAATCAGCTGCCAATAGAGAGTGGCACTTACCTCGGGAGATGGAACTAAATGAGATAATTGTAATTTGTTCTCTATAGGTGTAGCAATTGGTGTGCAATCCATCATCCTAAAATTCTCAAGTGTAGTCTTGGTATATTTCATCTGAGAAACAAAAATATGATTCTCTTTCTGCCACACTTCTAATCTAAGACAATAGTGCATTAGCCCGAGATCAGTCATGTCAAACGATCAATTAAGATATTTCTTCATTACATCGATCATCCTCACTGAACTGCTAGTGATGACGAGATCGTCGACATAGACAACAACAATCACCATCTCCCACCTTGCTTTTTGAGGTAGAGATTGGGATCGTATGGATTTCTAACAAATCCATGTTGTATGAGATGCTCATCAATCTTGATGTACCATGCCCGGGGTGCTGTTTGAGGCCATACAGAGATTTCTGAGTCTGCATAACTTTGTTTCTTGACCAGGTACAACATATCCCTCAGGTTGAGTCATGTAGACTTATTCTTGTAAATATCCATTTAGGAAGGCACTTTTTACGTCCATTTGGTGAACTTTCCATCCAAACTGAGCAGCTAGAGCAAAGATCATCCTGATCGTTTTGATCTTAGCTGTGGGAGAAAATGTCTCCTCATAGTCAATGCCTTCTTTTTGTGCATACCCCTTTTGCTACAAGTCTTGATTTGTACTTGTCCACTGTCCCATCTACTTTGTACTTAGTTTTGAATATCCATCTGCATCCAATGGGTTTCTTCCCTGGTGGAATATCAACAAGCTGCCAAGTGTTATTCTTCATCACCGATTGATATTCGTAATCCATGGCATCTTTCCAAGCTTTTGTGTAGGCCTTCCCGGGACTGTAGAGGGCTCATCTCGATTCAATAACTCTACTCATCAAAGAAAAGTTAACTTCTTCTCTTGTTTTATCTGCGAGTCGTGGTCCAGGGGTGGATGTATCCAGTGGAGCATCCAATCTTGCATCTTGTAATGTACTTGTACACCATTTAGGCATATGTTGAACTGTTCCCATGGGTTGTGGTTCTATTTGATCAACACCATCATCCCCATCATCACTTTCATCTTCTGAGGGAACATTAGCTTCAATTTTTACAATAGGTGAAAAATCTACATCATGTGAGTCTGGAGGAGGAGTCTCTGCTTCCTTCTTCTCAAAAAACTCAACATCTCTGCTGGTGTAGACTTTTCTGGTCTTAGGATCCATCAATCTATACCCAAGAGTCTCTTCACTGTACCCAATGAAGATGAGTTTTTGTGACTTCATGTCTAATTTATTTCTATTCTGTTTGGGTATGTGCATGCTTTCTTTGCACTTGAATACTCTAAGGTGTGCAATGGATGGTTTCCTTTTTGACCATGCTTCTTGTGGTGTAATTCCATCAAGAGCAGTTGTGGGTGCTCTATTCAACAAATACATTGTTGTCTTTGCTACTTCTGCCCAAAATGTTTTGCAAGTCTAGAATCATCGATCATGCATCGCACCATTTCCATGATGGTACAATTTCTTCTCTCAACAACACCATTTTGCTGCGGTGTGTGCGGAGGAGGAATTTGTCGATGAATCCCGTGAGTTTGTAGGTAGTCTCTGAACTCATCACTGGTGAATTCCCCCTTGATCTGAGTGGAGAGTTCGTGATGACCAATTTCATTCTCAACTGCTACTTTGAACTTTTTGAAGGTTTCAAATGCTTCACTTTTCTTGCGAAGACAAAAATCCACATTTTCCTCAAATAGTCGTCAACACAAAGCATGAAGTACTGGAACCCAGAATGACTTGGCTGCATTGGACCACAAAGATCGGTATGAACCAGGTCAAGTTTACCATGAGCTCGAAAAGTACTCTTTTGGAATGAAGCCCTGTGTTGTTTTCCTGCTAGGTAGTGAGGACACTTTTCTATATCCTTCTGAAGAGAAGGTATCCCATGTACCATATTACACCGGCAAAGTGTTTTGAGATATTTGAAACTAACATGACCAAATCTCTGATGCCACAACTGCACTGAGGTGGAATTTTTAGCCACAAGTGCTTGATCATCTCTATAAACAAAATCAAGTTGGAACATGCATCCCACATTGGAGGCTTTTGCAATTATTTTCGAGCCTCTTGATTTATCTCGAATCAAACACGTTTTCTTGCCGGATTGACTATCAAAGTCAATTTTTAGGTTGTGATCTAGGAGTTGACTAACTGAAAGAAGATTCTTTGTCAACCCAGGGACATATAGGACATCTGATAGTCTGCATTTGCATGAACCAAGGGGTAGAGAGATGTTCCCAATCCCCTAAACTATATATGAAGAATCATCTCCCAATGAAACATGATTTTTCGATGGCATGTCCTTCATTGAAATAAACCAGTCTCTGTGGCTAGTCATGTGTCGAGTGGCTCCCGAATCAACATACCAGACATCACTAGATGACGTGGATGGTTCACTTGATTGAGTAGTGAACAAGAAGTCTTCATTATCTGATTGTTCTTGTTGCTCAGTAATATTACCTTGCTGGTGGGGTCTTCTTTTCTAGTTCCCCATTTTCTTCCCGTGATAGTTGTTATAATTTCCCTTGTAAGATTGTTGTTGTTGTGGTCCAGAGTTGCTTGATGAACCTTTCTTATAAGTGTTATCCCAACAATATTTTAAGTCATGTCCTCTTTTGCAAATTGGACATTGCTTCTTCTGTTGATTGTTCCCATGATACTGATTTTGATGTTGGGACTTCTGATAGGATTTAGGTTTTCCTTTACCTTTTCCTTTCCATTTTTGATGTGAAGACAGTTCCTTCTCCTCTTCATCATCCTTATTGTGCATTGCTTCCTCTTGTTGCAGTAGGTTTACCAGCTTGTCAAAACTAATTGTCATATCTGACAAGTTTAGAGTTGTGAAAAAAATGCGGTAAGAAGAAGGGAGAGCTCTCAGAACAATGGGAATGAGAGATTCATCTTTGACCTCTTCTCCTAGGGCTAGAAGTGAAGCCCTCAACTCTATAACTCTTCTTAAGAAAGCTTCAATTTTCTCATTCTGCTTGAACTTCAATGTATGTAACTGACTCTGCAAATTTAGTATGACATTCTTGTTCTTGGCCTCATATATTGTGCTCAGCTTATCCCACGCTTCTTTTGCTGTTGTGGCATCTCGAATGTGGGCTTGCACATCGTCGGACACTCCAAACAAGATGATGAGTTTTGCTTTCTAATCTGCTCTATCAAACTGTCGTTGTTGTGTTGTATCAGTTGTTGATCTGGTTAGAGTACCAGTCACAACAGGCCAGATTTCTTCAAACTCAAGTTGTGTCTTTATTTTTGTCTTCCATGTAGCATAGTTGCTTCCTCTGAGAAATTGTGAATCGGAAGAAAAAATTTGGGGGCATTGGTGCCCATTTTATAGAGATCACTGACAGGGTTTAGCTCTTATCACTCCAGGTATTAGGTCTCCCAATCTATATACCATTAGTCTGATATACCGAACCTTTCTATATACACACCCTTCTAATATACCCGGTACGTGGAAGAATCTCACCCTTTCTATATACCCGGCGGTATGTGAAAGAGGCATTAACATACGTGAAAGAATTCAATATGTGGTACCAAGATAGTACTTGATGGGGTCTATGCGATTATTGACACCGGCTCAAAGAAATATCCTCATACGCGCACGTAACTTCGCTATATACTTGGATAATTTCTAAGTCCGGATTTATGTCGTGCAATCGTTCATAGATGGATGGGATGGTTCATAGTGTGTGCATTGTGACCTTATTACTCCCCATCAATTTATAGGGACGATGCCCAGATGATGTTGTTGCAGCTATATTAGGCGTTAAGTGCAGTAGTAGTCATGATGGCTTTACCCGTAAGCGCTTCCCAGAGGCACCGTATATACCGAACGCTGCAAATGAGATCTAGGATCTCGTGAGTGTTACAAAACCAATTTTTATTATTAATTCTGCCAGTTTTTGAGTAGTACAAAGTTTGCAGTTGACTATGGCAACCTGCAAATTAGTACAATATACAGCAATATTTAATTCACATTCAAAAAACTAGAAAATTTGAATAGCAGGAAAAAATTTCTGTTTCGCGGGTCCCTGGTGGCCTCCTGAGCCCAATACGACCCAAAATGCTAAAAATTGCAAAAAAATAGCTGAAAATGCAATTTTTAGATGGGTCTCCTTTTGCAAAAAATGTCCGAAATGAAAAACCAGACCAAATGGAAGAAAATTTTGTTTTTACCCTAAATTAGGGATTCCTCCGCTAAATTTAGTTAGTTATAACTAAATTCAAATTTTTCCACTAAATTTGGTAAATTCACCAAATCTGCCGCTAAATTTCAAAAAATGGATTTTTGTGTGTTGGGGCAGGATTCGAACCCCACACCTCTCATTCCCAAGGTGCTTTCACTATCCAACTTGGCTCACATGAGCGCTTGTGATATGATATGAAGGAAATACTATTTAATGAAAATAGAGAAGGAGCTAACCTTTGAAAATGGTGAATTTTCTCGAGGGGAGAGGAAGTCCATGTGGCATGTGCTGTGGATTAGGGTTCCGTTTGCTCAAAATATGGATCTAAAATGCCTTTATCTCCTTGTTTTGATTTCTCCACCGCTTGTTTTCTATTTGCTGTGCTGGTTACTTTTATTTTCACCGTATTTTTCTTGCTTTAGCCGCTTTTGACACACGTTTCCACCATTTTTTATTGATTTGATCCAGTTTTGTTTCTTGTGTGTAGGTCATGTGGAGACAGAGACAAACTTGTGTGGAGATAGACAACCTTAGCCGTTGTTTTGAATGCTCTATCACCATTTTTTTGTAGTTTCTTCTGAGTTGCTCGCTTATTGCTTTGTGCAGGTGGCTCGTTGGTGGCAGGCGTCCAACTGGAGATGGAGAAATGGCCACTGCTTTCTTGTGTTGGTTTGTGCAGGCCGTGGTTTGTGCACGTGAGGACATAGGATCTCCAGGGGTCTCCAAACAATGTGCAAACTATGTGCAGGTCGAGCCGCTTCTGATTGTATTCAGATCAAAAACTTCCAGAGTTAAGATCTTGTAAACAACAGACAAGACAACTCCAGTGATAGGTGCCCCAGTCTCATCGGCGTAAGCTTTTCAAAGCTTGTACAAGTGAATGTTCTAACTGGTCATCGAACAACACTTTGATCTCCGGCTCGGTGGACAGAGCAATGGGTCACCTAGCTTGGTCTTGGAAGAACAAATGCATAGACCTCCAAATATAGCAGCCTGCTACAACTAGCAGAGACTAATTTTTTTTTTTTTAATTTAGAGACAAAACCCCTATTGGGGAATATTTTTCTTTGTTTAAATTTCTATACCTGCAACAAATTTTGCCTGGTGCTGAGTGCACCAGTGCAAAAAAAAATTGCGTTCCAAACACCTGGAATGAACTGGGGGATGTGGGAAGGTAGAGATGAGGCTGGGAGGTTGCAGGAGGCTGCACAGGCTCTCTATTGCTGCATACTCTTCTCCAATCTTCTCTATCTCTGCTGCATTCTCTTTCCACTCCTTCACAGGTCCAGATTCTCGCTCTGGTACCAAATGTAATTTCACAAACAGGGATGGAAGCCTGTATATTTTATTAATGTGAAATTGATTAACCATTACAATGGAGTGCTGCAATATTTATACATATTGGACAGCAATGTGCAGACAAACAAATATGTTGCACAGGTAAAACCATACTTACAACTGCTTCCAATAATACATCCAGGAAGCATATACATTGTTATAATAAATGTAACAATTATCCCTGTGAGACAAAAAGACAAGTATGGTTTAAAACCATATAACAACTTACAATTATTTTATGGTTTATAATATAACCATATAATATGATTATTTTAAAAAATAAATTAAATAATAAATCATATAATGCATAATTAATATTTTATCCTAACATTAATTAATAAACTAGGATTAATTAATAGACCAAGATAAGATTAAGAAGCAATTTGGAGATGATTTAGATGGAAATAGGTAGGATTTAGAGGATTTAAAATGGGGATGTAATCAATAAGAAGGTTTATTGATTAAATAAAAGGTTAAAAAGGCTTAATTAACTAATAAGTAGTTAATTAACTAAAAGAGGATTATAACTAATGAAGTGTCATTAATTGACATTTGGAATGGGGAAAATCTAGTTAATTAATGAAGTTTCGTTAATTTACCAAAATTAGGGGAGTATTAGATAATTAGCAGAAATCGGCAATTATAATAAAATAATGGAAAAGAGGATAATTGGTGCAATTATAGTATTAAAACTATGTAGCAGGATTTAGGTGTCTACATTTTCTTTATTTGGTGTTTTGTAATGCAAGCCATACTTCAAAGATAGTAGACAATTACATACAATTAAATTTTTAAGGAATAGAAGAAAAATTAGTAGAATGAAGGATTCCCCCTTGAGTTTCAATGGGGTGATGGAAGAGGTTGATCAAAAATCAAAAATAAGAAGGAAAAAGAAGGTTTGACATGAGCCTGGTAGGTTAGTGTTCAATTTGATTGATTGGAAAAGAAAACCATGTGTTTCAATGGGTGGAAGAAACAAGAGGGGGGAGGGGGGATAAATATAATACCTATTTCCCAGGTGTTATGGAAGAAAAATGTTGATAGCGATGAAAGGGGTTCCAATAATGCCTAGGTGGCCATTTTTATAATTGTGAGAATGTGGAAAATGATTGGTAAAAAGTTAGATAAAATGAAACTTTCACATGGAGATAACAAGCATACCAGCTGGCTTAGGAGAAAATTTGTATCATCATATTGCTACATGATCAATGAACCATCTAGTCCAAAAGTAACTTTTTATTTAATATGAGCATGCAAAAAAGTGTAGAATGACATGAAAAACCATAATACGATATTTTTGCATTACGAAAGGATTGAATCAAAGAAACATACATAACATAATTCACTACAAGAAAGTAAACAAGAATATCAATAAAGAAACAAGAAAAAACAAACATACTCAAAAAAACAATATTCAAGAGAATTGTACCAATGTTTTTGTTATCGAGATTTAGTTCCCAAATGTTCGATTTATATGACAAGGGTAAAAAATGAAACCCCAAGTAAGGATATATGTAAGGTGAATAAAAAAAGTACATAGAAGTCCCATGAAAAATCAATCATGTACTATAAAAATACCCCAAGCAATTGGATGTGCAAGCGAAGACAAGCATAGTAAGAAAACCAACTTTGTTAATGAGGGAAGATCAAAATGATCCACATGTCATGCACGAGAATAGGAGAGGAAAAAGGAAAGTTGTTTTATAGGATAATATTTTATGTTTGAGGACGGTGTGTCCTATGAAATATTTGGTTGTTCAAACATTGTGTTTACTAATTTTTTTGGTTTTTTGAAAAGTTACCAATTTTTTAGATTTCGAAAGTTTTTCAAAGCTATGTACATGAAAATGAAGATGCAAAGATGCCCCAAAGTGAGAGGTGAGAATGTACAAGGGAAAATACCACACATATATACAAGAGGAAGATAATCTAGATCAAGGCCAAGATAGATAGGTTCAACATGATGATGAACTCAAACTAATGAAGTGCCAAGAAGGAGAAAGTGTGCCCTCAAAGTGTAGGCTAGCCAAGAAACATATGATAGAAAGAAGGAAAAGATCATTTATTGAAAGAAGGGAAAAATTTTACCTCAAACATGATAAAAATGATATCTTATACACATGGATGTTCTAAACAAAGTAGAATAATAATGAATGCTAAATAAGGATATAGAAAATGTAGCTAGAAGATTGGCGATGAAAAGGTGATCAACGTAAGGCAAAAATCGCGAGACAAGATAAAGACTAAAGTAATAGTATGAGAAAGGTATAAACAACACTTGGTCGCATACTAATCCTATCTTCTCATTGATATCCAGTGTGTGCACGTGGAAATTAATTACCTCTTGCAGTTAATATTTAATAGGTAATAAGTGAAGACAAACTAGCCAATGTGTAGGAATGATTTATTTTTATAGGTGAATTTTGAATTGAGGGTGGAAGGAGAGCCATATATTGCTCCACTACCAACCATTTATTCATAGCCCTAATAGATATGTATTTGATTCTAGTCACAACATTCCTCTCTTGTCAGTCAGGAATCCATAGCCGTGATAGAGATACTGAAAATACCCCAAGAGAGAGTTATATTTTCTTTTGTTTTTGATTTTTTCAATTGATTTTTTCTTTCTGAAAACATATTTCAGCTCTCTCAATTTGTTTTAATAAGGATTTCAGAACCACATATGGCCCGATGGAAGGATGTGGAAGTCATTTTGATGACGTAATTTCCTAGTTTTAATAAATAAGCCCAAAATTTATTCGCAACAAGTTTATTATATGTAGATATTGATAGGATCTCTAAGAGGCCAATCGTTCTTTAATTTTCCAAGGTTGTAGTCATTTTTATACCATTAGATTAATAGTAAAATCCCATGCACCCCACCCTATCACTCAAGCATGTGTTGGGCGCTACCCGAGGCACGCACGGGCATCGAGCCGCTCCTTTATGTGAGTCTCATCAGAATACATCATCTTATGAAATATATTTAAGTGCAAAAGAATAGAAACAAACATTACATCATCCTTTTAGAACCTAGGAAGATTTATCATCTCATTACACCCATAAAAGAGAAATAACATTCATCATCTAGAACTAATTCATACATAAAGGAAGTGCATAAGGATTGTACTCATGAACACATACATGATTCATAACAGTCTTATATTCATATTGATGAGGTAAATAACAACATTACATTCCTTGAGGTCATAACTGACCCATATAACAATGCAGAGCAAAGTCATACATCAGAACTACACTATGTCCTTCACATTACAAATATGAATACAGACCCATCTCTCTAAATATGCCATTAATCGTAGTTTTCACTAATCCCAACCCATATAATCCTCCCATTATATTTCTATAGAGTTTCACCCCTATTCCACCACCTCTGCTCTCTTAGGATGATTTCATGTATATATCTCTATCCTCTAGTCTCCTCTCTAATATATTTTCTCCTATCCATGCACCTCTATACATGGCTTTTCTTCCTTCACCTCCATGCCTTCTAAGGTAACAAATCGGTTTCCAAGTGTCTAAGTGGTCCTCCAATGGAGTATGCCTCCTTTGATCCAAGATCTCCACTCTATGCAATGATGTTCTTCTAGAACCTTCCATCACATGCATGGAATATTCCCTTTTGATCCTACAGCTATAAGGCTGGCACCTTATCCACTCCACATGCTAGATGGGTCACGATTTTCTTGTGTGCTTCCTAGAACATCAAATATGGCTAAGTCCCAAAACCTAACCTTCCTTGTGCGCACGTTGTGTGTTTTGCAAAATCCTACTATAACCCTTCCCTACATGCCTTCACCCCACAAACCCTTCTTCAAATAGGTCCCGCGTGCCCACACACCAACTTTTACTCAGCCAATATTCTACGGCCCAAAATCACCCCACACTATGTTTGTTCTCCTTCCTTATAAACACTCTTTAATGATAAAGAATGGCGGGATCTTAAAATGGTTGGAAAGAAAGAATAAAGGAATGAAGAATTTGGAGAAAGAATGAAAGAATGGGGAAATTTTTCATTGTTGGAGGAGGAGAGGGAAATCCTTCCCTATTTCTACCTCTAGCTTCTCCCAAGTGTCAACCTCATTCTGTGCTTGCTGACAGAGGTCACCCACCAGGTTACTCACTTCCTCAAAACTCAACTCCTCCCCTTTGGCACTCATGGTGTCAACAATACTCTCTAATTTATTTCCCAAGTCCTTAAGTGCATCCATCCTGTGGGTGATCTAGGGTATAATTCCTTTATATATATTTTGATTGAGCCTCATAGGGTATCAATTGCTTCTAACTTCTTTTCCTCCTCAGCCAGGATCTTATCTCTTTCTAACCTATTCCCCTTATTTCTTTCTTGGGACTCCTTGAGTTCAATTTTATGGGTGGAAACCAAGATGTTTGCCACTCTATCCCAATTTGTGTAGTTGTCATAAGAAGCCTCGGTGACTTACATGGTGACCTTTACCTCTATAATAAGTTTAGTGTATTGAGCCACAATCTTGAAAACCTTCATCTTTTCTCTTTTTGTCGGCATGTCCACACCTCGTCTCATCTTAAGACTCTAAAGTGAGTGGTCACCTCTTCATCCAAAGAATGCAATTCAAATCCTCTAGACATTACAAGGATGATTCATACTTTTTCTCGGGTGGCACTAAGTCAGGGTGCTTCAAGACAATGACATCTATAATCATCTCCACCTTCTTGGAGACTTCACACACCTTTTATTTTTCTTCTTTCAGATCACACCTCAAATGAGCACGATCAAATCCTCTTGCTTTAGGTCCTTTCTCTTTTCTTTGATCTCCTTTTTCTTTTCCAATTCCTCCTCTAGGGATCTCACTCTATCATTTATCCTAAACAGTTTGGCCTCAACTTCAACTGAAACCTTGTTGAGCGCATTACAAACCTGTTCATCTAATAGTTGCTAAATGTTCACCAAGAGATTTAACCCCTTTTTGGCACTTTCATTAGTTCTCTCCGAATTACTTCAAACTCAGGTTCATCTACGTGAGACTTGAATTCCAAGATAGCATATTCTTGGTTCGAGGATATGCCCCTTCTTCATAAAGTGATGACATGGCTAGGAGTTAGTTTGTTGGTACGGTACTTTGGAAATGCTTCTATAGCACCTTGATAAGATCATTAATGTATCCCATTCCTTTCTCTTATACCACCACCACACCTTTCTCACCTATTTGCATATCTTTTGGGAAGCTTACCGCCAATTTGGGATCCCCAATCATGCTTCCATACTCTTTCCCAATGCTTTCCTCTTCCATATCCTTCAAAATTTTGTCCAAGCTCTACTCCAAATACCATTCCACCAACTCCTTCATGATTCTTTACACTTCTCTCTCCACGGATTTCTCCACTTGCTCCTTGGTGAGTCTTGGTGTTCTTTTTTTTTTGGTGCTTACTTCTTCACTCACCCCCTTTCCTTGATCCTCTTCTTCTTCCTCGTCATTCTTATCCTCATCTTCCTTGTTATACTTATCTTCACCTTCATCCTCCGATTCATGTACATCATACACTAGATGGTCTTCACCTCCTTCAGGCTCGTCATCATCCTTGTTGCCAATGTAGGCATATAAAATTTTTATTTCCTCTGAGTCTGCCTCTTCTGTCACCTTCTACTTCTTCCTTACTAGGGATTCTAGTATAGGAGATTATTCCTTTTCTTTTTTTTTTATTAGGAAATGTATTCCTTGGTGACTCCTCATGTGTGAGGGATCTTCCTAATTTTGCACTTATTCTTCTTATTTCTTTCCCTTGACAGGGGACTTCTTCTGTACACATAAGTGCTAGGCTTAGCACTTGCTCTCGGTGTGCCCATAGATTGTGTTGTTTGCACACTTAGTGCCTTATTTTCCTACCCTTATTATCTTTCTCTCTTCTTCAACGTGAACTTATTCCAACATATGGGGTATTCTAGAATGGATACATCACTCTCTAGATAGGCACCTTTCTCAAACTTTGGCCTTATGCAAAGGTATATCCTTATTGCAGCCCTTCTAATGATTGGTAACGTTATTGGCTTCATCATTTAAACTTCGTGGGAGACATACTTCTCCACGTATGCATTATTTTTAGGGTACAAGAGCTTTTGGGACAGCTCATGGTGGTCTTAGTCCACCTTAGTGAGGTTGAACATTATTATTTTGGATTCTTTGAACTGGTTGACTCTAGCTTGGAAGTATTGCGTGGTGAAGGAGAAGGGTAGCTTGCACCATGGACCCTTAGTCACATTTGTTAGAATAAATCTACCAATGCAGAAATTTTGGTACATTGTAAACTATGCTTCTCCATTCATGAGAATGGGAAAATACTTTGGGATCCTCCACTCTGCACCAAATTCATCACACATTTTTTTGTACCACTTCTCTAGGTGTGCCTTATGATAGGCCATCATGGTTTCACAAGTGTACTTTTCAAACCTTTTTCGGAAAGGGATCCTCATTTGGATACTCCTAAATGAATTTATCCAGCCCATCGTGCACTCCAATCTATGAGAAGATGATAGTGAGGAGAATCTTTCCAAATAATATATTCTCTCCTTCTTGTGCACTCCTTATGATATCATCCGCAATGAAAGATGATAAGTTATAGATGGTTCCATATGATAAATTCTAGCATTCATTTATCCATACCTTTTTCATTTGCATCCTAATGGTGAGAAAATTTGTTAGGTGGAAAAACTTGTGGATTTATTGCCAATGCTTTGGAAATCTAAGTCACTCTACTTAATCGGTGTAGGTGTCATATGTGCATGCACGACAAAGTGTGGATTTATGTGGTGGTCTTTCAATCGGGGATCCAATAGGGGCACTCCACTGACCCTGTGGCAAAGATAGAAATCTCTTGCTAGGGAAGTCTTTATCTGTAGAGTGGGAAAGGAGAGTGAGAAAAGAGGTAGGAGAACTAATGCTACAGGTATAAAATCATATTCCTGCACACATACTAGTTAGAAACTTCAATGAGATGCATTTATGGGAAGAAACCACTCTGCAAATAGAAACAAGACCAAATAGAATTTATTGATCACCAAGTATCAAGAAACCCCTTAGTAAAAGAAATCTAGAAAGTCCTTCTTCTTATATTGATTGCTCAAATGAAATTTGTACATTATGTGGGAATGGAAGAAATTTGAGAGGGGAAGAGAGTAGAAGAAAATGGCTATCTCCTTTGCTTTCTCTAGGTACAATGCACTCTCGAGTCTACAAGATAAATTGCCAACCCTTTGAAATGGGAATGGTGTTACAATTTATAGAAGGAGAGGTGACTTATCATCTTCCTCATGAACTTTTTAATACCTTAATATGAATTAAGACTATTCATATTCCACTTTAAATATTTAATTCCCTTTTATAATAGCAAGGCAAATTAATTTACATTATGTTTCTAAAGTCACTTTTAAGTGACTTTAAGGCATATTAAAAAGTGCAAACCCCAACGAAGAATTAGAACATTTGAAAGTGAGAGAAATTTGGTGGAAGAGGATAGAGAAAGAGAGAGAGAAGAGGAAGAGGTTATGTCACCCGATGAATTCTCGTTGATCCTCATTGATGGAAAGCTCCAAATGCGATGAAACTCGAATCTTCAAACTCCTTTTCACACCGTGAAAATCCTCCAAATTAGCTCACGAATGCTTTCCCAGTTTAATGAAATAAGGTGGATCTCAAATTACCTTTGAAAAATGGATAGGATGCTCCCAAACAATGATGTCCCCTTGAATTATTATCCTTATATGACCCATTGTGCTAAAACTACTTTTTGAGTGTTACTTACTATTTTTAGTAAGTGTGAATCGCAAGCCAAGATGACCCTTTTTATGACCTTTCTTGTGTTGTTCCTCTGTGTTCACCACATTCTTCACGGAATATTAAAATGGTGCCTTACTTGAAGTAACATTCCCCTATGCAAGGAGACATACTATTTTTAGTAAGTGTGCCACGAATGTCAAATTGTGACGAAATGAGTCTTGAAATTATGGGTTTTATTCCAGGTTCCACACTCTGAATTTGGAGTAATTCCTTCATCTAAAAAAGTGGGAAAATGATGTCTTCATCATTGGGGAAGAATACTAACAAAAAAAAAAACCCTTTATATCCCTAAAAAGGAGGGGCTTCATGGAACAAAAACTAGTTCATGTGAAACTAGATTTTTCAATGATCGTTCCCTCCAATTTTCGATGATTTCACCTATCGGATCTTTAGGAATTTGAAAATTTATTCAAAGAGGGAAGAATTCTGAAAAAAACACAGCCCTCCATATCCCTAAAAAATAGGGAGTTCATGGTGTGAAAACTAGTTTGTGCGAAACTAGATTTTTCGACGATCATTTCCTCCAATTTTCGGGCGATTTTGCCCACTAGAACCTTGAGAAGCAGAGAGGTAGCTCACTGATTTTTTCCATTACTATGTCATGGTGGCCATTAATGGAGCTTGAAAATTTTAGGTCTGGTTTTTGTCTCCATTAGCAATGAAATCAACTCCATTGCGATAGGTTTTTCATTATGGTGCTTCACGTGAAATTTCTCTTCAATCCGGTGACCGGTTTGATGGGAAATCAAGCTTTTCCTTCGTAGAGCCAAAAAGAGGATTTCCTCTCTGCATGAAATCCTTTCTGAAAATTTGAGGTCTGAATATGATTTTTTAATGGCCTTCAAGAGATAAAAACTCAGCAACAAATGGTTCGTCAATCGAGCACCGGTTTGCAAGATATGTTCGAATCTTCGTTTTCATGGCTATGGGGATTTCCATTGTTCTCCTTCTCTGTTCATCGTTTTTCCTTCTTAGCTTGATGAAAATTCCTTTTGAGACCTTTTTATTTCCATGGGAAAGGTATTTCAGTTCCTTTTATGATCTGGTTTGAGTTTCTTGCAATGGAGGAATGGTGGACTTGTGTTCTCTATAACTTTTCTTTTGGTTGTGAGAAGCAACAATAAGCAAATGGAAGTAGCTAATAGTTACAAATGGTTTTGATTTTTAAGTTGGATTTGGGTGCACTTTTTTTTTTTTTGATTTCCATGACCTCAGAGATGTGAGGGACATCAAATTATATTGTGGTCAAGAGGACGACATGTGGCGGCGATACGACGACAGGGAATGAAGGTGGAAAAAGCTACTTTAAAGCACTAGGAGCTGAAAGGCGGTCACGTGGGTGTCTAGAACACTCCCCATAGGGGCTGGGTGAATTTTTCAAGGTCTTATGTCCCCCACCTCAGGTGTATAAGGGACATAAAATTCCACGGTGGTCCTGGAGCTGACACGTGACACTTGATCTGACGACAAGGAATGCATGCTCCAAATAAGCACCCGGGGTGAACTATCAATTCTAGAGGTCATATGAGGGTCTCGGAGGTCACCCGGGGCTGGGAAAATTTTTAATGGCTGATGTACCTGACCTTAGGGACATGAAATCCCACCAGGCTCTTGGTGCTGACACGTGTCCTCTTGAAAAATGACTAAGTCTTGAACTGCCTTTGAGAGGGTAATTTGGAATGAAGATAACTTGAACTCCTAGTGGAATTTCTTGGTGAAATTTTATATTATTATGATTGGAAATGTCATTTTGAATCCAATTATTGGTGTCTCATGTATTTATTCGACCATATGATCCCTTAAAAATAGGATTTTGTATCTAGGACTCCACTTATGCCTGAGAAAAACTGCCTGCCAATCATATGCACCAAGGTGTTGTGAAAAATATTATCTCACCATAATTTACATATTGTAATCATATTTCTGATGATTTTTTTTTTACTTATAACTCCATTTGAAGCTCTCGGAATCTTCTTCTAAAGCGCAACAACTGTTTTAGGCCTATGAATTGCGTAGGTTTGTGAACCCGACTTTACTCAAACTACTCCAAGTATTTAAAAATTTCCCAAACCTTCCAAAACCATTTCCATGATGTTTCAAGGTATTCAATTCACCTCCATGTTGAATATTACCCTTGTGTTCCATTCCAGGTGGTTGGTCCAATCTTGGGAAGGCCAGCGATAACCCTTCCCAATACTGCCAGAAGATAGTATCTTTTCAAAACTCCCTAAAATCACCTAAGGGGATGAGATTACATTATTCGGGAGGTCATTTGGAATAATTGGATAGACTTGGGGTGTCTTGGAAAGATGGGAATTGAAAAAAATTAACATCGAGGTATTGTTGTCGTGCTTGAAATTGTCAATTTCCTGCTGCACATTTACACGACAACACATCCATCATTCTTGATCACTAAGCTTGGTCACAAAGCACGTGGCCATCCTCATAACAAGGTATAGAATCTCTATAATTTCAAAGTATCATGAACCCTTCTTGTATTCATATACTGCTATTGTCTCCTTGATTTCCTCCGTGTCGCTTAGATCATCATCTATACTTTCTCCTTCACAAATAAGGCATGTGAACTTAGATATCAATTGCATTATTATGTGCATCTTGCACCCTGCAAAATAGAAGTGATCCTCATGCACACGCGACATGCCCCACCGATACAAGCACTCATGATTTCTAAAATAAGGTAACTCATACAGTTGTAATAACCAAAACCTTCTCTAATTTGACTTTCACCTTGTCGTTGTATATAGGCATCCCATCTGGTGTCCTTTTGTTAGCTAGATGGACCAAATATAACACCATTTCCTTCTTAGTTGTGCTCGTGCAATGGTTATAATCACTCATGGTCATTTGTCTTAGATGTGACACCCACTCCTTTCCTAACAATACTCCATCTAGGTATTGCATTTCTGCGTACCATTCTTCATTGGAGCTCGTGATGGTAGCGATGTATTTTCCCTTTCCCTTGCCCTTCTATTTCTTTGGTGAAACAATTTCCTTCTTAGGTGTCATGCTTTCTATTAGGATAAACTAATAACTCCTTACCCTACTCTACTACTTTACTTAACTCCAAACTCAGCTCTAAAGCTCAACTCTTGGAAGAAATTATTCTATCTATGTGCCCTAGTTGCCAAACCCTAACTAGGAAAACCTTTTACAAGAGGGCACACTACAAACAACCTTTTCTCACGCCCATGTACTCCTTCCTCTTTTTTGTAGATCCACTCTAGTCACACACTTAGATTTATAGGATTATTCTTCCTTCGCACAAATCTTCTCTAGATGCCCTAGTTTGCAAGAGCACTTCAACTTCGTAATAGCAAGATAGAATAATGACTTTCCCGACCTTATATTTATAGGTTTTTCTTCCCTCCGAAATAAATGCTATAGCACCTACCAACGTACTTTAAAATTTAATGTGTATTTTTCCACTAGGCCAAACTTAAGCACCCTTACCCACATGCTTGATCCTACGTGAAAAACCTACAACCTTTTGGCGCATAAAAATCCAACTGATGAAGAATTTTACGCGCATGCCTACAACACCAAAGTAACTTCTTTTGTCATTTACCTGATTTTTTCCCTCTCCTACCTCATGTTTTTCCTACGCTCTTCATCCTTTGACGTGGTTTTGTTACTGCCTTCTTGACATCATGGTTCATTATCCACCATTTCCCCATGCAATTTCTTGAACTTACGCACTTCCTTCTATTGGACCACTCAACTTGTATTATAGACCTATAATTTGCTTTTCATTACTCCAGCCCACACTAAAACATATGTGCAATCCTCTGCGCATACACAACCTTGGAACAATAATGCGATTACCGGTTCACAAGGCATAAAATGAAACAAAAAGAAAGGAAAAATCAACGAGAAAGGGAAACATAGGAAAAGAAAAGCATAGAAGGAAATTTTAAGATTAATCGGCAATACTGCCTTATTTACAAACACTAAGAAGGCTTATTTATAGTAGGGCTTCAGCCTACTCCCATTGAAATGACCTGGTAATCTCATCCCATCTAGCACTTATAACTGGAAATCACCTAAATCAAGAATGTACGAGATGATGTAGGGTCCCAACCAATGGAATTTCAACTTCCCAGGATGGCACAAATACTTGGAATCATACAAAAACACCATCTACCCAACCTTAAACTACTTATTCTTGATATGATGATCATGTCATGTATTTTTCCTTTCTTTTTCTATCTTTTGACTCCATCTAGCAAGTGATCTCCTTTCGTCTAACTACATCAACTTATCAATCCTCTCTTCCAGTGCTTGTTCATCATCCAACCCTCTTGCACGTGTTATACGTAGTGATGGTAACATGAATTCAACTAGAAAAACAACCTCCACGCCAAACACCAATTGAAACAGTGTGGCCTTGTTCAACATCTTGTAGGTTGTCTTGTATGCCCATAGAATGGATGATACTTTTTCATCACAATATTATCTTCCAACGTCACAAATTTTAGTCAACATATGACTTAGTATTATGTTAAATTCCTCATCGAGTTCCATGTGTCTCGTAGGTGATAAGGGGTAGTCTTATGATGGGCCATCATAAATTTTGCTAATACAATCCTGACTATTTCATTGAGAAAATGTGTACCTCTATCACTTGTTAAGATTAAATGACAACCATACTTGCTGATTATGTTCTCCCATAAAAATCTAGTAGATACTACTACAAAGTGCAATTGTAACACCTCGAACTGTTGTTACTTCCTCCCGAGCATACAAGTGTTGATATGTGATTTCTTTGTAAAAGGATGTGTTCCTTTGATTGAGAAGTCATGCGCGTATCTTCTTTGCAGATTGCAGATCTTTGGTAAGTCGGAATATGATTGGACTCTTTTATTTCTTTCATTTCACACCGAGTTTAATCGATCTCGGAATGAATTATGGAGTTATCCATCTATAAGACCTAGCCTTGGATCAGTGGAATTGATCCAAGTATTGCTTTAAGTTATTCGTGATGAATTAAAATTACAGACCTTGAGCAGGTTGCAAGGTCTGGATGCATTGAGTAAGCTAGTCCGGAGTATAACTCAGGTTGATCGTGTGAAATGGATTGGTTCCCGATATCGAAGTATATCTAGAAGGTCTTCATCGTGGACCAGGTAATAATTCAGTTACATATAATTCAATAGCCTTTTTGGCAGTGCAGGAGTAAACCCTGTTCGTGAATGTATGTTGTAGGTTCTTTTTCTGAGCATTTGAAATGTTAGACCTGACTGGAATTATTAATGTTAGTAACCTAAAACTAAACCTAACCTAGGGGTTAGATTAGTGTAAATCTAACCTAGACCTAGGCTAAGAGCTAATGTTCTAAGTTAGTATCTATGTGCTATGAGGTTAGACTAGGTGTTATCCTAAATCCTAACCTAACTATTGAGCAAGGATTAAGGGGACCTATGGAGGGGTGCGAACCATGGGCGGCAATTTCTATGTTATTAAATGCAAGGATAAGCATGAGGGATAGGTAATTTGGTGGAGGTTTTAAAATGGCTAACTTGAGCCGACGTGGCAGGTCGCCAAAGTTGGGTATGGTCTTTGGTATGCATTTGTCCATCGCCAACTATGGCGGTCGGTGGCAGTGGAGATTGAGCGGGAAAATGGGAGTAAATGCCATTTATGGACTCGGTCTTCGAGCTCAGATTTCATGGGGAAGCATGCAAAATGGAAAGTTAATGGTTTGTTTGGTTTTGCATGCACTCTGGTTTTCCTTCTGTCTGTTCACTGGTTCTTCGCACCAGTCTTCTTGGTGTTGCATGGCAAGTATGAGCGTAACTAGCTCTTTCCTCTGGCAAGGAAAATATATAAGTCATGGAAATAGCGAATTTTTGTTGGTGGCTTTAACTTGGAAAAGGAAGAGAAGGTTCAAGCTCTTTCAGTGGTCTGCTTCGAAATTTTAAGCAAATATCCAGGCATGTTAGGCCCTAACCTTTAAAAATCTTGCTTTCTTTCAAGTGATTTCATTAGAACAACTCTGTACAAATGATTTATGGGTTTAGATGATTTTATGGAAGTTACAGGTGATTTTGTTACTGTATCTTCTTGCTGTTTGATTTTCAAATTTAACCCTTGATGGGTGTGTGTCTTGTATTTCAAACTGTTTCTCTGTTTTATTGTGTTTTGCATTCCGGCGTAAGTCTGTGAAACGTATGCTTGAAGGGTACTTATCCTGCTCTGTGAGAACCCATGCATGTTTCCCTCCCAGTTTGAGTTCAAAGCTGTTGTTGATAGAAGCTTGTTGTTGATTCTTGTCGGAAAAGATACTGATGGAAATTTTGTTCAGTTAATTGGACTGCTTTGTAACTTCTGTCGAGGTTATTAAGGTAGTGGTTACTGAATCTTATTGGGTTTTACTTTGCTATTTAAAAGTTATTTGTGAATGGATAACTTGCAATGTTACAGTACTTCATTGCGACCGTGCTGAAGTTGTTTTTCCCTTGCATTTTGGTTATGGGATGCAACCCGTTGATAGAATGCAATATATATATTTATTGTACTCAAAACGACTCTATGGAGTCCATTGAATGATTCGTAAATTGTGGACCACTGTTGAAACTTCGTATATATATATATTTGAATATTGATAATTTGATTTTTATCTGAGTCTTGGAGGAGTAACAAGTATTACGACCTCTGTTATTTTGTAATGAATACCTTCGTGTTGCAAGGAATTTTTGGTACAGACTCTTTGGGTGTATTTTTACGTTTCCTTTCTGTGTAAACTTGTGCGAAAAATATTGATGAGGCTCAGTTGGTTTCCTTGTTGCGAAATCAGTAGTTAGCTTTTGTTTATGCCTGATTTTTAAATGTTTACCATTGATTGGCACAGTTGGAATCATTTACTATTATTTATCTTGTTACTGTTGTTCGGATTCAGTTGAATCCTTGAAAGGTAACCAGTGTATTTGCCTCAAATTAAGCCTGATTTGGTACACTGTTGTTTTTGTCACTGTTGGAGTTCCTTGAGTATGGATAGATATCATGTGTCCTGGCTCTGTTGAAGTGAGTCGCGAATACCATACTTTAAACTCTGAATGCGTCCAGATGAGAATAGATATGTTATGGTTCCTTTCTGTTTATTCCAGTCAGATGAGGCTGTGCATGTTGCGGGAATTCTGTGTGATTATCTCGGCATAGTCTTAGGGAAACATCAATTGCTTAATGCCATGGAGTCTATTGTTGACTGCGATATAATAGAAGTTCTTTGATTTTGACCTTGGGTCGAAAAGCCTTACTGTGTTTAGTAGGGACTAGCATGGGCTGTAGGTTGATGTAAGGGATTGTTGGCGTGTTTACATCTTCTGTTGCATGTATATCCATTCTTGAGCTTGATTGAACTTAGGAGTCGTCGGCTGCACCTCAACAGGCAATGGCAGTGAATATCCTCTTGTATGTCGCTTCGTGTGGGAGGTCATGCAGAGTCTGTTTGGTAGATAGTCATCACTATTGGCGTGTTAGCTACTGTACGGGAGTTTTGTTATATTTGATTTTATCAAAACAGTGGTTCTCCTTGTGGCTCGTCTGACTTATTCGTATGCATGTAAGGTGAATGCTTTCCATTTGAGGAGATGGTACAGTCATGAACTTGTTGAAGGGAAATATGAATGACTTGTTTTCTTTCTCTTCTATTATGAAAATATATGTCGATATTTTTATTTAACCGTTGGAACTGTTTTTAACATATTGATGGAATCATGATTTGTTATGATATTCCTTTTACTGTTGAATGAAATGATCTATTTGAGGTTTGCTGTTTTTGGAATTCAGATGGATAAATGATTAGAATACTTTCATTCTTCTTGATCCCTAATATTTTGATGAAATATTTGAGAAGTATTTAGGACTATTCTGTAACGATAATAGAGTTACACATTTGTAGTCATTTTTGTATTACAAAGGCATAGTCTGAAACATGTATACTTGTTTGGTGAATTGATCTCATTTAAACAGGTTGTTTAATGAAAATAGTTGGTGGATTGCAATTGTTTTAAGAGTTAGTGCTTATCATGCTCAGTTCATCGAACTGACCCATGTTGACAAATTTTGCAGATGGTCGCCGTAAGTGGTAAAAGCATGCAGATCTGACAGGATGTTCAGATTGTTTAACTTGGTTTATGATGAATTCAGTTTGATTTTCTTTAAATGTACTATAAGAGGAAAGATGTTCTTCTTCCGTTGAGTATTGTATCAAGTATGCTGAATGCATAAAATGTATTTGATTAGTTCTGAAAGGAATGGAAATTGATATTTGTTACTTATGTGTTTGTATTCTTATCTTGATAGTTTGACCTTCTTCGGTTCAAATATCTTGAGAGCATTGTTATTATTGTATATATTTGGAGACTTTTGTGATTGTCAATATAAGCTTGCAAGAATATGAGACTGAATTCTTATGATTGTTTAGCAGTTCCTGTATGTTCTATCAGAAGCTAAACTGAAATTTAGATCACTGTCTTTCTGAAAGATAGGGTTAAAATAAACCTAAGCAGAACGCTAAACAAGCTGAATTAAATTATTAATCCCTAGTCTTGATTATGCCAGGACAACATTTAATTGGATTCTTAATCATTATATCTTGATACTAATAAGTACGATATAAATTCAGTTATGAGAACTGATATAAACCTAGATGGGGTTCAGATGGCAATCTCATGTGAAGTTTATGAGATATTGTCCAATTTCGTTGATTTAGAATTATGTATATTCTATGAACTCCTTGATGAGACCATAATCTTAATAACTCCTCTGTGTAATGGGTTTTATTGAGAAAGGTCATCCTAAGATGAGGAATCCAGGGATCGGGAAAGGCTAACCTTAAGGGAAACGTCTTTTAATGTAATTTAAACTCAATGTGCGTAACGCTTATTAATTAGTAGATCTTTTCGAGGTGGATTTAAAGGTTGACGGCACAAGTCAACTGCAGGGTTGTACCTCCGAGAAGATTAGGATCTTCTCGAAGTTACAACAATGTAGGTGACTTATGACGGCACCCTTTGCATTGATCGCTAAGATTTACACCTTTAACTTGAACAAGTTACTTTGGGACCGATTAGGAATGTGGTCACATTATATGGCTGCCTAAGAGACTTGGGGTATCATGACACACTGGTTTAACTAGGGTTGACCCAGTATTTCATCTTATCCCTAGTCCTCGAGTGCATCCATATAACGTTGTCACCTTACTAATCCGTTCCCGAGTGATTAACTTGGGATAGGAGGGACTGACAGAAGTCGGTATAAGACATTCTACATAACATAAGAATGGGGTGAAGGACGTATTCCAAATTGATGAGTATGCCGTTAAGGAATACGAGACATAAGTGATATGTTTCAAATATTTGGCCAAAGTATCGCAAAGTTCTTGATTGCGTTGTCCTGAGTCACCTGGTCTAAGGGATGAGATGCCGATGAATAATGGTAACAGTTATTCAGTTAGGTTCCTTGGACAGAGCATTCTGAATCCCAGAATAGGGAAGAGAACTGCAAGAGTGATGTGTTAAATAAAAATGCCAACTCTTATTACTCATGAATAGATCGGTAGATTACCGAGTCATGGAATGAATAGATCGGAGGTACTCGAGTCATTACAGCTACATATGGTTATCTGTTATAAGAATGGTTATTTGATTTGTGAGTTCTAAATTATGTATTTAGAACCAGGAAGCATTTATCAAAAAAAAAAAAAAATTGACTTGTTCTATTGTCTAAAATGAGGATGTTACATCTTGGTATCAGAGCTGAAGGTTGCAGCTCTTGGGCCTATTATGTCCATAATCTGATAAAAACTGAATTTTCTTGTAACAGAAAATGGTTAGAACAAGGGGGAACGTTGCGAATAATGCTCCACCAGAAGGAGGGGAGGTAACAAGCTAGAAACTTGATGAGATCCTTGCTGCCCTGTTGGACACAAGAGATCATTTAGCTGTACTTGAACAACAGGTGATGGGAAATGAGGAGGATGAAGAAGCTGGTAATGACAATCAGCCACCTCCTAAGGACAACCCCAATATGGGTGTTGATGTTAATGTTGGGAATGCACCTGTCCAACTAGAAAACAAAAAGGCCAGATTGGCAGCAGAACTCACTAATGATATAAAAAGGATAAGTCCACCTAAGTATGATGGCACCACATTAGGAGATGGAGCTGAGAACTGGCTCAGCGAAATGGAGAAGTACTTTGCAATAAGGAACTTCTCAGAGGAAACCAAAGCTATTTGGGGAGCCTATCAGCTTTCCCACGAAGCATCTTCATGGTGGGATAGCCGTAAAGCTGAACTAAATATTGATGAGACCAATATTACTTGGGATCAATTTAAAGGCTATTTTAGGCAACGTTGGCTACCACAACTTTTCTATGATCAGAAAATGACAGAATTTCAGAACTTAGCTCAAGGGAAGTTAATGGTGGCTGAATTACAGGAGCGGTTTACAAAACTCCTCAAGTATGTACCGCAGATATCAAATCGACGAGAAGTTCGAGAATACGGAAATTCATCATGGGATTAAATCCGTGATAGGGGAGAGGTCGATGTTCACGGTCCAACCACTATGGAAGGAGTTGATGAAAAGGCCAAGGCAGAAATTAAAGGCTATTTCTGCTCATAAAGAGGAAGTGCGGAAGAAGACTGCAAATCCTTCTTCAACCTCTCTTGCACCCAGAAAAGGACCATGGAAAAAGTTTGGAAACAAGAGTAAGTTTCCAGGAGATAACAGTAAGAAAGCAGTAGTAAATAAGCCTGCTGGAAATGTAAGGGATAATTTTGCTAAAAATTATAACAATGGGCAGAAGCCCTATGGAGGACAACGTGACAATTATAAGGCTGGAGGCAATTCTGAGCCTAAAAAGGGACCTGTAGGAGGCTGCTACAATTGTGGCAAAGACCACTACGCAAATCAGTGCCCTTTGAAGAAGGATGATCGTAATCAGTAGCATAAGATACATGCTGCAGTAGCAGACAAGCAAGTTGAAAAGCAAGTGACACCTATAGAAGTTCGGGTAAGTTATTTGGCATACATCACTATTCTTTTTGATACAGAGCTACTTGAATGTTTTATTTCTAATAAACTTGCTTCTAAACTTAAAAGAAAAGCTAGAAAAATGGATAAATCTTGGGTATGCGGTATGGTAATAACTCTGTTCATACGGTGAGTATGTGTCTTTTTGGGGCGTCGTTGACTTACCTAACTTTTCCACGGAAGTTGACCTCTATGTTACACCTTTGGGATCGTATGACATTGTCATCGGTGTCAATTAGTTAGCTGACCATAAAGAAAAGGTAGATTGCTATGAAAAGAACATAAAATGTTTAGATGATCAGATTGGAAATAAGAGAGATTCAAGGTGTGAAAGGGAAATTTCAGTTAGAAAGCGTCGGCTATGCGGCTTAAAAATGCTAAGAATAAAAGATGTACCCTTTATGCGGTAAAGATATCTGAATTTTCAGAAGAAGATGGTGATAACAAGAAGCAATTTCCTTTGTTACAAATTTTCAGGGATGTTTTTCTTGAAGAATTACAGGGGTTACCACCCAAGAGAGAATTTGACTTCACCATCGAAATCAAACCGAGAGCAGAACCTATTTCCAAAGCACCTTATAGGATGACTACTACAGAGTTAGTCGAAGCTTAAGGCACGATTTGCAAGAACTTTTGACAAAAGGTTTGATTAGACCAAGTGTTTCACCTTGGGGTGCACTGTAATATTTGTGAAAAATAAGGATGGAACACTTAGGTTTGTGTATTGATTATCGGATGTTAAACAAAGCAAAAATCAAACAGATATCCACTTCCAAGGATCGACGATCTATTTGATCAGATGCGTGGAGCAGCGGTTTATTCTAAGATAGATCTTCGATCTGGTTATCATCAATTAAGGATTAGAGAGGAAGATATTCATAAAACAGTTTTCCGAACAAGGTACGGAAATTATGAATTCACGGTTCTACCCTTTGGATTAACTAATGCGCCCGCAACCTTTATGAATTTAATGAACAATATTTTTCAAGAATATCTGGACAAGTTTGTACTTGTATTCTTGGACGATATTCTCATTTATTCTAAAAGCGTTGAGGAGCACAATGAGCATTTGAAGATAGTTTTGGGAATTTTGAGAAAAATAAAGTTGTATGGTAAGTTATCCAAATGTTCTTTCTTTGATTTTGAAGTTCACTATTTGGGTCATGTCATAAGTAAAGAAGGAATTGCTATAGATCCTTCAAAAATAGTGGCAATAATCGAGTGGCTGCGCACCAAAGAATGTGCACAAAGTAAGAAGCTTCATGGGTCTTCTTTGGTTACTTATAGAAAATTTGTAAAGGATTTTTCTAAGGTAGCTGCACCAATAACTTCTTTGCAGAAGAAGGATAAGAAATTCATATGGAATGATAAGTGCGAAGCGGCTTTCAAAAGTATGAAAGACCAGTTGACTTCTGCACCTATATTAGCTGTACCAGACCCTAATGGGAGTTTTACTGTTGTAACGGATGCTTCTGGGGAAGGCCTTGGAGGTGTTTTGCTACAAAATGATCAAGTCATTGCATATGAAAGTAGAAAACTCAAGTTACATGAGCTGAATTATGCCCCTCATGATTTGGAGCTTGCTGCCATTGTTCATGCACTTCAAGTCTGGAGACACTATTTACTTGGGAAACCTTTTGAGTTGAAAACTAATCACTTAGGACTAAAATATATTTTTACTTAGCCTAACCTGAATGCCAGACAGAGAAGGTGGTTAGAATTTTTATCACAATATGATTTTGATATTAGCTATATCAAAGGGAAGGAGAATAGAGTAGTTGATGCTCTAAGTCGTAGGAGGCACATTTCTGCTCTTATAACATTAAGAACTCAGTTTAAAGATGAGGTAAAAAGTGCCTCAGAATCAGATGCATACTTTCAGCAAGTAAAAGCAGCGCTTGCTGCAGAACCTAATGATGAAAGGTATAAAGGTTTTCATTTTGATAATGAAGGAATCTTGCGTTATGAAAATAGGGTATATGTACCTATGTTGAATGATTTGAGAAAGAAGTTGTTAGTTGAATTTCATAATTCACCTTTCTCTGGACACCCGGGTATCACAAAGATGCTTGCTGATCTGAAACAACAATACTTTTGGAAAGGTATGAAAAAGGATGTCATAAATTTTGTGACCCATTGTTTGGAGTGTCAGCGGGTTAAGGCAGAACATATGCACCCTGCTAGACTGTTATATCCTCATAGCATACCACAGTACAAATGGCAAGTAATAACCATGGATTTTGTACAAGGATTACCCATGTCTAGGAATAAACATGATGTTATCCTGGTAGTTGTAGATAAGCCCGACTAAGGTAGCTCATTTCATCGCTAGAAATCTAAAGGATGATTCACCAGTGCTGGCCAAAAGATTCGTACACGAAATTTTCAGATTGCATGGTGTACCATAATTAATTATATCTGACAGGGATCCAAGAATGATGTCAAGGTTTTGGCAAACGCTTAATACAACTCTTGGAACGAAACTAAACTTCAGTTTTGCATATCATCCGGAAACGGATGGACAAACTGAGAGGGTAAATCAAGTGTTGGAGGACATGTTGCGAATGTATTACATGGATCAACAGTATAAATGGGAAGAGTATCTTCCATTAGTTGAGTTCGCATACAACAACACTTATCACTCATCTCTTAAAATGGCACCATTTGAAGCACTTTATGGAAGAAAGTGCGAGAACTCTGTTATTTGGGATAGTGTTGAGGATAGAGTGGTAATTGGACCGAGAGATTCTCACGAAATGGAACAAGCAAGTTAAGCTGATTTGTGAGCGATTAAAGGAAGGCGAGATAGGCGGAAAGATCTATGCTTGACCTTAAGCGGGTTGATAAAGGTTTGAGCTTGGTGAGAAGGTTTTCTTCGTGTTAAACCGAGAAAAGAGTTCTATAACTTTTGGCAAGGTTGCCAAGTTGTCACCTCGATTCGTGGGACCTTTTGAAATTATCGAAATAATCAATCCTGTAGCTTATCGTTTAGCATTACCACCGCTTTATCTCGCATGCATGATGTTTTCCATATTTCTTTACTTAAGAAATACGTTTTGAGATCTGTCACATGTTTTAAATTGGAATTCCTTGCAGGTCCAAGACCCAGGAATAATCGTGGTTAAACCCACACGAGTGCTGGAAACTCGCCAATTGCATTTAAGAAATCATGAAATACAGCAATGTAAGGTCCAGTGGGACCAGTTTAACGAAGAAAGTGCAACTTGGGAAAATCTGGAAGAGATGAAAATTGCTTTTCCTTCTCTTTTTCAACAGAATGAAATCTATTGACAAAACATTCTTTTATGAACTTATTTTTTTAAGTATTTATGAAAGCGGATGAAGGCAAACATTATTGAAAGCTGAATAAAATGTGTTGTGACATTGATTTCGGAACTATTCAAGTTGGAAAATAGTCGCATTGATTTGTGAACTAATAAATTGGTTGACTGAAGGTTAATTGAATATGTAATCATGGGACGATGAATCTTTTTAGGAGGAAGCATGTAACACCTGAATTGTTGTTACTTCCTCCCGAGCATACAAGTGTTGATATGTGATTTCTTTGTAAAAGGATGTGTTCCTTTGATTGAGAAGTCATTGATATTGTATCTTCTTTTAGATTGCGAGATCTTTGGTGAGTCGGAATATGATTGGAATCTTTTATTTCTTTCATTTCACGTCGAGTTTAATCGATCTCGGAATGAATTATGGAGTTATCCATCTATAATACCTAGCCTTGGATCAGGTGGAATTGATCCAAGTGGTGCTTTAAGTTATTCGTGATGAATTAAAATTACAAGACCTTGAGTAGGTTGCAAGGTCTGGATGCATTGGATAAGCTAGTCCGGAGTATAACTCAGGCTGATCATGTTAAATGAATTGGTTCCCGATATCGTAATATATCTGGAAGGTCTTGATCATGGACCAAGTAATAATTCAGTTACATATAATTCAATAGCCTTTTTGGCAGTGTAGGAGTAAACCCTATTCATGAATGTATGTTGTAGGTTCTTTTTCTGAGCATTTGAAATGTTAGACCTGACTGGAATTATTAATGTTAGTAACCTAAAACTAAACCTAACCTAGGGGTTAGATTAGTGTAAATCTAACCTAGACCTAGGCTAAGAGCTAATGTTCTAAGTTAGTATCTATGTGCTATGAGGTTAGACTAGGTGTTATCCTAAATCCTAACCTAACCTAACTATTGAGCAAGGATTAAGGGGACCTATAGAGGCGCGAACCATGGGCGATAGTTTCTATGTTATTAAATGCAAGGATAAGCATGAGGGATAGGTAATTTGGTGGAGGTTTTAAAATGGCTAACTTGAGCCGACGTTGCAGGTTGCCAAAGTTAGGTATGGTCTTTGGTATGCATTTGTCCATCGCCAACTATGGCGGTCGGTGGCAGTGGAGATTGAGCGGGAAAATGGGAGTAAATGCCATTTATGGACTCGGTCTTCGAGCTCGGATTTCATGGGGAAGCATGCAAAATGGAAAGTTAATGGTTTGTTTGGTTTTGCATGCGCTCCGGTTTTCCTTCTGTCTATTCACTGGTTCTTCGCACCAGTCTTCTTGGTGTTGCATGGCAAGTATGAGCGTAACTAGCTCTTTCCTCTGGCAAGGAAAATATATAAGTCATGGAAATAGCAAATTTTTGTTGGTGGCTTTAACTTGGAAAAGGAAGAGAAGGTTCGAGCTCTTTCAGTGGTCTGCTTCGAAATTTTAAGCAAATATCCAGGCATGTTAGGCCCTAACCTTTAAAAATCTTGCTTTCTTTCAAGTGATTTCATTAGAACAACTCTGTTCAAATGATTTATGGGTTTAGATGATTTTATGGAAGTCTACGGGTGATTTTGTTACTGTATCTTCTTGCTGTTCGATTTTCAAATTTAACCCTTGATGGGTGTGTGTTGTATTTCAAACTGTTGCTCTGTTTTATTGTGTTTTACATTCCGGCGTAAGTCTGTGAAACATATGCTTGAAGGGTACTTATCCTGCTCTGTGAGAACCCGTGCATGTTTCCCCTTCTTTGAGTTCGAAGCTACAGTAGAAGCTTGTTGTTGATACTTGTTGATTGAGGCTTGTTGTTGATTCTTGTCGGAAAAGATACTGATGGACATTTTGTTCAGTTAATTGGACTTCTTTGTAACTTCTGTCGAGGTTATTAAGGTAGTGGTTACTGAATCTTATTGGGTTTCGCTTTGCTATTTAAAAGTTATTTGTGAATGGATAACTTGTTGTGTTACAGTACTTCATTGCGACCGTGCTGAAGTTGTTTTTCCCTTGCATTGTGGTTATGGGATGCAACCCGTTGATAGAATGCAATATATATATTTATTGTACTCGAAACGACTCTGTGGAGTCCATTGAATGATTCGTAAATTGTGGACCACTGTTGAAACTTCGTATATATATATATTTGAATATTGATAATTTGATTTTTATCTGAGTCTTGGAGGAGTAACAAGTATTACGACCTCTGTTATTTTGTAATGAATACCTTCGTGTTGCAAGGAATTTTTGGTACAGACTCTTTGGGTGTATTTTTACGTTTCCTTTCTGTGCAAACTTGTGTGAAAAATATTGATGAGGCTCAATTGGTTTCCTTGCTACAAAATCAGTAGTTAGCTTTTGTTTATGCCTGATTTTAAATGTTTACCATTGATTATACATGATTGGAATCATTTACTATTATTTATCTTGTAAATGTTTTTCAGATTGATTGAATCCTTGAAAGGTAACTTGATGTATTTGCCTCAAATTAAGCCCGATTTGGTACATCTTTGTTGGTTTTGTCACTGTTGGAGTTCCTTGAGTATGGATAGATATCATGTGTCCTGGATCTGTTGAAGTGAGTCGCGAATACCATACTTTAAACTCTGAATGCGTCCAGATGAGAATAGATATGTTATGGTTCCTCTCTATTTATTCAAGTCAGATGAGGCTGTGCATGTTGTGGGAATTCTGTGTGATTATCTCGGCATAGTCTTAGGGAAACATCAATTGCTTAATGCCATGGAGTCTATTGTTGACTGCGATATAATAGAAGTTCTTTGATTTCGACCTTGGGTCGAAAAGCCTTACTGTGTTTAGTAGGGACTAGCATGGGCTGTAGGTTGATGTAAGGGATTGTTGGCGTGTTTACGTCTTCTGTTGCATGTATATCCATTCTTGAGCTTGATTGAACTTAGGAGTCGTCGGCTGCACCTCAACAGGCAATGGCAGTGAATATCCTCTTGTATGTCACTTCGTGTGGGAGGTCATGCTGAGTCTGTTTGGTAGATAGTCATCACTATTGGTGTGTTAGCTACTGTACAGGAGTTTTGTTATATTTGATTTTATCAAAACAGTGGTTCTTCTTGTGGCTCGTCTGACTTATTCGTATGCATGTAAGGTGAATGCTTTCCATTTGAGGAGATGGTACAGTCATGAACTTGTTGAAGGGAAATATGAATGACTTGTTTTCTTTCTCTTCTGTTATGAAAATATATGTCGATATTTTTATTTAACCGTTGGAACTGTTTTTAACATATTGATGGAATCATGATTTGTTATGATATTCCTTTTACTGTTGAATGAAATGATCTGTCTGAGGTTTGCTATTTTTGGAATTCAGATGGATAAATGATTAGAATACTTTCGTTCTTCTTGATCCCTAATATTTTGATGAAATATTTGAGAAGTATTTAGGACTATTCTGTAACGATAATAGAGTTACACATTTGTAGTCATTTTTGTATTACAAAGGCATAGTCTGAAACATGTATACTTGTTTGGTGAATTGATCTCATTTAAACAGGTTGTTTAATGAAAACAGTTGGTGGATTGCAATTGTTTTAAGAGTTAGTGCTTATCATGCTCAGTTCATCGAACTGACCCATGTTGACAAATTTTGCAGATGGTCGCCGTAAGTGGTAAAAGCATGCAGATCTGACAGGATGTTCAGATTGTTTAACTTGGTTTATGATGAATTCAGTTTGATTTTCTTTAAATGTACTATAAGAGGAAAGATGTTCTTCTTCCGTTGAGTATTGTATCAAGTATGCTGAATGCATAAAATGTATTTGATTAGTTCTGAAAGGAATGGAAATTGATATTTGTTACTTATGTGTTTGTATTCTTATCTTGATAGTTTGACCTTCTTCGGTTCAAATATCTTGAGAGCATTGTTATTATTGTATATATTTGGAGACTTTTGTGATTGTCAATATAAGCTTGCAAGAATATGAGACTGAATTCTTATGATTGTTTAGCAGTTCCTGTATGTTCTATCAGAAGCTAAACTGAAATTTAGATCACTGTCTTTCTGAAAGATAGGGTTAAAATAAACCAAGCGAGAATGCTAAACAAGCTGAATTAAATTATTAATCCTAGTCTTGATTATGCCAGGACAACATTTAATTGGATTCTTAATCATTATATCGGGATACTAATAAGTACGATATAAATTCAGTTATGAGAACTGATATAAACCTAGATGGGGTTCAAATGGTAATCTCATGTGAAGTTTATGAGATATTGTCCAATTTCATTGATTTAGAATTATGTATATTCTATGAACTCCTTGATGAGACCATAATCTTAATAACTCCTCTGTGTAATGGGTTTTATTGAGAAAGGTCATCCGTAGATGAGGAATCCAAGGATCGGGAAAGGCTAACCTTAAGGGAAACGTCTTTTAATGTAATTTAAACTCAATGTGCATAACGCTTATTAATTAGTATATCTTTTCGAGGTGGATTTAAAGGTGGACGGCACAAGTCAACTGCAGGGTTGTACCTCCGAGAAGATTAGGATCTTCTCGAAGTTATAAAAATGTAGGTGACTTATGACGGCACCCTTTGCATTGATCACAAAGATTTACACTTTTAACTCGAACAAGTTACTTTTGGACCGATTAGGAATGTGGTCACATTATATGGCTGCCTAGGAGACTCGGGGTATCATGACACACTGGTTTAACTAGGGTTGACCCAGTATGTCATCTTATCCCTAGTCCTCAAGTGCATCCATATAACGTTGTCACCTTACTAATCCGTTCCAGTGATTAACTTGGGATAGGAGGGACCTGTGGAAGTCGGTATAAGACATTCTACATAACATAAGAATGGGGTGAAGGACGTATTCAGTTGACGAGTATGCCATTAAGGAAGACGAGACATAAGAAGTATGTTTCAAATCTTTGGCCAAAGTATCGCAAGTTGCTTTGATTGCGTTGTCTGAGTCACTGGTCTAAGGGATGAGATGCCGATGAATAATGGTAACAGATTATTCGAGTTAGGTTCCTTGATGAGCATTACGAATCCTAGAATAGGGAAGAGAACCGCAAGAGTGATGTGTTAAATAAAAACTCCAACTCTTATTACTCATGAATAGATCGGTAGATTATCGAGTCATGGAATGAATAGGTCGGAGGTACTCCGAGTCATTACAACTGCATATGGTTATCTGTTATAAGAATGCTTATTTGATTTGTGAGTTCTAAATTATGTATTTAGAACCAGGAAGCATTTATCAAAAAAAAAAAAAAATTGACTTGTTCTATTGGCTAAAATGAGGATGTTACAACAATCCTTCATAGGTGTTTCCTCTTCTCATCATGTCAAGTAACTAGTGCAAGTAATGATATACCGTGAACTAGTCCTTTGCGTGGCTGGTGAAATTGGCCCTATAAAGTCGATTTCCCATTTTTAAAATGGTTCAAGACTATCTACTATTCGAAGGTAATTTCATCCCTCTTCCTAGGTTTTCTAAGGCACTGGAAATAGTCATAGGCCTTACAAAACTCAATATAGTCTTGGTATATGGTTTCTACCAAATCCCTGCTAGTAAAATCTTCCGCGTGGTAGCATTTCCTACATAGTGTCCTCCTACAATCCCACCATGCGCTTCCTCCATAATTTTCATGCGCTCATGTTCCAATATGCATCGGTGTAGAACCTCATCATGACCTAACTTATACAAGTATCCACTAATCAACATGTAGGGTGTAACAAGTATTTTTAACTTCTTTCTCTCCAGAGCCTTCATCTCTTCTGACACCACATCTATTTTCAAGAACACTACGATATCTTCCAAGTGTAAGGGTGAGTGCCGCAACCTAAATAGTTATGCATCTAGAATGGTATCCTCAATGCTTTATGTGTCCTCCCTAAGTTAATCCTTGATAAGTGGTTAGGTCCTGAATTGCTTTTTCCTAGTTTTACAACCACCGTGAACTCAAACTCTTGGAATAATAGGACCCAATGACATATGTGCCCTTGTAGAGTGGGATTATTGAATAATTCTTTCAATGCCATGCGGTTTGTGTAGAATATAAATGGTGTTTCTAATGGGTATTGCCTTAATTTAAGTAGTGCATAGATAATATACATTGCTTCATGCTTAATAGTTGTGTAGTTTTGTTAAGTGGTGTTAATTTTCTACTAGAAAAAAAAGGGGTGATAAAAATCCCTTCACTTTGGGTTGTGCTAATACTACTCCCATAGCTATCTGTGAGGCATCAACATGCATGTGGAAAGGCTTATCCCAATCCCACAATAACTACAACTTTGGTGGGACCCACTAGTAAGCCTTCTTTACATATGATATGTCCTAATAGGGTTCCAAATGGAGTAATAAAGACACATTTCTTAATGTTGAGGATATCCTTAATTGCCAACATCTTTCAAAAATTATCCTCAAATTATCACAATGGTCTTACACCAACCCATACATAGTCCATTCATCCAAGTAAACTTGAATAAATTTATGGATGAAGTCCTGAAATACTTGTACCACGATGTGCGAGAATAGAATAGGTGCATTCTTCAATCCAAAATGCAGAACCATGTAGGAACTACTTCCCCATTCATTGGTAAAAGTTGTATTTCTCTGGTCTTCCTTTGTAATCCTGACTTGGTAATACCCTGAGAACCCATCCGTGAAAGAGTAGACTTCGTGCCGGCTACTCCTAAAATTTCTTCAATAACGGGGGTTGGGAAAGGCTCGATGACACATATTGCATTCATATCCCTGTAGTCAACACATATTCTTATCCTCCCATCCTTCTTGATACTGATGACCATTGGGCTTATCCATTCTTATTCTTTCATTGCCTCAATGATACCAGATGCTATCATCTTGTCTATTTCCTCCTTGACCCATACAAAAAAATTTGGATTCATATGATAAGGCCTCTTCCGAATCAAGTACACACCTTCCTTCAACTTGATCTTTATCTCCCCTAAGGAATGGTGGATGCCTTTGAGTTCATGATACCCATGGGCGAACAAATCTTAGAACTTGCACAACAGATCAATGACCTTTGACATTTCAATTTCTGACTAATAGTCCCCAATGATAGCTTCCTTAGGTTTTGTCTATGTCCCAATGTTAACCTTCTTTGTTTTCAAGGGATCATGGTAGGCACATGCTTTCTCATCGTGGCTATCTATTACTTCACGTAAACCTTCGAATGGTTAGCATCCAAATTTTCCATCTCTTATTTGTCTACTACATAGACCATTTTTCCTTTTTCTTTTTCCATGCACGTGTGCTCAAGTTGTACTTCCTCTAATTATTCTTCATTGAGGCACATTTACAAATAAGGGTCACCAAAAAGTAATTCTAGTATCTTATCTTCTACCACAGGACTCTCTCCCATTGTAAGGTACTTGATTACTTGCAACGCCTTATCTAGCGATGGCTTTGTACTCCTATACTCAAAATCTTGAATGATATCATCCGCCAACTCCTACCAATTACCTATTTGATGAAACATATCCAAATGAATATATCATGTGTGTGCACAATCTTGTAAGGTGGAATAAAATTATGCTCCCATAATGAATGAAGTAACTCTTATGTGCTTCCCATCTAGGTGTTCTAGCATGCTTGGATATGAAATGAGGTAGTATCTTTACCATGGTAGTCTTGTATGATAGTGGGTGCATTTCTCTGGAGAGCCTTATAGAATATATGATTCTTACCTCGTGTAATTCTAGGAGATTCTCCCAATGTGTAGCCCACTAGTGCACTACTGATTCCGAGTAGGTTATAATTGAGAATTCCCCTTCTTTCACCCTCATTCTTCCATTGACCCTTCATTTCTTACAAGAAAATTTCAAGGTATGCTCCTCAAAAGTAACTTAGAAACGTCTTCCCTCCCGGGAGCTTGATTAAACAATACTTTGTTACCCTTGTTACAGATCCTCTTAGTTGTCATGTAATCAACTCATAAGTCCCATGCGCCTAATTATCACATACCACGCTAGTGGTATCACTCAAGGATCGAGCATATTCAAACAAGATAAATCCTCTCGTAAGATGAATTATCTACGGATCTCTAATGTAGCACACATAGATTTACGTGAGGAATTCCTCTCCTAAGGGTTTAGTATAGGGCACCGATTTCCCATCTGTTAAAGGTGTAGACACCAAATTTGGGTCTTAGGAAGCCCTGTTCCCGCATCTCGCTCTCGCAACCTAACCCTACCTCACCACCTAAACCTTATACACTTAATTATTTATTAATTACCTTATAATTAATAAATCCACATCTCCAACCTTGCCACCTCACCTCGCCACCTCACTATGACCTAGCCCTAACCCTAAACTAACCTAATTAAGACCTATAACTTGGTCCAGACCCACACCCACGACTCATCACCCCTCACCCACACCAAAATGAACCTAATAATGACTTGACCAAGCCCACAACTGACCCCTTGGGAGAAAAGGAGGGAAAGTTGGTTATTTTACTAAAAATAGCAAACTTTGACTTAACCAACATCAGTCCCTACTCGACCAGTGTCGGTTAGGTAACCGCCATCAGTTCCCTGTAAATGACCTCCCCCAACCAAAACCAAAGGATCCGAATTCATTTGCAAGAGAGAGACAAGTGAGAAAGAGAGAAAAGGTTGCAGAGAGGAGTATTGAGCCCAAGACTGTAACTGAGCAACTAGATCACTGTCACACTCATCCAAACATTGGGAGAGTTGGAGGATAGCTTCATCAACTCACTTCTGATTGCTGGATCATCCCAACTGAGCCTTGCCTTCACCACTACATTCCTTGGACCTACATCCACATCAAAAACTAGTAAGTAGTCTCTTTTATTACCTTGTATGCTTCTAGACACTACTTTGTGAACTTTTGATTCATAGGGATTATAAGCTCACTCCTGGATCTACCACCCGGCAGTACCCTACACCTAACCTTCATTCATCCATCTATATATTGCCCCAAAGACAGCCTTCTCACTCTCTGAGTCTTCTCTATCACCCTACAACTCCCCTCAACCATCTACCAACCTTCTAAGCCCCATAACCACCTTGTAACCAACCTCCATTTAAAATCCCCTAAATCACTGCCCCTACCGATATCGGTCATCCCCTACCGGTATCGGTTTTATAACTGTGGTCGGTTATCCAGTGACTAGTGTCGGTCACTGTGACTTATACCAAAAACCAACCTTTCACCTATTTACCTCCAAACAATCTCATATCCAGCTTTGTCTATCCCTGTAACTTGATCTGAACGTATCAATAACCAGTGACCAAACAAACAACATGATATTTTATTATTGGTAGTTTAGTCTCTATTGCTTTTAGTAACGAGGTACCTAAATCGTGATTTCACAATAGATTCTTTATTATCATTTGAATTAATTGGTATTAAAAGGGAACTGACTACCTTTGAAAGGAAGTCTAATATTTCCTGGGCCCAAGGTAGTTCCCTCACTTATTGTTTAACAAAAATCTGGTGGTCTTTTATTCTTATTTATAGGTAGTCCTTCCCAGACAAAAATGAGCTCTTCACAATCGGTCTGATCTCTCTACGGTATGTGCACACCTTCCCAACACTCAATAGGTATTTCTACTTGCCCTAACCTTTATCTCTGTTTCTCAAGAAAATGAAAAGATAGAAATAACTCTATTTTGTAACAAAATTCTGTGCAAAACATTTTGGCATGCCAGTGGGACCCTTCTCGAGTTTCGTTCTTTCTTTGCTTGTTTTCATATAGGGATCACACTTGTTGTTTCTTTCTTCTAAATATTCACAAAATATTTTGTCATTTTGGTAAAAGAACTTGTCTTTCTTTCACATATTTACATTAGTGAAAGTCATCTTCTTAACCTCTTCTCTTTCTTTGCTTCATCGAATATCATTTTCAATTTGGGTTTAAAACACGTGGATCACATTCTTGCTTGTTGTCTTTAATTCTAGTGAATGTAGATTAAGTAACAGGTCGTACACATGGGGGTGATATCCATGGTATTGATGAGAAATTAATCTTACTCTCACTGCAAAACACATACCAAATCACATCATAAGCTACATAACATCTCAAACATCCCCCCTTTCTATGGTATTCCTCCGCCCGATTGAGGTAGCCTTACAATCCAAAACAAACTTGACATCTCCCTTAGGTCTTTTGTTTAGGATTGAAATCATCTTGCATCTAAGGCATAAGCCCAAAGTGATTAAAACTAATCCTAGGGTTAGTCTCTTGATTTTCTTGTGTATCTTGCTTGTTTTTTGTTTTTCTTTCGGTTCTTTTCTCTATTATAACTGTCTCTCTGATCACTTTGACGGTTTGGTGGGTATACTAAGCCTTGTTATCCCCAAACCAGCAGCATCTTACATTCTCTCTTTGCCTTCACAAAGTGACCGACACACTGGTCCTCTTCTATCGACATCGGTTACACTGACCAATGCCAGCCTACGTTTGACCGACATCGGTTATTAGACCAATAGCGGTTCTTGTGTTTCACATGATTCCTAACAAACTAAAGCAACCTACGAATTCCAACATTTTGTTATTGTTTCTATTCTTGATTGATTAATTCCTCGTTATATCCTCTCGTCCATGGTTGTTATCACCAAAGAATAAGCCATAGCCATGGTTTCACATGCTTGTTCTCGTGTCTTTTCCGAGTCACCCCTTTGCATCCTATGGGGAATCCTATGGAGACTAGTGCTTTTCCCAAAATCTCTGTAGAAGATCCAGACTTTGCCAAATTTTTTGATGCTAATCCTAGCACCATATAGTATTATTTGTCGCATGCCTCGACCATACACCGACGGTCGCTCCTCTTGGGTATGCCTATTAGTATAGCCGCTCACTTATCCCCTTCCCCACCTAATAACTCCGCCTCACCGTCTTCATCCTTAGCCCCATCTCCTAGCTCAGTGGCTTTGGTGGTTCATACTGTACCAATTGGCCTTCCTTTGGTTAATCTGGGGCCCCACATATCACTACCATCCGCTGCCCCTATCTCATCTCTCCCGCAGATTGCCTCTTTCATAACTTGCTCTCTACCATCTATTCACATGAGCTTTCCCTCTCAGGCTCCGCCCACCTTTTCATTTCCGCAGACTCATCCGGTGGCCTCAAAATCTTATATAGGACACCCTTATTTGGCTGCCCCAACACATTCATTATCGTTACCTTATCAACATTCAACCCCACCATTGTCTAGTAGTGGCTCTTGGCCCAATCCTCCTTTGTTTACGATGATAGCACCATCATCTGACCCAACCAATGATTTAATCAAACAGATGATGGACAAGATGCAAAATCTTGAGACTTCTGTTTTAGGAAGTCAGTAACACCACGACATATGAGAAATTTTATCAGAGCCTATTCATCCCTTCTGTCCCCCTTCATACATATCCTCCTTAATGAGAATTACCAAAATTTACTCGTTTTAGTAGTAAGGAGGACCCTCAACAACACTTGCAATCGTTTAGACATGCCTGCTATTTGATTGCTCATGATGATGCCTTACTACTCCGTACCTTCCCCATGTCCTTATTAGGACCTACCTTGGAGTGGTATAGTGCTTTAGCCCAACACTCAATCTTCTCCTTTAACCAGTTAGCCCAATCTTTCTTGGATCACTTCTCCATCAATATTGCCAAGAAAGTATCCATTACCGACCTCTATGCCATCCGACAATTTGAAGATGAGTCTATTGTAGATTTCATTGGATGATGGCGGGGCCTCATCAACCAACTTACTTATGCCTTACCTCAGGCCGAGCTTATTGAAATCTTTACGCGAGCCTGCGCTAAACACATTTCACCCACCCTCCAAATTCAAACTTTCCGCACCTTTGATAAGGACTTTACTATGGCTCGGAAACTAGATATTCGAGCCTTAGAGGAGGAGAAATTGAAGTTACGCAAAAAAACTCAAATTTCTGAACCCAAGACTCCACCAACAAACCCAACACCGAGTAAATCTCACGCATTAGTTGCTTCAAAATCAAAAGGAGTTGTACACGCGGTGACTATCAAATCTCAAGCACCATCTAATACCCAGCCGAAACCTACCTATAGGTATAAAGCCAAGCCCATCAAGTACACTCCCTTGGGAGAAACTTATGATGTGATCTTGGACAAATTTCTTAAAGAAAGAGCTATCACCTTGCCTCTTGTTAAACCTCACTCCGGGTTTGATTCCACCACGCTATACCTTCTTGGTATAAAGAAAATGACTTCTGTAACTTCCATCGCATGAAGGGACACAGCCACAAAACCGCAAGATGTTAAAAAATATAGTGCAGAAATGGTTGATGCTAGGGATATAACCCTCGATAATCCTAATGCCCCTACTAATCGAAATTTAAAAATATTCAACAAACCATTTCCAAACCATTCATCTAACAGTAACACAAACCAAGAAACCTCAACCGAAGAGAAGAGTGTGCATGAGATCCATGCGGTTTTCAACTCCCAACCAAGGGCTTCCATCGAGGAAATTTTGAATCGAGCCTCTTCACCAATGCAAGGGTCCTCGCCCCTTCTCCTTCATCAAGACAAGAGGACAGCCCCGCTATTCCTTTACCCATAAAGGAATCAACCGCCCAAAGTTCTTTTCTCATAGAAGAGCCTTCTTACACCACATCCCTGCAAGACTGTGAGAGGATGTTATCCAACCTATCTATTTCCCAAACATCTCCTTCCACCACTCTTGTTGCACAAGAAGAAGGATCACCACTTTTTCTGTCATCCTTAGAGGAGAAACCCCTCGAGCCTACATCACCAAAATCCTTAACCATGACGGATCATATAGAAAATTCCCTCCTCCCTATTAGTTCTTCATCACCTAAATCTTTCCAAATGATGGTTGAAATCTTAGCACCCATTGATACAAAGTGCCTCATTCGGCCCCTATATCACACCCATAGTGGACTGGAATCATAGTCCACTTCTCTTCCATACCAAAATTCCCATTCACATGAGAATATTGTCATCACCCATAAGATAGATGAGTCTTATGGGAACATTTGAGTACACCATGCTCTACTCAAATGTAGATGGCTAATCCATACACTGTACCATATGCCCAAAGTTTTTACCAAAGCTCAAAATGCCTATGTCCTCACCTTCACCCCCTCATCTCTACCGAATACCTCATCCACCTCTATCAACCTAACCAAACCTTCCCCTACGCTTGGGACTTCACCAATACCCAGCCTGACACATCCACCTAAATGGTTAGATTTATCCAAAAATAAAGCCATCAATCCACCTAGGAGACAGACCTAATCTCCTCGAGTCCAATCTATGCCTTCGTCACAACTAAAACCCTCGCTCGATCACTTTGGTACATCAAGCATGGTTTCAACTCTCGTCGTCACACCTACCTTATATATTAGGCCTAACCCCTCCACCTTGCCTCAATACACCATGCCTCCCACGTCTTCTTTAACACGACCTACACCATCTGCACCCATACAAAAATCCACAGCGTCTCAACACTGTCACCCCACGTATCCTGCCTACCTATTAACCCTAAGAAAACTCGATCATCAAAGGACTTTTTTTTGTCACTCCTTTTTCTCCGTGGTTGTTTCCTTCCACCACGTCATCTGTGGCCTCATCATCTAACCAACTAAACATGACTTCTATACGTGAAGAAGCCACGCCTAGTTAAACCCAATCATCAAAATCCCTTGACTAAACCACCACCCATATGAACCACTCGTACCCAACCATTACCAAAACAATCAATAATCTCACCCACTTAATCAATAGCCTCATATTCATCTAAATTTGACCCGCTCAAAGGATCTTACACCAAGATCCTTGATATGTTGGTAGGGGATGCGACCATTTCCCTACCCCCACTCAAACCCTATGATCCATCTAAACATCGACCTATAAGTTATGATGAATCTAAAATATGCTCCTACCACTTTGCACACCAGGACACAATGTAGAAGGATGTAAAGCTTTGAAAGCCATCCTTCGCCAGTTTCCTATCTCGGATGGAAAATCTAAGAAAGACAACTTACGAGAGGGAAAATCCCTTAGCTTCGATCCCTTCTCCTATACCACCTATCCCCGCCTCGCCAAAATATATCATCATTGCAACCCCACCTCTCGAGAACAATGACTTATCCCTACCATCTTCCTCATCTCATATTCATGAGATCAACATGATTAGCATTGCTACTCAAGGTCAGAAAAACAATGGAAAAGCTAAAGAGAGCACACCTGCAACCTCTCTTTCTCCTTCTGCCATCTCGATCACACCACCACCTAAAGTGGTTATTCGTGGACCTACCTATCTAGTCTCTGATGGAGTTTCCCATCGCACCATGATAAAAAAACTTCACCAATCTCTTATAAAAATGACACTCTATGATCTCATTCAAACTTCTGAATCTCATCGACAAGACCTAATTAAGATCCTCCAAGGGATAGATGTCCTACCTAACAAAACCCTGCCTGTCACCTCCATCTTAACACCCAACCATGTCGCTTCTCTCACCAAACAACCTACCTCCACAACCACCTCTATCCCTGTACGGAAAGCCACTGCTGTTAGTTTTTCCAAAGAAGAAAGTGGCGTCTTTGGTGCAGAAGATCCTGACCCCACTCTTTTCATTTCAGCTTACATCCAGGACATCCGGGTACATCGTGTTATGATCGATGGGGGCGCTAGCCTAAACATCGTCTCTTCCAAAGCCTTCCAACATATGAATATCCCTCCTAGCTGCATGTGTGCCAACCCCACCATGTTGTGTTCATTCAACGATGCTATTACTTCTGCCCTAGGCATCGTGATCCTTAACATTCGTGTAGGTTCATGTACCTTTCCTGAACTCTTCTATGTCCTTGAGGGAGAGTTCCAATACAACATGTTGTTAGGCTGCCCTTGGATCCAGGCTATGGGATGTGTTCCCTCCACCTTACATAGGTGCATAAAATTTTATTATGAGGGGAAGTCATACACCGTCACATCTGACGCTCCCTCCTTCAAAACCTGCAATATGTTATACCGCCTAATGATGTGCTTGTACTAGTCAAGGCACCCATTGATATGACCCAACCATCTATTTCAACCATGCCTCAGCCATCCACCTTAGCCGCACCCACACCTTCGACCAATGAAACTACCGACGCGAATACCTCTTCCTTCCCCGTGGACAACATCCCAACCTCAAATCCCTTGGTAGGTGTTTTTCAATGCCTTACACTGGGTGAGTACCACCTATACAACATTAGTGCCTTCCATACCCCACAAGAGTATGGACAGTTACATACACATCCTACCTGTGACCATTGTGTGGGGGAGGTGATCTCCTATGAACCACCTAATCACCACACCAACCTAACGTATGGGGGTGTCGATGCATCCTCTGTCACCCCTGAACATTCCCTTGGTTTGGTTCCCTTCCAATCTGATTTTCAATATCTAACCAACCATCGTTTTTCCCTCACCTTACTGACTCGTTGTGCTTGGAAAGGTTTTGGTTTCAGTCTTTGTGAACAGGTCCGACATACGATTATTCCCATGACTACACACAAACACAAAGATCATAGTGGTCTTGGATTTTTTGAACCACCTACACCGAAGAAACCTTGTGTTAATTGTATCCAGGAAGATGACAAAGTCACCCCTTCCGAACCATCAACACCCACTTTGCCATCTTCACCCATGGAGTCGATAGACCTGGAATCTATCCCTCCTAACTTCTTTTTTTTCATGAATACTATCTTCCTAGGTCCTCTCACTTATCAACACAATGGTGAAGACCCATCTTCTCTCCCCCTTTTGTATCCAGACATGATCAAAGAAGACTCACCTTCAATTAATGTTTTGGAGTGCTAGGATGACGACTCCATCCTCACCTACCTTGGTGCGGATGACTCTTATATTCAACATGCCTTACCATCTGAAACCCAAACCATGTTGAATGAGTCAACTATAGAAATCAACATCCACATGGAGGACGATCCTCACATTGTAAAGATCGAGACAATCTCTCGACGCATCAGAACAAGCTGCCTTCACTACCTTTCTCCATGCCTACAATCAAGCTTTCACTTGGTCCTACGCCGACATGCCAGGAATCGATCCTAACATTGCTGTCCATAACATCACTCTAAAACCAGACTCCAAACCAATTAAAAAAAACCGAGAAAAATTCATCCACGCATTTTCCTCTTGGTTAAAGAAGAGCTTCAATGAATCCTTTCTGTTTCTTTCATCTTACCTATTGACTATCCTTAATGGATTTCTAATGTTGTACCTGTCACTAAAGCGACGGGGGGACTTCGGATATGTATGGATTTCTGGGACCTTAACCTTACTTTCCCAAAGGATGACTTCCCCCTACCTAGCATTTATCAACTTGTTGATCTCACTGCGGGCCATGAGATGCTTTTTCTCATGGATGGTTTCTTGGGATATAATAAAATTTTAGTAGCCCGGCCGATCAACATAAAACCGCCTTCATTACCCCCTAGGGGACCTTCTGCTATCGTGTCATGCCATTTGGCCTTAAGAATGCTGGTGTGACCTATCAACAAGCTATGACTTACATTTTTCATGACATTATGCACACTATCCTTGAGGATTATGTCGATGATCTTCTTGGAAAATCCAAACATCGCAGTGAACATCTCGATGTTTTAACCATTATTTTTGATCACCTGTTACAATACTGTGTTTGTCTTCAACCAAAGAAATGTGTCTTTGGCATCCTTTCGGAAAAATCCTTGGATTTATCATCTCTTTGCGTGGCATTGAGGTCGACCCAGCTAAAGTCAAAGCTATCTTAGAAATGCCCCCACCCACTAACCTAAAACAATTACGTAGTTTGTAGGGAAAACTCCAATCTATCCGGCATTTCATCTCACAACTCTCGGATCGATGTCAACCTTTCCATCATCTCCTTAAAAAGGACATTGTCTTTCAATGGAGTGAGGAGTGCCACCAAGCCTTTGAGGCTCTTAAAGCTTATCTCTTGCAGCCACCCGTGCTTATCCCACCTCAGGACGATCACCCTTTCTACTTTTACCTTTCGCTTCGACCATTGTAGGAGCCATGCTCGCACATCATGACTTCGAGCATCAAGAGAAAGCAGTTTATTACATAATTCATACTCTTGTGGATTACGAGACTAGGTATATACATGTAGAAAAGTTGTGCCTAGCCCTATCATTTGTGGCCACCGGACTTTGACATTACCTCCTAAATCACAAAACTTTTGTCATCACCAACACTAATCCCATACATTATATGTACACCAAACCTCATCTAAACCAATGCATCATTCGATGGCTTATCCTCACCGACCTCGACCTTGAGTTTGTACACCAGAAATCAATCAAAGGACAAACTATCATAGATCAACTCGTGGAAGCCCCTTTACCTGGGGAACAATTTACCAATTTTACTTTCCCTGATGAACTCATCGTAACCCTTTCACTTAGTGATGTGTCTTATCTCGATGACCCTCTTCTTTGATGGATCTAAATGTCGGCGCGGTAGAGGGCAGGCATTATTCTCATTCCTCTTGATGGTGAACCTATGCCTCTTTTATTCAGGCTCAATTTCCTTTGCTCTAACAATATAGCAGAATACGAGGCCCTTGTTTTGGGTCTCCATGTTATGAATTACACTTAGGTGTGAATTCTATTAACATTTTAGGTGACTCTCAATTGGTTGTAAATCAAGTTATTGGCATCTCGCTAACGTTAAAATGAGGAACTTCAAAAGTAAAAATGTTACATGGATTCACTTTTGACCTTATTTACTCATTATTCTATCCAAACCATTCCACGCTCAACTAATAAATTTGTGGATACTATGGCTTGCTTGGCCTCACAAATTCCTACCTCACCAACTGACTCTGACATATTTGTCTTGGTCCAACAACTCTTTGCCCCATCTTACTTAGTCCCGGATGTTTGTATGGTAAATAATGTATCTGTTGATTTGCAGGATACCTGGTATCACCAATTTCACGACTACCTTACAACCTCTGTTCTCCCACCTGACCTTACTAGTAATGGAAAACATGCTTTTCTTAAAAGTGTTTCTCGTTATGTCGTCATGGGGGACTCCTCTATAAACATGGCTTCGATGGTATCCTCCTTTGATGTCTAACCTGGCGCTGAAGTCACCCATACCATCCAACAAGTCCATGATGGAATTTGTGGTGGGCACTTTAGTGGCCTTGCCGTGGCCAAGTGGATCCTTCACCTAGGATATTATTGGCCTACTCTTAATAAATACTACTACGAATATGTTAAGCATTGTGTTATGTGTCAATAGCATGCCAACCTTCAACATACTCCCAGCCACCCACTACAGGTCACACGAGATCTTTGGCCTTTCTTATAATGGGGTTTAGACCTTATTGGCAAAATTCACCCACCTTCTTCGTAGTGTCACCATTGGTTCCTCATGGCAACTAAATATTACACTAAATGGGTGGAGGCTGTTCCACTCATTTCAACCAAAAAAGAGAAAATCGTTGAGTTCATCAATCATCACATTATCTATCGTTTTGGTGTTCCTCATCGCCTGATAACAGATAATGGCAAATATTTCAAAAATAAGTGGTTACAAGCCCTTTGTGACAACTTTGGTATCAAACTTAGTTTCTCATCACCCTACTATCCACAAGAAAATGGTCAAGCCAAATCTTCTAACAAAACCTTAAACAAAATTCTCATGAAAGTCATTAATGATTCTAGGAAAAACTGGCATGATCACATCCCCTTTGCCCTTTGGACTTATCGTACCAGCATTCGTACTTCCACTAATGCCACACCATTTTATTTGGTGTATGGTACCGAGGCTGTCTTACCTCTCGAAATACAAATCCCTTCCCTTAGAATATCTCTCTAGGATATTCTCACCAATGATGACTTCCGCCAAGAGCGGTTAGCCCAATTGGAGCTTCTTGATGAGCGTCGTCTTACAGCTCTTAACCACCTTCAACTTTATCAAAAGTGCATCAAGCGTGCTTATGATAAATGAATTCATGAGCATACCTTTAAGATTGGTGATCTTGTCCTCAAATAGAATCAACACGTAACCAAACTAGAAAAGAATAAACGCGGAAAATTTTCTCCTAATTGGATTGGGCCTTACATTATCACTCACTTATATGGATCGGGTACTTATTGTTTAGTGTCGCTTAATGGTAAAATTGAACCTAAACCCCTTAATGCCTTGCATCTCGACCATTCTACTATTGAATTTAGTGTTACATCACTTCTTATCCACCTTGCGCTCATCCCTTGATCTCATTTACCACCTCATACACCTTGTTTCATGCATATCAAAGTAGAATCAAACTCACATGGTTTGATCATCACCTCCTCTTAAAGATGCCTTCCCCTTTTTAGTTTGGTCCATGACTTAAAAGTATCAAAATAATAAGTTCTCAATTATACAATTCTGGGATATTCTTGAGTCAAAATTCCTATAAAACTAGATTCTTCATGCCAAACGGACATCTAGACCTCTAAGCTATAAACTAGATTGCTCCCTCGAAGGATAGCTATGTGCAAAGCTACATCTCGCTACTATAAGTAGATCGCTCCTCAAGGACAACTATACAAAGTCATCCTCTATCAAAAGCTTCTCACTTTGATCATCTTTGTGAAGACCTCTAGAACAACAAAATTCATATCCCATATAGACTTCCGCATCGATCGGTCTATATCAAGAAAAATAAAAGCAAAGTATTCAAAAGCACTTTTGAGTCATGGACTTGTTTATTTAGGTTGGGTTCTCTTTCGTCGAATAATCACCTTATCACAAGTTCTCTCCACCCGGCTATACCATCCACCTCACCTCACCTTTCTTCAAAACAAAAACTCAAGGGACGTGACGTATATCCAATATATTGTGATTCTACAACTCTTTTCACCTATCGACTTCTCGCCTATGCAAGTTACCTAGGGATTCAAGCTCATCCTACGATAATACATGGTTTGTTTAGCGCTTTCCAACTATGGACACTTTTGCCTCTTTTACCCGAATCTAGGATTATGTGTTGACCTTAATTAGGACATGATTTCTATGCTTGGGTAAGCTAACCCTCGCTTCACCTATACCCTTACCAACACCAACAACATTACCCTACCAACATCATACTTTTACCAAACAACAAATTGCTTAACCACAACCAAATTGCCTGAATTCACCTCTCCCTCGGTCCTAAGGGAGAACTACATCGGTCTCGAGGCCCTCCTTGCTTTGTGCAATGGGCTATGTAGGGAGCACTTAGGAGACATGGGGGCTCCCAAGGTTAGCTCGACCATCCCCTACCATAACCTATCATGTGTTGTGTTTCCTTCAAAATATAAATATTTTCATGTATTTATAACACTCACCTTTGTCCTTTATCAATCAGGACATTCAAAACAAAAATAGTATTATTATTATCATAACTCAAATCAACATACATATTTAGTTTTATTTAGATGTCAAACAAATACATCTTCTCTATTATCGACGCACATGTGCCGTCGAGTCCTTATTTATTCTTCTACCCCTATGTATGAAACTCACTTAGGCCCCCACGCCTTGTCCCAAACTAGGTAGCAATGGTGATCATCGATGCCACTCACCTGGCCTCTCCATCCTCAAAGGTACCACTACTATTGGTTCCTCCCACTGATCCACCAATCTCTCCTGTAACATACGAATATGCCCTCTCACATGGAGGAATCTTACCTCTAGTCTCTCCACTCATGACTGCGAAGCCTCTAACAATCCCGTGGTCTCATTCACCTGTGTTTGTAGCTAGTGAACTAAACCTTGCAAGCAGTCTCTCTCTGCTGTAATCACAGCTATGTCGTCGATGATCGCCCTCTCGTGTGTACCTCACGGCTCGCTGCTCACCATAATATATAAGACTCGCTCACTCCTACATCCATTACCCCGCGATCGGCTGCTATCTCTTTTGGTCCTTTTGGAAGTGTTGGTCGTGGTGGTTAGAATGGTGCCTCGGCGTCGATCCTCAAGTATGGTCTATGATCCATGGGTACATCCTGAACAAATCTAAATTTTAACCGCACGTAATCTAGAGGAATCCTCTCGTACTCACCTTGCCTGTGTCCTGCGATCCAACTCAATTGCTCTACACCCCTCAAATCCTTGGCTATGTTTGTCGTCGCCATGTAGTTCCCATCAGGCCTCCAAAGGATATCCACAATCATCACCATCTCCAATATCTACCTATAGTACTCGGCATCATCTGTCATGGTCTTGGCTCTTACTCTTACTGCTTCAGACCTATCACCCGAATCCCAACCTCTACAATCTTGTCTCTCTTACTGGATTGTTAGCCTATTGGTCACACACACACAATGTGCTCATAGGCCCAACAATGTAATAAGTATGCACAATCTAGTGTAGTCCTGTGATTTCACCTGCATGCCCATAAACCCCTATATAGCTCCGCTAGATATGTAGGTGCCCATGTGAAAGTAATGCTACCTTCTATCATCTCACGAATAATACACATCAATGATTTTGGAAATCTTCCCCCGTCTGCTCTAGGTAATGCATAATACCCCACCGTTATCATTAATACCACGACCAACCTTGTTTCCTCAGGGTGTGCCACAAACATTATACCATAAGTAAATGTCCGGCCTCATTATATGTCGAGATATCATGCGGCTGGACCAAATACTACTACGGTTATCTCTACCCGCGCCGTAATGGGCCCTAGATGATACACTAGTCTTCCTGTAATTGGAAGTCTCAAAATTTGAAACACATATTCTAATGCCACTGTCATCTCCCCTATTGGCAGGTGGAAGGTATTCTTGTCTAGATTCCATCTCTCAATCAACACCTGCAACATAGCATGATTACGTGTGATTCGTGAATAATAACGGATTATGCTTAACCACACATGGTTTATTAATACCCACTCAGCTGGTGTTACATCTGCTCGGACCTGTGATAACAAAGGTGACACCCTATCATTCATCCTCAACCCTTCCTCTGCCTACACACATCAAACAAACAAACAACAAATAAATCCCCAAGTTTTTTTTATCACAATCTGTAACTTTACACAGTAAGTTATATCGGTTACCTAACCATTACCGGTTAGGCATAAACCGATATCAGTCACTATCAATTCTATGCACCCTGCTCAAAAACACCACCTATGATAACTTATTCACTTATTTTCCCCTCTCTATACCTAGAAACATATCTGACACACCTAATTACCTACACCATAACACTCTCCCCATCCTAAACCCTTGCCTATCACCTTTCTTTTCATCTCTACCCACTTACATTACCACATCTTATTCATAAGCATGCAAAATATAATTCCAACCAAAACTTATACCTCTTGGGATGCAGCAGCTTGAGGTGGAACCTGTCTTCCTTCTCCTCTCTACCCACTGGACACTTCTCCTTGTTCAGCCATGTTCACCACCCTCTTCACTATAACTTACCTTTATGCCTTCTTAATCCAAGCCCACGATCACTTTACCTATCTCTTTCCTCCTTATCACTCAATTCTCCCATGCAACTAACCTGTATGGACGTCAACAACCTTGCATCCTCGTATTTAACATGTTGCATGACTCTAAAAATAAGAATTAAGTTGCCTCCCAATATTTTCTATTTTTAGAAAAGCTCGTTTTAGCATAATCAATATCGGTTACCTAACCAAAGATCGGTCATAGAGTGACCGACATCGGTTATCTAACCTATATCAGTCACCTGTCTCCTTTTGCTTATACCTAGGCCTTTTCTTTTTTTTTGTAAATTTTTGGCAGAGCCCACCTCTTTTCCCTGCATAATAACATCAACATTTCAAAACATATGCATATCAACAAAACATCATCAACATCATCTATATACATCAAATTCTAATATGATCGACAAAACACATGAAACATTATAATATATGTATCAAATCAAAAATTATACACATCATGTGGATCAAACTCATCATCTATATATCATAAAATCAATGTCAAAGTATAAAAATTACCCCGCATGGGGCCTCTGTAATCAAAATAAAAAGTCGGCACGCAGCCGCATTGTCTCTATCAAAATCTCGACTCATCTCGTAGACCGTATCAACTATACAAAATGTACTCAGCTCGTAGGCCGATATATACAACAAAAATGAATACATAAATCCTATGTGGGCAAGCAAGCCCTCTATGCACACTCGGTTCATAGACCGGTGTCTCTATCAAAAATCATATATCCAACTCGACCAAAAATATCTCCGCTCTTAGGGCGACTCAGCTCTCTCCCCCTCCCTCGGCCCGTCCCTCGCCTAGCCCCCGTCTTTGGTCTCACCTCCTACCTGTAACCAACCCACTAGTTGTGGCTATGGCCATCTATGACCTGTGACTCCGGGATGTCTCAACTCTATGAGCCGCATATGGTTGATACTCTACACCGGTACCATCAAGTAGGTCCTGATAGTAACGAGCCTCCGCTCTAGCCTCCATGTAATGGGCTCTGCAACCATGGTCGGGCTGGGTTGGTCCCTTGGCTCCTAATAGAAGTGGGCCCTACCGCGGTATGCCCCGAACTTGAGCTTGTACTGTGGTGGCAGGCAGTGGCGCTGCCATTAGAACCTAAACCGGGACTTGAGGTTACACTGTTCTCGTGCTCGTGCCTATGCTCGTGCTCAAGCTAACTTCCCTCGTAACACCCGATTTGTGCCTATGTGGCATAAACTACCCCTATATTACTTGCACCTAACCTAGGAGACGGTCCCTCTCGCTGTAACAGCCGCTAAATCTGGCTGTGCTGGATGTGCTCTCACAGCCACCCTCGCCTCGCCACCAAACTAAAAATGAGCTTGTAATTCCCGGCATCATCCACTGTGTCATCTACGGGTCTCTTTGCTACCCAGAATGGGTCAAATGGCTGCGATAGAGGCAGTGGTGCCTCTACATCCTCCCTCCGATACTGTGGGAGGGGAGGTGGCACATCTTGTTGTAGTCCTAGCTGTCATCATACCCTCTCTAGGGGAATCCACTCATACTCCTCGGGTCTCCATCTAGCTATCCAGAAGATGTACTGGATCCATCACGCCTATGCTCAAGGCTCCTCCACGAGGTCGATGGCCTATGTATGGCCTTCATATAATATCTAATGTAGTCGCCCTCTAACATAGGCTTGTAAAAGGCAACATCCCGCCTCGCGACCACCTGCTCATGGCTGGCCCACGACCCCCAACCACCTCTGAAACCCATATCTGTAGACTTCCTGTGGCCCTAGCTGCTAGGGTAACCCTACTGGTCATATACACATGATGTGCTTGTATGCCCAACAATGTAACAAGAATGTCAAACATATACCGAATCACCTCATACAATGATAGCCCTAGAGCTCTCTATATAGTCTGCACTGTGGATACATCTTTGGTGCCCATGCGTAGCAGGTGTGCTCCTCACCATCTCTTGTAAAACTCCCATCAGAGCCCATGGGAAGTGGCCTCCCTCTGAGTCAAGGAGGGCGAAGCAGGTGATACCGACCATCATCAGCATGGCAAGCCATGTCTCCCGTCGATGAGCACGATACATCTCACCGTAGCAGATGCTCGCACTATGATACATAACCAATGGGGCTACATCCCCGAATACCTATAGGATGCTATCCATCGCTATCTTGGCATCCACTTGGAACACCTCCTCACCTATGATCGGTAGTCTCAGGATGCGATACACATCCTCTAGGGTGACTGTCATCTCTCCAGTAGGGAGATGGAAGGCATTAGTTGTCGGATCCCATCTCTCGATGAGGGCAACCATCAGGCTGTGGTCCCTATCCACAGCCCTATACCTCTGGACTCCACCGAGTCCAACCTCCCGCATAATTTCCCCCGCGCTCCGTGGTTGCATCCACTCCAATAGGGGCGACATCCAATCTCACATGGTCAACTGCTAGCATGCCTGCAAAAACAACCCACTCCGTCAGTCCTACCCTTAACAAAACAACCAACCTAACCCTCTATACTTACTCACCCACCCAATCACAACCCAACTCTGTAAACACATTTACACCCACCTATCTTACCCCAACCACCCAATTACCCCCCACCCCAATAACCTATCCTACCCTAATCAACTTATCCCACCTAATCCCCGCTAGCAATTCACCCACCTCACCCAACAAATCTACCTTCTCCCCCCTCAACCCTATAATCTATCCTACCCACCTAAAACAACACCCAACAAAGAAATTTTACAACCCTACCTCCCTAAGGTGACTGCTATCAGTCACCGTTGACCGCTATCAGTCCCCCACCCACACCCTATGTTCAAATTTTATGAACCAACGTCGGTCGACACATGACCGATGCCGGTCTCTGCACCTACCAATCTATACCTAAAAACTATGACCGATGTCAGTCGACTAGTGACCGACATCGGTCACTGTGGGGTTTAGGGGCTGAACCGAAAACGGCTCCAAACCCCCTTTTTTCCCCTATTTCTATCCATTTACTTAGCACAATTACCTAAAACCTTACCCACTCGACGTTTTTGCCTACCTAACATATCTACCCAATCCATTTTACTGTTTACCTTCATTTATTCATTATTTTATCAAATTTTGGATTCCTACCCCAATACCCAAATCCCAGCTAAATTCATAAAATTGACAAAAATAGGGGTTCAGAGCCTACCGGTATGACTACACGTCGTCATGGTGGGATAGGTGGTGGTGGTCCAGCTCCTCCAGCACCTCCAACACCTCCTGCTCCTCCAGCCTGTGCCATAGCTCCAAATCTCCTCAGCAGGGTCCTCAACCAATCAAGCTCTGCCTCCCGATCTCTGGGGCCTACCAATAACTCACTCACCCACTCAACTAGTGCCAACTCAACCCAAACACTCAATCCAATCAATTCAAAACTCCACAAGAAATGTTTTTGTGCTCACATTCACATAATGAAAATGACATGCCACTTTTTTCTTTTTATAGGTTTTGACCTCTAACCGATATCGATTAGGGCACGCCTAGAAGACCGATATCGGTCTTCTAACCGATATCGGTCACCCATAACCGATATCAGTTACCTGCTTATCTTAACCTAACTCCTTCCCTTATCCACCAATCTCCATTTTTCACAACATCACCTACCCCGCTTTGCTAAATAGCCTTATTTTGAATTCATTAGCCCGACCCAAGGCGCAACCAATCAATCACCGACCAATGGCCGCAACTAACCAATCACCGACCAAGGCCACAACAAATCAACCAGCTCGACCCAAGGCCACAACCAACCAATTGGCCCGACCCAAGGTCAGGAACCTAATCAATCGACCACCCAAGGCCGCACCCAACTAATCGGCCCGACCCAAGGCCGCAACCAACCAATTGCCTCGACCGAGGCCGCAACCAACCAATCTACCTAACCCAAGGCCATAGCCAACCAATCGGCCTGCACTCTAAGGCCGCAACCAACCAATCGCCCGACCCAAGGCCACAAAGCCCCAACCAATCGGCCTCGACCTAAGGCCACAACCAACCAATCGGCGACTCCAAGGCGCGCAGCCAACTAATTGGCCCGACCCAAGTCCGTACTCTAATCAATCACCGACCGAGGCGCAGCCAACCAATCGCCCAACCCGAGGAGCGCAGCCTAACCAATCGGACCGACCCAAGGCCGCAACCAACCAATCAGCCCAACCCAAGGCCTACAACCAACCAATCGGCTCGACCCAAGGTCATAACCAACCAATCGCCCGACCCAAGGCCACAACCAACCAATCGGTCGACCCAAGGCCGCACCCAAAAATCAGCCCAACCAAAGGCCTCACCAATTAAGTACCTCAACCAAGGCCTACAAATTACGATTCTATCAACCCATCATGTAGTTTTTGTTCAATCGAGCTCACTGTTTATGTTTTAGCATGACTAGGATACTTGAATTGATCAGCCCAACCAGCTTTGCCTAGACCGAGGCCGTGACGTTTATCTTAACCAAACTAACCATTTGGTACTACCGAACATGCCTAAACGTTCGATACCTTACCCATTATATCCCCTAGAGCTACTTCCTATGCCTTGGATACCGGATTATATCGACCTTTGCCTATGAATTTCTTGTTTTCTCTTCAAATCGTGTACCATGGTTGCACATCGCTTTGCATTTCAACATGCATCTTCTTCCTTGAACTTACCCCACCATCTTACCACCATCTCATCATCATTCACATTTTATCAACCCTATCCCTTATTTCACGTCACCTCAATGCGTGATAGATTTGAGGGCGATTACCTATACCCTAATCGGGCAACCACTTCTTATTATTGTCGGTGCCTTTATAAGACAAGCTAAACAACAACAAGGGGCAAATGGAGACACCAAATTTGGGTCTTACGACACCCTATGCCACGCATCTCATCTTGTAACCTAACCCTACCTCACCACATAAACCTTAAATAATTATTTATTAATTACCTTATAATTAATAAATCCACATCTCCAACCCCGCCACATCACCTCGCCACCTCACTATGACGTAGCCCTAACCCTAAACTAACCTAATTAAGACTTATAACTTGGTCCAGACTCCACACCCATGACTCATCACCCTCACCCACACCAAAATGAACCTAATAATAACTTGACTAAGCCCACAATCGACCCTGGGAGAAAGGAGGGAAAGTTGGCTATTTCACTAAAAATAGCCAACTTTGACCTAACCGACATCGGTCCCTACTGACCGGGCATCGGTTAGGTAACCACCATCGCCCTCGTAAATGGCCTACCCCAACCAAAAACCAAAGGATCGAATTCATTTGTAAGAGAGAGACAAATGAGAAAGAGAAAAGGTTGCGAGAGAGGAGTATTGAGCCCAAGATCAGAATCGAGCAACTAGATCACTATCACACTCATCAAAACATTGGGAGAGTCGAGGATAGCTTCATCGAGATCACTTCTTATTACCGGATCATACCAACTGAACCTTGCCTTCACCACTACATTCATTAGACATGCATCTCGCATCAAAAACTAGTAAGTAGTCTCTTTTATTACCTTGTATGCTTCTAGACACTACTTTGTGAACTTTTGATTCATAAGGATTATAAGCTCACTCCTGGATCCACCACCCGACAGTACCCTACACCTAACCTTCATTCATCCATCTATATATTGCCCCATAGATAGCCTTCTCACTCTCTCGAGTCTTCTATCACCCTACAACTCCCCTCAACCATCTACCAACCTTCTAAACCCCATAACAACATTATAACCAACCTCCATTTAAAATCCCTTAAATCACTGCCCCTACCGATATCGGTTATCCCCTACCAAGTATCGGGCTTTATAACCATGGGCCATTATCCAGAGACCGACGTCGGCCACCGTGACTTATACCAAAACCAACCTTTCACCTATTTACCTCAAAACAATATCATATCCAATTTTTTATATCCATGTAACTTGATCTCGAATGTATCAATAACCAAAGTGACCAAACAAACACCATGATATTTTATTATTGGTAGTTTAGTCTATATTTCTTTTAGTAACGAGGTACCTAAATCGTGATTTAGCAATAGCTTCTTTATTATCATTCACATTAATTGGTATTAAAAGTGAACTCGACCACCTTCGAAAGGAAGTCTAATATTTCTTGGGCCCAAGGCAGTTCCCTCACTTATTATTTAATGAAAATATGGTGGTCTTGCATTCTTATTTACAAGTAGTCCTTCACAGAAAAAAAGGAGCTCTTCACAATTGGTCTAATCTCTCTACGGTATGTGCACACCTTCCCAACACTCAACAAGTATTCCTCCTAGCCCTAACCCTTATTTGTTTCTCAAGAGAATGAAAAGATAGAAATAAATCTATTCTCGGGAACAAAATTCTTGTGTGAAACATTTTGGCTTGATATCACCACCCATAAATCGATATCGATTACTCGCTTATCTTAACCTAACTCCTACCCTTATCCACCAATCACCATTTTTCACCACATCGCCTACCCCCGGCTTTACTAAATAGCCTTATTTTGAATTCATCAACCCGACCCAAGGCCGTAACCAACCAATCGACCTCGACCCAAGGCCACAACCAATCAATCGACCCAACCCAAGGCGCGAACCAACCAATTGGCCCAACCAAGGTCGCAACCAATCAATCGGCTTGACCCAAGGCCGCAACAACCAAATCAGCCCGACCCAAGGTCGCAACCAACCAATTGGCCCAACCCAAGGCCGCAACCAACCAATCAGCCCGACCCAAGGCCGAAACCAACCAATTGGCCCGACCCAAGGCCACAACCAACCAATCGGCCCGACCCAAGGCCACAACCAATCAATCGGCCCGACCCGAGGTCGTAACCAACCAATCGGCCCGACCCAAGGCTGCACCCAATTAATCGACCCGACCCAAGGCCACACCCAACCAATCGGGCCGACCGAGGTCTGCAGCCCAACCAATCGGCTCGACACGAGGTCGCAGCCAACCAATCGGCTCGACCCAAGGCCACAACCAACCAATCGGCCTGACCTAAGGCTGCACTCACCAATTGGCCTAACCCCAAGGCCAAACTCAACCAATTGGCCTCGACCAAGGCTGCAACTAACTAATCGCCCGACCGAGGCCGCAACCAACCAATCACCGACCCAAGGCCGCAACCAACCAATCGCCCAACCCAAGGCCACATGTAACCAATCGGCCCGACCTAAGGTCACTCAATTAAGTACCTCGACCGAGGGCTGAAAATTACGATTCTATCCACCCATCATGTAGCTATTTGTTCAATCGAGCTCACATGTTTGTGTTTTAGCATGACTAGGATACTTGAATTGATCAGCCGACCAGCTTTGCCTAGACCAAGACCATGACATTTATCTCAACCAAACCAACCATTTAGTACTGCCAAACATGCCTAAACGTTCGGTACCTTACCGCTTATATCCCCTGAGCTACTTCCTCTAACTTGGATACCAGGATTATATCAACCTTGTTTGGATAAACTATCGACCTTTACCTATGAATTTCTTGTTTTCTTCAAATTGTGTACCCTAGTTGTACTATCGCATTTCAACGTGCGTCTACTTCCTTGAACTTACCCCACCATCTTACCATCATCTCATCATCATTCACCATTTATCAACCCTATCCCTGATTTCATGTCACCTCAATCTGTGATAGATTTGAGGGGGATTACCTATACCCTAATTTGGGCAATCACTTCTTATTATTGTCGATGCAGCTTTACAAAACAAGCTACACAACAACAAGGGGAAAATGTAGACACCAAATTTGGGTCTTACGACGCCCTGTGCCCCACATCTCATCTTGCAACCTAACCCTACCTCACCACATAAACATTACACACTTAATTATTTATTAATTACCTTATAATTAATAAATCCACATCTCCAACCCCCGCCAACTCACCTGCCACCTCACCATGACCTAGCCCTAACCCTAAACTAACCTAATTAAGACCTATAACTTGGTCTAGACCCACACCCATGACTCATCACCCCTCACCCGCACCAAAATGAACCTAATAATGACTTGACCAAGCCCACAACTGACCCCTTGGGAGAAAAGGAGGGAAAGTTGGCTATTTTACTAAAAATAGCCAACTTTGACCTAACCGACATCTATCCCTACTCGACCGGCGTCGGTTAGGTAACCGCCATCCATTCCCTATAAATGACCTCCCCCAACCAAAACCAAAGGATCAGAATTCATTTTCAAGAGAAAGACAAGTGAGAAAGAGAAAAGGTTGTAGAGAGGAGTATTGAGCGTGGGGATCAGAATCGAGCAACTAGATCATTACACTCATCCAAACATTGTGAGAGTCAAAGGATAGCTTCATCACTCACTTCCAATTTCTAGATCATCCCAAATGAGCCTTGCCTTCACCACTACATTCCTTGGACTGCATCCGCATCAAAACTAGTAAGTAGTCTCTTTTATTACGTTGTATGATTCTAGACACTACTTTGTGATCTTTTGATTCATAGGGACTATAAGCTCACTCCTGGATCTACCACCCGGCAAAGCACTCGCACCTAAACTTCATTCATCCATCAATATATTGCCCCAAAGACAACCTTCTCACTCTCTCGAGTCTTCTCTATCACCCTACAACTCCCCTCAACCATCTACCGAACTTCTAAGCCCCATACCACCTTTTAACCAACCTCCATTTAAAATCACCTAAATCAATGCCCCTACCGATATCGGTTATCCCCTACCGGTATTAGTTTTATAACCGCTGTCGGTCATCCAGTTGGATCAAGCGCTTGGCCATCGTGACTTATACCAAAACCAACCTTTCACCTATTTGCCTCCAAAAAATCTCATATCCAAACTTTGTCTATCCTCAGTAACTTGATCTCGAACATATTAATAACCAGTGACCAAACAAACAACTCGATATTTTATTATTGGTAGTTTAGTCTATATTGCTTTTAGTAACGAGGTACCTAAATCGTGATTTTGCAATAGCTTCTTTATTATCATTTACATTAATTTTTATTTAATATTTCCTGGGCCCAAGTGCAGTTCCCTCACTTGTTGTTTAATGAAAATCCGGTGGTCTTGCGTTCTTATTTATAGGTAGTCCTTCCCAAACAAAAAGGATATCTTCAAAATAAGTTTGATCTCTACCGTACGCACACACCTTCCCAACACTCAACAGGTATTCCTCGTATCCCTAACACTTATATGTTTCTCAAGAGAATGAAAAGATAGAAATAACTCTATTCTAGAACAAAATTCTGTGCAAAACCTTTTGGCCCGATATCGGTCACCCATAACCGATATCGGTTACCTTCTTATCTTAACCTAACTCCTGCCCTTATTCACCAATCTCCATTTTTCACCACATTGGCTACCCCCGGCTTTGCTAAATAGCCTTACTTTGAATTCATCAGCCCGACCCAAGGCCACAACCAACCAATCTTCCCGATCCAAGGCCGTAACCAATCAATCGACCAACCAAGGTCGCAACCAACCAATTGTCCCGACCCAAGGCCGCAACCAACCAATCAACCCGAAAAAGACCAAAACCTAATCAATCGCCCGACCCATAGCCGAAACCAACCAATCAGCCCACCCAAGGACACAACTAACCAATCGGCCGACCTAAGGCCGCAACACACCAATTGGCCCAACCCAAGGCCACAACTAACCAATCGGCCCAACCTAAGGCTGCAACCAATCAATCGGCCCGACCAAGGCCGCAACCAACCAATTGGCTTGACCCAAGGCCGCAACCAATCAATCGGTCCGACCCAAGGCCGCAACCAACCAATCGACCCGACCTAAGGCCACAACCAACCAATTAGCCCGAACCAAGGTCGCACCCAACCAATCAGCCCGACTCAAGGTCAGAACAACCAATTAGCCCGACCCAAGGCCGCAACCAACCAATTGGCCCGACAAAATGGTGCGCCCAACCAATCGGCTCGACCAATGCCTGCACTCCAACCAATCACTGGACCCAAAGCTGCACCCAACCAATTTTCTTGACCCAAGGCGTCAGAACCAACCAATCGGCCCGACCAAGGCCACAACCAACCAATCAGCCCGACCCAAGGCCGCAACCAACCAATCGGCCCGACCAAGGCCGCACCCAACTAATCAGCCCAAGCCAAGGCTGCACCAATTAAGTACCTTAGTCGAGGCCCACAAATTATGATTCTATCCACCCATCATATAACTATTTGTTTAATCGAGCTCACTGTTCATGTTTTTTTAGCATGACTAGGATACTTGAATTGATCAGCCGACCAGATTTACCTAGACCGAGACCATGACGTTTATCTTAACCAAACCAACCATTTGGTACTGCCGAACATGCCTAAATGTTCTGGTACCTTACCCGTTATATCCCTTGGAGCTACTTCTTATGCCTTGGATACCAGGATTATATCAACCTTGTTTGGATAAACTATCAACCTTTGCCTATGAATTTCTTGTTTGTTGTTCAAATCGTGTACCTGGTCACACTACTACATTTCAACATGCGCCTCGCTTCCTTGAACTTACCCCACCATCTTACTATCATCTAATCATCATTCACCCTTTATCAACCCTATCCCCGATTTCACATCGCCTCAATCTGTGATACATTTGAGGGGGATTACATATACCCTAACTCGAGGCAAACACTTATTATTATCGGTGTAGCTTTTACAAGACAAGCTGCACAACAACAAGGGGCAAATGGAGATACCAAATTTGGGTCTTACAACGCCCGTGCCCCGCATCTTGTCTCACAACCTAACCCTACCTCAACACCTAAACCTTACATAATTATTTATTAATTACCTTATAATTAATAAATCCACATCTCCAACCCTGCCACCTCACCTCGCCACCTCGCATGACCTAGCCCTAACCCTAAACAAACCTAATTAAGACCTATAACTTGGTCCAAACCCACACCCATGACTCATCACCCCTCACCCACACCAAAATGAACCTAATAACGACTTGACTAAGCCCACAACCGACCCCTCGGGAGAAAAGGAGGGAAAGTTGGCTATTTCACTAAAAATAGCCAACTTTGACCTAACCGACATCTATCCCTACTCGACCGGCGTCGGTTAGGTAACTGCCATCCGTTCCCTATAAATGGCCTCCCCCAACCAAAACCAAAGGATCCGAATTCATTTTCAAGAGAAAGACAAGTGAGAAAGAGAAAAGGTTGCAGAGAGGAGTATTGAGCCCAAGACTATAACTGAGCAACTAGATCACTGCCACACTCATCCAAACATTGGGAGAGTCAGAGGATAGCTTCATCAGATCACTTCTGATTTCCAGATAATCCCAACTGAGCCTTACCTTCACCACTACATTCCTTGGACCTGCATCCGCATCAAAAACTAGTAAGTAGTCTCTTTTATTACCTTGTATGCTTCTAGACACTACTTTGTGAACTTTTGATTCATAGGGATTATAAGCTCACTCCTGGATCTACCACCGGCAAAGCATTCTACACCGAAGCTTTATTCATCCATCTATATATTTCCCCAAAGATAGCCTTCTCACTCTTTGAGTCTTCTCTATCACCCTACAACTCCCCTCAACCATCTACCAACCTTCTAAACCCCATAACCACCTTATAACCAACCTCCATTTAAAATCCCCTAAATCACTGCCCCTACCGATATCGGTTATCCCCTACCGGTATCGGTTTTATAACTGCGGTCGGTTATCCAGTGACTAGCATCGGTCACTATGACTTATACCAAAAACCAACCTTTCACCTATTTACCTCCAAACAATCTCATATCCAGCCTTGTCTATCCCTGTAACTTGATCTGAACGTATCAATAACCAGTGACCAAACAAACAACATGATATTTTATTATTGCTAGTTTAGTCTATATTTCTTTTAGTAATGAGGTACCTAAATTGTGATTTCGCAATAGCTTATTTATTGTCATTTGCATTAATTAGTATTAAAAGGGAATTGACCACCTTCGTAAGGAAGTCTAATATTTCATGGGCCCAAGCAGTTCCTCACTTATTGTTTAATGAAAATCAGTTGTCTTGCTTCTTATTTACAGGTAGTCCTTCCCAATCAAAAAGGAGCTCTTCACAATCGGTTTGATCTCTCTATGGTACGTGCACACCTTCCTAACACTCAGCACAGGTATTCCTCCTAGCCCTAACTCTTATATGTTTCTCAAGAGAATGAAAAGATAGAAATAACTCTATTTTGGAACAAAATTTCGTGTGAAACATTTTGGCCCGATATCGGTCACCCATAACCGATATCGGTTACCTGCTTATCTTAACCTAACTCCTACCCTTATCCACCAATCTCCATTTTTCACCACATCACCTACCCCCAGCTTTGCTAAATAGCCTTATTTTAAATTCATCAGTGACCCAAGGTCTCCGCAACCAACCAATCAGCCCCGAACCAAGGCAGTAACCAATCAATCGACTTGACCCAAGGTCAGAATTCAACCAATTGGCCCAACCCTAAAGCCGAACTAACCAATCGGCTTGACCCAAGGCCACAACCAATCAATCGGCTCGACCCAAGGCCGCAACCAACCAATCGCCCAACCCAATGTCAGAACTCAATCAATCGGCCCGACCTAAGGTCGAAACCAACCAATTGGCTCGACTTAAGGTCTGTAACCAACTAATTGGCCCGACCCAAGGCCGCAACCAACCAATCGGCCCGACCCAAGGCCGCAACCAATCAATCAACCCAACCCAAGGCCGCAACCAACTAATTAGTCTAACCCAAGGCCGCAACCAATCAATTGGCTAGACCCAAGGCCGCAACCAACCAATCGGCTTGACCTAAGGCCGCAACCAACCAATTGGCCCAACCCAAGGCCACAACCAACCAATCGGCCCGACCCAAGGTTGTAGCCAACCAATCAACTTGACCCAAGGCCCTAACTGACCAATCGGCCTAACCTGAGGCCGCAACCAACCAATCGGCCTGACCCAAGGCCGTACCTAACCAATCGGCCCGACCCAAGACCGCAACCAACCAATCGGCCTAAGCCAAGGCCGCACTCCAACCAATCAGCCCAACCTAAGGCCACACCTAACCAATCGGCCCAACCCGAGGCCACAACCAACCAATTGGCCTGACCCAAGGCCGTAACCAACCAATTGGCCCGACACAAGGCCATAACCAACCAATTGGCCCGACCCAAGGCCACAACTAACCAATCGGCCCGACCCAAGGCCGCACCCAACCAATCGGCCTAACCCAAGGCCACACCAATTAAGTACCTCGACCGAGGCCCGTAAATTATGATTCTATCCACCCATCATGTAGCTATTTGTTCAATCAAGCTCACCTATTCATGTTTTAGCATGACTAGGATACTTGAATTGATCAGCTGACCAACTTTTTCTATACAGAGACTATGACATTTATCTCAACTAAAGAAACCATTTGTATCGCCGAACATGCCTAAACATTCCGGTACCTTACCCGTTATATCCCCGGAGCTAATTCCCATGCCTTGGATACCAGGATTATATCAACCTTGTTTGGATAAACTATTGACCTTTGCCTATGAATTTCTTGTTTACTCTTCAAATCGTGTACCCTGGTCATACTACTACATTTAAACATGCATCTACTTCCTTGAACTTACCCCACCATCTTACCATCATCTCATCATCATTCATCGATTATCAACACTATCCCCGATTTCACGTCACCTCAATCTCATGATAGATTTGAGGGGGATTACCTATACCCTAACCTGGGCAACCACTTATTATTTTCGGTGCGGCTTTACAAGACAAGCTACACAACAACATGGGGCAAATGTAGACACCAAATTTGGGTCTTACGATGCCCTGTGCCCCGCATCTCATCTCACAACCTAACCCTACCTCACCACCTAAACCTTACACACTTAATTATTTATTAATTACCTTATAATTAATAAATCCACATCTCCAACCCTGCCAACTCACCTCGCCACCTCACTATGACCTAGCCATAACCCTAAACTAACCTAATTAAGACCTATAAATTGGTCCAGACCCACACCCATGACTCATCACCCCTCACCCGCACCAAAATGAACCTAATAATGACTTGACCAAGCCCACAACTGACCCCTTAGGAGAAAAGGAGGGAAAGTTGGCTATTTTACTAAAAATAGCCAACTTTGACCTAACCAACATTGGTCCCTACTCGACCGGTGTCGGTTAGGTAACCACCGTTGATTCCCTGTAAATGACCTCCCCCAACCAAAACCAGAGGATCCAAATTCATTTGCAAGAGAGAGACAAGTGAGAAAGAGAGAAAAGGTTACGAGAGAGGAATATTGAGCTCAAGATCAGAATCGAGCAACTAGATCACTGTCACACTCATCCAAACATTTTGAGAGTTGGAGGATATCTTCATCACTCACTTTCGATTGCTAGATCATCCCCACCGAGCCTTGTCTTCACCACTACATTCCTTGGACCTGCATCCACATAAAAACTAGTAAGTAGTCTCTTTTATTACCTTGTATGCTTCTAGACACTACTTTGTGAACTTTTGATTCATAGGGATTATAAGCTCACGCTGGATCTACCACTCGGTAGAACCTTACACCTAACCTTTATTCATCCATCTATATATTGCCCCAAAGACAACCTTCTCACTCTTTGAGTCTTCTCTATCACCTCGCAACTCCCCTCAACCATCTACCAACCTTCTAAGCCCCATAACCACCTTATAACCAACCTCCATTTAAAATCCCCTAAAGCACTGCCCCTACCAATATCATTCATCCCCTACTAGTATTGGTTTTATAACCACGGTCGGTTATCCAGTGACCGGTGTCGGTCACTGTGACTTATACCAAATACCAACCTTTCACCTATTTACCTCCAAACAATCTCATATCCAACTTTTTCTATCCCTGTAACTTGATCTGAACGTATTAATAACTAGTGACCAAACAAACAACATGATATTTTATTATTGGTAGTTTACTTTCTATTGCTTATAGTAACAAGGTACCTAAATCGTGATTTCGCAATAGCTTCTTTATTATCATTTGCATTAATTGGTATTAAAAGGGAACTGACCACCTTCGAAAGGAAGTTTAATATTTCTTGGGCCCAAGGCAGTTCCCTCACTATTGTTTAACGAAAATATGGTGGTCTTGCATTCTTATTTACAGGTAGTCCTTCCCAGACAAAAAGGAGATCTTCACAATTGGTCTGATCTCTCTACGGTACGCACATACCTTCCCAACACTCAACAGGTATTCTTGCTAGCCCTAACCCTTATCTTTTTCTCAAGAAAATGAAAAGATAGAAATAACTCTATTCTGGAACAAAATTTTGTGCAAAACAAAAGGGATAATCACCCTTTCTTTATTTTTCTCAAAGATGATATACCCCTTGCTAAACCATAGGTCAACATTGTTCTTATAACACAATGGGTGCCAAAGTAATGCTCAAAATTTATCTGCTTCAGCAAGCACCAAGACTTTGAAGTCTCCAGTGAACTTGGCCCTGAATGGTGATAACCGTATCTTTCAGATTCCAATGGGCATTGCCTTAGTTTTTTTTCCATATACAACAAATTCGAAGATGGTTGTAATGTGAGTCTTCCCATTTGATGCTAGGCATCCAAGGTAATAAAATTTATCTTTTCTCCCGTGTCGATGAGGATATTACTCAAAATTCATCCATCAACAACTACATTCAATGTAATTTCCTTACCATAGTCAAGGCTATGAGGAGGAAGGTTTTCATACAAAACCTACCTTTCGCGCTCTGCTCCGACGCATGGTACCTTCTACCTCAGCCATTCTCCTAACAAGGGAATAATATTTTCTTGCCTTAACATCATACATACTTCCTTGACCTTATCTAGGTCATCCTTTGGAACCTCAACATTCTTCCTATTCTCCAACTACTTTGATTGCTCCTTTAGACGTTGGATCTCCCTTACAAACTCGAATCACATCCATAATATCTTGATACACCTCATTCTAATGAGTAGGGTCTAGATACTTTCCATGTACCACTTCCTCTCTTGAAACTAGTTTCCTTTATCTTGGCATCTCCCTGGCATGCGTGGCCTCTGCTCACATTGTCACCAATACGGGTTCTATCCCTAACTGACTTGCCACTCATGAAATCCATTGTGAATCAAATTTCTTGATTCTCACCATCCCAGTGCCTTTGTCTTTTTGGTGCTTCTGGTTCATATGCTCATAAAGCATTAGGCACTCTTCATATTTATGTTTCTTTCCACACCACGAGCATTGCAATAGATTAGGACACTCACATTTGTAATGTTTTGTATATCCATAGCTATAACAGGTTCCTCATGGGAATTCACTTTATCCTCTGTGGCGCTTAATATGACCAAAAATCCTCCACAAAAACCTCTTCCATGTGCTCCTCCATCTATGTGCCCTTTATAGCGATGATCATCATCCTTGGAACTTCTTGCAAGACTAGTCCGGGTGCACACCAAGATCAATAGCATCATGGATATGATTAATCAGACTCCAATCCTTGGTATCATGGGTTGTAGAGGTACAAATATTACAATAGAAAGAAACATTCTTGTAGATTACGCATTGTAGTAGAGGGAACCTACTTGCATCATGATCCCCATGGAAAATTTCATAGTCTACCACCATAGCACATACCAATTTCCAAGGGAAAATATCCTTTACATGCCCTTCTACTTCATAGTTTGTACACCAAAGCCCACTACAAACCTCATGCACTGAGTTTGTAAACAACTTCTCCAACTACTTGGCCATTACAAAAATTTGGGGCTCCAAAAGGGATTGACACCAGTATCAATGCTCCCAATAGCCTCAACACACAAGGCATCTTCCAAGGCCTCACATGGGTCTATGAAATTATTGTGTGAGAGATCCCTCCTGAACAATGTTATCAATCCTCCAACAAACCATTGAGCATGTTGAGAAGGATGAATGTCATATGATAGTTTTGACAAGAAAGTTTTTAGCCATGCTTCATACTCTTGCACACTCTCTCTGTCATTACTTGTTGGATCTCCTTTAGGGCACTCGATGTTCTTTTGTTCAAACTCGGGGATATGGAACTCTCGCTAGGAAGGTGTTCTTCAATGCAGTGTATTCTACCACTATTTGATGAGGGTCATATTTATTATACCAACTATGTGCACGTCCTTACAACATTATTACAAACTGACTTATCTTCCACTTTGGGGTAGTTATACCTTTCACATGCCATATTAATTAACAATTTTGTACATTCTATGTGGCATCCTTAATACCCCTATAGTTTGGTAAGTGTAACATCTCAAAAAATACTTGTGGAGGTGGCTAAGGCTCTTGTCCTCCTGATCCAGAGCCTTGGTTCCCTCTAGTGTTTCCTCCCCACCAGATCCACTGGATCCACCACATCTTGTTCCTCCTGTACCACCAGATCCTCTAGATCTACTAGGCCCACCATGTCCTCGAGCCCCTATACCACCATATCCACCTCTTGCAATTGACAAATGGACTAAATTGGTTGCACCTAGTGTTCTCAACATCCCACTAAACTATGCACCGATGGTTTATTATATTATATTGTACCACTGCCAGTTGTGTGTCATGCACCACTCCTAAACATGATACCTAAACCTTGCATACTTGCACCTTGTCTAAAAATTCCTCCAAATACTAGAATGGTTTGTGTAGCCATGGATGTTTCGAATGAGAAATTATATCTCTGGGCACATATCGTTACTCCCACCAATACCAAATGGGTTAAGAATAATTATCCCTTTATTTGGAAAACCAATCACTAGGGGTTGGTTGCTAAGTGAGTTCGAGATGTGCTCACAGCAGCTCTCCTTTCTCCATGTGATGAACTCTCATTAGAAGTTGAAGGGGATTCTCTCCCGCGCTTGGCAAGATGGGGTAGCACATCGCTCAGTTCCACTTCCTCTATGTTAACCTCAACTCCTTCCCACAACATCTTCCTCCATAGATCCATCACACTTTCAACCTCACATTTTCTATTCATCTCCCTTTCAAGAGATTTTCTATACTTGATTCTGCCTATCCTCCCTTTCCTTCTCACCTGCAATGTCCTGTCATTCTTCCTCCATCCTAGCTTCCTCTCTCAAGCTAAGAGAAGCTTAGTCACCATGGGATTTACCTCTAAACCGAGGGTAATGACCAAGATCTTCATAGCCAAATGAATAACACACAAAATGATCCTCTAGGCTCCCTTAGAAACTTAAACTTAGCAACCTCGTGGAAATAATATGTAGAAATGGGATATTTTAGAGTATAAATGGTCATCACTTCTTTCCACCAGTGATCAACAACATGTGTTCAAGTCGATCCATGACCCCATGCACCTTTGATAATCATATTGGGTCCATACTTGTGATCTATAATACTAGCCCAATTTGGATGCATATGTTGTGACCATTCATATAGCTCTAATAGGAAACAACATAAGAATTTCTCATACAACTCATCGTATGTGTTCTCTTCTACCTAGCTACGCACATCGAACTCAGTCCATTGCTGAATATTTGAGAAAATTCATCCTTTGTGCTCTTGAACCATGTTTCAACACTTTCCAAGGTTAGATGTTTTGTCATTACACATCTCGTGTACCAAGATGTATGCCATTTCTCACAATAACTTCAAAAAAGGGTCCGGAAATGGAACCAAGATGTAGTCATTTTTATACCATTATATTAATAGTAAAATCCCATGAGCGATGGCCTATCACCCGGTGGGCATTGGGTTCTCACCAAGGCATGTGCGGGTGTCGAGCTGCTCCTTTATGTTATTCTTGTGAGAATACATCATCTTGTGATGGTTATTATAGTGCAAAAGAATAGAAAAGAACCATGCATCATCCTTTTAGAACCTAGGAAGATTTATCATCTCATTACACCCATAAAAGAGAAATACCATTCAACATATAGAACTGGTTCATACATAAAGGAAGTGCACAAGGATTATACTCATGAACACATAAATGATTCAGAACAGGGTCTTATATTCATATCGATGAGTTTAATAACAACATTACATTCCTTGAGATCATAACAAACCCATATAACAATGCGAGTAATTCATGTATCGAACTACACTATTTCCTTCACATTACAAAGATGAATACAGACCAATCCCTATAAATATGTTGTCACTCCTAGTTTTCACTAATCCCAACCCATAGAATCCTCCCATTATATTTATGTAGATCATCGTCCCTATTCCACCACCTTTTCTCTCTCAGGATGATTCCATGTATATATCTCTATCCTCTAGTTTCCTCTCTAGTATATTTTCTCCTATCTATGCACCTCTATAAATAGCATTTATGTCTTCACCGCCATGCCTTCTGAGGTAACAGATCAGTTTCAAGTGTCCAAGTGGTCCTCCAATGGAGCATGCATCCTTTGATCCAAGCTCTCCACTCTATGAAATGATGTTCTTTTATAACCTTCCATCGCATGCATAGAATATTCCCTTTTAATCCTATAACCACCAAGGTTGGCACCTTATCCACACCACATGCTAGACAGGTCACACTTTTCTCATGTGTTTCCTACAACTCCAAATATGGCTAACTCCAAAAACATGTCTTACATTGTGCATGCACCTTTGTGTGTTTTGTAAAACCTTTCTAGAACCCTTCCCTACACACCTTCACCCTGTGCACCCTTCTTCAAATAGGTGATGAAATACTAAGGTTGAATAGATACCATAGAGATAACAAAGGTGATGAAATACTAAGGTCAAATAGATACCATAGAGATAAATGTCACATAGTGAGTGCAAATAGACTAACCAAAATATCATGAAGGGGTGAAAATGGTGGGAGATTTGAAGAGGAATGGAAGGAAATAACATCCATGTGTATGCAATACCTGATTGGAGTGTTTGATATTCGTACCTTCAATTTTTTTGTAATGTTTGATGTTTTTCTATTTATTTGAATTGATTTGATTTTTTAGATATTTTTGACGGTTTTGCGAAGGGAAGACCATGAAGGGAGAATATAATGAAGAGGAATAATTGGGAAGTTGGGACCAATAATGTCAGTCCACATGATAATATCCAACAATGATGTTTTTGATGTCTTTGATGAGGGATACTAGGAGATGTTTCTTATCAAGAGTGATATTATCTCCAATCTTGATGATCGTTGTGAGATCATACTCGATAAGTGACTATGGCTTATCTTTCAACATGGATTTGGTATGTGGGGGCTTGAGTTTCCTATCCATAGATTTATGCACTTTGTGCCATACCTGACATTGACATTGGTGTTATTGAATCACATTTGACTTTTAGATTTGTGGGTGTTGGATTTACTTGGAGCTTTCGAGCTCTTGGTATTTTTGATTTTGACTTGATGAAGAAACTATTGGTGTTTCCTACAAGATAATGCATGCATAATTTGGTTGATCCGAGAAATGGGAGAAGAAAGTGGATGTTTAGGATTGATGAGAGGAACATTAGGGATGATGGTGGGATTTCTAAAGTTGTTGATAGAAGGATGACATGATAAATGAAGAGGATATGGTCCAAGAATTGAAGAGGATGGGATACCGGGAGGTGAGCCAAATATATAATATGAAGGGCTACTAGGATGTGGCCCCAATATGGAATAAAATGGGATACCAGGAGGTGAGCCATAGATAGAAGATGAAGGGCTACTAGGATGTGGCCCGAGTATAGAATAAAATGGGCTAGCAAGAGGTGATCCATAAATAAAATATGAAGGGATATAGGGATGTGGCCCAAGTATAGAATAAAATGGGATACCAAGAGGTTAGCCATAAAAAAGATAAAGGGATACTAGGATGTGGAACAAGTATAGAAGAAAAAAGGCTACCAAGAGGTGTCCCATAGATGCATGATGATATGTATACATGATAAACAATGCAAGCTAATTAATAGAAACTAACACCAAGTAGTTCCAATAAAAATCTAATCTAACATAAACATCATGATAAATCTTGAAAGAGAAAGCTAATCTAAATGCATCCAACATGAAAACATTAAATGTTAAGCAATCCCTTTGAAATTTGGATGTGCTTTGTATGTGTGATTACTCCTTATGATGAACCTATCTTGTTCATGAGCAATCAAATGAATGTTATCTCCATGTAGAGGAAATAATCTCACCAAAATGGCTTAATGGCCATGTTTGGATCTTCCTTTACTACTCTTTTATGAGAAGAATGGATTAATTAGTAATTAACAACTCATGGGAGTTGGAGATGATTTAATTAATCAACTAGGATTAATTAATAGACCAAGATAAGCTTAAGAATCCATTTGGAGATGATTTAGAAGGAAATAGGTAGGATTTAGAGGATTTAAAAGGAGAATTTAATCAATGATAAGGTTTATTGATTAAATAAAAGTTTTAAAAGGATTAATTAACTAATAAGTAGTCAATTAACTAGAAGAGGATTATAGCTAATGAAAATTCGTTTATTGGCATTCGGGGAAAAATATAGTTAATTAATGAAGCTTTGTTAATTGACAAAAATGAGAGGGAGTATTAGATAATTAGTGGGAAATCACTGATTCTAAAAAAATGATGGGAAAGAGGATCATTAGTTGTAATTTTACTATTAAAACTGCATATCCGGATTTAGGTGTCTACACCGAGCGCTACACTACATTTTAGGCTCCATGTAGTTCTTTGTGCTTATATGTGAAATGATTTCCTTTTCCTAAGGTTTCCCTTGCACCAATGATGCCAAGATAGTGGGTTGTAGCTAAATTTTATGCAAGAATGATAATTTGTGGTGTGAAATACAACACTTCCTTCATATGGAGTTTATATGTCACAAAATGTATTCCCTTTGAATGGTAGTAGTAATATGTAGATGTGATAGTCCCTCTTAAATTTCCAGCCAAAATAATAGTGAGCATGTTGTGTATATATATGAGTCTCTTTCTTGAATTTTGACACTAGTGACACCGAAGGTCGAATAAGAAAGTGGGATAAGGATAAGAAAAGAAACAAGGTCGACCAAAAATTTCATTTTGTGCAAAAATAACAAGTATGAAAGGAGTACTAGAAGGGACACAAGTGCCACAGGCACTAGTGTTCAGAGTGGGTGCTAGTGTCCTGAGACCAAGAACGATAGATGTGACAATATAAAATGATATGGATTCCTTTGACTGCCATGATTACATACATAACTAAGGTATGTAGAAAATAGTCACAACAGAAATCAATATAAGAACATAGAAGGACAAGGGAAAGTGTCACTAGTGTGTACTTTTATTACTTAGGATTCATGCATATAAAAACATATCGATGACATAGTAAAGTGCATAATTTTGTGTGTACACCATAAAGGGATGATCAAACTAAAAATTAAATTATTGAGACTAATATTCTAGTTTACTTTTGGTTTTTATAGCATAAAATTATTCTAAGGATGAGGAGACATTCTATGATACATAAGAGGATTGTGAAGATGAGGTTAAGTTCTATGAATCCTTAGAAGGTTAAGATGAGTAGGAGGTAGAATTGTTATTGAGAATATAAAACAAGAAGGAGATGATGTACCATAGATATAATCATTTGAAGGGTTGAAGGACTGAGGATTTTTAATTTAATGATTCTTTTGAATGTGTGAATATAGGTAAAGTGGGTGGTTAGAGAGGGGTATTAGATAAAACATTGATAAATGAAGATTATGGATCAGACCAAACATCCATGAACAATAAATAAGAAAATGAAGAAGGAATTTTTTTGAGAAGGTATGTAAGGAAAAGGGTACATTATACCATATTAAAGAACACAATTACAAAGAGGAACAAAGAAGGTAGAATACACGAGGAAGAGAAAAGAAGAACAAGAAAGAAGAGGAATATATCATATTGAAGAGTAGAAAGTAAAGAGGTGGTTAGAAAAAGCATAAAATTCTAGAAACGTCTTCAAGAATAATTTAGGAAAAGGCCTTGAAATTTTTTTAGTGGACACGAAATCTAAAATCTCAATCAAAACCTTGTTTCTAGTAGGCTAACACCCCTGTCTTAGGGAGATATTACTATAAATAGGAAATTATCATGAATGGAACTAATTGATAAGGTATAACAAGGTCACTAAATGGTGACTTATTTATTTGAAGAAGAATAATGGTGTTTTGTGGAATTAAAATGTTGTTTGTCATAATTGTCTTGTTTTAACAAGTCTAGAATCCTATTTTAGATGCATTTTACTTTGTGAGGTGGAGAGTACATGAAGGATAATTATTCTAAAGGTTATTTAAGACTCACAATATTTTTCAAACCATAAGAAGAGTTAGAGAAACTATTTTATAAGGCATCCAATCAAGAAGAGAAAGGTAATTCTTATGATATAGGCATTATGTCCCATTTTGAGATTGCATTGCAGATACAATCAAGAAATATTTATGCATTATGATTTTCAATTATTTTATCCTTAATAAAAAAGGGTGTGAAGGTATTTTGTATCATGGAGGTAAGTATGGTGAAGGTTTTAAAGTCATTAAATAATGCATACATCCATTGGAAAGGTCATAACTCGGTTAATAATACTTGAGGAAGCGATATAATACTCAAAAAACCATGTTTTGAAGTTTTATCTTCCAAATGATATTATGATTCTTTGAACTTGAGTAAGGAATTTATAAACTAGTTGATTATGGTAATTAAAAGCAATCAATAACGCGGTAAGATCTATTAACAACCCCAAGATGAGAAAATATAACATGATTTCTAAAAATATTGTTTTTCGCCATATTCAGTATAGTCATTAGAAAATTTCGAGGCATGAAGTGTGAAATAAAGTAGTAGTGAGCAAGTTATATAGTTGAAGAATACTTGGGGATAATATTGAGAATAGTGTGCTTAGATTAAATATTTAAGGGATTAATGTATTTTGATAAGTTGAGTGTAACACATTGTGGCAAACTGTTAACTTTTCCTCTTTTACATTACAAGCGTTGACATGTGATTTTTCCTAAGAAGGTGTATTCTTTTGACTATTAGAAATCATGCTTGCCATGGATAATTTATTTCTGTTCTTGGATTCATTTTTCTAAAATGTTATTGTTTCATAAGGAATCCATTCTATTTGAGATAAGAAAGGTTGTAAACTGGTAATGTTGTTTGCAAATTACCTCTTTATAATAACGAAACCTTGATCAATTCCATTGATCCAAGGTATGTTTTAATTATTCTTACCTGATCTATATGGTAAACTGACATTCAAAGGTTGAAGGAAATAAAGGACTGAACTCTTGTATTTATATAATTTCATTGATCTTATTGGAAGTTCTTTCTTTGCATTGTGCTCGGATCTTCTTGTTAATTTCTCCAGGATGTTGAATGGCATAAAGAGGATGGAGGTCTACTTCAGGACTATTAAGGGTAAAAACCTAAGTCCTAGATCTTTAAGATCTATCCTAATGGGATTCTAACCTAAGGTAAACTAAACTTACTTTATATCTATGTTTACACTAATCTTGTTGCATCCTAACCTAAGTTGTATGTTTTAAAAAGTGGGGGATTTGGAAATAACCTAAGGTAACTATAGGTTTATTTCTAACCTATTACCTAATACTAAATTGGTATGAAGTATGGCCTATCCTAAGATGGAAAATTTACCTAAGGAAATGTTTAAAAACCTAAGGTAAATACTTTCTAAACTAACCTAAGGTCGGATCCTAAGCTAATGATATCTATCCTAAACTAATGCAAGGATGGAAGGGGACCTAAGGGGGTTGTATGGAAAGTGGATGACATGGCGATGGTTCCTAAGTCATTTATTTGATTTGATTTTTGAATTTAATCGAGGGTACTACCAGTTTTGGCAGAGGCATGGAAATTTGGCGAAACCTACTTGGCATCATCACTAGAGTTAAGTAATGCATGCCATGGTGGAAATTGGACTCGCCAACTTTAGATGGTGGTGGCATGGAGATATAGGCGGGAGATTGGAAATTAATGGCATTTATGGTCATTGGTTTTGGTGAGAAAACCACCTTGGAAACCATGCAAGTGGATTTGTTGGGAGTTGTTTGGTCTTTCATGCATTTCAATTTTTCTCTGCATGGAGCTATCTAGTTCTTTAAACCAGCAGTTCTATTTTTAGTTTGTTACTATTTTTAACTCCCTTGGACTATTTTCGATCCAATGGAAGTATATGAGGCATTTGAGAAGGAATTTTTTGGTTGTTGATTTTGTTTGGAGGAGTTGTGGAGGCTCGGCTGGAAATATTCTTCGAATCGATAGAAGCACTATCAGGCATGATAGGCTCTATCCATTAAGTTGTTCTACTTTTCTCTAAATGTCTTCATTAAAACAACTCTACTCTCGTGAGATAAATGGGTTTTTATTTTGTGATGGTTACTTGGTTTTCTTGCTTGAATATTTTTGTATTCTCTAATTGAGGAACCTCTACTTGAAAATGTAGTCATTGAGTTGTTTTCCTATTTGGTTAATGGTGAATCACGCCTTGAAACTACTTATGATTTGAGTAATGTTGAATTTGTGTGGATTCGGCTTGTCTGCCTAGAATGGGTTTATGGAAATATGTTGTAGCTTATGTATCAAACTAGGTTGTCATTTTGGTTGGTAGAAGACATGAATATTATTTTTCTCTATTACTTCTCTGATTTGTTGAAGTAATGTAGCTTCTATGTAACTGCAAGTAAATGGATGCTTTGCTTTGTGTTGGGTAAGTTTGAGTTCATATGGAAAATAGTGAACAAGTGAATTTTTCTTGATCTGTTCTGTGTAAACTCTCTTTCTTCAAACCTGGTATTCGATGGAAGCTAAGTTGGAATGGTGTTTGGATTTTTCTATATTTGTGAATCCGAACTAGTATAGAAACAAGAATGAATGTTTTATTTATTCCCTTACCTCTTTTCTATAAAATCTTGTTGTTTGAATCTTGATCCTTTTATTGAAACTATGTGTTAATAGTTATTTGGATACTAAGATTTGGAACTATCGTGTTTGAATATAACAATGAATGAGTTCACTCCTTTTCTGAACTCTATATGTTTCTGGGTTTTCTATAAACACTTGAAAAAAATTACACTAATGGTTTGATAGATGAAACCCTGTTACGTTGTGGATATTTTGAAAGATGGCTTGTCTAAGTTGATGTTGTGTATACAGGTTGCTCTGTTTGAACTTGTTTGAGGTCAATCTTGCTATCTTTTTCACTTGGTGAATTAGATGTTGTTGATTTATCTTACCCGTTCTTGCTCTGGGTAAACCACTGGGTAACTTGTTGGAGTAAACTTGTTAAAATCGACTGTTGTAATTTCATGAAAATTTGTTGAATGGGTATTCAACTTTTGGGGTTGATGGTTACTTAACCTAGAACTAACCAAATCGGTTCAGTTTGATAGGTTTTCTTGATCTCTGTGTAAGTTGGAATAAATTGAATGTCTTTTCAATTTCGTAGATGTATGAAAACAAGAACGAATGTTTTATTTATTCCCTTACCTCTTTCTCGTAAAATCTTGTTATTTGAATCTTGATCCTTTTATTGAAACTATGTGTTAATAGTTATTTTGATACTAATATTTGGAACTGTCATGTTTGAATATAACAATGAATGAGTTCACTCCTTTTCTGAACTAGTATGGAAACAAGAACAAATGTTTTATTTATTCCCTTACCTCTTTTACGTAAAATATTGTTGTTTGAATCTTGATCCTTTTATTGAAACTATGTGTTAATAGTTATTTGGATACTAAGATTTCGAACTGTCATGTTTGAATATAACAACAAATGAGTTCACTCCTTTTCTAAACTCTATATGTTTCTAGGTTTTCTATAAACACTTGAAAAAAATGGCACTAATGGTTTGATAGATGAAACCCTGTTACGTTGTGGATATTTTGAAAGACAGGTTTGTCTAAGTTGATGTTGTGTATATAGATTGCTCTATTTGAACTTGTTTGAGGTCAATCTTGCTGTCTTTTTCACTTGGTGAATTATATGTTGTTGATTTATCTTACCCATTCTTGCTCTGGGTAAACCACTGGGTAACTTGTTGGAGTAAACTTGTTAAAATCTAACTATTGTAATTTCATGAAAATTTGTTGAATGGGTATTCAAATTTTGGGTTGATGGTTACTTAACCTAGAACTAACCAAATCGGTTTAGTTTGATAGGTTTTCTTGATCTTTGTGTAAGTTGGAATAAATTGAATGTCTTGTCGATTTCGTAGATGTGTATAGTTAATCCTGTCCATAGAATTGAAATGAAAGGATTTTAATCATCTCATAATCTGACTTGTGCACCTGTTGCTAAGTCATGTTGTCCTTTTGTTTTCATCTTCTTGAAATCGATTCTTGATGGATTCTTCTCTGTACATCCAATTGATGTTTTCTTCCGTCTCTGAATGGTTATGATTATGAGTCAATCATTCTATTATTTTATCTTCATCTGGAAAGAATGAATAAGCTTAGGTTCTATGACTGAAACTTTGTCAAATTTGAATGACTATTGAAGACTGTAATTACCCTGTATGGTGATTAGAAATTTTTTTATTGCATCTCCTTCTTGATATGGGTATTATATTACTGTCACTAGTTGTCCATGATGGGGAACCTTGCTTGAAATCTATTTCAAATGCAATAAGTCGCACATTTTGTTTAGTCTCTTCTTCTACGTGTTTTCTTTTATAAAAGAGTTGAGGATGTTGTGATTGGGTCTGCATCTATCCTTTGTGACCTTCTTCACGTGTGATAGAGTGTAGGAATCCTCTTCTGATCATGTCATTTGACTCCTCTTTCATTCTCTGAGGTAAATTCTAATCATTTCCCTTTGGAAATTGTAAGAGGTTATGTGTTGTGTTCTCTTTTCTGAGTTGTGAATGGGGATTTGGGTTAACCAAATTGTAAAGGAAGTTCTAAACTATTTTATCACATTTGTTCTTCTTCTTTTGGGTAAATCTTGTCATAGATTTAATTGGTTCAGTTGCATTACTTTCATAAATGCCTTTGTGTAGTCGTCATTACTACTTGCTTATTCACTTGACTTGTATTAAAGGATTTTAATATTTGTGATAGTAGATTAATGTGAGATGTTGTGCATTGAGTGAATACTTTCCTAATGTTAATGTATGGCCTAACTTGAGAACTTAGGCTATGTCTTGGATTTGGAATTAGGATGTCACATCTGAAATGTGAAACTCTTATTTATTTATGTTGTTAGATGATTCATCCTAAAACCTTTATGAAGCTGGAATGAGCTTGGCTGTAGTTGTCTTTTTATGAAACTTTGTAAGTTGAGTTAGAAGGTTCCTACTTCTGAAAGTAACTCTATTTTGGTTAAATAGTGAAGTTAATTTTGTATTTCAAATTCAGATGAATTGTGAAGGAAATAATTAGAAGGTAATTTTATTTGATATAGATAAGTGTTTTGGTTGGAACATTATTTATCTGATATCATGTTGTAGATTGCTGATTACATCATGATATTTCCTTAAATGTTATTCAGATTGATTAATTGTTCTTCTTTTATGGTTGTTACTACTTATGATTTATTTGTCTACTTGACCTCACTGTTTCATAAAATTAGAGTTGGTTTTATGAAACAATTAGTTGAAAGCACATCATTTTAATGTTGGGTTTATCATGCTCAGTTCAATGAATCGAACCTGCATAGCAATTTTTGTAGATGGACTTTGTAAGTGATAAAGGAAGGCAATAACTTATATGATGTATTGGTTTCTTAAAATTTTGGACCTTTTATAGAGAATTTTGATTCATTATTGAGATGTATCAAGGAAGAAAATTTGTATTCTTTAATGATATTGATGTTGTTGACATGAAATATGTCAGTAATGCATAGTCTTGTAAAATGTGTATTTTATCATGATGAATTGAAAAGACTGAAGTTACTTAAATTGATTATGTCAATTCTCTTGTGCATAATATGAAGGAAATTTGTAATCCTATCTTTGATGTTGTCATTCATATCTGATTGGATCCTTATTTCTATTTTCATTAAATGAGTTGGATAAATGGGAATTAGTACAATTTCCCTTACTTGAATGCAACTTACTAAGTTACATGTATTAATGTTCTTTACCTAATATTGTATGGTTTATTATGATGTTAATGAACATATAGTTAAAATATCAGGAAGTGTGAAATGGATAAGGTTATAATAAATCCTAACACTTAACCATAAAGAGGAAGGTTCTCCTCCTCTCAAAAGGATACAAAATAAATGAATGGTATATGAGTTCGTTAACCATTTAGACTTCATATCTATGAATTCTACCGTAATAGAACCTATTTTGGTTCTTATACATTCCTTGAATGGTTGAGACACATTAAATAAATCTTATGATGGATGTTGTTTCTATTTTCAATTAATTACACGTTAAGCGAAAAAGTTAATGAACATAAAATAAATCATAAGTTTATGAAGTTCCATATTATTTAATCAACTCAAATAAGGATGGAAACCTTAAGGATTGTTGGGATTCGGGTTATGCAAGGTTGCTATGATTTGAATCTTAATCCAAAGATAATTAAGTGGAAATGACCTCTTGAGGTGTGTAAATCATGATGAAGTAGTTCTGTTGGATGTTGGCACATGCCAACTGTAGAACTGTACCTTCATGAAGACTTGGGTCTTCACAAGGATACAGTGTTGCAGTTGACATGTTGTAACACCCTTCAACATTGGTTCATCTAGATCTACTCAAATCTAGACTTGAACTTAGTTTCTCTCTAGATCAGGTTAAGGATATGATTTAGCATAGGAAGTGACTCTCAATGACTTAGGGTAACTAGGCACATTCAATTGACTTAGGTCAAATGAGTATGCCCATATACCCTAGGTCATCGTGAGTGGTTCCCTATACCAAATTATGTCAATAACCTGGGTTAGGGTCAAACCTTGGACAAGTGGACTGACAGAAGTTAGTAAATACCATTCTAGATAATGATGAGTGGGGTGAAGGACGTATTCCGATTAGATGAGTATGCCATCTAGGAATAGTAACATGAATAGTATGTTGGAAATCTTTGGCCAAAGTATTGCAAGTTGTTGGTTGTGTTGTCCTATGTCACCTAGTTTGAGAAATGTGATTTCAGATGAATATGGTAACAAATATTCAGATATATTTCTTAAACAGAACACTCAATACCCATAACAGGGTAAGAGAACCAAGTATACATAGTATACCCATAGTATTCAATACTTAAGTTAACATGAGAGATTGGTAGCTCACCAAGTCATTTACAGCTACATATGGTTATCTATTATGAGATTGATTGGCATGGAATGTGTGTTCTAAAATTATGATTATTTAGAACAAAGAACATTATGTATAAAAAAATCCCTTGTTTCTAAAGTCTTAAAATGGGAATGTTACATTGAAAAATAGCTTGGATGGTGAGGTATTAAGAAAACTAAGACAACTAAGGAATAAACCATAGGAACATGTGAATGTAGATTTTTAATCTTAATGATCATCTTGGTCAATAAACAGATTAGGGGAAAAATAACTTGAGAGAAGAAAATAAGGAATTTGGATTGGAAGATAACAATTAAAAGAGCAGGGGAACATGGAATGTGATGAAACAAGAAAGATGAAGGAAATGTAGATGTGACAAGGTGAAAGAAAATTCTAAAAAATGAACAATCCAATACAAAGGTAGAGTACTAGAATCACAAATTCGGAAAGATTGAGACCATGAAAAAGAAACTACTAAGGAATTGATATTTTTTGTTTGTATTTAAATATTATATTGATTGTAATTGATTCAAGAAGGAGAAGATTAGAGATAAGAATTAAGAAATTGTCTATTTGTTTTCATTGTGTTGCTCCACTCATACTGGTAAACATTTTCCTTTTATACATTTTGTCCAATTTAGTTGTTTTTCTTGTACTTTTTTATTTAGCCTTCTACATGAACCATTTCATGATATTATTTTATCAAGTACAACATAACTTAGGTTAATCAAGAATGATAAATTTTGGTAAATCATAATAGTATCATGAAAACCCTATTTGTAGCCTTCACTAGAATGATATAGTCTATAATAAAAAATCCTCATTCCTAGAAAATTTCCTTGATTCCACCGAGCATGTGGTAGGATGAATATATTTTTAATAATGCTAGTAATGTATGGAGAAAGAGTATAAAATTCTAGAATTTCCTAAGGAACCTTGAGGAGACTAAAAGCTGAATCCCCTTCCTATAGAAAGTGACTTCCAATTTTAGGTTTTATTTTACAAGACGATATAAATTAACACACTTGTTGCTTGGATAGTTAGAAAGGGGTGTGAAGTAATCTGGAAGAAACTCCCAAGCATAATAAATATGGAAACTTGATGTAGAGCTAGATCACATGCAAACAATCCACCAATGTTAGAATGATTCAAAAACTCAAGACTTCCTTTTAGGCCTTTTAAACTAGTTAAATCTTCTAATGTAAGAATATTTGAAACATGCCAATTATTTTATTTCAACCTTGTTATAATTAATCAATCATTGCATCATGTTATTAGGACTAGAATAAATGAATTTAACCATCAAAATGTTTTAAAACAATAAAAAAGACAACTTTCTTACTTCCTTCCAAACTTCCCTTTCTAGGATTCTCAATTTCCTTCGCATGTGAGTTCATGGTTAGGAGAATCTACAGATACCCATAAGAAGCCAAGAACATTTCCGAATATAGTTTTTTCCTCTCGTGGTGTGTGCCAAATTTCTAGGTTTGATTCCTTGGTTACACCACTTTTCTTCACTAGCTCCTTCCACACTAGTTCAGTTGTACTAGCCCTACCAATGGTGTTTTCCTCCCTTAACTTTCTTATCAATTACTCATTTAACTAAATAAAGGAATTTTTAGATACCCATTATGCTCTACTCTTTTATTACAAAGTCTCAATGTAACTTGCTTTGCAAGAACACCTTCAAATTCACTCTATATGGTTTTAAATTAGGCCTCAAGCCTGGGACAGTCCACCAAAAGACAAATGTCATGAATAAAATTATGTTTTTGGGCCTATTAACTCATTAAATTGGAATAATCTTCAAGTATGAATCACCAAGATAGTTTCTTCCCAATATTGGACCATAATTCCTTCATTAAGTCCTTCAATCGACTAAAAGTGGTTAAACCCTAGTTAGGGTTTCTTCCAAACTCAGTAAGGCTAAATTATCAATAAAATGACTATGACATACATATAAGGTATGATATTTCAACTATAGGACTGTTTTACCTTCCTCCTTATGTAAACCTTGGCGGTGGGCTCGTGGATAACATCCAATCCTTACAAATATTCTAACAATCCCTTGTTCTGTTTACAGAAGAAAAGCTTCATGTGTTATTCGAGTATTCCAACTAAACTAAGGTATTTTATTCCACTATGATGACTTATGCAGATTAATTAAGGCCAAAATACCCTGAAAAACCATGCACAAGGTTTAATATTTGAATCTTCCACCCTAATTTTCATTCCAACCTACATGTTATGATCTAACTCGAGCAAGAAAACACTCACCTAAACTATTTCATTAGTTTCTCAAGAAATTAGTTTCCACAAGATATTAAAGTTCACCTTTAAAAATATATATTTTATACTCATACGATCATATCTATTTTTATTTCATTATAAAAATATAATTGAGGCTCAATACAAAACTATCACACTGTCACCATGCATGTAGACAAAACCCTTTCTTTTTCCAATCTTCTAGAGATGCCTCGATGTCTTTTCCTATTATGTATGCTCTTCTCATTCGAATGAATCAACCTTTCAGTCAAGTTTCACACTATATTTACAAACTAGAATGCATTTTACTTACTTACATTGGTGTTATAGTCTTTATACAAGTTGGTCTAGCTCAATCATATTATCACCGTTGAAACATCCCAAAATTATTATAAACAAATACCCAAAAAGTTCTTGTTGTCACTTGGATTGTTCACCCACATAATTTTTAGATGATCCAATGTAACATGGGAATATCCCCAATGTGTACGACTTAGTCTCCTTGGGATAAACCTCTAAAGAACGCCAAATTCCTTCTAAACTATGTGCATTCGATTTAATATTATGCTACAAAACCTATGATGTTAGAAAGCAAAGTATACTATCCAACTCTTTAGAGAAAAAGGGATAGAGATAACTACAAATAATTGAAAATGGTGATGCGCCAATAGTTTAAGGAACAAGAAGATCAACTTTTATAAGCAAGAAATACTTTAACAAAATAATAATTATATGTACAAATTTCTATTCCTTTTCTCCAACAAAGAAATTTTATGAATATAAAAATTAATAATAGCAGAAAGGATTTTATTTATTCCACAACTGTAACAAATAAGTCTCACTATCACAACTTGTAATTTTTCTAAAGATAGACAGGTTTAACGTAAAGGTAAAATAGATCACTACATACTAGGAAAGAAACATTCACAAGTATAAAATGAACTACTAAAATACACAACACATTAAAGTAGATTAAGGAAAAATATCAGTTCTTTATATAGTATTAAGGCTAAATCTTGTATTTGAGTACTCAAATTGGAAGATTCTCCTTACAAAAATGATCCAATTTTTTTTACTTCATAATGCATCCCATGTTTATAGTTTAAGAAGGTTAAGCAATTATAGCAACCTTTCTTAACTTTTACATGCTATAAATAGGATGCAGTTATATTTGATAAATAGTCCCCCACAAAAATATCCAAGTGGTTATGAAATTTTGGATGGGTTAAACGTACAACTCGAATGGTGACTATGGCTTGGAGACTGCAAAAATGGCAATTAAGCTCAGCTAGGGCTTATACCACCCTTTTCCTAATTTTTATTGGTTTCTTCTATTACTTCTCCATCTAGCTTGTTCCTATAGAAAAGGAATAGTTTGATGATTTATTACAATTATTTATCATCAGTTTTGCATGCATAAAGATTTATAATGTCGGAGGAGTCAACTTTTTCGATCAATTTTCTAGAAAAATTCTTGGTCCGATTGATGGTTTTCTTGAGTTAGCTAATGAAATTCTAGTACAATACCAACTTATGAATGGATGAAATATCAAATTAATTTATTACCTCAAGTATCCTCATTAACTAAAATTTTCAATTTGGTAATAATTTGATCTTTTATAGGTGCATCAATATCCTTGTTAAGGAACTTTTAGTGAATGATATCAAAATCATTTGATATCATTGAGGCCACCAATGCTCTTGATTCTCCCTTTGTTCAATTTTAACATTTATTCTTGTAGCATACGGAAACATAAATCCTTGGCTTCATTATATTTTAATAGTTTCAAAGAATCATCAATGATCCCTCTCCTAATAGTAGATCAGATTCAACGCCTAGAATTTCCTTCCATGACTCCAATGTGAGTTCTATATTATAACATTCTTCTCTCGAAAATACCATACATCTTACTAACTATATCCTTTTCTATTTATAGCTTGTTATATAAAGTGATAGTGTCCTTAATTACCTATTTTCTCTCTTTAATAAAGATTTCAATCCAAGCCTCGATCGCTACCCTTTGTTTCCCAATCATCTCAATCGTAGAGAAGGAAATTTCATCAAAACTTCTAGATATCATGAGATCGATTGAAGGGGAAATTTGGGTGCGTGATCTTGTGTAAGATGGTTGTAAAACTGATCTACCTTTCCTCTTAACTCATCTTTGGTGATCTTGTTTTTATATAATTTCTCTAGAAGGTTCCGAGAGCAATCTGGACATCCTGTTTTTCACCTTCATGCATGGCCTTACCCAAAAATAAATTTGAAATATAGTAATCTTCTTCAAGATAATATCTTATTTTTTCTTACTTTGGTAGATGGATTTGTTATTTCAATAAATATTTCCATTGGTTGATCAACCAAAATTCACCGAGGAGTTAGATACAAGATGTTAAGATCAATATCATCTCCAATAGGAATTTTATTCTTCTCGTTAGGAGTTTTCCTATTTAACTATGTAGGAGTAAAAGAAGAAAAAATTTCAGAGGATGACATGGGAAACTTCATTACAATATTAAACTATATAAGTGATACAAGGGCACTTGTTATAGTAACCATTAGTGGCAATGAAGTAGTGAAAAGTGGGAATGGAGTGGAAAGTACGGTCGTGGGGGTGGATGAAATGAGAAGAATGATGGGAGAGGAAGTGAGGAGAAATTGCTGAGAAAGGGGAGTTCCTAAGGGTAACTCATAGCAAAAACATCACTAGATAAGAGAGGGAAGGGATGAAAATACCTGGGCCATGGTAGGGGATGAGGTGATGGGAGTGGGAGAAATGGGAGGAGAAGAAATGGAAGCGAGAAAAGAGAGAGTGAGAGGTGGAGGAGATGGAGGAGCTTAAAAAGGGGAGGAAGGAGAGGAGGTGAAGAAGGTAACTACAATACTTGAGTTGTGTGTGGTCGTGAGGCACTAACATCAATAACCTCTATAGAAGGAACTTTATAAGGAGAACATTCTTAAGAGGGAACCTTGGAAGAAGAACCAAAACCTCTACAGCTAATGGTGATTTTGCGAGGCTTGGGATTTGATTTGGTAGTGGACTTTCATCCTTTTGAAGAGATTGTGTTGCCCACTAGTGGTTGTATATGTGCCACTCTAATAGGGAGTTGATCTCGACGTATTTGGTGTAATTACCATTGATATCATCCATTTTTGGGTTATGTTTGCACTCTTGAAGTGAACTATTGATACAAGTTAAATGGTTAGTATTTCACATTATTTTGATCATAAATAGGGTCTAAGAATAGTGCATCATGTTGAAGGTCCATAGGAACATCCGTAATTTCATATTTATCCACCTCCTCAAGAGATGACCTTTCATAGTCTATCTCCCACACTATAATTTCATCTATGCAATTATTCCAGATGACCTCCAACTATGGTATGGGAACACCAGTTGGTATGAGTCTACCAACCATGCCCCAATAATAAAATCTAACCCATGGGTGATAGGTTTTTAATGTCATTTTCTTAATTTTTCCTTCAAATTTATTTTCTTTATACAAGGATGTACAGGTGTATCGACCTAAAACTATTAGGAATTAAACTTGTTCCTTATGCCTGTTGTGTTGTATTTTGTGGAGATGTAGCAATTTTCAAACTAATTCCATTAAAACCCACGTATCTTTGGGACACCTTGAGAGTTTATAAGGAGAAATTGAAAATTATCCCACTTTGAGATATGTGAACATTGGAAATTTAAAGAAACTACAACCCCAAGTCCTCACCACATTCCAATCACTATCTGATATCCTTCAATTATAAGTATCTTTGTTGGAGACACATAGGATAATGGAAAACAAGGTATCATTAACCTTCCTGAAATGACTTAATCCTACCTTCATTGTGAGTTTAGTGTAGGATTCATAAATTTGTGATGAATTTATTGTCCCCTTGGGTGAAAATCTAGGGTAATTTCTCATTCCCACAACAACATACACAAGATAGGAAGTCATAGAAAAATTGCATGTGGTTAGGACATCTCGACATCCGAGTATGTATATAATGTTGATGTGTTCTTCCCATCGAATGAGAATAGAATTCTTACAAATAGTAGATATGTACAAGTACATCCATTCCTATAAATATTTTAAAGATGGGAATGATAAAAATATGCTTAATAGTGTGATTATATCATTCACTTCTTGAATGAAATCTGATCGGAGGAATAGTATTTGGAACTCTACTCACTTTGAAGGCTAGAGATATGCTAGATAACCTTTCTTAAAAACATTGGCACAAGTCTCAGATTTTTTTTTCCAATTCTCAAGATTGGAGCCAAGATAAATTGAGGAATATCCCTCAACATCAGAAATCCTTAACAACTCTTGTAAATAATCAACATTCAGTCTACTTATAATTGTTCCATCATTATCTCTAACTATTTGGGAGTCTCTATCATAATGTGCTACAACTACAAGAAAACATTTTGGACATTGAATTGGTGTTGGAAAATTGGATGCTAGGAAAGTACACTATCATAAATACTTTTCATGTAAGGCATGGAGTTTGGTTTTGCCGCATTTTTATGGGGAAATTGGCTTGAATGGAATAGTAGAATTTTTAGAGAAAAATAAAAAAACCCGATAGGGTGGGAAGTGATATTCTAGGAGCATTGAGAAATAATAATTCTATAGTAAAGATTAAAGAGAAAGGGGATTGCCTTACCATGAGTAGGAAATTATTCTTTCCTTAGGAATAATTGTAAAGAACTCTTCTATAGCTAAGATTATGGAGAGAAGAAATGCAAAATGGTCTACTCCTTCTGTTGGATGGCTCAAGCTAAATTTTGATGGTGCTGCTAAGGGGAGTTTGGGGTTAGTGTCAGTTGGAGGAATTATTAGAAATGAAATTGGTAAGATGGTGGTTGCTTATGCGGAAGCCATTGGTAATAAATCTAATAACTATGCAGAGGCCTATGCTATGTTAATTGGGTTACATTGGGCAAAGTCCTTACATATCAACAAGATTTATGTGGAGGGAGATTCCCAATATATTATAAATGTTATGAATGGTAAGTTAAGACATCATATTAATATAGATTATATTATAAGGGATGCAAAATCTATAATGTCAAGTTTTGAAGATATTATGTTTGGGCACGTGTTTCGGGAAGAAAATGAATGTGCAAACACATTAGCAAACTTTGGTATTTTAGCTAATCATAAAAGATGGTGGCAGGATGAGGAAGGGTCACCGAAAAGTACAAAGGACAAACTTTATGCAGAAAGAAGGATTTGTGCTTGAGTCTAGGAGTGTTGTGATCTGGGAAATAATTTCATCACAAGTGAATTTATACTTTCAAATCATTAGTTCGATTTCCTTGGGGAGTAGCGAACTTTTAAAATGCCTAGTTAAGAGTTTGGGTACGTATTCTGTTTTCCTATTTTAGAAGGAATTTTAAGATGGGGGTGTAAGGGTTAGGGTGGAGAGCCATCATCTTCCCTGTCTCTGCAACGAGATGCTTTTATTTGGGATCTATTCAAAGAGGGTGGTATTTCTTTTTTTATTCAAATTTTGAGGGGCTCAGATGATGTTATCTCATGGGAATTTTCTCTATCCTAGAATAAGGGACTGGTTTCGATGAGAGGGGTAAGTTTTTTGGTGTCTGAAGATTTAATTGGAAATGTAACTTATATGGATTGTGAAGGTACCAAAGTTTTTAAGGATAGATCTCGTCTTCGGGGAAGAGGTTAATATTTTCTGGAAATTGTAGAAAGAATTTGTTTTATGGAGGATGGAATTGCTCATAACTCTTTACCAGGTCGGTGGGCAGAGGTATGTTTCCATCTTATGAAATATATTACTTTGGATGGAAGATACAGGAAGGTTCATTCTCATCATCTTATGCTGCTAAACCATTTTAGGAAGAATAAAAAGATTAGTATTGCGTTTTATATTTTCAATTCTCTCGAGTTCCTCTATTAAAAAAATTAAAGAAAAGAAAACAGAGCTGATTTTACATCAAGGATTAATTATGTTGTTGGTTAGAGCTGGAAAACCAATTCTAAACATGAAGGGGGTCAGTGGGCATCTGGGTAGTGATTGGGAAGACTACATTCTCGCTGATAGAGCTAAACTTTTAAAATCAAGGAGAGGGCTATGAAGGAGCTAAATGTAGTGTCAGCTTTGTAGGATTTAGTTGGTGAGAAGGCGGAAGAAGGGGAGAAAGATTCGGTCTTTGTTTTTTTGGCTAGTAAATTAGAAGCCTTGGAAGAATCTATTACCCAAGTAAAAGCTCATAATAGGAATTTTCTTAGGGGAGTGCAGAGGTCGAATGGGGAGATCAGAGATTTGGAGAATAGGGTGGATACCCTTCAAGGTTTGGTGGCAAGTGTTATAGGTAAAAAGAGATAGATGTTCATTTCATCCTCTGAGGAGGAAGATAGCTATGTGGGTGGTGTGGATGGGAACTGGGCCAAGCTCTCATACCAGGTCCATGAATAAATAGGGATTTTTGTGGCCTTTGTCTTTGTTTGGTGGTTTTGTTTGTTTTTTTTTGTTGGTTTTGGCTGGGATTTTTGTGGATCAATTTTCACTGTTCATCTTGCCTTGTTTTTCTTTTCTATTGGGTTTTTTTTTGAAAGATATTAAGTATTGTCTTGAACGTATTTTTATATCTTTTTGTATTTGGTCCTTTAGAGCCTTTTCCCAAATTATTATCTATAAAAAAATTGTTATGAATTTATTGTCCCCTCGGGTGAAAATCTAGAGTAATTTCTCATTCCTACAACAAAGACATACACAATATAGGAAGTCATAGAAAAATTGCATGTGGTTAGGACATCCGACATCCGAGTATGTATATAATTTTGATGTGTTCTTCCCATTGAATGAGAATAGAATTCTTACAAATAGTAGAGATGTACAAGTACATACATCCCTATAAATATTTTTAAAGATGGGAACGATAAAAATATGCTTAATAGTGTGATAATATTATTCACTTCTTGAATGAAATCTGATCAGGGAATAGTATTTGGAACTCTACTCATGAAGGCTAGAGATATGCTAGATAGCCTTTCTTAAAAACCTTTGCACAAGTCTTAGATTTTTTTCCAATGCACAAGATTGGAGCCAAGATAAATTGAGGAATATCCCTTAACATCAGAAATCCTTAACAACTCTTGTAAATTATCAACATTCGGTCTACTTACAATTGTTCCATCATTGTCTCTAACTATTTGGGATTCTCTATCATAATGTGCTACAACTACAAGAAAACATTTTGGACATTCAATTGATGCTGGAAAATTGGATGCTAGGGAAAGTACACTATCATAAATACTTTTCATGTAAGCATTTTTCAATGGAACTTTAACCCTATTCCAAAAATCTAGCAAATCAATGTGGTCGAGGTCGTATCTTTGATGTTGTGAATGTTAGATGTGATGTTGGAAGGAGAGAAACCTCTTAAAAGATATAATTTAATCTACCTTTTCCCTTGGATGATGATTCTAACATTTTCCTCTAGAGGAATCCATGAAAAACTTACAAAATTACCTAAAACTTTATTGTGAAGTCAGCCCTAAAATGCAAAGAGAAACCCCCAAAATGTACCAATGGAAATTAATTGCTACTCAAGCCTTAAATTTCCAACTTGAAGTTTTTCTAAGAATTTCTATCAGAATTCAACCCTTTTTGTATGTGTTGAATCCTAAAATTACATTGATAGAGCTTGCAAGGTGTTTTTCAACCCCTAACCTCTAATGGAGGAATTCAAAGCTTTTTTTACAAGTTTGAACCCCTGATTTTGTCTCGTGATCGAATTGGAGACCCTTTTTGTATCTTAAACCTTTGAAATGACGTTTCAGTCATAGATCATCCTTTGATTCTCAAGAAAAAGAGACTTTAAATCCTAAGCTTCATCAAAAACACAACCAGTGAAGGAGGGAAAGACATGGAAATGTTAATCCAAAGACACAGAAGGAAAACCCTAAAAATGACACAAAAATGAAAACACTAAGGGCACCCATAATGCCAGGTAAAATATGGAAAAGAAAAACCCAAAAAGAGATCCTGAAAACCTTGAAAAAATGATTAAAACATTAAAACTTACCTAAATATCAAGTGGGTAGAAGATTAAAAAGTGAAATTTTCCTAAAAATCCACTAAAGGAGTATGGTCAGAGGTAGGTGAAGTGTCATAAGGTTAGTTTACAAATTTTCAGTGAAAAAGACAAGTAAAGAATTCTCCCTTAAATAAAAAAGGGAAAATTAATTACCACGTAGGTGACACATGTGGGTAGGTGGCATTAAATGCACCGACATGGTGTTGGATTTTAGATTTTGGAAGTCATCGTGTACAATGCATGCAAATTTCAGTTTGAATCCAAAACCCAAAATGGTCTAAGTCGTTTTTATTTTGAGAGTCGTAAGTTGACTTGTAATTTGCATGCAAACTACAATTCAGTTACGAAACCCGAAATGCACTTGAGGGTCGGATTTGGGCTCATCTTTTAATTTTCATGAAAAGCTGTAATTTGAGTTCGAATTACGATTTTGTATAATTTCCTATGTATGTTCGGTTTTGGGTTTTGGGAAGCAATTTTCATACAAAGTACAAATCAAATCTCAAAACTTGAAATATGAAATACCTAAGAAAACTTTAGTACATGGACAATTTTCTCAAATAATTTTGCGAAAAAATAACACTTAATAAAAAGGAATACTTTGTAAAAATAATCAAAAAGAAGGAAAACTTGGTAAGGGAACTTGAAAATTTAATATTTTTGGCAACCGTTGAGGAAATGAGTAAGGCCCACTCTAGAGAGCAACTGGTGATCAAGTATGGCCCACTCTAGAGAGTGTAAAATTTACATACACCCCGGATTAGCCTTATTTACGAGACCATTTGAGAACTATATCTCCTTCTAGAAAATACATGTGATCTATTTTCCTATCAAAATATTTATTGGTTTGAACTTGGTACACTCAAGAGTCTTCATGAATTGGTTTCGTGTTTCCTCCAATTTCATAATTTTAGCAAACCCTACTATCATAGGATCACTTTCCATCATTTCCAACTGATGTGCTAGTTCTAACGATGGTAAATCTAAATATAAGGGAAGAATTTTTCCTCCCATACACTAGCATAAAGGGATAATTTCCAATGGCCCTTTTCAAAGTGATCCTATTTTCCCAAAGGGAATTCTTGAGTTGATTTTGCCAAGTTCGTTGGCTACTTGCCATTGTCTTCTTAATAATTTGCATCAGGTTCTTGTTGTTGGACTCGGCCAAACCATTAACCTGTAAATAATAGTTTGATGAGGTTTTTAGATAAACACCATTTTTCATGGCCCATTCACTAAGATTTGTGCCCAAAAATACCCTAGCATTTTCTGAAATGATTGTGAAGGGAACACCAAACCTTGTCATAATACCTTTAAGAAAATCCAAAATGGATTTCTCATTTCCTTCCTTCAATGCTACTGCCTCCATCCATCGGGTGAAATAATCAGTTGCAGTTAGCACCCACCTATGACCATCACTAGATGGAGGATTTATCATTCGATAAAATCCAGGCCTCATTGCATGAAAGGTTGGTCTGTATGGATTGGATGAAGAGGAAGACCATATAACCTTTTCTTTCTAGTAAAAAGGGCATATTCCTTACATTTCATTATGCATATATGGGCATCTTTGAACAGGTGAGGCCAATAGTAACTAGCCCTCATGATTTTTGTGGCAATTGTCCTTGTTGAGTAATGACCTCCTAACAACCCATTATGAAATTCTTCTAGTATCTTATCAACCTAATATGGGTTTATACACCTAAGAATAAATCCATTTAAATCCCTTGAAAGAGTAAATTATCTATGAGAACGTAGGGAATATATTGAATCTAAAAGCTTCGCCTTTGAGTTATGTCTAGGCTAGGGAGTACTCATCTTATTTCAGAAAATTATTTATGTTAGGCATCCAATTAGAAGTAGCGTGATTCTCTTATTGATGATGATTGTGTATCATAATTTCACATCCCTCTTTCACTTCTAAGTCAGCACCAATATGTTGACATGGGCCTTTGTATGACTAGTTTGGTTACCTTTATATGAACATCATACTCCATGACCTTTGTAATCCATCCATCCATTTTATCATTCATTTATTTATTCAATAAAAAGTCTTTAACTCATGTATGTGATACCATCAGATATATCCTATTGTTGGATATCATATTCTTGAATTTCTTTAACACCCTAATGATAGAAAAGACTTTTCTCAACAAAATAGTAATTGAGTTCATAGTCCTTAAGGGATTAGTTGAAGAAAGTGATCGGTTGTTCCATAGAATCATCATTCGATAAGTGAGAATTCCAAAGAATATTTCCCATCCTACGAAGGTGTAGAGGATGAAATATTTTTGTAATCGGGATTTACCAAATTGAGGGTCCTGGGAAATGGTCATTTTGATGGCCTTGCTACTATTCTTACCCTCTCTAGTCTAACTAAATGGTATATTATTCTTCAAAGCATAGTTGTGAGTGGCTTGGCCAAAGTGGAAAATTGAGGTATAAACCTCCTTACAAATTTGATAGTCCCTAAGAATATTTTGAGACATTTCTTATGGTTTATGAGAGAAAGTGCTAGAATAGAACTTATTATTTTTGGGACAATTGAAAGTCCTTCCACCGAAACAATATGTCCTAACAATTTCCCTTCGTGGACAACAAAGATAATTTTTTTGGGGTTCAAGGAAACCCCAAATTACCTACATCTTTCAAAACCTTTCTTTAAATGATCCAAATGTTCCTGTGTGTGCTTGGAATACACTATTATATTGTCTAGATAAAAAGGATCATATCATTTATAAGCCCTTTAAAGGACATATCCATAGATCATTGAAAGGTGACACCAACATTGGATAATATTGATGGCATATTATTATAGGTAGATGTACCCCACTTGGTGGTAAAATTCATCTTGAATTAATCTAATTCCTTGACTAGTATCTTATTATAACACAAATACCCATCAAGAAATGAGAAAAAAATTCCCTTTCCACTATTTGAAGAATCTTCTCCATAGATGGGAGAGGGTAATGATATTTCGAGAGAATCTGATCGATATCTCTGAAATCCATGCATATATTATTTCCCATTATTTTCCCTAACTATAAATAGATTGGCCACCCAGGAGGAGTGCTTGATTGGGAAAATAATACTAGCTCGATGAGTTTGGAAAGATCCTTCTTCATTAATGGTTCAATTTAGGATTAATTGGTATTTTTTTCCTTAATGGCTTGGCATTCAAATCAAGCTCAATGGTGTGTTGTGCCAAACCTAGATCAAAACCTCAGAGATATTCACAAATCCAATCAAAAATATCATTGTATTCTTGGCAAAGGCTAATGAAATCCTGATTTTCAACTAGTGTGCATATTTTCTAATTTTCAAGAATTTATCCTCTCAGTAACTTTGAACCTATTCAAAATCATCCTCTTTGAAAGATATGTTGGTTTTTTTCTCATTTAAAATGATCATCTGAATTGAAAATATATTTAATATTGATGAGGCCCTTTTGCACCTTGTTACCCTTTAATTGAATGATTTGATCATTATAGGCCTCCTGCAACTTGGACTAATTTTTGGATGAAAATTCGGCCTCTTCTTGAAGAAAAAGAATGATTTGTTGGTCACTATCAAAAACCTACCAATTACTTGCATTATCTGGCACTGCTGGTCTTACAACTAGCTTAATAAGCTCTCTTCATTCCTTCATAACTTTGACAAGGATATCATATTGAGATCCAACTATTGCAATCCGATCTGCATTTTGATTTTTTATTCTTGGGAACTACGTGAATTCAAAAATATTCTAAGCCCTTGATCTAGTCCCATAACCTATTGTTATAAGACCTCAATAGATTCTTATTTTCTACACTTTGTTCTCTAATCTGATGCACAACAATCTCGCTATCCCCAAAAATGTCAATGCCTTGATTCCTCTCTTCCGAACTAGTTGAAATCCTTGTACAAGTGCTTTAGATCCAGTTACATTATTAGTGCAATTGAACTAAAGTTAAAAATATGAGAAGTATTTCTTACCTTGGGAGACAATCAACATGACATTGACACCACCACCAATTTTTTCTTCTCAACTCATCAAATAAGAGTTACCATAATCCTTCAAGATAATCTTGGGATTTGAAAATATTGGGTATCATAATTCCTTCCTCATGAATATAATAGGTTCTAATCTAGTTTGCTCCAATTCTTGGGCATATGGATCAAACTAAAGTCTAGTTCCCCAATCATCAAGTAAGATGTCCTGGGATTTCTTTAACAGAGTAGAAAATTCATCATCCTCATTTTCTTCTTCTTAATCATGTATACTAAAATTCATGTTGATGGCACTCGGAGTATATGACTCAACATGATCCTTACAAATTGGCTTTGCTCTTATAGTCACCATAGTTTTGTATCTGGTTCTAAGGATCATGTGTCACTATTCAAGTAGAAAAATTCCCTCCCATCTTGAAAGTGAAATCCCTAGAGAGGTATATGGTGAAGAAGGGAGGAAGATATATAACTAATATGTCCTGCATGATTGCTAAACTTGGACATGCATGAATGGTAAGATTTAGATCCTTAATCATCATGATGGTTTGAACAAAAGTGCCATCTAATTAAATAACTCCCTCATCACTAGTGTCAATTAAATACGGTACATCGAAAATCTTTTTAGGTATTACAGAGCTACTAGTAACAAAGTCAATCATACATTTGTGTACCAAATTCTTATCGATAATAAGATATATATAAAAAGGTAGTGGTTTTACAGAATTAAACCCATTCCTTCCTTCATATTTGCACAAATTGGTATAATTAAATGACCATCACTTTGCTGCATCACTTTGTGAACTGAAAATTTTCAAAGCTTCTTACAATAGGTATATTTGTGAATGACATAAAGGTTCATATTTTTCATCTATTCAAAAATGATGAAAGGAATAATCCCTACCTTAGATAGATTCTTTAGTTTTTTTCCATACTCTTATGGAAGTAGTGTGTTTGACATTGTAATACTATATTTTTTTCTCATAGCTTGATTAACATGGGTCCTTGATTATTTACCCACCGCATCTTTATTCAAAACTACTTGCAGATGGGGTTAGGAAGTTGATGCCTGATCTATCTTAGGAGGTTCCCCTTCAATTTCCCACTTATTTTATCATGTATTAGACATTACCTCTATGATGTACACATTAAATCCATAAAAATCCTCCTCCTGCAAATTTAACAATGTCATTTCCCCTTGTTTTTGTGTTTGACTTGCATCTTCCTACAGAGAAGATTCTAATTGTTTCTACGTGGTAGTAGATATGTTTTGAACCATGAGTGCTTGGATAAGAAATCCATTCAGACACATGTTATGATTGTGTGGTTGAGAGCATGGGTAAAACCACTCATATTATTGAACAATATTATTTTACACATGAACAATAGCTCTAGAAGAGATCACAAAATGAGATTCTTAGTATTCAAGGGTTTAACATCTTTGGCGATTTGATTTTGTATTTAGGAATTACTCTGGAAAGAATACTGATTAGTACTATTGATTTTGGGGTTGGTAAGGATAGTTGTATTAAGACTACTATTTGTTAAGGGAAACCAACTCATTCCCAAAAATCTAAAGTAGGGATCTGACCTCATAGAGAACATTCAAGGGAGGAGGTATTATGCGAGATGAGTAGTTGGATCTTTGAAGGAATAGGATAACCTGCTATTTGGTTAGTGGAATACTCAAGAAACAAAGTCATTGGTGGTCTTGGATTTTGTTTTCCTGCCTAGATAAAGCAACTCTCATCTCTTATGGAAATATCATATGCATCTGGTAGCATTGTTGCACCCATTTATTAAATGATAACCACAACATCACTATTAAAATCTTGTAAGTAGTAAAATAATGCATTGTTTAGGGAAGGATTTATTAGTGGGGGATCCTATTTCATGTCTTCTAGAACCATAAATTGAAATATCCCATGAATTGCTAAGGATATCTCTTAATAGTAGTCAACTTCTCTAGAAGAGATAAACGATCACACTTGTCTTCAAATTGCTTATAGGTTTTTTCTCCCAATGCATCCCAATTTTGTATAGTGTTAGGTTCCAAACGATGAAACTATGAAGCATATTTCCTTTTAGAGAAGTGGTGAGAATCTTGATCACCACATTATATTCTATTATATTATGGAATGAACAAATGTTAGAAACATCTTGAATGTGCTCTATGGGGGTGATGTTGGTTTCATCGGTGAAAAATGGTAAAATTTTTAGAGTTATTACTTGGTATAACATCACGTTGAGAAAGTACCAAGGGGATGCCTATGTTAAAGGTGGGAAAACATGATTCATTATGACCATGAAGACAAGTGGTTGATATTTCTTTTGTGGAAAGAATTTCCCGAATGGGGTGTTGATTGCACTCTCCAAGAAGATTATGAATCTTCTCCCTTTCTTCTCCTTGGAGGAGACAGTGAAAAATCAATAGTCTGTTGGTTCCTTTCCTGAATAATATCTTGTTTTAATTATTTACATAAGTGCATGCACTAGATCTGAAAACTTGGAGAAATGGACTCTCCAGGTACCTTTGATTAATGTGAATTCTAAGAGAAGTACCAAATCTAAGAATTTGTCCCACCAGTCTTGCCAAAAATAGTTTTCACTTGGTTTTTGCACCCATGGAATCAATAGATGATATAGTGTAACATGGGAACATCCCAAAGGTGTGTGAACTTGGCTTCTTAGGATGAACCTCTAGAAAATTTCAGCTTCCTTCTAAACTATGTACATCTAATTTAAGATCCGGCTACAAAATCTATGATGCTAGAAAGAAAACTATGTTATCCAACTCCTCAAAGAAAAAAGGAGGAGATAACTGAAAATACTTGAAAAATGGTGATACACCAATAGTTTAATGAACAAGAAGATCATTTTTCAAGCGCAAAATACTTTAACAAAAAAATAATGATATAAAAAAAAATTTATTCCTTTTATCCAAAAAGTAACTCTTATGAATATAAAAATTAATAAATTCAAAAGGGATTTTCTTTATTCCACAACTATAAAAATAAGTCTCACTAATCACAACTTGTAATTTTGCTAAAGAAAGATAGTTTAATGTGAAGGTAAAATAGATCACCACATACTAGGAAAGAAACATTCACAAGTATAAAATGAACTACTGAAATACACAACACATTAAAGTAGATGAAGGAAAAATATTAGTTTTGTATATAGTATTGAGGCTAAAGCCTATATATGAGTACTCAAAATGGCAGAGCCTCCTTACAAAAATGATCCAAATAGTTTTTTCTTCATAATTCATCCCCTATTTATATATTAATAAGGTTGAGCAATTATAACCACCTTTCTTAACTTTTATATACTAAAAATAGGATGCATTTATATTTAAGAAACAATTTCCCACAAAAATAGTCAAGTGGTTGTGAAAGTATGACTGGTTCAACCCTGTAACTTGAATGGTGATTTGTGGCTTGTAGAATGTGCAAAAATGGTAGTGAATCTTAGCTAAAGTGTGGCACCACCCTTTTCCTGATATGTGTCAGTTTATTCTTCTTATTCTCTAGGTAGGTTGTGCTGTAGAAAAGGAATCATTTGATTATTTCTTGGACTTATTTATCATTAGGTCCACACACATAGTGATTTAGAACATTGTTATCCTATAAAATTGACAAGGACAATTTTGTAGGTAACCATACCAAAATTTTGTTTTGGTTTCTGCCGAGGTCCCTTAGCATTTGAAATGGCCTAAAATCCCTTTTCGAGAGAATCTGGTTTTTTGAACTTAGTCATTTCGGTCCTTTTTGACTCGGTGCAATTTTTTTCATGCAACATCAAATGTATATGTGCCCTCTTGTGCCTTTGGCACACTCTCTGTCGTGTCAACAGAAAAAATGTTGCACCTCCCCATGTTGCACCCTTCTAACCTACACCACGGCGCATGTGCCCCACTGTCAACACTAAAAATGTTGCGCCCTTAAGCGGTGTGCCAAAGCACTAAAAACCCCATGTTGACAGTCCGAATTTGTGCCAAAGGCGCAAGTAATTTCTTGCTGACAGATGCATAACCGCGCCAAAGGCGCAAGTAGTTTCATGTTGGCATGCTATTTTGTGCACCCTTTGAAAAAGGTTGGTGGCACATTTATTGCACCTTTTGCTATAAATAGGCGCATCGACCTGTCATTTTCACGATTGAAAAACACGTGAAAAGTTTATTCCTCTACACCTGTCAGCGCTCCAGTCATTCCCGTGTCACTTTACGTCGCATTCGTGGGCCCCACATCATTTCTTCCAGTCTATATATCCTGGTAGGTGGTCCTTACTTTTCTTGTGGTTTTTGTTTTGGTTTGGTTGTTTGTGGAATAATAATAAAATGAATCTGAAGAAACCATAAACCCCTCCAGCCCATTTTGCAATCTTCTCTCTCCCCCAAACCTGGTTTTACCCTCCTTCCAGATCTGCTGGCCTGGAGGGCTTTGTCTCAGAAATGGACCCAAGATCCTCTTCACACTATTCCCCTTATTGTCAGATCCATGTTAATGAGGCCTGAAAACCACAAACCTGTCCAAGAAAGGGGAAAATTTAAGGTTATCACAGATCTAAAACCCACGGTTTTCCTTTGGCATAAACACCATCCCTGTTGCATAAAACATAGTCATGCCAAAGGGTGCACTACCCCAGCCTGCAGCATGCACCTTCCCTGCGCCCTTTGAAATTCCTATAAACCTAACGCATGGCGCCAGTGCAATCCCACCCACATCAACACTGAATGTCATGTAAACTTTTCCTGCACTGCGCCAAAGCTAAAAAGCCCCTCGGCGCACCTAAAGTCAGTGATACACCCTTTAATCCCGCACCATTTGGCACACCAAAACTATTTGCAACATGATCAATACTTGCACCATTAGCACATCCTACCACCATGCAACACAAAAATTATTTGCGCCCAGTTTAAACCCTACACAACGGTGCAGGCGCAAATCCTTCTGCATCAACACTGAATGTTGTCTGTAGCATTCCTATGCCCTGCACCCTTTGGCATTGTTTTCTTCCTTGCAACACTCTGCATCAGTGCACCTTACTTTTCTATGAGCCTGCAGTCTATAGTATTCCCACGCCCTGCACCCAGAAGCTTTTAAATTGCTAACTCCTCATTCTGTAACGCTTTGATGGACGATCTAATAGCTCACATGGCTCTTCTGCATTGGACTTCACTCCTTCTTCTTGCAGATCAGCAGCTGAACTCAGAATCGCATATGTCTACATCAAGTAAGAGGCCAACCAAGTCAAAGGGTAAGGCCAAACTCACAGAGGAAGAAATGAAATATAAGTATCAGAGGGTCAGGATGCCCGAGTCCCATGTAGAATGTGACTTGGACATCAGAGATGTTGAACTTGGCCATATAGACATGGAGGATTTTTGGGCCAGAACCAGAAGGGTCACAAGAAGTCCTTGGATGGAAAAATTAGTGGGCAATGGTCTACACTTCGCTGGGGGAATCCCGTTAGCATGGTGAATAATGAGTTCATGATGGTGGTGGCCCGCTACTATAACAAAGACACAAGGTGTGTCAAGAATGAAAAGGGTGAGGTAATAATCAACCTCACTACAGCACTTCAAAATCATGTTGGGTATCCCCCACCACTGGAACTTTGTGGCCGTGAGTTAGGAAGACTGCATTAAAGCATGGGATGAAAATGAGGACAAATGTATGTAGCTCATGAATGAGGTTTATCTAAAGAATAAGAAGGTAATAACCAGGTGGCCCCAGGTTATTCATCGCAGTAAATTTTTAGAGGAGCTGAGTGACACCATTACCTTCTTGAGTAGGGTTTTTGGGCTTCCTGACACCCATTACTTCCACAAATGGATGCTCAGGTATCTGGAAACGATGAACAAAAATGTGCCTGATCAACATTTTGCATGGGCAGAAATCATCAGCAGCACCATCTCTGAGCAGCTCCAACAACTCTCAACAATAGGGAGGTTCTACATGAACTCCTACGTGGTCTATCGTTGTTACCTCTGAGAGAGATTATCCAGCACTGAGCCGATGCGGGGTATGGCCCCAGGTAAAAATATATGAATATTATCCAGAGTTGAAACTGGAGAACAACATTCTGTAGTTTAGCAAGATCAATGATGCCTTCTTCTATGGCATCATCTGCCTATTGAGGCCAAATATGACTCACGGTCAAACGACCAAGAGCATTGTGACTGCAATAGAGAAGTGGGGGCATTGTTTACGCAATTCCCCACTTTTACTTATCTCAGAGCCACCAACTTCTTGGGGGAGCCCACCAAGTTGCCAAGATATGTAGGCCCTAAGTTAATCCTATTGGAGTTGTCCAGATAGCTCATCACGTATCATGAGAAGTGCCTAAAGAGAAAGAAGGGTGGAACTCCATTCCCCCTCATGGTGGGCAGGTACACATGCACTTCTCACACCAAATCCGAGAAATGTTTACAGAATTAGAGTTGCTCAACCTAAAGCAAAATTTCCCAGCAAGGCCGACCTTCGATCCACGAAATTTCCTCCCAAAGGCAAAGCTTGATCCAATCCATGTCCCACAGATTGAGGATGTCTATATCGATCTCTATCATGAGGTCAAGCTTAGAAGAAAGGATCACTCCCACCTGGCCTTGGCAGAGATCATCCAGTATGGTGTGGCCATTGTTTGAAAGGTTTCCAAACGACTGATCAAGAAGTTGATCAAGTATATCTAGATACAAACGGGGACAACTGGCCATTTGCTGAGATAGACAAAACAAAGGTGCCCCAGACTATTGAGGAGAGGGTAAAAGGCACTTTACAGCACATAGAATACTGGTGCAGGTTTAATGGTCTCATCTACCTTGGGGTGGACTTCACCACGTCTCCCTTAGGTAATGCACCTGCCAAGCCGAAGCATTTTCCAAAGGGAAAAGGAAAAGATAAGGATGGGGATTCAAGTGCTACTTAGGAGCAAGCTCCTGAGAGTCCTTCCACCACCCAAGAGCAAATCGTATGCCCTGCCTCCCTAGAAAATAAAGTGGCAGTAAGCATTCCAACGGGCACATCCACTCAGGATGTTGCCACTGCTACAACCATTGAAGTTCCTACCGTCCCTTCTCCAACTCCTCCTTCCCCTCCTCAGGTAACTCAAGCAACCATTCCTTTGATTGTGTCATCTCCCCATATTCTATTGTTCCCCCTTCCTCTTCCTTCATCTTCTCTTCCCTCACGGAGTTGTCCCCCATTATTTCTTCCCTCATCTCTCAGCTCCCTTCCGCCCCCACAGTTTCCTCTCCTACGGAACTCCTACCCCGTGAGCATTGGAGGTTCGGTTTCCATATCAATGCCGCCACCAAGTGTCTCAACCCATTTCCTATGTACACTATAGTTGCTCCTTCTTCTGTAGACACCAAATTTGTGTCTTACGACCCCTTGTGACCCGCATCTCATCTCGCAACTTAACCTCATCACCTAAACCTTACACAATTATTTATTAATTACCTTGTAATTGATAAATCCACATCACCTTACCTGCCACCTCATTTTGCCACCTCATCATGACCTAGCCCTAACCCTAAACTAACCTAATTAAGACTTATGGCTTGGTCTAGACTCACATCCATAACTAATGCCTCCTTACTCGCACCCAAAACCGACCTTCTAGCCACTTGACCAAGCCCGCAACTGATCTCTCGGGAGAAAAGCAGGGAAGGTGGGTTATTTTACTAAAAATAGCCTACTTTTTCCTTACCGATGCCGGTTCCTACTCGACCGCCATCGGTTACGCAACCGCCATCGGTTCCCTGTAAATGGGCTCCCCAAACCAAAAACAAAGGATCGGAATTTCATTTTTGGGATCAGGTCGAATGATTTTTGAATCAACAGAGATCATTGGGAGCGAAAAAGAGAGTCCAGATCTTCACTTGACTGGCAGAGACGAGTGGAAATACCAGAAGTGTTTACAGCAAAGGAGATCAGCTTGCATCTTCGTCAAAACCAGTAAGTCACATCTTGCATGTCCTCTGTTATAACATTTCTTATGCCTTTTGAATTACAGTCCTCATAAATCCATCCCTGAATCCACTACCCAGCATGCATATTACATCTAACTATCATTCATCTACCTCTCATCACCTTATTTTCTAATACCACCTATATATAGCCTTACAAACAACACAACTACCCCACAAAGCAACTAACCTACAGATCCTAGAACCCCTGGTATCGGTTACACGAGAACGGCATCGGTTATTAGTAATCGCATCGGTTCCTCCGATCAAAACCGAGAAAACCAACCTTTCCCTACCCAGTTCAATGAAGCAACTTAATTGATATTTTGCGATCTTTTGTGTTAATTCATATTAGCAGGAAACCGACCACCTTCGAAAGGAAGTTTTATATTTCCAGGCCCAAGGCAGTTTCCTCATTTATTGTCTAATCAAAATCTTGTGGTCTTGTGTTCTTATTTGCAGTAGTCATTCCAAGACAAAAAGGAGTTCTTCGCAATCAGCCTGATCTTTCTCTACGGTACGCGCAAACCATCTTGACATTCTACAGGTATTCCTCCTAGCCCCTAACCTTATCTGTTTCTAAAAGGAACAAATCATTCCGAGTGAAACATCTTCTTCTGTCATTCCCTCTTCTCCCACTGGTCCCACTCCCTTAAGTCCATCATGGATCTCCCAACACCTGAACCAACACAAGAGGAAAGTCCCCATTACACCTATGGAATTCTCTGTCATTCCAATAAAAGGAGCTAAGAAGCAAAAGCCAATAACCCACTTCTCTCAGAGCACCTCAGGTGAAAGAGTAATGGAGATCGTGTATCCCGATCCCACAAAGGATAAAAATGATCTGTCTCCTATAGATTATACAGTGACACAGGTCACAATGGGAACATCCTCCAAGAGCCTACAAGGGGAGGCCCTATCTGCAGTGGATTCCCTTTACAAGAAGCTTTAGGAAGCAAAGGAAGAGAAGAGGATACTAAAAGAGAAAAATAAACATCTTCTCCAAGCCCTGTAGAAAATGGGCAGTGCACCTCCTACAACTACCACTGAAACTCTTGAGGCCCTTAGTCAGGATAAGATAAATGAATACACCAAGATTGGCAAACAAGGCATGGTAGTATCCACCTAGAGAGACCAAATCCTCAAAGATAGTGAGGAAGTAATCGTCAAGTTCACCGAGCTATATCAGAATATTGGTTAGGCAAACAAGGAACTCTAGGTGATTGCAGGACCTATCTCCGAAGAGTTGGACCATGCTAGGTTGCAGCATGAGACATTCCAGAAGATGCTCGACTGCTCAGTCGATGATTTAGTTAAATTTGGCATCTTTGATCACCCCAGAGCACCCAAAAAAGTCCTTGTTGCTTTGGACTACCGGGTCGATTAGATGGAATTTGTCCTAGAGAAGATTGACAAGGTCAAAGAGGAGGCCCTAGATGCAATGCATCAGATGGAGAAAATTGTCCTAAGAATGTCTCGGGCTTGCTCACTCCATCATTCTCCTTGAGGAAGGCAGATGAAACCATTCAGATCTTCAAAGAGATTGTCTCGCAAGGGTTAGGGCCAGAAGCTACTTTTGACGCTGAATCCATCAACAACCTTCTGGCCTGCCACGACTTTGTGGGATACCTGATGGAGGTAGGTAATGAATACTTCAAACTCCCAGAAAAACTTAGAGATGAACGGGAGACTTGTGAAGTCATTGGTGATCACACCAAGGGTCCTGCACAGGATCAACTCCAGCCAATGATCAACAAATTCATGGAGTACCGGGCCCAATTCCACATTGCCTCTCCTGAGCAGAAGTAGGATACTCCCTTCTAGCCATGAGACGATGATGAATAGCCTTCCTCTTCTTGGCTTTCTTTTTGTAATATTTAAAAGTATGTTGGCACAAATGATGACATCATCCATGTTGCACCATGGGATGTTGTTATCCACCAAGTTTCCCAAAGTCAACAAAGTTGACTTTTAGATATTTTGTAAATATTTTGTAATTAGTGTTTGGTTTCTTTTTCCTTCTCTCTCCTTCTCTTTCTATATATACTTGAATACTTGTTGTATTTAGGTGGTGGAAACTTTTAGATGAAAATAGAAGTGAGAAGAAAACATAATACAAATATTAAGACTTTGTGCTGAATATGTGTGTCATGGGCATTTGATCTTTCTTATGTCAAATCTATGCATTTATTCTATTGGACCTATCTCTACTTTTTTGTCATTTGTTCATTAGTATTGCTTTGTTTGTTTATGTAAGTAGGTTTGGCTCTGTTTACTACCAGCCTGAAACATAAACCCTTCGACCTTTCTACTTTGGAATTCATTTCTTTTCTCCCTTCAGATCTATCCTATCTCCTCTCCCCACTTCATTCCCTTCTTTTTAGAGTCGGAAATACCCCAACTAGGACAAGATCTCAAACCCCTAAAGGCAGAATACTGTAGGACTTGCACAGATTCCTACTGGTAGAATAGTAATAAACTAGTTTTTCTTTGCTATCTCAAAGAGGGGCTATGCCCTACACTCTGTTCGCTCTTCTATCCATAGATCTGTCCACCAATGATTTTGGACCAACAAACATCGGTGGACTTTGTTGTTTAGTTCAATTTTCGGGAAAGCGTTTTTGTCTAATTTATGGTTTTTCTAAGTTGGCTCAATAAATTTTGGTATGATACCATCTTATGAATGGATTCAATACTAAATGGATCTTTTACCCCAAAGTATCCTCATTAACTAAACTCTTAAACTTGGCAATAATTTGATCTATTGGAAGTGTATCAAGATCCTCATTAAGAAACATGTAGTGAATGATAACAAAATTATATGTGATATCAATGAGGCCTCCAATGCTTTTGATTCTCCCTTAGTTTAATTTTGGCATTGCCTCTTGTAACATATAGACCCAAAACTCCATGGATTCGTTATATTTGAACAATTTCAAAGAATCATCAATGATCCCCTCTCCTAAGAGTAAATCAGATTCAACACCTTGAACTTCCTTCCATGCCTCTAATGCGAGTTCCATATTATCACATTCTTAAATGATAATACCATACATCTTAGTAATGCTTGTATCACTTTCCCATTCAATCTCATTATACAAAATGATTGTGTCCTTAATCATATGTTCTCCCTCTTGAATCAATATTTCAATCCAAGTCCTGACTACTTGACCTTTTTCCCAATCTTCTCAACTACGGAAGGAACTTACATCAAAACTTGTAGATATCACGAGAGCAGTTGAAGGGGATGGATGTGTAATCTTGTGTAATATAGCTGTCAACTATTCTACATTTCCTTTTAACTCATATTTGGTGATCTTTTCCTTATCTAATTTGTCCAAAAGGTTTCCCAAAGTAACATTGACATCCTATTTTACACCATCATGTGTGGCCTTACCCAGACAAAACTTTGAAATTTGGTAATTTGTTGTAATAATATCTTCTTTTCTTCTTCTTGAAAGTTAGAGTTTCTATTTCAACAAATATTTCCTATGATTGATCGTGAAAGGTGAGAAAAACCCTTGGCATATTTTCCTATCATCGGAGTCGGATCCAAGATGCTAAGATTAACATCATCTCATAGAAATTTTCTTCTTCTACTTGGGATTTTTCGTGTTCAGCCATACGGGAGTAGAAGAAGAATACAAATTTTCAGAGGATGACATAGGTAACTTCATCCCAATAGTAAATTGCATAGATGATACAAGGTAACTTTTATAGTAACCATGAGTGGAAATGAAGTGGTGATAAGTGGGGATGGAGTAGAAAGGACAACCACGGGGTGGATGAAATGAGAAGAATGATGGGAGAGAAAATGGGGAAAAATTTTGATGAAGGGGAGTTCTTAGGGGGAACACATAGCTGAAACATCACCAGATGATAGAGGAAAGTGAGGGAAAGACTTGAGCCATGGTAGGGGATGAGGTGATGGGAGTGGTAGAAATGGGAGTAAAAGAAATGAAATATGTGGGTAAAGAGAGAGTGAGAGTTGGAGGAGATTAAAAAGAAGAGGAAGGGAGAGGTTTTGAAGAAGGTGATTACAATGTTTGAGTTGTGTGTGGTTGTGAGGCACTAAGATCAATAACCTCTATAAAATGAACCTTGGAAGGATCAAATTCTATGGAGGAAACCTTGGAATAAGAACCAAAACTTCTACAAACAATGGTGAGTTTACAAGGCTTAGGAGTTGGTTTGGTAGTGGACTTCCCTCCTTTTGAAGAGGTTGGGTGGCCCACTGGTGGTTGCACCTATGATACTATAATAGGGAGTTGATTTGACATATTCAAAGTGTAATTTTGAATGATATCATCCGTTGGTGGGTCCATTTAAGGATATGAGTTCCATGCTCCTCAAAATATTACACTCTTGGAGTGACCAATTTATCCATGGAAATGGCTGGTATTTCACATTAGTTTGATCATAAACAAGGTCTAAGACTTGTCCATCATCTTGAAGGTCCTCATAAACATTTGTAATTCCATATTTAGTCACTTCCTTGAGAGTTAACCTTTCATAGTATCTCTCCCATACCATAATTTCATCTCTACAATTAATCCAAATTTCCTCAAACTATGCTATGTGAACACCGGTTACTCTAAGTCAAGTGACCATGCCCCAATAATCAAATCTAACCCTCATGTGATACATTTTCAATTTCATTTATTGCATTTCTCCTTGAATGCTCTTTGTTTTTATGAGGATGCACAAGTGTATTGACCCAAAACTACTAGGAATTGAACCCCTTTCTTATTCCTATCATGTTGCAATTTGTGAAGATGTAGTAATTGTCTAGCTAATTCCATCAAAACCCACTTATCTATGAGACACCTTGGTATTTTATAAGAAGAAATTGAAAATCCTCCCACTTTGAGACATGTGAATGTTGGAAATTGCAAAAAAACATAACCCCAAGTCCTCACCACATTCCAACTACTATATGATATCTTTTAGTTATATAGATTTTTGTTAAAGACATATAGGATAACAACAAAGAAGGCATCATTAACCCTCTGAAATGAATTGATCCTACCTTTACTTTTAGTAGAGGGTAGAATACATAATTTTTGATGAGTTTATTGTCCCCTTGGGTGATAATCCATGGTAACTTCTCATTCCCACAACAACATACATAAGATAAGAAGTCATATAAAAAAATTCTTGTGGTTAGGACATCGAAATTTGAGTATGTATGGTATTGTTGATGTACTATGCCCATCAAATGATATAATAATTATTAAAAATAATAGATATGTACAATTACATCCATTCTTGGAAATTTTTGAAGATGAGAACCCTGAAACTCTGCGTAATAGTGTGATAATATCATTCACTTCTTGAATGAAATCTGAGTGGGAATAGTCTTTGGAACTATATTCACTGAAGGCTTGGGTTTTGTTAGATAGCCTTTATTAAGAACCTTGGCACAAGTCTCTTAATTTAATTTCCAATGCTCAAGAGTAAATCTAGGATAAATTGAGGCATATCCCTTGACATTAAGAGGACTTAACAAATATTTAAAATAATCGGCGTTGATCGATTACAATTATTCCATCATTATCTCTAACTATTTGAGTCTTTATCATAATTTGTTGCGATCGCGAGCACAAATTTCAAGAATTTCATCGATAGTGGAAAAGTGGAAGCCAAAGTAATTTCACGATAGTAAATACTTTTAATCCAAGATTTTTTTATGGATCTCTAACCCTATTCCAAAACTCTATAAAATTGATGTGGTGAGGTAAGTATCTTTGATGTTATCAATGTCGAATGTGAGGCTATAATGGGGAGAAATCCCTTTAAATCTATAATGCATTCCACATTTTTCCCTTATACAATTATTCTGAAGTTTTCCCTAGAGGAAACCCTCGAAACCTTACAAAATTCCTTGAAACTTGAGGGCAAAAGTCAGCCCCTGAAATGTAGAGAGAAACCCTTGAAATATCTTGGTGGGAACTCGACCCTTTCTCTGACCTTGAAGTTTTGACTTGAATTTATGTGGAAAATTCATATCAAAATTCAAACCTTGTTTTGCATGTGTTGACTCATAAAATTACACTAATGGAGCTTGCGAGGTGATTTTCAAACCCTAACCTATGATGGCGGAAGTCAAAGATTCTTTTATAATTTTTAACCCCTGATTTGGTATGTGATGGAATTGGAGACCCTTTTTACATCTTGAACCTCCTAAATGATATTTTTTTGATAGATCCTCCTTTAATTTTTAATAAAACAAGACATTGAATCCTAAGCTTCCTCAACAAGACAACCATTGAAGGAGGGAAATACATGGAAATGTTAATCCAAGGACACAAGATAGAAAACCCTAAGAATGGCATAAAAATGAAAACACCAAGGGCACCCATAATGCCAGGTAAAATATGGAAAAGGAAAACCCAAAAAGAGAACCTCGAAACCTTGTAAAAATGATTAAAACATTAAAACATACATAAATATCAATTGGGTTGAAGAGAAAGATGTGAAGTTTTCCCAAAAACCACACAAGGAGTACGGTCGAATGTAGGTGAAGAGTCATCAGTCGAGTGTATAAAGTGTCAGGTCATAAAGAAAAGTAAAATAATCTCCCTTGAATAGAAAAGGAAAATTAATTACCACATCGGTGACATGTGTGGGTAGGTGGAATTAAATGCATTGAAATTACATTGGGTTTTGGATTTCAGAAGTCATCATTCACATTGCATGGAAATTGTAATTTTAAATACAAAACCAAAAATGGTCTAAGTCCTTTACATTTTGGGATTCGGAAGTCGACTTCGTTTGCATGTAAACTAAAATTCGGGTTCCAAAGCTTGAAATTGTCTTGAATGGTCAGAAGTCGAGTTTTGAAAGTCATCTTGGAGTTTTCATGCAAACTGTAATATAAGTTTTGAACCTTGAAATGCACTTGGGTGGTCAGATATTGGGACTCATCTTGTAGTTTTCATGTTAACTAAAATATTAATTTCGACATCCAATTTGGTCTAATTTCCTATATATTTTAGGTTTCGAGGTTTTGGGAAGAAATTTACATACAAATTGTAAATCAATTCCCGAAACCCAAAATTTGAAATACATAAAAAAACTTTGGTACATAGGAAATTTTCTCAAATAATTTTTGAAAAAATAACACATGATAAAAAGGAATATTTTGTAAGAAAATTTCAAAAAGAAGGAAAACATAGCAAGGAAATCAAAAAGTTAATATTCCTTATCAAAATCATTTTTTCACACACCACTAGGAGTAAAAAGGGTATTTTAAAGGCTAATTTGGCTTTCTTAGGAATTTTTACACTCTATGAGTCATTTATGGAGTGTAAAAGTTGTAATATCTATTATAGGGTCTTTGATTCCTATCAATTCTCAATGTTGTGTTTACAAAAATAATGTAACTAAGGGTTCTTGACAAAAAATGTGAGAATGCGAAGCATGAGGATCATGCAGAATAACATGAAAATTAACTAATTTACACTGTGGAAGCATAAAAAGGTTGCATGGGGAGTGAGCATCAACCATGAAGTGCATGCAAAGATCAAAAGGGGAAACTATCATATGTCCATCCTCATAGATACGTAAATGATAAGGGGTATAAATAGGGGATTTTGTTTAACCCTTAGTGCCTACAATCATGACCTCCCAAGTGGAGAAGGGGAGTTACATTCATGGAATGGTAAGTAACTCCCATATGACGTAATGTAGTACCGACATGTAATGACGTGTAAGGAATATAATGATGATGAACTTTATAACACCCCTGTGACACCTAGACCTATGACCTCATCTAAGTGATATAACATGCCACATGATGTTGAAAATGACTCACAAAAACACCCCCTTTATCGTAACTTAAGATGAGGTAGTAAGTTAGAAATGAGAAATGGGTCTCAAAACTAAATCCTAATGAGGCACCGATAAACACCAAGGATCTCAAGAAGTTAAGGAAAACCACCGGTGGGAAGAACATCCACCATAGGAGATGGAAAAAAAAATCTAATCTAAGAAATATTCCATGAATGGGTCTCGAATCGAGGATTGTGATAAGGTACCCATGTACAAAAAGGACAATATCTTGGAAAGAAGATGGAGAGAGGAGAATAAGGAGACAAGAATAATGCAGAATATGCCATGGATGGATCTAAAATATGCAACTCTAAGAAGTCTCTAAGAATAGTTTTAATGATTTGATACTCTTCCTCTGGACCAAATAAGATCCACTGCATTGAATTGTGTGCCTAACTTTAGGAAGGATAGAAATGGAGTACTATAAATCCACCCACTCCGCAAATGAAATTGAATTTAGTAGTATGAAGAATTCGAGTCTAGTCCATGGAAGTGTGACATAGGTCTTGAAAGTGAGTACATAAGACTTGAAGGAAATATCATAAGTGTAGAACTATTAAATTTTTAAAGAGGAACATCCTTCAAAATGATTCCTCGGTGAAGTGAAGGATATGCAACAAACCCCCCGAAGGATAATTCATAAAAAAGGGTGGATCAATGATGATATCTTAAAAATTTGAAGTAATAAGAGTCCCAAAAGGGGAAATCCCAATAAATGAGATGATGGAATCCTCTAAAACACCTATTGAAGGATGATAAATCTCTACTTGCACCATAAGTAGGAAATACGAAAAGATAACCAAGGTCATGTAGATACTTGTCCCAAAAGGGAGCTCTACAAACAAAAGAGAGATGCCAGAAAGGTATGAATCATTCATGCATGAAGGAAGAGGAGTGGAAAGGAGGAAGATGCAATGATTGTATAAGGACAAGAAAGAGACTTCATGATGTCGATGGTAAGGGAGGAGTGTTTGCATACTCTAAAATAATGAGAGAAGGAGGATATGAGTCCTCTATGACACTCATCATTATAACTAGAAGCACAATCCTCGTCATAAGAGATATAACTAAGTGATTTTGTGTCGGTGAAACTTTTATCACATGAAGAAGAAGAGGAGACAATTGTATCAACAACAACAATAATGGAAGCAATATCTTAATGGTCTCTAAAACATATTGAAAGATGCTCTAGATGGTGTGGGGAGGATATGAGTATTCCACGTGAATGCGGAGAGGTCTGGTCACATGCAACATCAAGTGACCAACAAAATGGTCACATGTGTCAAGATAGTCCTCAAAATGACTAGAATCATTGGGTGTAGGAATGAGCCCGTGTAAAAAGTGTGAAAAACCCTTGTAGATAAAGTAACATTCCATCGAAACATGCCATGATGTGTACTTACCTCTCCCAAAAAGAAGTGGCAGAGGCTGAAAAGTGATCCTATGATGCTCAATTCTTGAAAGAACATCCTCCATGATGTGGAAGTGAAAATTTCAAGGTATACGGGAAGAGGGTGTGTTGATACTAGTAAGGTAACAAAATGTCGGCCTCATCGAGAATTTGTCTATGTGTAATACAACACCGAGAAAAATTGATAACCCCTATGTTTATGACACTCTTTAAGTAGTGTGTGATTGCAATAATGTTTGTTTATGGGACATTGGACAATTGACCACTCTCCTTACAATAAGAAAGGGATCATGCAAGAGTGGAGACCACAATAAGTCTTAGTGAAGAAGAGGAATGAAATGCAATCAAGAACAAAAGGGTGAAATCAAAACAAGAGTATAAACAATGCTCAGTGTGAGATAAGGTTTCTTACATCATAAAAATAAGGATATATTTCCACAAGGCTATGGTGGATGCACTCACTAGCCATAGGAAAAGAGAAACACTACAATGCAACGAGCCGAAAAAAGTGGACTAGAAATCCCAATAACCCTATTCGGAGAGCACGGAATAAATGCCCCTATTAAAAATGATGAATTTTTATTAATATTCCCTTAAATTATTTGAAAAATCTAAAAAAGAGGAAAAAGTCCAAAAAATTTGAAACGATGGGTCAAAAAGGAGTCAGAAGGCTTGAAGGACCGTAAACTCGGTGGAATCTCAATGAGTTCAACAAGATGAGGGAACAAATAAGATTGGTGAGATGGGAGGAAACTAAGATGAGAAATTTGATGTAGCTCAGCATTGTGAGTCCAAGGGAGAATTGGGGAAATGCAACGAGTTGGTCACCGATTTCTACGCTAGTGAGAGGTCATAAGTTGATTGGCGAGTCAATGTTGAGTTGATGTCAATGAGAAGACATGTCTTTTCCGAGGAAGGAGCCAAAGGTCATCGGGTGGATGTCAACAGAGGTGTCACCCTATATAGGTGGAGGCCAAGTGTCTTATAGAAGGGCATAGAGGGGCCGATGAGTGCCACATGTCGGGTCGGTCATTGAACAAGCTGTAGAGAGCACGAGTGTCCACATGTCAAGGTCAAGGCCATGGGTGGAGTAATGACACCTGGAGAGCCTTAACAAGTAGGTATGAAAAAAATAGGGAAATGACTCGAATGCAAAGAGCATAGGGACTAACACCAAGAAACAAACTAGAGGAAATGTAGAGGATAAAACATGGGAACAACATGAAACAAACAAACCACAAGCCAAACACATTAACATAAAGAGCACGAGAAAGGTGTTACAAAGGAACAAAAGGACAATGGAAAGTATGGTCAAGGCATAAACACAAACCAGAGCAATGTCTATGGGACTAAAGATAAAACATGAGTTACAGGAATAAATCAAGACACATGAGTAACAAACTAGAGGGTGAGAGCTCAAAGGGGAAACTCAAACAACGGCAGGAGTGGAGGTCAGCGGTAGCATGCGGTGCAAGGTCGTGGAACAAATACATAAGCCATGGTAACTCCGAGTTTGCAAGGACTGGATGTCAAAAATAAAGTCAAAGGTGCAAACAAACCATGAAGCAACACCAAGGGTGTAGGGAATGACACTAAAAAGGGGTTAAAACCAAAATTCAATAGTGGAACAATGTAGATCAAGTGATTGAAGACCAAGGAAAACACTACCGATGTAGACACTAAGCGCGAGTTTGCAAGGAGGATGTGGAAAGCTAATGAGATTAGCTCGGTTCCCAAATAGATGAGATGGGGCTGATTTGGGGCCTAAAATAGCTCTTAGAAACCTTGAAAAACTCACAAAAACATGTTAAAACTTTGATTTGAATCTCAAACTTGAAAAACACCTTCACAACTACATGTAAAACCTAGAAATCCTAGAAAACCATGAACACCAAAAACACGAATCATGAACAAGATTTAAACCAGAAATCAATGCAAGGATAACATGGATGGAAAATCCATTATGATGGATGCACACAAAACTTGAAAATCACAAATGTAGAGTAAGAGACAAAATGTATATGGTGAGTAGCATGGATCCCACAACATGCACTCTAATACCATGATGAAGAATGTAAAAAAAATAAACACGAGGATCATACGAGATAACGTGAACATAGACTGAGTTTTACTCTAGAAACGTGACAAAATTACATGGGGAGAGAACATCAACCATGAAGTACATGTAAAGATCTAAAAAAGGAAAAATCTCATATGTCCATCCTTATAGATCTGAAAAAGATAAGGGGTACAAATAAGGGGTTTTATATAACCCCAACTGCCTACAATCATGACCTCTCAAGTGGAGAAGGGGAGTTACATTCCTAGAATGGGAAGCAACTCACATGTGACGTAATGACGCATGTGACACATAATGATGCATAAAGAATCTAATGATGATGAGCCCTATGACACCCTTGTTACACCTAGACCTATGACCTCACCTAAGTGAGATGACTCACAAAGTGATCTAGAAAATGAAAAACACCAATAGGTCTAAGTACTCCTATTCAAGCGAAATTATCTATATATATATATATATATATATATATATATATATATATATATATATATAACCTTTTGTAACTGATTTCCAAGCATCATTTGAATGATCAAGGAATTAAGAAGGAGCTTCAATAAGCTTAAAGAGTGATTCTTGTGTATACACGGGTTTTATAAAAAAATTCCATGGTTTTGTGCATTTTGGGTGATTAGTGAACTTTTTCATGTCATCTAATGAAGCTAAAGAAAGATTATTGATTGAGATAAAGAAATTTTGGGTGTTTGTTTATAATAATCTTGTGAGGTTTCATAAGTGAGAATATGATTGAGGCAAATCAACTTGTATACATCCCTGTAATAGTCAATGTAAGTAAGTAAAATATATTATAGTTTGTAAATCTAGTGTGGAACTTGAATAAAAGGTTGATGAATGTTAATGAGAAGATTATTTTTAGTGAATGATAAGAGCATACATTATAGGCACATACCTCAAGGCATCTCTAGCATATTGGAAGAAGGAAAGGTTTTGTTTACATACAATGGTGATAGTTTGAAAGTTCGTGTTGAGCCTTAATTAGATTTCTTTATAATGTAATAAAAGTAGGCATGAACGGTATGAGTATAAAAAATTTCTTTGTTGTTTGAAGGTGAAATTTAATCTATTATGTAAACTAATGAGATATTGTAAGTGATTGTTGTCTTACTTAGTCGATCATAACAAGTAGGTTGGAATGAGAATTAGGGTGGAAGATTGGAAGATTGAACCTTGTGCATGATTTGTTAGGGTATCTAGGCCTTAAATAATCTACAGAAATCTTCACAAAGTGGAATAAAAGACCTTACTTTATTTGGAACACTCTAAAGAACTCAGGAAACTCTACTCCTAGAAACAGAACATGGGAGTGTTAGAATATTTGTGAGGATTGGAGGTTATTCTGAGCCCATTGCCAAGTTTTACACAAGGAGCAAGGTAAAACATTGATTTAGGTGAAATATTAGACCTTGGACGTATGTCATAGTCATTTTAATGATAGTTTAACCTTACTTGGTTTGGAAGAAACCCTAACTAGGGTTTAACCACTTTTAGTTAGTTTGAGGACTTATCAAGGAATTATGGTCCAATATTGGTAATAAACTATCTTGATGATTCATACTTGAATATTATTCCAATTTAATGAGTTATGAGGCCCCCAAATAGAAGTAATTTTGGCAATTTTCTTTTGGTGGACTTTCCCAAGCTTGAGGCCTAATTTAAAACCCTAAAGAGTGAATTTGAATGTATTCTTGCAAATGAAGCTACATTGAGATTTTGTAAACAAAGAGTGGAGTCTAATGGGTATCCCAAAATGCCTTTATTTAGTTAAATGATGCATTTAGTAGAAACTTAAGGGAGGAAAACACCATTGGCAGGGCTAGTAGGACCTAAACTAATGTAGAAGGAGCTATTGAATAAAAGTGGTCTAACCAAGGAATTGAACCTATAAATTTTTCACACACCATGAGGAGGAAAAAGGGTATTTGGAAATGTGTTTGGATTGTTATGGGTAGTTATATATTATCCTAACCATGAACTCACTTGTGGAAGGCAATTGCAAAGCCTAAAAAGGGTGATTTTGAAGGAAGTAAGAAAGTTGTCATTTTTATTGTTTTAAAAATATTTTTGGTTAAATTGACTTATTCTAAGGCATAATAACATGATGCAATGGTCGGTTAATCATAAAAAGGTTTAAACTAAGAAATTGGCATGTTTTATAGATTCTTGCATTAGAAGATTTAACTACTTTGGAAGGCCTAGAAGGAAACCTTGAGTTTTCAAATCATTCTAACATTGGTGGATTGTTTTCATGTGTTCTATCTCTACATCAAAACCTCTTAGTTTTGAGAGAGTTGTTAAAAGGAAGGGTGTGTAGAGTCTTAAACCCTAAACACTACGGGCATAGTCTAGTGAGACAAAGTTTAGCCATTACTCCTTATCTACAGTTTCTTGGTAAATGTGAAGGTGGTTTATAGGAAAAATTACACTACTTTAAGAGGTTATATATTCATTCAAAACTATTAATTAAGGTATTAACTCCTTAATATACTTGAAGAAGGTATAAATACCTTATAACCCTTATCGAGACTAGTAGCTTTGTGTTTGATAGTTTAAACCCCGAAGGAGCATCTCATAAGTTGTTTAATAATTTTGAAGAATGAATCAATAATATAAAGAGAGGTCTATATTTTTGGATTCTTATTTAGGAAAATCTCTTACTTTTTTCTCATGACAATTCTAATACAAGGAAGTTCAAATAGTCTAAAAAAAATAAGTTACAAGATCTTCAGAACCAAATCAAGGTCAAAACTTGGAATAATACCTAAACACCCCTATATCACCTCATATGGAAACCACACCTTCGGTAAACAAAACCAATGACCACCTTGTGTTAAGAATAATTTTTTTGAGGCATGCAATGAGTTTTCATAAGGTTATATCTTCTTGTCTATGTTGATTTTACAATAAATGAAGAAGCTCATGCATTGTAAAATATTTTCAAGGGGAGGGGGAGCGAGAGGGGGAGAGAAGGAGAGGTGTATATATGTGTGTGTGTGTGTGTGTGTGTCTATATATATATATATATATATATATATATCATGGATATTTGTTGATTGTGTTGATTTTTTAGTGAATGAAGAATCTCTTGGACTGTTATGATATTTTCAATTATTTTGTTTCCTTGGGACAAGAGTAGATTGTGTGTTTGAAATTAGTTTAGGAAATGAGATTTGGAGAAAATATGTAGAGATCTTAGAAAGTATTTTATATACCTTATTACAAAGTGTAATGGGATTGTGTTGGTCTATCTTGTAAGTTTGGGACCTTAAGATCAATATCTAGTTATGCAACTAAGTTTTTTTAGCTTTTTTAATGCTTGAGAGACTCCTCAATGGTTTCTCCTTTTTATTTTTAGTTGTAACTCAAAAAATTTCTAGTAGAAGAGAGTAGTGAAATTGGCTCCAGGGGATTTATTTGGATGAAAGGAGAACTATAATCTTGATTTATTATTCTATTTCTTATCTCATTATGTGGAATTGTCCATATCTTGGATAATATTAGGAATATTTAGGAGTAATTCAAGATTTGTTTTCTACCTTTGAAGAGTAGGGTTTTTTTTTGTTAAGATTCCTTGGAAAAAATAGGAGGCATGAGATAGAATTAGCAAAATTGGAAGTGATAATATGTCTATTCTCTGCAAATCTTGAAGATGAGTATACGTGTTTCCCAATGAGAATCTGTGCAAAGAAATAATTTAAGATAAAATTCTGCTTGTTTGTTCCATTTTTCTTCCGATTTTTTATGATAATAGCATTCTTATCATTTTTGGTTCAGAGTCAACTCTTGATTTTGATTGATCCCTATTTTACTTATTAACTTCTAGGAGGTTGCTAATTAGGCATTAATATTATTCCCTATCTCAAAAATATTACTAATTTATGTTCGGTTTTAGTGCTTGATTTTATATTTTTAGAATTTTTTATGGTAGGTATCTAGGAATGTATTGAGTCTTTTCTATCATGCATTAAATTTTTGATGAAATTAGGATTGTTGAGACACATTTTTTCAAACTAGAGTTGAGTGTTTCTTTCTTGTAAACATTACTATAGATTTCAAATAATATTGACACATGATCTAAAAGAGTGGTTTCACTCGATCTTTCTTCTATATGGTGATTTAGATTGATCCATTTGTCTAATATGAAATACATATCTAATGTATCTTCTCTATAACATTATCATTTTCTTTTATTATTTAAATTAAAAGGCCTCATGTGAACTCCAGCTTCATCAATTTTTATTGAGATCTAATTTATTGAGGGTATATTCTCTTTAAATATTGAAAAATACTCCTTTCTTTTAATTTCAAAACAAAAATTATGTTGAACTCCCCCATTATGATGAGATATGAAGTATATCCATTCAATACTAGGTTATTATTTGATCAATCATATTTCTTCCAATGTTCTCATAGGGTGGAAAGTAAAGATTATTTATATTAGAAGTATCTTAAACTTCATGGGAAAAATATCTTGAAATTATTGATTAAATTTGGTGATGATTAAAGATCATACCTTGCATGGTCTTAACATATGTGTTCTTTTGTATCTTTGCATCATATTGTTTATCTTCGCCTCAAAGTTCTTAGAAATGTGATGGTATTTAGTTTTTATAATTGGAAGTTTCTTGAAGAAGGATCATATGAATTTGTTTAGTCTTAATAATATCATTGAGGAAAAGGTGCTTATTTGGCACCCCTATATCACTATTGCTAGGTATAATATGCATTAAGAGGAATTCATTTGAGTTGTGTCATTTTTTCATAGAAAATATACCTTCCTTGATGTCCAAGAGGTATTTTTATGATATTTTTGAGAGATAAATCATTTTGGGAGCCCATTTGTCCATCATCTTATGTACTGATTTATTTATTCTTATATCTTCTTTTGGTTCATTATTGTTTATTCTTCGTATAACCATTGGAAGTAAATAAGTTATATTTTTAATTTCCATAGATACCCATGACATGGAGTGAAGGGAAGATGGATGGAGATCTGATATTGATTTTTTGGAAGATGTTAAGACCCTAAGAAGTAAATGATATGATTTTCAAGGCTAGTCACATTAGAAAAAGGATTGAATATGAATTTCTGAACACCAAGAACCTTGAATTTTTCAAATAACTAAGCTCACCTCCTAGTGATGTTGCAAATTTAAAAGTAAATTTTAAAACATTGTAAATACGTGTATTAAGAAGCAACAATATCATACATGCTAAATTATCTATCTAAAATCAAATCAAGGAGATCTTACAAGATCGAATAGTACTCATAAGTCATTGGTTGAATGTATCTCCCAAGTAAATAGGAAACTGTTAAAAAACTAAAACCAAATATGGGATAAGATATGCCTCCCAAAATTAAATATTTCTAAATTTAACATTGAGTGGGAATCAAGAGCCAATCCACACAAGGGTGAGGCTGGTTATTTGTAAAGATATTTTATTAGAGGATTCATCAATACTAATATTCAATGGAAGTAATAATAAAGGAAATTACTCTTTTGTAAGGGAATTAAGTTTACCATATCTCTTGAAAAGAAGTAAATTATCATAGGAGACTCCCAAATAGCTATAAATTTAAATTTTGAAAGGAGTTAGACCCAAATCATCACTCAAAAGCATCTATATATAAGTTTATGATATAACATCCTTGTTCAAAATCATGAGTTCTACGTATTATTATTAGTTTATACCTTCTCCTACCATAATGTTTGATGGATGGAGAACATAAATACACACATAAAACCTCCACAATGAAGAGGAGAGAGAGAGAGAGTGTGTGTGTGTGTTTTTGTTTAAGATGAGGATAACTAGCCATGAGGAGGAGATAGATAAAACCCTGGAGGAGAAGAAGTTGAAAATAAAGTTCAATAATATTAAAAAAGAGAGACATACCTTAGTTATTTATGTTGATCCAAAAGGCTCCAATGTCTATAATTTGATGCTCTTTCTAACTTCCATACTTGTCAAATTCCTTTTCAACAAATTCATCCCTTATAAATTACGAGTTCTATAAGTAGTTCGGATTATGCATCAAATTTCATTCTTTTTATCTAAATAATTACAATACTTAATGTTTCCCTCCAATACAAAAACAATCCTCCTCTCAATACCAAGACAATATTATGCCCCCAAATTTACATTCTACATCAAATTCCATTCATTATTTTTTCCCTAAGTGCCTCCAATCTGTAATGTTTCCTTCCAATGCCAAAACAATTTTCCTCCAAAATACCAAAATAGTATTAAGCCCCAAATTTTTATTCTCTCCAAATCCTATTCCGGTATATAATATTCCTAAAAGAAATTGTGCATACTATTACATTTGATTTTATATAAATGAAAAAACTACCATTTTTATATAACCTAAAAATACAAATAATACTAAGAAATTTATAAAAGGCCAAATTTATTTGTGTGGAACACTTACAAATAAAAGCATGGTAAAAATACGTTAGGCACAAAACAAGATAAAATATTTGTTTTCTAATATCCCATAAAAAAATATTACAATCTACTCTCATAATCTAAGTATATATAATACTATGACTCAAGGGTTAAATTGAAGGTACTTTAGATGTTTTTATAATGATTTTAGCCTTAAAATACTTGAAAATATTTGAAATAACTATCAAGTGAAACTTGTATATATAAAATATGACTGCTATTTTCATACATAGTTATATGTAGATTATATATTAAATATAGTTGACTATATAAAATAGTATTTTATATTTAATGACTAGTGTATAAATAACATAACTCTTTTATATTTTTAAAGGAACATATTTGAAATTTATGGTCACCTTAAAATTATGTGACAAGATGGCTTGACTTGTAAAATTGTATTATATATATGGAGCCACATGATTATAATCAATACTAGTAACCTCCTTAGTACCTAATGAAGATCAATGTTATCCTTTATTAAAGGAACAATAAAATAATTCAAGAAATATACCATAGGATGAAAGATATGAAACCCTAAGTAAAAACCCCATATTGATGTTCAATTAACACAACAATAATTTCACACATTTAACACCAAATGAATAACCTATTAAAAATTCCTTATCGTCCTTTCAAAAACACATTTGGATGATAATAATGATTACCTAAACTACTATTAATGTATATTAAAATTATTTTTTATGGAAAAATGAAAAACACTAACTACTATTAGTGTTTTCTCTCATTGTAGAAAAAACACTACCATATATTATGTGTTAATTTTAGGATACTACAAATTTATTGTTACATTATAAGAAGTAAATTTGACCACCTAAATATAACACAAATTTTATATCATATTACAAATAAACACTATTATATTAATTTTAAATTATATGATGATGCCAAATTAGTGTTATATTACAAAAATAAATATGAAAACCAAAACTTTTGGTGTCTTAGTGTTAAATGTGTGAAATTATTATTATGTTTATGGTATCATATTTTTTGTTTAGGTGTTGCACTAGTATTTAGGGTGTCATATTAGTTGTTTATGGTGTTACAAAGTAGTGTTTAGGTGTCACTCTAGTTTTTAGGGTAACACATTAGTTTTTAGTGTGTCACATTAGTGTTTAGGGTTTCACATTTATTATTTAGGGTGTATCGCTAGTAGTGTTTAAGGTATCGTATTAGTATTTAGGATGTCACATTGGGGTTTAGGGTGTCATATGTCTTTTTGTAGGTGTTTCACTAGTGTTTAGGATGTCACATTTATTTTTAGGTGTTACACTAGTGTTTAGGGTATCACAATGGTGTCTAATGTGTCACATTATTTTTAGTGTGTCACACTAGTGTTAGGGTGTCATACTAGTGTATAGCATGCCAATCTAGTGTTTAGGTGTCCCACTAGAATTATGGGTGTTGCATTAGTTTTTATGGTGTCACATTTATTATTTAGGGTGTCATGCTAATGTTTACAATGTAACATTAGGGTTTATGGTGCTTATTTGTTGTTTAGGGCGTTGCACTAGTGTTTATAGTGTCACCTTTGTTATTTAGGTGTCGCATCGATGTTTAGTGTGTAAAATTGGTTTTAGGATGTTTTACTAGTGTTTATGGTATCTTACTAGTGTTAAATGTGTCACATTGATGTTTAAGGTGTCACAATTATTTTTAGGTGTTACACTAGTGTTTAGGGTATCAAACTAGTGTTTATAGTGTCATATTGGGGTTTAGTGTTCCACATTTGTGTCTATAGTGTTGCAATAATGTTTAGGGTACCACATTTGTTGTTTATGGTGTCATATTTATGGTTAGGGTGTCACAAGTTTTGTTGAAGGGGTCAAAATAGTGTTTATGGTGTCACACTAGTGTTTACAAAGTGTCACATTGGGGCTTATAGTATCATATTTATTGTTTAGGGTGTCATACATTTTGTTTATATTGTCACATTTTTTGTAGGGTGTCAAAAAAGTGTTTAGGGTGTCATAATAGTGTTTACAATGTCACATTATGGTTTAGGGTGTCATACTTATTTTTAGGGTGTTGTATTATTGATTAGGACATTGTAATAGTGTTTAGGGTGTCATATTTGTTGTTTAGGGCATCATAATTTATGTTTAGGGTTTCACATATATTGTTTAGGGTATCATACTAGTGTTTAGGGTGTCACACTAGTGTTAAAGGTTTCACACTAGTGATTAGGGTGTCACAATAGTGTTTAAGGCGTATCATTTATTGTTTAGGTTGTAGCATTATTTTTAGGGTGTCACATTTTTATTTAAGGTGTTGTAATTTTTTAATTAGGGTATCTAATTATAAAAGTGATGTATTAGGGTGTTGTGCAAAGGTGTCACATTAGTGTACCAAATTACAATGTCATGATGGGGTGTCATGAAAGGGTGTAATATTAGGGTTTCATGTTAAGATTCCATATTAGGGTGTCATATTCATGTGTTATACTAGGGTGTTATATTAGGGTTTTATATTAGGGTGTCATATTTATGTGTCATGCTAGGGTGTTATGCTAGGGTGTCACATGATTAAGGTGTCACATTATGATGTCATACTAGGGTGTCATATTAGTGTGTTGTACCAGGTGCCATGTTATGGTGTTTTATTAGGTTATTGTGCTAGGTTGTCATATTACGGGAAATTAAATTAATTTAATGTAAATTATATCAAATTAGATCAAAAAGGGGAAATGAAGGAAAATAAATCAAATTAGGTCAATATAATGTAAATTATATCAACTTACATCAAATGAGGGGAAATTTGGTCAAATTAGGGTAAATTATATAATATTAGGTCAAATTTTAGGAAATTGGGTCAAATTAGGAAGATTTGTAATATTAAGAGAAATTAGGTCAATTTAGGGGAATTGAAAAATTAGGTTAAATTAATTGAAAATAGGTCAAATTAGTCCAATCGGGCCAACTTGGAGGAAATTAGGTCAAATTAGGAGAGATTAGATCATTTTGGTAGATATATCAAACTAGAGGAAACTATGTCAAATAATGCTAAATTAGGGGAAATTGGGTCACCTTAGGGAAAATTATGTCAAATTAGTGGAAACAAGGCCAAAGTAGAGGAAACTATGTCAAATTATGCCGAATTAGAGGAAGTTAGATTTTATTAGGAGAAAGTGTGTCAAATATCTCATATTAGGTGAAATTACCAAAAATTTGGTCAATTTAGATGAAATTTACAAAATTAGGTGAAATTAGGTTTAATAAATCAAATTAGGTCCATGTGTTGGTGTTTTGGGGCTAACTATGTCTTATTTTACCATCATGTGGAATTAAACACTTGAAAATATAATTAAGCCCCATAATGATATCAAATAGGACATATTAAGCCTCATTAGGGTGTCACATTAGTGTTTAGGGGCTCAATATGTCCTATGTGAGTGTCTTATGCAACCAATCACTTGATTGGTAGTACACTAGGAACTCAAATAGGACATATCAAGCCCTCTAATTACATTAGGGAATATTATTTGTGTCTAGGAGGCTTGATTAGTAGCATGAAGCACTTTAATATTACATATCATGCCCTCTAATAACATTAGGATGTCATAGCAGTGTTTAGAAGACTTGATGCATCCTAATTTGGTGCGATTGTGTAACCAAATGCTTGATTGGTTACACAATGCATTTTAATAACATCAGGGTTTCACACTAGTGTTAATGGGGCTCAATATGTACTATTTTAATGCCTCATACAACCATTCAATTTTTAGATTATCATAGTAATTATGTTATTGTATTAGGCTAATTGCAAGAACCTAATGTTGTTTCAAAGTCAATCTGTCATGATTAGAATGCTAAATTATAGTATTACATTAGGTGTTACATTAAGATGTCACATTAGGGTGTTGGATCAAAGTGTCACATTAGGGTGTTGCGCAAAGGTGTTAACTTAGGGTTTTGTGTTAGGGTGTCACATTGCATTGTCATATTAGGGTGTCCCATGGGTATAGGTGTATCAATTATTGTTTATGTTTTTTCATTTGTGTTTTGGGTGTCACAATTTTTAAGGTGCCAAAATTTAGTGTTTAAGGTGTCACATTATTGTTTAGGGTCTCACATGTTTTGGTTAGGATCATGTATTTATGTTTATGGTGTCACTTTGGTGTGTAGATTATCACATTTTTAGTTGGGGTGTTGAGCTTGTGTTAATTATGGTGCCTCATTAGTACTTAGGGTGTCACATTAGGGTTCCATATTTGGTTTTTACATGAGGATGTCATGTTAAGGTACGTTGCATTATATTTTCACATTACTTGTGTCATGTTAGGGTGTCACATAATGAGGGTGTCATATTAAGGTTTCATACTAGGGTGTTGTAAAAGGCTATTATATTATTGTGTTGTTTCTAGGGTGTCATAATAAGTTGATGTATTAGGGTTTCATGCTAGGGTTTCATATTAGGGTGTTGTGTTAGGGTGTCACATTATGATTTCATGATAGGGTTTCATATTAGGGTATGATATGAGGGTTTTACATTATAGTGGCATCCTATGGTGTCATATAATTACATCTAAATACACAATTCTAACATTTTTAACTTTATCTCGAACTTAATTGGTGAATTAAATAAATATGCCCTAAAGTTGAAACATAAGACATGTCAAAGTTGGGAACAAATATGTAATTAAAGACACCCCAACATCACCACTTAACATAAAATTTGAGAAATAGGCCACATTTAACGTCATTATAACATCCCCTTAACGTTAAAACTCAAAGATGATAAATAAGTCACCATTTAAGACATCCTAATGCCCCCACTAATTTCACCTAGCGTTAACACTTTGTAAAGACACCATACTGTCCCAAAGTAAGTATGATAACATTTTTAACTTTAATTTTTAATTTAGGGTTCAAAATTTTACACATGCAACTTTAAAGTGACTTAATTGTGACTTAAAATGGTCCAAATTCTATAGTGGAGGTAAAACATGCAACTCTTTAAGGGAAGAAAGAGAGACGCAATCAAAAAAATTGTAATCCTTTTAAAGGTGCATAATATACTTACAACTTAAGTGAGACACTAGATGTATTATCAATTTCTGAGATAGAGATCTTAGGTACATGTCATTTTCCAATGCCTAAAAGAACGTAGTGTTGGAGAATATGATCAAGAGGAACATTTTACAATGAATATAACTATATTTATAGTAGTAGAGAATAGTAGAGGATATAAAATAAGGAGAATTTAATCTTTGGAAACCTCAAATCCCACTCAATTGTGGCCACATACATTAAATGTCCATATATGAATCCCAACTATAAGATCCTCTTCCAAAAGGAATGACAGATCTCAAATATCTATAAATAGAAGGTGCATTGATATAGAGTAGCTATACACACTTGATAAAGGTGTGGGGATCAATAAATTTTCTCAATCAAACTTTAAATCTACCTTGATATACATTTATGTGAAAAATTTCCTATAGGATATTTTATTGTTAAGTACTAAAAACAAAAACGTTTAGAGCCCAAGATGTGTCCCATTAAATAGTGTTTCTCGATAAATTTCCAACGAAACTTATTTTGTCTAATTTTGTGCCCCAAGTGAAAAGATGTGGCTACCTAAATTTTCCCATGAAATTTCCCATAGTTCAAATCCATCAATACGTCAATTTTAACCATATATCCTTACATTTCCATGTGTTACCTTCTCATTGGTTACATTCTATATTAATTTGAAAATATAGATGAAGGATATGGACCATCAATTTTCTCCTAGAATTTTTCCCAACCACTTATCCATTTCTCATTAACTATAACCTCTTGGTTATTTACTTAGTTTTTCCAACATATATGCTCTTCATTGGATATGGGAATTTATGTTAGTGGTGATTTATCTACTCAATATTTACTTTCTTGGGACTTGATAACCCATCATTAGTGCCACATTGCAATCAACACATGGAACTATTTCATACTTTTTATTGGTTCCATGTGGTGCCATTTCATTAGCTACCAACTATCTTAGATAGGTACCACATATTAATAAGTGATGGGACACATTCCAAGAATTAAAAGGTTATAATCTTCAAGGTGATTTTCTTAATATGGGTTACGTGTCATCTCCTAACTGGCCACATGATATAAGGATCCATGTTTTACACCCTAAATATATGTAATGAATAAATTCAATGTGTACAACAATATATAGGATGCAGGGGTTCATTATTTGATTTTATTCCGAGTTAATCAATGTACAATTAACCATGTATAATAAAAAAATACATTAATACTTACAAAAATGATAAGAAACATAAAAATAGCTCAAATACAAAAGAAAATATGAAGACTTAGTTTTATAGAGTGGAATAGAGGAGATTTAGGTGTGCAAAGAGGATAAACATCTTGATCTAGGATTGATGTTACTTCATTTTTAGACTAAAATTGGAAAGTTCTCTAGTGCACGATTATCAGACAACTACTATTATAACTTTCCTTATTTTTATAGTCCTTAATTCTATTTTATGGTCTTGAAACTTCTTTTAGTGAGGTTTTGTAACTTTCTTGCCCTTTTAATTTTTGGAAATATGATTTTTTATACATATCTCTTGTTTTCAAAACTTGTAATGACCTACATTAAGTGAAAACCATAGATAGATGCAATTACCTTCATTAAATCATTAAATAATAAAAGTAAAAATTAGTATGTGATAAGGCTGGATTACCCTTCGTGATCAATCCATTTCAAAATATTACAAGTGCTACACTACATTCCCTCAAGTGTTATCAAGCCTCATGTAGTTATCCAGGTATATATGGAAGTGTAAATGTGATCTAAGACAACCCTCTATGAGTTCCCTTGTGTCTCTTGAAAAAATTATATTGGGCTAACTATAGAGTAGATAATATACCCGACATAATACTAAGGTGATGTAGTGTGATTCAAATTCTATAATAAACCCTTTTTTCCCCTTGAATATATTTGACAATGCTTAGAGTGAATTTTATCTCTCTAAAACATTACTTGAGGACCTTTGCATACTTGGAAAAAGGAAGCTAAACTATTTTACCTAGTTAATTGATTCAGACCTATAATATTGGCTACTCTAAATGATGTGCAATTAATTTAGGAATATCTAATATAGCTTGAATTTATTTTGTATTTATATTTACAATAGGATCTTATAAACATGATACATTAATAATGAAGTGATATTGAATTTATTTTATGGCATTTTATAGATGATAGATACTGATAAGGCCAACCCTAGGAAGATGAAAGGATACACTTAATATATTCAAGTTGAAAATAGATTCAAAATATGAAATAGGGTAGGACCATACATATTTTTCATGATTGTTGTCTATTATGGACTAAAATCTATGGTTGTTTCCTAGGTTGATGCAGTGATGTGAAATAAAAATTTCTATAAAGATACATGGATGTGATTTACTTCTTTGGTTAATTAATAATTCTTAAATATATTATAGAGTATGATGTGGAGATGATAAAGTTAAGAAATAACTAGAGAGATATGTTGAATGGGACTAGAATGTGATCTTTTTTTCTTAGCAAGAGAACATAGCCAAACTTGTCATTTCCAAAGGATAATTTACCAAATTTTATTTTCTACATATACCCCCTTTAAGTGTGTAATTTAAAATTGCATGGTAAAATTAAAAATATACCTAAGTTTGCACACAATAATTTTCTTTTCTTGATAGTTTTCATCTTATATATTAGTGTTTGCATGTTTGATGCTAAAACTTGTAATACTGAGTATATTCAATTTATATGATAAAAATTGGATTGTAACTCAAAGTGTAAATAATGTTTGTAAATTTTTTATGAACTTACACAAAGTAAAGTAAAGGAGATGCAAAACATGGAAGGAATACACCTATTCAGTCTTGTTGTGCTTTGGAGATTTAGAGTTGTTTTTGAAATTCCAAAGGATTGGTATGAACACTCCCCAAAAGTGCCAAAGGATAAACTAAAGTGTTGAGTGTATGTAACCCAATATTGAATATGAGAGAGTGTAATTTAAATAACTTGTTAAGAGAGAATACCTTATAACACTATCTATAGTAACCATGATATATTCCCGTATAAATTTAAAAGAGGGGAGGAATTATTTCCTGTGAAGCAATTAGCCACTTCAACACCTTCCAAAATACCTTAGACAACATTGGTATAGATATATCTAGGTTGAATTTTGTGATTAAACCACGTAGTTAAAAATGAATTGGCATACCATGCCCTCACTATTTTTTGTACAACAGAGTATGAATATGTATACGTTTAATAATTCAAAGGATAAAAGGAACATGCCCCTAAAATATATCCTTGTAATTATATCTTAGTAGTGAAGTGGATATGGATTGAAGTACTCATACCCCACTATATTATTTATATTGTGTCATATGTGTTTGAATATGTAATAGAAGTTTGTAAATATTGTAAGAATTTAAATTTTTGGAAAATTTGAGAATCTTCACCTAGGTTGGGAACATTAAGAAGGATTCGACTATACTATGATCAAGACCTAAAGTGTATGGAATTGGCCGGTGTTGATTTGTACCACTTGTTGGTATCTTTACCTATTTCAAATGATCTATACCTTATAAAATATTGTACCTTTTTCATGTAATATGGTTGTACTAATTGTAGATGTAGAATATATCCCGATTAATCCCCCTCTTTTCAGGAATGTGTGATAAATTATTTGAACATGAAAATCAAAAGAAAAAATGTGTAACCATGTTAGATAAGTATAATAATCTAGTTTGGATCACATGAAATGATATAATTATGGACTTCATTGGGAACCTATCATTGCATAGGGGGTTGTGCATGGTGGATACCATGAGTTAAAAATCAACACAAAATATAAAAAAAAAAATTAGTAATAATTATTACATGTTGGATAACAAAACAAGTGCAGAGGAAAATTAATAGTTAATATAGTCAACATAAGAAAGAGTAGTTACAATACATGTGTATAAATTAAATTAATCAAAACAATGAAGCAAGATTCAATCACACTAACATAAGAAATAATATGTAAAAGTTTCACATCAAGGCGTGTATCTACAAACATGGGACACCCACGGTGTCACATGAAAATTTTGTAAAAGGAACTTTAGACCACATAAAAAAACAATTTTTAACATGAAATATAAGCAAAAATCAATAAACATGGGACATCCACAACATCAAAATATAATCAAGTTAGTCATGTCTCATATAATAAACATACAAGTAATAAATCAATATCCTAAAAAAGTAAATAATATTAAAATATCACATAGAACAATATAGGAAAATAATGGATAAGATACGTGTGTTAGTCCTATTATATAAAAATATAACATATACTCAACATATGTAATTGAGCATAATGAGAAATCATTAAGAAAATGAAATGAAAAAAACACTTTTATAGTGTAGTAGATACCCTACAAGATCAATGTCATTGGGAAGGCACAAATTCGACACTTTCCATCATGTAATAACCTATGTGTGTCATGCATCAAACTCAATATACCTCATGAATCCATGTGTGTAAATAATATATAGAAAAAATTTCTACTTATCAAACCAATATGACAATCACCATATGTTATATAAAAATCTATATATCAAGTTATGAACATGTCCTAAATTTGTATTTTTCAAATATTTGGACAATTTTGTATTGTTGAAACTAACTATGTATAAGGAGAGTGGTGACAAATGAGCTACCCGATAAGAGTATCATTAGGAGGTGATATAGATCCATAAGTTGGAGGAGGTTTTATCCTCACAAGTTTTATAAGAGAATAAGGATGATATTGAATAACCTATGTAGCAGATCATAGTATGTGTCATATGATACCTAGGATAGGAAGACTCATGAGAAGTAGTATGCATAGAGAATAATCTATAAGGAGTCCGAGAAGAGAGTGACGCACTAGAAGTATAATGTGAACCAAAAATATAGTAGATAGTCTAGGAGTGAGTGACCCAATAAAAGTATTATGTGAACTATAAATCTTAGGAAAATTCCTAGAGAGAATTACCTAATATAAATATCATGTGAAATTAAGGACATATGTCGAGATGTACTAGGATTAGGATTAGTAACTGTATGTTTTTTATAAAGATAATTAAGTATAGGATCATAAAATGGTACATACCTAACTATAACCACTTTTCTGATTAAGAATAAAATTTACAAATTGATATAATATGGATGGGTTACCCATAAATTCATGCAAACAGGGAAACATAGACACATGTTACTTTATTTAATATACGATATAACCATAAATTGAATAAAAATAATAATAGAATCAAATGTGAGATATTAAAACATATTCCCAAGTTTAGTATCAAGTGTTACTTGTATTTTACTATACCCAAGAGAATGAAACAATTCGAGAATGCATACATTATATTTAGTAATACTATAAATTAAAACAATATGTATAGAATGTTGATTTAAAAATAAAAATGTAAAGTGTATCTAAAACAAGAGCATGATCCATATCAATATCATTAAAAGTACTAACTAGATGAGAATATGTCACAAAGTAGTAATAATACCAAGCATAACATATAATCAAAGATCATAAAAAGGTGGAGGTGGTACAACATGATGAGTATAATGCACTATAGAATTATACTTAGTAATTTTATGATAAAAAAGTAGGACATTAAAAATTTTGAGATTTAAACATAATTAGTAGGATTAGATTTAATGGGGACATCCTATCCAATAACACCAACATCGATAGGGTCTTATACAACATGGTAAATCTTAGTACATAGACTAGTAGTATGATCAACATGTCTATGATACTCGTAATGGGAGTTACCATTGAAATTGTTACCATGAGGCCTACTTTCATCAACATCAAGTGGTGGAGTGATAGATACAATATTACACTCAAGTAATTTTTAAGCACTAGATGAGTTTCATAATGCAAGTATGTGAGTTTTCATTGAGGAGCTTACAAATGTATATCTTTAGGTTGAGATACAATGTTGATAGTGTATTTAGCTTCAATTTTATGATCATGAGGTTTTCTTTTGAAAGAATATTTTTATAGAAACTTATGAATATATGTATTAGGATAATTAGTAATATATTTGATCTCTATCATGTTAAGTAGCTTAGCTTCACACTCTTTCAATGTATGGCATAAATGATTGAATGAATAAAAATTTCAAAATATAATTAATTCTTGCAAATGGGCATGAAGATTTTTGTAAATACATATTGAATCTCACTATCAACCAAAATATTTTTCATCTTGGTAATCATAGTGTTTCATTATAGAACATAATCATTTATGTGTGTATGTATAAAAGTAGGCTAAGTTAACAACTAGAAACTAACACCAAGTAGTTCCTATAACTAAGATAAGTAAAACAAAACATCATGATAAAGCTATGTAAGGGAAAAATTTAATCAATGCATCCAAATTAAAATTGAAAACACTAAGCCATCCCTTGTTATTTGGATGTGCTTTGTATGTGTAGTTTATCCTTATGATGAACCTATCGTGATCATGAGAAATCAAAATAATGTTATCTCCATGAAGAGGAAATAATCTCACCAAAATGGCTTAATGGCCATGTTTGGATCTTCCTTTACTACTCTTTTATGAGAGGAATGGATGCTAGATCAATGAGATTCTCAAATTATAAAATTCTCTTATCACGTGCTTATAGTGTAATAGTAAAACATTGGTGTAAGATTGGAAGGGGATACTAGGTTCTATATATAGCTTTCCAATTTGGGAGAAGCTAGAAACCTAGTGAATGTGGGACAAAGATAAAGTAGAATTAGAAAGTGATAAACATGATTAGAAGGAATTAATTAGTAATTAACAACTCATGGGAGTTGGAGAGGTTTTAATTAATCAACTAGGATTAATTAATAGACCAAGATAAGATTAAGAATCCATTTGGAGGGGATTTAGAGGGAAATTAATAGGATTTGGAGGAATTCAAAGGGGGATTTAACCAATAAGAATTTTTATTGATTAAATATAAGGTTAAAAATTATTAACTAACTAATAAGTAGTTAATTAAGTGAAAGAGGGTTATAATTAACAAAGTGTCGTTAATTGGCATCTGGAATGGGGGAAACGCTAGTTAATTAATGAAGCATATATAGTTGACAAAAATGATGGGGAATATTAGCTAATAAGAAGGAAATAAATAATTATAATGAAATTAAAGGAAAGAGGATAATTGTTTTAATTTTAGTATTAAAACTACGTAGATGGATTTAGGTGTCTACATTTTCCCCTGTTTGGTGTGGTGTAATGCAAACGACCCCACTTCAAAGATAGTAGAAAGTTGTAGACAATTAAATTTTGAAGGAATGGAAGAAAAATTATTAGAATGAAGGATTCCCCCTCTAGTTTAGATGGGGTAATGGAAGAGGTCGATCCATGATCAAAAAGAAGAATGAAAATAATAGTTGAAACGAGCCTAGTAGGCTAGTGTTCAATTTGATTGATTGGAAAAGAAAACCCTATGTTTCAACAGGTGTAAGACATAAGAGGGGGGAGGGGGGATAAATAAAATCCCTATTTCCCCAAGTGTTATAGAAGAAATTTTTGATAATGATGAAATGGGTTCCGACGGAGCCTAGGTGGCCATTGTTAGAAACCTAAAAATGTGGAAAATGATTGGTAAAAGTTAGATAGAATGAAACTCACACATGGAGATAAAAACATACCAGATGTCTTAAGAGAAGATTTGTATCGTCATATTCCTACATTATCAATGAAACATATGGTCTAGGAGTAATGTTTTATTTAATATAAACATGCAACAAAAGTGTGGAATGACATGAAAACCCATAATACAGATATTTTTGCATTGAAAGGACTGACTCAAAGCAACATACATAACGTAATGAAATATGAGAAAGTAAAAATAAGATCAAAAAAGAAATAAGCACAAACAAATGTACTCAAACAAACAATGTTTAAGATAGTTGTACCAATGTTTTGGTTATCAAGCTTCAATTCCCAAATGTTTGAGTTATACGACAAGGATTAAAAATGACACCCCAAGAAAGGATACATGGAAGGTGAATAAATAGAGGATAGATAATCCCCATGAAAAAGCAATCATGCACTATGAAAATGACCCAAGCAACTGGATGTGCAAGGAATAAATACATAGCAAGAAAACCAACTTTGTTAGTAAGGGAATATCAAAATGATCCACATTTCGTGCATGAGAACAAACGAGAACTAAAGAAAGATATTTGGTAGGATGATTTTCGATATTCAATGACATTGTGTCCTATGAATGTGTAGGATATGTGAATTTTATATTTACCAATTTTGTTGGATTTTTAAAAATTTTACCAATTTTTGGATTTTTTTGAATTTTTACCAATTCTTTTTACCATTTTTCAGATTTTTAACATTTTTATGAATTTTGGTTTTTTGAAATTTTGGGAAGAATTTTATATAAAGAATGATGATGTGTGTGGTACACCAATAAAAATCATTGGGAATTAAAAATATTCCCTAGGGAGAAGAAAAGGTCACCGGGAAGTAAAAATATGCCCTAGTGAGGCAAAAATGCTAGTAAAAATGACCATTTAATAAAAACAATCATCGCGACAGAACACCAGTACATGGCGGGAAGTGTAGTCACTTATTTTCACCAAATTTCCTAGGTGTGTTGACACTTCATTAAAATTGATCTAAATACTCACCCAAAGCGTGCGAAGCTACCAAGTCTTTCCTTTGTGAAATCTCGTCAAGATGTTAGCATGTATATTCATATTTATCATTACCAGATCATGTACTCAAGTGTAAATCATAACATTCACCATTAAACAAACTAGAAAGCATAACAAATCAGATAAGAATTAAGATCATAGTCACCATACAAATTTCATGATCAAAGAAATCATTTAATAGAATCTAACCAAAACTATCCATTGCATTAAGTCATCAAATAACAAAATATGAATACATTATAGTCACTATCACAGAGCCATGCATGCTAGTGAATCAGGGAAGCATAAATCTCATTACATCACATAGTTCAAGGTACCCAAAACAATACAAAAATACATATTTATAGTGGTGGGGACTTTCCCTTCACTTCCCATGCATCTCAAAATAAACTGCATGCCCAAAATAGCCATGTGCTAGTAGCTTCATGCTTTTACAAAGAGACTAATCATATATTAATCTATAAATAAACTCTACTTTAATCCTATTATTAGTGCAGTTTATACATGAACTTTAATCTCCACTTTAGTACCAAAGTAGCTCTTGCTCATCCATAAAGTTTTCTTTCTTTTATCTTTACTTGAGTTGCACTCCAACTTTTTTTTCTATTTTTATCCCCTCCCCTGCAAAATCAGTTAAGTCCTGGTTTTTCCTTTCCTACCTGTGCCCTACTTCAGCTGACACTTGTGCATGCCTAAGTTCCCCACCTATGTGTTAGACTATCTATGTTCCCTCTTAATACTTGGTAAATTTAGCCAACCCAACATTACCCCATACTAATTACATTTCTTCCTTCAAAACGAGGTTTCACAACTTATCTCTCCAAAGGACATAATAATAAAGCATAAGTTATTTCATAATGAATGAATGAATCAAATGACAGAATAACTTGTTTATCTCAATCCTCATCTGGAACCATGAGTTCAAGATACTCCTTATTTATGTCAGCCTCTAACTCGTTCCACTCTCCTAGCCCCTTCTTTTCTTTATCAGGGACATCTCCAAGTACTTTCTCCATTTATTCTAGAGACATGTAATGACTTTTTACTTCAATTCCCTTGTTACTCCAGACAATATTGATATCATTTCATCTATAAAGTCCATTATGCATGTGAATAAAGCCCCTAGCTCCTTTATTTACATCTCATGAGGGTCCCTCGAGGCCTTAAGTGCATTGAAATTGTTCCAAACAAAGTGACCAACTCTTTTTCTCTTCCCAAAGACTCATCCTTTTTGGATGCTACAACCTCATTCTCTTCTTGTAATTTATATGCCTTAAGGATCTTCTCTAGATCCTCAAAATTTTCCAACACCCAATTTGTCTTCTTCAATTCATTTTGTCGTGTTTGGAGTATGACATCATACTCTGTAATCTGGTGTGCTATGATCTTATTAGTCTGTTATTTCTTTTCATTTACTTGTTCCTCATTCTTCTATCATATGGTCACTTCTCCTTGAGCAGAAGATGGATGCAATCTTATAGAAAATGCAAGGCTAAAGGGTAATTCTTATTCATCTGTTAATAAAAAATTGGATGCGCCTCTAAAATGTCACCTCCAATCTCCACGTAAAAGTATAGAATATCCTTCTTTCACTTCTCGCCTTTCTACGCACCTCAATGAGTTTCTCAATTTTCTGTCTTTTTCTAATTATCCTCAAGAAACATCCTAATCGCAACTACTTTATCCAAGTTCCTTCATGCCACTTCTTCTGTCATACTCATCAAGGAATTACAATCCTTGTCATCCGTGAACTCGGTATCCTTAATTGTCATATGGGGTGTTTGCAGAGGTTTCTTCATCCTTTCTTAATGTAATATTCCTCCTTAATGTCAAACACTAGTCATCCATGTGTATTTTCATGCTCTAGGAAAGCTACTTTATAGTGCACATATTTTCACCCTTGGGATCTATCAACTCCCAACCATATAGTTTCTTAGGTGCAAGGGTGCTCGAAACCTCGTAGTAGATGATCATTGAAGGATTTTCAACATACCCCAAATCGGGTGTCTTAAAAATTTCTTATCCCTTACTCCTAACAAACCTCTTTCTTTTGGGGATATGTGTCTATAGACCCATAATTGGGCCTTCACCGGTTTCACCCCCATGTTCACTATAATACTAGCCTAATAGCTGACCAACACTTTGTTCTCTTTATTTATATCCTCCGTGAGGCCTTCCTCCTTACGCTCATCATGAACCTTTGTGTCATTCTGGTATTCTTATTCTTGAAGCTCCTCTCCTCCTTCCACCTCAATTACCAGTTTAGCCAACACGGTGTATGCTACCTCATTTGAAATTTCTTCCTCGATTTGTTCTGGGAACATATTTACACCTTCTCTTATTTTTATCATGTGGGCTTGGTTTGATAGGTAATATCCTTGGTGACCTCCTCAATGGATGAAAGGGTCTAGTGCCGATTGCCATGTGTTCTATTTCTTATCAACACTCTCCTCAATCCTTATTCCACCATGCCCCCTTCCTCTTTCTCGGTCTCCTTGACATTAGTCTAAATTCTTACCCCCTCTTGTTCTTCCTTCATGGGAGGAGTGATCTGATGTGACCTCTTATTACCTACATTTTTTTGCCTTATCATGCTAACATTATCCATATCCTCTTCCTCATCATTAATTTCTTCATCGGATTTGGGAGGAGTGGGCTCATTCTTCTCGCATAGTTTTAATTGTGTGCTTTCTCATGGGTATCTCTCGAAAGCTTAAAATCAGTTTCAATGTACTTCCCATTCACCATTTTGGGCTTAAGGTTGAGGTACACCTTATCTATACCAATTTTTCCAACCACCAAAGTCATAGAATTGATAATAATGTCATCATATATCATTGTCTTGATGTATGTAGACTTACCGGATACACACATGTCTTCCAGAGAGTATGATACTCATAGTTAAATTTATCTGCATCAAATTTCAGCTTGCACACATCTAATTTTTTTTTACAGAGGTTTGGAAGTAGCGTGCAGTGAATGCATAAGGGATCTTTCACTAAGGGATTCATTTTCCATTCTTCATCCCAAAATTTCCAATGCAGTAGTGTTAGAACACCATAAACTCTACCTTTTCATCCACCATGGTAGGTAAGCCCTTGGGAATCTGCCATTCATGTTCAAAGGATTCACACATATGCCTATACCAAAGCTCCAACATTTACTTGTATGGGCTACTCATAGTTCCCTCATAAGTGTATTATGTAAAAATATCAGCCAATAAATTCTTTTCTTCTCGCGAACTTTCGTGTTTTTTCCTTAGGGCCATCTGGGACCCCAATCTCTACAAATATAATAGATAAAATAATAACACCCCAACTTATCTTATCTCCCTTATGTACCTCTTCAATAATAATTTCTGTTATGAATGTAGATAAGTTATACAGTCCCCTCAACCCTTGTTTTTGCAACATGGAGCCACTTATTCTTTACCGAGCCCCAATGCTCCTAGTTATTAAAATTTGTTAGAAGGTGCACGAAAATTTGGAGCACGTGGTCATCTATCTTTTTACTTCCATCGCACACCCCCTTTGTAGTATGAATATTCAACAAAAGTCACTTCTACACCCATTTCATCATCAAAGTCACTATCAAATTTTGTTTCCGAGCTCCGCAATCTAGTGAGTCTCCCAATTAAGGGCGTGATGATGTGCACCCACCTTCTTTCAAAATAAAATATTTCCTCATGGACTCTATACATCAACCACCTAGTAAAGTATCTCTAGTTTTCCAAAATATGGAAACTTGTATATCTGCAAGACTCTAACTTTCTCCAAAGTATTATGTCCAGCGTCATCATAAATTGGTTTATCATCTTCAATTATCAAATTTGTCTTGTTTAATATCTCTTTATTGATACGTTCTTTTTTTTTGGGTGCAAAGTGATTATAGTCACTCACCTTGCTCTTCCAAATGTGGGACTCCCATACATGCCCCATAATGACTCCCTCAGGGTACTGCATCTCAGAGAATCGTTCCTCGGTGCTTCTTCAACCTCTACTGGTTCATTTTTCTTCTTTCCTCTTATCATTTATCTAGGTTCTCTCTTGGGTGCCATTTCAATATTCACAATTTATCCTTGTGGTCTCCTCGCCTTCTATAAGCTCTATGAACTCAAACTCATGTGCCCTAGCTATAATTCTTCCTTTTCAAACCCTAGATCCATGAGACCTTCCTTCTCACGCCTTTTAATTTCTCTAATACTTCACACAAAGAAGATATACAATGGTTATGCTAAAATTAACCTAGTTTTTCTCTCTACATGTATTCACTTGTACTTTGTGCTCGATCACTCTTCAATTCACACTACTCAACTCAAAAACTCAAGCATGCAAGGTAAGAATACACTCATATACACCCCTTTTATATATGTTTCTAACTTTTCCACATTAATTTCTCTCCAGCTACCATAGTACAAAACATTAATCATGATTTTTTTATTTTGTTTATGCTTTTTCACTACTTTCTTCTACACCCTAGTTATAACCTTCTAGCGTGCCTACTACTTCTCACCACATATATCCTTATGCATGCCTCCATGTGCCCAATTAAATAACCCTTTGTGGCTCATACTAAGTAGTTTCCCATGTTGCTACCTACCTTGTGATATAGTGTGTGATCATCCTTATATGTGTGGTCTTCAATCGGAAAAAAATCCTTAAAAACATCTTCATCCCGAGCACCTGTAACACCTTTCTTCTATGTGCACCAATCTTTCAGATGACATTCATATTCCAAACCATATATGTACTTATGTTCCAACCTATACTTGAATATTAGTACAAATAGATTCCTTTTTCCTGTATCAACTCCACCTCACACTAATAATATGTGTGGTCCTCTATGCATGAATTCAAAAGATAATAATTAGCTTCCCGTGCACAAGCGCTTTATTAGAACAAAAACTGAACTAAATTGACAAATCATATCAACGATGAAAGGAAACACATAAAATGGAAATCTAATCTAAGTGGCAATACTTCCTTATTACAAACACCAAGAAGAATTATTTATAGTAGGGCTTCACCTACTCCCATTGAAGTAATCGGGAAATAAAGTGCCATCCAAAGGCCTAATTTAAGTATCTTTGTTACTACAAAATGTCCCAACAAATGCACTTTCAATTTCCCTGGGTGGCGCGTAAACTTGGAATCATATAGAAGGACCATATTTCCCACCTCAATTATTTTTACATATGTTATCATGCCAGCCTTACTCCTCACCTTCTTAGCCTCCGGCTCCATCAAGCAATAACACGCTACTCATCTAACTACATTAGTTTGTCAATGCGCTCCTCAACATCTTTCTCATCAGCTAGTCATCCTACACGCGCAATATGTAAGGAGGGTAATATAAATTCAATATGGAATATAGCCTTTGTACCAAACACCAACTGAAAGGGTGTGGCCTTATTTAACATTTTATAAGTGGTCCTATATGCCAAAAGTACAGTAGATACTTTATCATCCCAATATTTTCTTCCAACATCATAGATTTTTTTCAATGTCTCTGTCTTATAATATTGTTGAAATATTCGGTAGTACCATTAGCTATAGGTGATAGGATGTAGTTTTATTGAGTGCCACCATAAACTCTTCTAACAGGATTGTGATTTTATCATTTAAGAAATGAGAGTCTCCATGACTAGTTAAACTTAATGGACATCCATACCTACGATTATGTTTTCCCATAAAAATCTTGCTACTATGGATTTTTACAGTCCTTTTGTAGTTGCTACTTCTTCCCATAGTGTCGATAGTCTATATAAGTAATGATTTAGTGCACACCAGGCCTACACATGGGTGGTGAAATAGGACCTACAAATTCAATAGCCCACTTTTCAAAATGCTCATCACTTGTAATAGGCTACAACAACATTTCATCTATGTTATCGGGATTTCCAAGATGCCGACAATGATCACATGCTTTGACACATTACTTGGTATCCTTATACAAATTCTCCCACCAAATTCTATCCATCATAATCTTACACATGGTAGCATCACATTCATAGTGACCTCCTGCTATCCCACCATGAGATTCTTCCATAATAGTTATGTGCTCATGCTCTAGAGCACACCAACATAAAAATTCATCATGACAGAACTTGTAAAAATACCCTCAAATTAATTGATAAGGTTTCTTGCATATTGTAAGATGTTTTTTCTCCAAAGTATCCATTCCTTTAAGTGCTTTTCCAAAGGCGCAAAAATATTGCAATATCCTCTAAGTCCAAAGGTGCATGATTTAACACGAAAAGTTGTGCATCCGGAACTATTTCCTCAACGCTCTGCATTTCCTTCCCAGAATTGATCCTTGACAAATGGTTAGGCTCTAAATTTTTTTCATGGTTTCACAACAACTATAAACTCAAACTCCTAAAAAGAAGTATCCACCTACAAATGCACCCTTGTAAAATAAGCTAGTTGACCAAGTAATTATGTGCCATATGATTTGTAAAGAAGATAAATGGTGTTGCCAACAAGTGTCCTCTAAACTTTTTCAGCCTATAGATCATGAAAAATATTCACGCCGAGTTATTGTATAATTTTTCTTTGTTGGTGTAAAATTCTTGATTGTAAATCAGATGGGATGATATACAATTTCTTCTCCTAGTTGCACCAAAACTATGCCAATTTTCATGTCATAGGCATCCACATGAACATGAAAGGGTTTATCCCATAAATTAAATCACATAATAGGGGTAGTGGTCATCCTTTCCTTCAATGTTTCAAATAGTTTCTATTGCACATTGCCCCAATAGAATTTCACTTTAGCCTTCAACAATTCTTTGAAGGGTGCAACACTATTTTCATATCCTTTAATGAATTTCCTATAATACCCTCTATGTCCCATAAATATGTGCACTTTACTTTGATTTTAGGCTCTTTCAAACTAAATATCACATCTAGCTTAGCTAGATCTACCAACACTCATTCTTTACAAATTATATGCCCAAGTAAAGTGTCCAAAGGTGTTGCAAAGATGCATTTTTAATGTTAAGAGATATGCCCAACTACCTACACCTCTCAAACATGAGCCTTATATTTTCACAATGTTAACTAAGCCATAAAATGTCACATCATCTAGATACACTTGTAATAAATTATTAATAAAGTCCTGAAATGCCTCCACAACAATGCGTAATAACACTATTAGCACATTATTTAGTCCAAAGGGCATCACTGTATATGGAAAAATTCCCCACTCGGTGGTGAAAGTTTTATTTTCTTGATCTTCCTTCATGGTACACACTTGATGATAACCTAAAAGCCCATCTATAAAAGATTATATCTCGTACCGAACAAATCCTTTAAGGATATCCTCTCGTGAATTGGGTAGGAAAATGATCAATCACATATGAGGCATTTAATTCTCTATATTCCACATAGATCCTTATCTACCCATCCTTTTTAATATTGATAACCATGGGACTAACCCATTTAGATTATTTAATAGCCTCAATTATTCCAGACTTGAGCATTTTATCAATTTCTTGCTTTACCTTTATGCACAAATTAGGATTCATTTTGTAAGGCCCCTTCCTAACTCGGGAACGAACCTTTTTAAGCTTGATTTTCATATGACCTAAAGAAGAGTGTAATCCATTTAACTCATGATATCCCTATAGAAATAAGTCACGGAAGTCACACAAGAGTTCAATAATCTTAGAAACTTCCTTCTCTAACCAGTAATCACCAATAATGTCCTCTTTAGGCTCTTCCTATGTACCAATGTTAACCTTATTGTTTTCATAGGACCATGATACAAACTTGCCTTTTCATCTACTGTGTCCATCACCTCGCATGTACCTTCAGTGTAGTTAACATCTAGGTTATTATCCTCATCATCATAATCATCTATCATGTACACTAGTTTTCCCATTTCTTTTTCTTTCTAGACGTGGACCATTTCATCTTCATATGTTTCTTCAAGATCTAAGTGTACATATAAATCAAGTTATCCAAACATTTATATCATAAGTTCCTTAAATTTCACACTATCTCAAAAGGTAAGGTGCTTCATAATTTGCAGGATTCATTGACCGGAGGCTTAGTAGAAAAATAATCAAAATTATGAATCATACATGAGGTCATCTCCTACCAATTTTTAGTTTCTCTTGTTAACTCTTCATGAACATACCAAGCACACACATATCTTCTTAAGGTGAAGTAGAAATCATGAACCCATATAAATCAAGTTTGCATATAAATCTAGGTTTCTTCAAGATCTAAGTGCGCATATAAATCAAGTTATCCAAACATTTATATCGTAATTTCCTCAACTTTTGCACTATCTCAAAAGGTAAGGTGCTTCATAATTTGTAGAGATTCATTAACCGGAGGATGAGTAGAAAAATAATAAAAAGTATGAATCATACATGAGGTCATCTCCTACCAATTTTTTATTTCTCTTGTTAACTCTACATGGACATACCAAGCACACACATAGTTGCTTAAGGTGGAGTAGAAATTATGTACCCATTGTGATGGTTGTAAGGCCTCTTGTCCCTCTATCCAAAATATCTCATAATTTTGGAGGTGATGCGAGGAAGGATAATTCCCATTAAATTTGTATATTTTAAAAGGTACATTACTCCTTATGAATACTAGAAAAGGTGATTCTCACTTCTTTCCATTCTATTAAGTTACCTCCACATGTATCCCACCACCGCATTGCTCTACCACATAGATTATATTCCATCATATTTCTTCTATCTCATTAATTCATCTATTGGGCTTCCATGGTGCATAGAAATACATCAGGGTTCCCCTCACTAGTGAACCTAGGTACTTGGTTATACCCAAGCACCTAACCATGCGTGGTCGATCATGTGAGTCACCGTGTTATTAATTTATATCCCAACCACTTCATACATTCCATATAACCAGTTGTCATAAGAAATACTTTTGGTGTCACTAACTAACTGGGCACCATCCAACTACATCACCCCTTCCTTAGATGGCTCGGCTTATCTCGGGGTCTTTGATTGTCTGTGTATATATCTTGTTCAAGTATTCTTTGCTTAAGGGATCAAAATATGGAGTATCCTTTACATCAGTCAAAGTTATAATGATGTGATCTTATTTATTATCAAAGCTTATATACCCCTTATTGAAGCATAAATTTACATTACCTGGTGTAACACTAGGGTCACCCAAGTAGTTCGGGAAGTTATCGCTTCAGCAAGCTCTAATACTTCAAAGTTCACATGAAACTTTGCTCCCTAAATTATAATAGTTGCATCCTTTATTGCTCCAATAAGAATAGCCCTGGTTATGTTAAACTTATATAACACATTCGAAGAAGGCTACAATGATGGTATTCCCATTGAATTTAATTCATCCAATGTGAGTACATTAACCTTTGCACCTCTATCTATAAGAATGTTTTTTCAAAAGCCACCCATCAATAACTGCATTAAGTGTAATTTTCTTGTCAAATTCATGATTATGCGGGGGTAGATTTACGTGGAGTATCTATCTCTCATGCTTAGAACCAGCGCATGGTAAATTTTCTTGAAATCATTATCTCAAAAATGGATGATGTTCTCTGTTGTAACATTCGACCAACATCCTTCAAATCATCTATGTCATTCTCGTGGGAGTTCAATGTTCTTTTCTCGATCCATGATACACGTATTTTGCTTCAAGAATTGAATCTCTCCCTATAGTTTTTAGATGACATCCATAGTTTCTTGGTAAACCTATTTCTGATGTACAGCATCTGAATACTTGACATTTATCACTTATTTATTTGTTATAGTTGGCTTATACTTCAGAGTTTCGCATGCGCGTGTAGCCTCAACATGTGTAGTAACAAAAACTAGTTGTAACTCGGGACTAGATGCTACCTTTGGCATCCATTCATCTTAAAATATTGTACCTTAATCATTCCTACACCCTTGTCTTTCTTGTGATGTTAACTTATGTGTTCATGCAAGTTAGGAAATTATTCAAACTTTTACTTCTTTCGACACCATGAGAAAACCACATTCTATGGGCACTCACACTGATAATGGTCACGAGATCCATAATCATAACAAGTTCATCGAGGAATCCTCATCTACCACCGCCACGACCTAGACCTCTATATCCTCCATGAAATACTTTATTCTTGTTATCATTATTCATGCGCTCTTTATTATGTTGTCCTTCTTATTCCTTAGATCCACTTGCTACACTAGTCTGGTGCACACCGATCTCGATGGCTTCATGAATATGATCAATCAATCTACATTCAATGATATCATGTGTATGGGTTTTGCACATAATACATTACATAGACACATTATTTTGGATCACATGTTGTAAGAGAGTGAATCTACTCGCATCATGGTCCAAATGAAAAATCTTAAAATCTAGCAACATGGTGAGCATCGACTTACGAGGGAACTGTTCTTAGTATTTCCTTTAACCTTGTAATATGTGCACCATATTCCATCTGCGCATCTTATGAGCTGATTTAGCATAGATATTTTCCAACTACTTTTCCATGGCTACAATCTATGCTTCTAAGAATGGACTTAATCCAAAGTGTCCACATTTTAAAGCGCCTCAAAGGTACAGAGATGATTCTAAGGCATCACGTGGATCTACAAAAGTCTTATGAGATAGCGCCATTTTGAAAAGAATAAAAAATATACAAATAAACCACTATGCATGCTGATTGAGATGGATATCATAAGAAAATTTTGAAAATAAAGTTTTAAAATGCACGTCATACTCCCTTACATTCTTAGATAAACCCTGCTTAATGTATTTAATTATGCTAATACTCTTCTACTCAATCTCTGGAATATAGAACTTAGCTAGAAACATAGAGTGTAAAGCATCATAATCCATTGTATTCTGATGTGGGTCATACTTTATATACCATCTATGCTCACACCCTTGAAGAGTGGTAGAAAAATGACTTTGTTTTCTATCTAATGTTGTAATTCCTTTACCATGCCATAGTAGCTCACACTTGTGCACATGTTCTTTTGCATCACCTATGTCCCTATACTCAGGTAAACGAAGGGACATCTTGTAGTAAAATTGATGTGGCTGATGAGGGTGTGAAACTTACCCACCATATCTAGAACCGAGTCCCCGCCAAGATTTCCTCCACCTCCGAACCACCGAGCCTCTTGATCATGATCCTCCCGTAGTGTGCACTAGACTAGTGGATGTACTTCCTTTCATCTCAACCTGTAGTTCTAAACTAAACTCCCACAGTCTACGAAGTTGTAGTACTTCCAAATGTATTCACAATATTTTACACTCCCACACTCTGTCATGATAACGTGCCAAAACAATTACTCCAATTGGGCCCCCAAATAATGATTTCATCTCGTGCTACCATCGGTGTATTTTTTGTCTAATGTACTTCTATATTTAAAGGAAAATGATATCTACCCATAGCTATTGGATTACCTATACTCTCCTACTTCTCATTGACTACTTTTGGAAGTGGAACACCAAACGCAAGGGCTAGGTCACTGGTGGGATCAAATGTGTTATTTCAGTCCTCAATATTTCATCCTCTCGATGTGCTCTAATCTAAAGATAGGATATTCTCTACTGCGTTTTCCTAAGTGTGGGAGATATTGAAGCTCCAACTCCATGTATTCCACGTGATGTTCAAATACTTCATGAGAAATCTACATCCACAACTTCATAAAATCCTCAACATCACGATTCTTCACCAATTCCCTCTCCTATGCTTCAAGATACTTGAGCCACCTTTCCTCTCTCTATATTTCTACCACCATGTCTACATCTTTCACCAAACCTTCTCCTACCCTATGCACCGTGGTGAGTTTAGCTAGTCATAGGTAGTTGTTATAAACTCAATACCACTTTCAATATATTAATTTCCAAAGGAATAATGTGCAAGTAAGACCCTCTGGGCTCACACAATAAATCAAACTCAACAAATTATAGACAAGAATATGTATAGATAGTGTACTCCAAAGTATAACTATGCAATACCCCAACCCAACAATGATCTACATCATGAGTCCAATCTTTATTTGCATCAAAAAAATTCTAGTAATCTTGTTGTGTCCAAACCCTTGGCATGTATCCCCATATTTTCTTTGATGTGTATGTTGATAACCACTCGTATAATAATATTGCAAAATATTGAAAAACCTATTATAGAGCTCATGATATAGATGATATTTTACCCATTTACGTGCATTGAAATCAGATCTAGAACCATATCTCTGTGCAAATTGATCTTATTCATCTTCAACCTAACTTTCAATGCTCTCTAGACTCAATCGATCCGACATCTACATGCAACATCCTAAAAATAGTTTTAAAAGAGGTCCGACAATGGAACCAATATTTAGTCACTTATTTTCACCAAATTTCCTAGGCGTATTAATACTTCATTAAAAAAGATCAGGATACTCACGCAAAGTGTGTGAAGCTACCAAGTCCCTCATTTTTGAAATTTTTGAAGATGTTCACATGCAGATGCATATTTATCATTACCATATCATGTACTCAAGTGTAAAACATAACAATCACCATTACAAAAATGTTAAAACCTAAAATTGACTAAGTCCTGAGGTAGAGAAAGAGCACACACGTGTAGGGAAAGTAAGGTAGAAAATTTCTCAAGGAAAGGCATGCGGGAGAAAATTTTAGCGTGTGGAGGTAGGAAAGGGTTTGGGGACTAAGCCACATTTCTAAGGTGACGTCGCAGAAAAAACACATGAAGGCTCGAGTAGGCATGATGAGTGGATAAGGTGCCAGCTTGGAGTCTTGGAGCTCAAGGAAAGAATATTCCACAAAGGGAATATTCCAAAGGAGGATCATTATAATTAGTGGAGGATTTTGCAAGTTGGCATAACACTCAATCATGGAGGACCACATTTCCTCCTCACATGCGATCTACTTATGGGTGAAACTAGCGGTGAAGAAAGGATTCATATTTTATTTAAGGGGGGTTTAGAGGTAAGAAAGTGCTGCAAGAATGGTATGGGTTGTGATGATAGGAGATGTCATTGATGTTGTAGGTTTTTTCTACTATTAGTGCTAGAGAGAGGCTAGGAAAGGATGATGCTATGTATGGATGTAGGCGCTCGGGTCTGAAACTAGAGCTGAGATGGAAGAACATAGCTAGGGTTCTCTGTGCAGAGTAATTTTTAGGGTTGGGATGTTATTCCTTGATGTATATGGTTTGATATGACCCTTTTTGATGTAATATGGCTACTGTAAATGATTATAATCAATATATAAGGATTTGTTCCAAATATATGTGTTTATGGACCAAACCCTAGTATGTTTTCATGTTGTTCATGGTTCAAATCTGATTCTATTATGTCGTTGTGATGTTTATGTATATATCATGATGGAATTTTGCTAAGAACTATTTCCACTACCAATTTATTAGATTACATGTATGTTTCCATTTGGAAAAACATTCTTCCATTAATGGTGAAGCATTATCACAAGGATCACAAAAAGGAGGGGCTTAGAACCCATGTGTGCCTTTGGTAAGCATGTAACACTTGGGTGATAGGCCGGTGCACTTGGGGGTTAAAAGAGAGATTAGAGGGTAGAGGTAAATGAGACTACATTTTGGTTCTATTGTTGGGACCTCTTTTGAAGTTGTTGTAAGAATGGTGTGTGATGATAAAATGCTTGACCTTGGATAGCATCGAGGATTGGCTTAAAAACATGGAGGATGATTTTTCTCGGTGATTTAAAAATGGATCTATGTTTGATGCACATAAATGGGTGGAGGAGAACTGCATCATGAGCTCTATGAGACATTATTTTGTTATTTCCCAGTAGAGTTATATGAATGGCTCTTAACATATGAATCAAAGACAAGTTGGTATTATAGACCTCAAGTTTGGACCTAGGAAGAATATTAGTGGTTGTAGGATATTGATCTTACCTGGACTCATGTTGTTGATCACTGGTGGAAAGGTGTGATGACCAACTATACATTGGAATATGTTATCTCTACGTATTGTTTCCTAGAGATTGATGAGTTTGACTTCTTAAGGGAGCCAAGAGGATCATTCTTACGTGTTATACCATTAGTCATCAAGATCCTCATGGCACGGGGTATAGAAGATAGTGTGGTGGAGATGGCGGACCTTGTGGTGGAAGTAGAGAGAGGGGAGGTAGCTAAAGTAAAATGAAGCGTGAGAAAGGGATTTGGAAAGACAAAGTGAATTTTCTAGTGTGATGGACTTATAGAAGTAAATGTTGTGGGAAGGATTTTAGGTTCGTGCAAAGGGCATGGAACTTGAGTAGTCTACACTACCCCATCTTGGAAAGTGTGGGAGAGAAACCCCTCATCTTTTAGAGAGAGTTCATTGTGTGAAGTAAGAAGAATAATTTTTGGCATGCATATTTACCCACATAGTGACCAGATGCTTACGCTTAGTTTTCTAGTTCTTGAGGTAAGTTTTGTTCCAGTTGGCATTGGTCTTGGTAGTCAGACAACACCTAGGAGGTATAATTTTTAATTTAGTACATTTATGGCCACATAGAATTTTCTTGTGTTTAGAGGCATATTTTCTAGAACATCATTTGAGAAAATTTGGGTTACACAAAGTTTAGGCATCACATCTGGAAGCGGTTTGACATCATAGACTGTCAGCGTGTAGTTTAACATGATAGTAGGGACTCAGGTTACAACTACTTCATGAACCTTACCTACTATGGGAGGAGGATTAGGTGGGTCTAAGGGTATAGGAGCTAGTGGATCTAGTGGGTCTGGTGGTGGAGGCAACACAAAATAAAATCAAGGTCTTGGATCTTGTCAACAAGGCTCTCAACAACTATTTTATGAGATGTATCTCCACTTAACTCGACTACAAAGGTGTTGAGGATTGTACAAATCATGTCCATAAATGTGAATTGTTATGGAGTGCTAAGGGGATCACTACCATAGAGTGAAAAGAAATTATGTTTGTAAATACATTGCAAGGGCACGCATAGCTGATACTAGAAGTATGACCCCTATTATATGGTAGTGGATTATACCATGTTATGTAATTAATTCTTGGCAGAGTTCCACATTCTTGAATTTGAATAGAAGAGCATCAACACATTGAAGGAAATCCAACAAGGTATGGCAAGTGAGCATACTTGGTATATGACATGCATTTTAAAACTCTCCCATCAAATTCATCCTATGTAATCCATTTGTCCCAGTAATGCAAAATGGTTCTTTAGGGGATTGATCATGCCCTTCAGGAGAGCCCTTTCAAAAAAAAATAATGGGTCGTGTGAGGTGTTGGAGGCTGTTTTACTTTCTGAGGCCATGGGGAGTGTTGACACTGCTGTGTGAGTCAATTTTTGGAATCTCAAATTGCTTCCATCGCTAAATAAGTTGAGAATATGTCTACGAATTTGTCTCATGAAACACATGGTGGAATTTTGTGCAAAAATTGTGAAATGGAGGGGCACACGAAGGATAGTTTCCCTCGAAGCTTAGTATGCATCATATTATTAGATTTTGAGATCTATCATAGAGATCATGATCCTAGTAGATGTCCTTTGTTGCAGTGCACTTCAGAAAAATGTGTCCTCTTATTGTAAAATTTTCACATCCACTACTCACGATACGAAGGAATATTGATTGGTAGACCAAATCCATGACGCCAATGATCTTGGTGTGTGCCATACTATCACCTGGGAATAGATCTAAGGTTGAGGATCATCGGTATGAAGGGAATATGGATGGATAATGTCAAGGAAGAGGTTTTCACAGAGGCTTCAGAGGCTATAACAGTCATGGAGGATGAGGTGACTTTCCTGTGGGACTTGTTACAATTTTGGATCGACTAAACACTACAATCACTCATGGTGCGGGAAGAAGCACAACTATGAATAATTACCATAGTTTTTTGACCACATGAACAAGAACTAGAAGAAGGAAAAATGCAGAAGGATGGTGAGTGTAAAGAGGACTAACCCACCATGGATGTCAAGGGTAGCGCTTAACTACGAGATAGAGCTTCTTTTGGTCACTACACGTGGTGAGGATGCATGCGCCGAGAGGTGAAAAATAGAGACCATTTATCACAATGGAAGAAGTGTTGCATAGGCATTATCCTAATCCTATCCACTAGAATGAGGTGTACCGAAACCATGAAGGTGATTAGGAGTTTGCAAGGAGAAATCCAGTGTCTGAAGGAGAAATCGTGTAAGTTGGAGCAGAAGAAGAGCACTGAGGTTCCTCAGAGGATATGGATGAGGTTAGGGAGGGGCATTGGATGCTTCTATATGAGAAAATTATTCCTCTATTGGGAGAATGGCTGAGAGGAAAGGTATTGAGTGCTAGAGGAGAGTGTGAGAGACAAGTCCTACATGCTAACCTACCCCCTCACAACATTGATTATGATAAGGAGATCACACTGAATGCAGTTGTTGATGGGTGGATCCTGAGTAATATATTGATTGACATAGACATGGAGGTCAATGTCCTTACTCTAGATGCATGGAATCAAATGGGAAGGCCCCCATTGCAGCCATCTTCAAATGTGATGTACATGGCTAATAGGAAAAAGGCCATGCCTCTTAGAGTGTTGAAGGGTGCATCCATAACTATTCAAGGGGAAAATTTTACTAGAGATTTTGAAGTTCTAGAGATTTCTGAGGCTGATAGTTTCCCAAAATTTCTTGGGTGCCCTTAGTGTTACACAAATAACACCAACTTGCACTTCAATAAGGGGTACATCAGCTTTGAGAACAAGAAGGAGTGCATGATTATCCCACAAATTGATGGAAGGTCTGCGCCTTATGTGGAACCCTTAGGAGAAGAGGACCTAGATAGAATCTATGTATGCACCATCAGGGACCCCGATGTCATTCATCCATCAAAGGAAGGATCCATTCAGTGGGAAGATGCTCAGTCTATAAGTGACACAACTAGTATTGTGTGCAATAATTTGACGATTGAGACATACAAGCTAGTTGGAAGGCATCTAAAGGATATTGAGACTCGAGTTGTTAGAGCACACTCAGTGAGGTGCTTAAGAGGAAGGAAGTTACCATGATAGACTAAGAAGGGAAACCTTGATGTCTTTCTACATGAAATGGAGATCTAGTGGAAGTGTCAAGTGGAGAGATGGAATATATTTACCTATACCTTGTGCGGAACAATGAAATTTTGGTGAGCGACCCATCTAAAAATCTTTTAGAATGACGTGAGATGAGAATATCCCTCTCTATAAGGTTTATCTGAAGAAATACACCATCTAACTTGGAGGATATTTTTTTCTTCCTATGGATGGGTGTGGCACCAAAAGGAATGAAGGCCTTGGAGAAAAAGTAGTTAGCTATATGCATCCCACCCTATATGTTGACCGGATGATAATTGTACAAGTTATGTAGAGATGAGGTCTTGCACTAATGTGGGAAAGAGAATGAATATGATGTAATCATGGAAGAAGCTCATGATGGCATTGTAGGAGGTCACTATGCTGGGAATATGACCATGCACAAGATTATATTGGTAAGCCTTTGGTGGGAAACAATTTATAAGGATTGTATAGAGTATTACAAGGCCTGTGATCATTTCCAACACCTTGGTAAACTAGGGTGAAGAGATGAAATGCCATTAATACCTATTGCTAGTGTAGAACCATTTGAAAAGTATGAAATTTACTTCATGGGCCCTATTTCCCCATCGACACACAAGACATGTTCACGTTATATTATGTTACAAGGTGGGTAGAAGTGGCACCTACAAAGGATTGCATGACAACTACATTAGCTAGGTTCTTATGGGAGAACATAATCAATAGGTATAGATTTCTGTTGAGCTTAATGAGTGATATGGGTATGCATTTCTTAAATGAGACTATTCAAATTTTATTGGCAGAGTTCATGGTGGCGCATCATAAAACTACCCCTTATCACCCTCAAGATAATTAAAATGTTGAGGCCTTTAACAAGATATTAAACCACACATTAACAAAGATTTGTGATGTTGGAAGAAGATACTGGGATGATGAAGTCTCTACAGTGTTATGGGCATATAGAATAACTTATAAGTGATTGAACAAGGCCATACCCTTTCAATTGATGTTTGGCAAGGAGGAAGGTCTACCTATGGAGTTCATGTTTCCGTCTCTGCATATTACATGTGTAGGAGGATTATCGATTAACAAGAATTAGAGGAGCACATTGATAAACTTATGGAGTTAGATGAGAGGTGTTCCATTGCCAAATGGAGTCAGAAGATGGAGAAACCATGACAGAAGGCATGCCATGATCATCATATTAAAAATAAGAATTTTGAGGTTGTTCAGATGGTCTTGTTATATGATTCTATGTTTTTGTGCCACTCAAGGAAGCTCAAGGTGAATTGGTTGGGACCATATCCTATCACTTATATACTTGATTCAGGTGCTTTCCAGTCTACAAGCACTGGATGGAACAATGTTTCCTAGTAATTTTAATAGGATTAGGTTGAAGCCCTACTATAAATAAGTCTTCAGTGTGTTTATAAATAAGGAAGTATTGGCATGTAGCTTAGGATTTCCCTTAATATAGTTTCCTTTCTATGTGTTTCCCTTATTTTCCACTTTTACTTGTCTTTCCATTTTGTTGTGGGCACGTTTGCACGCCAAGTAGCTAGTTAATTTTTGAAAGGGTTTTTATGCACAGAGGACCACACATCTATTTAGTGTGGGGTGGAAGGTGTCAAAGGAGAGTCTCTGTGAAGATTTTGGTAAGAAGAAAGTGTTGAAAATGATGTGGATTGGTGGCCCAAGTGGAAAAATCGAGAATATCATAAGGTCATAAGAGTGCGCATAGTAGAAGTGTATATGGGTAGAGATTGGTGTCAAAATGATTTATGAAAACCACGTACAAGGATAAAATCACAGAACAACATGAGGTAGGCAAAGTGACAAGGACTAGGTTTGATTGATGTAGTCTTATGCACAGAAGGTTGCGGGGGTTTTGCATAGGATTGAGCATAGAGGAAAATCACCAAAAAATGCATAGAAGGATGCCATTGGATAAATCTGACTTTAATGTGGTTATATGTTGGTAGGTGGCATGGGAGTTTGTTAAATCAAAAATCTATAAATAGAAGGTCGAGGTAAGTTATTTATTTTTACCTTGCATTTGTGGACATTTGCATGTAGCGGAATATTTAGCAAAGTTGTGAAGCAAAGTGGAAAGGGAGTACATAGGCGTGAGTGGAGGAGTTAGTTTGGTGGATTCGTGTGGTTTTTACATTGTCTTGTGGAAGTAAATTTTTCCAAGTCAGGGTTTGTAGAGATAGAGCATGGGTCTTAGATGAATTTTGTAGAGGATTGAAATTTAGGGATTGAATAGAGTTAAGGAAAGAATAAAGGAAGAACTAACAAATACTTGGATGAGAAAAAATGGTACAAGGAAGGGATCAAACACTTCACTTAAGAAGGGAAAAGGTAAGGGAAAACCAGTTGCATCAACTAGTTTCAATGAAGAGTGGTACGTGGAGATGCAGTACCCTGATGACATTCTATTGGGGATGGAATGGGTGTCTCACATGTGGAAGATGGCTATAAGAAATTACAACCATAGGAAGAGCACTATGGAGAAGGAAATGGCATTGGAGTTAGTTCACCTGATAGGAGAGAGGACACAAGATGATAAGCATGTTTATGATGACTCGGTGAAAACCACATTGGAGAAGGCTGGACTCTTACAACTCTATGAGTTTCCATATTTTGGTAAACTTGACAGGTTGTACCAATGGTTGATGTCGCACATACATGAGGATTATTTTTACTTTGTGGGAAGGATAATGTGCTTGACTTCCCATTTGATTTCTAAGTATACTGGACTTATATGCATGGGAGAGTAGTTGGATAATGAATTTAGTGACAAGGATGTAGTCAAGGAAACAACCACATAGTATGAGTATAAGAAGGGTTTGTGCTACTTTGATATTAACAAGATCACCAACCCAATTATGAGGATGGTTGCATACTTTCTAACCAAGGTGAATGGATAAGAGCGTTGGACGTAAGTGGATAAGAGGTGGTTGAATATTTAAAGTAATATTTTAGGAGAAGAATAAGAATAACATGATGAGAATGGGAAAAATAATTTTAGAGTTTGAGAAGAAGTCTAAGGTGATCAAAGGCCTAAGGGTATTGATTAAAAATAAGGTGAAATAATTATATCCCTAGGTCACTCGTAGGATGGATGCCCTAAGAGAAATTAGAAATAATATGGAAAAAAATTATTAATACACTAAAGTATAAGGGAGAGGAGTTAGTAATTTGATAAATTTGATGCATTGATAAGGGATTTGTTTCAACAAGCATAGAATGAGGTGGATTCCTGGAGTAAGATTGAATCAGGATTGAATAAAGACTTCCTAATTTTTCTTCAGAAGTGATGGAATTATTTCATTATTTAGCACAAGACGGAAGTAGATTATTCTTTCCTCCCATTCTTTATTCATTTTAGAAGATCAATTTGTTTCTGAGGATTGATAAAAATTTAGTGTGGGGTGATGTTAGACCCTAAAATTGACTAAGTCCCGAGGTAGAGGAAGAGTATGCACGAATGCTCAAGGAAAGGCGCATGGGATAAAATGTTAGCACATGGAAGAAGGAAAGGTTTTGGGGACTTAGCTACATTTCTAAGGTGGTATCGCAGGAAAACATGTGAAGGCTTGAGTAGGTGTGATGAGTGGATAAGGTTCCAACCTAGAGTCTTAGAGCTCAAGGAAAGAATATTCCATGAAGGGAATATTCCAAAGGAGGATCATTATAGTTAGTGGAGGATTTTACAAGATGGCATAACACTTGATCATGGAGGACCACATTTCCACCTAGCATGTGATCTGCTCATGGGTGAAACTATGGTGGTGAAGGAAGGATCTAGATTCTATTTAAGGGAGTGCTTGGGTCTGAAATAAGGGGGGTTTTAGAGGAAATGAAGTGCTACAAGAATGTTGTGGGTTGTGATGTTGGGAGCTGCCATTATTGTTGTAGGTTGTTGTTTTGTTAGTGTTAGAGAGAGGCTAGGAAAGGATGATGTTATGCATGGATGTAGGTGCTTGGGTCTGAAACCAGAGCTGAGATGGAAGAACATAGCTAGGGTTCTCTGTAGAGTAATTTTGTAGGGTTGGGATGTTATTCCTTGATGTATATGGTCTGATATGACCCTTTTTGATGTAATATGGCTATTGTAAATGATTATAATCAATATATGAGGCTTTTTTCCAAATATTTGTGTTTATGGACCAAACCCTAGTATGTTTTCATGTTGTTCATGGTTCAGATCTGATTCTGTTATGCTATTGTGATGTTTAGTTCTAGCTCATGGTGCATTTGTGTTTAGAACTAGTTCCACTACCTCTTTATTAGATTACATACATGTTTCTATTTGATAAACCATTCTTCTATTAATGGCGAAGCATTCTCACAAGGCTCACATAAAGGAGGGGGATCCGTGCCCAAGCATGCCTCAGTTGAGTTCCCAACACTTGGGTGATAGGCTAACGGGCTTGGGGGTTAAATGAGAGATTAGAGGGTAGAGGTAAATGAGACTACAACAAACCAGAAAACATAACAGATCAGATAAGAATTAAGATCAGATTCACCATACAAGTACCATGATTAAAGATATCAATTACTAGAATCCAACCACAACTATCCATTACATTAAGTCATTAAATAACAAAATTTGAATACATTACAATCACTATCACAGAGCCATGCGCACTAGTAAATCAGGGAAGCATAACTCTCATTACATCACACAATTCATAGTCCCTAAAACAATACGAGAAAAATACATATTTATAGGGGTGGGGACTTTCCCTTCACCACCCATGCATCTCAAAATAGATTACATGCCCAAAATAGCCATGCACTAGTAGTTGCATGCTTTTACAAAGAGGCTAATAATAGATTAATCTATAAATAAAATCTACTTTAATCCTATTATTAGCGTGGTATATGCATGACCTTTGATCTCCACTTGATCCCAAAATAGCTCTTGCTTATTTGTGAAGTCTTCTTGCTTTTATCTTTACTTGAGCCACACTCCAACCACTTTTCCTATTTTTAGCCCGTGTCATGCAAAATCAGCTAAGTCCTGGTTTTTCCTTTCCTAGGCATGCCCTACTTCAACTAACACTTACACAATCCTATGTTCCCCACGGGCACCTTACTATTTAGCGCACCCTCTCAATACTTAGAAATTTTTTCCAACCCAATAGGAAGAAAACAAAGGAATAAGTTAGTAAATTGGTCCCGAGGAGGTAAGAAAAATAATAATTAGGGCTAGGAGGGTATAAATAGCAGGGTGGGAGGGTGAAATCCATTGTGACCCATTTGTGCTAGTATAATCTATTTCCTTTTTGAGATATTTTTGCTCTGATTTCTAAGAGAGATGGCATGAATCTAGGACCACAAAAATCATGTTGACTGAGTTCGAGAGTACGAGAGGCTTCCAACAAATGGTGCCTCGATAAGTAACACAATTTTTAAAATTTGAGTGCATTTATTACTCTTTTTTATCTTTATAAATTAGTCGGTTAACACTCATGCATGCATTCAAGTGTGTTAGCATGGCCTCATATATGCTAGCATGAATATCATGTGCTAGCATGAAACTAATGGCATGAGCATTAACCTATTTTTTCATCAGGTCATCTCACACGCTACCATGAAAGTAGGAGCACGAGCGTTAGAATAGGTGTTCTAGCGTGTAAACAAGGGCGTGATTATTATAATCTACATGCTAACATGAAATGTGATAGTGTGTGAATACATGCACTAGCATATCCTAAGGTGCATTAGTGTTAAAGGAGATGCGCTAGGGTAGAAGGAAGTGTGCTAGTGCAGATTCCTTCCTTTTAGAAGATATTAAGAAAATTTAGAATATTTTGAGAAGTGATTAGAAAAATGTAAGAGTTATTAGAAAACTTTAGAAGATGATTTATAAGAAAGGATTTTATTTTTTTCTGTTTTGGGTGATCTGCAAGAAATACCATGGAATTTGGATGTGTGGGAGCATCATAGATATCTACAGAATTCGATATGACCTTCACCTAAAGTGAGTAGAGAGGTTCGATTTCCATGTTTGAGGGGACATGCCTGTTGTAAATTGTATAGTTTTTGTAGATTAGGAAAGATCATATCCTACTAATTGCCTTAATATATATATATATATATATGACATAAGAAGATCTAGACTTTTCGGCCTCCTACCTGGAGAGATGACCATGACTCTTGAGGACGTTTATCAAATTCTTAGAGTTATGATACAAGGTAGTGTGGTTATATATGATGGGCACCATGACCGGATTATAGGACACATTTGGGATTTGTTCCTCCGAGAGGACATACCCAAAGAGGGTGTGGTACTACACTTATATAGATGTTTTGAGAGCAATAGGATTACATAGATTCCTATTTACCTTATGGCTCTTATCGGTGAATACTTGTTTCCTAATAAGACCAATATACATTTCCATCTTGGCTTGATAGGAGTTATACACTAATTGATGGATGGAGAGGTCTTTTATTGGGTTTAGTGCATATTGACCCACTTATACAGGGGAGTTTCATTTGATAACCTAAAGAGGGATGAGGAACTTGATTCCTACTAACCTTCTTCAAATGGGCATGAGATCATATTTCTATTGGGCACCAACATGGTTTTTAATGAGCTAGAAATCTAGATGAGCCATCATGTAGAGGTTGGGAGCCGGTGGGTGTCAATGTGAGGAGTCAAATAGGAGATACTTCCTACTACAGGAGAAATTTTGATGATCTTTAGTTACGATGGTGACTTGGAGGCCATACAATTTATATCACTGGTGCAGATATTTCATAGAGTTGAGCATTGCAGAGGTTGACCATTATTTGATAGGAAACCTAGTCATATTTTAGAGTGGTACAGAGTCGACAGAGTGCACCAGCGAGTTTGGTGTCACTCAAGGGATCTCGAGAAGATGAGATATGGTATGCACGTGTAACACGTGAGACATTTGATTTCGGTCCACATATCGAACTAGAATAACATGGGTGATTTTTCATGGTGTTGTCCCATATGTATGGGATGCACATGAACATATTGTTGATCTTGGGATGAAAACATAATATCTAGTATGGTACGTGACTATGATGATGTGGTGGATCACCATTTCACAAGAATCCATCACAACAAGCATAATACTAAAAACAACATGATTTAGGGGTCAGCCATTGCAAAATAAAGCCGAATTAGGCCAAGAGGAGGCCAAGGCCCTAGAGGCATAGGGCTAGGTATAGGCACAAATTTCACCGGTATAGGCACATGGACAGGTGCAAACTCAGGTACAACAAGCTCCATAGGTACCTCCCCAAGTATAGGTACCAATGATACAATAAGTACCAGTCATTAAACAAGTTTATGTATAGGTGGAAAAGGGCCATTAATACAACACATGTAATTACATATCTTGACATACATGAACAAAAGAATCAATAACTTGCCTAATCACTTCTTTCAATGTCACTACACTACTTTTAACAAAGATATCATAACTTGTAACTTCCTTCTTCAAGAACAACCTATGACCAACAAGACAACAACTTAGATTTTACTTAAATAGATCAACCAACAGAACTCAAATGAAAAAATTTGATACATACCTTGACATGATGACATGAATCCCTATTATTACCCTTTCTTCATGACTTCTTGGAGTAAATGAGTCCATTTTCTTTCCCCCTTTCAAGATTATTGACCATTTAAGGTCTTCTAGGTGTTGAGATTACTCCCAGCCTTTCCCTTAGATACTAGAAGGTATGATTTGAAATAGGATTTCTCATGATATTAGTTACTTATTCCTTAGTATATACATGCTCTAAATTGATGCATTGCTTGCTTACTTGATCTCTCAAGAAGTGATACTTAATTGGGATGTGCTTAATTTTAGAATTCAATACTAGATTCCTAGACACACTGATGACACTAGTACTATAGAAAAGATAGGTGTATGACCAACACAATTTACCTTGTATTATTCCAAATTTTATCTCATCCACGTGACTTGACCAAAAAATTGTGAAACAACAATATACTCAACTTCAAATGTTGAAAGAGCCACAAGAGATTGTTTCTTGTTGAACACATGTGCATTGGTGTTTTCATTGATATCATGTGGCATTGATATAAAAGGTGTGAGTGGTGAAGTGAGGCTCATTTTAGGGACATGAAGGTTGATTGGTAGTGCCTTATTAGGTTCATAGAGAATTTGAGATGGTTTAGAGATGAATTCAGGATGGTCGATGAGGTAGGAGACCACTAGAGGTATGGATATGGTTGGTAAGCTTGGAAAGGTGTTCTATAATTCATACATGATTATTCTAGCATATTCAAGAGCCTTTGGAATGAGCAACATGTCAAATGTTGGGATTCATAATTATAACTAGTTCATTTATGCCTAGTTCTATAGCCTAATGAGGTGTAATATCTTAACGAAAGTCATGACAATACTATGTAAGCATGGGAAGAGCCTAAGAACACTTCTTAGGGCATGTATCAACATCTACAAGGTTTAATTTATCGCTTGGAAGAAAAATTCACGTTCTCACCAAACCGGCCTTAAGAACTAGTAGTGGAAGCTGAGGTAAATTATATTTTTATGAGTTGTAATGGAATATTTTTGACTAAAAAAACCATTTATCATGTAAAGGGGTGTGTTTTAGTGCTTCATTTCAAGTTTCATCAAGTTTTGAAAAATATTGTGAAATTTATGCAAGTTTTACTAAAATATGTTTATTGAGGAATGTAATATGAGAACCGTGGCTTCTTAGTATCAAAACTATTATTTATCCTTCTTGAGATAAATCATATAAGGAATTTTTGAAGAGAACTTCAATCCCGATATTTTGCAAAATCTTTGAGGGAAATTGGACAAGAACAAAGAAGTTGTGATCATTTTTCTAACAAGGTTTCTATCCCCTCAAGCCTCCTTCTTGAAGTGATAAGCAAAAATGACTTATTTGGCCTCAAAATCTATTGTAAATTTCATGAGAACCCCTCAAAATTTTGTAAGTCATCTTCTAAGTAAAAATGATGGAATTGGTAATCTCATGGGTGACTACTCCTTATAGGTATGAATTTGTAGTGCAAAGTTGAAGGTGTGAAACCGAATCCCCTATTGTTGAGAAGATATGGCCAATGGGAGATATTCCTAGAATTTTATAAGGATATTTGAGTCAAATACATCTAGCTAAAGATCAATACTACTCTTTTTAGTGATACAAAGTTGTGGTTTAGATTTTTTCTTGATTTCCTTGCATAAACATTGTCAAGATAAATGTGCTATGGATTATGTTTACAAACTTTCTCTTTACAAGCTCCTTGCTCAAGTTGATGGATGGTGTGATCATATTTCTCTTCAAAATGATTATTCCAAAGGTGGAAAATGAATATAGTAATGATTGCATGAAGTTTACAAATCCTAACTGTACTATTCTCGTTGTAGGAAAATAGTTGTTTTAGGACTGAAATGTCTTCTTCTCATGCCATGTTTGGATCAATTGAGGATGTAAATCAAGGTTATCAGGTGCATCCACTGTTAACCTTTTCAAATGACATGTTCTTAGTGTCAAATCTAGTGTATCTCCTGAAAAAATAAGTCTGTTTTTATTTTGATAGCCTCAAGAAACCGTAATCCTTCGAAATCATGAAGATACTTTCTAACAAATACATATGAAAGCTTGAAAACTGTAGTAAGGCCATTTCTTCAAAATGATCACACAATTTTCTTGACACAAAAATTAAGGAAAGAGTGTTAAAAAGGGTTAAAATAGTGAGTGAGGGTTTAGAGCTCAAAATCATGGTTGAAGCAGGATTTCTCTATCTCTTAGAGATTTTGACACATTATCAACAAATGATGACATATCATAAAGTTCTTGACCGTGATTAGCTTCCATAAGATTTATTTTTCTCTTTAACTCAGATATAAGAGCTTGAGAAATATCATACTTATTTTTCAACATTAATTATTCTAATTGACCCATGCTTGTGTCTTTAGGATCATCTCCAAGCTATTAAGCTCAATCTAAGATGACCACACTCTGATACCAATTGTTGAAAACTAGGACACTGAGAGGGGGTGAATCATTTTCTATTCAAACTTTAACAAACTATTCAGTTCACTTCAATTGTTACCATGAAACCAAACAATCATTCTCAAGCAATAAAAATGAGAGAGAGCACACAAAGATAGGATTTAATGTGGGAAACCCAAAATAGGAAAAACCCACTAAAACCAAGAACTAGGCTTAGGACAAGAATGTCTTGTATCTGTTACATTGATTTCAAAGTTGAGCTACTACTCAACATGGAGCTGTAACTCCAAGATTCAACCAAGCTGCTACTCAATCTTTGACAAGATTCAACTTTCTTGGAAGCTTCAACTGCTAAGTATCAATCAAGCTTCAACTCATAAGGAAACAACTACTCCCTCCTGCTAAGCTAAAAGTTAGACTTTTTCAAAGTTTTGATCACTCTTGGTTTGTTGTCTCACACAACTTATGGTGACTACTAAATTATCTCATCCTCTTCTACTCTATTTTCTCTATTTCATCTCTCCACTCATTCTTCAATTTTTCCAAGATCATCATACACAACTTCTCTGTCAAACACAATTTTTCATGTTTTTCTCTACTTTAGAATTCTCCACAATCACCTATTTCCTCTTTAACTCACACATTTGATATTAAAATTATAAGTATTAATATGCATACTTGATCATTCTCTCTTCTTCATTTGAATGAAACTCTCGTTTCACTTTTCTCACATAGTCACCTATCTTCCTTATGTAATTTTCAGTAGAAAACTTCAAAAATTCAACAATTTCTCCTTTCTTCATTCATTTATCTACTTAATTTAGGCCCTTAAGTATGTTTTTACACATTGAGTTATGCTTTATATATTCATGAAGATAATATGCACTCCTTTCTATTTAACTCCAGTGTAGATTTGAATTCATAGGATTTACCTCAAAAACATATATCTTTCTTTGAGAACACAACAATATCTTCCAAGTTTTTGTACATATCAGCAACCCCTACTACCTTCAACATTCATAACAAGTTATAAGATTTATTTTTATAGATAATGAGACATCAACATCTCACCCTTTAACCTCCACTTCAAGGATCACTATCCGACTTAGCTTCTTCTCGGTCATTAAATAAAAAAATTCTAACACCTTCGCATGAAAATTTCCAAGTAAATAATTACATGCAACTAACATGACACAAATTTTTAACTTATCATGTTAGGACTCTTCACTTTTTCAACTAAATGGTTCAATTACGGGAAGAGAAATAAGGTTTATTGTAATTGTTTTTTCATCTCATAAGAACATCTAACACACTTATGATGTACATTCATAACTTTTTCACTCTTCCAAGATTCTTTATGTTCAACTGATAAGAGATGTAGTTTCTTGATCTCCTGTCACTCTTTAATGTCAAGTATATATTTCATTTTTCTCTAAAAATTGTCTTGTAACATAAGCTTTGAATTTCCAAATATTCCTTGTTGAGTAAAGAACATTTTTAGTTAATCAAGAGATCAAATATTTTCCATTATGAAAGTATGTTATGACTTCTTTAAACATCCATTAGAAGCTCACTTTAATATTCATACTTTGATAATTTCCTTGTACCCTTCATTTTGGGGCATAGACCATGTTTTCTTCACATATCAAGCATTCACAATCTTCAAAATTTCAAAAACTCGCCCTAGTCAGAATTTTTATAAATTTTATGAGGCAAAGAGGACTTGTTACAACACAACATTGTATTCATACATTCCTTTAGTCCTATGATAATTCCGCATCAACAAAAGCACATGAATGTCTTCAACAAAACACACACACACACACACACACACACACACACACACACACACACACACACACACACACACACACACACACACACACTCCTTGCATACATAATTTCACTTGTCACTAACTACTAGACCTTTTTCTTTCTTGATATTGACAAGATATGGAGAAAGAAGGATTATTCAAAAAAATTCGCATCTTGATAGAATTTATTTTGAAATAATTTTGAAAATTCATCACCGTGAAGACCACAAGACACTGATGTTCTTCTCTACGAGAAAAATACACGATGTGAAAGGAAAAACAAATTTGTGTCTTCAAAAACTTAACACTCCCATAACTTTCTCAGCCAAGAGTGATTTTTAGAATATCCTTCAACCAGGTTAAGGGTGAAATATATCTTCTTAGGTAAATATAAAGTCTAAGTTCATGTTCAATTGATCAAACTAGCTTGGTTTTGCAAGCCATTATTGGAATATTGTCATTAGATACACTTGTTTTAAGAACTATAATTTTTAATTTCTCTATCATCAGTAAGAAGCTTTCCATTGATACTTTCTACTCAGATTATCACTATGGATTGCTTAGGAACTAATTTGGAGGAAAGTTATGCGCATAAATTTCTTCATTTCTTCATTTTAGTATACTTATGTGTTTCATTTCTTCATTTCAAGTTTTACATGCGTATGAAAAATATTCCATAATTATCTTCTTCCTGCATATCCCTATGGATCTGTACGAAAAAAATCTTGAGGAAGTTTCTATGTCTATGCTTATTATTTTAAATTCCTCATTGTTAGTTTACATAAGAAAATTTATTTGTTTTACCTGGGAAGTCTCGAGGAAAAAGGAAATTACTTATAAAAGCTTCTTTCTTTCCATGATTCGAGATGAAGAAATTATATTTCCACAATTACAAATTAGAGTAATCTCCCTTTGAATTAGATTTAGATTTACATCTTGCAACATATGAAAAGCTACATCGACTATTCTTTGTTTGTTTTTAATTTAGTGTAGAAGTAGATTATTGTTTAGATTAGCTTCTTTGTTTGTGTATGTAGAGTTATTTTGTTTTAATTAATTTAGAGTAGATAAATATCAATATTTTCTTAGTTAGCTATTTTTAATTCATTTATTTTCAGAAAAATATATTAGATTGTTCATTTCATTTTGGTTAATTAATTAGGAATGAATTTAGCTAATTAAAATATTAAAGCACACTTGTATTTTATTTAAGCTAGATTTACTTTTCTTATTTATCTAATTTTTTTTTTCAAAGTAATTTAATACTCAAATCAAACTATATCATCAAACAATAGGAAATTATGCTACCTATATGTTTACTCTAATTCCCCTTTAGAAAAATCATCTCATAGGAATTCACACTACCCATTCTTAGTCCCTAATTCTCCTATAACTACCTTTTAGTATCTCTCCAATCCTACACATTCTGGTTGTTTAAGTATGACCTCAAGAGGTAAAGTACATCTATAATCACGTGTTGATCTCGGGCATACAAATCACCTTGTGGTTTCATGTGAGTGATATTTGAGGGGCTATAAATTATCACATGAGAGTTGAAATTGGGTTTTGCATTTGATCATGAGCTAGCTGAGACGAGGGTCACACTTTTTGTCCCCTCTTTGTTAGAAGAACAATGTCTTGAGAGAGGGGGAGGTGAACCTTTCCTTGCAAATTAAACTTCAATTTTTATCACTCACATAAACCATTAACTATTAATCCTTTCATTAATGTGTGCACAATAATATATATAATTCATTCAATAAACCAAGAGCAAGATGTATAACACTCAGTAACACAATATGTAAGTGGGAAACCCTCAAGGGGAAGAAAACCCACTCATTTTTTTTTATATTACTCATAAATAATACTCAAGTGAATATTATGAATCACAAGATATTTCTTTAGTGAGGCACCAACCCCACAAGGAACACCGACCCCTAAACCCTTGTTGATATTACACAAAACAAGAAACTTGCATGAATATGAATCATCACAAAGATTTTGATAAAGTATGACCACTGAAAATATGCTGATACCACAGCTGATAGTGATCCAAATATTCAACTCGCAAACTTTTCCAAATTCTTACTCAAACCCTAGGTCTTCAATTTGCACAATCTAACTCTTTCTTCACTTATCAATGCTTCAAAGTCTTGCACTCATGATTTATTATCTTCCTTAACATTTAAAAACTTGATATAATTTAAATTCATGCTCATACACCTATAAATAAACTTTCCCTGGGTCGCTCACCTTGCACACACTCAACTAGTACTAAAAGCACCCAAAAACATGCTTTTATAAGCTTCTCCACCTTTTAAACTTAGGAAAAATATTTTACCTCCATTTGGCTAGACCCATAAATCAAGGAAACATTTAAAATTTTAAATACAACAGTCACAAGTGACCCAATTAGGTTTTCCTAACTAAAACCATCATTTCATGTGCCAAAAATGGTGAAAACCCCATGGGCACAATCTTAAAATTTCCCTAACATTAGTACTGTAATTTTTCATGATCCATAACTAATCACACATGATTAAAATACAATTTAAAATTCATACATTTTCATAATTAATATCAACCAATCAAATTATTTCATTTACTAAGCCCGATTGCTTTAGCAATTCTTGAAACAATTGTTTTGTACACCCTTCAAGACCAGAAAACTTCGTAAGGCCACCAAAAACTTTAACAAGAGAAAAAAATTCCATGTAAAAATTTATTGAAATTTAAAAACCTTTATAAAATTTATAATTACTTTATAAGTCATGAAACATCCATCTCTTCAAACCACGACTACTTTTGCCTTCATCAGATCAACTTGCCAAAAAGTCATTTTTCAAAGGTTAGATCAAAAAATAATTTATACATACATTAAATACATAAAAATTGATTAATTGGATTAAAAATTTATCCCTCTTCACATTCTATGTGATAGGAAGCATCACCATATCCATCTCATTCCTCAAATAACATTAAACTCTCACTTAAACACATGATGTCTTGAAATGCCAAAAATATTCCTATCACAATAATAACCTGAAACCTTTTCACATAACCTTATAATGATTAAAACATCATATCACTATAAATATCTCTAAATCCTATTTCCAACACAACTTGATTAACTTTAAAACTAATTTTGTAGATCAAGTTATGCTCATTTTACTGAACCCTACTATTTGAGACCCCAAAGCGCCTTTGACTAATCAACTTGGTTGGAAATAAAAACACCATGAAAATGCATTAAAATAATTTTAAAAATCCATTTAAATCAATAAAAAACTCCCATAAATTATGCTCCATCTATTTTGCATCCTACTCCTTTGGACAACCTTGTCCAAAAAATTTCTTCTTCCGAAATTGACATTTTTAGATGGGGCCCACTAATCACCATGGCGTCAACCATAAATTTATTTAAATATATAATAATCCTATATAAAATAAAATAATCACTTTAGATGAATGAATCAAAACTAGGTCACTATATGCATTTTTTTGCAAGTTGTTCCTAACTAGGGTTTAACTAGGGTTTTAGACCACTTTACCTTCTTAACATTCGTTTATAAAATCCTGATTATAAATCAACCTAATTATTTTTTTGAAACCTTATAAAATCATCATATAATATTCCCTGAAAGTTACAATTTCTCATGCAAATCACATTATTCACAACGAGCATATGAATTTTAACTTTGAGCTGGAAATACACTTGATTTTTACCATGTCTTACATAAACAGTCATATCTTACAAAATTCACATCATGGAAACCTAAATTTTTTCTCAAATAATTATTACTCATCCCTATAACATATCCAATCATCATAATGTCAAATCCATACCTAAATATCTCCATTCACTAAGACTTACCTATGTTTACATGTTTGATCCTCATTATAGAAGCTAGGGTCAACTAAAATAATGCAATAACTAAACATTAAACCTATGAAAATGACAAAAAAATACCTTATATTCCATTATACACTTTAATTAATTCATCCATAAGCTTCTATGGCTCCAAATCACACTATCACAACTCCAAGCTATTATACTGCTCCTATTGAGCACATGTAAGATAGTGAACCACCCGCACTTGCACTATGCCACTACTATGAGTGCTCAAGTACCCTAGAAACATATTATATATCATGTCAAAATGATTTCCAATAATCCAATAATCTCATACTTTCATGTTTCATATCCTAGGCACCGAATAGGCTCTTAAGAGTAAGCAATCCTAGTTGAATCCCTTTGTATCAGCTCGAACATATCTGAATCATCAATTTAACACTATATACATCATCATAAGATCACCATGAAACATAAAAAAATTCATTAATGTGGTTTTTCATCAATGACAACACTATTAAGACCACATTCAATCACCCTTGTCCCCCTTGCACCTTGGGGACAATCCAAGGTGATAATAAGGGTACAAATGTCCGAACAAGGGGTCTTCATCATGAGAAAGTGGTATATTTTTGCATTGTGCTCACCTAACCACTCAAGTCACAAGTTTTAAGTGACGAAAACATAACATCTATATTGGAGTCACACTTTTGTGTCCTCCTTTCACCTCGGGGATAATACAAGGTGACACACAAGGTTAACAAGTGCACAAGCCATTTTGAAATGTTGATGTTACCCACCAAATGCATTTAGGACTGTTATCCAAATTTCACCCCCGCAGGTAATTTTGATAACATGCATCGATTATTCAGTCCCAAGAAAGTATATTGATTCAAGGTAAAAATCATGTTTTTTAGGGTACCCTCGGCCTTTTCTAACTCCCACCACCCAAGAAGAAATCCCAACAGTTTGAGAAAATGGAAGAAATGCAAAAAATAAGGTTGCAGGACTGTGTTAAGGCATTTCGGGTCTGAAGGGTTTGGGTCATACTAAGGTTCGTTGTACCAAGCTTGGTGCCGAAAAATTGAAGAAAATCGGCTAAGTCCTAGTCTGCGTAGCAGTGGGGACAGTTGGAACGTCGGGATGTGCGGAACACGAAAATCCAAAATGAGTGAAAGTGGAAAAAATTGCCTAAGTCTTGTTTCAGGTGGTCTGGGACATCCAAGCCAAAAGTACACGCGGGATGTAGATCGGCCGGTTTGGCGCAAGTCAGTCCATTTCGGGCGGTTCGGGGATATTTGTTCCAGATGGTGTGGGACATCCGGGCCAAAAGTACGTGGGGATGCGAACCGGCCGATTCAGCTGAAATAGGAGAATTTCATCCGAGACAGTTTGGGACATCCGGGCCAAAGGTACACGAGGGACACGAAAAGCCGAAAGATCTGAGAGCGAATGGAATCTCGCTACGTGTCTTCACCTCAAACAACAACAAGGAAGCCCGAATCGGCCGAAGCAGGAGATTTTTGTTCGGGACATCTGGGCCAAAGGTATGTGAGGGATGTGTGGGACATGAAAAGGTGAGAGGGATACAAACAGAGACAAGGATTCCCATGGAAAAATCGGAGCGTGCCACGTGTCAAAAGAGGAAAAGTTGGAAATTTGGCTAAGTGTTTGGCGCAAGGTAAAAATGCGCTCCTCAGGCCCGAGCCAATAAAATAGTGCCACGTGTCCAAGTGGCAAGAAATTAAGGAAGGTCCCAAAAGAAATTTTCAAAGGATGAGCCCACAAATGAATCAGAGCCTGACACGTGTCATCCAAGTGGTAGAGTGCGAGAAAATATTCAAATATTTTCCCGCCGATCCATTTTGTCCTGTTTTTGCCCTAAATCTTCATATCGCCATAACTTTCGATCCAGAGCTCATATTTTCACGTTCTTTATATCAATGGAAAGATGGTGAAATTCTCTACACGATTCCAGGGTCAATCTTGAATTTTGGTTTAGTTTGGAGAGAGAAAATCAAGAAACGTCTCTGGCATGTGGTAATGGCGAAACTGATGTTTCAACAACCAGTTTTAATGCGAAATGGGTCGCATTCTTCTCAAAGCACGGCCAAAATGTCGGGGCATCATGCATGTAAGGATGCCCATGCTGTTTTAATGCATCTACATTCAATGAGGAATGGCTCCCACGTTTTTTCATGTTTTCTCTCTCCTGGGCTCGACCCATGCATTGTAAAAAGCCAGATTTGGCTCATTTTTTAAAAGGTGGTTCATCTTTTCAGCTCTGCCCTCCCTTCTTTTCTTCTCCAGGGTTGAAAATGGAGTTCGAACCTCCTCCCCTTCTCTGTAATGGTATTTTTGCCTTTTACCATTAAAATGATGTTCTGTGCAAACTTCTGAAGCAACAAAAACGTGTTTCGTGATGCATCTGTCCATCCTTGCTCATTCTTTGCTTGTCTTTCTTCTTGCCTCTCTTCATTGAAAGTATTTGTGCATGTTTTAATACTCATTACAGGTTTGGAGCTATGTTCATGGAGTTTTGGGACATTTTCTGTGTGAAATCTATCCTTGGGCCTGTGATGCATCTGTCCATCCTTCCCATTGCTCACCTCTCCTTGTTCCATGGCAGTTTTGATAGATGTTCAACATTTTCCTTCTCTGGTGTATCACCGTTTTAGTGTAGGCTCTGTTTTTCCCTTTTCTCTCTCTCTCTGTCTCCTTGGCATGGTTAGATTAGGATTAGATTAGCTTGCCTGCACTGGAATAGCTTGTGGTAGGTAGTTTAGGAATAGGAACCAGCCTTCTCTGGAGATTCCTTTCTCATTTTACAAGTCCCACACTTGGAGAAAGGATTCCATGTTGTGCAATCACACTGGATGCTAGTATGCTCAAACTAGAAATCTGATCAACATCTAGGGGTGCTGTGAATTCTCCCTAATAGTTCTGGCATGCCTGGTGGGACCTTAGAGGTCTTCCACTTCATCTTTTGTAGGTTGGTGTGTTCCTGTGAAGATTTCAGCCTTTGGAGGCACTTGCAAACACATCTGGTGACTCCATCTGATCAGCAACCCATTTCTGAAGTTGCAGACCTATTTTTCATCCATTCCCATCCATCCTTCTTTCCATCCCTTTCATTCTTTTCCATTCCATGAAGTTGTGCAATCATGACTTCATTTCCATCATGGAACTCACATTTACAATAGCAGCAATGTTTCCCACCTCCAACATGTTTTTTAAATCCTCCAAATCAGCATTTTGAACAAATTCAAAATCAGCATGCATACCCATATGAGCAGCAATGCCAAAATCAGTTTGGCTATGGAGCTTTCCAAGAGCAAGAGTATGCATATAATGAAGACAATCAGATGCAAGATGTTGGTCTATTGGAGAAAATCCAAAAGATGGAGGTAAAGATGGTGCAGTCCAGAGCAACAACTCAAATGAGAGCTTTCAGAATTGGTTGCAAGACTCCTTGTCCATGGGTGGGACCTTTTCCAAGGCATTACAGCCCTCAAGAGAAGCTTGACTTCATGATTGCAACGCTGCCATTGCTTGCAAAGTGGATTGAAGAAATAGAGGTGTATGAGAGGAGTATTCAACAACCTTGTCAATGGGTAAGCACGCCATCTCATGCCTTTCTTTTTCCTCTTTCCCAATCTATTTTATCTTAGCAGTGTCAAGTTTTAAACTCTCGATCTGCTGTCCCAAATGTTGATCCCATGTCTCCACCTCTCAGTCTTCCACCACACCTCAATTCTTCTTTCCTTTTTCCTTCCAAACAGTCATCCCCTCCACAAGAGCTAAAATAAATATGCTCTCCCCCAAAGAAACAAGAGGTTTCACCTCCTCTACCACCACAAAAAATTGCCAAATCAATTGAGTTACAACCCATCCCTCCTCTTGCATTCCCAATTCCATGTGGGGAAGAAGAAATTGCAAAAATTGGCCATGAAGGACAGCAAGAAGAGGAGCCCAACAGAAAAGAAATGACAGACAACTTGAGGGTTTGGGCTGCCAAATTTGGGATGACAAAGATCCCCTTGATGGTTAAACCTATAGAAGAGGCTAAGGTTGAACAAATGGTGGTTAAGACTGATTTTGTGGTAAGAATAGAAGAAAGAAAAAAGAAGAAGCAGATCAACGATCGGCTTGCTCATAAAGTAGTGTCCATGTTGGCACTCTATTTGAAGGGAATGCTGATTCAATTCAAGTTGCACAATCAGCCATAAAGGAAGAAAGCTCAGAAGAAGTTCTTGCAGTCCCAACTTGTCCTCTAGAGCAGCAGATCGAAGAGTTTGACTTGAAAAACTTCATGCTGGAGGAAGAGTTCAATCAAGAGCAAGATTGTCTTCAAACATTGGAGGAAGGAGAAGCTGCTCCAAATCCAAAAGAAGAGGAGCACATTCTAGTTGTGGAGGAGAAAAGTGCAAATCTAAGGGCTTTGAGCACAAAGTAGGCTATAGAAGAACCTTCAGTTCTTCTTTCTACTTCATCTCTCTCAAGTTCTAGTGCTGAAGAAGAGTTTGACCTCTCAAACTCAATGTTGGAGGATGAAAGAAACCATGATGATCAAGTTACAGATCAAGAGGACACCATGGAGGAAGTTGAGCATTTGCAGCAGGACAACAATGAGGTAGTTTATCTGTCTGATTTGGAGGACTGTTTTGATGAAGAAGAACTGGTTGAGTTTCCACCATTCTCTCTTTCATCATCCATCTTCCAAACATAAGAGCCTGCTGTCATGGAGGAGAGTATCCATTTGCAGCAGCCTGCATCTTATAGAAGCTCTTTGGAACCAAGATTGGAAGATTTTAATCTTTCATGTTCTTCATTGGAGGAAGAGAAAGGATAGAGGAATTTCACCATTTCTTCCACACCATCCATTCAAGAAGGTCTACAAGAAGACTCCATTTTTGGAGTTGAAAATCAGAGCTATGGGCATATCAAATGGACCATACCTTGCCTAATCAGGTATTTGGCTTCATTGGAGCCAAAGGAGAAGTCACAACCAGTCATGCTTGCTTCTGAGCATGAGGGTGAGCTACAAAGTACCAAGGATCAGCTGTCATACCTCTTCAATCCAAATGCAGAGCAACTAAAAGAGGTATTGAATTTTCCTTCAGTTGATACCTTGATGATTTGGGTGGAAGACCAGCTTCTTGTTGATTTTCCATTCATCCAATCAGCCATGTTCAATGCCAAATCAGTTGCATGGCTACCAATTTTGAAGAAAGGAAGCTATTTTGCACAACCAATTGCAGGGTTTGTTTAGCTTGCCTTTGCTTCCAGTTAGAGTAGAGTAGGTAGGTTTGCTTTTAGCAGAAGAAGTGCTTGTGCACACTCTGCATGTTCCATTTGGAGCATGTATGATTTTTAGTTCTATACATAGTTTTTGTGGTGCTGGTTTTGCTCTTGCACAGTCCATTTCAGTGGCATTTTGGTGAGAACGACTCCATTTCAGTGGGTTTCCAAGTGGCTCAGAGAGGAGGTTTTCAAAGTTCAGATCAGTTGCAGGTTACAACTCATGACTCCATGCCCAATGGATGCTTCAGGCAACTGGTAACTTCATCCAGCAGGCAGATGACCCCACTGAGTCACCAAATTGTTATCCAAAATTCACCCCCAAGGTAATTTTGATAACATGCATCAGATTATTCAGTCTCGAGAAAGTATATTGATTCAAGGCAAAAAATCATGTTTTTCGGGGTACCCTCGGCCTTTTCTAACTCCCCACCTAAGAAGAAATCCCAACAAAGTTGAGAAAATGGAAGAAACACAAAAAATAAGGTTCAGGATTGTGTTCGGGCACAGAGAAAATTACGAAGGGTTCGGGTCATACTTGAGGTTCATTGTACAAGCTTGGTGTCGAAAAATTGAAGAAAATCGGCTAAGTCCTAGTCTCGCAGCAGTAGGGGACGATTGGGAATGTCGGGACGCTTGCGGGGACGCGAAAAGCCAAAACGAGCAAAAGTGGAAAAAATTGCCTAAGTCTTGTTTCAGGCGGTTTGGGACATCCAGGCAAAAAGTACGCACAGGACGTGGACTGGCCGGTTTGCCGCAAGTCAGTCCATTTTGGGCGGTTCGGGGATATTTGTCCCAGATGGTCTGGGACATCCGGGCCAAAAGTACACGGAGGACGCGAACTAGGCTGATTTAGCCGAAACAGGAGACTTTCATCTAAGAAAGTTTGGGACATCCGGGCCAAAGGTACGCGAGGGACGTGAGGTACGTGAAAAGCTGAAAGAGCCGAGAGCGAATGGAATCTCGCCACGTGTCTTCACCTCAAACAGAACAAGGAAGCCCGAATCGGCCTGAAGTAGGAGAGCGGGGAGATTTTCATTTGGGACATCCGGGCCAACGGTCCGCGAGGGACACATGGAACGTGAAAATGGTGAGAGGGCCATAAATAGAGACAAGGAGGTTCGTGGATGAATCAGAGCATGCCACATGTCGGAAGAGGAAAAGTTGGAAATTTGGCTAAGTGTTTGGTTTTCGAGGTAAAAATGCGCCCCTCAGGCCCGAGCCAATAAAATAGTGCCACGTGTCCAAGTGGCAAGAAATTAAGGAAGGGCCCAAAAGAAATTTTCAAACGATGAGCCCATAGATGAATCAGAGCCCGACATGTGTCATCCAAGTGGCAGAGCACGGAAAAAATTCAAATATTTTCCGCCGATCCGTTTTGTCCTGTTTTTGCCCTAAATCTTCATATCGCCATAACTTTTGATCCAGAGCTCAGATTTTCATGTTCTTTATATCAATGGAAAGCTGGTGAAATTCTCTACATGATTCCAAGGTCAATATTGAATTTTGGTTCAGTTTAGAGAGAGAAAATCAAGAAACATCTCTGGCGCATGGTAATGGCCAGAACTGACGTTTCAACAACCAGTTTTAATGCGAAATGGGTCGCATTCTTCTCAACATGGCGGAATTGATGGCCAAAATGTTAGGGCATGGGTGCATTCTTGTAAGGATGCCCATGTTATTTTAATGCATCTACATTCTATGAGGAATGGCTCCCATGTTTTTTCACGTTTTCTCTCTCTCTGGGCTCGACCCATGCATTGTAAAAAGCCAGATTTGGCTCATTTTTTAAAAGGTGGTTCATCTTTTCAGCTCTGCCCTCCCTTCTTTTCTTCTCCAGGGTTGAAAATGGAGTTTGAACCTCCTCCCCTTCTCTGTAATGGTAGTTTTTCCTTTTACCATTAAAATAATGTTCGTGCAAACTTCAAGCAACAAAACGTGTTTCGTGATGCATCATCCATCCTTGCTCGTTTTTTGCTTGTATTTCTTCTTTCCTCTCTTCATTGAAAGTATTTGTGCATGTTTTAATACTCATTACAGGTTTAGAGCTGTGTTCATGGAGTTTTGGGACATTTTCGTGTGAAATCTATCCTTGGGCTCTGTGATGCATCTGTCCATCCTTCCCATTGCTCACCTCTCCTTGTTCCATGGTAGTTTTGATAGATGTTCAACATTTTCCTTCTCTGGTGTATCACCATTTTAGTGTAGGCTCTATTTTTCCCTTTTCTCTCTCTCTCTGTCTCCTTGGCATGGTTAGATTAGGATTAGATTAGCTTGCCTGCACTGGAATAGCTTGTGGCAGGTAGTTTAGGAATAGGAACCAGCCTTCTCTGGAGATTCCTTTCTCATTTTTGCAAGTCCCACACTTGGAGAAAGGATTCCATGTTGTGCAATCACACTGGATGCTAGTATGATCAAACTAGAAATCTGATCAACATCCAGGGGTGCTGTGAATTTGCCCTAACAAGGACATCGGGAGTGATTTTTCCTCAATGGGAGCATGGAAGAGTGTTTTTTGGGGCAAACATTATATGGTTTTTAAATCTAAATCAACTATTGAGATCATCTCATCTATTATCAAAAATTAATTCATACTAAAATTGTATATTTGGCACCATTCACCCTTTAAGCATGAAGGAGCAACAAAATGACTTGAGATATCACATAAAATATTAGAATTAGTAAATTTTTATGTTTCCATAATTTGGAGGATTTCAATACCTTTCATTGAGTATTTTATGATATTTCAAATCCTCCACGAAACTCCCAAAATATTTCAAACAAGTTGACTTTCTCTGTTAGATCCTTCATTCCTTGTGCCCAAAATAACCCATTTTTCTTAACTTGTTCTTGACATCAATTATCTCCACATATTTTCCCTAAAATTCCTCATATTAATTCATTTCTCTCTCCAAATTTTTAAGCCTTCCTACCATCTTCCAAAAGATTTCCATATGTTAAAATTTGGCTAAATATAGCCAATTTAGTGCTTTGAAGAACATTATCCATATCGGAGCTTAGTTTAATCATGAAATTAGTCTAAATTCATTCCACATTACATAAAACATACATAAAAACCTTTTTATCATTTTTCTCAGCCATAATGAGGGTGACATAGACATGGAGGGGTTGTGTGAGCTAATATGATGGCTGGAGGAAGGATTCACAATGAATGAGAGATAGGTTTTCAACTTGCAGGTTTAGTTTTCATGGTTAATTTTTGTATTTGGAAACCAATGATTACATAGATATCGACATATCTACCCATGAAAAACTAAAGGTTACATACAATTTATTTACACTTGTTGAGTAAGCATATATCTTTATTGAAGCCTTCCTTTAGCTAAGCAGCCATGACTAGGTGCATCCAATCCATCAAAGTCACCTAGGGAATGATCATGAAACTATCCACTTATAAACTTTTTTTTAGTTATCTCTATGCCTTGCACTTAACAAGACTTGATCCCTAGTGGGATTAGTTATCAAGGTTAAAATTTTGATTTTTCATGCTAGACATTTTTGCATGAAAACAATATCCAAATTATCATCCCTTTTTGATTACACATTTTCATTGGGCTAAACATCATCATTGGTGTTCAATGACATAATTTCCTGCTCTAGCTTCTATTGGCATGAAAAATTAATTATTTCATCTTCACCATCATAGTCATGTTACTCGATACATGTTTCTCAATTTCATCATTGATGAAATTTTTAATACTAGGCCATGGTGTGATTTAAAGGGGTTTAATATCATTTAGATTATCATACATAAATTTTCCAAGATTAACCCTTCTAATTTACTTCTCTAAAAGTTACACGTTCTCTTCTTTAATCCATTATTATCTTTATAACTCACTTAAAATTAGGAAATCATTCATGAATATCTGAGATCTCATGATAGTATCCTAAGTTTGTTGAATTTACGGGAGTTTGATATGGCTTGGATTGTTGCATTATGTTTTCTAGATTATCCTCATTATCATACAAGTGAAAAACACCCGTGTCCACAATCATATTAGGATCATAACCATGCCTGCACATGGTTGCATATTTTAAAGGAAACTTTATTTTACAACTATTACCTCTCAAGAAGTTTTTGTACAAGCCTTTTGGGATTTGGGAGAAAGCTTTAGGTGGAGGTAGGATGGGTTTTGTAATGTATATTTGATACTACGGTATAAATATCCTTTGAGGCAATGTATTTAGAGAGAGGGGAGTAAAAAATAGTTAATTGTAATTGATGTGGGTTACTTAGATGGATAAATAATTACATGGATAGATAATGATAATTCATAATGCGGGGGAAAGAGGGGAGAAATGGGGAAGAGATTCCTTTTTCCATTATGAATGAGGTTTTTTATTCTATATATCTATATAATAAGAAGGAGAAATAACAATACCTTTTCATAGACCAAATCATAACAACAAGGTTAGGATCAAATTCTCTTAAATAATATAAGAACTCCCCATCTGGTTGGTTTCTATATTATTTGGGATTATCTCCCAAGTCCTCTTGAAAATGAGATTGCGTTTGAAACATACTCCATATGTTTTGTTGTCCAAAATAATAGTTTCACCAAAGAACATTGAAAATCTTGCATTTTCATCTTTGACTTGGGAAGTATAAACTAATCAACAAGAGGTAAACAAACATTGAGGACACTCCATCTCTATCTTGTCGGGACCCTTCATTTCCATACTTATACAAATTTCATGTTTTGGGGAGCAATGGGATAGAATTAGCCAAGTCAACCTTTGAAAAAATAAGAGGAACTATTCCTTTATTCCTCATATTCAAGATTTTTCCACACTTAGCACATGGCTTGGGTAGTCAAGCATGTAGAGTTCACAGTGAGTCTTGGGAATAGTTATTCGATTCTTGGAGTTCCTCGCTTAGTCATCTTTTAAGAGGAAAACATGGAGGTTATGATGGTTTGGCCTTAACAAGCTAAAATGGGTTTAGGAGGTTTAAGAGGTGGTAAGTGACTATTTATTGGAGTAAATAGGTGTTACGAGGGCATAATACTACTTAGGAATTAGATATAATGATTAAAATATGGATATGAGTTGTGTGGGTAGGTCACCTAGGGGTGCCAAAAAAATAGTGTCTACATTTTCCTTATTTTGTCAAGTGGTTTGTAATGGAAAAACACTAGACAAAAATGAGTGAAAAAGTTGGATTTGTGCTAGATGGGAAGCTAGATAGGTTATCCCCCTCACATGGGGATCATTGCAATGGGATAGTGCAATAGTCACCATTTTGAATGGATGGTGGATGAATAATTGTAAGAGTGTATATGTTTATATGTGAAAGTTTAAGATGCCCCAAGATTATGCATGAAATATATTTCCACAAAGGTGGGCTTATGTGTCCTATAATTCGATTGATAGGGAACCAATTGAAAGGAATGATAACCAGATCGTACCAAGCCAAGAACACAGATGCTAATCAAACATCACGATCAATAAGATGAAAACAATTCACCAGAATAACTTTACATAAAACCTTTGCAAAAAAATGAGCAACAATATCATATATTATTATGGAACTCAATGAAATACAATGAGAATGGACCTTTCTTATATAGGAAAGGAATAACAATCTAAGAACCAATCAAGGTCGTAGATCAAGCCATAAATCAAGGAAATAACTAGTCATCAAAGAACTAGTCAAGACCATAGATTTAGGAGAGAAACAGACATCAAGGATCTAGTCAATACCATAGATCAAGGAAAGAACTATACCTAACAACTAGATAATATCTCCTAATATATAAATTAAAAAAAGAAATATCCACGCACATAAGTGGGTGAAGATAAATACAATAAAGGTAAATAAAGTACCTAGGTGAACATGAGCTAAGGTAAATACCTACTCTAACAACCCCCTCAAGTGAAGATAGGGGCCAAAATAGAAGTGGCATGTCCACAGTATGAGTCTCGAAAACTAGCCCTAATGAGGTACTCATGTACAATAATTGGGAAAAAGGGACACCACAAGGTACCCAAAACCAATAATAACAAAGTAGAGAGAGTAAAACCTACTCCAAGGCATCCCAAGAAGCTCGGCTCAAAAAAAATTGTATAATGCTGAAGAAGTTTGGTGTGCACTGTGGTCTAAATCCACTACTCGATCAAAAAACTCAAAAACAACTAACACTAGGTTTCACCAGAATAGCTCCATATAAGGATACTGCCAATGGAGTGATGTCAAAAGTGTAAAAAAACACCAAACATAATTCGATCAACTGCTGCAAATAGGTGTGCCATGATCCAAGAACAAAAACTAAAGCAACAAGGCAAGGACACAAACTCCAGTGTCACGATCCAAGAAAAGCCAAGGTAACAAGGCAAGGACACAAAACCCAAAGAAGCGGGATCAACACCACACCCTCCCATACTGCTGAATGGGTGGAGTGATGCTACAAATCTGTATGAGTTGTCAAAACAACTACTTGAACACTGAAAAACTAACACTGGAATGCACCAGAATAGATCCCCCATAAGAGATATTGTCAACATGCCAAAAGTGTCAAAAATACAGATACAAAATCTCTCAACAAACAAGAGAGATAACCTACACCTGCTAGAGAAAAATTTTCAAAACAAGAAGCATCACAATGCAGAAGGTATAGAAAGTGGAGTAAGAGGCTGAATGGTGGAGGAGCCAAGACTGTAGAGTCCTCTCAATGAATGTCTATGTCATCGCCATGAGTGATCAGATATCCACCCCAAATCAACACAGATGGATGAAGAAGATGCCTACATATGACTTGGTGTAAAATGCATAATGGGTGCATGCAAAAGAACATTAGAATGTGTGTCAGGTTGATCATGTTTGATAGCTAAAATCTCAGGTTTCTCAAGCTTGAGTGAAGGTACAAAACTCATGTGTTGCTCATGATCCTTAGAAAGAGTCGAGCGAAAAAAAAAGGAGCTCTATCAATGTGTGATCCTAATGAAGTATCTGCTCGAAAACCAATGTCATGATGATAATTCCACTTAATATGTGGAATAGAGGAAACAATACCCGTGAATTTCTGCTAATGACTCCGTGAGTGAGACCCATAGAATGGAGCATGCAAGATCGAATGTAGTGGTATGCTTCTTAAAAATCCATACAACTAACCAAAAATAGGATACATAATATGTAGTACTGTAATAGGCACATATGTGGAAGCGCATGTAGTAATAAGCCTCACAAGTTTAGAAGCATCAAAATAGGTTCGGGATCAAAGACGGCAGATCAATGTCGGTGGGTAAGAGCAACAAGCTGCAAGTGGACTAGGAGCATGGATATGGTTGTCCACAATATCATGGTGAGGTTGTAGGCTAGAAATTTTGTTTTGCGGGGAGTGTATTATTATATCCTTATCATGAATGAGTGATTGTAGAAGAGAATTTCAATTCTTTAGTGATCTATTTTCTTCCACAAATTTTACAATATCCTCTTGAAGTCCACATAATTTAGAGAAAATCATATCATTCTCAGAATCCATGATATATACAAAATGTGTAACTCCTAAAGTTTAGGACATCGGGCTCGGCTGAAATTGTTTGCATAATTGATTACAACAATCCTCCATATTTGGCACTTTATAATTATAGTGAAAGTCTCAAAATAAATATTTCCAATGGAAAGATCATGAAAAACAAGCGCTTTTGCAAAAAAACAATCGAAACCGAGTTATCGAGCAAAAGTTACAAGCTTTTGATATTTTTTCTGTTATTTATTTTAGTTGCCACTAAAACAAAATAAATTGTTGTTTCCTTCACCACACAAATAAAATTAAAGGGGGCTGAAGTTAAGCACCTACTAGTAGGAATCACAAGTTTTAAGCCCTCATATGATGAAGGGCTAAGGATTTTAATGGGTGTTTACACAACATCTCTGGACCCCGCCAAAAATAGGAAATTTTTGAAAACCTTCCTATGTGCATAGGACCGAGACATATATGCATCAACAAGAAATTACCCTATGTAGATCTCGAAAGATCCAATAGACCCAAAAATAATAATCCCACGATTTCTTTTACGGTGGGCTTGAATCCCAAGGCAAACCAATGTGCTTCTCTGCAACAACAAAAATTTGACAAAAAAATGACTACCTCAGAGAAACGTCCGACTTTACAGTCGATCTTAGGTTTTCACACCTTCCAAATCCAATGGAAGCCTCTGTTTTGTATAAAACTACATGCAGAAACAAAATATGACCAAATCCCAAATATATGAATATATAAAGATTTTATTTACAAAATAAAACTTGCAAACGAATGTCAACATCAATCTCTTGCTCTGATACCATGAAAGGAATGATAACCAGATTGTACCAAGACAAGAACACAGATGCTAATCAAACACCATGATCAATAATATGAAAGCAATTCACCAGAATAGCTTTACATAAAACCTTTGCAAAAAAATGAGCAAGCAATATCATATATTATTATGGAACTCAATGAAATACAATGAGAATGGACCTTTCTTATATAGGCAAGGAATAAAAATCTAAGAACCAATCAAGGTCGTAGATCAAGCCATAAATCAAGGAAATAACTAGTCATCAAAGAACTAGTCAAGACCATAGATTTAAGAGAGAACTAGACATCAAGGATCTAGTTAATACCATAGATCAAGGAAATAACTATACCTAACAACTAGATAATATCTCCTAATATCTAAATAAGATAAAATAAATATCCACACACATAAGTGGGTGAGGATAAATACAATAAAGGTAAATAAAGTACCTAGGTGAACATGAGCTAAGGTAAATACCTACTCTAACACCAATGGGTTCACAATCTATAAACATATGACTTGTAGGAAGTTGTGGTAAACTGTTTCTAGAAAGCTTGAGAATCCATAGTTTGTCGAGAAAGGTGGGATCGGTAAGAAATATGTTATGACAAAGTTGCACTCACGCAACTAGGAAGTCAAGTGATAGGGGAACCAATGGGTTACCTACACATATATGTATGAATTAGAGGTGATGACATAGAAAAGGTTCTGAGAGGATACAAAATCCATGGTGGATTGATAAAAATATGATCTATAGGATGAATCTAGTTTTTAAGAGGGTCTTGGGGCCCAAAGAAATAAATGACATACTTTTAAAGTGTGCAATTTACGGGGGACATGTAAATTTGTGGGACCACTAAATGAGTTAAGGCATAAAAATTGAGATGATGGTCAAAATTAAGGTTTGATAATTTTTGCAATCAAACAAGGATGTTTTGTAAATGGGGGATGAGTTTCTTTGGTGATTTATGGGATCACGAGAGATTGTCTAGGATCACTGGTGATTTGAAGGGTGGGAAAATTTTGATATAAATACCCCATAGGGGGTCATTTTTTTCTATTGTAATTTTGAGACAAAACATCTAGTGTGTTACGATTTTAGAAATTTCTAGCATTTTTGAGCTATGGAGGCAATCGGAGGTAGTTAGAGATGTTAGAGACCTAACCTTGCAGAGTTAAGTGGGGTTTTTAAATTTTGAATTTGTTTTTGTTTTTTTGGTGTTTTTATTTTGAATATGGAAATCACTTGCGATTGCGTATGAAATCACTAGTGATTTGATGGAATCGCATGCAATTAGAAGGGGTCATTAGCGATTATGTGAAATCATTGGCGATTACTATAATTTTGTCATGTGAGTTTTTATTTTAGAATTTTTGAGTGAATTTTCTAAGTTGTGTCTAATATTTGTTTTTGGTTTTCATGGATGTAGGAGATGGATCGATTGACTACATAGGATTGGATCCCGAGGTTATTAGATAGTGTGAGGGGGAATTTTTCGAGAGGATGTTTGTGGACATCTAGAGGAGGTTTCTCTAGGAAGGATACACCACTATAGGTGTATCCATAGGGATATGGGATTATTGTTGGCTTTTTTTGAGAGATGGAATCATGTTACGGGTACTTTTGAGTTGCCAAAGGGTGATATGATTGTCACTTTGGAGGATTTTCATAGGATCCTATGACTACCAAAGGTCAAGGAAATTTGATATATGTTATAGATGAGGTGGGAAAAGCTGGCACTATGTAATGTCTTTATGGTGATGATGCCTTGGATATTGTATATTCATTTGGGGAATTTTCATACAATCCCTTTTCAATGATGATGAGGATGGTCGTGACCTTGGTGATGATCATGAATATGATCGATATCATTTGCTATACCCTCCCAAACTCAACAAGTCATAAGTTTCCATGGATATTGATTGGAGTGGTGTGAACTATATTAGAGCATAGGAAAGTGTTTTTTCAGCCCCTTCCTTATTGGATCAGACATCTAAGGAGTTATGGTCTTGGAGGATAGGGAGGATATTCGGGGTTGACGTGGATTTTTTTGGAGTGTTTGGCATATAAGCATATAGAAATGACTTGGACAAGAGGGTTAACATGTACCCTATGGGTTATCCTACATAATAGAATTGGTTTCATGATATGGTAGTCAAATTTTGGGGGTGACAGTACCGTGAGATGAGAGGAGCATTAGAGGTATCCTATGACATGATTACAGGTAGGGAATGTGGAATGAGAGTCGTACACAGGTTTTCTAGTGTCATAAGGGGTAGAGGGGGATGATGAGGGATACTCAACAAGAAATGTTGGTGTGTTTTTCATGAGCTAACTAGTATGAGTTGATCATAATTGGTCGCATCGGGTGATATTTAAATTTTAGTACAAGATGTTCTTGAGGTGGTTATGGTGTATAGGGGTGATAATGGGGATGTAGATGTGGGGCTTTGAAAGGTTTGATATCCATTATCAATTGTATATGAGGAGGGATTCGGGGTGATGGTGGATACATCTATAGAGGATATAGGTGTGGATGATGTCAAAGTTATAGAGGAATATGTTTCTTGGTTACTGTGGTTAGGTGGATGGTTTTGAGAGGTAAGCACGAGAAAATTTAGAGGATCCATAGAAGGGTAGTGTTGAGGGGGTGAGGAGGATGATGATGTGACTTTTATAGAGGTGACATTTAATCGGGACACTTTGATTATTGAACATGATAGACTTATATTTGCTCAAGATGTCATAACTTGAGAGTGAAATATTGTTACTAGAGAGAGGGATGGGTTGAGCCAACATCTTATGACTATACAATGGATCTTACCTAGGTGAAAGTATATAGAGATAGATATCATCAAGAGAGGGATACCTTGTAGTGAATTTTATGGCGACAATGAGGTTGATATCGGGGTCAAAGTCAAGGTAGCTAGGGTACATGGTAGTGGACAAATGGGGATACCTACTAGTGTGAGCATGGCTAAATATCAAGCAATGGAAGGTGAGATTCACTATTACGAGAGTATTATTAAACAAAGGCTTCCATATGATCCTAGATATGGTGAGTACATGGATTGGTCATGAATCGACTCCATCACAGAGTGCTACGAGTGTGGGATAGCTACCAAGGGGTCCTAGTGAGGGATCATCTAGGACCCTAATGATGATTAGGGGAGAAATGTTGAGAGGAACATTCACATTAGGCTTACAATTCACTACATCTTATTATAGGCCCTTTTCTAGATATTTTAAGATATGAAAATTTTTTATTGTATGCGACTCTTGAAGCCCTTGATGATGCATAGAAATTTGATGTATGTATATATATATGTATATGATTTTATATTTGTGTTATGTTCAAGTTTTATTATGATTTTAATGTGATGTGTTATGGAGGTATTTGAAATGTATGTTTTAGATGTATGTGTTATTAATTGATGATTTTAGATATGGTTATGACAAATGATGATCTTATTTTATTGTTATACATTTTATGATGGTTGAGAACATGTTGTGGGATGTTTTATTCCTTACTATTCTTAGCATATATAATGTATGATGGTAATTAAGTTACACATGCAACCTTATAATTAATGTTAACATATAACTCACAATGACTAGTTATACTAAGATCATGGATGCATGTGAGATAATTGTGTTTAGTTTTTTTGACATGGGAAAGGTTTGTTTGTAGTGTGTACGAGGAAAATGGTCCTTCTCGATGTTTCATTAGTATTGTCCCGTTTTATTGTATATCGTGCAAGATGGTAAATGTGGGAATTTTGCATTTTAATGGGGAAAATGATAATGCAAGATGCTTTCTGGGACGGTTGTTTTTAATTTTGTTTGAATATGAGGGTTGATCAATGTGGGAATCCCTTTTTTATCTATACATTTTAATTAAGTGTCCATCCTTTGATGGATTAGTCTATGTTTTTATCATGTCCATCCAATAGATAATTTTTCTTTTTTAAGCTCATGGTGAGCCTAGGTGACCATTTTAGAAGGGGAAAATTAAGTGTACAAGATACACATATATCAATTAAGTTGATAGGGATATATAGTGGATAATAAAATTGTGAGGATCCCTAACTATGAGCGGGGAACTTTTCTCGTGTGGAATATATGATGATTAAAGCCATGGTGCTCATATTTAAGGTCATAATTGGTATGTTGATAGGAAACCACATGATTCCAAATCATTATAGGTATAAATGATAAGTAGGTGGATGAGAGATATTTTCATTTGAATAAGTTCATGTGAGTCGATATGTTAACAATAAAATGGCTACAAGTGCAAGGCATTAAGAGGTTCATTTTTAGGTTTACCATCAAGGGAAGCTAAATGATAAGATCTAAACCCATATTTATGAGTGATGATATATGGTCCAAGCTAGTTTAGAGAAAACTTCCCATGTTTTCTCTTCTCCATGTTAGTTACATGTTGATTTTCTTTAAGGAAAATATCACCAACATTGAATTCACACTCTTTAAGGTGTTTGTTATATGCTTGTTTGATTCATTCTTGATATATGTTGATATGTTTGAGGGAAATTAATTGATGTTTGTCTAAAAATTCTAGTTTTGATAGGCTTTCTTTATGATATTATTCTACCGAGATAATTTTTTAAGGGAAACACATAAGGATGGGATTTTAACTTCAAGATGAAGAAAAAAATCAGTGTCGTATGCTAAGGAGAAAGGAGTGTCATGTGTAGGATTTCAAATTCTAGTTTGATAGGCCCATAATACAAATGGGATTTGAAGGTGCCAATCTCTAGTGACCTAATCAACAATCTTGATAAGGATCTTGTTGAAGGTTTTTGGATGCTTTAGCTTGGACATTAGCTTGTGGATAGTAGGGTATAGAAAATATGATTTTGATGTTGTAAGTGTCACCAATTTTTGGAATTTATTATTATTGAATGATTTACCATTATATGTGATGATTTTATGAGGAATGTTGAAGCGATAGATAATGTGATGATGAATAAAATCGATGATTCTAAATTTTTAGTGGAGATAAGAGGGATTTTTTCCACCCATTTTGTAAAGTATTTAGTTGTTGTGATGATGGAATTATGTATTTGTGATGATCAAGGATTGATAAGGCCAATGAGGTCGAGTCCCCATTGTGAAAAAGGCCATAGGTCCTAAGTTGGTTGGAGAGTGTGACTAGGAATGTGTGTAAGTTTGGATTGTTGTTGACATTTGATGCACTTATTGAGATAGTCGAGTAATCTTGGTTAAGTTTTGGAAAATAATAACCCATTTGCAGGATCCATTTGGAAACAACTAAACCTTTAAAGTTTCCACCACATATCTCATTATGAACTTCTTGGATAACTAGATGACCCTTTGAATATTTAAGAAACTAGAGGAGAAGGCCATGAAACCCTCATTTATAAAGGATACCCCCGGTATGACATAATGATATCCACATTCTTGAAAAGATATTTTACCATTCCAAGATATATCCAAATGCATTTTTATTTTGGAAAGATAGTCATATGTTTGAGTGTACCAATTATTAGTTTGGCTATCTTCTTTATGGTTGATAGATGGAAGATCAGTTTGGGTGTAAGATGGTTGATCAATTTTATGTACAATGCCAAAGATCTTAGACTCGTCTAGTGATAGAGGTATAAGAGATGCAAGAGAATATATGGTATCCATAAATTTATTAGATGAGCAAGGGGTAGTCTAGATTTCTTAATGATCAAAGAGTTTCAAGAGATATTTGAGGACAAATTTATATTTTGGTAAGATCTCATTTTAAATCGATAGGTCCCTTTAATTTGAATGATGAAAAGATAAGAATCCCCTTAGATGTCAAGGATTTTTATGCCTAGGAATATGGTGGTTGGAAGTCCTGTGATGAGAGATTCATGTTCCGTTATGTTTTTGTGAAATCAAATTTTGATTTGAAATATAGTGGAGTAGGGGTGTCCCAAGGGGGTATTATGAATATTCTGGGACCCCCTTTTCTCGCATTTGGGTGGTTGAAGACCAAGGTGATTTTGACAGGGTACTATCCTAATCGATGGTGTTGATAGATTTTTCAAGAAATTGTTCACAAGGTAAATGATGGGAGGGGAGGGGAGATTTAGGGAGATGATCAACACTAAATTTTTGATTGATGGAATTTTGAGAGAGAATTTCAAGGTCAAAAATTTTCATGAGCTAAATCCATCTTGTTATATAATCTCTATGATATGGTTTAGATTACATGAATTTCAGTGTATTAAAATTTCTAATTACATAGGTTTTGTGATTGAGGAGATAATGATGAATTTTTGAAGTTACAAAGCATAAAGAACAACACAACTCTTCTACTTTAGAATAATGCATTTTTACTCATGAAGGGTGTGGCTTATGTAATAGATGGTATGCTCCTTACCTTGTTTGTCTCGATGAGTTAACATGGCTCCCAAGATATGATCCATAATGGATATATATAGATAGAAGGAACCCCCTTGCATAGAGGAATAAGCGTTGGTGGTGATAATAGATATTGTTTGAGGGAATCAAAGGCTCGTTAATAGTCGATATCCCATTTAAAGTGGATATATTTCCTTATAAGGTGATGAAAAGGTTGAAATAGTCTTATAGTTGAGAAATAAAGTGATGGATAGATTGAAGTTTACCTTGAAGGCTATGGAGTTGTTTTAGGTTAGATGAAGGGGAATTTTTGACAACGACGTTGACCTTGGAAAGTTCAACTTTAATTCCCCTAATAGTACTATGAATCCTAGGATTTTTCTGTGAGAAATATGAAATATACATTTAGATGGAATGAGATGGAGAAATAATTATAGTAGACATGCAAATATCACATCGAGTACAATAAGATGGTTTTTTAGTGTTTGTATTTTCGTAAGAGATCATCTACGCAGTATTTTACAATTTTGTTGATGAGGTCATGAAATATGTATGCCATAGTGCATTGAGAAGTATATCCTATATTTTTTAGGAAAAAGGGCGTTACTCTATAATAGAAGGTTCCCCATAGGATGATAAAGGATGTCTTATGTTGATCCTTTAGTGCGATGAGGATTTGATTATAACTAGAGAACCCATCCATAAGAGACAAAATTTAGTGGTATGTTGTTATATCAACAAGATGATCGATGTTTGTTAAGGGGAAATTGTCTTTTGGAAAAGTGAGGTTAAGGTCTCAAAAGTCTGTACAAATGTGTAATTTCCTAGTGGCTTTAGTGACATGTACAATATTGGAAACCCATTGGGGATAATCGATAGGTAGTATGAAATTGGTTGAAAGAAGATGTTGGAGTTCTTCTTTAACTAACAATGTGATACGTGGATGTATATTATGATTTTTTTCTTCATCAACTTAGCATCTAGGATGGTGATGATATTATGGATAACAATGTTAGGGTCTATACTAGGTATATCATAGTAAAAGCATGTGAAAAATTGATTATGTTTGGATAATAACGTGGTTAATTCCTAGAGTTCATGTGGGTATAAATCTTGAACGATTTTGATGATATGTGGTTCTTGTGATGTGCCAATATTAATTTTGATGGTATAATAGACACCGGTTTTTGTTACACTAGGTGTCATATCCACATCCCGCACATGTAAACCATTAAACCAATCATTCTAATAATAACATGTGTGACCTATCCTCACCCTCATACAATCATGTTTTTACCCGCTCTGCCACCTAAACTTGAATTACCTACCCTAACCTCCCTAAAACCTCCTAACCACCCACCACCCATTCTAAGCCCATTTTTATCCCACCACTAAACCTCTCAACACTCTTAACCACATTGTCTTGCATTCCCACCCGAGAAATCCTAACTTGGAAGTGGTTAAACCCACTTCCAACATAGTTTCCCAAATTTTCCGTATCATTGGTTATCCTAAAAGATCATGAAATTATAAATAGGACCTCAAGGATCTTATTTCAAATATCCAAAACTAATGTAGCAAAGCTCTGTCACATTAATGAAGTAGACAACACCATCACCAACCCCTAGACATCCTCAACAATATTTTCAAGCCATTAGATGTTGTTGGGTCCCTAAAATGTTGACTAAGTATAAAAGTTGCATATGCACATAGGTTCTAGTTCAAGAGAGAAACGCAAGGACAAGGGCGCAGGACAGGGGTTTAAGAAAAGGTTTTAAGGAAGCTCAAAGTGCACATGGATAGAACCAAGGGTTTGGGACTTAGAAAAATTGGTTGTTCAAGATAGAACACGTGAAAAGCATGATGCGACTATGAATTCAAAGTGGATAAGGTGCCATCCTAGTGACAGGTTGGCCCAGGAAGGAGCATGCCTATGGTAGAAGATTTTAGAAGCACATCATGGTGAAAAGTGGAAAGTGTAGGCCTAGGAGAGCATGCTTGCATGGAGGACCACATTCAGAAAATTGGCATTAGATCTGAGGGTGCTGGAGGATGAATTAGAAGCCCAGAGAGGCTATAAATAGTAGCACTGCAGAGTAAATAGGGGAGAGAACAAAAAGAGGATGGAGTTCTACAATAATATTGTGAGAAATATATTAGTGGGTAATGGTATTTAGGAGATAATGTATAATGGGTAAGGGGATTGAAATTTTTCTTTGATAACCTAGCTACATTAGTCCATTCAAAAAAATGACTGCGGTCTATTTCCTTGTGACATTCTGTAATGGCTCCATGGATGTAATGAGGTTACTAGTTATATGAATATGAATATCAATGATTCTAATGCATACATCTTTCTCATAGGTTCTCTTTCATTTATGTTTATGTTAAGTATGGATGCTTGTATAATTCTTTTTGTTATGGTGTAAGTTATATAATATGTTAAGTGCATTCTGTCTGTAATGACTGCAAGGATCTAGAGGCCATTATGAGCTCTATGGTTCTTAAATGTCTTAACCCCATTTAAATCTCTTAAGAATAAATCATAGATGATATCTCCCAATAAAGTCACATAAAAGAGAGACTCGGCACCGAGTGCATGCCTCGGTGAGTGCCCGGCATCCATTGGGTGATAGGCCGAGTGCGAATGGGGTACCTTTCTTTTGTGATAAGGGTAAAAATGACTACATCTTTGTTCCATTGCTGGGAGATCTTTTCAAAGTTGTAGTGGGAAATAGCATACAACATGATCTATGTAATGAGTAATGATAGAATGGTTAACTTTGGAAAGTGTTGAATCATGGTTCAAGATCATGGAGGATGAATTTTCTCAAAGATTCAGCACTGGACCTGAGTTTGATACATGTAAATGGGTAGAAGAGAACCTCTACCATGATTTATATGAAACATTTTTCTGTTGTTTCCTAGTAGAGCTGTATGAATGGATCTCAACATATGTGTCTAGATCAAGTTGGCATTATGGATCATGCATGTGGACCCAAGAAGATTACCAGAGGCTACAAGATGCAGATCTGACATGGACCCGTGGTGTGGATCATTTGTGTAAAGGATTATTGCCTAGTTACACTTTTTCAAGTATGCCATTTCTAGATATTCTTATCTCGAAGGTTACTAATTTTGAGTTTTTGGGAACCTAGAGGATCATTTATATGTGCTATCCCTCTAGAAATAAAGATCCTGGTTGTTACTTTGGGTTTAGAGGCATTTCCAATGGCCGGCTAGACCATTCCGAGCACTAGGTGAGGGAGCTAGGGTGGAGGAAGATGGAAGATATTACGACGGAGAAGGAAAGGGAGGAGAGATAGCTCAAGTATAGTGAAGCACGTGATAGGGAGATTTCTAGAAAATGCTAGGCTATAAGTGTGATGGATCTATGGAGGTAAATGTTATGGGAAGGAGTTAAGGTTCACATGGAGGATGTGGAACCTGAGTAGTCTATGCTACCCCATCTTGGCGAGCATGTAAGAGAGACCTCTTCATATTTTGGTGAGAGTTCATCACGCAGAGAAAGAAGAGTCGTTGGAACGTATTTGAACCCACCCGGTGGGTGAACCCTAGCACTTGGTTTTCAAGAACTAGGAAGGATTATCATTGACCCGATTGATATCGGCGGAAGATCTATACCAGGAGGTATGATTTTTAGTTCCCATGTCTATGACTACACATATTCCAAAGTATTCGAGAGGATTCTTCGGAAAAGGATCCAGATACAAGCCCTTGTTCTCACGTCTGGGAGTGGTATGGGGTACAATAATGGGAGTGGGACACTATCATAAACTGTCGGTAGCGCATAGTTTAGTGGAACCATGGGGACACTTGGCACGACCGATACAGGACACAGTGGGTCATGGGCACAAGATCTAGTAGACCTAGTGGTTCTAGTGGATCTGGTGGACTTGGTGGATCCAGCGGTGAAGGAAACACCATAGGGAACCAAAGCTCGAATCATGAGGACAAGGGCCCCAACCACCCTCTCAAGTCTTCTTTGAGATGTCACTACACTTACTAGATTACAGAGGTATTAAGGATGCTACGGAACGTGTTCACAAGTGTGAACTGCTATGGCGCACAAGCGGTAACATAACCCCGAGTGGAAGGCTAGTCATTTTGTAACCATGTTGCAAGGGCACGCGCATATCTGGTATAGGAAATATGACCCTCATCAAATAGTGGTGGATTATACTACTTTAAAGAACACATTCTTGGCAGAATTCCACATCCTTGAGTTTGAATAGAATAGTATTAGAACTTTGAAGAAGATTCAAGAAGGAATGGAAGAGAGTGTGTGAGAGTATGACATGTGCTTTAAAACTCTCTTGTCTAAATTATCATATGATATTCACCCTTCATAGCATGCTCAATGGTTTTTTGGAGGATTGATCACACCTTTTAGAAGGGATTTATCTCATAAAACTTTCATAGACCTGCGTGAAGCATTGGAAGTTGCACTATGCGTCGAGGCTATTGGTAGTATTAATACTAGTGTTGGCCCATTCCTGGAGGCTTAGATTGCTGCTATGGATAAGCAGCTGGAAACGTTGTCTGTAAACTCAGCCCATGAGACTCATAGTGGTTTATGGTGCACAAATTGTGAAGTAGAGGGGCATGTCAAGGATAATTTCCCTTGGAGGATGGTACACGCTATGACAGTAGACTGTGAAATTTTTCATGGGGACCATGATGCAAGTAGATGCCCCTTGTTACAGTGCGTAATCTAAAAGAATGTGTCTTGCTACTATAAGATATGCACCTCTATAACCCATGATACTAAGGACTGTAGGCTCATTGATAAGATCCATGAGGCCATTGATCATGGGGTGTGCCAAACCAACATTTCCAGTAGTTCCAAGGGTGATGATTTCCGTTATGAGGAGCGCATAGATGGAGGCATGCACGGAAGGGGTTTTCAAGGAGGATTTGTGGGCGCCTGTAACCACGGGAGAGGAAGGACTGAGTTCCCACGTGGAACCTGTTTCAATTGTGGGTCTATAGAGCCTTACAAATGAGATTACCTAGACTATTACGGTTGCTCATGGTGTGGAAAGAAGCACAAGTATGAGGAGTTCCCGAAGTTATTTGAGCACATGAATCAGTAGCACCGGAAAGACAAGGGCACTACAATGGTCAACATTAAAAAGGCAGACATGTAGTGGATGCCATGGGTAACATGGGATGCAGGTTTGGAACCGATTTTGTAATAACAAGAGTAGAAGCTTTGTGCACAAAAGAGATACTAAGGCGAAGAACCTGGTTTCGAGGGAGGAAATAGTTTATGGAAAGTATCGAGACCTGCGTGTCAAAATGAGGTATATCAAGACACCATGGATGTTATTCAAAGTTTGCAAGGGGATATCCAATGTCTAAAGGAGTAGTCTAAGAGGGAGGAACAAGGAAGGAGAGTCGAGGCACCAAAGGATGACCTAGATGAGGTCAAGGAAGTATGTAAAATGCTAAGGAAAGAGAATATTATTCCCTTGCTAGGATCATGGTTGAGAGAGAAGGTACCACGTGCTAGAGGAGAGCATGAGAGGTAGGTCTTGCACACAAACCTTCCCCCTCACAACCTTGACTATGAAAAGGAGATCACATTGAATGCAGTTGTAGATGGATGGCTCCTTAGTAATATCCTCATTGACACAAGCATGGAGGTCAATGTTCTAACTCTGGATGCATGGCATCAGATGGGAAGACTGCATTACAACCATCTTCGAATGTGTTGTATATGGCAAACAAGACTAAGGAAATTCCCATCGGTGTCTTAAAGGATGTAACTATCACTATCCAGGGAGCTAATTTTACTTGGGGACTTTGAAGTCTTGGCGCTCGCAAGGCGAGACAATTTTCCAAAGACTCCTTGGGTTCTAATAGTGTTACAAGAATAATGCAGATCTTTAGTTCAACAAATGGTACATTAACTTTGAAAATAAGGAGGAGAATCTAATTATACCCCTGGTTGATGGGAAGTTGATGCGTTATCTTGAACCCCGGGAGAAGAAGTTCTTGATAGGATATGTGTGCTCAATTAAGGACCCAGAGATAATAAATCCTACCGACGGAGTTATCCAGTTTGATGATGCTCAGTTAGTAAGTGACACCACCGAGAATAGCATGTGATAATTGGGCACATGGGACTTATGAATTGATTAGACGGTGGTTGAGAGGATCGATAAAAAAAAAAAAATAATAAAGGCACACACAGTCAAAGTGCTTAGGAGGAAAAAAATTACCTAAGTATTTAGGAGGGGGCTTCCCTTAGATCTTTTTACCAAAGATGGAAGCTCAATGGAAGGAGGAGAAGGAATGGAGAGGGATGATAGGTTATTTCCTACTCAAAAAGTAGCACGGTGGTGGGATACACATCAGGAGAGCCTTTTGGAATGACACAAGGTGATAACTTCTCTCTCTATAAGATTTTCTAGAAGTAACATGCCCACCATCATCAAGGACTACCATGGTAAGGAGCCCACCTCTTTCCATATCCAGGAGTGTGAGAGGATCTAGAGAGAAGGCACAAAATCTTTTCCACCATCCCTTTGGGTACAAAAGTTGTATTCTACACTATAGGGTTACACATGTGCATGGTACATACATTCTGAGACATGCCACCAAACATGAAATTAGCAAGAGCTAGAACCGACCTCATTCAAACATTTGAATATCAAAGTAACAAGCCATCAATTGATAAGGCATTAAAATTTGTTAATTGCCTAAACATGGGGATAGTGCCATGGAAGAAGATAGGTCATTGGAACTACTAGGTGAACCGAATTTGGAGGTGCGCTTTGAAGAAGAAGTAGAAAAAAAAAAAAAAAGAGCTATAGTTTGAGTGCACTTGTTTGGAAAAAGAGAAAGAGAAGTTGGTATATGTGATTGACGGGGAGGAAGTAGAAAGCTTAGATATTAGCCATTGCAGTAGGGACACATGAGGTAGTGGAAAATGATGATACTCGCACACACTCCTACCATGAGTCCTTAAAGACAAAGAAGGTTAATATCAGCTCGAGAAGAGGAACCCAAGGAGTCTATCATTAGAGATTACTTGGTCGAGAGAAGGAATTCTCTAAGGTCATATATTTGTTGCATGAATTTGAGGATTTATTCCCTCACGGGTACCATGAGCTTAAAGGCATCCACGATTCCTTGGGGAGATGAGGATAAAATTGAAGGACGGTGCACACCGGTCGGGAAGAGGCCCTACCAAATGAATCCCAATTTGTGTGTAAGGGTTAAGGAGGAGATAGATAAAATTATAGCTTATGGGATCATTGAAGCGGTGGAAGAATCGAAATGGATAAGTCGATGGTAATAAACATCAATGGATCATGATATAATGTGGGATTTGATTTCTAGGCATATGGGTTTTATGAAAATTCATCAAGGGGTATGCCAAGAATTGAAGAATTTCTAAACATAAATTTTCCTTTGCCCTTTCTAAGAGAAATCCGAGTTTTTGCTTGTTTTTGCCCTAAATGTTTCAAGTTTTGCCTATATTACATTTTCCCTCTTCAAGCCATTTTTCCCATTTTGAACCTCCATCCATGGAGGCCCTGAAACTCCCTTATGAGATGGATGATATAAATTGATCAAATTTTTTACTTTCTGTATTCATGTTTTTGGAAATCCTTTTCCATGGATGCTCAAAATTGATCAAATTTTATGTTGCATTCAAAAAAATCATAAAATGCGAAGAAAAACATGTTTCATCTATCCTTTGTTCCAAAAATTCTTCATTCGTGAAGAAAAAAATCAAATTCAGGCATCTCTGGAAAATTTTGCATTTTTTGATGGTCATACGGGCATCTTTTACCCATCAAAATCTTGCTCTCTCTCCTCTAGTAAGTGGCAAAGGTGTTTGGATCAAAGGAGAACTAGTGGGCCATCGGAGGTTTTGAAACCTTTTGCCTTTTGGAGTAGAGGGAAACATTTTCAAATTAGGGCACAATCCTGCCCACAAATCAAAGGTAGACATGTGGTAGGTGGAAATGGAGGCTGGCGGAGGACTTAGAAGAATTTTTTTTTTTGGAAAAAGGGGATGAAGGTTATGAAAAGGGTCGTGGGTCCGCCAAGTGAATCACAGAGAGACACGTGGCTGGGGCAGAGGGGAGTGTGGGCTGATGGAGGCAAGTTGTGTTTTTAGCCTCTATTTGTCAAAGGGGTAAAAACATTGAATGGACCCATGAGCCCGAAAGTAAAGAGTCGAAATTCATTTGAGAAGTCAAAGGCGGAGGAGGTGCGAGTGCGAAGGAAATATTACAAAATTTCCTTTAGTGAAAAAGGGGAGTTAAAATGAGAAATGAGCCCGCATATCCTCAATGATAGACACATGGTAAGGATAGAGGCAGAGGAGGCACGAGGTCCATTTGTGGGAAAATTGAGAAATTTTGCAAATTTCCAAAAAGAGGAAAAATGTGTAAAATCAAACCGTGATTCAATGGGCCCACCTTGGGACACGTGTCAAGCTCTGAGAGGGGGAGAAAAATGTCAAATTTTACATTTTTCAAAAGTGTTGAAAAGTCAAAAAATGATCCCAAACCCATTTCCAATCACATTTTGACACGTGGAGGGCTCAGATTAAAGGGAGAAAGGCAGATCAATGAAACTATACATTTTGACATTTTTACCGCCATTTTGGCTCCAGGAAGTGTGGAAATGTGTTTTTGCATCATTTTTGATCAAAATTTTTTTGGATTCATGTCATTTTGGCCTTGTATGATTCAAATCGATCATCTTGGAGGGTAAATTTGTAGATCCAAGGCACATTTCAAAATGCTTTTGCTCTAGTTCGTGCAAAACGTGAAATATCAAATCCAAATTGCAGAGAAAAGTTGCATAATGGAAATTTGAAGGGGAAAAGGGTGAAATGATGGAAGAGGAAGATGTTGTGGGTGCCAAAAGAAGAATACATGCTCCCATGACAAGAAATGATGAAAATTGTAATAATTTTTTTTTTCATGCTTGACATCTCCTCCTCGTAAAATTGGTTAAATGTCACTTTCAGAAAATCATGATGGAATTTTGTAACAAACTAAGATGCCATAGGATATTATTTTCTTGGGAAAGAAGGATCAATTGTAATGGAATGCTATATATTGCATGAATTTTTCATGCAAAGGGTTGGAAAATTAAAAGAAGCCTAGGAAACTAAAATTTAACAGAAAATATGAGAAAAAGTCCATTCTCGATAAACTACCCGAGAACCATTTTAATTCCTTTTTTGCATCATATTCATATCATGTTGAGTTGTTTTGAGTTGTAAAGCCAAAAAAAAGCTCTGAGATTGTTCTTGAAACATTCCCCTGCTAATAAATTTGATCATTTCTCTATTATTTTGCATTGTCTCTTTGGGCAAAATTTGCATTACTTATGTTTGAATGTTTTCAATTTATTTTCTTGCTCTTGTTGCATAATCTGGTGTTTGGAGTTTCTTTTGATCATACAATGGTCTCATTTCTTGTGATAGTTTAGTGGCATTTGCAATCTCACATTCGAAGATTTTCATCCGATAAAGAATAAACAAGTTTAAAATCACTTTACCTTCCTTGACTTGACAGAGATTTTTGTAAACCATTGGGGTGCACCTTAGGTCATGATTAAATAGAAATTTTGAGATACTTTGTTGATTCATCTAGTTCAAGATTTTTGTTGCAGAGGTTGTCAAATATTGTGGAAGAGTGAAAATTGGGCATCCATTTGGTGCACATCTCTAGTTGAAGGAATCCATTAACCTCTTTGAATCTCTGATTGTTTAGGTTTACAAGTTTTTTTGTCAAAGGTCCTCAAAGAATTTAGCAAATTCTAGTTAGTCTTGTCTAAAATATCCCACCAAAAATTAATTCAAACAAACTAATCCTACCCATACTACCCCTGCATTGTATTGTGTGTCAACAAAATGATACAATCCATTTACATAAATGCACAAAGCAAATCAGGATCATACTAAATGTCTCTAGAGCCTCTTGACTTGTCTTGAAAGCATTTCCAACATTTAGTAGTGACAACTCTGTTGAGTTTGAATAATGGGAAATTGATCATGTTTTCTCAAGGCCATCTCCATACAACCTACACATTACAAGGATATTTCACCTCCTTCACAAAATAGAGGTTGTAATATAGGTTCTCTTACCTTGGTTGAAAGGCACAACCTAAAACAGTTAGGACAAGATCAAGTCCTATTTGAGTGCTATCCATCTCTCCACAAATCTAAGTGCTAGTTAGATCACATCCTCAGCTATAAAACAACATACATCATGATCTATCTATCTTCAAGCTTCATGCCATATCTTTGATGCTGCTCAGACTGAAAAGGAGAACAAATTTGGGTACCAACACCAAGTGGCACCACTGCCAGGACATTCTTGGTTCAATCTAATCCATGTGCATACATATTTGAGGTATTTGAATGCATATCAAACCATGGTAATGTCTCTTGCAAGTTCTACATGCAAGTACATTGTTGAAGCATCATTTTATAATTATATTTGTAAGGATTAAGTGAAGACATAAGTTCTGCCTACAATTTTATCAGTTTCTAGTAGTAGTTGTACTTCATTTGCATTTGTGGTTGATAAATTCAAGAAAAGGAAGGTCTGATCTATAAATTTTTGCAAGATTTTCAGTGCTGATAGATATTTGATAGAGTATTTTAGTGCATTTGCACAACTAGGGTGAAAGTCCTTAGTGGCGACTCCATGCTGATTTGATCTTGATGAATACCAGTGTCTTAACTTTCTATCATTTATTTTTGTGTTGCTAATCTCTGCAAAACTGGAAGGAAGAAGATCTCTCTTTAGGAGGGACCCAAGTAGAAAGTTATTTCAAGAATTGGGAAAGATAGTTTTAGAGGAAAGAAAAGTTTGGAAGGTTGTTGAAGGTCAGACATCAGGAAAAGGTATATCCATTGGTGAGAGAGATCAGCCTTTAGTAGAGGATTATCACTCTTCTTCCAGTGATTTTGATTCAAGCAATCTTTTCACAAATTTGTTTACTGCAACTAGTGAAGGTCCTTCTACTATACCTGGTAAGTTCTCTTCTCAATCTACACCTATGTGCTTCAATTCAAATAAAAATTTCCAAGAAAATCAACACCTAGAGAGCACTAGTTTTGTGAATCACATTCTTGTGCCCCAAAGACCTCTCACTCCTCATCATTTTGTTTCTCCTCCAAGACCACCACCTCAAAACAATATGGCTCAGCCTAGACCTCCATTTTTTGTTAACACCTTTGGTCCTATAGAATTTAGAGGAATGGCTGGTTATCCTAATGCTGTCCCTCAAGATGTCAAAAATAGATTGCCAAAGTTCCAAGGAATAATGCCATAACAAGTGATCAACACCTAAAACTTTTTGTTAACATGATGGAGGACTTTGAGATTGAGCATGAAGATGTGTATATTAAATTGTTCATTCATACACTAGAAGAGGATGCAAGGGATTGGTACAAGGCTCTTCCTGATAATTCAATTGATTCTTGGACTGAGATGAAGAATGCATATAGGTTGTAATATGGTGATAGGACTGATCCTAGATTTCTCTTGTCTGAATTTGAAAATATCAAGAAGAACCCCAATGAATCAGTTCATGACTTTAATACAAGATTTAACAAGACATTGAGGAGACTTCCTGTTAATCTGAGGCCTTGTGATGAATCTTGTTTAATCAAATATGCAGATGCATTTGACAAGAAGGAACCTATTACCTAAGAGACAAGAACCCTACCAATTTAAGGTAGGCCTTTACCATGGCACTGTAGATTGAAAATAACATTAAGGCCATTGGGAAACCTCTCAAGAGAGATGGTGTAAAGTTGATAAACCCTGAAAAACCTCAAGCTAGCAAGGGTATTGATTTGGAGGAGGTTGTGAAAAATTTGGTAGGGGCTGTCAAAGAAATCTCATACAAGTTAGTCGGAAGAAGAGAAGGGAATTGGGTAGACTTCACAAGGTCAGCAAAGAGCACAAAACCATGACATATTTTCCAATCATCCTAGGGGTGATTAGATCTGATGATAGAGGGAAAGGACCCATGGGGTCTGCAAATAGACATCCTCAAGCACATGAAGGAAGAGTGTTACTTGATCCCCTAACTACTAGGGTTGTTGTGTAGAGGAAGTTGTTGATATTGATTAGTGTGATAGGTGTTTTCTACCCCATCCTCCATGTGAAGTGGACCAGCAAGATGGTGAAGCTAATAATGAAGATGGAAATGATGATGATATCTACATGGTGGGCTATTCTTCAAGCTCACAAGAAGGAGCAACATCAACTGAGGTAATAAGTGCAAGGACAACTGTAACCTTTTGGGATTGCATCAAATGGGTACAAGTCTTTCTTCCCCCTCATACTCTTGAAGTTGATGTAGTGCAAGATTTTGAAATTCCTAGCAATGAATTTGAATACTTGAGAGCTTTGATGATTAATAAGTATGATGGTGGTATCCCTTTGGAGGAAGATAGATAATTATTAATGAATGTTGTTGTGGCTCAAGAGAAAGACTATAACACTAGGAGAAAAGTTGTTAAGGGAGCTGGGCCTCAAGCCAAACCTAAAACACCCTTGCTTACAAGCATTCCCAAAGAAGCTTCTAGAAGAGAAACACACCTGCCAAGAGCTCTGCTTGTCCCAAGAAAAATTATAGTCCTCCTCATGCCCAAGCTGCCAAGAATCCCATGCCATCTGATGAATCTACTTGTCTCCCTTCCAATGCTGCTTTGCCAAAGAGTGTTCCCTATGACATAGCCCAAGTATTGAGCCAAATCAAAGTGAGTGTTCCAATCATTGAGTTGCTTAGGATTCCTGAGCACAAGAAGAGAGCATTTGAGTACTTGGGATTGAAAGAGGAGAAGAGTACCCCAAGTAGAAATGTAAACATTGTTGAAACTCCTCCTCAAATCATTGCAGACCTTGAAACACCACTAGCATTAGAGGATCTTGGAGAAACACTTGAGGTATACTTGGGGACATCCTTGGTTGATTCCCAATTGAATGTTGATCCATTCTTCACAACTTTGATCATAAAGGATAGACTACTTCACAATTATATGTTTGATTCTGGTGCATCATGTAATGTCATGCCTCTAGAAGTCATGAATGAGTTGGATATCAAAGTGAAAAAAACCTATGGAAAGTTTACTACCATGGAATCAAGATAAGTGCCGGTAGTTGATTGTGTGAAGGGTTTGGTGGTGCAACTTGCATCTTATCCTAGGAGGAATTTAAAATTGGATGTTGTGATTGTTGATTGCCCTACCAAATGGGGTATGTTATTGTCAAGAAAGTGGGATGCAAGTGTTGGAGGGAGTGTCCAAATGGATATGTCTTTTCCACCATTCCCATTGAGGGCAGCCTTGTCAAGCTCTATGGAGAAAAGAAGATGTTGCATCTAATTGAGGATCCAAACAATGCTTCGTATGAAGTATTATTTGCTGATGTTGATGTTGATAATTTTATTGGGTTTTTGCTGATGGTAAGGAGCACAAGATGGATCATTCAAAGTGCCTTGAATAGGTAGGTTCTCCTTGGACCTTTCTATTTGATGGAGCTTGCTCCAAATTTGGAAATGGTGCTGGTATAATTTTGATTTCTCCTAGCTTGGAAGATTTTGTTTTTTCCTTCAAGCTTAATTTTGAATGTACTAACAACATTGTTGAGTATGAAGCCTTGTTGTTGGGTCTAAGAATTGCATGGAAGTATGGTGTCAAGGACATCATTACAAAAGGAGATTTATAATTAGTTGTCAAACAAATAAGAAAACTGTATGCTACAAAAATCAACGGATGAAACAATACAAACATGCAGTTTGGGATCTAATTGAGATGTTTGATTCCTTCAACATTGTGCATCATGATAGAAGTTTCAATGCTACTACTAAAAATTTGGTAGTGTTGGGGTCAAGATTTGGAAATTTCACCATTTCACCTTATTGTGAGTATAATATTGAAGTGTTAACTAGGCCAGCTATCCCTGACAACATCAAGCATTGGTAAGTGTTTAATGATGATGCTCAAGTGTAAAGGTTATTACAAAATCAAGGTGAGTTTGCAAATTAGAATATTGATTGGGAACTAATGGTGTGTGTGACTGAAGGAAGAGAGACTTTGTTTGGAAAGGATATTATCCAATTGAAAACTAACACCATTCCTAGAGGGCTGGTCACTCTTGAGTCAAATTTCAACAATGTTGATTACATCATAAATAGAAACATGTCTACCTCAAGGGATGTGGAAGAGCATAACTTGGGAACAAAGGAAAAACCAAGTAAAGTTTGGTTGGGTAGAAATCTAAACAAAAGAGAAAAACAGTCCTATGTTCAACTATTGAAGAAATATCAGACTGCTCTTGCTTGGTCTTATTCAAAGCTAAAAGCATATAGAGATGACTTGTTTCAGCATGAGATTCCTCTCTGAAACAAATGCCAAACCATTCAGACAAAAGTAGAGGCCAATTAATCCACTCCTCTCCATGAAAATACAAGATGAATTGAAAAACTAAAGGAGGAGGGATCATTCACCCACAAGGTATTCATCTTGGGTTGTAAACCTTGTGCGGTCGAGAAAGAAAATGGAGATATCGACTTTGTGTAGACTTCAGAAATATGAATAGAGATTCATTGAATGAAATTATCCTTTTCCAAACATGGAAAACATGCTGCATTTGGTGAATGGATCTGAATTGTTGTCCACCTTGGATGGTTTCTCTCGCTACAATCAAGTTGTTGTTAATGAATCAGAAATATTTAAAATTGCCTTTACCACTCCTTGGGGGACATATGTCTATGTAAGAATGCCTTTTGGCCTCATGAATGTTAGGCTACCATCCAAAGAGAAATGGATGTTTCTTTTTTTGGTTACATAAATGACTTCATTGCAGTTTATCAAGATGATGTGACTATGTTTTCAAGGAGCAGAAAATATCACTTGCAACACTTGGAAAGAATGTTGATCAGATGTAGAGAATATGGCATTTATCTCAATCCAAACAAGTGTCATTTTGGGGTGAAAAAGGCTAAGCTACTTGGTCATATTGTTTCAAAGGCTGGTGTCATGATTGACCCGGAGAGGGTAGAAGCAATCAACATGGTTCCAATTCCAAGAACAAATAAGGGCATCCAATCCTTCATTGGGTAGATCATTTTCATTAGAAGGTTTGTGTCCAATTTTTCTAAGATGACTCTTCCTATCACATGCATGTTAAATAAATACCAAGTTTATCAAGTGGGAGGAGGCTACTATTCAATATTTTGAAGGAATCAAGGAATCACTTAAACATGCACCTGTCTTAGCAACTCGAATTACAAGAAGCCTTTCCAAATCTTCTCCTTTGCTTCTGAAAATACCATTGCATCTGTTTTGCTCCAAAAGGATGAAGATGGGGCTGAGAGGCCTATTTCCTTCTTTAGCAAGGCTTTATAAGCTACTAAGCTAGAATACTCAATCATGGAAAAACAAGCATTTTCCTTAGTGAAAGAAACAAAGGTTTTCAGGCCTTATATCTTAAGTTGAAAAGTTGTTGCTTATGTTCCCCACACCATGGTAAAAGACATCTTATCAGAGATGGAGATCTCAAGTAAAAGATGTAGATGGGTGAAAAAACTACAGGAGTATGACATGGACATCCAAACCACAAAGTTGGTAAGAGGTTTGGGTCTTGCTAAGCTCATGGCTAAGAGAAACCTATAGATAATTGAAGTGAATGAAGTAGAGGAAGAAAGGGTAGATGTTCTTGAGAAATGGGTAAGTTCTAAGTGGTATAAGGATGTAATATTTTACCTCAAACACCTATGCTACCCTAATCATTTAAATAAAAATAAGAAAAGATCCCTCAAGATGGCTTCTCAAAAATACATCATCACTGACTTTGGGTTGGCTTGGAAGAACCCTAAAGGTGTCCTCTTGAAATGTATAACTAAAGATGAAGCTCCCAAGATGGTTTTGATTTCCATGGTGGAGTTTGTGGAGGACACTTTGCTAGAAGGGTTACAACACACAAAATTTTGAGAGCTGGTTATTGGTGGCCTACTCTTTTCAAAGATACAACCTACTTTGGTTAGAAAATGTGAAAGCTGCCAACATTTCTCTAGAAGAATGAAAGCTTCAGGCTCCCTTCCTTTGCAACCTATATCAATTGAATCTCCTTTAAAACAATGGGGAATGGACTTCATTGGTGATATTTCAAACCCTTCTAGTGCTAGACATAAGTGGATCCTTGTAGCCATAGATTACTTCACCAAGTGGGTAGAAGCAATCCCCACCAAGAAAAACACACCAAGTTGTTATGGACTTCTTGTTGAATCATATCATATGTATATTTGGTGTGCCAGTCAAGATTGTTGCTGATAATGCCATGTGTTTCAAAGCTAAGCCCTTGATGGCAATGTGCAAGGAGTATGGAACCAATCTGACTTATGCTTCAAACTATAACCCTCAAGGAATGGACAAGTTGAGTCTAACAATAAGAACTTATGAAGATCATTAGGATAACCTTGGAGTTAAATAAGAGAAAATGGGGTGAACAACTAAAATTTATAGTTTGGGCTGATAGAATTACTACCAAAAGAGCTACTAGTAAGAGCCCATTTGAGTTGGTGTATGGAACTCAAGCTCTGCTGCCCTTACATTTGCAATTATCTTCATTTCAGTTTGTTCAACAACTTGAGGATCAAGAGGTCAGTCCATATGAAGCAAGGATTAATTAGATTATTGAGTTGGATGAAGAAAGAAGAGCATCCCACCAAAGGCATGTCAGATTTAGAGAGAAGTTGAAGAGGTTGTTTGACAAGAAGGTCACTCCTATGGCCTTCAATATTGGAGATTTGGTTTTGTTGTGGGACAACAGAAATGAAGATAAGGGTAAACATGGTAAATTTGATGCATTATGGATGGGCCCTTACTCCATTGATATCAGAGTTCATGAAAATACCTTTTTCTCAAGGAATTAGATGGGGAATTGCTTGAACTACCTATTAATGGTAGGCATCTAAAGCATTTTTTGGATTAATCCCCAAACTTGAGGTATACACCACTGTATATGAGTGTATAGTGTTTGGATTTTCTCTATTTTTGGTGTTTTATTGGTTCGTGGTTTTCTTTGGGGTGTGGAAACAATTTTTGTCAGTTTCTCAGCTAGTCTTTTGGTGGCTTTGGCTCATGACTCCTTTTCCCAATGGACTCTTTTGGCACTTGGTTTATGTTATTCTTGTGGCACTCACCGGGAGTGCCCATCCCATAGTAGGAGATGATGTTAGTGCCCATTTTGACCCTCCATCATTTTGCAATGTTTTTCCCTTTGCTCGCATGCCTTGGAATGTTTTTCCCTTTTGAGATGGGTGATATAATGTTTTTTCTCCATTTTTATGCCTTGAATTGTTTGCAAACTCATTTTCCTCTCCCCTTTCTAAGAGAAATCCCGAGGTTGCTTGTTTTTTCCTAAATGTTTTGAGTTTTGCGGGTTCTCGCCATTATTCCTAACCATGGAGGCTCAAAATTGATCAAATTTACTGTATGCATTCAGAAATCCTTTTCATGGTCGTAAAATGTTTGAAAACATGTTTCATCTATCCTTTGTTCCAAAAATTCTTCATCCACGAAGAAAAAATCAAATTTGGGCATCTCTAGAAAAATTTCTGCATTTTTTGATGGTCGTACGGGCGTCTTTTACCCGTCAAAATCTTGTCTCTCCCTCTGCTAGTACGTGGCAGTGTCTGGATCAAAGGAGAACTAGCGGGCCATTGGAGGTTTCTGAAACCTTTTGCCTTTTGGAGTAGAGGGAAACATTTTCAAATTGGGGTGCAATCCCACCCACAAATCAAATGCGGACATGTGGCAGGTGGAAATGGAGGTTGGCGGAGGACTTAGAAGAATTTTGTTTTTTTGGCGAAAGGGGATGAAGGTTATGAAAAGGGTCGCGGGTCCACCAAGTGAATCATAGAGAGACACATGGTTGGGGTAGAGGGGAGTGTGGGCTGACAGAGGCAAGTTGCATTTTTAGCCTCTATTTGTCAAAGGGGTAAAAATGTTGAATGGACCCGTGATCCCGAAAGTAAAGAGTCAAAATTCATTTGAGAAGTCAAAGGCAAAGGTGTGAGAGTGCAGAGGAAATATTACAAAATTTCCTTTGGTGAAAAAGGGGAGTTTAAATGAGAAATGAGCTCACATATCCTCAGCAATATACACATGGAAAGAATAAAGGTGGAGGTGCGGGTCTACGGGAAAATTGAGAAATTTTACAAATTTCCAAAAAGAGGCAAAATGCGTAAAATCAAACCGCGATTCCAATGGGGCCCACCTTGGGACATGTGTCAAGCTCAGAGGGGCAAGAAAAATGTCAAATTTTTACATTTTTCCAAAAGTGTTGAAAAGTCAAAAAATGATCCCAAACCCATTTCCAATTGTATTTTGACACGTGGAGGTCCTAGATTAAAGGGAGAAAGGAAGATCAACGACAACTGTTCATTTTGACATTTTTACTGCCATTTTGGCTCCAGGAAGTGTGGGAATGCATTTTTTGCATCATTTTTTATCAAAAATTTTATGGATTCATGTCTTTTTTTCCCGCATGATTTAAATCGATCATTTTTAGGGTAAATTTGTAGATCCAAGGCACATTTCAAAATTCTTTTGCTCTAGTTCGTGTAAAACATAAAATATCAAATCCAAATTATAGGAGAAGTTATAGAATGGAAATTTGAAGGGGAAAAGGGTGAAATGGTGGAAGAGGAAGATGTTGTAGGAAGAAAAAGAAGAATACATTCTCCCGTGACAAGAAATGATGAAAAATTGTAATAATTTGCTTTTTTTGCATGCCTAGCATCTCCTCGCAAAATTCGTTAAATGTCACTTTCAAAAAATCATGATGGAATTTTGTAAAAATAAGATGCCATAGTATATTCTTTTCTTGGGAAATAAGGATAAATTGTAATGGAATGCTATATATTTAATGAATTTTTCATGCAAAGGGTTGGGAAAAATAAAAAAGAAGCCCGAGAAACTAAAAATTTCACGGGAAAAAATGGGAAAAAGCCCATTCTTTGAGAAACCACCTAAGAACCATTTCTAATTCCTTTTTACATCAGATTTGTATCATTTTGATTTGGTTTAAGTTGTAAAGCCATTAACAAGCTCTAAAATTGTTCTTGAAACATTCCCCTGCTGATAAATTTGATCATTTTGGGATTATTTTGTGTTGTCTCTTGGCAAAATTTGCATACACTTATGTTTCAGAATGTTTTCAAGTTGTGTTTCTTGCTCCTATTTCAATATGGTGTTTGGAGTTTCTTTTTATCATATAATGGTCTCATTTCTTATGATAGTTTAGTGGCATTTGCAATCTCACATTCGGAAGAGTTTTCATCTGATAAAGATTTAAACAAATTTAAAATCACTTTACCTTCCTTGACTTCAAAGATTGTCTGTAAACCTTTGGATGCACCTTAGGTCATGATTAAATAGAAATTTCTAGATGCTTTGTTGATTCATCTACTTCAAGATTTTGTTACAGGTTGTCAAAGATTGTGTGGAAGAGGGAAAATCTAGGCATCCATTTGGTGCACATACCCGGTTGAAGGAATCCATTAACCTCTTTGAAGCACTCTATTGTTTAGGTTTTACAAGTTTTTGCAAAGGTCCTTAAAGAATTTGGAAAATTCTGGTTAGTCTTATCTAAAATCTCCCACCCAAAATTCATTCAAACAAACTAATCCTACCCATACTACCCCTACATTGTATTGTGTGTCATGGTGGGTATTGTTATTTCAAGAGTTTGAGTTCACGGTAGTAGTGAAACCACGGGAACAGTTATTGTGGGCACGATCATCTATCAAGAATTGATTCAAGGAGGACACGTAGAGTATTGAGGAAATAATACCAGATGCGTAACTATTTAGGTTCCGGTGTGCACCCTCAGATTTGGAGGAGATTACAGTATTTTTAAAGGAAGGTTTTGTTCGGAAGGAATGAATTATTAGAGAAGAAGCAGCTCACCATACGCGTCGCGCTCTATATTTTGATCGGTGGAGACTTATACAAGTTGTGACGTGATGAAGTTTTGTGTAGGTGTGTATTAGAGCATGAGCACCTCACCATCATGGAGGAAGAACACAGAAAAAGTGCAGGTGGGTATCATCCAGGTGATGCCACCACACGTAAGATATTAATGGTTGTATTGTGGTGGGAAACCCTATACAAGGATTGTAGAGACTATTGTAAAGCGTGTGACCACTATCAGTGCATTAGCAAGCCAAGAAAGAGAGATAAAATTCCTTTGCACCATATACCTAACAGGAACCTTTTGAGAAGTGGGCAATAGACTTTGTAGGCCCTATTGCACCAGCGGCGTGTAGGACTAGTTCACCTATGTCATCACTTGCGCAGACTATTTGACAAGGTGGGCAGAGACAACTCCAACTAAAGATTTCACAATAGCCACAGTGGCAAGATTTTTGTGGGAGAACATTATCACAAGGTATGGATTCCCTTTAAGTTTAACCAGCAATAGGGGTATACATTTCTTAAATGAGACCATGAGGATCCTATTAGTAGAGTTCATGGTAGCTCATCACAATACTACCCCTTATCACCCATAAGAAAATGGAACCGCAGAGGCATTTAACAAATTACCGAGTCATACCCTGACCAAAATTTGTGATGTTGGAAGACAAGGTTTCAGCCATATTATAGGCTTACAGGACAACTTATAAAGGGCTAAACAAAGCCACACCATTTCAATTGGTTTTGGCGTGGAAGCCATTCGCCGTTGAATTCAAAGTTACCTTCTCTGTGAATAGTGCGCATGAGAGGGTTGGCTAATGAGGAAGCATTGGAAGAGAGAATTGATGAGTTAATGAAGTTAAATGAGAGACGATCACTCACCAGGTGGAGTCGAAAATAGAGAAAGCAAAGAAAAAGCATGGCATGATCACCACATCAGAAACAAGAAGTTTGAGGTTGGGCAGATGGTCTTACTATATGATTCTAAGTTTTTGTGCCATCTTGGGAAGTTAAAATTCCATTGGTTAGGTCCCTACACAATCTCATACATCCTTGATTCATGTGCATGCCAGTTACAAGTGCTAGATGGAACAAAATTTCTTGGACACTTCAATGGGAGTAGGCTGAATTCCTAATATAACTAAGTTTTCTTGGTGTTTGTAAATAAGGTAGTTTTTCCAATTAGTTTAGAATTTTCCTTTATGCATTTCTTTTCTTGTGTTTCCCTTTTGCGTTGTTGTTTTGTTTTGTGCCTTGGGCGCCGGTAACCTTATTACTAATTTTTGAGAATTTTTGAGTGCGTAGAGGACCATGCATCATTTTAGTGTGGGGTGGAGTAATGTGAAGGAGAGCATGGTTAAAATGCCAAGGAAGTTTGTGTTGAAAAACCCAGTTGAATGGCCCTGTTGAAAGAGGTTCTTGGAAAGAAAATATGGAAAAAGGATGGTTGGTGCTAAGATAAAAGCTACTTTCAAATCCCACGTACAAAGAAGGGAAAAGCACATAAGCAACATGAGGTAGGTGAGAGAAAAAATCAGGACAGAAGAAGTTCCTTTGGCATTGGTTACACGTGCACAAGAGTCTCCTGTCATGTTGGATTGGTTGCACGCCAGAAGGTTGGAGGATTTTTCATGCAAGTTTGGGCACATGAGGGAAAGGCTGAAGTTGGGATTTGTTTAAAAATCCGCATTAAGTGTTAAAATTATGGTGGTAGGTGAAGGAGCAATTAATTCTTAAAAAGAGAAAATCTATAAATAAAGGGGTCGGGGAACTTCATTATTCACTTTATGTATAAAGAGAAAGAAGCACATTTTACACCTTTGCAAACTAGGGCTTCCAAAAAACTGATCATGTGAAGAAACATTTGGAGAAATTGAAGCGTGAGTAACTAGTTCATATTTGCTAACTAGGAGGAAAGGATTTCACAGGTGTAGGAAAAGTGGGAGAAGGTGTCATCTTAAGTATCCCAGTTAGGGTTTGAAGAACTAGGGCATGGGGTTAAGGAATTTTCTTCACAAGTTTGAGATCTAAGGTTGGAGAGAGTGGAAGAATAGAGTAACATGGAGTGATTGAAGTAGACCTAGAGAATGGCACCCAAGAAACTAGTTAGCACACCCAAGAAGGGCAAGGGAAAGGGCAAGGGTAAGCAACAATAAACTGACATGCGCACAAATGAGGAGTGGTATGCAAAAATGTAGTACCTAGATGGAGTGTTGTTGGGGAAGGAGTGGGAGTCCCATATGAGGAACATGTCTGTGAATGACTACAATCATCAGACAAGCACAATCGAGAAGGAGATGGTGTTGGAGTTAGTGCACCCAACAAACAAAAGGACACTAGAGGGTTTTCCCATTTATAATGATGATGTGAAGGTTAAGTTGGAGAAGGTAGGGTTATTACAACTCTTTGAGTTGCCCTACTTTGGGAAACCTAAGTGCTTATATCAATGGCTGATGTTCGCATGCATGAGGACTACTTCCACTTTGTAGGGCATAAGATGCGCATAACCCCTCAGCTCATTTCACATTTCACAGGCCTCATCTATGAAGGAGAAGGTTTGGAGGATGACTTGACGAAAAAGAAGTGATTAAGGAAACTATCACCACTTATGCATACAAGAAGGGGTTAAGGTATTTTGATGTTGTAGACATTAAGGATCTGCAATAAAGATGGCCTTACACTGGTGTCAAATTTAAATGGTGGGAGAGATGGACCCAAGTTAATAAGCCATGGTTGAATTTTTGCAAGAAAATTACAGAGGGCACCATCTAAAACTTGTATCGCATTCATCGTAGATGAGATTATCAGTTGCGCAAAGGAAGGCGATATGATCCTTTTTGGCAATTTCCTATTAACCATCGTGTTTTCAGAGATCGGGGTACCGGATGTATCAGAAAAGTTTGTATGGGAGTACCATGCTGAAGACCCCTCACCTGCAAAGAGGTTTGAGAAATATGCTTGTGACACCATGACAACTGTGCACAAAGTGTTCTTGGAAAAATGGTATATGCGCCTAAGGAATGCATTCAGGGTGGAATGGAGAATTCCCATACAACTACCAACAACCACCAGGGGAGAAGTGGAATTTTTTGTGTACCATCATTTCTACTTGGGCAGATTCAAACTATTAGATGAGACTTGAAGCCCATGGTGCAAGCTCCCCTTTTCCTTCATAGCTCAATACTTCCAAGTGAGAGTAAACAAGTTCAGGGAGTCCAAGAAGTTTAAGCTAGACCTTGGTAATCTAGACTAAGACCACAGGAAATGTGCAAAGGGTTGGTGTACCCTGGTAAGTGCATGTACGTGGAGTGGTACGTATCACATGAAGTTCAAATGACAAGGCCCATGACTCTGCCCATTGCAGATGGATCCGCAAAGCACGCGTGTACATCCGCATAAGACCCAAGTTTGAGAAGGGCACATATCTAGAGAATGAGGTATCTATACCTCAGGATCCAACTGGTAGGAAGAGACCCATGCCGAAATGGGAGGAAAAAGATCTAGAAAAGAAAATACCAAGTGTGGTGGAGACACAGTGCAATAGGTTCCCCGGGACAAGCACCAGAACTAGTATGTATGTGTGCAAGAAGAAGCCCATAGTAAAAGAGAAGACTCTAGAACCAAAAATCCATCAGACAAGGAGTCATCAGGAGAGGAAGAAATGAAATCACCTACACCGGAATCTTTGGTTAGGAAGAAGCAAAGGGTAGAAGAAGAGACCGTCTCGGAAGAGACTGAGAGTTTGGACAAGTACATAAGAGAAAAAGATGAGAGTGAAGAGGATGAGAGTGGAGAAGAAGTAAGTGGGGAAGAGGACCCTGGGAAGGATCGAGGACCACCCGTCTTCAATATACATGATTCGAAGAGGAAGGTGGAGAAGAAGAACAAGGGTTCTAGTTCATACGATAGAAGGATAGCCGGGTAGGAGAAGGTACCGTAACATGGGAAAAGGTGAGGAAGCTAGTGCGCGAGAATCAAGCGTTCCAAGTTTTGCGCAAAAACAAACAACCAAGGTGGTAGAAGGAGAAGAGACCAAGAACATTAAGACCATGGTGGAGAACAAATTGGAACACAATGCTGAGCTATTTTTGAATAAGGAGAAGAAGGAGAGTGCAGAATAGGAACATGACAGCACTAGAGGCCTCATTTTGACCAGTAAGTATACCTAAGGGTATGCACATAGGAGGAATGTGCATAGAGGGGGAGATGCCAGAGATGGGTTATATTGATGACCCTAAGAAAGTGTTCCGTGTAAAATTTCAAAGTACTATTCCAAAGAGAGGAGATTGTAGCAATGTCATCTTTTGACAAGGAGGTTGCGTATCTTATGTAGCCTAGAATTCTTAGTTAACACCTAGTCACGCTGGCACATCACTCAAAGCATAGGCTGAGCGCTCACCTAAAGTGTGCCAAGGTACCAGGTCCCTCTTTAGGGTTGTTATAGTAGGATGGTAGCATGGTGTAATGATAAAGACATATATTTAGAAACTAATCCATCATTACATAGTTATACCGAACCAAATCTATAAAGGCATGCATTCAAGTATAAATCATCAAGAAATCAATAGTATGCAATGATAACACATAGAAGACACTTTGGTTTGGCCAAGTATTCTTCATATAGTAAACATGACAATAATACAGAAGCTTGATACAATAATAGTCATGTGTGCATGGATCTATTACAATTATCCAGTCTCATGCACTCATGAATCTCTAACCCTTCAACACCACCGCTTTTCAACTAGGTGATTCATCTAATATATATAGGGTGGGGAACTTTCCCTTCACCACTAACTATGCCAAAAATAGGTCACACACTAATAATATCCATGTGCCATTTACAATTATAACCATACATGCAAGTATGCTATCTATAGATCACTTACAGTTAACTAGAGTGATGAATCTATTCTTGGATTACTTCCATGCAAGAGTGCTTTGATATGATCCTCAAAATATAGACAAAGCATGGCACGCAAGTCTCGACATTGCTTTGTGTGTTCCGCACGCCAGCCTCTGAAAATAGACTTGATCTACGAAATCGGCTAAGTCCCGAGAGTTTGACTCGCACTGTGCATGTGACACCTTCCTATTCCTTCACACCTTCGATCCCATCCTATTTTTCCCCATGCTTTTTGTGTGAGTTCTACTAAGTATTTTATCTTACCAACATTACCCCACACTAATCTCATTGTCACCCCGATAATGGTGATGTCCACAACTGAGTAAAGAATAGTTGAAATACAGTATGCTAAATGAATTTTACACAAAGAATAGAAAAGAATTAAAGAATCAAAGAATTATTCAAGCTTCAAGCTCCTCCGTTTCTTTCTGAAGTATCATCTCTAGATACTCCTCCTTTATGTCTACTTCTAAGTTCTCCCACTCTATTAATGCCTTTCCTACTTTCTCTGGAACATCCACAATGATAGATTTCAGCTCATCCTGAGTTAGTTTTCCTTGCTCATTCTGGATTACAAGCATTATGCTTGACATAGATGTATGCATCCCTTCCAGCACATCCATCTTCTGAGAAATGATTTTTCCAAGTTCATCTAACCTCTCTTTATGTGGTGCCTATGCCACATGGCCAATGCCTCGCGCTTCTACTTCACCATAGTTAGTCGTTCAGTGCAGCCTAGTGTGTCATCCTTCATGGCCTTTTACACCTCATTGTCTTCTGCTAGTGTTTTTACCCTTATTAGCGCATCTGGAGCTGTGCATATCATTAAGGCATGATCGGATTTCTTCATCTCCTCTTGGAGTGCTTGTAGTAGGCCCTCATATGTAGCAATATTCCTTGCTACTACAGCCTATGATTTTTCTTCTTCTTTAGTTGGATCCTTGGGCTACTCTCGTATATGCACCTTTTCATCCTCCAATACTAATTTTATCATTGTCTTTACGTAGTGCATCACAGAAGGAAATTATTTTGGTACTTGTGACTCTAAATGCGGGCGTACCTTTAGTACATCATCTCCAATTTCCTCCACCATACTAATAAAAGTCTCATATTTCCTTTTGTTCAGATCCCTCTCCTATACTAAACGTGTTATTTCCACATTCTTCACCTTTATCTCTCCTCTGTCGGTTTTCTATTGTAGCAGATTTGTCAATGTTTCTTCTAGCTACCTCAGTGAAATAATTTCACCAAGGCATTGCTTACGATCATCTGTCATAATGAGTTGGTTTAATTGTCATGTGTCGGGCTTCTGGTGTCTTCTTCAATCATCTAGATGCACATGATTCTTCACAGACATCAAAATCTGGTTCATCCATATGCGTATGCATTAACCATGAAAGTTGATTTTGTGTTCGTAATGTCACCTTGTTCTCGTCCATAAGCACCCATATGAATAAATATTTTTACGTGATGTTGCTCTAGAACCGAGCATGAACAATTTTCTCCTGGTCTTCTACATACCCCATTGTTTCTACCCTCATGTCCTCACTTTTCTAACGGGACCTTGGCCCTTTTGGAATGGTGGCATCAAGGTTAGGAATATTGGCTGTATCCTCATCCTTGCCTTGTGTAGCTTTTGATTGCTCCCTTTCTTCCTCTCCGCTCGATTTTCCTCCTCCTCATTCTGAGGCTCCTCTTCTACCCTATGATGATTAGAGATAGAAGTGATTTCTCCTCAGACTCTTCCGCTTCTTCATCTAGCTTGAGATTTCTTCTTTTCTTCTTCTCCTCAAGTTCCTCTACCGGTGAGAGTCAATGCAAATTCCTTGTTGTCTGCTAAGCTTCTACTTGCGACCTTGTGCGCTTGAATACCTTTCGAACCTTTGGTCTCCCTGTGCTACCTCAGTATTTTCTTCTCCTTGTGAAGCCATCACGCGCTCTTCCTCCTATCCACCAGATGGTTGCTTCCTCTTATGCACCAAACCACCACTATCCTCATGCTCTTCATCCTCTTCCTTGTCATCCTGCATGGGTTTAGAAGGCCTAGGTGCCGGGATGTTTTCCATAGTATGCTTCCCCTTTGGTGGTCCTGGGAGCATGAACTCATTCTCTACATACTTATTATTTTCCATATTTGGTTTAAGTTGGAGATATATGAGCATGGCCCCGATATCCCCAATAGCAAGTGTTTCTGGTTTGATATTCAAAATCTCTAAGATAATACTCTTGTTGTAAGAATTCTTCCCTGGATATCCATACTTCTTTCGCAAGGTGTGGTATTCGCAATCCACCTTGTCTATATTAAACACTAACCTCCTTATATCAGTGAACCGATGAATGGAAGCTTGGAAATCTGCTTTTGTGAACGTGTATGGTAGTTTGCACTAGGGGCTCCATGATCCATCCACCATTAGAAAATGTGTAATACAAAATGCTGGTAAACAACAAATTGAGCTTACTTCCCAATACCGAGGGCAACTCCTTTGGTATGCACCACTCCTCTTCAAAAGCCATGCGGAGCCTATCATACCACATCTCCGCTCTCTCCTTTACCTCATCTGTCATAGACCCCTTGCATAGATACTTGCTGAATCTTTCACCGAAGACTTGTTATTTGTGGGGTATTCCCATATATTTTCTTTTGAGCCATCTGGTACTCCAATCTCCATGAATACTAAAGAAAGTAGGACAAAACAAAAACATATCTTACTTCCTGTGTGCACTTCCTCTATTATTTGTTTTGTAATAAAGTCATAAATGTTGTAAATAACCCCTTATGACATGCACTTTTCCACATGCAACCACATTGAGTTCACTTGTGACCAACGATCTTGTTCATTCAAATTTGTAACCAAGTGAATTGCTTCTTTTACTACTGAAATATCATGTAATGTATCAATGTCCATTCTCAGGTTGTCCTTTTCGGTATCCCGGAGCTTTGTGTGTTTCTAATATGGAAACCTTATCGTTAGGTCACTTTTTATGTCCTCACTGCCGCTTTCAAACATGTTACTTGTGGTGATTAAAATGGGTGTTAGTATTACCTTCGCCCGCAAAATAGAATAAGGGTGTATAATTCCTAAAGTATGGGAGCTCATATAATTGTTAAACGCCAATCCTTTTCAATAAATTCTCCCCTACATCATCATATATCGACATACCATCACCAGTTCATCTATCCATTTGGGAGTTAAGTAAATCATCCAACTTCTTCTTATTGTCCTTGGTTTGATGGTTGTACTCATTTATTTTTCTCTGTCATATGTGGGAATCCCATTCCTGGCCCATAATTACCTCTTCAGGGTACTGCATCTCTGAAAAATTGCTCTTAGGAGTCATCTCTTCCTCCTCTTCCACTACTACCTTCTTCTTTCCTTTTGTTGCTACTGCTTCCTTCTTTGGAGCCATTCTTCCTTTTGGGTTGTGTTTCTACACCTTCTTCTATAACTCTTTAATGGTTTACTTCAAACCCTAACCCAATTCAACCGTGCCCTAAATTGTAATCATGAAATCACATGCCCTAGCTCTTCTCTATCAATCTGCTTCATTCAAACCCTTCTCCTACGGGGATACAAGCTTCTCCAATACATAGATCTGCCTTTCACATTTGGTTTCACCCTCTTCGCACCTTGAATCGCTTACTCAACTCTTCACACTTAGCTCTCCATCAAATTCTCGTATTTACAAGGTTGGAAATGAATTCGCATCCCATCCTTATATATATTTTCAATTTTTGATGCATTAATTACTCCTCCACCTACCAAATATTTCTCATTTATTGCTCAATTTTGTCATTTCTACGTGGTACATCTTCATGCCACAACTATAACCTTCTAGCATGCCTTCCTAACTCCTAGTCACAGACTTCTCTTCAAAGATGAGCTCTAGTACTGAGTGCCTCATCACCGCACCTTATCTGGTAGTTATCACAACTGTCACTTACCTCGTGTTATACTTTTCCTTTATTCATCTCCATCCTTGGTTACTTTTGAGAAGCAATCCTTTGTAAATCACCTTTATTAGATTACTTCCTCAACATCCACAACATTATACCTTCCAATCTTCACAAACATTATACAGGAGTCACCAAAAATCCACCCCATACTAAAAGTATGCGCGAGTCCTCGCACATCATCATGCTTCATATGGTAGTTAGCTTCATGCGCGCAAGAGCACTTATTACACAAAAACAAGAACTAAATTTACAAAGCATAGCGATGATGAAAGAAACACATTAAGGAAATGCAGGAAGGGAAACCTAATCTATCTAGAAAACTGCCTTATTACAAACACCAAGAAGACTTATTTATAGTAGGGCTTCAACCTACTCCCATTAAAGTAACCGGGCAGCCGTGTTCCATCAATTTCTTCTAACTAGCAAGCACCTGCCTCAAGTATGTGAGTTATAACATATGGCCCCAACCAATGCACCTTGAGCTTCCCTGGATGGTGCAAAAACTTAGAGTCATACAAAAGTACCATTTTTCGACCGCAAGTTTCTTATCCCTGATATGCCTATCATGCCATGCTTTCTAGTGCACTTTCTCCTATTTCTAACTCCATTGTGCTATGGCCCGATGCTCATCTAGTTGAACCATGTTCTCAATCTGTTCTTCCAAAGCTTTCTCATCAGCTAGACCTCTAGCACGTGTAATGCGCAAAGAAGGTAACATAAATTCTATAGGAAGAATAACTTCCGCACCAAACACCAACTGAAAAGGTGTGGCTTTATTCAATATCTTATATGTTGTTTAGTATGCCCAAAGAACAACATATACTTTTTCATCCCAATATTTTTGTCCCACATCACAAATCTTGGTCAATGTGTGGCTCAAAATCTTATTGAAAGCCTCAGCAATTCCATTTTCCTGAGGGTGATAGGGTGTAGTCTTGTGGTGGGCAATCATAAACTCATCTAACAGAATTTAGATTGTCTCATTTAAAAAATACGTCCCCCTATCACTAGTTAAACTTAAAGGAAAACCATACCTGGTAAGGACATTTTCCCATAAGAACCTTGCTACTGTAGCCACTATACAGTCCTTTATAGGAGCTTCTTCTGCCCATCTCGTAAGATAATCTATACAAGTAATGATATAACATGATCTAGTCCTACACGTAGCTGGTGAAATAGGCCCTACAAAGTCTATCGCCCATTTCTCAAAGGGTTCTGCACTTGTAATTGGTCATAAAGGCATCTCATCCCTATGTCCTGGTTGACCTAGTTGCTGACAATGGTCACATGCCTTACAATACTCCTTACAATCCTTATATAATGTTTCCCACCAAAAACTAGCAAGTAGGATCTTTTACGTTGTAGCATCACCTGCATAGTGTCCACCTACAATACCACCATGGGATTCCTCCATTATATCCTTTCGTTCATTCTCTAATACACAACGGTGTAACACCTCATCTTTGCCTAACTTGTATAAGTCACCACTGATTAACATGAATGGTGTCACGTGTATAGCAAGTTGCTTTTTCTCCAAGGACCTCATGCCTTCTAGTGCCATCCCCATCCTGAGGAAGATAATAATGCCCTCTAATTTCATTGGTGTGCATTGTAACTGATATAACTATACATCAGCCATGGTCTCTTCTATTGTTTGGGATTCTTCACCTAATTGAACTCTAGACAAGTGATCCGGTCCAGAATTACTTTTCCCTGGTTTTACCATGACTCTAAAGTCAAATTCTTGAAATAAGAGCATCCACCTACATATTTTCCCTTGTAAGATGGTATTTTCACCAAATACTTCAATGCCATATGGTCTATATAAAACACAAAAGGTGTGGCCAATAGATACTGTCGAAAATTTTGCAAGGCATATATCATAGACAAAGCCTCGCACTCTGTAGTGGTATAATTTTGTTCTGTAGGGGTTAATTTCCTACTAGCAAAACAAATGGGATGATCAAGTATACCTTCTCCAGGTTGAGCTAAGACAACACCAATGGCCATACCACGGACATTGACGTGAACATGAAGAGGTTTATCCCATGAAGGAAAGTGCAAGATAGGTTCGGTAGTAAGTTTCGCTTCAATTATCTCAAACACGTGCTACTACGAATCCCCTCAATAGAATGTACCTTTTCCCTTGAGAAATTCTTCCAAGGGTGTAACAACATTGGCATACCCTTTTATAAACTTCCTGTAATACCCTGTATGACCCAAAAACCCACGCACCTCACTCGACGGTGGGTGATTTCGTGCCTAAAATGACTACAAATTTAGCTAGATTGACCATTAACCCTTCCTTGCAAATTATGTGTCCTAAAATTATGCCAAAGGGAGTAGCAAAGATGCACTTCTTGATATTTAATGAGATAATCAACTACCTACATCTTTCAAACATTAATCAAGGATTGTCACAATGATCCTTAATTAGCCCATAAATGGTCCAATCATCAAGATAGACCTGCAAGAAGTTGTGAATAAAATCCTTGAATGATTGTACCACTATCCTTGAGAATACAACGGTGCATTCTTCAATCCAAAGGGCATCACAATATAGGCAAAGCTTCCCCATTCAGTAGTGAAGGTGGTCTTTTCTTGATCTTTCGGGGCAATCCTAACCTGATGATACCTTGAGAACCCATCTGTAAATGAATATATCTTGTGCCTAGCCACTCCTAATATTTCCTCTGTGAATGGCATAGGGAAAGGATCTGTAACACATGCTACATTCAACTCTCTATAATCAACACAAATTTGAATCCTACCATCCTTTTTTATACTTATCACCATAGGACTGACCCATTCTAACTCATCTAATGGTCGAATGATCCTAGATTTCAACATCTTGTCAATTTCCTCCTTTACTTTCTTGTACAAATTGGGATTCATTCGATAAGGTCACTTCCTAACAGGTGCACACCTTCCTTAAGCTTTATATTCATTTATCCAAGTGATTTATGCATGCCTTTAAGTTCATGGTATCCTCTTTGGAATAATTCCTCATAGTCTTGAAGTAACTCTATGATCTTTGCCACTTCGATTCGACCGGTAATCCCAAATTATCACCTCCTTAGGTTCACTTGTGTAAATATTTACCTTTTTGTCTTCATAGGTTCATGATATGTGTGTGCATCTACATCTGCATTGGCTAACACTTCACATGCTCCATGTGAATGGTCAACTTCTAAGTGCTCAACTTACTCATCATCAATTATGTAAACCAAATTCCCCCTGTATTTTTCCGAGAAGCGCACTCAAGTAGTATAGTATCATCTACTTCTTCCTCAAAATGTGCCCCTGTCTCTGTCTCACCAAATAATTCTTGAATAAGTTCTTCCGCTTTTCCACTGTTTACCATGGTTAAGTTCTTGATAAATATTAAAGCCTTGTTCACTTGTGGAGTAGATGAGAAGAATTCAAAAGTTTGCATCATCTCTGTAGTCAATTTTTCCAATTTCCAATGTCGCGATGTAATTCAACATATACATACCAAGCACGCGTGTAACCTTGTAGAGTAGAATAAAACTAATGCACCCAAAGTGAGGGCAGTAATACTTCTGTCCTACTATCTAGAGTCTCTCACACTGTTGGATATGATGTTGAATAGGTTGATCACCATGATAAGGGAAAATCTTTGTAGGTGCATTACTTCTTGAAAACCTGGTTGATAAGGCGGTCCCAATCTCTCCCCATTCCAAGAGATTATCCCTATGAACCACCCACCAGCACACTACCATCCCATGTAAAGTATATGACAGGATATCTCATCTTTTAATCTGGTCAGCCCAGTTTGCCTCCATGGCCTATAAGAATCCATCTAGATCTTTAGATCCAAGATATCAGTTCTTGAGTGAACTATACATTGGATGAGTAAAAACCCTTGTTATAAGCAACCACATGCTTAACTTCACACCCCACTCGTTTATAAATACCATGAGACCAATTATCACAAGCAATACTAGTAGTATCATTTGATAGGACTGAAAATATCCCCAATGAAGAATTCCTTCCCTAGATGGCTCATTGACCTCTGGGTCTGAATAACGCGTATATAAATTTTGTTCAAGTCCTATTCACTCAAAGGTTCCACATATGGTATGAATATCCCATTTGTCAATGGTATTATGACCCTTTCCTCTTTATTCTTGAAGGTGATATACCCCTTGTTAAACCTTAAATCGAATTGTTTGCATAACACCAAGGGCACCCAAGAAAATTTGGGAAGCTATCTACTTCCGCAAGTGCTAACACTTCAAAGTATCTTGTGAACTTGGCCCCTTTTATAGTGATAGATGCATCCTTCAAAACTCCTATGGGAGTAGCTTTTATTCTATTTTCCATGAACAATACATTAGATGATGGCTGTAATGGAGGTCTCCCCATTTGAACCCATGCATCTAATGTAAGTACATTCACTTCCGCACCTATGTCAATGAAAATATTTCTCAACAACCAACCATCCACAACAACATTCAAAGTGATCTCCTTGTCATAGTCAATGTTATCGGGGATATTTGCATGGAGTATTTGTCTTCTATTCTCAGTTCCCATGTGTGGAGTATTCCCCTTCAACGAATTTCCTAATAATGGAATAATATTCTCTGGTGTAACACTCTACATACCTCTCTGATGTCATCAATATCAGACGAGGTCCTTTTCTATATCCTTATGCTCCAACTTCCAAGACTGCTCTTTTAAACATTGTATTTCACCTTGAAGGCTTCTAAGGACCTCCATAGTTTCCTGATAGACTTCTTTTTGATGAGTTGGATCTGGATACCTAGCATGCAAAACCTCCTCCCTAGTGATTTTTGACTTATGTTGCAATACCTCTTCCGTGCGTGTCACCTCAGCTCATGTGGTTATCTTGACTATTACTACCTCGGGTTCTGGTGTTAACTTGGGCATCCTCTCGATTCTCTACTACGCATTGGATTCTACCATCCATGTGCCTTTGTTTTCTTACTTGTGCTACTTTATCGAGATGCTCATAAAAGTCAGGACACTCTTCATAACTATGCCCATTTCCAAAAATGAAGAGGAAATATTCTACGGGCATTCGTGCCTATAATGGTCAAAGTGAGCCACATGTATAGCAAGTTCCTCGAGGGAATTCACCTTTTCCCTCACCTCGGCCTCATCCTTCATGTCCACCTTGATATCCTCATCCTCTTCCATGACCTCTTTCAAATATTCCATCATTCCCTGTCATAGCATGCTTGATTATAATCCCTATCCCGATGCTCATTTATTTCTTTAGAACTATCAACCACACTTGCCCGCCATACCGCAATATCAATGGCATCATGGATCTAGCCAATCAATCTACAATCTTCAGTATCATGGGCGGACCTACAAATTTTACAAAAAGAGGATACATTCTTCCTGATCACGTGTTGTAGTAAGGGGAAGTTACTAGCATCATGATTTAAATGGTAAATCTCACAGTCTAATAGTAGTGAATGTACAAATATATAAGGGAAACTATCCCTAGTGTGGCCTTCCACTTCACAATCTACACACCAAATTCCTGAGCACGTCTCATGAGCTGAGTTTCCTAATAATTTCTCTAAATGTTTTGTCATAGCTACTATCTAAGCCTCCAAGAATGGACTAACTCCAATATCAATACTCCCAACTACCTCACTCATGGAGCTGCTTCCAATGCTTCGCATGGGTTGGTATAAGTCTTATGTGATAGTGCTCTTCAAAATGGAGTAATCAATCCCCTGAAAAACCATTGTGCATGTTAACTTGCATGTATATCATAGGAGAGTTTAGATAGAAGTGTTTTAAAATGGGCATCATACTCACGTACACTTTCAGTAGTTCCTTGCTTTATATCCTTAAGTGTGCTTATACTCTTCTACTCAAACTTTGGGATATGGAAATCTTTCAAGAAAGCATATTTCAATGCTACATAATCAATACAAGTCTGATTGGGATCAAACATCCTATACTAGCTATGCACGTGCACCGTAACGTATTAGTAAATTTAATTTCCTTGCACTCTAAGCTATGATACCTTTCGTGTGGCAAAATATTTCACACATATGAATATGTTCAACAACATCCTCGATACCTTTATACTCTAGGAGACAATGATACATCTCCACATAAATGTTGGGGCTGCTGCGGGACTTGACCACGACCTAGAACCTCCTTGGTTTCCTCTACCTCCAAACCCACCCAAACCACGAACTAGAAGCTGCTCCATACCTTCCGATCCTCCTCTTTAAGTTGGAATAGGGCCCATAGATACACTCCCCGTGTCTTGCGGTGGTACTATACTGAGACCCTACGATCTATGAAGTAGGCCTAGTTCCAGAGGTGAATCCCACACTCGGTGCTCTCATATTCTGTGTAGATGATAAGCCTGAAAACATACCCCCAAAGAATAGCGAAGTTGTCTGTGATTCCATTGATATACTAGTTGCCTGACTTGTTTTTGCTCTTTCACTTCCTAAATGAAAACTTTTTTTACCTGTTGTACTAGATACTAGAAAACCAAGTGTAAGGGCTAGGTCAACAGGTTGGCTTAGATGCGCCCGTGTCCAAGGTCATATTTGCTGGCGTGCTTCCATGTGAGGCTGAAGAGGGTTCTTTGTCATCCTTTCCTGGATGGGGGAGTTCCTGATGCTCTAGCTCTTCTTCATCCTCTTGAGCCTCAAATCCTTCATGAGCCATCTCTCTCCACAACGCCATCCATTCTGCAACTTCTTGCTTCTTGCATAATTCCCTCTCACGTGCCTCATCATACTTCAGCCACCTCTCTTCCCTCTACCATGTTGCCGTTAGGTCTACCATCTTTCACCAATCTTGTTCCTACCTTCACGCGTGGAGATTTTTAGCTTGCCATGGGTTTATCTTCCAAGTTCAACGTTACCATCAGTATCTTGATGGCCAGTGGAATACCTTGCAAATATGTCCCTCTAGGATACCATAGGAGGCTGGAACTCAGCTATCTCTGGGCACGAATAAGTTAAAATTGAATACTCCAGAATATAGCTGTGTAGAACACCATGGAACCAGGTATCTTGCTGAGTCAAGATCAATGTAGCATCATATAATGTTTGAAATTCATCTCCCGTGTTCAAACAAGTGTGTGATACCTCTAATTCCATTTAGATGCATATGCGTCAATAACCAATCATATAATTTACGGGAAAGATAACAAAGAAGCTCTCGTACAAATTGTCATACAAATTTTGCTCTACCCAAGTGCATGCATTAAATCTGGATCCAGTGCTAAACCTTGATGTGTATTCTTCCTCTAGATCAGAAATCCACTCTTCAATGGTCACCAAAGTTAGCGGTATGTCTTCATTATGAACCATCCTAAAAATAAGCGAAAAGGGGGTTACGACAACGGAACCAATGATGCAGCCTAGAATTCTCGGTTAACACCTAGTGGCACGGCACATCACTCAAGACAGTGAGCGCTCACTGAAGCATACCAAGATACCAGGTTACTCTTTAGGGTTATTGTAGTAGGATGGTAGCATTGTGTAATGATAAAGACATATATTTAGTAACTAATCCATCATTACATAGTTATACCGAACCAAATCTATAAAGGCATGCATTCAAGTATAAATCATCAAGAAATCAATAGTATACAATGATAACACATAGAAGAAACTTTGGTTTGGCTAGTACTCTTCATATAGTAAACATGACAATAATACAGAAGCTTGATACAATAATAGTCATGCGCGCATCGATCATTACAATTATCCAGTCTCATGCACTCATGAATCTCTAACCCTTCAACACCGTCATTTTTCAACTAGGTGATTCATCTAATATATATAGGGTGGGGAACTTGTCCTTCATTGCTAACTATGCTAAACATAGGTCACACACTAATAATAGCCACGCATTGTTTACAATTATAGTCATACATGCAAGTATGATATCTATAGATCACTTACAATTAACTAGATGATGAATCTATTCTTGGGTTACTTTCATGTAAGAGTGCTTTGATATGATCCTTGAAATATAGAAAAATCATGGTACACAAGTCTCAACATCACTTTGTGTGTTCGTATGCTAGCCTCTCGAAAAAATACTTGATCTACGAAATCCTCAAAGTCGAGAGTTTGACTCTGTACCTCCATGCATGATGCCTTCCTATTCCTTCATGCCTTCGATCCCATCCTGTTTTTCCCCACAGACTTTATGTGTGAGTTCTACTAAGTGTTTTATCGACCAACAGTATCAAAGACAAGGAAGATGCTCTCATGGGCTATAGAGTCCCACCTTGATGAGCCATAGTTTGAGGTAAGCCACGGGGCAATAATAACATTTCTAGGACAAAGAGAAGACAACCTAGTGGTGGATACCTAGCAGCTCTCGGATGAACAACTATACAACTCGCTCAATAAAGTATCCGTTGAGATTGAGACTAGACTCTTCAGGTGGAATGATAGGGTCAGAGATCTAGAAGGGGAGCTAAAGAAGAAAGAGGAAGAGCTAGCTGCTATGAAAAGGAGCTAAGCCAGGAGAAGTTGATCAACACCCAGTGGCAAAGCATGAATTGAAGGATGAAAAGGATAAGGTATGTGTTGTGTACAAGAAGGTGGAATCCATCAATGAGGCTATAATATTGAAGCATCCAGACCTAGGATCACCCACGCAGAAGTATGGATCATCCTTGGGATGCCTGGAGGATTTAACAAGGATCCTCACCATGGAAAGATAGCCGCTAGCCTTGGAGTCTACAAAAGAAGTTTCCGTGCGCCTAGAGAAAGAGGATAAGTTGAAGATCGTAGCACTTGTTGTGGAATACAACAAGGTTCTTACTGATGTAAGGGCTACTTCCCAGACTGCTAATTCCATGTATGATAATTATGTGGATAGAGACAAAGTGGTAGGTTCCTTGGTTGCAACTCATGAAGTAGAACTCAAGGAGTTCTAGGAGAAGAACAAGGGAAATAGGGCAGAAAGTGATAAAATCCTTTCCGAGGTCGAGAGAAAATATGAAGCCATTGAAACCTTAAGGGGTTCAATCAAAAACTAGTTGAAGTAACTACATCCATGTATTACACAAAGAATGGATGCACTGGAGGATATAGGAAAGGATTTGGAGAAAATCACTGATACCGTGAGTGTGCAATGAGATGGACTAAATTTTGGGGAGGTGAACACCCTGGTGGCAACTTCGTCGGGAGAGCACAAGAAGAAGTCAATGCCTGGAACAAGTTGGAGGCCGACTTGCAAAAGGATTTTCCTAGATTTTCACAGTGATTCCTTCACTCTCCCATTCTTTCTTCTTCCCCCATTCTTTCATCCCCTTATTCTTGTTCCAAGGCGTAAGCTGTTGTATTCTTTCTTTCACTAGAGAAGTGTTCCCATGGACAGAGAACATGCATAGTGTGGGGTGATGTTGGGCCCCTAGAATGTTGGCTAAGTACAAAAGGTGCGTATACGCGAAGTCCTAGTTGAAGAGAGGCACACAAGGACAAGGCACACAGGACAAGGTTTAAGAAAAGGGTTTAAGGAAGCTTGTGGCATGTGCGGATAGAACCAAGGGTTTAGGACTTAGCCAAATTGGGAATTTGAGATAAAACATATGAAAAACATGATCCGACTACACATGTTGAGTAGATAAGGTGTCATCCTAGCGACAGGTTGGTCCATAAAGGAGCATGCCTACGGTAGAAGCTTCTAGAAGCACATCATGGTGAAAAGTGGAAAGCTCAGGCCTAGGAGAGCATGCTCACATGGAGGACCTCATTCAGACACTTAGTATCAGATTTGAGGGTGTTGGAGGATGAGTTAGCAGCCCAGAGAGGTTATAAATACTAGCACCTATAGAGTAAACATGGGAGAGAACAAAAAGAGGGCAGAGCTCTACAGAAATACTGCAAGAAATATGTTAGTGGGTAATGGTATTTGGGAGAGAATGTATAATGGGTATGGGAATTGCCAATTTTTCTTTGATAGCCTAGCCATGTTAGTCCAGTTGAAAATCATGATTGTGGTCTATTTCTCTATGACATTCTGTAATGGATCCATGGATGTAATGAGATTACTAGTTATATGAATATGAATATAAATGATTATGATGCATACATCTTTCTCATAAGTTCTCTTTCATTTATGTTTATGCTAAGTATGGATGCTTGTATACTTCTTTCTATTATGGTGCAAGTTATATAATCTGTTAAGTGCTTTTTATGTCTGTAATGATTGTAAGGATCTAGAGGCCATTCTGAGCTCTATGGTTCTTGAATGTCTTAACCCCATTTAAATATCTTAAGCACAAATCATAGATGATGATATTTCCCACTAAACTCACATAAAATATAGACTCGGCACCCGCACGTGCCTCAGGTGAGTGCCCAGCATCCGCTGGGTGATAGGTCGACGCGCATGGGGTACCTTTCTTTTGTGATAAAAATAAAAATAACTACGGATGCCATACTGAACCTCTTGTGAGCACTTACAGGTCTATCTAGTTTGTTTTTACATCTAAGGTAATCAATTTCCTATTCCTATTTGTCCCTACTTCATTTTACATATTAGATATCGGTTACATCGGTCATCCCACATCTTTGTTTCTAAAAAAATCTCCTTTTATCAATATATCAACTTTTCATAGAGATCGGTGATTATTTACATAATCATGTGCGATTATTCCAATCACCCATGATCCCTATGGATCACCAACGATCCATGCTGATTTATTCATTACACCTAATATCATACATATATCATAATTCTAGCAATATGTTTTTTCCTAATCGATTATTTCAAGATGTATGTTCGTAGATAAATTTTCCAAGTCCTTCACATCCTATCACCAACATATATGACGTTCCAGTCATTGAACAAAGTTTTGTGTGGGAATAATTTGATATAACAAATGAATTGAGTCTTTATGTCATCACCCTCAAACCAGAATTTGAAGACATCAAGGATCAGCTCGAGATCATATAAGAAGAGCGTGAATGTACATAGAATTTCTTATTTGATTACTTCCTAGAATTCAAGCTTTCCATATCCCTTTCTTGGGATACCAAAAATGTAGAACATGACATTCTTATCTAGTTCGAATTATAAATATATCCTTTTCATTTATCTTATCATTATATCACTTGATTGTATCAAATGAGTTCACAACATTCAAGGAACTTCTTCAAATTCCTAGGATAAATATTCACCAAACAACTCCTTATCATTTTTATAAAATATTTTCCTTGTTTAGTTGTTTTTATACGTAGGTCTTCTCACTTGGTGTAATTATGAGTCTTTTACGGTGTTTATATCTAATCATCCCGACATTGCAATATTCAATGTAGGTATCGATAAACCCCCGCCTTATTTGATTTTTGTATTTCATCATTTATAACACTTAAATAAAATTCACCATAAACATCTTGGAATGCCTAGTAGGACATGTTTAGTCCCCTTTTCATTTAGATTTCATACCTTTCATTTCATTTCTTGTCAATATCGTTGAATTTTTCAGCTTTGAGCACTTTTCTATGTCCATTTCAAAAGTTTTCTTAAACATTACAATAAAAAAATTAAGAAGGAAAAAGTGATCACATGTACGCTTTTTTATTTTTAATTTCTTTTCACATTGCATTTTATGTGTCTTTTTTTCATCAAATTAAATATTTCCTTTGGATCCTAAAATGAAAATTCATATCTTCTTGCTCACATAACTTAATTTAGGAGTTCAAAGAATTGCATTCACAAAAATCCCTTCACACACAACTAAACCACATCAAACTTAATTTGTATTTAAAAAAATCCTTCCTAGGTGGACTGCTTGGATTTCATGACAAAGAGGATAAGATGAATCGATATTTTGGTCAAGTATAAACAATTTGGTGGGTGGTATATCAGCTAAGCACTTGACACCCTTATCACTATGAGATCGTGAAGGGGATAGGCCCCAATACCATGCCTCGACACCAACACAGATTTGGGCCTCATGTACCTTTGAGTATATCAAGGATTCCATTCTTTAACTTACCTAAAATCAACCTTAGAAAATCTTATCTTAGTACCTTATTATCCCTTTTTCACATTTAAAACCTTTCTTAAATTAATCAAAATAATTAAAAATTATTTGTGTGACTTGTTTGTTGTCATTTAAAATAACCATTTTTTTAATTTAATGATTATGTGTTAGTTCATGTTTTAAACCAAATAACAATCCTATTTAAAAATATCAACAATATGAGTAATCACCTCCAATAATCCCTGGATAATATCCATTCTCACCTTCAAGATATTCCAGTGTAATTGACCCATTTGTAATAACAAATAAAGGACCCCACTCATCTCGCAACCTAAACTCATCACCTAAACCTTACACAATTATTTATTAATTACCTTGTAATTGATAAATCCACATCATCTCACCTGCCACCTCATTTTGCCACTTCATCATGACCTAGCCCTAACCCTAAACTAACCTAATTAAGACCTATAACTTGGTCTACACCTACACCCATGACTAATGACCCCTTTCTCGCACCCAAAACCGACCTTCTAGTCACTTGACCAAGCCCGCAACTAATCTCTCGGGAGAAAAGTAGGGAAGGTGGGCTATTTTACTAAAAATAGCCTACTTTTTCCTTACCGATGCCGGTTCCTACTCGACCGCCGTCGGTTACGTAACCGCCATCGGTTCCCTGTAAATGGGCTCCCCAAACCAAAAACAAGGATCGGAATTTCATTTTTGGATCAGAATTTCATTTTGGATCGAGTGGAAGGATTTTAGGAATCAAGAGAGATCATTTGGGAGCGATAAAGAGAGTCCAGATCTTCACTTGACCAAGCAGAGACGAGTGAAGAAGCCAGAAGAGTTGCAGCAAAAGGAGATCAAGCCCAAAACTGCAACAGAACAGCCAGAGTTCTCAGATACTCAGCTGATCATCGGGAGGGAGATATTTCATCTTCTGTTTGTCCAGCCATCCTACCTAGAGTTCTACCTTTGTCATCAGAGTTCTTGGACTTGCATCTTCGTCAATAACCAGTAAGTTACATCTTGCATGTCCTCTTTAATAACATTTCTTAGACTTTTTGAAGCACAATCCTCACAAATCCATTCCTAGATCCACTACCCAGCATGCTATTGCATCTAACTATCATTCATCTACCTCTCATCACCTTATTTCCTAATATCACCTATATACAGCCTTACAAATAACACAACTACCAAACAACACAACCACCCCACAAAACAACCAACCTTCAGATCTTAGACCATACCGATATCGGTTATCAGCAACCGGTATCGGTTATCCTGACTATAACCAAAAACCAGCCTTTCCCCTACCCAGTTCAACGAAGCAATTTAATTGATATCTTACAGTCTTTTGTGTTAATTCATATTAGCAGGGGAACTGACCACCTTCGAAAGGAAGTTTTATATTTCCTGGGCCCAAGGCAGTTCCCTCATTTATTGTCTAATCAAAATCGTGTGGTCTTGTGTTCTTATTTGCAGGTAGTCCTTCCAAGACAAAAAGGAGTTCTTCGCAGTCAACCTGATCTTTCTCTACGGTACGCGCACACCATCTCGACGTTCAACAGGTATTCCTCCTAGCCCTAACCTTATCTGTTTCTAAAAGGAATGAAACATTTCGAGTGAAACATTTTGGCACGCCCGGTGGGACCCATTTTGGGTTTCTTTCTTTCTTGCTTGCTTTCATATAGGGAGTATACTTGCTGTTTTCTTCTTCTAAAAGATATTCACAAGGTTTTGTATTATTTTGATAAAAGAACTTGCTTTGCTTTTACATCTCGCATTAGTGAAAGTCATCTCTTTTGCTTCATCGAATATCATTTTCGATTTGGGTTTAAAACACGTGCATTGCATTACTGCTTGCTGTTTTCAATTCTAGTGAACATAGATTAAGTAACAGGTCGTACACGTGGGGGTGATATCCACGGTATTGACAAGAAATTAATCTTACTTTCACTGCACAACACATACCGAATCACTTCACAATTAACACAACAGCTCAAACATCCCCCTTTTCCGCGGTATTCCTCCGCCCGATTGAGGTAACCTTATAAGCCAAAACAACTTGACATTTCCCCTAAGTCTTTTGTTTAGGATTGACATCATTCCGCGTCTAAAGGCATAAGCCCACAATAATTAAAATTAACCCTAGGGTTAGTCTCTGGATTTGCGTGTGCATCTTGCTTGTTTTTAGTTCTGTTTTCTTTCTCATACCCTGTCTTCTGTGATCAATAATTGGACAAGTATACTAAACGTTGTTAAAAATCAAATTAGCAGCCTTTTATATCTTGTTGGCCCAGACTTCTTACACCGACATCGGTTACCTGACCGGCGTCGGCTATAGTATAACCGACATCGGTTACTAGACCGATATCGCCATCGTCTTTCCCAACCTCGACAAACCAAAGAACCTACCAATTTCACCACCGAGTTTGTTTTCATTCCGACATTGAAACCCTACTGTGAACTCCTGTCCATGGTTGTTATCACTCGAAAGCAAGCCGCCGCCATGGTTTCACATGCTTGCTCTGTTTCTTTGCCTGAATCACCCCCTTCACATTCTGTGGGGAATCCTACTGATACCAACGAGGTTCCTAAAATTCCTGTGGGAGATAAGGACTTTGCCAAGTTTCGGATGCTAATTCTAGCACTACAATACTATTTGTCTCATACCCCTGACCGTACGCCTGATGGTCAGCTCCTTGTTGGTATGCCTATTAGTATAGCTGCTCATTTAGCTCCCACTCCGCCTGATAACACCGCCTTGCTTCCTGCATCTCTAGCCCCGTCTCCCAATCCGACGGCTTCAGAGGTTCATACGACTCAGATTGGCTTTCCATTGGTTAATCTTGGACCCCACATATCATTACCGCCGACTGCCCCTACCTCATCTCTCTTGCAGACTGCTCCATTCATGACTTGCTCTCTGCCACCTATCCACACTAGCTTTCCTTCTCAAGCTCCGCCTACCTTTTCTTTCCCATACACGTATCCAGTGACCTCAACATCTTATATGGGACATCCCTATTCGGTCGCCTCAACATATTCATCCTCCATACCTTATCAACACTTAACCCCACCATTGTCCAGTGGAGGCCCTTGGCCCAATTTGCCTCCATTTACCACAATCGCACCATCATCTCATCCAACCACGGATTTCATTAAACAAATGATGGACAAAATGCAAAACCTGGAGGCTTCTGTTTCAGGAAGTCGTAGCGCCTTGACATACGAGCAAGTTTGTCGGGAGCCTATTCACCCGTCTGTCCCCCTTCATTCGTATCCTCCTCAATGGGAATTACCAAAATTTACCCGTTTTAACAGTAAAGAGGACCCTCAACAACACTTGCGATCATTTAGACATGCTTGTTATTTGATTGCTCATGATGATGCCTTGTTACTCCGCACCTTTCCCATGTCCTTATCAGGACCCGCCTTGAGTGGTAAAGTGCTTTAACCCAAAGACTCAATCTTCTCTTTTAACCAACTAGCCCAATCTTTCTTGGATCATTTCTCCATTAACATTGCCAAGAAAGTATCTATCACCGACCTTTATGCCATCCGACAACCAAGACGAATCTATCGCAGATTTCGTTGGACGATGGCGGGGCCTTATCAACCAACTTACATATGCCTTGCCTCAGGTTGAACTTATCGAACTTTTTACGTGGGCATGTGCTAAGCACATTTCTCCTACTCTTCAAATTCAAACTTTCCGCACATTTGATGAGGCCTTTACCATGGCTCGGAAACTAGAAATTCGAGCCTTAGAAGAAGAGAAATTGCGGTTGCGCAACAAAAACCCCAATTTCCGAACTCCAGATTCCACCAACAAACCTAACACCACCAATCCTCACCCATCGACCGCTTCGAAATCAAAAGGGGCCGTGCACGCGGTGATGGTCAAATCCCAACCACCGTCTAATACCCCGCCAAAAACCACTTATAAGTATAAAGCAGAACCCATCAACTACACTCCCTTGGGAGAAACATATGGTGTGATATTGGAAAAATTGCTCAAAGCAGGAGCCATTACCTTACCTCCTGTTAAACCTCACTCCGGGTTTGATTCTACCCGCGCTATACCTTCCTGGTACAAAGAAAATGACTTCTGTAACTTTCACCGCGTAAAAGGACATAGTCATGAAAACTGCAAAATGTTGAAAAACATAGTGCAGGAAATGGTTGACGCAGGTGATATAACCCTCGATAATCCTAATGCCCCTGCCAACCGAAATTTGAAAATCTTCAACAAACCATTCCCAAATCACTCGTCCAACAGTAACGTAAACCAGGATATCTTAGCCGAGGAGAGTGTTCATGAGATCCATGCAGTCTTCGACTCCCAGCCAAAAGCCTCTATCGAGAAAATTTTGAATCAAGCCTCTCCACTAACACAGGAGTCCGAACCTCCTTCACCACCATCAAGCCAAAGCGAAATCATTCCTTTACCCATAAAAGAGTTAACTGCCCAGACTTCTCTTCTCATCAATGAGTCTGCTTACACCACATCCCTACAAGACTGCGAATGGATGTTATCTAATCTATCTATTTCCCAAATGTCCCCTTCTACCACTCTTGCTGCACAAGAGGAAGGCTCGCCACTCCTTTTGACATCCTTAGACGAGAAATCTCTTGCACCAACATCACCAAATTCTTTAACCATAACAGACCCTCTCAAACATGCCCTCCTGCCTATTAGTCCTTCATCGCCTAAATCTTTTCAACAACCGGTCGACCTCTTAATATCTATTGATACAGTACCTCATCTACCCCCTGTATCACACCCACAGTGGACTGGAATCACAACCCGTCTTTCTTCCGTACCAAATTTACAATTCATGCCTGAAGATTTTCATTCTCCAAAAGATAGACGAGTCCTATGGGAACGTTTGAGTACCCCCTATTCTACTCAAATGCAGGTGACCGATCCGGACACCTCTACCATATATCCTAAGTGTTTACAGAAACTCAAAATGCCTATGTCCTCAGTCTCATCCCCCGTATCTATACCAAGTAGCCTATCCACCTCTATTAACCTAACCAAATCTTCCCCTACACTTGGGACCTCACCAATGCCCAGTCTAACGCACCCGCCTAAGCGACTTGATTTATCCAAAAATAAAGCCGCCCCGCCACCTAGGAGACAAACTCAATCCGTGCCTCTATCACAATCAAAACCATCATCGTCACACCTACCTTCCATATTGGGACCTCATCCCTCCACCTTGCATCAATATATCATACCTCCTGCGTTTTCTTCAAAACGACCTACGCCTTCTGCACCTATACAGAGATCAAAGGGTATATCAACATTGTCACCCCACATATCCTGTCCACCCATCAACCCTAAACGAACTCCATCATCAAAGGATTTATTTTCTGTCACTCCCCTTTCTCCGTGGTTGTTTCCCGCTACCACGTCATCTGTAGCCTCATCATCTAACCAGCTGAATATAGCTTCTGCGCCAAAGAAACCACGTTTAGTGAAAACCACGTATCAACACCCCTCGGCTAAACCACCACCCGTACGAACCAACCACGCCCAAACATTACCAAAACCCGCAAAACCAATACCCTCATCCTCCTCCGATTTTGACCCACTCAAAGGATCTTACGCCAAAATCCTTGCTATGTTGGTGGAGAATGCGACCATTTCCCTACCCCCACTTAGACCTTATGACCCGTCTAAACCTCGACCTATAGGTTATGATGAGTCTAAAATCTGCGCCTATCACCGCACACCAGGACATGATGTGGAGAGATGCAAAGCTTTAAAAACCATCCTTCGTCAGTCACCTCTCCCAGATACAAAGGTTAAGAAAGACAACTTACGAAGGGAGAGACCTTTAGCTTCAATTCCCTCTACTATACCATCTATCCCCACCTCACCAAGATCTATCATTATTACAACCCCACCTCTTGAAGACCATGATTTATCCCAACCATCTTCTTCATCTCCAGTCTACGAGATTAATATGATTAGTGTTGCTACTCGAGCGCAGAAAAACAACGAGAAAGCAAAAGAAAGCACACATGCGTCCTCTCTTTCTCCATCCAGCATCCCGATTGCACCACCACCCAAAGTGGTTATTCGTGGACCCGCTTACCCCGTCTCTAATGGAGTTGCCCATCGAGCCATGATCAAACAGCTTCACCAATCGCCCGTAAAAATGACACTATATGATCTCATTCAGACTTCTGAATCCCATCGACAAGCTCTCGTTGAAATTCTTCAAGGGATCGAGGTCTTACCTAATGAAACCCTACCTGTTGCCTCCATTCTAACACCCAATCACGTTGCTTCTCTCACCAAACAACCCACTGCCCCAACCACTTCTGTACAACAACAAGCTGCGGCAGTCAGTTTCTCTGAAGATGAAATTGTTGACTTTGGCATGTAAGATCCCGACTCGCCCTTTTCATCTCAGCTTACGTCCGGGACATTTGGGTACGTCGTGTTATGATTGACGGGGGCGCTAGCCTAAACATCATCTCTTCAAAAGCCTTCCAACAAATGAATATCCCCTCTAGCTACATGTGTGCCAATCCCATCATGTTGCGGTCATTCAATGACGCTATTACCTCTACCTTAGGCACCGTGATCCTCAACATTCGGGTAGGACCACGTACTTTACCCGAACTCTTCTATGTCCTTGAAGGAGAGTTCCAATATAACATATTGCTAGGTCGCCCTTGGATCCGGGCTATGGGATGCGTTCCCTCAACATTACATAGATGCATAAAATTTGAGTACGAGGGGAAGTCCTACACCGTAAAAGCTGATCCTCCCCCCTTTAAAACCTGCAATATGTTATACCGCCCTAACGATGTGCTTATACCAATCAAGACACCCATACATTCAACCCAACCATCCTCTTCAAATGTACCTCAACCATCCACCTCAACCGCACCTACGCCTTCAACTGATGAAACCACCGTCGCAAAAACCACTTCCCTTCCCGCAGCTAACATCCCAACCGCAGATCCCTTAGTAGATGTTTTTCAACGCCTTACGCTGGGGGAGTATCGCCTATATAACGTTAGTTCTTTCCATACCCCACAGGAATACGGACAGGTACATGCACATCCTACCTATGACCGTCGTGTGGGGGAAGTAATCTCTTACGGACCACCCCATTGCCGCACCAACCTAACGTATGGGGGTGTTGACGCATCCTCCATTACCCCTGAACCCCCTCTTGGTGTGGTTCCCTTCCAATCCGATTTTCAATACTTGACAAATCGTCATTTCGCCCTCACCTTCTTGACTCGCTGTGCTTGGAAAGGCTTTGGTTTTGGTCTTTATGAACAAGGCCGACATACACTCATTCCCGTGACTACACGCAAACACAATGATCGCAGTGGTCTCGGTTTTCCTGAAACACCTACACAGGAGGAACCTCGTGTCAGTTGTCTTCTAGAAGACAACGACGTCACCCCTACCGAACCATCATCACCCATTTTGCCTTCGTCACCCACAGAGTCAATAGATCCCGAATCTATCCCTCCTAACTTTTTTTTTTCATAAATGCTATCTTCCTAGGTCCTCTCAATTATCAACGCGATAATGAGGACCCCTCTTCTATCCCCCTTCTGTATCCAGACATGATCGAAGAGGATTCACCTTCGATTAATGTTGTTGAGTGCCAGGATGACGACTCCATCCTCACTTACCTTGGGGCGGACGACTCCTATATTCAACGCACCTTACCATCTGAAACTCAAACCATGTTGAATGAATCGACTATAGAAATCAACATCCACACGGAGGAGGATCCTCACATTGTGAAGATCAGACAATCCCTTAACACATCAGAACAAGCCGCCTTTACTACCTTTCTCCGTACCCGCAACCAAGCTTTCGCTTGGTCCTACGCGGACATGCCAGGAATTGATCCTACCATTGCCATCCATAACATCACTCTAAACCCTGATTCCAAGCCAATTAAACAGAAATTGAGAAAAATGCATCCACGCATTGCTCTCTTGGTCAAAGAGGAGCTTCAACGACTCCTTTCTGTTTCTTTCATTCTACCTATTGACTATCCTCAATGGATTTCTAACATCGTACCTGTCACTAAAGCGACGGGGGGACTTCTGATATGCACGGATTTCCGGGATCTTAACCTCGCTTGCCCTAAGGATGACTTCCCCCTGCCTAGCATTGACCAACTTGTAGATCTCACTGCAGGCCATGAGATGCTCTCTCTCATGGATGGTTTCTCGGGATATAACCAAATTTTGGTTGCCCCCGCCGATCAACATAAAACTACCTTCATAACTCCTTGGGGAACCTTCTGTTACCGTGTAATGCCATTTGGCCTTAAGAATGCTGGTGCAACCTATCAGCGGGCTATGACCTACATTTTTCATGACATTATGCACACTATCCTTGAAGATTACGTCGACGATCTTCTTGGCAAATCTAAACATCGTAGTGAACATCTCGATGTTTTAACCATTATTTTTGATCGCCTGTTACAATATTCTGTCCGCCTTCAACCAAAGAAATGTGTCTTTGGTGTCCTTTCGGGGAAACTTCTTGGCTTTATCGTCTCTTTGCGTGGCATCGAGGTCGACCCATCTAAAGTCAAAGCTATCCTAGAAATGCCCCCACCTACCAATCTCAAACAATTGCGTAGTTTACAAGGTAAGCTCCAATCTATCCGACGTTTCATCTCCCAACTCTCGGATCGATGTCAACCTTTTCATCACCTTCTTAAAAAGGACATTGATTTTCAATGGAGCGAAGAGTGCCACCTAGCCTTTGAAGCTCTCAAAACTTATCTCTTGCAGCCACCCGTGCTTATCCCACCTCAAGACGACCGCCCTTTCTACCTTTACCTTTCCGCCACTGACCACGCTGTAGGGGCCATGCTTGCACATCGTGACTCCGAGAATCGAGAACAAGCCATTTATTATATAAGTCGTACTTTGGTGGACTATGAGACTAGGTATACACATGTAGAAAAGTTATGCCTAGCCCTATCATTCGTGGCTACCAAACTCCGACACTACCTTCTGAATCACAAAACTTTCGTCATCACCAACACGGACCCCATCCATTACATGTATGCCAAACCTCATCTAAACCAACGCATCGCCAGATGGCTCATGCTCCTCGCCGACCTCGACCTTGAGTTTGTCCACCAGAAATCAATCAAAGGACAAACTCTTGCAGACCAACTTGCGGAGGCCCCTTTACCTGGGGAACAATTTACCAATTTTACATTCCCAGACGAACTCATCGCTACTCTTTCCCTCAAGGAGGAGTCGTATCCAATGACCCTCTTCTTCGATGGATCCAAATGCCACCGTGGTGGAGGAGCCAGCGTTGTTCTCATTCCTCTCGACGCTGAGCCCATGCCTCTTTCATTCCGACTCGATTTCCCTTGCACTAATAATACAGCGGAATACGAGGCCCTTGTTCTGGGTCTCCAAGTTGCGTTACACTTAGGTATCAAATCTATCAATATTTTTGGCGACTCTCAATTGGTAGTCAATCAAGTTATGGGCATCTACCAATGTAAAAATGAGGAACTTCAAAAGTACAAACACTACGTGGATTCACTTCTAGCCTTATTTACTCACTATTCTATCCAAACCATTCCCCGCTCCACTAACAAATTTATGGATACTATGGCTTGCTTAGCCTCGCAAATTCCAACTTCATCAACTGACTCTGAATTATTCGTCTTGGTCCAACAACTTTTTGCCCCATCCTACTCAACCCCGGTAGTTTGTATGATAAATACTGTGTCTACTAATTCGCAGGATACCTGGTACCACCAATTTCACGACTACCTTACAACCTCTGTTCTCCCTTCTGACCTTACTAGTACTGGCAAACGCGCTTTTCTTAAACACGTTTCTCGTTATGTAGTTATGGGGGGACTCCTTTATAAACGTGGCTTTGATGGCATCCTCCTTCGATGTCTCACCGGCGCGGAGGTCACCCATACCATCCAACAGGTCCATGACGGTATCTGTGGCGGACATTTTAGTGGCCTTGCCGTGGCCAAACGAATCCTTCGCCTTGGTTATTATTGGCCTACTCTCAATAACGATTGCTACGAATATGTTAAGCATTGTGTTATGTGTCAACAACACGCCAACCTTCAACATACTCCTAGCCACCCCCTACAGGTCGCCCGAGATCTTTGGCCTTTCTCACAATGGGGTTTAGACCTTATTGGTGAGATTCACCCATCCTCTTCGCAACGTCACCGATGGATTATCACAGCAACCGAATATTACACAAAATGGGTGGAGGCTATTCCACTCATTTCAACCAAAAAAGAAAAAATTGTAGAGTTCATTAACCACCACATTATCTGTCATTTTGGTGTTCCTCATCGCCTGATAACAGATAATGGAAAATCTTTCAAAAATAAGTTATTGCAAGACCTTTGTGACAACTTTGGTATTAAACTTAGCTTCTCATCACCCTACTATCCACAAGCAAATGGACAAGCCGAATCCTCTAATAAAACCCTAACCAAAATCCTCATGAAAGTTGTCAATGAGTCCGGAAGAAATTGGCACGATCACATCCCCTTTGCCCTTTGGGCTTATCGTACTAGCATTCGTACCTCTACTAATGCTACACCTTTTTCTTTGGTATATGGTACCGAGGCTGTCTTGCCTCTCGAAATACAAATACCCTCCCTCAGAATATCTCTTCAGGATATTCTCACCAACGATGATTTCCGCCAAGAGCGGTTAGCCCAATTGGAGCTTCTTGACGAACGTCATCTTACAGCTCTCGATCACCTTCAAATCTACCAAAAACGTATCAAGCGTGCTTATGATAAGCGACTTCATGAGCGTACCTTTAAGGTTGGTGATCTTGTCCTCAAAGAGAATCAACATGTAACCAAACTAGAAAAGAGCAAACGTGGAAAATTTGCTCCTAATTGGATCGGGCCTTATATAATCACTCACACTTATGGATCAGGCACTTATCGTTTAGCTTCGCTTAATGGTAAACCTGAGCCTGAACCCCTTAATGCCTTGCATCTTCGACCATTCTACTATTGAATTTAGTGTTATATCACTTCTTATCTACCTACTGCTCGTCCCTTGAGCTCATTTACCGCTACATACACTTTGTTTCCTACATCTCCAAATAAAATCAAGCTCACTTCTCACCTCCCCTCAACGATGCCTTCCCCTTTTTAGTCTAGTCCATGACTTCAAAGTCTTAAAATAACACCTTCTTATGGGATTTTCTTGAGTCAAACTTCCTACCAAACTAGATGCTTCACGCCAAAAGAACATCTAGCTATCTAAATTATATATAGACTGCTCCCTCGAAGGACAGCTATATGCCAAATTATTGCTGCTATTATATATAGACTGCTCCCCCGAAGGACAGCTATGCACTAAAATCATATCTGCTACTATAAATAGACTGCTCCCTCGAAGGACAGCTATACACAGTCAGCCTTTATCAGAAGCTTCTCGCATGGATCAGCTTTGTGAAGACCTCAAGAATAGCACAATCAATATCCCTTGTAGACTTCCCGCATCGATCAGTCTATATTCAGTAAAATAAAAGCCTCATTCAAAAGAACTTTTTGGGTCATGGACTTGTCTATTTAGGGTAGGTTCTCTTTCGTCAGAACACTCACTTTGTAACAAGTTCTCTGTACCTCAGCTATATCATCCACCTCACCTCACCATTTGTTTCAACTCAAGGGACGTAACGTACGCTCGATATGTTGTGATCATACAACTCTTTTCACCTATTGATTTCTCGTCTATGCATCGGTACCTAGGGCTTCAGGCTCATTCTACGTTGTGTGGTTTGTTTAGCTCTTTTCACCTACGGAACACTCTTTCCGCTTTGCCTCGCATCTAGGATTGTGTGTTGATCTTAATCAGGACATGGTTCCCCTCGACTTGGGTAGGCTAACTTTCGCTTCCCTTATACCTTTTACAACATCACCAATTCATTACCAACACCAACAACCTTACCTTACCAATATTAATATCAATATTTTTACCAACCAACCAATTGCCTAAACCGTACCAAATTGCCTGAATTCACCTCTCCCTGATCCTAAGGGAGAACTACATCGGTCTGAGGCCCTTCCTTGCTTTGTGCAATGGGCTATGTAGGCAGCACTTAGGAGACATGGGGTCTCCCAAGGTTAGCTCGACCACACCCTACCATAACCTATCATGTGTGGTAAATATAAATATTTGTGTATTTCTATTTAATCACATTCCTCTTTATCCTTTTTCAAAAACACCAAAAATCACAACGCAAACATTCTTATTATTATCAAATCAACATACATATTCAGTCTTATCTAGATGTTAAACAAATACATCTTCTCTATCATCGACACGCAGGTCGGCATCCTTATTTATTCTTATACCTTGCTAACATTTACTTAGACCCTCACGATTCATCCCGACCCAGGAGATGATCGTGATCGTCGACGCCTCTCGCCGGGCCTCTCTGTCCTCAAAGGTACCACGGCTATTGGTACCACCCACTGATCTGCCAATCTCTCCTGTAACATATGAATACGCCCTCTCGCATGGAGGAATCCAGCCTCTAGTCTCTCCGCCCGTGACTCCGCAACCGCTAACAATCCTCTTGCCTCATTCACCTGCGTTTGGAGCTGCTGAACTAAACTCTGCAGACGATCTCTCTCCGCTGTAATCACAGCTATGTCAGGGTGATCACGTACACCTCGCAGCTCTGCTACCCACCATAACCTATAGGCCTCTGTCGTTCCTGCATCCATTACACTGCGATCGGCTGCTATCTCCTCTGGCCCTTCTGGAGGTGTTGGCCGGGGAGGTGAGAATGCTGCCTCGGCGTCGATCCTCATATATGGTCTATAAGCCAGGGGTATATCCTGCACAAATCTGAATTGTCGCCGCACGCGATCTAGAGGAATCCTCTCATACTCACCTGGCCTGTGCCCTGCGATCCACCTCAATCGCTCTACACCCCTCAACTCCTCAGCTATATTCTCTGTTACCATATAGTTCCCGTAAGGCCTCCAACAGATATCAGCAATCGTCACCCTCTCCCATACCTACCTGTAATACTCAATGTCACCCGTCACGGCCTGAGATCTTGCCTCTTGTTCTGTCTGGACCCATCGTCTGAATCCCAACCTCTGTACTCCGGTCTCTCCTGACTGGATGGATCGGCCTATTGGTCGCACACAAACAATGTGCTCATAGGCCCAACAGTGTAATAAGTATGAACAATCCAGTGTCGTCCTGTGATTTCACCTACAAGCCCATAAACCCCTGTATAACTCCGCCAAATATGCAGGTGCCCATGCAAAAGTCACGTTCCTTTCTATCATCTCCCAGATAACACACATCAATGCCTTTGGAAATCTTCCCCCTTCTGCTCTCGGTAATGCATAATACCCTACCGCTATCATTAATATCACTGCTAACCTTGTCTCCTCAGGGTGTGCTGCATACATTATCCCATATGTGAATGACAAACCTCGTTGTGTCAAATCTCGCGCGTATGGACCAAATACTGCTGTTATCGCTCCCCGCGCCGCGCTAGGTAATGCCTGATATACTGGTTTTCCTGTAATAGGGAGCCTCAAAATACGGAACACATCTTCCAATGTTACTGTCATCTCCCCTGTTGGCAGATAGAACGTATTCTTCTCTGGATTCCATCTTTCAATCAACGCCTGCAACATAGCATGGTTACGTGTGATTCGTGAATAATAGCGGATTCCACTTAACCCCAAACGATTTATCAATGTCCATTCCACTGGTGTTACATCCGCTCGGATTCGTGACAACAGCGCTGGCACACTATCATTCATCCTCAACCCTGCCTCTGCCTGCATACATCAAAACAACAAACAACCATTCAATCCATCAAATCCCTAAGGGTTTTTCTCACATTCTGGAAATTCCTCCAGTAACCGGTATCGGTTATAAATAACCGGTACCGGTTCAGTAACCGATACCGGTTATCCCTAACCGCTATCGGTCACTGTCAATTACATACACCTTGCCTAAACAACCACCTACGACAATAAATTGCTCGTTTATTCCTCTCTGTATACACAGACATACCCAAAACCCTTGATTACCTACCACGTAACACTCACCTCATTTATAACCCTTGTTATCATGTTTTCTTTCTCATATCTACCCACCTACTCTCCCCATCTTATTCACAAAACATGCAGTAATCAAATCACAACCAAAACGTTTACCTCTTGAGTTGCAGCAGCTTGAGGTGGCACTTGTCTTCCTCTCATCCCCCGCCCGCTGGATGCTTCTCCTCGTTCTGCCATGATCACCACCCTTTTCAAATTCACCTTTCTGCCTTCTGAATCTCAGAACACATTCACTTTCCCTGTCTCTTTTCTCCTTATCACTCAAATCTCTCATGCAATTACCTGTCTCAGTCGTCAAAAAGCGTCACGTTCGCGTATTTAACTTCTTGCATGGCTCTCAAAATTAGAACTTAAGTTGCCACCCTAGCTTTTCTATTTTTAGAAAAGCTCATACCTAAATAACCGGTATCGGTTACGTAACCGATATCGGTCTACTAACTACCGCCGTCGGTTACCTAACCGATATCGGTTACACACCTGCCTTTTTGAAACATAGTTCTTTTCTTCATTTTCTACCTAATTTTTTATCGCGCCCGCCTCTTTTCCTGCATAACAACACCATTATCCATATTTGTCCATCCAATCCACTTCTCATTACGATTTCATCCATATCATCTATCTACATTACCCAAAACAAACATGCCATCATCTAAGGATATCAAAAAACTATCAATCTATACACCATTTGGATCCAACTCATCAGATACATATATAACAATGTCACCAAACCAGCAACAAAACATGCCACATTTCATCATATAATATGTCGTCCATATATACGTGCAAAAGACATCAACATCATCAATATATCAACATGTCAATTAAACTCATCATACAACCTATATCACAAACCATTGACGAAATACTTAAAAACATTTTGAACACAGCATGTGGGTCAAATCATCATATCTATATATATACAAGGTTTCAAATATACAACGTACCCTGCATCGGGGCCTCTGTGATCTCATAATACAACAACAAAGCCGGCACGCAGGCCGCAATAAATGTCAATAACCTCGACTCGGCTCGGCTCGCAGGCCGGTCCCTCATATCAAAAATATACTCGGCTCGCAGGCCGGTATCAACTATACAACCCGTACTCGGCTCGCAGGCCGGTATACAATAAATGAGTGAATAAATGAATAAATGTAGGCACGCAGGCCTCTATCCACACAACCGGTGTGCAGACCGGTGCCCATGTCCATATACAAAAACAATGCAGGGATCCTCGCCTCTCCCCCACCGCCTCAAGCACCTCTCCCTGCTGGTCCCTGTGGTGCCTCTCGCCTCCTGCCTGTAACAGACACGCCGGCTGTGGCTGCACCTCCCTGCGATCTCTGACTATGGGAGGTCTCTGCTCTATAAGCTGCATATGGCTGATACTCAGCTCCGGTACCATCAAGAACATCTTGATAGTACCGGGCCTCCGCTCTCGCCTCCATATATCTGTCCCGTGCCACCGTAGGTGCTGGGGCTGGTCTCGACTCCTACTACCAAGTGCCCCCCGTGCTCGTGATGATGGTGCCTTGGTGGTGCCTGTGGCCGTGGTGGTATCGTGTGCTCGTGCTCTGGGTGTGGCTATATGTATCTGGCCTGGTGTGGTGGTACTGCACTGCATACTGCTGCTCGGGCTATGGGTCAGCTGGCCGGTGGTGGTGGTGCCCGTGCTCGTACTCGAGCTCGGGCTAGCTGCCCCTGTAAAACACCTATCTGTGCCTGTGCAGCAGCAGCCTGCCCTCGTAATAACCGCACTCGGCCTCGAGCTGATCTCGCTCGCTATCACCGCGCTAAGTCTGGGCTGTGGCAAAGCGGTGCTATCTACTGCTTCTCTCGACCAGCCCACCACACCATGTATGCTCCGTACAACCAACATCATCTACACCATCACCTGCTGGCCTCTCAGCAACCCAATCTGGGTCCAAGGGCTGTGGTGCAGGCAGTGGGGCCTCTACATCATCCCTCCTGTACTGAGGGAAGGGAGGTGGCTCGTCCTGTCGTAGCCCCATCTGCCTGCGTACCCTCTCCAGGGGTATCCTCTCGTACTCTCCCGGCCTCCGTCCTGCTATCCAGAATGTGTACTGAATCAGGCGCAACTGTAAGCGGGCTCCTCTGTGAGGGTGATGACCTCTGTAAGGTCTCCATACGATATCTACCACTGTCAGGCCCTCTAACAAATGTCTATAATAAGCAACGTCCCGACCTGCAAGCACTGCTCGTGGCTGCCCCACGACCCCCAACCACCTCTGAAAGCCGTATCTGTATATGACCTGTGGCCCTGGCTGCTGGGGTAACCCTACTGGTCTGATGCATATGATGTGCTCATATGCCCAACAGTGAAGTAAAAATGTCGAACAAATCCCGAATCGCCTCATCCGGCGATAGCCCCACAGCTCCCTGTATAACTGCACCAGATATACTGGTGCCCAAGCATAACAGGTATGCTCCTCCACCATCTCATGAAGCACCCCCATCAATGCCCATGGAAAGCGGCCTCCCTCTGAGTCCGGGAGGGCGAAGCAGGTGATCCCGATCATCATCAACACGGCAAGCCGTGTCTCATGTCGGTGCGCACGGTACATATCACCATACCCGATGCTCGCACTGTGATATGTCACTAGCGCAGCTGCATCCCCGAAAACCTGTAGGATGCTGTCCATGGCTGTCTCTGCATCCACCTAAAAAACGGCCTCTCCATCAATAGGTAATCGAAGGATGCGATATACATCCTCCAATGTGATGGTCATCTCTCCAGTCGGGAGATGGAACACATTGGTCGCCGGATCCCATCTCTCGATGAGGGCAACCATCAAACTATGATCTCTGTCGATCGCTCTATATCGCTGGACTCCGCCGAGTCCCACTCATGCGCATGATAGCCCGGCTAAGCAGCGGACGGACATGTGGTCGCATCCGCACCAACAGCGGAGGCATCCTGTCCCGCATCGTCAGCTGCTGACGTGCCTGCAAAACCCACCCACTACATTAGCCCTACTCTTCATCACGATATCTACCTATACCCCCTTTTATCCCCCCGACCACATCCCGACTCTCTAACCCACCCCTTTATACCCCCTTTTATCCCCCCGACCACACCCCAACTCTCTAACACCCCCCTCTAGCCACCTATCTTCTCCACTATCCCAACCCAAACCCAACCCAAACCCCAAACCCAACCCAAACCCATAACCCCCATAACCCACCCAAACCCCCAAACCCCAAACCATAACCCATAACCCCCAAACCCACACAAACCCCAAACCATACCCACCCCAAGCCCAACCCATAACCCACCCAAACCCACACAAACCCAACCCAAACCCACACAAACCCCAAACCATACCCACCCCAAGCCCACCCATAACCCACCCAAACCCACACAAACCCCAAACCACCCACCCCAAGCCCAACCCATAACCCACCCAAACCCACACAAACCCAACCCAAACCCATACCCACCCCAAGCCCAACCCATAACCCACCCAAACCCACACAAACCCCAAACCATACCCACCCCAAGCCCAACCCATAACCCACCCAAACCCACACAAACCCCAAACCATACCCACCCCAAGCCCAACCCATAACCCATAACCCATAACCAACCCAAACCCACCCACACCATACCCACCCCAAGCTCAACCCATAACCCACCCAAACCCACACAAACCCCAAACCATACCCACCCCAAGCCCAACCCATAACCCACCCAAACCCACAGAAAAAACACCCATACCCAAAGCCCAACCCATTGTGACCCCAATGCCGGCCGCAATACCCAAAACCAACCGACATCGGTCGCTGTAAAAACGCGGAGCCGAACCCGACGCGGCCCCCCAAACCTATTTTTTTGCCTATTACTACCCTTTTACCCATTGAAAAGCCCTACAAACCTACCCACCCTACCGTTTTAGCCTAACTACCCTACCTACCCTCTCTATTTTCCAAACAACTTCCATTTATTCATTATTTTATCAAAAACTTGGATTCCTACCCAAAACCCCAAATTTAGCATAATGCAATAAAATGAACACAATGAGGGGTTTCGAACCTACCCGTACGATGACACGTCGTCGTGGTGGGATGGGTGGTGGTGGTCCAGCTGGTCCAGCCCCTCCTGCTCCTCCTGGCTGGGCCATGGCTCCAAATGTCCTCTTCTGGGTCCTCCACCAATCAACTACTGCCTCCTCCTCACTCGGGCCCGCTAACAACTCACTCCTCCGGTCAAATAACGCCACCTCACGCAACAAATGCTCCAATCTCCACTCTCCACGTCAGACAATTCAAATTGGCTTCCAAATTGCAAAAGTAACAATGACAGGCCGTATTTTTCTTTTTATAGGTTTTTAACATAGAACCGACACCGGTCAACTCGTGCCCTAAGGAACCGGCATCGGTTACCTAACCGGTACCGGTCATAGCTAACCGATATCGGTTTTGTCTTTATTCACCCAACTTTCTGCCCCTATTTACTAATCGCCCTTTCTCCCAACATCGCCTATATCCACCTTTGCTGAACACCATTTGATCACCTATCCGGCCCGACCCAAGGCCTCAACCTACCTATCCGGCCCGACCCAAGGCCGCCACCCAACAATTTGGCCCGACCCAAGGCCCCACCAAGGCCCGACCCAAGGCCCCAACCCATCCGGCCCGACCCAAGGCCTCAACCAACCATCTGGCCCGACCCAAGGCCTCGCCCCGACCATTTGGCCCGACCCAAGGCCTCACCCTACCCATTTGGCCCGACCCAAGGCCTCACCCTACCCATTTGGCCCGACCCAAGGCCTCGCCCTAACCATTTGGCCCGACCCAAGGCCTCACCCTACCCATCCGGCCGACCCAAGGCCTCACTCTACCCTTCCGGCCTGACCCAAGGCCACAACCCAACAACTTGGCCCGACCCAAGGCCGTACCACTTCGATACCTCGCCCAACATCAACAACATATACTTTTATCCACCCATCATGTAGCTTTTTGTTCCATCGAGCTCACCTGTTCGTGTTTTAGCATGATTAGGGTCCTTGACTTGATCTGTCGACCAACTTTGCCTAGACCTAGACCGTGACGTTTATCTCAACCAAACCAACCATTTGGTACTGCCGAACATGCCTAAACGTTCCTGTACCTTACCTGTTATATACCCTGGAGCTACTTCCTATGCCTTGGATACCAGGATTATATCACCCTTGTTTGGATAAACTATCGACCTTTGCCTATACATTGCTGGTTTTTGCTCACAAATCATGTACCCTAGTCGTACTATTGCATTTCAACATGCGTCTGCTGCCTTGGACCTACCCCACCACCTTACCATCCTCTCTACAACATGTACCCTTTATCAACCCTATCCCTGATTTCCCGTTCACTCAATCTGTGATAGATTTGAGGGGGATTACCTATATCCTTAACAGGAGAAACCACTTCATATTATTGTCCGCGCAGCTCTACAAAACAAGCTACACGACAATAAGGGGCTAATGTAGACACCAAATTTGTGTCTTACGACCCCTTGTGACCCGCATCTCATCTCGCAACCTAAACTCATCACCTAAACCTTACACAATTATTTATTAATTACCTTGTAATTGATAAATCCACATCATCTCACCTGCCACCTCATTTTGCCACTTCATCATGACCTAGCCCTAACCCTAAACTAACCTAATTAAGACCTATAACTTGGTCTACACCTACACCCATGACTAATGACCCCTTTCTCGCACCCAAAACCGACCTTCTAGTCACTTGACCAAGCCCGCAACTAATCTCTCAGAGAAAAGCAGGGAAGGTGGGCTATTTTACTAAAAATAGCCTACTTTTTCCTTACCGATGCCGGTTCCTACTCGACCGCCGTCGGTTACGTAACCGCCATCGGTTCCCTGTAAATGGGCTCCCCAAACCAAAAACAAGGGATCGGAATTTCATTTTTGGATCGGAGTGGAAGGATTTTAGGAATCAAGAGAGATCATTTGGGAGCGATAAAGAGAGTCCAGATCTTCACTTGACCAAGCAGAGACGAGTGAAGAAGCCAGAAGAGTTGCAGCAAAAGGAGATCAAGCCCAAAACTGCAACAGAACAGCCAGAGTTCTCAGATACTCAGCTGATCATCGGGAGGGAGATATTTCATCTTCTATTTGTCCAGCCATCCTACCTAGAGTTCTGCCTTTGTCATCAGAGTTCTTGGACCTGCATCTTCGTCAATAACCAGTAAGTTACATCTTGCATGTCCTCTTTAATAACATTTCTTAGACTTTTTGAAGCACAATCCTCACAAATCCATTCCTAGATCCACTACCCAGCGTGCTATTGCATCTAACTATCATTCATCTACCTCTCATCACCTTATTTCCTAATATCACCTATATACAGCCTTACAAACAACACAACCACCCCACAAAACAACCAACCTTCAGATCTTAGACCATACCGATATCGGTTATCAGTAACCGGTATCGGTTATCCTGACTATAACCAAAAACCAGCCTTTCCCCTACCCAGTTCAACGAAGCAATTTAATTGATATCTTACAGTCTTTTGTGTTAATTCATATTAGCAGGGGAACTGACCACCTTCGAAAGGAAGTTTTATATTTCCTGGGCCCAAGGTAGTTCCCTCATTTATTGTCTAATCAAAATCGTGTGGTCTTGTGTTCTTATTTGCAGGTAGTCCTTCCAAGACAAAAAGGAGTTCTTCGCAGTCAACCTGATCTTTCTCTACGGTACGCGCACACCATCTCGACGTTCAACAGGTATTCCTCCTAGCCCTAACCTTAGCCTTTGGTTCATCTCCAACACCTCATGTGAGTTCGGTAGCCATTCCCCTTATTATATCTCAATCCATCTCCTTACAACAACCCACATCCTCTATCTATATTCTATTCATGTATATCCCCACATCAATACCCCTTATCAATATAAGTTTAATCACCGGTACTCACCCCTCTTCACAATATAAATCCACCACCCATGTCTCACACATCCATTCTCACTATATACCACACCTATCCTAATCACTTATAAACACTTCCATATCATCTCATTATATACCATGCCATCGCAACCCCTTATAGAAAATTCCATTCCTATCCCTTATTAGGATATCAACCATCTCAACCTTTGTTTTCACAACATACCTATAACATTCCCATGAGTATTCATCTTCAAGAAAAGTCTCATTACCCTATCATATATACCAGCAATAAAATCCTCATGCCCATTATCAACTTAGATCATCATCATTCAACCCCAACATCCATCACAAAACAATCCTTTACAATAATTAATGAATAGGATTTCAATTCTTGAAGCCACCACCATGGGTCCTAAAATAACCCTGTCATATGAAAAATCTATAAAACCTATTCATCTATCAAGTACCTTTCTAATCCTATCCCCACACCTGGGAATACTTGAAATTTATCAAATTCTACAAGAAGGAGGATCCTTAACATCACATTAGATCTTTCTTCCATGCATGTTATCTTTTCACACATCGCCAAGACCTTATGTTAAGGACATTTCCCATGTCCTTAGTTGGGCCCACACTTAAGCGATACAAAACCATTCCATAATAGTACCTCTTTTCCTTTTCCTAGCTCACATAATTGTTGTTAGAACATTTCTCCATCAACATCATGTGTAATATTTCTATTACACATCTCTATATTATTAAACCATTTGAAGATGACTCAATTAAAAACTTCATCACTCGCTAGCACGAGATCATCAAATAATTATCCTTCTCACTCCATCCATTAGTACCTTTCAAATCCTATCCCCACATTGGGAAGTCCCAAAATTTTTAAAATTCTACGAGTAAGGAAGATCCTTAACATCACATCAAATCGAGATCTAGCAAGATATTCACGAAATGGAGCACTTTGCAGGTTTGAAGATCAAGGAGCACTGCGGGAGGGTTTTGAGAGTGTGGTTTCAGCAGCTCTGGCCACTAAATGTCTATCAAGAAACTGTGAATTGGCTGATAAGGCACCGTTAAGAGAGGGAGAGGCTAAAGGTGTTAGTATCGGATCTAGAGCCTGGGCTGATATTGTTAAGGTACCTCCTGAAAAAAATGTGGGTCCTCATTCCCCTGCATGTGAACTAAATTTTAAAAGTACAAAATATTCGAGGGGGTGACCCACATACAAGTGCCTGATGGATGTCTGCATAGAGCTCTTGAGAAAACCAATCTAGCCCTAGTCGGAAAGTTTTTGGGATCAAGACCCAATGTAGATATTATAAGAAAATGGGCCATTCACAGATGGAAACCAAAAGGAGATTTGATTATCACCACCATGGCCAAGGGTTTTTTTCTAGCCCAATTTAATCTACAAGCTGATGTGGACTCTGTCTTATTGGGTGGTCCCTGGTGTATTGGCAATATGGGGATTTTTCTGAAAAAATGGTATCCGGGTTTAATCCAAATACTGAGAACATTCATGCCATACCCATCTGGTGTAGACTCCTAGGGCTACCTCTTCATCTGTGGGATGATGAAATCCTACTTCATATAGCTAAATCGATTGGTTCACTAGTTGGACTAGATGGACCTACAAAAAATAGATCAAGACTTGCCTTCGCAAGGTTCTGTGTCTCATCTGAAATGGATCAAGAGCTGCCTGATCACATTATTCTTCAGTCCAAATTTGGAGCATGGAAACAACAAATAGATTATGAGGCTTTCCAACTAAGATGTAGCAAATGTCATAAATTAGGGCATTTTTCCAACAAATGCTCTGAGAAAATAAAGAAAAAGTTGGAAATACCCTTAGATCATTCTGAGGCACAAGAGCAGAAGTAGATGGATAAGGATGATAAAGAATCTTTAATAGATCCAAACTAGAATGTAGGAGATTCTTTGTATGCGGGCGAATCTCGATTAAAGGACCGAAATAAGACAAAGAGGCCACTAGTTTATAGGAAGTTGTGGAGACCTAAAATTCACCAATCGGAAAAGCACGATGAAGCCCAAAAGGAAAAAGATCCTGAATCAACAAAGGGTGAAGAAAGTAAGAGGGAAATGGAAGTGGATCCAGCAATGAACATTAAGACACCTAATCCGGTAAAGCTGAACATGGAAGTGGATGAAGAAAATGAAAAATTCTTCATTCACCTTATCACTTCTACGGAAGAAGAGATGGAAAAAATTACTCCTTTTACTCATCAAGAACCGATAACTAAGAATAGTTCTCTAGAGCTGCACAAAATGAGACAAGGAAAAGCCAAAGGGGTTATGGAATCCATAGCAAGATATTTAAACCAAGATAAAGAGTTTTCCAATATGGAGGAGCTCACTCCTAAAATAGCTAACTAGCTTGATGTTGATAAAGGAAAAGAAAAGGGGAAATTACTCCTACTATCAAGAAAAGTCTATTAGAATATGATAAATATGGATTCATCACAGTGAGAAGTAAGAAATGAAGACAAAAAAGTCTTAAAGAAACTCCGGAATCACTCTATAGTGATAAAAAGAAGCAGATAGGAAGCTAGGAAGCTTCCACCTTAAGAATCACAAGAGCTACTTCTAGAAGAGCTGCAAATATTGGATTCACCTATAGAAAAGACAAACTATCCAAGAGAGAAGTAAGAGAAAAGAGACTCGAGAAAGAAATTGTAGATGGTATGCAAAATATTTTGAACCATCCGACAACTTCATCTCCAAATTTTTTTAATGAAGGTTATTTCTTGGAATGTCAGAGGGCTCAATGGGGGGCCTAAGAAAAGAATTATTAAGGAAATTAAAAGATCAAACAGGCCCAACATCCTTCTTATTCAGGAAACTAAAATGAAAAGTAAAGCTATTGAAGATTGCAAAAGATATTTCTGGGAGAATGTTGCCTTTGCTGCTATTGATTCTCAAGGTGCTTCTGGAGGCTTAGCAATTTTCTGGGATAACAAAATTATTCATGGTAATGTGATTTCTTCCTCCCATAATCATTTAGCTATAATATTTATTAGCCTTGAGAATAATTCTAGCTAGATTCTTTCCAATATTTATGCCCCTAATATTGTTGCTGGTAGAAGAAATTTATGGAAGGAGTTAGTCTTGTTTTGGAATAATATTGAGGATATGAACTGGTTGATAATGGGAGACTTTAACACTCCTTTAAATCCAGGGGAAAAATTTGGAGGGAACTCTGATTTTTCTATCAGCATGGAAGAATTTTTTGGCTTCATATCGACTCTTAATCTTATGGACATAGAAATTCATGGTAATCAATTTACTTGGTCTAACTGAAGAATTGGGGAGAAATTGATTCAAGCTAGACTGGATAAAGCTCTCATTTCTACTAATTGGATCTTAGATCAAAAATTTTATCTCTCTTCTCTCCCCAGAACGGGTTCGAGATCACAATCCTATTGCCCTTTATTTCTTCAATTGGTCAAAACCTTTCCAATATAATTTTAAATTTGAAAAAATGTGGCTTGAGCATGAGGATATTCTGGATAGAATTAAAGAGTGGTGGTCTTGGGAAGGAATAGGGACAACCCAATTCAGTCTTCTTCAGAAGCTGAAAAATGTGAAGCAAAAGGTTAGAATCTGGAATAGAGAGGTTTTTGGGAATATTTTTGAAAAAAAGAAAGAACTTAAGCAGCAGCTGGAAGAGTTTGAGCTTAAATTTTCTTTAAAAGGTATGACCCTAGAGGATCATCAACAGGAAAAAAAGCTTCTCTCAGATCTACATAATATAAACAGCCGAGAGGAATCCTTTTGGAGAATGAAGTCTAGAGCTCTCTGGTTAAAAGCAGGAGATAGGAATACAAAATTTTTCCATATGACAGCCCTCAAGCATAGGGCTTGTAATAGAATTACTGAAGTCTCTAAGGGAAATGGGAGCATTACTACGGATTTTGAAGACATCAAAGAAGAAGCCCTCAATTTTTACAAGAATCTGCTCACTGGGAATAATTCCTACAATGAGCAAGTGGCCTCCTTTCTCTTAGACTCCATTCCTAATAATTTACTACCTGCTGAGAGGTTTAAGAGTCTTTCCAAAATAGTCACCATTGAGGAATTGAAAAATATGTTTTCACTTTAGAAGGGGATAAGGCTCCGGGCCCAGATGGTTTTTCAAAAACTTCTTCCAAAGATGCTAGGAAATCTATTCGAAGATCTGTTGAAAGTTGTTAATGAGTTTTATAGAACTGGAAATCTCATAAAAGAGTTAAATAATACACATATTGTGCTTTCTCCTAAGAAGATGGATGCAAAGGATTTCAAATATTTTAGGCCAATCAGTTTAGTTAATGTAATATATCGGATCTTCACAAAGATTCTAACCACCAGGATGTAACCTATTCTTATGGATATTATTTCTCAATAGCAGAGCGGATTCATCCAGGGAAGAATTATTCAGGATGGAGTTATTATGGTACATGAAACAATTCATTCCATGGATAAAAGTAAAAAATCAGGAATGGCCATAAAGCTTGACATGCATAAGGCTTTTGACAGAGTCTCCTGGAAATTCATGGATGAAGTCTTAGCCAAGTTTGGTTTTCAAAATAAATTCAAGAAAATTATCCATTCTTGCATTTCTTCATCTAGATTTTCAGTGGTTGTTAATGGGGAACCGGTTGGTTTTTTTCCAGCAATAGAGGAATTCAGCAAGGGGACCCAATCTCCCCTTTATTATTCATTATAATGGCTGACAGTTTAAGCAGATCTATTTCAAAAGCTATTAATATAGGCATGATAAAGGGATTTCAACCTACTTCTAGTAATCAGGTATCCTCACACCAATAGTTTGCTGATGACACTCTGCTACTTCTGATGGCCTCAATAATTGAGGCAAAGGCTATCAAAACTATCCTTAGATTTTATGAGGAAGCCTCGGGGTAAAAAGTTAATTTTGACAAAAGCTCTATCTATTTCTTCAACACTCCCATTGAAAGGCAAAGAAAGATTTCTCATATTCTTGGATGCACTATTAATTCATTACCTGCTACTTATTTAGGGATCCCTTTGAGTACTAGCAAGATTTCTAATGAGGTTTGGAATGATCTTATTAAGAGATTTAAAAAAATTGGTGGTTGGAAAGGAACTTTTCTTTCAAGTGCAGGTAAGTGTTTATTGATAAAAAGCACTCTTCAGAACTTGCCTATTTATATCATGTCAATGTTCAGCATTCCAGCAGTAGTGACGAATAGTATTGAAAAAATACAAAATCACTTTTTATGGCATGGTACTGAGGACAGGTTTAGGTACCATTTAGTGGCTTGGGAGTAGGTTTGTAAACCTAAGAGGCTTGGGGGGTTAGGAATCAAAGACATCAAACATATGAATGTTGCTCTTATTGCAAAGTTAGGTTGGAGACTTATAAAATAACACAAGCCTTGGACAGAGTTGGTTAAAATCAAATACCTTTCTAACCAAAGCAAGATTTCCTTTATTTCTGATCCGTTTCTTCCGAATGGTTCTATTTTCTGGAACAATCTTCTACACAGCAGACAAATTATTTCTCAGGGATGTAGTTGGAAGCTTGGGGATGGTCAAGACATTAATTTTTGGACTGATAAATGGTTAGATATTAACTGGATTTCCTCTTATGGCCATATTAAAGACATCTTAATTAGAAATTATGGGCACAAAGTATAAGGCTATATTGAGGTGGATGAAACCAAAAGAAAATGGAAACTTGATTCAAAGTTGAGTAGGAGAATGTGTAGTCGATGTTTCATCTATGCGAGAATCAACTCTCCTAATTCATATCACTCCACAAAGTCATAAGGATGAGCTCATTTGGAAAGATTCTTTTGATGGAGAGTACTCAGTTAAATCAGGCTACAATTCTTTCTTTACCTCTATTGAAAGTGATCTCGAGAGGCATAAGCTGTGGATGCAGAGCTAACCCCTAGAGTGAACTTTTTCTCGGTGGTTCATCATTAAAGGAAAGATACTAACCAATGACAATCTCATTAGGAAAGGATTTATCATGTCGAATAGATGTTGCATGTGTCAGGAAGAAGCAGAAGACATTAAACATTTATTTATTCATTATAAGTATACTTCCGAAATTTGGCATCTTATATTTAAAAAATTTAATCAGGAATGGATCTTTCCCCTTACTTGTCTTCAGGCACGGGAACAATAGAAATCTCCTTACAAACATTGTGTGATGAGGAGATTATGGCAACTAGTTTTACCTCAAACCATGTGGCAAGTTTGGAAGGCTCATAATGATGTCATTTTCAGGAATACTAGAAAGTTATGTAACAAATTCTACAAATAAAATATCATTGTTGTGTAGGACAACATTGTAAGATTTAAACCTCCTAAAAATAGACTTTTCCCTGAGGAAGAAGAGAACATTTTGGCTGCTTGGAATATTGGCACTGTCTTGAATAAGAATAATAATGGTATTGATAGATCCACTGTCCGATGGATTAAGCCTCCCAATGCTTGGCATAAATTGAATTTTGACGGGGCCTCAAAAGGAAATCCTGGAGATTCTGGAGGTGGGGGAGTCATTAGAGATCACAGAGGTTGTTTTGTTGCTACTTTTTCTGGAAAGATGGGAAGGCAAACTAACCATTACTCTGAAGCTCTTGCTACTCTTTGGGGAATAAGGCTAGCTAGGGATTGTAATATTCCAAATATTATAATTGAGGGTGATTCATTGAACATCATCAATCTCTTGAACCAAAAACAACCCCAGCTATTCAATCAGATATTTTATTGCTGAAGCTACTGATATTTGCAAGAGTTTTGAAAATTTTGAAATCAAACATACCTACCGGGAAGGCAATAGGGTCACGGATAGTTTGGAAAACTTTGGGGTTAATAATACTTTTCAAACTTGGCTAAGGGGTGACATTATTCCCACTCAAGTTAATGAAGACATCATCAATGATCTACATGACTTGGAAACTAATCAATAATGGTTGTAATGCGGATGCAAAGGAGCAGATTTTTAAGTATAGAATGATGACATCTCCTAAGATTTGTGTGACCTGGAGTGACATCATTACTAGTCATAGGGCGGATGTTAAGGAGTGGGTCACTAATTACAAAGTAAGGTCTAATAATTATATCTTTCTGCACGATTGGGAGAGATTCAAAAATAGAGTTGAGGTTGGGTCGCATAGTTCTAAAATTTTTACTGTTGCAGGCAGAGCCACTAGAAAAATGGGGGGACCACCTTGCAAGACAGATCCCACCCATAATCCAGACTTGGAAAGATGATACGGTTCTTTGGAACTATCTTCAAATAGGGGGTCTTGTGAACTTTATTGAAAAAATCCAAGGTTTTGATCAGGATATCTCTATTAAATTTTCTCAGGGATGGAGGAATCGCATGGTAAAATACAACAACATTGAGGTTGAGATTACAGAGGAGCTTATTGCTCAAGTCACCAGACTCAGTCTTGATGGCTCCAAATTCTTTAACAAGAGGGTGGTCAGAGAGGTGGAGACAAAGAAATTCCTGGATGAAGGGGAAGATCTTGAATTTGTGACGGTGACATCAAGCTAGCTTCGGTTCGAGCCTTTTGCTGAGATTGCTAGAATGGTAGTAAGGTATGTAACTCTTGAGGGGAGATTTGTCACTATTCCTCTAAAACATTTGATCTTTCTCAATCACTTTCGTAGAAACATCATTATCAACTTCCCTCATTACTTGATAAATTTGTTGGAGAAATCCGTTCGGAAAGTGCAAAATCATACTAGGGTAGTTCCCCTACATCAAGGGTTATTACTACTTATTCACCACTCTTTGTGACCTATCCCCACTTGGATTCTACTCCTCCCTCTACCTTCATTCCTCCCCCTACCCCCACTACCTCCATTCCTCCCCCGCTTTCGAAAGGAAGATTGACATTGTTTCATCTAGCAAGAAAAGGAAGGGTATGAAAACTAATGTCCCACGCTTCACGAGAGGGTTCTTAGAAGTCGAGAAAGACCTAGAGCTTGCCAAGAATCTCCTGCACATTAACCATCTGGTGGAGGATCCTAACGATGAGGAATTTTTGATCAGAGTGGGAAAGATGGAAAAGGAAATTCAAGAGCTTAAGAGTGTTATTAGAGATATGGAAAAAGCTAAGGGGAAAAGGAAACTACAAAATGATGAAGAAGAGGATGTCACTGCTGAGATTTTCAAGAAGCTTCAATCTCTGGATGGTAGAATTGGAAATGCAAAAGGACATAATGACTGTATCATCTCTACCCTTAAAATTATTTACAATTTCATCGAACAACATGTTCGTAGTATCTGCAGTCTCAGCGGGATTACTGAGGACATTTGGGGCTCCAAGGAGAAAAGAGATATTGCAATTGCTCAGGCAGATCTGAAAGACCTTTCCTAGGCCACTGCCATTGCATTTTTTGTCTCACTTCAAATAATCAAAGCCAAGATTGACCGAGCTATCAAGTGAAGCGGTGCTCGTTCTTCATCGGCCGAAGTTTCATTGATTGGCAGTTTTGGTGCTATTTTTTGGCTGAGATGACCAGTCTCTTGTTAGTTTTTTGTCTCTTTTTCTAATTTTCGGATCATTGTACGTCTTGATCCTGTTTTATTACTATGTTGTCTTATCTGGCTGTTGAGCCCTTTGGTGTTGGTTGTTTTTCTCTTTTTGGGATGTTTCTACCTATTTTGATATCTAGCTTTTGAGCCTTTCTGTATACTGGGTATAGTCCCTTTAAAACTATTTACCCTTAATAAAAAAAAACATCACATCAAATATTTCTACCATGCATGTTATCTTATAACAAATTACCAAGACCTTATGTTGAGGACATTTCCTATGTCCTTAGTAAGGCCCACACTTGACTGGTGTAACAACATTCCACAATCTTACCTCTTTTCCTATGCATAGCTCACACAATTCTTATTAGAATGGTTCTCCATCAATATCACCTGTAATATTTTTATTACATATCTCTATGATATAAAACAGTTCGAAGACAAGTCTGTTACAAAATTCATCACCGCTAGCATGATATCATCAATCAATTATCCTTCTCACTCCCACTTACTGATTTGATTAAGTTTTTCACTTGATCTAACATTAGACACATATTGTCAACACTTTATATTTATTCTTTCCAAACATTTGACAAATTCTTTCCCATGACATGTAAACTAGAAGCGCACTCTCTTAAATATGGTAATCTTAAAATCCTATCAAAGAAGCCTAAACCCGAGTCCATGTTTTTCCAAATCATTGCACCCCCAAATGGCCTGAAAGTGAACATGATATTCGGTGTGATTGGGACACATGGGATCACCTCTCAAGCTTTGGGACTTGGGATCGAGGTGAACCTCCAAAGAAGGATGGCTTCCTCTTCCTAAAATAAGCACTACACTACTCCTAATGTAGGTAAAAATGGCTAACTAGACCTGTGCTAACATTTCAAGGGATTAGGGAGAGATATTTGCAAAGAAATAAAACCTATACTAGAAGTGGTGATGCACCAAGAAAGGGTGTTGCTAGATGAAATTCTAACTTTCCGATGAAGAGAGATGATCATGAGAAAGAATGTATTGCATTACAAGCTCACTTTACATACAGTAATTCATTCCTTGATAAGCACAATGACTTCCAAAACTTACAAAGGAAACCCTAAATGCACAGTTCACCTGAAAACATGAGAGAGGCAAATAGAAGTAGCAAAATCATGAAAGGACATATAAATGATCAATAAACATAATTTCCATTACTTCAAACACTTCACAAGTGCATCATAACATCAGTTAAAAGGCATAGGTCACCATTACAATTCGAGAAGAAAGGCTTGAGAGCATACAACTTCATATCTTGTGAAGAGAGGGGAAACTTGAAAATTGTCTAACTTGTCCAACTTGTATGACCTGTTGGAACCCCTTGGAATGAGCTTTCAACTTACATTTATAGAAGAAATTGAGAGAGAGAGAGGAGTCATAAATTCCCTTCCTAAATTGAAGGTACATGATGTATCATTTATTACATTCAGTTGAACCACTTGAGAGAATTCCATCATGTGTCATTAATTACTTTTTTGACATAGTCTTCTTAATTAATTAAAATAATATTTAAATAAAATAATTAAATAATAATAATAAATATTATTATTAAAATATTTAAATAAAAATATTAAATTAATAAAAAAATTGGTGGGCCCCCTTCTAACTCGGTTTGTGATGAGGAGGGAGGGGTCCATGAAGAAAAGACTAAAAATAAGTCCATTTCGGGGTTGGCTCGCCGAGCCAACTCACTAAGTTGGGTATGAGCTCCACTTTTGTTAACCACCACCAAGCTCTTTATATTTCTACCAATGTGATTGAGCTCTTACTCACATGAAGTTACTAATCTTCCTTACACTTTCATGGCCTCACCACTCACTGAGATTTAATTGATGGCTCATCCGAGCTCCGCACGCATTTGTTTGGCTCGAGCACTATCTTCAGCAGCTTCCACCGACAGAACTCGCCACAAACTTTACACGAGCTCATGTAGAATTGATCTATCATCCTCGCCAAGATCACATAGAATTGATTCACCTTGAGTGATATCTTCTAAGCTTCATTGGATGTCTACCATCAAACCTGATGCGCTCTTCTACTGACTGACTATGCTCCTAATGAGCTTTATGCCGAGAAAGATTATGCACCAAGATCTATCTACAAACCAAACGAATTGGCATGAGCCCTTCCACAAGATCATCTCCATGTCGATCTCCCATGTTGTGTACTCACCATTGCAATAATGACTCTGCCAATATCTCACCATATACGAGACATAGTTCAACTACTCAAATTCCTCTCACGAGCTCACCAAGATACCATGTATTTCTATATTCACCTGCGAGTTTTGAGATTTCCCTATCGATCCCTCCTTCTTACTTTGTCACTCAATTATTTTCCCTTTGGCTCGACTCACATCACCTAAGTTTTATGCTCATGAAAAGTTGAGTTCATTTGTAGATAACAATGGGCCAAGCTCCTCCATCACTACAAACATCACCAGTTCCGAGCACCTTACCGAAGTCACCGAGCTCCACCATAACACCGAGTTGAGATCTTCTTTAAACACCCTAGACTTGCCATCTTGTAACCTCGACATTTGAATGACTCGTGAATTTTCCCAATGTAACTTGGCTCATGTAGCTTGGCTCCCTTCAAATATTTTTGATCGATCTCGAGTTCCACTTAAACCATACAACTTGGCCCATTATTCTAATTCACCGCTCTTGACTCGGCATGATGCAACATGATCCCGACTCAAAGATTAGACTCGTGCCTCCTCCTAACTTGGCAACAAACTCGAGACCTCCCCATAACTTGTGACCACATCGTAGCTTCGATCCTCAAAAATTTGAAACTCTAAATTTAGAGTTCCGAGTTATGGGCTTTGGAAATATTTGACTTGTTCAACATTTTGAGCCCAAGAATATTTGAAATTTTGAAACAAAATCTGAAAACAATGACTCACTATGGACTGATTTGAAATGACCTATCAACTTGCTTTGTCATGATGATTACCTATAAATACCCTTTGATTCATGCCACTGAGTTGTTCCTCCCTCTACATTTTGTTCACTAAATCAATACATGCTCCTTAAAAAACAAAACTTTGAGTCCTGAGTCTAAAACTGGATTTTCATTTACATTCCTTCAAGCCAAGATCTATCCTCTAGGAACGAATTCTATTTTCGATTTATTTTGTGAGAGATGCTAACACTCCCGAGCTCACCTGTTAGTGATCACCGATTGACCATCAAGATCGATATTTCAGTACTTGCGTCAGAATTTTGAACCCTTAGGGGTTAATCTTTAAGCTCGAGATCCTTGCGAGTCGTCATACTCCTTTATGGCTCATCTCAATTCCACCAAGCTCTTATGACAAGCTTTCCCCTTCTTTGGATTACAGGGCCGAGCTTCTTCATCCCTTTGACATGACTCATTTTTCCTTTGACTTGACTCGAACTATCCTTGACTTGGTGGGGCACTTCAACTATTCGGCCTCCACTCCACTCACTCGTGAGCTCTCATCGAGTACCTCTGCACCCACCAAAAATCCATCATCTACCGAGCTCATCTGACTGTCGACCAACTCTGGGCATTATGCCGAGTCCTCCATTTTTCATATGTCGAGCACAATCCCTTTTACACCATATCAGCTCACTGAGTAGCTCACCAAGCTACTCGGTGAGCTATTTTAAGCTCGATGCCTCCTTAGCTCACTGAATTGGTCTTTTCTTTAAGTTGTAACTCATTATGTTTTGTTGAAATTAAAGAGATAATGGGAGCACCAATTAAACATGATTTCTCAATTTAATTGATTTCTCGCAATCCTTGGTAGAAAGTGGGCCCATAGAGGTCAACCTTAGCACTACAAGAAAACTCATTAACCCCTAAGACCCAAAATGGGGAAAATACTCCAAAATGATCCCAAAATTTCCCATAACACCAAGATGTGCCTTCAACACAAGATTTTTCCTATAATGTCCCCAAAATGTTTCATGAAGGGGTTTTTAGTTCTAGGGTCTGATTGACCCATGTTGTCCAATTTTACCCTCAGGGGCCAAAATTGGATAACATTTTGGCAACCTCTGGTAATGATTTCTACTAAGCTTTGGTTCCAGTAGCCTTGTCTATCAATTGGGTATGGAGTCATATTAAATCTCAAAACTCGACCTTTGATCCTCTATGATACATCCTAAAATTTTGCTAAGCAATGCTTATCTTAAACCCCTCTAAAATGCTAAGAATGAAGTATACCAAATCTGATGAACACTTGGAAACTATAGAATTGTTGAATTTTGAATGAGGCAAATCATGAATCTCTAATGGAAAATTTGAACCTTCCTTCTCCTTAGACACCCTCTAATGATGCAACAGTGTGTAGAACAACACAAGAGTGACAATGGAAAACAAAAAAAAACAACTAAAAACCATACATGCCCAAGTGGAACATGCAGGGTGTGTAATGCACTTATTCTACTGAAAGCAAACCTATACTACCCTACACTAACCGGAAGCACATGTGAGCTAAAAAATCTAGCAAAGTTGGTTGTGTAAAATAGCCTTCTATCCTTACAATGGGAAGCCATGAAGATGATGTGATAATGGACATGGCTGAGAATGAGAGTGAAAAATTGAAATATGCCCAATTCTCCACTTGGTCCACTGAGACATCAATTGAAAGAGAAAATATGCCTCTTTTAGTTGCTCTGCATTTGTCTTGTAGAGGCATGTAACTGATCCTCATAATTTTCGAACTCATCCTCACATTCTAAAATGAATGTGACTGGTTCTTGATTCTTAAGCTTCAATGAAGCCAAGCTGATAGGACATGGTCTAACCCGTTGAATATTCCTACTTTTTTGAACTTCAATTTTAACAAGGAAGTCTTGTTGAAGACATCCTTGAAAAGGATGGTCATTCATGACCTAATTTCCCTCTTGTTTCCCATTTACAAATAGCTTATCTTTCACCTAGACGACATCTCCCTCGTTTGGCATGGAATTTGAAAAGTCAAACCCCCAATTTGTAGATTTTGAAGATTTTTAGGGGAAGGATCATATTCAAGAATACTCTCCTCCATCATAGACTTTTTACCAAAACAGGTTCCGTAACTAAAAATAGAAACCTCTCCATGACATAATCTTCATTCAATGATTCTAGATCAGTCCTAGCTTCTCTTGTGTGTTCCTCCTTTACGTGTGATGATGGATATGGAAGATTCAATTCCTCCAATTCTAATTCCAAAGGAAAATTATGAGCAATGAGTTGTTCTTGAGCATGTACCTTCGTGACACTTGACAACTTTTGGTGGAAAAGAAGTGATGGAATAATAAGATTTTCAAGTTCTATAGGATCTTTTCCATCAAAACATTCTTCCAGATCTGATAGATAATTTACTTCTTCATTCTCTGACTATATCAAAAGTTCCTCCTCAATCTGAGTATCCTTGAACTAGAACCTTCTTCATCTTGATATTCTTTCATTCTCAAACATGAAATTTGAAAGATCAAATTCATCTAAAAAATCACATTTTTGAGAAGGAAGAGAGGGAAAAGGACTATAAAGCCTCTGCATGGTCTCATCAGCATTATCGATCCCTAAATCCTTCTTTATCTCATGAAACTTGTTGTGGCTGATTGTAACATCTAATGATGATTTGGAAAGATGTTACCACCTTCTAGAAGTGATGCAAGTTCTTGACATGCATGGCAATTAGGATCATTGCATTCATTAGAATCATCTTGTACACTTGAAATTCTTTTTCTTCTTCAACTTGCACATTCTCTTCTATTACTGATTTTTCCACCTTTGGTGATTCAAAATCCTCTTGATGGAATTGAGCCAATATGAATATGAAATTTTGAACAAGTAGACTGATGGTCCCCCTTGTTCAACTCTAGATTTATTTCTAGTATAAAACTAGTTTGTTCCTCTTGTTCTTGAGCTTCAACTTCTGCAGAAGGTTTAGTTAGGAACGAAGTTTTCTTGATGTTAAGTTTTACATCCCATTTCCTCAGATTATCTACATGCTCTTCTTTTCTATTCTCTTCAACCATATACCCCTCCCTTTTTCTCATTTATTGACAATGCTCCTCCCAAAATGGATTTGGGACTATAAGAGGAAGGGTGGGTTGGGATTCAACTTGATTCCCTCACTGTTTGAGGAAGAGATTCAGGCCCTTATAGAAAAGAGGGAACTTTAGAAGGATGAAGATGGAAGATTCATGATGGAAAGGAGGAATAGGAGGTAAAGGAAAGGAATTATTAGAATGTGCTGATGGTGAAAATCTTGGAATTTGAGGTTTATACTAAAATGACATTGACTGAGAAATGGAAAGAGAAACCTTGAGGTGGTGGTGGTTTTAGAATCAACCCATTAACAAGATTGCATTGCATCAAACTCATAGGCCTCTATTTCTTCAATCCAACCCTCAAGATGAGGCAACATTTCAGTCATAAAATCAATCTTTTCCTATAATTTGTAAAAACTTGGCATAGGGCCAACCCATGGGCATGATATCCTGAAGCCATTTTTGAATGCCTTCATCTATGATGTCGCTCTAGATTGTATCATTTCTTCATCCAACTTCTACATATTATGTTGAAACTTTACATCTTCATCTATAGGATAGCCTCCATCATCTACATGTTCCTACTCTTGAAAAGATGTATAGTTAGGTGAAAAACCAAACTAATCATGAATTTGCTCGAGAGGGATAAGCATATTTTTATTCTCAATAAAATGGAGATGGAGGTGGATTAAAATATCTTGAATATGGAAAGTGTTGTTATTGGTGAAAGTAGGAACTCAATGGGGAATGAAACCATGATTGCACAACTTCATGAATGGGAGAAAAATGGAAAGATATGGAAGAAAACTAGATGGAAAATGGGTAAAATGAAAGTCTGCAACAGAGAGTAGGGTACTTAGACCAATGGAGTCACCAATTGTGCTTGGGTATACCTCTAAGGCTGAAATTTCACTAAGAGCACAACAAATTAATGAAATGAAATGAACACAATACACACACCTGTTGAAAAATGTGGCTAAGATATTACAATGGGATAAATGTGAAATGTATAACTTTCACCTATTGTCCCACCAAGCGTGCCAAAAACTATTGTCGCCAAATCACTACATCCCCGAATGGCTTGAAAGTGAACATGAAATTTGGTGTGATTGGGACACATGGGATCACCTCTCAAGCTATGGGACTTGGGCTCGAGGTGAACCTCTGGAGAAGGCCAACTTCCTCTTCCTAAACTAAGCACTACACTACTCCTAATGTAGGTAAAAATGGCTAACTAGACCTATGCTAACATTTCAAGGGATTAGGGAGAGATATTTGAAAGAAATAAAACCTATACTAGAAGTGGTGATGCACCAAGAAAGGGTGTTGCTAGACAAAATTCCAGCTTTCCAATGAAGAGAGATGATCATGAGAAAGAATGACATGCATTACAAACCCACTTTACATATAGTACTTCATTCCCTGATAAGCACAATGACTTCAAAACTTGCAAAGGAAACCCTGGTTGCACAGTTCACCTGCAAACATGAGAGAGGAAAATAGAAGCAGTAAAATCATGAAAGGACATATAAAAGATCACAAACATAATTTACATTACTTCAAACACGCACACAAAGTGCATCATTACATCGGGAGAAAATGCATAGGATTCCATTACAATTTGAGAAGAAAGGTTGAGAGCCTACAACTTCACAGCTTGTGAAGAGAGGGGAATATTGAAAATTTTCTAACTTACCCAACTTGTATGACCTATTGAAACCCCTTGGAATAAGCTTCCAGTTTACATTTATAGAATAAATTGAGAGAGAGGAGAGAACGCAGTCATAAATTCCCTTCCTTAATTGAAGGTACATGATGTATCACTTCTTACAGAGATTGAACCACTTGAGAGAGTTCCATCATGTGCCATTAATTGCTTTTTTGACATAGTCTTCTTAATTAATTAAAATAATATTTTTATTTAATTTAGGAAGGGAATTTATGACTCCTCTCCTCTCTCACTTTCTTCTATAAATGTAAACTTGAAGCTCATTCCAAGGGGTTCTAATAGGTCATAAAATTTGGACAAGTTAGAAACTTTTCAAGTTTCCCTCTCTTCTTAAGCCGTGAAGTCAGATGCTCTCAATCCTTTCTTCTCAAATTGTAATGGCAGCCTATGCCTTTTCACTGATGCAATGATACACTGTGAAAGTGTTTGTAGTAATGGAAATTATGTTTTGTGATCATTTATATGTCCTTTCATGATTTTGCTACTTTTATTTGTCTCTCTCATGTTTTCAGGTGAATTGTGCAACCAGGGTTTCCTTTGCAAGTTTTTGAAGTCACTTTGTGCTTATCAAGGAATGAAGTATTGTATGTAAAGTGAGTTTGTAATTCATTTCATTCTTTCTCATGATCATCTCTCTTCATCGTCAAGTCAAGTTTCATCTAAAAACACACTTTCTTGGTGCATCACCACTTATAGTATATGTTTTATTTCTTTGCAAAAATCTCTCCTAATCTCTTGAAATTTTAGCATAGGTCTGGTTAGCCATTTTTACCTACATTAGGAGTAGTGTAGTGCGTATTTTAGGAAGAGGAATATGACCTTCTCCAGAGGTTCACCTCGAGCCCAAGTCCCATAGCTTGAGAGGTGATCCCATGTGTCCTAATCACATCAAATGTTTTGTTCACTTTCAGGTCATTCAGGGGGTGCAGTGATTTGGTGACAACATTTTGCATTCAAAACTTATTCTAGTAATGATTAGTCTAAAGTTTCAACAAACATGATCATCATAAAATACATCTCCAAAGGTCATTCATATTCTAAACACACCCAACCTCAACATAGCTATACACCCATCACGTAATCCTATAGCGCATTCTTCGACAAGATCCTAGCCATAAGTATGATCAAAATTCCTCTTATCCACCCTATCAACACATTTGTTTCTGAATCTTCATGGTATCGAGAAAAATACTATTGTAAATAACATTAAGTCCAGGGACATGAAATTGAAAAAATTTCGTTCGTTTATAAACATCCTTCGAGATCTTACTAACCGAGGTGACCTATAACTTGACAATCCAAATATACCTCTGAATCTTAACTTGGATTTCCTTAAGGATCCCTTTCCAAATCATGCCCCATCTACTAATCAACCCCAATCCAATTTCTTCAAATCTCATAACACCATTAACATTACTAAATATCTCTCACCTATTCCTTCAACATCTAGTGTATCTACCACTAAAGCACCAACCGGATAGCCTAACTCCTCAAGTCTTACCATTGACAACACCACAAAACCTCCCACATATACAACATCTATTCCAAACCCACTTGTATCCTCTTCAAAATTCTTTAAAATGAAGCATTTCCTAAAAAATAAAAATATCTCTTTCAATGATCACATCACCCAAAATCATAGAAAAATCTCAATAAATCCACTATACAACCCACAAAAACATGTCCGAGAAAAGTATAAAGTCTACCTCAAAAGCATAAAACAATTTCCTCAAAAATACGAAGCTATTTCCTACCACCATAAGGCCTCACCCTTCATCAAAATTCATAGTCACTATCACTCAAGCCAAGGTAATTCCCCGAGCAAAGCACCTATACGTGTCACACAAAAATGAACTCATGATCCCAAAATTCTAGATCATGAAATAAAGTACCATCCCTTCATCCCCATCTTAGGCAACTTGGATAGATTACTATACTAGAACCCTAAAAAAATCATCCAACTATCCATCATAACATTACCTCCCATTAAGCCATATGGATCCCGATCGTGGAAACCCTCTTCGTACAACTTTTAAGTGTTTTATGCATATCATCAAAATTATGGACACTCTACCAAGGACTTTGAATCCCTCCACGCTACTATTTAAGTCCTTTCTAGAAAATAACTTCTCCCCATGGATCTAATACATCCAAATAAAATCAAACAAACTCATTTAACCCCTAATGCCACACTTTCTCGAACCACCATCCAATACCACATCCACATGTAAAAAGGTTGAATCCTCTTTTAGTAGGACCCCACTACATAAAATAGATGTTGTTTGTATAACTACTAGAGCATGCACACAAGATCAAAAGGCCTTATATAAAAATAGACCCAAATTTTCCATCTCGCTTTTCTCAAATTATCTACTCTATCAACTTCTAAGGCTAAGGTATACATCCCCACCACTCTATGAACACAATCCAATACTTCTATATAAAACACCATAATTAATTAACTCTATCAAGCTCCTATGAAGATGTCCTCTATGAGATTGTTCAAACTTCCCCACATCACCAAAAAGAAAAGATTGAGGCACTCCAGTCCATTTGAATATCATCAGATTACCCTCAACCATTTCCCAACCTTTTCAATACCCTCAAAATGTCTTTCATTATCTATATTGACGATTTTGAAATCCATTCCTTACAACATGAAGACCACAAACTTTTACTTTTCATAACTTCTCAAATCGACAATACTCTCTTCAAGAGAGTTATGATCAACAATGGATATAGAATTAATATCATATTATCTCATGCCCTCAACCATCTCTAACTACCTAACACCACTATTTCCCCTACATTAGGCATGGCTATATTACCTATCAAAGTCCATGTTAAGATCCTTCATGAACTCTTCTCTCTTGTGGAAGGATTGTTTTAGTAAAATATGATGTTAGGTCGACCCTAGATACATGTTATGCATTATATCCCATCAAAATTACATCATTTTCTAAAATATGAACATGACCTATTAACCTAATTACATCGTTTGCATTATGTCACATGACCTATTAGCCTAATTATGTTCTCATGAATAGGAAGATCTTGGCATCCTGCAATAAATCCTCTACCATTTCTTCTATTTCAACATCTAAATTACCAAAAAACAACTCATTCAAGGATTTTATGCAATATCTTTCACCGGGTGAGTATAGCCTTCATCCCTTAACTCACTTCCTAAATTAAAAACATATGGGATACTTAACAAACAACCCATGTATGAAACCAACAGTAGATATATCATCTCCTTCAGTCCTCCTCACCTTAAAACTAATATCATCTATGGAGGGATCGATCATCCTTCCCCACATCGTGACAATCAACACCATACAAAACCATTTATATTTTATTTCTCATTCTTATACAACCAATCATTCGTACAAATTTATCTTCATCATTGTTCTTGGAAAGGTTATGGTTTAGGATGTTACAAATAGGATATATATATATATGACGTGGTCCTTGACCAGTCCTACAAACCTCATAAGAAATATGGACTAGGTTTTGACAAACCTTCCTCAAACATGTCTCGTGATCACCACATCTATATCTCAGATCGAACTAGAATCATATCCACATGAAAATTCTATTAACATGGATGACATTATTTATATCCTCCCTGACTTTTTTTAATCAATACGATCACCTTAGGATTGTTCACATATCAGAATAATGAAAACACTAAGACCCTTCCACTTGTATTACATAAAATGATAGAGGAAGACTCCCCTACCATCGACATATTTGAATCCACAATGATCAATCCATCATATCCTATATGGGAGTAGAGGATCATTATATTTAAAATATTATACCACTTGACACATCAACACACCTTAATAAAATCCACCATCAATGTCAACATAGGGACTTCAAAATACCCTCACATAGTCAAGGTTGGTCAATATTTAGATTTGAAACAATTATAGGACTTCACCACCTTCCTTTCCAAACATAATGAGGCATTTTCATGGTCATATAGTGACATATTAGATATTTACCATAACATCATTATCCATAACGTCATAACAATCCCTAATTTTAATCCCATCAAATAGAAACTACTTAGGATGCACCCTCACGTAGCCCTACTCATCAAAGAATAATTACAATGTCTTCTCCCCGCTAACTTCATATTACCAATTGACTACCCATAATGTGTTTCCAATATTGTATCAAGAATCGATGCCTCATGAGAGTCATGCATTTGCATAGACTTATGATATATCAATATCCTTTATCCAAAATATGACTTCCCTCTTCCTAATACCGACCATCTCATCGACCTCCCCACAGACATGAATTGCTAGCTCTTATGGATGGATTCTCTAGCTACAATAAAATTCTTATTGCGACCGATGAATAACATAAAACCTCCTTCATTACTCCTTGGGGAATTTTTATTAACACACCATTCCCTTCAGACTCAAAAACATAGATGCCACTTATATACACAATATGACATACATCTTCCACAATCTCATTCATGAGAATATGGAAGATTATGTTGACAACCTCTTATTGGAAAACAAAAGCATTAAGAGGGGAGGGTTGAATCAGTGCTTCTTAAAACTTTGAAAAATCTTCATAAAATTATTAATACATTTAATCTTGATCACTATCAACCATGAGGGACTAATCACATTCAAACATGATTAGGTAATAAGAAAACGCACATGATCACAAGGTTTAATGTGTGAAAAACTTAAAAAGGAGAAAAACCCACGAAATCAATACATTAGTGTGGAAACTTCATCATATATAGATTACAAGGATTTCATTTGTTGAGCATCCACTCAACTTGAAGCTACAACTCCAAAATTTAGCCAAGCTTCTACTTGACCTTTAGCAAGATCCTACTTGCATGGAAGCTCCAACTCCCAAAACTTCAGTCAAGCTCCTACTTGACCTTCTGCAAGCTAAAAATTACAAGGATGATTCAACTCCCTATTTCCTAAGAAAACAATTATTATTTTTACAATATTTTGATCACCTTCACTTTGTTATCTATTACAATAGATTGTGATTTCATATGCATCTCTTATCTCTTCACTCTTCAACTCTCCTAATTAACCTCTCTTCTCATCACTTCATGCTACCACAAGATCAAAATTATATGGCCTCTTCCATATATTCATTTTTAATTATTTTATCCTTATATGAAATACTCAAACACCTAATTTTTCATGCATACATACCACTATAAGAATCACAAAGTCATGAAGGTCCTTCACATGCTCCTTGATTTACTTGTTTTTTCATGTCCTCATACTACCTCAAAAAAATAGTCACCAACAATACATTTTTCATGAAAATTAATGATCTCATATACATGTGGATGTCCTTATCTTAATACACTTCATATTTTCCTTCAAATTCTTCATCTCATTTTCTCTTCAACTAAATACAAGGATGAGAGGTAGATGACATCATACAAAACTCTCACTAAGAAATCATTAGATATGAAGTAGTGTCATTTACAAATTAAGATCTTATTTTAGTTGTCATAACACTCCTAACACCTATAAGGGACTAGGAGATACTCCTAAAATAGTTCAAATCTTGAACCAAATGAAAATATTCTTCTTACAAGCTGATATCTAACATCTTCTTGTGTAACTGTCATTTCTTTTGTCTTCTATAAAAATAGGAAATGCACCAAGTTTCATGAGGTTTTTCATGAGTTAAAAAAATAACCTTCTTCCAATCTATAAGATTTACAAGCTTGGAAACTTTAAATTTTGATATAAAACATCCTTTTGACCTCATATGCTCAGCTAGGTGTATGTGCTTTCAAATTACAATCTTCAACTTAGGTGAAGCAATACACTTTCAGGTTCATGCCATGCATAAAAATTAGGGTGGAAGATACTTCAAGAGATCTACAATAACACCATGTACTTGGAGTAGAAATTGAACCTTCATTTTATCCATGCAATACATATTACATCAAGGTATCTCAGGGTTTGCACACTCAAAAACAATTTTTCACAAAATGAGTTAGTATATGCACTAAAACATTTGTTAAAGTATCAAAAGTAACTTTTTTGGAAGTAACACATCCTTAGTAACCTCGTAAAATCAAAATATTACATCATTTCAAATATTATATCTTGAATAACCTTTCTTTTCGAAGATAGATTGGATTGAGTTTCAGAGAACCAAAAACCAATCTTGTATAATAGGATTCCAACACAAAAAATTTCACTTTCATGATAAACTAGGGCTTGGAACACTTCAAATGAGACCTTTAATTCAATTTCAAATGCTCATTTGCATAGGTTGTATGAAGAAAAACATGTTTTCATGCTCATTTCTTAGAGCTACTTGATTGTCCTACTTAGGTAGTTTTAGTCTTGATTTTATCATCTAAACTAACACCTTAAACAACTTCATCATATCAATATATGTGCTTCAAAAAGTCATATTTGAACTCTAACAACCTTCCATGTTCATATTGGGCCTCCATAGCAAGCATTCACATCATGTCTCTCTCAAACACTATGACTAGTTTTGATTCTTTACTCCTTCGGTGGTATGTCAACTAAATTAGAATTGATCATCAAAATTGTACATTGTACTCACATGTTTCTTTTCATGAGAAGTTGGGTGACATTCAAATATTTCTCCCACATTAGACTCTTTATCCTGAAACCTTCTATACCTAATTGTACATGCAATTTTCTTCAAAATAATGGTATTTTTGAACCTTACCAACTGACTGGAGCAACAAATTACCACTAAATTGAAGTGCAAGGAGTCATCTCCATGCAAAAAGAATAAAATTAGCTTTCCAATTTCATTTCATGATCAAACACTTAATTTTTTCTCCATCTCTCTAAAGGGAGGGTTTTGTGAGGTTTGGAGTTGTTGAAATTCTTAGTCTTTGTTCATAAGGTCTTCCTCATTCCACTTATAGAATGAATTAGGTTCCATGACCCAACTTTGATGAAAGTATTGGGTTATAATGCACAAGGTTAACATTATAATGAGCACCTAAAACTTCTCTTCAAAATGGAAATGACTATTTTACAAACTCAGTAGAGCCAAAAACCACATAATTTGAGAAATATTCTTCATGATTTGCATGGAGTTTTGTCTACAACACTAGAAAAAGTTTAATGCCTTCCTAAATTCTCACTTTCTTTTAAATATGTTTGTACCTTCTTCATAACCACCATGATTTATGCATGTATACCCGACTTGTTCTTAACAACATGCCTTCAAATGACCTTGATCTTGCCTCTACCAGTAAAATCATGACATATTCCACCTTCCACATCATCTATACATCATTACCATGCATATTTTATTCTTTCTCTTCCTTTCCCTAGCTTCTTTTTCTCCATTCTCTAAGCCATGCCTATACTAGATCTTTTAATTAGGCCTAATTGATCCTGTTTCACCTCATACTTCATGAACCTATCCTTTTTCATCATGTAACCACCTTAACATGATATATTCATGTTTTCCATGCCTTGACCATGCTTCACCATCTACCTCATGCCTTCATTCCATCATTTCAGGTCATCTAGTTGACTAGGCCTATGGATTAGGCCTACTTGAATTGAGCTAGTCACACCAATTAAATGCATGGACCCTTATATTAATTTTTTTTATTATGTTACCTCATCATACATCTACTATACCATATAAGATATCATATTGACATGTTATCACATCACCATCCTACTTATACAAGTCTTTAGCTCCTCAAGAAGCTAAACCTCAATTAGGAGTTCTCATGCCATACCTTGTTATACTCACTACAAGATTCCTCTTTCTCTCCTTCATCTTGATTTGTCATTAATTTTCCTTTTACATCAATGAAAACTCAACATTCACATGCCAAAAATATCCTCCTTTGGCGTTGATAGAAAAAAATCATGCTCTTCTCCCCTTTTCATGTTAATAAAAAGTGCATACATCTATATCATGGTTTTATTCTATTTCATATTTTTGGACCCATTCTTGGTTGGAAACATCATCCAAATCCATCATTTAGGCTTACAAATTTGTCTCTCTTTCTTAAATCTATTTTTGGCCACATACAAGCATTTGAGCACTATAGCTCCTCCTAGATAGATGTATTTAAATCACATACACATGCCAAAAAAACTTAGTTTTGAGTGATTAAATTATCCTAATTCACAAACATGTCTATCTCAGGTTAAGTTACTCAAAACTAGGTTTAATTCCTCCATATATTGGTTGTAGGTAATATTTAAGACTGAAGTCCTTAAGCCAACCTTTAAAAGTAAAATAGCTCAATTTTACCTTTCTTTCAAAGCTTATAAAGCACATGAATTAACCCATTATGGCTCCCCTTGTGATTATACCATCTATATTTGATTGATTATGCAATAGTCTGGTTTCATACCTTTTCCTTAAGTCATCTAGGTGAACTACCACCATTAGCTCTACCTTGAATTGCTCCTTCATTGTTTGTTGCCTTCTTAGTGTGATGTAGATACCTTCTTGATTATAATACTTACTCCCCATGTCAATGTACCTTGGTAAATATGAAATTTTATCTTCCTTGATGCCTAAATTATTTTCTTGAAGATTTCATATAGCTTCACCGCCTTAGGTAGTTATCTAAGACTGTAGATGATTGTTTTAGGCCTCCATCAAGCATCATTACCTTGATACAATACACAATTAGCTTATACCATTCTTGTTACACTTTCTAGCATCATCTCCTAACATATTGTTAACTTTAGCTCCCATTAGAACTAATTTATCAACTCAAAACTCGTTGAATCTTTCTGTGTGCTTGTTTTTATCATATATATTTTCTCAAACAACCGTGTTATCAGTTCAAGAGAGGAAATTGAGGAAGCATACATCTAAGAATAGTTTCTTTTCCCAATATGATAGACATCCATTAATATTTACTCTTCATTCTATACTTGAGTGGCATCTTTTCATTATTTATTTATCATTTTAAATCACCATCAATTACCATTATATAGATTGTATTGAGGATTGTGACTTTACAACTTTGTTCCAAAGTACCATGATAAGGCTCAAACTTGCAAAATTGTACCTTTTAAACCTTAAATATATTTATAAACCACTATTCCTTATTTCACAATTTTTATACCAATATGATATCAATCATCAAAGTTATTATAACAAAAATATTATTAACTCCTTCAAATTTACTCAAAATATCCATTTTAGACCTCTCAAGAACTACCTCTTGGTGATTCCATGATTGGAGAAATCTATGCATGACTAGAATAAAGTAAATACATTTTCAATCACCATTTACTCTCTTTACGGTGTAGGGTAAATTTTAGATCTTAAAACTGAATATAAGCCACCTTTCTTCACCTCTAGTTTCTCTCTAGCCTTCACCTTCTACTAGCCCTACCGTAAGAGATTTTCAAGTCTAAAAAATTGATCATAGAAGCTTTAATTAACTTTATTGATATTTTTGAGTACCCATTTTTGTGTTTTTTCATCATTTAAATTCTCAGTGTTTGATTCCATGGGTAAATCCCTTTTATAGATTTCTTGATTCTCTCAATTAGGTTTGTGATTGTCCACCTACGCTTTGGTCTTGATGTCATATTTTCCCAACTATTAATGGCTTATTCTTCCTAAAATTCACTCATATAAGCCTATATACAAACCTTGTATAATTTTTAAGTATTTTTATCCTTTATTTCATTTATAGAGTCTTCAATCACTTGATTTAGGTAAAACCCTAAGGAGGGTTTTTAACAACCCGAGAGGGATGATTATTTCACAAAATGATATGTTTTCCTTTTCAAGGTCTCAAACTTCTACTATAGGTTTATTTTAACATACTCCTCCTTCTAATCTTGACAATGGGCTTGAGTGACCCCTAAAATGATAATTCTTACCTTAATTATTTCATATAAACATTTTCTTGAGGTTTAGAAGGGATATCCGAATCACTATAACACACTTGAATAGGAATAGATTGTGATTGAGGAAAAAAATCAATAAAATATACAATAACATGACTTCAACACTTTTTCATGACTATCATCACTTTTTAACCTCTCACAACAACTTTTGGCAATGGCTTTCATACATATTTTAACCGGGACAAGACTATGAGTTTGACATTCGACTAGGTTTGATGATTTGATCTCAAAAAATTGACCAGACCTCTTAAGACAAATGTAAACATTCATTTACCAACTTAAAATGACATAACATACCTTTATTGCTAGGTTTTATTTCAAAATTTTACTCGAGTATGAATTCTTCTTCATAGAACTATATGAGACTATGAATGGAAAAACCATACCTCATGATGACTTGACTTCTCCATATTATCATTTACTCCTACATTATGGAAATTGAAAACCAATCATTGCTAACTGAGATTTACTTCATTTTACATAGAACTTTGACTATGTACTTTATTCGTAGACTTTTATTTTCATGTTCAATAGCTATATACGTTGGTGCTTCATTCGGACATATATAAACACTCACCGAAGCATGCACAATGACTAGGCCCCTCCTTTGTTATTATTTTCAGGAAGTTAGCATGCATACATATCATATAAACAACCATTACACCATTCATGCATAGAGAATAATCATAACTATATCACTTTTGGAAACACATATAATAAGGAAGATGAACAATATAAAAAATAACCAAGATCAATTGTATCATTATAACACCATAATCATATATGTCAACTACAATAAACCAACCACACGTATCCATTATAAACCAAAAGCATTACATAGTATGAAGCTAAATACATAACAGTTAATACACATGCGCATTGGACCATGCATGCATCACAACCTAAAGTACAACTGGACAACAAAACCTTACTCACACACCATTCTCACTCTAAAATTACATAAATCACATATATATAGGGGTGGGTAATTTCCCTTCATCACCCATGCACTCTCCTAAAGATAGGTGTGCTCACAAAAAGAGCTTGCATGCTTTCTTTACTTAAAATAGCCATGCATACAAAGTTTTCAATTTATTTTACAAAAAATTAGCTAATAATAGACTAATCCCGAAGATAATGCTTTCTTTAATCCTATTCTTAACCTCCTCTATATGTGTTTTGCATTTTCTTTTCTGTTTGCTTTGTCGGGACTCCAAGACTATTTTTATCCCGATCGGAAAATCAGTTAAGTCCTTGTTTTATTTCTTGTGTTTGCACAACCCTACACACTACCATGTTCAACATTTACACGTTCCTTCTATGTTTTATACCTATTCCTTTATGCATGCACGTTTTCCTTCATGTAAGCCTCTATGTTTCTTTGGTACTTAGTCAATTTCACCAACCAACATTGCCCCACACTAGGGATATTGTTTTTCCTCATCAATATTGAATCAAGAATAACCCGTCATCGGGAATGAATAAATAATGTATAAATAATAATGGGGATTTACCCAAATAATGAAATAAAATTTCAGCACACACTAATCTTTACTCCTCGGTTGGATGTAAAATATCAATGAACTCCTTATTGAGGATGCTCTCCAACTCTTCCCATTCTACCAACCCCTTGGTTGTTGTATTTAGAACCATCCTAACTACTTCCAACATCTGATTAGGGGCCATATCCTCTCCCTTCTACTTTATCTCCTTAAAACCCCATCTAGGCCAGAGATAAATCATTCTTATCCATCTATTATTCACGTGACAAGGATCCCATCTCCTTAAGCCTTGTCTCATATGCTTCCTTAACCATTTTCAAGGCATCCCACTTTTTTGCGCAATCTATGCAAAAATTTCTTAATGTTCGATCTTTTCCTCCTTATTTTCAGCCTCTTGAGTGGTATGTTTCTTGAGGATGTCATCAAGGTCTTAAAAATTTTCAAAATCCCATCTTTCCTTCTTCAAACACATCCTTCATCATCGACACAAAGCCTCATATTCTACAATATAGGACAATATCACCTTCTAATTATTTTCTTTTCAGCAGCTAATACTTCTTGTGACATCCTCGTGTTGGTGCTCATTTTGAGCCTTTCCTAGTTTAATTTTTCAAAAAGTACCTCGTACCATCTAAGGACCCAAAATTACATATATGGGCTTGTCACTAGAGTTTTCTAATTCCCCATGATCATCCCTTCCCATGAAAATCAACAAATTAAAGGATGGACATGACTATCCAATTCTAAGGAAGCCGCAATGCATCAACTTGGTGTTCCATGGAATGGTGAACTTAATGATCCACGGGTTGCTCCAAACTATGAAAGGGTAAAATATTAGATCATGATCAAGGTGGAATTATAGAATGATTGATAATCATTCAAATTGACCTTATTACACAAGATGAAAATAAGAGAGTATCCACAGATGACTGGTTATAAGAGATAAGGGAATTTGGTTATATGAAAACAACCGTGGCACATTGGTTTAAGTGTTATGTGGGTTTATCAAGTAATTCATCACTCTGCAGATTCCAAAATGCCACGAAACATTTAAAAATCTGCCAAAGGGCTACAAAAAATTAAAAAAATAACTAAAAGACCATGGATAAAGGGAAAATTAAAGTAAAATCCGTGAGAAAATTTATCACAAGTGTTAGCACTCCATGGATTTTGAAAGCTATGGGACACTTAGAAAAATAACATATTCCATCAATTCCTTTATCATGGGTGTCCAAATCATAAAACATGAATTCAAAGTCAATCTCTATGATATTCGAAGGTAAATTTAGTTATGAGAATTAATTTTTGAGTTAAAAATGAAATAAAGAGAAGCATATGTATATACTAAGAACAAAATGGGGATTCTATAGGGGCCCCAACCCTTGAAATTCACATAACTTATAATATGCATATACAAAAAGGAGGTTATTATAAAAGAGGTACAATATCAATTGATGGTTACACATTCCTCTGCAAAGGTGGGAATCCGATTCAACAACTTATTCTTCCTAAACTCAAATTCTTTGTGGTCTTCATCCCCATAAACATACTAGATATCTCCTATAAGGTCACGAGACATGCCCATTTCCATGAGTTTTGTAATGTTTTCCTTGGGACCTTCCAATATTTTGATCAATTCTAATTTTCTCCTATAAGAGGAGACCCATTCAAGAAGGTTAGACCCACCTTTAAGTTAGGGTTTAGTACTCTTCTAGGTAGAAACATTTGAGGTTCAAGATGATAGAAACATCATCTGGTGTCGTGGGGCAAGATTTAGGTCCATCCACAGAAATTGGATGGCTTATACATGCTGGATTGGGCTGGATTGGATATGCCCCATATGTGTCTCTTCAAGGAATGTAACAATGATGCTTCAGGGGCCTTCCTAGACAAATAATTTATAGGTTCTTTCTCAAGACTGGTGATTTTTTTCTCCATTGCGGCTCTTCTCAAGGATATTGATGATTAGTATCCTACAAGATCATCAATAGGTACTACATAAGCATCAACCAAAATTTATTTCTCAGAAAATACCTCATTATAAAATAACAGAGATGCAAATAATATTCTTATTAATGGCAAGATAGCATCGGAGTCAAAACTTCTTCATAATTTAGGAATTTTGTGATCCTCCACACAAAACAAATGATGATATAGAACCTAGAAAATAGAGAAGAAAGGAGTCATATTGACAAGCCTTTGTATCAATGCTACCCAAACCACATGAGGTGTTAATGGCCCATCAGTCTCCACCTGATCTTTAATATCAAATAACATCCTCACAAAATCTTCATCCAAGCTAGAAAGGTTAAAAATTGAGTGCAAAGTCTCTGAAGAAAGTTCCTTCAAACTGGTTCCTAATTCCACATCCACCATTACTTGAGAAGGATGAACACAAACTTTATTTTCACTCAAAATTATTGAAGGAAGATGCAATCTTATGAGAGAACAATGATAATTTATAAGAGGATGAATTTTTAGAGTGATTGTGTGAGGTATCATTTCAGGAATGAATGTGAAATCAATTATGAATACTCGCATGATTCTAGAGAAAAGGAGAATGGATTAATATCTTTCAAAATGTTATTTAGGGCTTGAAGAGGAAATTCACACAAAGGAGGCATCAAATACAAGGGAGTATCAATGATTATTTGTTTCCCAAAGCATATTCCCCAAAAGGGCAGGTGTCAAATTAGTTAAGATAATGGCATAAGGGAATAGACAATTTGTGACTGTGACTCATGAATGATGGTGAAAACATGGATAAGAAAAAGGAAGTAAGGAAACAAAGTAAAAATCCCGCATACATCCATGTCAACAACTAGAAGCATAATCAAATTAAGGAATGAAAAAGGTATCTTTATAGTTGCAAGATATTTTCCAAAACTAGAGCTGGTTTTCCACACCTTTTGGGATGGTTCGTTAAAGTTTTTTGGGGAATTGGGTTATAAAAAGACATAAATTATATAAATATGAGGCTTTTCTTCATAATTAAGGGATTTATTTTTGGTATTCAATTCAAAGGGGCTTAGTCTTTCAAATTCTAAAAATGTTAGGGATGTAATTATGAATACTGTATATTTCCCTCATGAAATGCATATTGATCTCAGTTTCCCAAATTTCTGTGTCAATTTGGTTTTATGTGTACAACCATTGATGAGCTTTGAGAGCATTACTTTTATGTTACCTTATTAAGAAATTCAAGAACTGACTAAAGTATCTCCACTTTTAGTTTAAATTTTGTCTTCTGGGTTATGTATTTATAATTATCCATTAATGAGTGATATTTTTTTGCCATAGTCTTGTGTTTACTATTTCTCTTTTTCATACACTAGATCTGTCCTTGATGTTTGTGCTTTGGTCATTAAGTTTGATATTGTGTTGTGAGATTTCCCTCTGCAATATTGAACTGGATTGTAAAATCCTTGTCATAAACATTTTGTATTGATAGATTTTTGTAATCCTTTGAGTGTATCTTGGGTGTATGAGGGATGAAGCAAAGTAAACACTTTATTAGAATGATTGCATAAGTTCTTTTTTAGGTATTTTAGAGATTGTACTGAGTCTTTTTCACCTATTGAGATTTCGTGAATGCAAATAATTCTTAGTAGAGATTGTCACTACTTGATCTAGTTTTATGCACTTTCCCTAATTGTGGGATATTCTAAGTGTTAAATGTTATGTCATAATCAACTTCCCCGCCTATAATCCCCCTCTATGAATTCATAATTGTAATAATTGACCCCATCCCCCATTTTAAAACATTCATTTATTATATTTTTTCTACGTTATTTCTCTAAAACATCACTAAAGGTGTTTTTTATCCTTAATTTCATTATTTAGAGAATGCAAAATAAATTGAGCTTAAGTTTCTTCAAGAACTTGTGTCTTGAAAAGTAAACATACATGACACCTTTTTGACAACTTGTGAGAGTGTTTTTGTGTCCATTTCCCATGTTTATCCTCGATTTATCGACATATTTTCGTAAAGAAATTGAGGTAACAAAGACTCTATATCCCCCTCTGCATTTTAGGTTACACCTCAGGTCCTCTCACCCTAGTTTGAGGAAGGAAAAAAATTAGAAATAAAAGGATATCTCTTTTTTATGTGCCCCTTAATCATCTCAAGGCCTGATCCCAAGGAAAGTGTAGTACCCCTCCCCGGCTACAAAATGACACACCAATCTGGTCTACCTCCATTCTAAGACCTTTCCCCTAACTTTTGAGGAGAAATTTTTGTCATTCCAACATGGGGTGTATATTTTAGGACCAACATGTCTTCCGACACCGTTTCCCAGGACTAAAAATTCTTCTCATTACATCAGAGTTTGAGTTAAATTTTCTCAAGCTATATAAATTTCTAGTATTTCTTGATATAAGTTGATAAGAATTTTCATTTTCAGGGGTGAAAATTTCCCATCAACATGCTTTTGGAATCATTTATGGGGACATTCTTTAAATTCTCCTAGTTATTACTTGTCATGCTTATTTTATTAGCCTTTCAATGCTTCTGGTGATTCCAATGAGAACTTTGTATGCCTTTGCTAGATTAAGAATACATATCTTTATTGGGATTTGCTAAAATTATTCAAATACATATCACTCTGCTCAAGTATTATCAAAAATTTCTCATTATGAAAAGGCTTTCTGTTAAACCTACACTTGTTTGATTATACTGCAGTATTGTCTAAGATTCATAAATCCTTAAAAACTTAACCTCCATGTTTGTAAAGTTATATTTTCAAGTAGTTATTTGAGTTAATCTACACATCTAAGGTGTAAGGCCTTAGTGGCAGCTCCATCTTTTAAAATAAAGTATGGCATATACCTGTGCTAATTATTTACTCATTGTTGATTAATTCTTCAATTTTACAAAGATGGAAGGAAGGAGATCCTTCTTCAAACCCGATCCTACCAAAAGGTTCCTTCCAGAGTTAAAAATACAAATCCAAGAAGGAAACATATCTGGAAACCATTTGGTGGTTTAATATCAAAAGAAAATATTGTTCTAAGTGTTGAATTTAATCAACCTTTGGTGGAAGATTATTCTAGCACATTTGAAAACTCGAATCACATTTGAAAACTTTATTTAAAAAGGTTCTAACATATACAAGTAACAAAGGTATTCTTCACCTTCCTCCTTTGTTGACTCTTGAGAATAGGGTATTTTGTGAAACTGAGTCCTTGAAGGATTAATATTTTGTGGATCATACTCCTTTTCCTCAAAGACCCCCAGTTCCCCACCATTTCAATCCTGAAACACCTCCACCAAATAATATGGAAAAACCTCCACCAAGGCCTCCTTTTGTGGTTAATACCTATAGACCAATAATGTTCCATGGGATGGTGGGTTACCCAAATGAAGTACCCCATGAAATCAGAAATAGATTGTCTATATTTCAAGGGAATAATTCCATAAGTGGAGATCAACATCTTATATTTTTTTAGAATATTATGGATGAATTTGAAATAGAGAATGAATATGTGTATGTCAAGTTATTCATACATACTTTAGAAGAATATGTTAGGGAATGGTATAATTTGCTTCCTAAAAATTCAATTGATTCCTAGACAGAAATGAAAAAATATTTCAAGTTACAATATGGTGATAAGACTGATCCTAGGTTTCTCTTGACTGAGTTTGAGAATATAAAGAAAAATCCAAATGAATGTGTGTAAGATTTTAACACTAGGTTTAATAAAAACTTAACTATATTTCCTATTAATCTAAGGCCTAGTGATGATTCTTTCTTGATCAAGTACTTAGATTCCTTTGATAAAAAGGTGGCTTATTATTTAAGGGATAAGAACCCTAAAAATTTGAGGCATGATTTCTCTTTGTTTTCCAAAGTGATAACAATATCAAATCAGAAGGAAAACCTACAAAGATGGAAGATGTTAAGTTGATTAGTCCAAAAATCCACAAGAAAGTAAGGTAGTGAAATTAGAGGAAGTGGTTAAGACTTTGGTTAGAGAAGTCAAAGAGATTTCATACAAGCTAGCTCAAGTAGAGAAAGGATTGGCTTCAAATTCTCAAGTTCAACATCAGGCCCAAGGAAAAAATAGATTTGGGAATCATCCCAAAGATCATCAGTTTGATGATAGAGGAAAAGGACCGATAATTTTAGGATATAAGCAACAGGCTTATAAAGAAAATAAAATAATCCTTGATCTATTAACAACAAGAGTTGCATTGGTGGAAGAATATCACATCATTAAATGGTGTGATAATTTTTTATTGATAGATTCTTGTTATCCAATTTCACCCCCCAGGGTTGAATTGATAACATACATCAGGATTCCCAAGTCCCAGGCTGAAAAAAGAACGAGCTCTGAGAGAATGTGAGAAGTTGCAGAAAATAAGCCTGGGCCAGAAAAAATTGTGAAAATCGGCTAAGTCCTTGTTCTAGAAATATTTGGGACATGTGGGACACCAAGGCGCGGATCGGCCGAAAAGCCTACAGGCAGCCCAAACAGCAAAGGGACATCGGGACAAATGGACATGAAATACCCGAATCGGTTGAAAGAAAGAAAATTTTCCAAGTCCTTCACCGAGAGCAAGCGGGACAAGAGTACGCGGAAGACACGAACCGCCGGTTCGGGCTGAAATAGGAAACTTTCGACCGGGACATCGGGACCATGAATGTGTGGAGGACGTGAACCGGCCGGTTTGCCGAAACGGAAAATTTTAGCACAAGGACAAGTGGGACAAAGGGACCGCAGGACGCGGATAGCCGAAGGAGCCAAAAGCCAATCAGATAACGCCACGTGTCACTGGCAGAAAGGGGACGTGGAAGCCCATTTCAGGGCGAACCGGAATAATTTGTCCCAGATAGCACTAGGACATCCGGGAAAAATAGACGCAGTGGACATGAAAATCTAGCAAGCCCGTGGACGAATCACAGCATGACACGTGTCGTCAAGGAAAAAGGTCCAAAAAGTCAAAGGGGCAAGTCTTCGAGCACTGATCCAAACCAATGAAATAGTGCCACGTGTCCAAGTTTAAGGGGCCCACAAGAAAAACCCATGAAAAGGTGGAGAGAAGGAATTTCTCAGTGAATCATAGCCCGCCACATGTCGTCCAGATGGTAGAGTGCGGGAAAAGAAATTTAAAAAATCCGTTTTCGACTGTTTTGTGCCCTAAATCTTCAGATCAACATATCTTTCGATCCAGAGCTCGGATTTGCACGTTCTTGATATCAACGGAAAGCTGTTGAAATTCTCTACATGATTCTGGGATCAATCTTACATTTTGGTGTTGTTTTGAGGGAGAAAATTAAGAAAATGTCTCTAACGCGTGGTGATAGACAAAAGTAATGCTTCAACAACCAACTTTAATGCAAGAGACTCGCCGCTCCTCGTTAGACAAACTTGCCGTTTTACCAAAAGTCTGTCGTTTTACCAAAAGCCATCGCTTCTACCATAATGAGATGATTTTAAATGTATCTAGAAGTGGTTGTGGTAGATTCGACTTTCCTCTCTCTTTCTTCTCTCATTCTTAGTATATATTGTAAAGAGGAGCTCCTTTAACAGGTCGGACATTCTTGTTTTGCATCCTCCCTTCTTCCCTGCTTGCAAGAGAATTTGTGGAGCTTTTCAAACCTCCCATATGGATTGTAATGCCAGTTTTTACCTCTTGGCCACTGCAATGTACTGTATCAACTCTTGAGCAATATATATATGTTTGTGATTGATTCTCAACCCTCTCATGTATTCATTCTTTGTTCTTTTGATCTCTTATTACAGTTTGGTTACTCCGTGCATAGTGTTTGTATTGCATCTATGTGGTCTGTGTTAGATTTGAAAAACAAGTGTCTAACATTCCTTTGTGCATCACCTCGTAGTTTAGGTTTTATTCTATGCATTTTCTCACCCTCGTCTCCTTGACAAGTTAGATTAGGTTTTAGTAAACCCTCCGTATTTTTGTGTGCATCTCGAACAGAGGACTTGGAACCAACCTTCTCTCGGAGAATCCTTTCTCATCTTTACAAGTCCCACACTTGGAGAAAGGATTCCATGTTGTGCAATCACACTGGATGCCTGAACATCAACCTAGAATCCTGATCTGCATCTAGGGGTGCTTTGAGTCTGCAACAATAGTTTTGGCACGCCCGGTGGGACACTAGAGGTCTCATTTTTATTACAGCAAAGTTGATATGCATTTGCTGCATTTTTCTTGCTTATAAGAGCTATTATTTGCATATCTAGCGACTCCAAGGGGAAGAATCAACTGGTTTCAGCAAAGGCAGCCGAAAACTCATAAGAAGAATCACCGAGAGAAGGTCAAGAGTCAGAGAAGAAGAAGTGTTGTTTGAATACCTGCAGTTATCTCTGAGAAGAAGGCAAAGAGGAAGAAGGATTCAAAGGTCTCCATCTCCACCAAACAGAACTCTCTCAACTCCTCCACCTGACAGGCCTTTCTTTCACTATACAAGGGTTTTAAGACCAATCAGAATGGCTCAGAAGAACCCCTACGTCAACTTCACAGGCAACAGCCCACTTGCTCTCAATGCACAACATCCAATTCCTATTGCAGCCTTGAAGAACATTCCCTACTTCACTAGAGAAAATCAGACTACTCCAGGTGATCATGTTAAAGATATTGCTAACCTTTGTGCAATCCATGAAATCAATGAAATGCAAGTGGCTATCAAATTACTGGCATCTTCATTCAAGGGTAAAGCATTGCAATGGTTTAGGAGCCTTGGGGCTGGTTCTATTACAAACTGGAATCAGCTGTGCATTGCACTTCACGAGAAATTTGGAGAGAAGGGAGACAACTTGTCTCTTTTGGAGCAGTTGACAACTATCAAGAGAGCCCCCAACGAGCAGCTGACTGACTTCAACTTCAGATTTCAAAGGTCTTGGGATAGGATTCCAGTGGCAGTCAGGCCAACAGCAGGAGGTGCTTTTCTATATTACCTTAAAGCTTTGAATTCTGATATTTCTATGTTAATTCAGTCCATGGGAGGCACAACAATCCCTATGGCTTATAGCATTGCCATTAGAGCCAAAAACTGTCTTATTCAAGCTGGTAAACTGGCTCCTAGGCCTCCTATGCCCTTGTATCCAAACTTAGAAAATCTAAGCACTAGTCAAGCACCCACTTTGGCTCTTGTTCCCACTCCTAGAAATCAGAGTTCGAATGAAGCTTCCACTTCATCTCCAAGTGCTTCAAATGAACTCCAAGAGGTCATGAAACAGTTGCAAAATTTGGGAAATGAGCTGGTTACTATTAAAAGGCAACAAGCCCAAGGTTTCAGACCTTCCTATCAACCCCAAGCTCAGCCTAATAGGCAGCCATACCAACCACAAAGACCACCTAATCTAGCTGCAAATGTGAATCAAACAAGGCCTCCTGCTAATAGACCATTCCAGCCCTATAATCCAAATGCCATATCTGCCTCTAAGGCATTAGTGCCAACACATAATAACATGGCCCAAGAATATGATTGGTGTTTTCCATGCAACGAGCCTCATAACCAATCCATGTGTTTCAATGGTGCTCTCAATCAAGCACTGATGGTGACAACTACTGGTGTGGAGGGTGAGGGCAGTCAAGGAAATAGTCAACAACAAGAAACATTCCAATAGCAATCAGCCCCAAATGACACCACGTTGGTGAACTGGCAAGCAGAAGATTTCTGTGGCATGAATCAAGCAGTTTCTCAAGGTGTCGCAGCCAACACAAGGTCAAAGAGGAGAAATTTGGGTGAAGAACAACCATTAGCCCCAGCCAATCCACCACCTTCCACGGCTCCACAGATGATTGGCAAGTAGAGTCCAGTTTCAAATACACAAGGGCAGCCAAGAATAGCCCCTAGGCCAACTCAAATGCCAGCTGTTGCTGCCCACGTACAAGGAGTAAGTGTACAAACCAAGGGACAACAAAAGGATACTTCATCCCCGTTCAGTATCATTGAACAGATGAAGAAGACTAACGTCAATATATCAATGTGGGAATCCCTATCCATCCCAGGCCAAAGAGATCTACTGCAAGCTGCCATGAAGGATTGGACAACTTTGAATCAACGGGTTTAGATGCAAGACAAAGTGCTTACAAATGTTGCCCAACCTGAAGGAAGTCATGGAGGACAACAAGGTAAAATTTTGAAGCCCCATACTTTCTATGTTTCATTAATCATTTGGGATAAACTAGTACACAATTGCATGATGATTGATTCCGGGGCAAGTAGCTCCGTGATGCCCAAGCAAATAGCTAATCAGCTGGGTCTCAAATATGAAGTAATATCTAAAGGAGTAGTGCAATTGGATGGGACAGCAATACCAACATTTGGAGTGATTAAAAACTTGAGTCTTACCTTGCATGCATGTCCAAATGTTGTTGTCTTACAAGATGTATCAATCATAGACCTTCCACCACTCTTTGCCCTTTTCTTGTCAAGGGACTTCACAGCCAAGATTGGAGGGTATTTGTCTGCTGATTGGTCTCACATGCTGTTTAGAACAAGGTATGGAACTAAGGCCACAATCAGATCCAAACCCATTGCAAACTTCCATATTGAGCCTTACACCCCAAGTCAGATTAATGCCAATTTCTCAGCATTTGATCAAGAAGATCACCCTAGTACTGATGAGGCTGACACCAAGGTTGGAAGTATCCCGGACCTAACTCTTGATGAATGGGCAAACAAGATACATGCTTTTGATCCCTATCAAGAAGTAGAAGAATCTAAGCTGGGAGTCTATTGTATATACGAAGAAAATCAACTGTTCCTAGCACCACCAAGCCAAGCCATAATGATGACAATGAGGTATGGCGGATTTTTTTATGGATCAAGGAGTAGGCAAGGTACAGGAGGTGGAGCCATGCTTGTTTCACCCCAAGGAATAAATTACTATTCAGCTTTTAGATTTCAATTTGCATGCTCCAATAAAACAAATGAATATGAAGCCTTGGTACAAGGGATGCATTGGGCAATCAAGAGAAAAATAAAGAATCTGCAAGTCTTTGGGGACAGTGAATTGATTGTAAATCAGGTCAAGGGATGACATGCTGCCAAGAATGATCTACTCAGGTGCTACAAGAATAGGGTGTGGGACCTCATGGAAGATTTTGAAGGTTTTGGCATCGAATCCATTCCCAGGAAAGAGAATCAAGCTGCTGACAGGCTTGCAGCAGTAGGGGCAGCCTTTGACATTATGAAAAGCATTCAACAAGACAAGGTACAACCAAACATCCACGTGATTGTGAGGCCTTCAGTGCCGGATAACAATGTCAGTTGGCAAGTGTTTGAGAATGACCAGCAAATCGTCAATTTCCTACAAGAAGAAGCTGAGTTCTCTGCCAGGAATCAAGACAAGTTGCATCAGCAGTATGGTGACCAAGTGGTGCAGTTGAGAACTAACAAATTACCAAAAGGCCTCATAACCTTGGAGTCAATCTTCAACCCGAATGATCAGTTCCGGAAGGAGAAGGAAAAATTCAAGTAAAGGGTGAGGATTCAGAGCCTATTTTAGTGGAAGAAGGAAAAACATTGTAGATTGGTAAAGTAAGTACCTCACAAGAGAAATCTGATTTTGTTCAGCTTTGCCAAGAATTTCTAGATGTCTTCGCTTGGAGCTATGAAGACTTGAGAGGATTCAATCCAAATTTGGCACAACATACCATAGAATTGGATCCAGATGCTAAGCCCATCAGGCAGAAGCAGAGACCAGTCAACCATCACATTGAGCCTATGATGAAGAAAGAGCTAAATAAGCTAATAGAGGCAAGCATTATATTCCCGATCAAGCACTCAAGCTGGGTTGCTAACTTGGTTCAGTCAGGAAGAAGAGTGGAGAAATCAGGTTGTGTGTGGACTTCCGAGACCTCAATAGGGCATCTTTCAAGGATAATTATCCACTCCCTTCCATGGAGAAAATATTGCAAGTAGTATCCGGTTCAGAGAGATTCTCTCTCCTAGATGGCTACTCAGGGTATAATCAGGTGATGGTAAAAGAAGAGGACCAATTCAAGACAACCTTCACAACTAAATGGGGCACGTATGCTTACAAGAAGATGCCATTTGGGCTGTCCAACGCTGGTGCTACCTTTCAAAGGGAAATGGACATGGCGTTCAAGGGCTTGATCAACAAGATAGTGCTGATATACCTTGATGACATCACTATATTCTCCAAGAATGCAGCAGACCATCTCTTTCACCTCAGGAAAGTGTTTCAGAGGTGTAGAAAGTTCGGAGTGTCTTTGAACCCCAAGAAGTGCATCTTTCTTGCACATGAAGGAAAGCTCCTTGGCCATATTGTCACGAAAGAGGGACCTGCAATTGACCTAGAGAGAGTTTAAGCCATAAGAGCACCGCCATTGCAAGTCACAAGAAGGCTCTTCAAAGCTTCTTGGGAAGGATCAATTTTGTCCATGGAGTTTATCCCAAATTTTGCAGCCCTTGTCAAGCCCTTCACCAAAATGTTAAAGAAGAGCATGGCTTTTAAGTGGACAGTAGAACGCAAGGAGAGTTTTGAGGCAATCAAAGAAGCTATCTCTCAAGCAACAACTCTCATTAACCCAGACTTCTCCAAGGATTTCATCCTCTATGCATTTGGAGGTGATGCCACTATCTCTGCCATTCTGGTACAGTAGAACAAAGATAATGATGAGCAGCCAATTGCCTTTTTCAGCCAGAGCCTAGACGACTATGAGGTGAGGTACTCTTTTATTGAAAATCATGTACTTGCAGTAATCAGAAGCTTGAAGAAATTCAAGCATTTAGTCTCAAACAACAAGGTCTAGTTGCTGGTCTCACATGCTGGAGTTAAAGACTTCCTCCTCAACAAGGATTTGAATGAGAAAAGGGCAGGTTGGATCACCCGTGTCATGGAGTATGACATTGATATCAAGATCACCAAGCTGGTAAGAGGGAAAGGACTGTGTGAGCAACTAGTTTTGGGGAAGCAAAAGGAAGTATGCAACGAAGAAGAGGCTGTTTTGACAGTCCAGGACAATCATGAGCCAAGTGGCAATCAAGAAGAAGACGATGCTTCCCCCACTCCTTGCTGGACCCAAGATATTATGCACTTCCTAGGTACAGGCCAGTGCCCCCTAGAGATGAACAAGACCCAAAGGAGACACTTCAGGTTGCAGGCTGTTCCGTATGCCATTGTTGATGGAGTTTTGTTCAAGAAAGACGTGAATGGAGTGCTGCTGAGATGCATTAGCACAGATCAGATTCAAAGGGTGTTGGAAGAGTTTCATGGTGGACCAGCTGGTGGCCATTTTGCACCAAGAGTGACAGCTCTAAAAATCATGAAGGCTGGTTATTATTGGCCTAAAATCTTCAGTGATTGCTATGCATGGATCAAGAGGTGTAAGAATTGTGCATTCTTCACAGAAAGAGAAGTTTGCTGCCCTTCCATTGCATCCAATCTCAGTTGACCAGCCATTCATGCAATGGTGTTTGGACTTCATTGGAGTCATTAACCCCAATTCAAGCCAAGGGCATAAATGGATTTTGACATGACCACCGACTACTTCACCAAATGGATGAGCATAAAGAGCACTCAAAGAGGCAAATGATTCTAGCATCCTAGACTTTTATGAGGGAATAATAACCAGATTTGGTGTACTCGCCACAATAATCTCTCGATAATGCATTGACATTCATTGGATCTAAGGTGACCGAGTGGGCCATCAAGAACAATATTTACCCGAGCACTTCATGAACTATTACCCTCGTGGTAATGGCCAAAGCGAGTCTACAAACAAGAAATTGTTAAGGATCATTAGGAGAACTCTTGATGAGAATCGAACTCTTAGCACACCAAGCTGAAATCAGCATTATGGGCTAATAGGATCACTCCCAAAAGATCCACAGTAACTCTCCATTCAAAGCTTTTCTATGGAAGAGAGGTAATCTTGCCCATGTCACTTGAGTTACCAACATTGGAACTCATGAAGCAGCCTAGAGTTACTTGAATTTGAGCCCATGGAGGTGAGATATGCAGAGTTGATGGAGCTACAAGAGATTAGAAATCAAGCATCCCAAGCAATGGAAAAGGATCAAGCTTTGAACAAGAAAACCTTTGATAGAAAGGCCAAGGATAGATCTTTTCAAGTGGAGATCTAGTGTTGAAATGGGATGTGGATAGAGCAAAACCAAGAAGGCATTCAAAATTTGATGCTATTTGGAGTGGCCTATACGTGGTCACAAAATGCAAGAGCAGCAATGCTTTCCAATTGGCCTCATTGGACGGTGAAGAACTGCAGATTCCAGTAAATGGAATCTATCTCAAACATTGCTACTAAAAATAAAAGGTTCACCCTTGTAAATATTAGTCTAGATTTCAATTCCTCTAAGTGCGTATGCACATTGTCTTGTTGTAGTTAGGTTTCAGTTTCCCTAAGTGCTTTGGCATAGGTTTTGTTGCTCCTGGATTGAGTTTTTACAGTTCAGCGTGCTCTCGTAGAAGGAGTTGCAGTATCAGGCTCATTTCAGGTCATTGCTTATGACTCCATGCCCAATGGATCACTAAAAGGCCACTGGTCTTTTCATCTAGCAGGCAGATGACCCCGCTGAGTTGCCAAATTGTTATCCAATTTCACCCCAAGGGTTGAATTGATAACATACATCAGGATTCCCAAGTCCCAGGCTGAAAAAAGAACGAGCTCTGAGAGAATGCGAGAAGTTGCAGAAAATAAGCCTGGGCCAGAAAAAATTGTGAAAATCGGCTAAGTCCTTGTCCTAGAAATATTTGGGACATGCGGGACACCAAGGCGTGGATCGGCTGAAAATCCTACAGGTGACCCAAACAACAAAGGGACATCTGGGAAAAATGGACGCGAAATGACCGAATCGGCTAAAAGAAAGAAAATTTGTCCAAGTCCTTGGAGAGCAAGCGGGACAAGAGTACGCCCAAGACCCGAACCGGCTAGTTCGGCCGAAACAGAAACTTTCACACTGGAAATCTCAGCCGTGAATGCACGAAGGACGCGAACCGGCCGGTTCACCTGAAACGGAAAATTTTAGCACAAGGAAAAGTGGGACAAAGGGACTCATGGGACGCGAATACCAAGGAGCCGAAAGCCAATCGATAACGCCATGTGTCACCTGGCGTAAAGGGGACGTGGAAGCCCATTCGGGCGAATGGAAGAATTTGTCCCTGCATAAAGACCGGGACATCCGGGACAAAAAGATGAGGTGGACGTGAAAATCCAGCAGGCCCGTGGACGAATCACAGCATGACACGTGTCGTCAAGGAAAAAGGTCCAAAAAGTCAAAGGGGCGAGTTTTCGAGCACTGATCCAAACCAATGAAATAGTGCCACGTGTCCAAGTTTAAGGGGCCCACAAGAAAAACCCATGAAAAGGTGGAGAGAGGGAATTTATTAGTGAATCAGAGCCCGCCACGTGTCGTCCAAATGGCAGAGCGGGAAAAGAAATTTAAAAATCCGTTTTCGCCTGTTTTGTGCCCTAAATCTTCAGATCATCATATCTTTCGATCCAGAGCTCGGATTTGCACGTTCTTGATATCAACGGAAAGATGTTGAAATTATCTACATGATTCTAGGATCAATATTACATTTTGGTGCTATTTGGAGGGAGAAAATTAAGAAAACATCTCTGACGCGTGGTGATAGATAGAAGTAATGCTTCAACAACCAACTTTAATGCAGCAGACAGCTCGCCGCTCCTGTTAGACAGCTCACCGTTTTGCCAAAAGCTGCCGCTTCTACCATAATGAGATGATTTTAAATGTATCTAGAAGTGGTTGTGGTAGATTCGACTTTCCTCTCTCTTTCTTCTCTCATTCTTAGTATATATTGTAAAGAGGAGCTCCTTTAACAGGTCAGACATTCTTGTTTTGCATCCTCCCTTCTTCCCTGCTTGCAAGAGAATTTGTGGAGCTTTTCAAACCTCCCATATGGATTGTAATGCCAATTTTTACCTCTTGGCCACTACAATGTACTGTATCAACTCTTGAGCAATATATATATGTTTGTGATTGATTCTCAACCCTCTCATGTATTCATTGTTGTTCTTTTGATCTCTTATTACGCTTTGGTTACTCGTGCATAGTGTTTGTATTGCATCTATGTGGTCTATGTTAGATTTGTAAAACAAGTGTCTAACATTCCTTTATGCATCACCTTTGTAGTTTAGGTTTTATTCTATGCATTTTTCTCACCTGTCTCCTTGACAAGTTAGATTAGGTTTTAGTAAACCCTCTGCATTTTTGTGTGCATCTCGAACAGAGGAATAGAACCAGCCTTCTCTAGAGAATCCTTTCTCATCTTTACAAGTCCCACACTTGGACAAATGACTCCATGTTGTGCAATCACACTAGATTCCCGAACATCAACCTAGAAGCCGATCTACATCCGGGGTGCTTTGTGAGTCTGCAACAACAATTCCCATTATGAACCACTTGTTAGAGATCATGATGTTGCTAATGAAACTTTTTTGATGACATATGCATGATGGAATGTCCAAAATACTTAATACCAGGAACTACTTCAACTAATATATTACATGTTATAACTGTGGAAGACTTTTGGGCTTGCATAAATTAGGTACTCTCCTTCCCTTTTATTTTCAATGTTGATATAGATATGGATTAGTCATTTGAACTTCCAAATCATGATTTTGAGTATTTAAGAGCCTTAATGATCAAGAAGTATGATGGTGGAATCCCATCTGAGGAGGATAGGTAATTATTAATGAATGTTTTGGTTTCTCAAGAGAAAGAGTATAACCTTAGGAAAAAATAATTCAAAAGACCCGCCCTTGCTCCCAAACCAAAAATTCCTATCTTGACCAACATCCCCAAGGATGCTCCTAAGAAAACCATTCCTAAGAAAGGTCATGTTCTTTTTAAATCCAAGTACCTCTTCCTTTTCCCAAGCACTAAAAGATAACATTCCATTAGATAAGATTGCTACACTTGCTTCTAATTCAACCCTCCCATAGTATACTATCTGTGATATGGCTCAAATTCTAAGTCAGATAACAATTATAGTCCCCATTGTAAAATTGCTTAGAATTCCATAACACAAAAAAATATCATTTGAATTCTTAGGGCTAAGGGACAATATTGTTGTTAAATAAATTGATACAAATAATGTGGTGAATCTACATGCCATAGCTGAAGTTGAGATACATAAAGATCCAGAAAACATGGAAGAACCCCATAATTGTATGTATGCACATCCTTAGTTAAGTGCCAATTGGATGTAGATCCTTTCTTTACTACTTTGATTGTTAATGGGAGGATTATTCATTACTTCATGTTTGATTAGGGAGCTTCATGAACAATCATGCCTTTAGAGACCATAGATGAACAAGATATCAAGATAAAAAAATTTTGAAGGTGTTATGCTATGGATTCAAGAGAAGTACCTGTTGTTGGGTATGTTAGAGGTCTAGTGGTGCAACTTTCTCCTATCTAGGAAAATATTTAACCATGAATATGGTTATAGTGGACTACCCTACTAAGTGGGGCATGTTATTATCAAGAAAATGGGTTGCAAGTGTGGGAGGAAGTGTTCAAATGGACATGTATTATGCCTCTATACCATTAGAAGGGAAGTTGGTCAAATTGCACAGAGAAGAGAAGATGTTACATCTTATTGAGGATCCCATGAATGCCTCTTATGAGGTATTGTTCATTGATACAAATTTTGGTAACTTCATAGGTTGTGCAGATGCTGAAGATCATTACATGGATGCTAATGCACATCTTGAGGATGAAAATGTTCCTTTGAGCATGATTGTTAATGTGGCATGTTATAAATTTGGAAATGGATCTAGAGTGGTTCTGACTTCTTCAAATGGTGATTTATTTATCTTTTCCTTTAAGCTAAATTTTGAGTGCACCAATAATGTAGTAGAATACAAATAAATCTTGTTAGGAATGAGAATTGCTTGGAAACATTGGATAAAATATATCCTTGTAAAGGGATATTATGAATTGATAATCAAGCAGGTACGTAAGGAATGTGTACAAAAATTAAATATTAAAGAAGTATAGAAATACAAGTATGAGATATGCTACGAGTTTTTTGATTTTTTTAATATTGAGAATCATGGGGGAGCCAAAACAAGAAAAATGATAGGTCAAGGTTACGAATTCACAATATGAAAAAGATGATTCATATTTATACTATAAATTTGAAGTGGAAGCGATTGTTTGACCTTATTTTCTGATAATATTAAACACTGAAAAATAGTTGATGATGATTCACACATTAAAATATTTCTCAATTTCCAAGGTGAGTTCACTGACTAGATTATTGATTTAGATCCTATGATAGAGGTATGTGAAGGGAAGGAAGTTATATTTGGAAAGGAAGTAATTCAACTAAAGACTAATGTAATCCCAAGGGGATTAGTCAGTTTGGAATCTAGTTTTGACAAGTATTGATAGAGAAGTTTGTAAATCTGCTATCTTGTCGAGAGATGTTGTGGAGTAAAATTTGGGCTCCAGCCAAGATCCTAAAATGTATGGTTAGGAAGTAATCTAAGTAAAAAGGAAAGAGAGGCTTATGGCCAATTATTAAGAAAATACAAGGATTTCCTTAGTCATATTCTGAATTAAAATCCTATAGAGAGGATCTGTTTCAGCATGAGATATGATTGACACCCAACTCTAAACTCTTCTGACAGAAGAAAATACCAATAAATCCCCTCATTGCAACAAAAATTCAACAGGAATTGACCAAACTAAGAGATTGTGGGATAACACAACCCACTAGGTATTCTTCTTGGGTAGTTAACTTAGTGTCAGTTAGAAAAAATAATGGTGATATAAGACTTTGTGTCAATTTTTGAAATTTGAACAAATCTTCAATTAAAGATAATTATCCCTTGCCTAATATGGATAATTTACTACAGAAGATAACTGGTTTAGAAATGTTATCTACCTTGGATGGCTTCTCCGGTTACAATCAAGTTGTGGTAAGAGAATTAAATCAATACAAGACTACATTTACCACTCCTTGGGGTACTTATGTTAAGATTATGGTGTATGTTGGATTGATGAGTGTTGGGGATACTTTTCAAAGATAAATGGATGTTTATTTTACAGGTCTTATAAACCAGTTCATTATTATATATCAGGATGACATCACTGTGTTCTCCAAAAGAAGAGAAGATCACCTAATGCACTTAGAAAATATTGATCAAATGCAGGGAGTATGACATTTCATTGAACCCCAAAAAATTTCATTTTGGTGTGTAAAAGGCTAAGTTACTTGGACACATAGTTTCTCACCAAGGAGTCATGATTGATCCATAATGAGTAGAATCTATTGACCAAGTTCTTATCCCCTTTTCAAAGAAAGGTATTCAATATTTCTTTGGGAAGATTAATTTTGTGAGAAGATTCATATCTAATTTTTCTAAAATTACTTTTCCTATCACCAATATGCTAAAGAAAGATCAAGTGATCAAATGGGAACAAGGGGTTGCTCAATAATTCAAAGGAGTAAAAGAAGCACTCAATATTGTGCCTGTAATGGCGATCCCTGAATATAAAAATTCAAATGTTTTCATTTACTTGTGAATTTACTATTGCCTCTATACTACTACAAAAGAATGAAGAAGACCATAAATATCCTCTTACATTTTTAGTAAAGATTTTCCGTTGTATCGAGATGAAATATTATGTCATGGAAAAGAAAGATTTTTCTTTGGTCAAAGCAACCAAAATCTTCAGACCTTATATTTTGAGTTCAAATATTATAGCATATGTGCCTCACATAATGGTAAAGGATATTTTTCTTCATATTGAAATATCTTGTAAAAGGTGTAGATGGGTTATAACAAAATTCAATAATATGACATGGATATACAAAATACCAATCTTGTTTGAGGATTGGGCTTAGAAATGTTGATGGAAAAGACCAATTTGTAGGTGGTAGAGATCCAAAATGTTGAAGAAGATAAAATTAGTCCGGTATAAGGATACGCTTTATTATTTGATGAGCTTGAATTTTCCTAAACACCTAGATAAGAATTAAGGGAAGAAACTTAAGTTCATTTATCATAAGTATATCTTGAATGATCATGGATTAGCTTGGAAGAATCCGAAGGAATTTTACTTAGATGTATCACTGAAGAGGAGGCCCCCAAAATAATTACATAATTTCATGGGGGAGTGTGTGGAGGCCATTTTTTTGGAAGAGTGTCTAACCATAAGATTCTAAGGGAATGATTTTGGTGCCCTTAATTATTTAAATATGTTTATTTTTTTGGTTTGGATATGTGAAATTTGTCAATGATTTTCTATAAGACTGAAGGATTATAGGGCCCTACCTTTACAACATATGTCAATAGAAGCTCCATTTAAATAATGGGGCTTGGAATTTATTGGTGAAATATTAGACCCTTCAAGTGTTGGTCATAGGTGGATATTGGTGGCCACTAACTACTTCACCAAATGGGTTGAATCCATTCCCACTAGAAAAACAACTCATCAGATAGTCATGGATTTTATCCTGAACAACATAATCTATAGATTTGGTGTGCCTGCCAAGATAGTTGTTGAAAATGCCATGAGATTTAGAGCTAAACCATTATAAGCTATGTGAAAATAATATGGTATAAATTTGTCCTATGCATCAAATTATAACCCTCAGGGAAATGGCCAAGTAGAATCAAGTAATAAGAATCTGCTAAATATCCTCAAAAGAACTCTAGAGACCAATAAAAATAAATGGGGTGAGCAACTCAAGTTTACATTGTGGGAAGACAAAGTTACTACTAAGAGGTCTATAGGAAAAATCCCTTTTGAGTTGGTTTATGGAGTTCAAATCCCTTTTCCCCTACACTTACAAATTTCCTCATATTATTTTATGAAATAATTTGAATATGGAGGAGAAGTAAGTCCATATGAGGAAAGGATAAATAAGATCATGGAATTAGATGAAGTCATAAGAGAGTCCCACCAAAAACATGTTAAATTCAGAGAAAAATTGAAGAAAATATTTGACAAGAAGGTCACCCCAAGAGCATTTACTTTTGGAGACCTAGTGGGGAAAAAAACACAAAGATAAAGGAAAACATGGAAAGTTTGATGCCCTTTGGATGGGTCCCTATTTTATTGATATTAGAATTGGGGAACATACTTTCTTTCTAAAGGACTTAGAAGGACATTTGCTAGAATTTCTTGTCAATGAAAGACACCTAATTTTTTTGGATTAATCCAAGGTATCATGTATAATCATTGTATAGTGTACAATTGTGTTGTTTTTCCTTTTGTTGTGGTGTTGTTTTCCTTTTGTGTTCTAGTCTATACCGACAATGTTTTTGTAACATGGCAGTATTTTAGTTTAAATGTAATACATCATTTTATTCATCTATTTGTATTTTTCTCCTTAAATCCTTACCCAATTGATTAGGCATCCGGTCCGATATATGTTTTTGTGGCACCAGAGGGGTGCCCATCCCTAAGAAAGAGCCTTTTTGGTGCTCACTTTGAACCTTGCCTAGTTGATTTTTCCAAAAGTACCTTGTAGCATCTAAGGACCCAAAATTTCATATATGTGCTTATCACTAGAGTTTCATGATTCCCCATGATCATATGTTCCTATTGTTGCAGACTCACAGCACCCCTGGATGCAGATCAGGCTTCTAGGTTGATGTTCAGGCATCCAGTGTGATTGCACAACATGGAATCCTTTCTCCAAGTGTGGGACTTGTGAAGATGAGAAAAGATTCTCCAGAGAAGGCTGGTTCCTATTCCTCTGTTCAGATGCATACAAAAAATGCAGAGGGTTTACTAAAACCTAATCTAACTTGCCAAGGAGACAGGGTAAGAAAATGCATAGAATAAAACCTAAACTACAAAGGTGATGCACCGAGGAATATTAGACATTTGTTTTGAAAATTTAACACAGACCACATAAATGCAATACAAACACCATGCACAGGTAACCAAACTGTAATAAGAGATCAAAACGACAACAATGAATACATGAGAGGGTTGAGAATCAATCACAAACATATATATTATTGCTCAAAAGTCAATACAGTATATTGCAGTGGCCAAGAGGCAAAAGACTGGCATTACAACCTATATGGGAGGTTTGAAAGCTCCACAAACTCTCTTGCAAGCGAGGGAAGAAGGGAGGATGCAAAACAAAAAATGTCCGCGCTCTTAAAAGGGCTCCTCTTTACAATATATATCAAGAAATGAGAGAGGAGAGAGGGGAAATTTAGAATCTACTCCAACCACTTCTTGGTAGCATTTAAATCATCTCATTATGATCCAAGCGGTGGATCCTGGCAAAACGGCGGGCTGTCTAACAGGAGCGGCGAGCTGTCTGCTGTATTAAAGTTGGTTGTTGAAGCATTACATGCGTCAGAGACGTTTTCTTAATTTTCTCCCTCCAAAATGCACCAAAATGCAAGATTGACCCTAGAATCATGTAGATAATTTCAACAGCTTTCCGTTGATATAAAGAACATGCAAATCTGAGCTCTGGATCGAAAGATATGAAGGTCTGAAGATTTAGGGCACAAAACAGTCAAAATGGATTTTTAAATTTCTTTTCAGCGTTTCGCATCCGGGCGACACGTGGCAGGATCTGGTCCGCTGAGCAATTCCCTCTCTCCACCTTTTCGTGGGTTTTTCTTGTGGGCCCCTTAAACTTGGACACGTGGCACTATTTCATTGGTTTGGATCAGTGCTCGAAAACTCACCCCTTTGACTTTTGGACCTTTTTCCTTGGCAACACATGTCATGTTGTGATTTGTCCACGGGCCTGCCGGATTTTCAAGTCCACCACGTCCTTTTGTCCCAAATGTCCCAAAGTAGCCGCAGCTGAAATCCTCCGATCCACCCGAAATGGGCTTCCTCATCCCTTTTCTGCCGGTGACATGTGGCGTGATCTGATTGGCTTTTGGCTCCTTTGGCTATCCGCGTCCCGCATGTCCCTTTGTCCCACTTGTCCTTGTCTTTGCAGGTTTCTGTTTCGGCGAACCCGGATGGTTTGCGCCCTCCATGTACATTTGGTCCACTTGTCCCGGTGCTTGCGGGGTCGCTTGAGGCATTTCGCCGAACCGCCTTGGTGTCCCGAACGTCCCAAATATTTCTAAGACAAGGACTTAGCCGATTTTCACAATTTTTTTCTAGTCCAGCTTATTTTTCTGCAACTTCTCACATTCTCTCAGAGCTCATTCTTTTTCAGCCTGGGACTTGAGAATCCTGATATATGTTATCAATTCAACCTCGGGGTGAAGTTGGATAACAATTTGGTGACTCAGCGGGGTCATCTACCTACTAGATGAAAAGACCAGTTGCCTTTTTGTGATCCATTGGGCATGGAGTCATAAACAATGACCTGAAATGAGCCTGATACTGCAACTCCCTCCATGAGAGCACGCTGAACTGTAAAAATCAAACTAGGAGCGACAAAACCTGCGCCAAAGCACTTAGGGAAACTGAAACCTAACTACAACAAGACAATGTGCATACGCACTTAGAGGAATCGAAATCTAGACTAATATTTACAAGGGTGAACCTTTTATTTTTAGTAGCAATGTTTGAGATAGATTCCATTTACTGGAATCTGCAGTTCTTCACCGCCTAATGAGGCCAATTAGAAAGCATTGCTGCTCTTGCATTTTGTGACCACGTATAGGCCACTCCAAATAGCATCAAATTTTGAATGCCTTTTTGGTTTTGCTCTATCCACATCCCATTTCAACACTAGATCTCCAACTTGAAAAGATCTATCCTTGGCCTTTCTATCGAAGGTTTTCTTGATCAAAGCTTGATCCTTTTCCATTGCTTGGGATGCTTGATTTCTAATCTCTTGTACCTCCATCAACTCTACATATCTCACCTCCATGGGCTCAAATTCAATTAACTCCAGCTCCTTCATGAGTTCCAATGTTGGTAACTCAAGTGACATGGACAAGATTTCCTCTCTTCCATAGACAAGCCTGAATGGAGAGTTACCTGTGGATCTTTTGGGAGTGATCCTATCAGCCCATAAGGCTAATTTCAGCTTGGTGTGCCAAGACTTCTGATTCTCATCAAGAGTTCTCCTAATGATCCTTAACAAGTTCTTGTTTGTAGACTCGGCCTGGCCATTACCCTGAGGGTAATAGTTCGATGAAGTGCTCAGGTAAATACCATTCTTGACGGCCCACTCAGTCACCTTAGATCCAATGAATGCCAATGCATTATCAGAGATTATTGTGGTAGGTACACCAAATTTGGTTGTTATTCCCTCATAAAAGTCTAGGATGCTAGACTCATTTGCCTCTTTGAGTGCTACTGCTTCTGTCCATTTGGTGAAGTAGTCGGTGGCTGTCAAAATCCATTTATGCCCTTGGCTTGAATTGGGGTTAATGACTCCAATGAAGTCCAAACCCCATTGCATGAATGGCTGGTCAACTAAGATTGGATGCAATGGAAGGGTAGCAAACTTCTCTTTTCCTGTGAAGAATGCACAATTCTTACACCTCTTGATCCATGCATAGCAATCACTGAAGATTTTAGGCCAATAATAACCAGCCTTCATGATTTTTAGAGCTGTCACTCTTGGTGCAAAATGGCCACCAGCTGGTCCACCATGAAACTCTTCTAACACCCTTTGAATTTGATCTATGCTAATGCATCGCAGCACCACTCCATTCACATCTTTCTTGAACAAAACTCCATCAACAATGGCATACGGAACAACCTACAACTGAAGTGTCTCCTTTGGGTCTTGTTCATCTCTAGGGGCACCATGTCTGCATCACTAGGAAGTGCATAATATCTTGGGTCTAGCAAGGAGTGGGGAAATCATAATCTTCTTCTTGATTGCCACTTGGCTCATGATGGTGTCTGGACCTGCCAAACAGCCTCTTCTTCTTTGCATACTTCCTTTTGCTTCCCCAAACCAGCTACTCACACACAGTCCTTTCCCTCTTACCAGCTTGGTGATCTTGATATCAATGTCATACTCCATGACACGGGTGATCCAACCTGCCCTTTTCTCATTCAAATCCTTGTTGAGGAGGAAGTCTTTAACTCAAGCATGTGAGACCGTAAACTGGACCTTATTGTTTGAGACTAAATGCTTGAATTTCTTCAAGCTTCGATTCTTGCAAGTACATGATTTTCAATAAAAGAGTACCTCACCTCGTAGTCGTCTAGGCTCACGGCTGAAAAAGGTAATTGGCTGCTCATCATTATCTTTGTTCTCTTCTGTACTGAATGGCAGAGATAGTGGCATCACCTCCAAATGCATAGAGGATGAAATCCTTGGAGAAGTCTCAGGTTAATGAGAGTTGGTGCTTGAGAGATAGCTTCTTTGATTTCCTCAAAACTCTCCTTACCTTCCGCTGTCCACTTAAAAGCCATGCTCTTCTTTAACATTTTGGTGATGGGCTTGACAAGAAAGGGCTGCAAAATCAGGATAAACTGCGAACAAAATTGATCCTTCCCAAGAAGCTTTGAAGAGCCTTCTTGTGACTTGGCAATGGTAGTGCTCTTATGGCTTCAACTCTCTCCGGGTCAATTGCCAGTCCCTCTTTCGAGACAATATGGCCAAGGAGCTTTCCTTCATGTGCAAGAAAGATGCACTTCTTGGGGTTTAAAGACACTCTGAACTTTCTACACCTCTGAAACACTTGCTTGAGGTGAAAGAGATGGTCTGTTGCATTCTTGGAGAATATAGTGATGTCATCAAGGTATATCAGCACTATCTTGTTGATCAAGCCCTTGAATGCCATGTCCATTGCCCTTTGAAAGGTAGCACCAGCGTTGGACAGCCCAAATTCCATCTTCTTGTAAGCATACGTGCCCCATTTAGTTGTGAATGCTGTCTTGAATTGGTCCTCTTCTTTTACCATCACTTGATTATACCCTGAGTAGCCATCTAGGAGAGAGAATCTCTCCGAACCGGATACTACTTGCAATATTTGCTCCATAGAAGGGATGGATAATGATCCTTGAGGATGCCCTATTGAGGTCTCGGAAGTCCACACACAACCTGATTTCTCCACTCTTCTTCTGATTGGAACTAAGTTAGCAACCCATCTTGAGTGCCGATCGGGAATATAATGCTTACCTCTATTAGCTTATTTAGCTCTGTCTTCATCGAGGCTCAATGTGAGGGTTGACTGGTATCTACTTACGCCGATGGGCTTAGCATCTAGATCCAATTCTATGGTATGTTGTGCCCCAAATTTGGATTGAATCCTCTCAATTCTTCATAGCTCCAAGTGAAGACATCTAGAAATTCTTGGCAAAGTTGAACAAAATCAGATTTCTCTTGTGAGGTACTTACTTTGCCAATCTGCAATGTTTTGCCTTCTTCCACTAAAATAGGCTCTAAATCCTCACCCTTTACTTGAATTTTTTCCTTCTCCTTCCAAAACTGATCATTCGGGTTGAATATTGACTCCAAGGTTATGAGGCCTTTTGGTAATTTGTTAGTTCTCAACTGCACCACTTGGTCACCATACTGCTGATGCAACTTGTCTTGATTCCTGGTAGAGAACTCAGCTTCTTCTTGTAGGAAATTGACGATTTGCTGGTCATTCTCAAACACTTGCCAACTGACATTGTTATCCGGCATTGAAGGCCTCACAATCATGTGGATGTTTGGCTGTACCTTGTCTTGTTGAATGCTTTTCATAATGTCAAAGGCTGCCCCTCATGCCGCAAGCCTATCAGCAGCTTGATTCTCTTTCCGGGAATGGATTCGATGCCAAAACCTTCAAAATCTTCCATGAGGTCCCACACCCTGTTCTTGTAGTACCCTGAGTAGATCATTCTTGGCAAGCATGTCGTCCCTTGAACTGATTTACAATCAATTCACTGTCCCCAAAGACTTTAGATTCTTTATTTTTCTCTTGATTTCCCAATGCATCCCTTGCACCAAGGCTTCATATTCGATGTAGTGTTATTGGAGCATGCAAATTGAAATCTAAAAGCTGAATAGTACTTTATTCCTGGGGTGAAACAAGCATGGCTTCACCTCCCGCACCTTGCCTACTCCTTAATCCATCAAAAATAGCCGCCATACCTCGTTGTCATCATTATGGCTTGGCTTGGTGGTGCTAGGAACAGTTGACTTTCTTCGTGTATACAATAGACTCCACTCAGATTCTTCTACTTATTGATAGGGATCAAAAGCATGTATCTTTTTTTCCCATTCGTCAAGAGTTAGGTCTAGGATACTTCCAACCTTAGTGTCACCTCATTAGTACTAGGGTGATCTTCTTGATCAAATCGTTGAGCAATTGGCATTAATCTGACTTGGGGTGTAAGGCTCAATATGGAAGTTTGCAATGGGTTCAGACCTAATTGTAGCCTTAGTTCCATACCTTGTTCTAAACAACATGTGAGACCAATCAGCAGACAAATACCCTCCAATCTTGGCTGTGAAGTCCCTTGACAAGCAAAGGGAAAAGAGTGGTGGAAGGTCTATGATTGATACATCTTGTAAGACAACAACATTTGGACATGCATGCAAGGTAAGACTCAAGTTTTTAATCACTCCAACTATTGCTATTGTTGTCCCATCCAATTGCACTACTCCTTTAGATATTACTTCATATTGGAGACCCAGCTGATCAGCTATTTGCTTGGGCATCACTGAGCTACTTGCCCTGGAATCAATCATGCAATTGTGTACTAGTTTATCCCCAATGATTAATGAAACATAGAAAGGAGGGGGCTTCAACATTTTACCTTGTTGTCCTCCATGACTTCCTTCAGTGCAGGTAGCATTTGTAAGCACTTTGTCTTACATCTCGAACCCATTCGAAGTTGTCCAATCCTTCATGGCAGCTTACTGCAGCAGATCTCTTTGGTGCAGGATAGATAGGGATTCCCACATTGGTATGTTAACATTTGTCTTCTTCATCTAATCAATGATACTTGAATGGTGATGAAGAATCTCTCTGTTGTCCTTTGGTTTGCACATTTACTCCCTCGCACGTGGGCAACAACAAGTGGTGGCATTTGAGTTGGCCTAGGGGCTGTTCTTGGCTACCCTTGTGTATTTGAAAGCTGGACTCTGCTTGCCAATCATTTTTGAGCCATGGAAGGTTGTGGATTAGTTGGGGCTAATGGCTGTTCTTCACCCAAATTCCTCCTTTTGACCTTGTGTTGGCTGCTGCAACACCTTGAGAAATGCTCGATTCATGCCACGTAAATCTTACGCTTGCCATTCACCAATGTAGTGTCATTTGGGGCTGATTGCTATTGGAATGTTTCTAGTTGTTGGTTGTTTCTTGACTGCGCCTCGCCCTCCAAACCGGTAGTTGTCACCATTAGTGCTTGATTGAGAGCACCGGTGAAGCACATGGATTGGTTGTGAGGGTCATTGCATGGAAAGCACCAATCATATTCCTGAGCAATGTTGTTCTGTGTTGGCACTAATGCCTTAGAGGCAGATATGGCATTTGGATTATAGGGCTGGAATGGTCTATTGGCAGGAGGCCTTACTTGGCTTTGATTTTGATTCATATTTGCAGTTGGATTAGGTGGTCTTTGTGGTTGGTATGGCTGCCTATTAGGCTGAGCTTGAGGTTGATAAGAAGGTCTAAAACCTTGGGCTTGCTGCCTCTTAATAGTAACCAGCTCATTTCCCAAATTTTGCAACTGTTTCATGACCTCTTGGAGTTCATTTGAAGCACTTGGAGATGAAGTGGAAGCTTCATTCGAACTCTGATTTCTAGGAGTGGGAATAGGAGCCAAAGTGGGTGCTTGACTAGTGCTTGGATTTTCTAAGTTTGGATACAAGGGCATAGGAGGCCTAGGAGCCAGTTTACCAGCTTCAATAAGACACTTTTCAGCTCTAATGGCAATGTTGTAAGCCATAGGGATTTTTGTGCCTCCCATGGACTGAATTAACATAGAAATATCAAAATTCAAAGCTTTAAGGTAATATAGAAAACACCTCCCATTGTTGCTTTGTGCGCCATGGAATCCTATCCCAAGACCTTTGAAATCTGAAGTTGAAGTCGATCACTACTGCTGGGGGCTCTCTTGATAGTTTTCAACTGCTCCAAAAGAGACAAGTTGTCTCCCTTCTCTCCAAATTGCTCATGAAGTGCAATGCACAGTTGATTCTAGTTTGTAATAGAACCAGCCCCAAGGCTCCTAAACCATTACAATGCTTTACCCTTGAATGAAGATGCCAGTAATTTGTGACCACTTGCATTTCATCGATTTCATGGATTGCACAAAGGCTAGCAATATCTTTAACATGATCACCGGAGTAGTCGATTTTCTCCAGTGAAGTAGGGAATGTTCTTCAAGGCTGCAATAGGAATTAGATGTTGTGCATTGAGAGTAAGTGGGTGTTGCCTATGAAGTTGACATAGGGGTTGTTTTGAGCCATTCTGATTGGTCTTAAAACCCTTGTATATTGAAAGAAAGGCCTGTCAGGTGGAGGAGTTGAGAGAGTTATGTTTAGTGGAGATGGAGACCTTTGAATCCTTCTTCCTCTTTGCCTTCTTCTCGGAGATAAGCTGCAGGGTATTCAAACAAGACTTCTTCTTCTCCAACTCTTGACCTTGTGGTGATTCCTCTCATGAGTTTTCAGCCCGCACTCACTGAAACCAGTTGATTCTTCCCCGTGGAGTCACCGAGATATGCAAATAATAGCTCTTCTAAGAAAGAAAAGCCAGCAGATGCATATCAACTTTGCTGCAATAAAAATGAGACCTCAGTGTCCCACCCAAGTGTGCCAAAACTATTTTTGCGAGACTCACAAAGACACCGGGATGCGAGATCGGGCTTCTAGGTTGATGTTTAGGCATATAGTGTGATTGCACAACATGGAATCAATTCTCCAAGTGTGGGACTTGTGAAGATGAGAAAAGATTTTTCAGAGAAGGCTGGTTCCTATTCCTCTATTCATATGCATACAAAAATGCGAGAGGGTTTACTAAAACCTAATCTAACTTGCAAGGAGACAGGTAAGAAAATGCATAGAATAAAACCTAACTACAAAGGTGATGCACCGAGGAATATTAGACATTTGTTCTACAAATTTAACACAGAGACCACATAAATGCAATACAAACACCATGCACAGTAGCCAAACTACAATAAGAGATCAAAACGACAAGAACGAATACATGAGAGGGTTGAGAATCAATCACAAACATATATATTATTGCTCAAAAGTCAATACGGTATATTGCAGGTGGCAAGAGGCAAAAGATTGGCATTACAACCTATATGGGAGGTTTGAAAGCTCCACAAACTCTCTTGCAAGCGAGGAAGAAGTGAGGATGCAAAACAAAAATGTCCGCACTCTTAAAAGGGCTCCTCTTTACAATATATCAAGAAATGAGAGAGGAGAGAGGGGAAATTCAGAATCTACTCCAAACACTTCTTGGTAGCATTTAAATCATCTCATTATGATCCAAGTGGTTGGTCTTGGCAAAACGGTGGGTCATCTAATAGGAGCGGTGAAATTTGCTCTACTTTGTATTAAAGTTGGTTGTTGAAGCATTACATGCGTTAGAGACATTTTCTTAATTTTCTCCCTCCAAACTACACCAAAATGCAAGATTGACCCCTAGAATCATGTAGATAATTTCAACATCTTTCCGTTGATATAAAGAACATGCAAATCCGAGCTCTGGATCGAAAGATATGAAGGTCTGAAGATTTAGGGCACAAAACAGGTGAAAACGGATTTTTAAATTTCTTTTCCCACGTTCTGCCATCTGGACGACACGTGGCAGGCTCTGGTCCACTGAGCAATTCCCTCTCTCCACCTTTTTGTGGGTTTTTCTTGTGGGCCCCTTAAACTTGGACACGTGGCACTATTTCATTGGTTTAGATCGGTGCTCAAAACTCGCCTTTGACTTTTGGACCTTTTCCTTGGCAACACATGTCATGTTGTGATTTGTCCACGGGCTGCCGGATTTTCACGTCCACTGTGTCCTTTTGTCCCAAATGTCCCAGTGCTTCGCAGGCCGAAATCCTCTGATCTGCCTGAAATGGGCTTCCTCGTCCCTTTTCTACCGGTGACATGCGGCGTGATCTGATTGGCTTTCGGCTCCTTTGGCTATCTGCGTCCCGCGCATCCCTTTGTCCCACTTGTCCTTGTGCTACAGTTTCCTGTTTCGGCCAAACCGGCCGGTTCGCGCCTCCGTGTACATTTGTTCCACTTGTCCCAAGAGCCGTGGGCTGCTGGAGGCATTTCGGCTGAACCGCGCCTTGGTGTCCCGAACGTCCCAAATATTTCTAGGACAAGGAGTTATAATGATGAAGAGAGGTCCATGTATTGGAAATAGATCGAGGTAGAAACAAGGTAAGATTATGCAGGAGTATACCAATGAGTTTTGGAAGAAAGCTATCCAGATGGGAAAGGATGTTGTTCAGATATTTTTATACCTTTTTACTTTAAATTAATGAAGTGAAACAAATAAAAACAAAATGGACCTCGAAAGATGTGGGGTTTACCGATACATGTAGAGATAGGTGTTATAGTTGAAGGATGAAATTTCCTTCCTTATTTTTCCGATGGAGGAACCTATAGATCACAAACACTAAAAATAAGATGGGAATAGATAGATATATGGAATATTTCATAGAAAATTTCAATCCCGGAATTCAATGGAATTCCTTGCAAGGATTTCAATCCACATTCAAGAAATCAATATGATAATGATAAGATAAAATGATAAAACAAACAATATAACCAACAATGCAAAGGAAAGGACTGACATGGTCTAAGGATATATGATGGTCTGATGGTGATACCTGATCCAAAGGGATTCTAGGGATCACAAAATGGCTCAAAGGAGCAAGGATGTAGATAGATGTGCACTCACAAAGGTGAGAAATATGATAAATTTGATTTAGATAATTGATAAAGTGATAAAGATGGATCAAAGGAGCTTGATATGATTGGAAAGACACTTTGAGGGCCTTATGATAATAAATTATGTGATTTAGATGTCTAAAAAGAAAGCTTAGGGGTCAAAATACCTTTTTGATAGGAATCTCCGGTGATTTTGGTGAATCATCAGTGATTCGGGAATCATCAGTGATTCTAGGAATCACAAAGAATTCAAGTGAATCACCAGTGCGATTGTTGTAAAAATGTATATGTTGATAATGGATGAAGATCAAACTTGAAAGAGATTCTAAAATTGTTGATTTGGTCTTTGATATGATGCATAATAATGTAATGAAGTAAGGGAAACAACTTACCTTATATAAATTGATGAATGAAGAGCATAAGGTGATATTACTCGAGAGTGGAAGATTATAGATGCAAGAAGATTACTGATTTGATTAATAAACATATGGATGACCTTTGTAGGAGGAAGAAGATATTTTGATTCCTTAAATGTTGTTGGGATGATATATAACTCTATAAAGGGTAGGCTATGATACAAGGAAAATTTATTTGGTTTATATAGAGTTCTAACAACCAATGAGAATTGCTTGATCATTTTGGGAATCATGGGGATTATGTTGAATCACTAGCGATCCGGGTTTTATTTGGAAAAAATGCTACAACCACCTTCCAAATCAATATTTTGTTTATTTTATCGAAGGATGTGTGTTAGAAAAGAGGTTATACGGGTTAGGAATATTATTAAATGGTTGAAAAGTAGAAAATATTGTTTTATTTTATTTGATTTTGGTTTGTAAGTGGTTTTTCGCGGTTTAGGAGAGGATAAAATAGAATTTAATAGTTGTAGAATAATATTTACAGGAGTAAATATAAAGGGGAAAGAATAATAATTAGGATAAGGATTTAATGTATATGGTGATGTGATAATGAAGGGGAGCTAGTGGATGTTGATACAAGGATTAGCGTTGCTGATTTTAGGTGTATATATTTTCCCCTTTTTGTTGATTGGTATGTTGTAGGAAATCCACGAAACAAAAAAATGAGATGCAATGGATAAGGATGTGAAAGATGTATAATTATATGATGAGGTGCTCCCCCTCAAACTAGGGATTGATGAACTAAAAGGGAATCGATCATGAGTTTGAAAGAGGTATATGGATGAAATATGCAAGGATGGGAAGATGAGAGATGATACCCCAAGATGAGGTATAGAAACAAGATGGGTTTTGTCAGAAAATCAAGTGATAAGGGAACCAAAGGGTTCATGTCTTATAGACATATGACTTAACGATGGTAAGGGGAATAAAAATTATGCATTGATAAGGTCAAAGGACTGAATATTAATTTTTCCACAATGTGGGCTTACAAAAATAGGAATTCAAGTGATAAGGGAACTAAAGGGTTCTTTCCCTATATACATATGACTTTTAACAATGGAAAGATGATGTTTTGACGGGGTCAAAGGACCAAATATTGATGTTTCCACAAATTTGGCCTTACTGAGGCCATAAAGTCAAGTGACAGAGGAACCAAAGGGTTCGTGTCTTCTAGACATATGGCTTAAAGGTGATGGGGGATGACATGGTTATTTAATGAGGTAAAGGGACCATAAATTTATGTTACCACAAAGGTGGGCTTATGAGGCATATATGGGGGTCCTAACGGTGATTCCGGAATTAACATGATGATTTAATGCTGAGATGTTCTGAGGATTGTGTGAGTATTGACAAATGTTATTAGGATGATAGATATATTGATAGATGTGGATGTGGCCCGATTGATAGTTTTTAAATTTATGTTGTAGGTATGATGTGTTATTCGATATTGATTTTAAAGTGAATTAATGTTTTTCAAAACCATGGTGAAGAATGAAGCGTGGATTGATTGCTTTATACGAGATTTGATACATATGTGATGGGAAACAAAAGAGTGAAGGATATTGCACTTTTTCCTTTAAAAATGTTAATAGATGACTAACAATGGGTAGTCACATGTAGGATCTTGGATATAGATGGAAGTGAAATATATATCGTGTAGAACATGATAAGGGGTTTAACATGTGTAGGTTGTGTGGGAAATAGGGTTCTCCTTTTCAATATTTTCATAGAGAAATTTCTAAGTTATACATTTTATTCTTGACGAAAACTGATCGATGAGGGAAGTTTACTTTGATGGGAAATTTGATCAATGAGGAGCGATTTCTTAGGATGTTTTTGATATTTTAATTTTTTAAAGGATGATTGATGTGGGAAGCCTTTTTACATGGGTAGCCATCCTTCAAGGAGTGGTTTAAATTTTTGAATTTTTGACTTCTTCATTTTGTTTTTTTACATATAGTTTTCCTTTCGAGGATCGATCTATGATTTTTACGGGTATCTATCCTTCGAGGTATCGGTAAAATTTTATTTTTGATAATATGATTTTGATTTCTGAATAGTTTTCCTTTGAGGGATCAGTCTATTGTTTTGATTTTTGATAAGAAGCATCCATAGACATTTATTTTTGATAAGATGCAACCATGAATATTGTTGACTTTATTTTGAGCTAAGGGAAAACCCTAATAGACCGTTTCAAGGAGGGGAGAAAAAATGTGTACATGTATTATACATGTGTAACCCATGACATGTATTTGGTTGATAGATAGGGTAGATGAGATTAATGATTGTGGGGTTCCTACTAAGGAGGAACTTTTCTAATTGAAAGATGTGATGAACAGAGTTGTGGTGCTCGTATTCAAGGTTTATTGAGGATAGTGATAAAAGACTACATGCTTTTAAATAATTATGATGATAAAATGACTGAATGATGATGGAATAAGATATTTGATGTGAATATTTTCACGAAATTCAATGTGTTAATAGTAGAAAGGCCATAAATGCAAGGCATTCAGAGGTTGACCCATGCTATATGGGTGATCCAATTAGAGGAAAACTTTTCACATTTACTCCTTTCTAGATTAGTATCATTTTGATTTAATTGAAAGGATAGGGTTGGTGAAGATTTCCTAGGGGGATGTGTGTAAGGTAATACTTTCAAAGTCTTAGTAGATATGAGTCCTCATAGCATGAAACTATGGATAGAGATTAAATGTGCTAAAAGGGAAGACAAATTTCATATTTGGATGGTGGAAGTTTTAATATTGATTGATTGAGTATATAGTACATAAAGGATTCATTGGCAAAGGATCAATTGAAAATTTGGATGGGATATGAGAGGAAAATTAATAAGGAGAGGTAGATGATGAATATTTGATTTTACCTTTTCTTTGTGTATGATGATTTTGGGTTAATATAGGTAGGGTGAAGCTGTAATGATTTTAGACGAGGAACCTTCACTGGGAGGTGATGAGAAGAGAAAAGAGAAATATTTTTCGAGATACGATTGAGGGTGACCCCTAGTACTACAGATGTCGGTGAGGACACTATTAGTGACTTGGGTGTAGATGTTGACAAGATTGAGATACCTTCAATGGAATGTGTTCAGGATATGTCTGAAAAAGGTTTGATAATACAAGATTAAGGATGTCCCCCTTGCCTATGAGACATCGTGGGTGGAGGTGTAGATGATATAGATGATGGATTAGGATGGTATTATTCTAGGATAATATCATTGACAAGGAAGAGTCATTGGATTATGGATTTAAGAACTTTACAAATCTTTGTTCTATGTCTTAGGCTTCTATGATAGGCATAGGTTCTATCTTGAATGTACCAAGAAGGTTTATAAGTATGTGGATGTCTAATGTAAATCCCTTTTAGAGGGTATTGATTAATGAATTTTGATTTAGATTTTTGGGAACGCTTGATAAGATGCATCTTATTTTTGGATGGGGGTGAATGTGTGGATGTTGTATGGTGTTGAAACATCATAGGGACATTGTGAGGTTGATAAGAGAGAGGGTATGATGTGGGATTGATATAATTGGATGATGGATGAGGTCCCAAAATGGACGAGGAGGGATGGATTATGGATGAGATATGGTACGACTATATGGCGTGATATTGAGATAAAGGATGGGGTCCCAAAATTGATGGTAAGGGTGGGACTGTAGATTTGATAGATTTAGATTGTGACAAAGGATGAGGTCCCAAAATGGATGGTAAGGTTGATACCTTAGATGATGTGTGTTTTGATTTTGTAATGTTGATTTTAGGTAAAGGATGGGGTTTACAGATAGATGATGAGGATGAGGTCATGGATGTGATAGGTTTCAATTTTGTAACATTTTCTTTATATATAGGAGAGGGTCTCACATCAGATGATGAGGGTGAGGTCGTGGATGTGATGGTATTTGATTGTATAGTGTTTGATTCAAGACAAGGTTCCATACTAGATGACAAGTGAAGAGTTAGGGATAGTATTGATTTTGGTTCGGACGAGGAGATATTGTTTCAAGACATGATTGAGGTGGGTTATATTTATGTGAGTTTCCCAATTATTTAATTAGTTTAAAAAGTGGTTGGATGTCGAGATATTTGATTATGAATGCCTCCTTAGTAATGGTCTCCAAGGTAGATTCTAAGGGTTGTAAGGAGGTAATGGATGATTGGACAGTGGACACATGTGATATCGATGTGTGAGGATCATCAAAAAGAGGATCCGGGATTATGAGTTTTCAAGAGGAAGCATTGGTGATGAATGGGTCTCCTCATGGGGAAGATCATATGTAATAGTGTTGATGACATGACTCGAAGGATGTTAAGTATCTATATGGATTGATTTTATCAAGGGTGTTGGGTTGGGAATACAAGTAAATGTAACATGCATGATAGTCTCACGAGGTTCATAGGAAGACCTAGGAGAATCAGATGGGAAATGTGTACATTGAGGATTGAGATGACCTTCTTCGAGGGATTGGATTTCTATTTTTTTGGCCATGGACAAGGCTTTGTTAAAATTATGGAATGTGTGGATCTGGAGGATAGATGAGATGTGATGAGAACATGATCGAGAAAACAACTTGATCATTTTTGATTGAGGTAGTGAGAAGGTCAATTGATTTATAATGATTTTCCACCGAGTGACAAAGTCAATAAGGGATTCATTTTTAGATTATTTGATGGTAGAAAGATCATAAATGATGATTTTTTGAGTAATGTTTATAGCGAATTGATCGATAAATAACATGGATATCTCGAGTTAAAGAGAGTAAATATTCTCAAGGGGGACAGGTTGTACCAATCCAAGGAAGGTACTTCTAGTGACATAGGAAAGTTTCTAAGAAGGATATCTTGATTGTGGATGATGTAACATCCACTTTTTAAGACTTTAAAAATAAGGGAATTTTTATTTGTTTTTACATAATTTTCTCTTTTCTAAATTAATGTGATTCAAAACACACATTCCATTACGAATCCATCTCATAATAGAAAACCATATGTAAGCTGTAATGACTCGGTGGAGCACCCATCTCTCATTTCATAACTCGGTATTAAACCGATCTCTCATGTTAACTTATTAAAAGTGTATACTATGTATACTTGGTTCCTTTACCCTTTTAGGGGCACCTAAGTAATATGTCTAAGAATCTTATCTAAATATTTATTACCAATATTCATCTAAAATCCTACATCTTAGACTAGGTGACATAAGAAAACGCAACTAGAATCTTGCGATACTTTGGCCAAAGTTTTTAAACATGTATAACATGTTTACATTCCAAGACGACATACTCATTAAAAGGAATATGTCCTTTACAACACTTGTACTATTATCTAGAATAGTCTTTCTTGACTTTTGTTAACCCAACCCGAGTCAAAGTTTCACACTAAATAAGGGCAACTTACATGCACTACTGTGGAAGACTACTTATGGTGACTAAGGATACATAGACATATTTAATCGAATTATGTCGATTGGGTGTGTCTAGTTACCCTAAGTCAACATGAGTTGACCACTACACTAGTTCATGTTTCTATCTTTGTTTAGGGTGGAACCATGAACCAAACTTCCACTTATGTCAATCAAGTTAATTGAACTAAGTGGGGTGTAGAAGTAGAAGCATTTGGATGCATCATAATTTCCTCGTAATCACTCATGCCATTATGAAGGTACTCTTCTAGATTCATTATGTTACATCAATTGAGTTTCCTCAACTATAATAACATAAGAATATTATTTTATTAACCCAATCAATTATTATCTTAAATATTTAATGATAACAATGCTCTAAAGGGTCCACTAAGCACAATTTACCCCAAAGAAGGGTATGAGGTGTATTTTACATGAGAGAAAGGTATGCAGATAAAATCTACTTTTCTCGCTTATTGCGGATTCATGCTTATGTGTATCTTAATCTTAAACTGTTTATTTTCATATATCGATAAGTCTGAATTTGATGTTAGGAAGGTAAGATCATTAAGCCTTCTTATTACAGTTTTAGCTTTGTAACAAGCTTGTTTGAAACTTGTACTTTAGACTTCATAATATTGTAAGTCTAAATATTTCCATTAACCTTTTTAAATGTCCATGTTTTAAATTATTGATATATGATAAGGAACACATAGCCAATCATCCTCATGATTTAACCATAAGCACTTAACAAAATATCATACATAAATCTTTGTTTAATTACAAGGAATTAACTATTTCTTTCCTTATCAAGGGCTAATTTCCTATTAGTGAAAACAATAAACAAATGGCTTAGTTTAACAATAAGAAGCCATGCAAATTTATATAACTATCCATATTCCATTTACTATTTAAGGATATACCAATGATTATCAACTTAGTTACGTTCTTTCACATGAAATGAAATCAACTATAAGTATAGATCCTTAATCCTAGAAGCTTTATATATCATAAAATCTATTAAGTTTCGTAATCCCATATTACATATATATCTATATTTCCCCCATCATGAATGATATTACCTAGTAATATTACAAAAATTATGTCATGAAGGTCTCATAAGTAAATCAACAATCAACATCTTTACCAAAGAAATTCATTTATCAAAAAGAGAGTTCTCCACTCTCTAAACTTAGGAAGTATTTCAAAGGATTACACAAATGTCATTGCATCAATATAAAACTAGTTTTAATACATCTTATTTTTCCCAAAAAAGTACATTTCAAGTAAATGTCAATACATAGACATCATAATGAAGAGATAATTTCTTTAGTAAAACAAATGTAACTTTCTATAAGTCTTTCTCCTTTCATCTTTTGAAATCCATCTGCAAAATTGTTAGCATGAGTCAGTTCATATGAACTGAGCATGATAAACGCTATAACATTAAAAAAATATGCTTTTATCTAACTATTTCACAAAAGGAACCTTGTTGTTAATGAAATGGTTCCAAACTCAAAAATAAGATTAACAAAAGAATTTCCCTAAAGATTACATAATAGAGAAAGAGAGGAATCATATAATCTACAAGAAATAATGTTCAAGGAAGAACTAATTAAACCAACATAATTAATTCTATCTCAAACATGATTATGAAACTCATTACAACCTGCTAATCATCTAAACAACAATAATTAAGAAATAAGTAATTCACATTCTTATCCTAATCTTAAACTTCTCAATCTAGTTTCCAACCTAAGTTCCACAACTCAACCTATTCTTATTATTCAAGAAGAAATGAATTGATATAATCATATTGACTTTATAAAAGTAGTATTTTGTTTTAATATTCAAAATATTAACCAACAATAAGCCTGTATGATCAAACAAGAAGATACAACTTGAATATCATCCATTCCAACAACCTTACCTAACAAAAATTACAAGTAATAAAATTTAAACCACACAAGATATTTGGTACAAGCCCAACAAAACATCTTAACTCACAGTAATATTTCCACGAGGGCCTACATTCACATCAAAGTTTGAAACTTAAAAGAACAAGACATAGCTAACACAATTCAAGAATCTAAAACAACCACATCTGCATGTTCATTGTTTTCATAAGCTACTAATGGAGAAAGAAAAAATCATTTTCAAGCAACACACAAAGTTCAAGTCTTACTCAAAAGACCGAATCTAAATCAAGGAAAGGAACTTGAGAATGAAAAGAACAAAAAGTTCTGAAAACAACACAAGACCCCAATACAGTCTCAAAGGTACAGTCATAAAACTCAAATCAATCTCTATCTTCATCAAAAAAACACCATGATCAAACACAAGGTTCCGAGGGTAGTAAGATCATTAGGATAATTAATTATGTATTATATGATTAATTATTTAACTATTGTTATTAATTAATTATTGTTATATAGTTTTATAACATTATTACATTATATTAATTAGTTGTATAATGTTATATGGTTTTATTAACCATATTTGTCTTATTATATTCATGGGTATAATTGTTATGTTGTTATAACAATTATGTCATTATTCATTTGTGCTTCCCAGATGTATTTTGGAAGCTACTATATTTTAGTTTGTTGTTGCATAGTTACAACTCCATATTTGTTTGTATCCAGGCTATCCAATATGTATAAATATTACTAGCCTACACTATTGTAAGGGATTGATTTCACATTAATAAAATATACAGGCTTCTGTCCCTGTTTGTGAAACTACATTTGGTACCAGAGCAAGAATATGGACTGTGAAGCAACAAAGGGTTGAAGAGAGGTTGTAGTAGGAAGAGAAGAGTCTTGGAGAAGAATTTGCTTTCAGGAGAGCCTGTGTTGCCTCCAACAACTTCCCAAGACATCCCTACATCTCCACAACCCCCTCTTCCTGTTCCGAGGTATTTGAACACATTTTTTTTTACACTGGTGCACCCTGCACCAGGAAAAAAAATTTGTAGGCATAGAAAATTAATTCTTTTTTTCCCCAACAGGGGTTTTACCTATAATTTTAGAGGAGAAATTTAGTCTTTGATATTTTTATCAGACCTCTACATTTATAGGAATTGGTCACCATTTCTTGAGTTACATTGTTTGGAGACCGAACATTGATAAGTGAGTTGTTTCATTGGGCATTTGAGCTAATTGCAAATGACCTCCACCAAGGCCGAGTTCTATTTCTTGGCACCGAGTTGAAAAAGCACCTAAACCGAGTTGTTTCATTGGGCATTCAAGCTGATTGCAAAATACCTCCACCAAGTGAGTTCTATTTCTTGACACCGAGTTGAAAAATCACTTGAGCCGAGTTGTTTCATTGAGTTTTGTAGAGGTGAGTTGAGGTGTAATATATTGCAAAACTGAGCCTTTCTTTATTTTGAGACCAAGCCTCTCCCCTCCATGGTCGAGTGCGAGACATTCTACGACCAAGCCGAGCCCACCTGACTACGACCTACACAAATACATTGAATAACCTGCATCAATATTCAACACTCATTTGACACGTCTAAGCTCTTGTTGCATCCTCCACGCCCAATATTTCCTCCACGAGCACCATGTGACCTGAAAAAATCCAAAAATGGTATACAAAACCATGGATAAAAATATTCCTCAAACTTTGGTCGAATCTGCAGAACTCAAAAGCACATTAAATCAATACAAATAATGGCCAAAGTAATAGAAGACAAAGGCGGTGAAAGGAAAATAAACATGCAGATCCATTTAACATGGAAACCCTAAAATCTCCTCCCCACCAAAAAATTTCCACTTAGATCTCCAACTTAGCATTACACGTCACTTTTTAACTAGGACAGTCATTTTTGAAGTTATATAAAATTCATTTGCTTTAATTTATATGCATAGCGCATTGAGCGCCTCAATGGATAGAGTGAAAGCCTTGGGTGGATGAGGTGAGGGGTTCCACCCCCACCCCAAAAATATATTTTAAACCAATTTGAATTTTATGAATTTGGAGAAAATGCCAAGTTTGGAGGAGAACTTAGCGAAAAAATAGCTTAGTTACATCTAAACATGCTTCTAAAACTTTTAGCAAGAAAAACCCTATTTTAGGAGAAAAAAGTTCTCCTATTAGGCCCTTTTTAAATTCGGACAACATTCAAAAAAAAGTGTACCGAAAAAATTAATTTTAAGAAAAAAATTTACATTTTTTTCTCATAAGGTCGTATTAGGCGGAGGCCACAAGGCCCGCAAAACAAAAAAATTACGTCCCATTCATTTTTTCTAAATTTTGAATGTAATTACATGCTTGAAGTATATTGTACTAATTTGCGAGGTGCCATAGTCAACTACAAACTTTGTAACTACTCAAAAGCTGGAAGAATATTGTCCTAAAAAAAAAAAATCAGTTCAAATAACACTCATGAGATCCTAGGTCTCATTCGCAACGTTCGGTATGTACAATTCCTCACTGGGAAGCACTTACAGTAAATCTATTATGACTACTACTGCACTTAATGCCTAATAAAGTTATAAAAACATCCTTTGGTCATTGACCCTTTAAATCAATGAGGAGTAATAAGGTCATAGTGCACACACTATGATCCATCCCATCCATCAGCGTGAGCGATTGTACAATATAAATCTGAAATGAGAAATTATCCTAGTATATAGTGAAGTTACACTCGTGTATGAGGATATTTCTTTGATCCGATGTTATTAATCACACAGACCCCTTTCGTTACTATTTTGGTACCACGTATTGAATTCCTTCACATATGTTAATGCCTCTTTCATGTACCTCGGGTATATAGAAAGGGCGATATTCTTCCACATACCGCCGGGTATATCGGAAGGCGTGTACATAGAAAGATTAGGAATATTGGAGTGATGGTATATAGATTTACGGACCTTATACTTGGAGTGATAAGATCCTAACCCTATTAGGTTTTTCTACGTAATATGGGCACCAATGCCCTCAAATTTTTTCTTCCAGATTCATAACTACTTATAGGAAACAACTATGCTACCTAGAAGACAAAAATCAAGACACAATTTGAGTTTGAAGAGATCTATCCTATTGTGACTGGTACTCTAACCATATCAACAACTGATACAACACAACAATGATAGTTTGATAAAAGATTAAAAGGCCAAAATTATCATCTTGTTTGGATTTTTCTATGATGTGCATGACCCCACATTCAAGATGCCAAAATAGTGAAAGAAGCACGGGATAAGTTGAGCACAATATATGAGGCCAAAAACAAGAATGTCATACTAAATTTACAAAGTACATTATATACACTAAAGTTCAAGTAAAATGAGAAAATCAAAGCTTTCTTAAGAAGAGTTGTAAAGTTGAGCGCTTCACTTGTAGCCCTAGGATAAGCGAGTCCACAAATGATGCTCTCATTCCCATTATCTTGAGAGCACTCCCTGTTCATTTACCGCATTTTTGTAACAACACTAAACATGTCAAATACGAAAGTTAGTTTTGACAAGCTAGTAAACCTATGGCAAAAAGAGGAAGTTATGCATAAAAGGATGATGAAGAGGAGAAGGAACTTTATTCTCATAAAAATGGAAAGGAAAAGGTAAAGGAGAACCTAATTTCTATCAAAATTCCCAACATTAGAATCAAAATCAACATCAAGGAGAAAAACAACAGAAGAAGCAATGTCCAATCTGCAAAAGAGGACATGAATTGAAATATTGTTGGTATAACAATTATAAGAAAGGTTAATCAAGAAACTCGGGACCTCAACACCAACAATCTCACAAGGGACATATAAATTACAATCAAGGGCAAAAAGGGGAACTTGAAAAGAAGACCCCATTAGCAAGGAAATATTCTTGAGTAAGAAGAAAATTCGAGATAATGAAGACTTCTTGTATCTTGCTCGATCAAATGAACCTTACACGTCATCTAGTTATGTCTTATATGTTGATTAGGGAGCCACTCGACACATGAATGACCACAGTGGTTTAATTGAATGAGGGACATGCATGTTATCCAAATTCACCCCCAGGGTTGAATTGATAACATACATCAGAATTCTCAAGTCCTAGGCAAATTGAACATTTCGGGGCAAAAATCATGTTTCCAGGGTCCCCTCATATTTATCCTAACTCTCCTGTCCAGGTTGAAAAGAGCAAGTTCTGAGAAAAGGTGAAAAAGCTGCAAAAACAAGCTTGGGCCAAAAAGAATTGTGAAAATTGGCTAAGTCCTAGTACTTTGCAATAGTAGGGACGTGAGGGACATCGAGACGCGGATCGGCTGAAAAGCCTCCAGGTGGCCCGCAAAGCAAAGGGACATCTAGGACAGAAGGATGCGCGGGCGAGAAGCCGATCCGGCTGAAGGAGGAAGCAAAATTGACTAAGCTACTTTGAGTAAAAGCAGTTTGGGACATTCGGGCCATGAGGCGCGAAACTACCCGAGATCGTCGGAAAGCAGAGAACTTTGCAAGGACAGTCAAGCTAGAAAGTACGCAGCCAGACGCAAACCGGCCGAGAACGGGTGAATCGGAAGAATTTGTCCTGAGCGATGGGAGCAAGTGGGACAAAGGTACGTGAAGGACGTGAACCAGCCTGGTTCGGTGGGCAGGAACTTCTCACACTGGGACATCTGGGCCGTGAGTGCGTGGAGGACGCGAACCGGCCGGTTCACCCGAAACAGAGAAATTTCGTATTGGGACAATTGGGACAAAGGGACGCGTGGGGACGCGAATGGCCGAAAAAAATCGAGAGCCAATCAGATTGCGCCACGTGTCATCGACAGATAAGGGACAAGGAAGCCCATTTCAGGTGGATCGGAGGATTCTGTCCCAAACAGCACTGGGACATCCAGGACAAAAAGATGCGAAGGGCGTGAAAAGCCGGCAGACCCGCGGACCAATCAAATCGTGACACGTGTCACAAGGGAGAAAGTCCAAAAGTCAAAGGGCGAGGTTTCAAGCACTGACCCGAGCCAATCAAAAGAGGACACGTGTCCAATGAAGTAGGAAAACCTGCGGGATAGAGAGGAGAGAGAATTACATATCCAATCAGTGCGTGCCACGTGTCATCCAGGTGGCAGAGCGTGGGAAAATTTTCAAAACGCATTTTCACCTGTTTTGTGCCCTAAATCTTTAGATCGACATATCTTTCGATCCAGAGCTCAGATTTGCATGTTCTTTATATCAACGGAAAGCTTGTGAAATTATCTACATGATTTTGGGGTTAATCTTGAGTTTTGGTGTAGTATGGAGACATAAAATTGAGAAACAGCTCTGACACGTGTTCATGGCCAGAAGTGACATTCCAGCGACCAGATTTAATGCAGAATGGGTTGCATTCTCCTATAATCTAGTAAAAATGATAGGGTATGGGTTTGTAAGGTCCCCCATGCCATTTTAATGCACCTGCAATCAAGAAGGAATGGGCTCTCATGTTTTTGTATGTTTTCTATCCCCTGGGCTCGACCCATGTAATGTAAAAGCTAGATTTGGCTCATTTCTAAAGGGGGAACATTTTTTGGGCATAGCAGACTTCTTCTTTCACCTCCAACAAGTGATTGATGCAAGAATCAGACCTCTCCAAGGATTGTAATAGTTTTCTTTTACCTCTCTGAGGGTGTAATGCATGTTTTGACATTGAAATGATAATGCAAGCTCTGTGAATGGGTTTCAATCCTCTGTTTGTATTATTTGCTTCATTTCAGATCCTAAATTATACCTTATCAATCTGTGTATGTTTTATGTTGTGAAATTTGAGTCGTGTTTATTTGCATGACAAATATGTTTCACCACTCCTTTTGGTGCATCACCATCTTTAGTTAGTTTCAATTTTGCACTTCTACCCTTTGTCTCCTTGCAAGTTACAGAGTAGGATTAGGATCTAAACCTCTGTAGTTTTACAAAATATAGATCTAAATCATAGGAGTTTGAGGAACTGACCTCTAATCTGGAGATTCCTCTCTCGGGTTTACAAGTCCCCACACTTGGAGAGAGGTTTCCATGTTGTGCAATCACACTTTGGATGCTAGAGTGATCAACCTATAAGCCCGATCTGCATCCGGGGGTCTTTGTGAGTGCAACAATATTTTTCCACACCGGTGGGACACTAGAGGTCTCATTTTTATTGTAGCTTGGGGTTGATGTGCATCTGCTGCAATCTTCTTGCTTAAAAAGAGCTATTATTTGCATATCCGGTGACTCCGAGGGAAGAACCAATTGGTTTCAGCAAAGTGCAGGGCTGAAAACTCATGAGAAGAATCACCACAAGGTCAAGAGTTGGAGAAGAAGAAGTCTTGTTTGAATACCTGTAGTTATCTCAAGAAGAAGGCAAAGAGGAAGAAGGATTCAAAGGTCTCCATCTCCACCAAACAGAACTCTCTCAACTCCTCCACCTGGTAGGCCTTTCATTCAGTCAACAAGGGTTTTAAGACCAATTAGAATGGCTCAGAAAAATCCCTACGTCAACTTCTTCACAGAAAGCAGTCCACTTTCTCTCAATGCACAACATCCAGTTCCTATTGCAGCCTTGAAGAATATTCCCTACTTCACCTGGAGAAAATCAGACTACTCCAGGTGATCATGTTAAAGATATTGCTAACCTTTGTGCAATCCATGAAATCAATGAAACGCAAGTGGCTATCAAGTTACTGGCATCTTCATTCAAGGGTAAAGCATTGCAATGGTTTAGGAGCCTTGGTGGTTCTATCACAAAATGGAATCAAGCTGTGCATTGCACTTCATGAGTAATTTGGAGAGAAGGGATACAACTTGTCTCTTTTGGAGCAGTGACAACTATCAAGAGAGCCCCAATGAGCGGTGATTGACTTCAACTTCGGAGTTTCAAAGGTCTTGGGATAGGATTCCAGTGGCAGTCAGGCCAACAGCAGAAGGTGCTTTTCTATATTACCTTAAAGCTTTGAATTCTGATATTTCTATGTTAATTCAATCTATGGGAGGCACAACCTTACCTGCTGCTTATAGCATTGCCATTAGAGCCAAAAACTGTCTTATTCAAGTGGTGGCGGCTCCTAGGCCTCCCATGCCCTTGTATCCAAACTTAGAAAATCCAAGCACTAGTCAAGCACCCACTTTGGCTCCTGTTCCCACCCCTAGAAATCAAAGTTCAAGTGAAACTTCTACTTCATCCTCTAGTGCTTCAAATGAACTCCAAGAGGTCATGAAACAATTGCAAAATTTGGGAAATGAGCTGGTTACTATCAAAAGACAGCAAGCTCAAAGTGCTAGACCGTATCAGCCTCAAGCACAGTACCAGGCTAGGCCCCCATACCAACAAAATAGGTCACCAACTCAGGCTGTAAATCAAAATCAAAGCCAAGTAAGGCCTCCCGCTAATAGACCATTTCAGCCCTATAACCCCAATGTCGTATCTGCTTCTAAAGCATTAGTGCCAGTCCAAAATAACATGGCCCAAGAATATGATTGGTGTTTCCCATGTAGTCAGCCACATAACCAATCAATGTGCTTTAACGGTGCATTAAATCAAGCCCTGATGGTGCAAACCGTCAGTGGGTTGCAAGAGTCCAGCCACGAAGGAGATCAGCAACAAGAAGCACCTCAACAAGGAACATCTCTGAATGAAACTACTCTTGTCAATTGGTAGGCTGAAGATTTCTATGGTATGAATCAAATACCCTCTCAAAGTGTTACAGCCAACACAAGGTCAAAGAGGAGAAATTTGGGTGAAGAACAGCCATTAGCCCTAGCCAATCCACAACCTTCCATGGCTCCACAAATGATTGGCAAGCAAAGTCCAGTTTCAAGTGCACAAGGGCAGCCAAGAATAGCCCCTAGGCCAACTCAAATGCTAGCTGTTGCTACCCATGTGCAAGGGGTGAATGTGCAAACCAAGGGACAACAAAAGGATACTTCATCCCCATTCAGTATCATTGAACAGATGAAGAAGACTAATGTAAACATATCAATGTGGGAATCACTATCCATCCCAGGCCAGAGAGATTTGCTACAAGCTGCCATGAAGGACTGGCCAATTTCAAATCAGCGGGTTCAGATGCAAGACAAAGTGCTTACAAACGCTGCCCAGCCTGAAGGAAATCATGGAGGACAACAAGGTAAAATGTTGAAGCCCCCTCCATTTTATGTTTCATTGATCATAGGAGATAAGTTGGTACATAATTACATGATTGACTCTGGGGCAAGTAGTTCAGTAATGCCCAAGCAAATAGCTGATCAGCTAGGGCTTCAAGATGTGTCGAGTCATAGACATTCCACCGTAATAGTGTTACAACGTAATAGAGCCTCACACTGCACGCATGTCCCAACGTAATAGTGTTACAAGATGTGTCAGTCATAGACCTTCCACCACTCTTTGCCCTATGTTTGTCAAGGGACTTCACGGCCAAGATTGGAGGGTATTTGTCTACTGATTGGTCACACATGCTATTCAGAACAAGATATGGAACTAAGGCCACAATCAGATCCGAACCTATTGCAAACTTCCATATTGAGCCTTACACTCCAAGTCAGATTAATGCCAATTGCTCAGCATTTGATCAAGAAGATCACCCTAGCACTGATGAAGCTGACACTAAGGTTGGAAGTATCCCAGATTTGACTCTTGATGAATGGGCAAACAAAGTGCATTCCTTTGATCCTTATTAAGAAATAGGAGAATCGATCTATGGGTTTATTGTTTACATGAAGAGGATCAACCTCTCCCCAGCATCACCAAGCCAGATCATAAGGATAAGAATGAAGTATGGCAGCTGTTCTTTGATGGATCAAGGAGTAGACAAGGTGCAAGAGGAGGAGCTATGCTCATTTCACTGCAAGGTATAAGGTATTACTCAGCCTTCCGTTTCCAGTTTTCCTGTTCAAACAACATGGCTGAGTATGAAGCCTTAATTCATGGACTACACTGGGAAATGAAGAAAGGCATCAGGAATTTACAAGTATTTGGTGATAGTGAGCTGGTCGTAAACCAAGTCAAAGAAAAAAATGCTGCCAAAAATGATATGCTTAAGTGCTACAAAAATCAGGTATGGGATCTTATTAAAGATTTTGAAGCTTTTAGCATCAATTGCATCCCAAGGAAAAATAATGAAGCCGCTAACAGACTTGCAGCAATTGGGGCTGCATTTGATGTTGCGAGAGTATCAAAAGTGAGAAATCGAGCCTCATATCAAATTGGTTGTGAGACCAGTGTTCAGGATAACAACACAAGTTGGCAAGTCTTCGAGAATGATCAGCAAATTGTTAATTTCCTACAAGAATAAGTTGAGTTCTCCGCTAGAAATCAAGACAAGCTAGAGCAGCAATATGGTGATCATGTAGTACAGTGAGAACTAACAAATTACCAAAAGGCCTCATAACCTTGAGTCAATCTTCAACCCGAATGATCAGTTACGGAAGGAGAAAGCAAACATTCAAGTGAAGAGTGAAGATTTGAGCCTATTTTAGTGGAAGAAGGAAAAACATTGCAGATTGGCAAAGTAAGTACCTCACAAGAGAAATCTGACTTTGTTCAGCTTTGTCAAGAGTTCTCAGATATCTTCACTTGGACTTACAAAGATCTAAGAGGTTTCAACCCAAAGCTGGCACAACATACTATTGAGCTGGATCCGGAATCCAAGCCCGTTAGGTAAAAGAAAAGGCGGTGAATCCCTATATTGAACCTCTCATGAGAAAAGAGTTAAGCGAGCTTATTGAGGCCAGTATCATCTTCCCCATCAAACACTCAAGTTGGGTTGCAAACTTGGTGCCAATGAGAAAAATAAATTGAGAAATCAGACTGTGTGTTGACTTCAGAGACTTGAACAGAGCCTCCCTCAAGGACTATTACCCACTCCCTTCCATGGAGCAAATATTGCAAGTTGTAGTTGGTTGAGAAAGGTTCTCACTACTTGATGGATACTCGAGGCTATAATCGAGATAATGGTGAGGAAGAAGATCAATTCAAGACGGATTTCACCACCAAATGGGGCACCTATGCCTACAAGAAGATGCCATTTGCCTATCAAATGCTGGAGCAACATTTTGGTGAGCTATGGATATGGCATTCAAAGGCTTAATCAACAATATAGTCTTTGGTATACCTAGATGATATCTTTGTCTTCTAAAATAATGCAAGAGTAGATCATCTCTTTCACCTTAGACAAGTGTTTGAGAGGTGTAGAAGGTTCGGAGTGTCATTGAATCCAAATAAGTATATATTCTTGGCACACGAGGGAAAATTGTTGGGCCACATTGTCTCTAGGGAAGGGCTAACAATTGATCTGAAAGGGTTGAAGCCATCCGAACGCTCCCATTGCCACACCACAAGAAATCTCTTCAAAGCTTCTTAGGAAGAATACATTTTGTTCGCAGATTTGTGCCTAATTTTGCCACTCTTGTGAAGCCTCTAACAATGATGTTGAAGAAGAGTCTGGCATTCAAATGGACAGCAGAAGGCAAAGAGAGTTTTGAAAGCATCAAGCATGCAATATCACAAGCTCCAACTCTTATCAACCCAGACTTTTCAAAGGACTTCATGTTGTATGTGTTTGGAGGATCAGACACAATCTTAGCTATCTTAACATAGCTGAATAAAGAAGGTTCAGAACAGCCCATAGCATTCTTCAGCCAAACCTTGGAAGATTACAAAATAAAGTATTCTTTCATCGAAAAACATGTCCTTGCTGTCATCAGGAGCTTGAAGAAGTTCAGAAATTTGGTCTCAAACAATAAGATTCAACTGCTGGTCTCACATGCTAGGGTTAAGGATTTCCTCCTCAACAAGGATTTGAATGAGAAAAGGGTAGGTTAGATCACCCGTGTCATGGAGTATGACATTGAGATCAAGGTCACCAAGTGGTAAGAGGGAAAGGATTGTGTGAGCGGCTAGTTTTGGGGAAACAAAAAGAAGAGGCTGTTTTGATGATCTAGGACAGTCATGAGCCGAGGTGGCAAACAAGAAGAAGACAATGTTGCCCCAACTCCTTGCTAGACCCAAGGTATTATGCACTTCCTAAGCAGGCCTATGCCCTCAGAAGATGAACAAGACCCAAAGGACACACTTGGGTTGCGGAGGCTGTTCCGTATGCCATTGTTGACGGAGTTTTGTTCAAGAAAGATGTGAATGGAGTTCTGCTTTGAGATGCATTAGCACGAGTTAGATTCAAAGGGTGTTGGAAGAGTTTCATGGTGGACCAGTTGGTGGCCATTTTGCACTAAGAGTGATGACTCTAAAAATCATGAAGGCTGGTTATTATTGGCCTAAAATCTTCAGTGATTGCTATGCATGGATCAAGAGGTGTAAGAATTGTGCATTCTTCACAGGAAAAGAGAGACTTGCTGCCCTTCCATTGCATCCAATCTCAGTTGACCAGCCATTCATGTAATGGGGTTTGGACTTCATTGGAGTCATTAATCCCAATTCAAGCCAAGGGCACAAATGGATTTTGACAGCCATAGACTACTTCACCAAATGGACAGAAGTAGTAGCACTCAAAGAGGCAAATGAGTCTAGCATCTTAGACTTTTATGAGGGAATAATGACCAGATTCGGTGTACCTGCTACAATAATCTCTGATAATGCATTGGCATTCATTGGATCTAGGGTGACTGAGTGGGCTGTCAAGAACGGTATTTACCTAAGCACTTCATCGAACTATTACCCTTAGGGTAATGGTTAGGCCGAGTCTACAAACAAGAACTTATTGAGGATCATTAGGAGGACTCTTAATGAGAATCAGAGGTCTTGGCATACCAAGCTGAAATCAGCCTTATGGGCTGATAGGATCACTCCCAAAAGATCCACAGGTAACTCTCCATTTAGGCTTGTCTATGGAAGAGAGGCAATCTTGCCCATGTCACTTGAGTTGCCAATGTTGGAACTCATGAAGTAGCTGGAGTTGCTTGAATTTGAGCCCATGGAGGTGAGGTATGCAGAGTTGATGGAGCCACAAGAGATCAGAAATCAAACATCCCAAGCAATGGAAAAGGATTAAGCTTTGATCAAGAAGACCTTTGATAGAAAGGTCAAGGATAGATCTTTTCAAGTTGGAGATCTAGTGTTGAAATGGGATGTGGATAGAGAAAAAATAGGAAGGCATTCAAAATTTGATGCCATTTGGAGTGGCCCATACGTGGTCACAAAGTGCAAGAATAGCAATGCTTTCCAATTGGCCTCATTGGATGGTGAAGAAGCTGCAGATTCCGATTAATGGAATCTATCTCAAGTGTTGCTTCTAGAGGGAAGTTCACTACCTTTGTAAATATTAGATTAGATTTTCTTTCTGCAAGTGCTTGTGCACATTGTTTTGTTGTAGGTTAGTCTTGTTTTCCCTAAGTGCTTTGGCACTTTGACTTGCTGTCCATAGAGATGTTTAGCAATCCTTGCTTTCATTAGGTAACATTCCATCTTCCTCCTTGCACATTACGAGTCGGTTAGGGTCCTAAAGCGAGAATATTTGATGACTCCATGCCCAATGGTCGCTTGAGCAATGGTATCTTCTACCTAGCAGCGGTATCCCCCTTGAGTTGCCAAATTGTTATCCAAATTCACCCCCAGGGTTGAATTGATAACATACATCAGAATTCTCAAGTCGGGAAAATTGAACATTTCAGGGCAAAAATCATGTTTCCAGGGTCCCCTCATATTTATCCTAACTCTCCTGTCTAGGTTGATAAGAGCAAGTTCTGAGAAAAGGTGAAAAAGCTACAAAAACAAGCTTGGGCCAAAAAGAATTGTGAAAATTGTCTTAGTCCTAGTACTTGCAACAAGAGTAGGGACGTGAGGGACATCGAGACACGAGATCGGCGAAAAGCCTCCAAGCAGCCGTGAAGCAAAGGGACATCGGAAACTCACCAATTTCATTTATGAAATTGTGAAATACAGCAATGTAAGGTCCAGTGGGACTAGTTTAACGAAGAAAGTGCAACTTGGGAAAATCTGGAAGAGATGAAAATTGCCTTTCCTTCTCTTTTTCAACAGAATGAAATCTGTTGACAAAACATTCTTTAATGAACTTATTTTTAGTATTTATGAAAGCCAGATGAAGGCAAACATTATTCAGGTTGAATAAAATGTGTTGTGACATTGATTTCTGGAACTATTCAAATTGGAAATAGTCACATTGTTTGTGTACTAATAAATTGGTTGACCTGAAGGTTAATTGAATATGTAATCATCGGGACGATGAATCTTTTTAGGAGGGAAGCATGTAACACCCTGAACTGTTGTTACTTCCTCCTAAGCATACAAGTGTTGATATGTGATTTCTTTTGTAAAAAGGATGTGTTCCTTTGATTGAGAAGTCATGCTTGATATGTACTGAATCTTCTTTGCAGATTGCAGATCTTTGACTGAGTCAGAATTTGATTAGACTCTTTTATTTATTTCATTTTACATCTGAGTTTAATCTGATCTCGGAACGAATTATAAAGTTATTCATCTATAAGACCTAGCCTTGGATCAGTGGTATTGATCCAAGTAGTGCTTTAAGTTTTTCATGATGAATTAAAAATTATAAACCTTTCACAGGTTGCAAGGTCTGAATTCGTTGAATAAAGCCAATCCCGAGTCTAACTCAGGTTGATCGTGTGAAATGGAATGGTTCCCGATATCGAAGTATATCTGGAAGGTCTTGGTCATGGACCAGGTAATAATTCTGTTGCATATAATTCCGTAGCCTAAGGCAGAACAGGAGCTAACCCTGTTCAAGAATGCATGTTGTAGGTCTTTTTCTGAGCATACGGAATGTAGACCTAACTGGAATTATTAATGTTAGTAACCTAAAACTAAACTTAACCTAGGGGTTAGTGTTAATCTAACCTAGACCTAGGCTAAGAGCTAACGTCCTAAGTTAGTATCTATGTTCTATGAAGTTAGACTAGGTGTTATCCTAAATCCTAACCTAAGTTACTAACCTAACTATTGAGCAAGGATTATGGGGACCTATGGAGGGGTGCGAACCATGGGTGGAAGTTTCTATGTTATTTAATGCGTGGATAAGCATGAGGGATAGGTAATTGGCAGAGGTTTTAAAACGGCTAACTTGAGCCGACGTGGCAGGTCGCCAAAATTAGAAATGGTCTTGGAATTTCTCTTGTCTATCGCCAACTATGGCGGTCGGTGGCAGTGGAGTTTGAGCGGGAAATTGGGAGTAAATGCAATTAATGAGCTCGGTAGTCGAGCTCGGATTTCGCGAGAAGGCATGCAAATTGGAAAGTTGTTGGTTTGTTTGGCTTATCACGAATTCCGGTTTTCCCTCTGCTGTTCTTGGTTCTTTGATCTTCTTGGTGTTGCATGGCGAGTATGAGCGTATCTAGCTCTTTCCTCTGGCAAGGAAAATATATATGTCATGGAGATAGCAAAATTTTGTTGGTAGCTCTAACTTGGAAAAGGAAAAGGAAGTCCGAGCTCTTTCAGTGGTCTGCTTCGGAATTTTGAGCAAATATCCAGGCATGTTAGGCCCTAACCTTTAAAAATCTTGCTGTCTTTCAAGTGATTTCATTAGAACAACTCTGTTCAGATGATTTTTGAAATTGGTTGGTTTCTATGGTAGTCTTGTGTGATTTTTGGCACTGTATATTTTGCTGTTCGATTTTCAAATTTAACCCTTGATGGGTGTGTGTTGTATTTCGAACTGTTCTCTGTTTTATTATGTTTCACATTCCGGCGTAAGTCTGTGTAACGAATGCTTGAAGGGTACTTATCCTGCTCTGTGAGTACCCGTGCATGTTTCCCTTGCTGGGTTCAGGCTACTGTGATGCTTGTTGATTGATTCCCGTAGTCAATGCTTGTTGTTGATATTTACCATCAAAGCTGGTTATGGATACTCGTGGAAGTGAATACTGAAGGATTTTTGTTTGATGTCTCAGTTTTATCGAACTCTTTGTAAGCTCTGCCGTGGTAAATATTGGTTGTGGTTACAGATTCTTGTTGGGTTTCGTTGAAAACTAAAGTTATTTGTTAATAAATAACTTGCTATGTTACTGTGTCTCATCGCGACCCTGTTGAGGTTGTTTTTCCTTGCGTTGTGGTTATGGGTCTGAACCCGTTGACAGTATGCAATATGTATATATTTATATTTGTTGTAATCGGAACGACTCCGTGGAGTCGATTGAATGATTTATATATATATACTTGGACCACTGTTGAAGCTTAATATAATTGAGCATTGGTATTTGATGTGCCAGTGACTTGAAGTAATAACATGTATTACGACCTCTGTTATTTTGTAAGGATACCTTCGTATTGCAAGGATTTTGTGGTACAGACTCTTTGGGTGTATTTTTACGTTTTCATTCTGTGCAAACTTGTGCAAAAAAATTGACAAGGGTTCAGTCGGATTTCTTGTTTTGAAATCAGTATTTAGATTTGCTTTTGCCTGATTTTTAAATGTGCACCATTGATTGGCTCGGATGGAATCATATGCAATTATTTGTCTTGTTACTGTTGTTCGGATTCAGTTGAATCCTTGGAAGGTAACCTGTATTTTTGTCTCATATTAAACCTGATTTTTGGTACACTGTTGTTTTTGTCACTGATGGAGTTCCTTGAGTATGAGTAGTTATCATGTGTCCTGGCTCTGTTGAAGTGAGTCGCGAATACCATACTTTAAACTTGAATGCATCCAGGTGAGAATAGACATGTTATGTTCCTTTCCGTTTATTCCAGCCCGATTGAGACTGAGCATGTTTCGGAAATTCTGTGTGATTATCTCGGCATAGTCTTAGGGAAACATCAATTGCTCAATGCCATGGAGTCTATTGTTGACTGCGATATAATAGAATTTCCTTGATTTCGACCTTGGGTCGAAAAGCCTTACTGTATATAAGCAGAGACTAGCATGGGCTGTAGTTTGTTGTATTCCTTTAACTTAAATGGAACTATGGTGCTTTTGATGACCGCGTCTGATTTATTTATATATATATGTCTAGTCTCAAGCTTGGCTGAACAAAGGAACTGTCGACTTCCCCTCGACAGACGATGGCGTTGAATTTCTTCTTGTGGTCGCTTCATGTGGAAAGTCCTGTGTAAACTGTTGATTGACATTCATCTGTTTGATTTAAGAGCTACTGCAATGATAATATGTTACAGGAGTTTTGTTATAATTGATTTTAACAAAACTATAATCCTTTTTGTGGCTCGATAGCTTTATTTGTAAGTTTATAAGAGACGGAACAGTCATGAGCTTGTGTGAAGAGAGATATGGATGACTTGTTTCTTTCTCTTCTATTATGAAAATATATGTCGATATTTATCTAACAGTTGGAACTGTTTTTAACATAAGGTTGGAATCAGGATTGATATGATATTCCTCTTTTTCAGTTGAATTTAATGACTTGTCTGATGTTCGTTCATCTTGGGATTTACAATGAATAATTGCTTGGGATACTTTTGTTCTTCTTGATCCCTAATATTTTGATGAAATATTTGAGAAGCATATAGGACTATTCTGTAACAAAAATTTGTATTACAAGTTATAGACATGTTGTATTACTAAAGTATAGTCTGAATTATGTTTACTTGTTTGGTGAATTGATCTCATTTAAACAGGGTGTTTAATGAAAACAGTTGGTGGATTGCAATTGTTTTAAGAGTTAGTGCTTATCATGCTCAGTTCATCGAACTGACCCATGTTGACAATTTTGCAGATGGTCACCGTAAGTGGTAAAAGCATGCAAATCTGACAGGATGTTCAGATTGTTTAACTTGGTTATGATGAATTCAGTTCGATTTTCTTTTAATGTACTATAAGAGGAAAGATGTTCCTTTTTACTGAGTAATGTATGGAGTATGCTGAATGCATAAAATGTATTTGTATAGTTCTGAAAGGAATGGAAATAAGTATTTGTTACTTATGTGTTGTATAATTTGGAGACTTTTGTGATTGTCAATGAAAGCTTACAAGAAAATGTGATTGAATTCTTATGAGTGTTTAGTAGTTCTAATTTGTTCTATCAAAAGCAAAATTGAAATTTAAATCATTGTCTTTCTAAAGATAGGATTAAAATAAACCTAAGCAGAACGCTAATCAAGCTGAAATAAATTACTAATCCCTAGTCTTGATTATGACAGGACAACATTTAATTGGATTCTTAATCATTTATATCTTGATACTAATAGGTATGATATAAATTCAGTTAGGAGAACTGATATAAACCTAATGGGGTTCAGATGGCAATCTCATATGAAGTTTATGAGTTATTGTCCAATTCCGTTGTTTTAGAATCATGTATATTCTAAGAACTCCTTGATGAGACCTTGGCCTTAATATCCCCACCGTGTAATGGGTTTTATTGAGGAAGGTCATCCTAAGATGAGGAATCCAGGGATCGGGAAAGGCTAACCTTAGGGGAACGTCTTTAATGTAATTTTAACTCAACGTGCGTAACGCATATTAATAAGTAGATCTTTTCGAGGCGGATTTAAAGGTTGACGGCACAAGTCAACTGCAGGGTTGTACCTCCGAGAAGATTAGGATCTTCTCAAAGTTACAACAATGCAGGTGACTTATGATGACACCCTTTGCATTGATCGCTAAGATTTACACTTTGATCTCGAACGAGTTACTCAGGGACCGATTAGGAATGTGGTTACGTTATAAGGCTGCCTAGGAGATTCGGGGTATCTTGACACACTGGTTTAACTAGGGTTGAACCAGTATGTCATCGTATCCCTAATCCTCGTGAGCATCCATATAACGTTATCACCTTGTTAATCTATTTCCAAGTGAATAAGTTGGGATAGGAGGGGACATGTGAAGTCGGTATAAGACATTCTACATAACATAAGAATGGGGTGAAGGGCGTATTCAGTTGACGAGTATGCCGTTAAGGAATACGAGACATAAACAGTATGTTTCAAATATTTGGCGAATGTATCGCAAGTCGCTTGATTGCGTTGTCCTAATTCACCTAGTCTAAGGAATGAGATGCCGATGAATAATGGTAATAATTATTTAGTTAGGTTCTTTGGACAGAGCATTCTGAATCCCAGAATAGGGAAGAGAACCGCAAGAGTGAAGTGTTAAATAAAAATGCCAACTCTTATTACTCATGAATAGATTGGTAGATTCTCGAGTCATGGAATGAATAGATCGGAGAGGTACTCAGAGTCATTACAACTGCATATGGTTGTCTCTGTTATAAGAATGATTATTTGATTTGTGAGTTCTAGATTATGTATTTAGAACCAGGATGTAATTATCAAAAAAAAAAAATTTACTTGTTCTAAGGTATAAATTGAGGATGTTACATGTGAGGGACATCGAGACGCCAGATCGGCCGAAAAGCCTCAGGTGGCCCGTGAAGCAAAGGGACATCGGGATAAGGACGGGCAGGCGCGAGAAGTGATCCATCAAGGAGGAAGAAAATTGACTAATCACGAGCAAAACAGTTTGGGACATTCTGGCCGTGAGGATACGAACCACTCGAATCGGCTGAAACAGAAAACTTTAGCACCGAGATAGTCAGGCCAAAAGTACGCGGCGGACGCGAACCGGCCGAACCGGGTGAATCAGAAGAATTTGTCCCAGACAGTCCGGGAGCAAGTGGGACAAAGGTACGTGAAGGACGCGAACCGGCCGGTTTGGCGGAATGGGGAACTTTCACACTGGGACATCTGGGCCGTGAGTGCGTGGAGGACGCGAACCAGCCGGTTCACCCAAAACAGAGAAATTTCGTATTGGGACAATTGGGACAAAGGGACGCGTGGGACGCAGATAGCTGAAAAAGCCGAGAGCCAATCAGATTGCGCCACGTGTCATCGGCAGATAAGGGACAAGGAAGCCCATTTCGGGTGGATCAGAGGATTCTGTCCCCAAGCACAGCACTGGGACAGCCGGGACAAAAAGATGCGAAGGACACGAAAAGCCAGCGAGACCGCGGACAATCAAATCGCGACACGTGTCACAAGGAGAAAGTCCAAAAGTCAAAGGGCGAGGTTTTAAGCACTGACCTGAGCCAATCAAAAGAGGACACGTGTCTAATGAAGAAGGAAAGACCATGAGATAGAGAGGAGAGAGAATTACATATCCAATCAGTGCGTGCCACGTGTCATCCAGGTGGCAGAGCGCGGGAAAATTTTCAAAACGCATTTTCACTGTTTTGTGCCCTAAATCTTCAAATCGACATATCTTTCGATCCAGAGCTCAGATTTGCACGTTCTTTATATCAACGGAAAGATTGTGAAATTCTCTACATGATTTTGGGGTTAATCTTGAGTTTTGGTGTAGTCTAGAGAGAGAAAATTGAGAAACGGCTCTGACGCATGTTCATGGCCAGAAGTGACATTCCAACAACTAGATTTAATGCAGAATGGGTCACATTCTCCTGTAATCCGGTCAAAATGACAGGGTATGGGTTTGTAAGGTCCCCCATGCCATTTTAATGCACCTGTAGTCAAGAAGGGATGGGCTCTCATGTTTTTGTATGTTTTCTGTCCCCTGGGCTCGACCCATGCAATGTAAAAGCCAGATTTGGCTCATTTCTGAAGGGGGAACATTTTTGGGCATAGCAGACTTCTTCTTTCACCTCCAGCAAGTGATTGATGCAAGGATCAGACCTCTCCAAGGATTGTAACAGTTTTCTTTTACCTCTTTGAGGGTGTAATGCATGTTTTGACATTGAAATGATAATGCAAGCTCTGTGAATGGGTTTCAATCCTCTGTTTGTATTATTTGCTTCATTTCAGATCCTAAATTATACCTTATCAGTCTGTGTATGTTTTATGTTGTGAAATTTGGTCTGTGTTTATTTGCATGACAAATATGTTTCACCACTCCTTTTGGTGCATCACCATCTTTAGTTAGTTTCAATTTTTGCACTTCTACCCCTATCTCCTTGCAAGTTAGAGTAGGATTAGGATCTAAACCTCTGTAGTTTTACAAAATATAGATCTAAATCAGAGGAGTTTGAGGAACCAGCCTCTAATCTGGAGATTCCTCTCTCAGTTTACAAGTCCCCACACTTGGAGAGAGGTTTCCATGTTGTGCAATCACACTAGATGCTAGAGTGATCAACCTAGAAGCCTGATCTGCATCCAGGGGTGCTGTGAGTCTTCAATAACAATGCCTTCGAAAAACCATATTTCGTTGGGTGATGATTCTTCATATATAGTTAAGGGGATTGGGAACATTTCTCTACCCCTTGGTTCACACAACTGTAGACTATCAGATGTCTTATATGTCCCTGGGTTGACTAAAAATCTACTTTAAGTCATTCAAATCCTAGATCACAACTTAAAAATTTACTTTGATAATCATTTTGACAGAAAACATGTTTAATTAGAGATAAATCATGAGGTTTGAAAATAGTTACAAAATACTTCAATGTGGGATGCATGTTCCAGCTTTATTTTTTCCATAGAGATGATCAGGAACTTGTGACTAAGAACTCCACCTCAACATAGTTATGGCATCGAGACTTGGTCATGTTAGTTTCAATTATCTCAAGACACTTCACCAAAGATAATATGGTACATGAGCTACCATCTCTTCGAAGGATAAAAATAAGTGTCCTCCGCTAGTAGGAAAACAACACAGAGCTTCATTCCAGAAGAGTTCATATCGAGCTCATGATAAGCTTGATCTCGGTTCATACCAATATTTGTGGTCCGATGTAACCAATTCATTCGGATTTCATTACTTCATGCTATGTGTTGATGACTATTCAATAAAAATGTGGATTTTTGGTCTTTGCAAGAAAAGTGAAGCTTTTGAAACCTTCAAGAAGTTCAAATTAGTGTTGAGAATAAAACAGTCATCACATCGAACTCTCGGCTTAGATCGAGGGGGAATTCATTAGTCATGAGTTCAAATACTACCTACAAGCTCATGAGATTCATCAACAAATGCCTCCTCCACACACACAAAAATAGAATGGAGTTGTTGAGAGAAGAAATAATACTATCATGGAAATGATGTGATGCATGATCAATGACTCTAGACTTACAAAGACATTCGGGCAAAATCAACAAAGCCAACAAAGTGCATTTATTGAATAAAGTTCCCATAGTTTCTCTTGATGGAGTAACACCACATGAATCATGGTCAAAATGGAAACCATCTATTGCATACCTTAGAGTATTTAGGTACAAATCAAGTATGCATATACCTAAGTAGAATAGAAAGAAATTGGATATGAAGTCATAGAAACTCATCTTCATTGGGTACCATGAAGATACTATTGGTTACATAGTGATGGATCTAAAGACTAGAAAAGTATACACCAGTATAGATGTTGAGTTATTTGAGAAGAAGGAAGAAGAGTATCATCCTCCGGACTCACCTAATGTAGATTCTTCACTAGTTGTAAAAAATAAAGCTGATTTTCCCACAAATGATGAAAGTGATGATGGGGATGATGGTGTTTATATGATAGAACCACGACCTATGGGAACAGATTCAATGTATTCCCAAGTGGTGTATTAGCACATTACAAGATGGAAAAATGTATGCTCCACCGAGATACATCCACCATAGAACAAGTCAATTTTTTTTTTTGATAAATACATCCCGGTTCTAAATACATAATTTAGAACTCACAAATCAAATAACTATTCATATAACAGATAACCATATGCATTTGTAATGACTCGGAGTACCTCTCGATCTATTCATTCCATGACTCGGTAATCTACCGATCTATTCATGAGTAATAAGAGTTGGCGTTATTATTTAACACTTCACTCCTGTGGTTCTCTTCCCTATTCTCGGGATTCGTAATGCCTGTCTAAGGAATCTAAGCTGAATAATTGTTACCATTATTCATCGGCATCTCATCCCTTAGACTAGGTGAATTAGGACAATGCAATCGGGAGCTTGTGATACTTTGGCCAAAGATTTGAAACATCTGCTTATGTCTCATATTCCTTAACGGCATACTCGTCAACTGAATATGCCCTTCACCCCATTCTTATGTTATATAGAATGTCTTATACCAACTGTCATCGGTCCTTCCTATCACAACTCAATCACTCGGAGACAGATTAACAAGGTGATAATGTTATATGGATGCCCATGAGGATTAGGGATACGGTGACATACTGGTTCAACCCTGCAGTTAAACCAGTGTGTCATGATACCCCGAATCTCCTAGGCAGCCTTATAACATGACCACATTCCTAATCGGTCCCTGAGTAACTCGTTCGAGATCAAAGTGTAAATCTTAGCGATCAATGCAAAGGGTGTCGTCATAAGTCACCTGCATTGTTGTAACTTCGAGAAGATCCTAATCTTCTCGAGAGGTACAACCTATGGTTGACTTGTGCTTGTCAACCTTTAAATCCGCCTCGAAAAGATCTACTTAATAATATGCGTTACACACGTTGAGTTTTAAATTACATTAAAGACTTTCCCCTAAGGTTAGCCTTTCCCGATCCCTGGATTCTTCGTCTTAAGATGACCTTCCTCAATAAAACCCATTGCATAGTGGAGATATTAAGGCTAAGGTCTCATCAAGGAGTTTTTAGAATATACATGATTCTAAAACAACAGAATTGGACAATATCTCATAACCTTCACATGAGATTGCCATCTGAACCCCATTAGATTTATATCAGTTCTCCTAACTGAATTTATATCATACTTATTAGTATAAAGATATAAATGATTAAGAATCCAATTTAATGTTGTCCTGTCATACTCAGGACTAGGGATTAGTAATTTAATCCAGCTTGATTAGCGTTCTGCTTAGGTTCATTTTATCCCTATCTTTTAGAAAGACAATGATTTAAATTTCAATCACATTCTCATATATGCTTTCACTGACAATCACAAAAGCATCCAAATTACACAAAGACAACATTGCCACTCGGTATATAAACCGAAGAAGGTCAACTATGAATTAAGAATACAACACATAAGTAACAAATACTTATTTCCATTCCTTTCAGAACTATACAATTACATTTTATGCAAGCAACATACTTGATACAATGCTTAATGGAAAAAGAACATCTTTCCTCATATAGAACATTTAGAAAATCAAGCTGTAATTCATTATAAATCAAATTAAACAATCTGATCATCCTGTCAGATCTGCATGCTTTTACCACTTACGGAAACCATCTGCAAAAATAGTCAACATGAGTCAGTTCGATGAACTGAGCATGATAAGCACTAACTTTTAAAACAATTGCAATCCGTCAATTGTTTTCATTAAACACCCTGTTTAAATGATATAAAATCATCAATCAAGTAAGCATGATTCAAACCAAATGTTAGGAATATATCATGTCTATAACGTGTAATAATAATTTTTGTTACAGAGTAGTCCTAAACACTTCTCAAATATTTCATCAACATATTAGAAATCAAGAAGAACAAAAGTGTCCTAAGCAATTATTCCTTGTAAATCCCAAGATGCACAAACATCAGGCAGTCATTATATTCAACTTAAAAAGAGGAATATCATATCAATCCTGAAACCGTCATTATGTAAAAACGATTACAGATGTTAGTTAAACAATTATATCAACTTATAATTTACAACAGAAGAGAAATAAACAATTGTACATATTTCCCTCTGAACTAGCTCATGACTGTACCATCTTTCCAAAAGCAAGGCATTCACTTAATACACATGCAAATAAATCAGTCGAGTCCATAAAACACACTTTTTTGTTCAAAAATACAATAAAGAAACTACAAGATAAAAGTAGCCCCATGCCGAACAACATGTTCATTCTACTGCAGACAGACTCGAATGACCTTTCACAAGAAGCGACAGGCAAGAAGACAACTACTGCCGTTACCTGTTTAGGTACAGTTAACTCCTAAATTCATTCATACTCAAAAATGGATATCAAAGCAAGGAAGGCGTAACACGCCTACAATCCCAATAACAATCTACAGCCCCTTCAATCCTTTTCAACACTGTAAGGCTTTTATACCCAAGGTCGAATTCAAAGGAACTCAATTGTTGCCACAGCCAACAAGAAACTCGAACTCCTTTGGGCAATGACATCTCCCTACGACTTAAGCAGAGAGAGTTTTAAACGAAAACCACGCATCACGCACAGCCACATCAACTGGCATGTAATCTTAAAGAAAACACAACTTAGAATATCGTAGCTACTTCTGAATGAAATCAGAGTAGAAAGTATGGTATCCATGACCTACTTCATAAAGCCATTACAAATAACAGAGGTCGTATGACCTGTTACTTCTACAAGATTCCAACGGAATTCAGATTAACAAAACTCAAGGATGTATCTATATCCTCAGCAGTGGACCATAATATACGATCCATTCAGAGGACTCCACAGAGTCGTTCAAATAAAATACATATATCCATATTGTATACTGTCAACGGGTTAAATCCCGTTACCACAATAACAAGGAAAAACAACTTCCACTGGGTCGTAATGACTACTGTAACACAATAGTTACCTGTTCCCAAACAAATTTAAAAGACAAAACGAAACCAAACAAGTATCAATAACCACCCCATCAATACCCACGACAGAGCTTACAAGGTTCCATTAAAACTGAATAATCAAACAAATGTCCAGCAGTTTCCCTTCCAACAAGTATTCACAACATGCATCGACGACAAAACCGACAAGCATAACAGTGGCCTGTACCCATCACAAGAATAATTTATGGGCTCTCGCCGAGCAGGCCGAGCATACATTCCTTTCATAAATTTCACATATTTAAGCCAGAATGCAAAACACAAAGAAATAAAGCCACAGTTCGAATTTAATAAACACCCATCAAGGGATAAATGAAAAATCAAACTAGCATGAAGATACAGTGCCAAAATCACACAATGACATCCATAGAAAATCATCTATTTTCATAAATCATTTGAACAGAGTTGTTCTAATGAAATCACTTGAAAGACAGCAAGATTTTTAAAGGTTAGGGCCTAACATGCCTGGATTTTTGCTCAAATTTCTGAAGCAGACCACTGAAAGAGCTCGGAATTCCTTTTCCTTTTCCAAGTTAGAGCGACCAACAAAATTTTGCTATCCCCATGACATATATATTTTCCTTTCCAGAGAAAAGAGCTAGATAATCTCATACTCGCCATGCAACACAAAGAAGTCTGGTGCGAAGAACCAGTGAACAGGCAGAAGAAAAACCGAAATTCGCGATAAGCCAAACAAAACAACAAGTTCCCACATTACATGCCTTCTCGCGAATTCCAAGCTTGACTTCCAAGCTCATTGAATGCATTAACTCCTAATTTCTGCTCAAAATCCACCGCCTCCGACCGCGAAAGTTGGCGATAGACAAATAAAATCTCAAGTCCATTTCCAGTTTTGGCGACCTGCCACGTCGGCTTAGGTTAGCCGTTTCTAAACCCTCCGCCAATACCTGTCCTTCATACTTATCCACTGTATTTAATGACATAGAAAATGCCACCCATGGTTCGCACCCCTCCATAGGTCCCTTTACATTCTTGCTCATAGATAGGTTAGTAACTTAGGTTAGAATTTAGGATAATAATTATTCTAACTTCAAAGAACATAGATACTAACTTAGGACATTAGCACTTAGCCTAGGTCTAGGTTAGATTAACACTAATCTAACCCCTAGGTTAGGTTTAGTTTTAGGTTACTAATCATTAATAATTCCAGTTAGGTCTACATTCCGTACGCTCAGAAAAAGACCTACATCATACATTCTTGAACAGGGTTAGCTCCTGTTCTGCCTTAGGCTACAGAATTATATGAAACCGAATTATTACCTGGTCCACGATCGAGACCTTCCAGATATACTTCGATATCGGGAACCAATTCATTTCACATGATCAACCTGAGTCTTACTCCGGACTAGCTTATTCAATGCTTCTAGACCTTGCAACCTGTTCAAGGTCTGTAATTTTAATTCATCACGAACAAACTTAAAGCAATACTTGGATCAATTCCATTGATCCAAGGTTAGGTATTATAGATGGATAACTCTATAATTCGTTTTGAGATCAGATTTAACTCAGATACAAAATGAAAGAAATAAAAGAGTCTAATCATATTCCGACTCAGTCAAGATCTCGCAATCTGCAAGAAAATACAAGTACATATCAAGCATGATTTCTTAATCGAGGAACCCATCCTTTTACCGAAATCACATATCAACACTTGTATGCTCGGGAGGAAGTAACAATGATTCAGGTGTTACATGCTTCCTCTCTAAAAAGATTCATCGTCCGATGATTACATATTCAATTAACCTTGAGTCAATCAATTTATTAGTTCACAAATCAATGCGACTATTTTCCAACTAGAATAGTTCTAGAAATCAATGTCACAACACATATTATTCAACCTGAATAAAGTTTTCCTTCATCTGGCTTTCATAAATACTTAAAAACAATAAGTTCATAAAAGAATTTTTGTCAATAGATTTCATTCTATTGAAAAAGAGAAGGAAAAACAATTTTCATCTCTTCCAGATTTTCCCAAGTTGCACTTTCTTCGTTAAAATGGTCCCCTGGACCTTACATTCTTGTATCTCACGATTTCTTAAATGCAATTGGTGAGTTTCAGCACTCGCTTGGGTTTAACCACGATTATTCCCGGGTCTTGGACCTACAAGGAATTCCAATTTAAAACATGTGTGAGATCTGAAACGTATTTCTTAAGCAAAGAAATATGGAAAACATCATGCATGCGAGATAAAGCGGTGGCAATGCTAAAGCGATAAGCTACGGGATTGATTATTTGACAATTTGAAAGGTCCCATGAATCGAGGTGAAAACTTGGCAGCCTTGCCAAAATTTATAGAACTCTTTCGGGTTTAACACGAAGGAAAACCTTATCACCAAGCTCAAACCTTCTATCAACCCGCTTAAGGTCAAAGCATAGCTCTTCTACCTATCCGCTTCCTTTAATCGTTCATGAATCGAAACTTAACTTGCTATTCCATTTCAGTGAGAATCTCTGGTCCAATTACCACTCTATCCTCCACACTGTCCCAACTAACAGGAGTTCTACACTTTCTTCCATAAAGTGCTTCAAATGGTGCCATTTTAAGAGATGAGTGATAAGTATTGTTGTATGCGAACTCAACTAATGGAAGATACTCTTCCTATTTATACTGTTGATCCATGCAATACATTTGCAACATGTCCTCCAACACTTGATTTACCCTCTCAGTTTTTCCATCCGTTTCTGGATGATATGCAGAACTGAAGTTTAGTTTCGTTCCAAGAGCTGCGTTAAGCGTTTGCCAAAACCTTGACATCATTCTAGGATCCCTGTCAGATATAATCAATTCTGGTACACCATGTAATCTGAAAATTTCGTGTACGAATCTTTTGGCCAGCACTGGTGAATCATCCTTTAGATTTCCAGCGATGAAATGAGCTACCTTGGTCAGTTTATCTACAACTACCAGGATAACATCATGTTTATTCCTGGACATAGGTAGTCCTTGTACAAAATACATGGTTATTACTTGCCACTTGTCTCATGCGGTATGCTATGAGGATATAGCGAGTCCCAAACAGGTGCATATGTTCTGCCTTCACCCGCTGACATTCAGACAATGAGTCACAAAATTAATTACATCCTTTTTCATACCTTTCCAAAAGTATTGCTGTTTCAAATCAGCAAGCATTTTTGTGATACCTGGGTGTCCAGAGAAAGGTGAATTATGAAATTCAACTAACAATTTATTTCTCAAATCGTTCAGCATAGATACATATATCCTATTTTCATAACGCAAGATTCCTTCATTATCAAAATGAAAACCTTTATACCTTATATCCTTAGGTTACGCGTGAGCGCTGCTTTACTTGCTTTGAAAGTATGCATCGATTCCGAGGCACTTTTACCTCATCTTTAAATTGAGTTCTTAATGTTATAAGAGCAGTAAATGTGCCTCCTATGACTTAGAGCATCAGCCTACCTATTCTCCTTCCCTTTGATATAGCTGATATCAAAGTCATATTGTGATAAAAATTCTAACCACCTTCTCGTCTCGGCATTGATTGGGGTGAGTAAAAATATATTTCAGTCCTAGGTGATCGGTTTTTAACTCAAAAGGTTTCCCAAGTAAGCAAAGTGTGTCCAGACTTGAAGTGCATGAACAATGGCGGCAAGTTCCAAATCATGAGGGCATAATTCAGCTCATGTAACTTAAGTTTTCTACTTTCATATGCTATGACCTGATCATTTTGTAGCAAAACACCTCCAAGGCCTTCCCGAAGCATCCGTTATAACCGTAAAACTCCCATTAAGGTCAGTGCAGCTAGTATAGGTGCAAAGTCAATTGGTCTTTCAAAATTTTGAAAGCCACTTCGCACTTGTCATTCCACATGAATTTCTTATCCTTCTTCTGCAATGAAGTTATTGGTGCAGCTACTTTAGAAAAATCCTTTACAAATTTTCTATAGTAACCAGCAAGACCCATGAAGCTTCTTACTTTGTGCACATTCTTTGGTGCAGGCCACTCGGTTATTGCCACTATTTTTGAAGGATCTACAGCAATTCCTTCTTTACTTATGACATGACCCAAATAGTGAACTTCTGAATCATAGAAAGAACATTTGGATAACTTACCATACAACTTCCTTTTTCTCATAATTCCCAAAACTATCTTCAAATGCTCATTGTGCTCCTCAACGCTTTTAGAATAAATGAGAATATCATCCAAGAATACAAGTACAAACTTGTCTAGATATTCTTGAAAAATATTATTCATTAAGTTCATAAAGGTTGCGGGTGCATTAGTTAATCCAAAGGGTAGAATTGTGAATTTATAATGTCCGTACCTTGTTCGGAAAGCTGTTTTATGAATGTCTTCCTCTCTAATCCTTAACTGATGATAACCAGATCGAAGGTCTATCTTAGAATAAACTACTGCTCCACACATCTGATCAAACAGATTGTCGATCCTTGGAAGTGGATATCGGTTCTTGATTATTGCTTTGTTCAACATCCGATAATCAATACACAGCCTTAGTGTTCCATCCTTCTTTTTCACAAATATTACAGGCGCACCCCAAGGTGAAACACTTGGTCTAATCAAACCTTTTGTCAAAAGTTCATGCAACTGTGCCTTAAGCTCGACTAACTCTGTAGTAGTCATCCTATAAGGCACTTTGGAAATAGGTTCAGTTCGGTTTGATTTCAATGGTGAAGTCAAATTCTCTCTTGGGTGGTAACCCTGGTAATTCTTCAGGAAAAACATCCCTGAAACTTTGTAACAGAGGAATTTGCTTCATGTAATCACCATCTTCTTCTGAAGATTCAGATATCTTTACTGCATAAAGAGTACATCCTTTATTCTTAGCCTTTTTAAGCTGCAAAGCTGACAGTTTTCTAACCGAAATTTCCCATTTCACCCCTTGAATCTCTGCTGTTTCTAGTTGATAATCTAAACATTTTATGTTCTTTTCATAGCAATCTACCTTTGCCTTATGGTCAGCTAACCAATTGACACCAATGATAATGTCATAAGATCCTAAAGGTGTAACATAGAGATCAACTTCCGTGGAGAAATTAGGTAAATCAAACACTGCCCCAAAAAGACACATACTCACTATATGAACAAAGTTATTACCATATGCATGTATACGGTCAAGATTTATCCATTTTCTCAGCTTTTATTTTAAGTTTAGAAGCAAGTTTATTAGAAATAAAACATTCAGTAGCTCCTGTATCAAAAATAATAGTGACAGGTATGCCAAATAACTTACCCGGAACTTCTATAGGTGTTACTTGCTTTTTGACTTGCTTATGCGCTCTTTGCGGCATGTATCTTATCTTTGCTGGGACACGATCATCCTTCTTCAAAGGGCACCGATTTGTGTAGTGATCTTTGCCACAATTGTAGTAGCCTCCTACAGGTCCCTTTTTAGGCTCAAAGTTGCCTCCAGTTTTGTAATTGTCACGCTGTCCTCCATAGGGCTTCTGCCCATTGTTATAATTTTTAACAAAATTATCCCTTACATTTCAATGCAGCTTATTTACTCTCGCTTTCTTATTGTTATCTCTTGGAAACTTACTCTTGTTTCCAAACTTTTTCCATGGTCCTTTTAAGGTGTAAGAGAGGTTGAAGAAGGGTTTGCAGTCTTCTTCCGCACTTCCTCCTTATGGCGAAATAGCCTTTAATTTCTGTTCTTGCTTTATGGCCTTTTCAACAACTCCTTCCATAGTGGTTGGGTGTGAACATCGACCTCTCCCCTATCACAGTTGATTCAATCCCATGATGAATTTCCGTATTCTAAACTTCTCGTCGGTTTGATCTGCGGTACATACTTAAGGAGTTTTGTAAACCGCTCCCGAATTCGATTACCATTAGCTTCCCTTGAGCTAAGTTTTGAAATTCTGTCATTTTCGATCATAGAAAAGTTGTGGTAGCCAACGTTGCCTAAAATAGCCTTTAAATTGATCCCAAGTAATATTGGTCTCATCAATATTTAGTTCACTTTACGGCTATCCCACCACGAAGATGCTTTGTGGGAAAGGCGATAGGCTCCCCAAATAGCTTTGGTTTCTCTCGAGAAGTTCCTTATTGCAAAGTACTTCTCCATTTCATTTGAGCAGTTCTCAGCTCCATCTCCTAATGTGGTGCCATCATACTTAGGTGGACTTATCCTTTTATATCATTAGTGAGTTTTCTTTGCTAATCGGCCTTTTTATTTTCTGGTTGGACAGTGCATTCCCAAAGATTAACATCAACACCCATGTCGGGGTTGTCCTCGGGAGGTTGCTGATTATTATTATCAACTTCTTCATCCTCCTCATTTCCCATCACCTGCTTTGTTCTCCAAGATCTGCTAAGCGATCTCTTGTGTCCAACAGGCAGCAAGGATCTCATCAAGTTTTGGGTTGTTGCCGCTCCTCCTTCGGGTGGAGCATTATTCGCAACGTTCCCCTTGTTCTAAACATTTTTCGTTACAAGAAAATTCAAGTTTTTATCAGATTATGGACACTGATAGGTCCAAGAGCTGCAACCTTGACTACGATACCAAGATGTAACATCCTCATTTTAGACAATAGAACAAGTCAATTTTTTTTTTTTTTTGATAAATGCATCCACGGTTCTAAATACATAATTTAGAACTCAAAATCAAATAACCATTCATATAACAGAGATAACCATATGCAGATGTAATGAATCGGAGTACCTCCGATCTATTCATTCCATGACTTGTAATCTACCGATCTATTAATGAGTAATAAGAGTTGGCGTTATTATTTAACACTTCACTCCTGTGGTTCTCTTCCCTATGCGGGATTGAGAATGCTTTGTCAAGGAATCTAAGCGAATAATTGTTACCATTATTCATCGGCATCTCATCCCTTAGACTAGGTGAATTAGGACAACGCAATCAACGACTTGCGATACTTTGGCCAAAGATTTGAAACATCTGCTTATGTCTCGTATTCCTTAACGACATACTCGTCAATCTAGAATACGCCCTTCACCCCATTCTTATGTTATATAGAATGTCTTATACCGACTTACATCGAGTCCTTCCTATCACAACTCAATCACTCGGAGACAAAATAACAAGGTGATAATGTTATATGGATGCCCATGAGGATTAGGGATACGGTGACATCTTGGTTCAACCTGCGGTTAAACCAGTGTGTCATGATACCCCGAATCTCCTAAGAAGCCTTATAACATGACCACATTCCTAATCGGTCCCTGAGTAACTCGTTCGAGATCAAAGTGTAAATCTTAGCGATCAATGCAAAGGGTGTCGTCAAAAGTCACCTGCATTGTTGTAACTTCGAGAAGATCCTAATCTTCTCGGAGGTACAACCCTGCAGTTGACTTGTGCCGTCAACCTTTAAATCCACCTCGAAAAGATCTACTTAATAATATGCGTTACGCATGTTGAGTTTTAAATTACATTAAAGACTTTCCCCTAAGGTTAGCCTTTCCCGATCCCTGGATTCTTCATCTTAAGATGACCTTCCTCAATAAAACCCATTGCATAGTGGAGATATTAAGGCTAAGGTCTCATCAAGGAGTTTTTAGAATATACATGATTCTAAAACAACAGAATTGGACAATATCTCATAACCTTCACATGAGATTGCCATCTGAACCCCATTAGATTTATATCAGTTCTCCTAACTGAATTTATATCATACTTATTAGTATAAAGATATAAATGATTAAGAATCCAATTTAATGTTGTCCTGTCATACTCAGGACTAGGGATTAGTAATTTAATCCAGCTTGATTAGCGTTCTGCTTAGGTTCATTTTATCCCTATCTTTTAGAAAGACAATGATTTAAATTTCAATCACATTCTCATATATGCTTTCATTGACAATCACAAAAGCATCCAAATTACACAAAGATAACATTGCCACTCCGGTATATAAACCGAAGAAGGTCAACTAACAGAATTAAGAATACAACACATAAGTAACAAATACTTATTTCCATTCCTTTCAGAACTATACAATTACATTTTATGCAAGCAACATACTTGATACAATGCTTAATGGAAAAAGAACATCTTTCCTCATATAGAACGTTTAGAAAATCAAGCTGTAATTCATTATAAATCAAATTAAACAATCTGATCATCCTGTCAGATCTGCATGCTTTACCACTTACGGCAACCATCTGCAAAAATAGTCAACATGAGTCAGTTCGATGAACTGAGCATGATAAGCACTAACTTTTAAAACAATTGCAATCCGTCAATTGTTTTCATTAAACACCCTGTTTAAATGATATAAAATCATCAATCAAGTAAGCATGATTCAAACCAAATGTTAGGAATATATCATGTCTATAACGTGTAATAATAATTTTTGTTACAGAGTAGTCCTAAACACTTCTCAAATATTTCATCAACATATTAGAAATCAAGAAGAACAAAAGTGTCCTAAGCAATTATTCCTTGTAAATCCCAAGATGCAAAACATCAGCGAGTCATTATATTCAACTTCAAAAGAGGAATATCATATCAATCCTGAAACCGTCATTATGTAAAAACGATTACAGATGTTAGTTAAACAATTATATCAACTTATAATTTACAACAGAAGAGAAATAAACAATTGTACATACTTCCCTCTGAACTAGCTCATGACTGTACCATTTTTCCAAAAGCAAGGCATTCACTTAATACACATGCAAGTAAATCAGTCGAGTCCATAAACAGCACACTGTTTTGTTAAAACTTACAATAAAGCAACTACAGTACAATAGCCCCCATGCCGAACAACATGTTCATTCTACCAGACAGACTCAGAATGACCTTTCGCAAGAAGCGACGGCAAGAAGACAACTACTGCCGTTACCTGTTTAGGTACAGTTAACTCCTAAATTCATTCATACTCAAAAATGGATATCAAAGCAAGGAAGGTGTAACACGCCTACAATCCCAATAACAATCTACAGCCCCTTCAATCCTTTTCAACACTGTAAGGCTTTTATACCCAAGGTCGAATTCAAAGGAACTCAATTGTTGCCATAGCCAACAAGAAACTCGAACTCCTTTGAGCAATGACATCTCCCTACGACTTAAGCGAGAGAGAGTTTTAAATGAAAACCATGCATCACGCATCTGACCACATCAACTCGGCATGTAATCTTAAAGAAAACACAACTTAGAATATCGCATGCTACTTCGAATGAAATCGAGTAGAAAGTATGGTATCCATGACCTACTTCATAAAGCCATTACAAATAACAGAGGTCGTATGACCTGTTACTTCTACAAGATTCCAACGGAATTCAGATTAACAAAACTCAAGGATGTATCTATATCCTCAGCAGTGGACCATAATATACGATTCATTCAGAGGACTCCACAGAGTCATTCAAATAAAATACATATATCCATATTGTATACTGTCAACGGGTTAAATCCCGTTACCACAATAACAAGGAAAAACAACTTCCACTGGGTCGTAATGACTACTGTAACACAATAGTTACCTATTCCCAAACAAATTTAAAAGACAAAATGAAACCAAACAAGTATCAATAACCACCCCATCAATACCCATGACAGAGCTTACAAGGTTCCATTAAAACTGAATAATCAAACAAATGTCCAGCAGTTTCCCTTCCAACAAGTATTCACAACATGCATCGACGACAAAACCGACGAGCATAACAGTGGCCTGTACCCATCACAAGAATAATTTATGGGCTCTCGCCGAGCAGGCCGAGCATACATTCCTTTCATAAATTTCGCATATTTAAGCCAGAATGCAAAACACAAAGAAATAAAGCCACAGTTCGAATTTAATAAACACCCATCAAGGGATAAATGAAAAATCGAACCAGCATGAAGATACAGTGCCAAAATCACACAATGACATCCATAGAAAATCATCTATTTCCATAAATCATTTGAACAGAGTTGTTCTAATGAAATCACTTGAAAGACAACAAGATTTTTAAAGGTTAGGGCCTAACATGCCTAGATTTTTGCTCAAATTTCCGAAGCAGACCACTGAAAGAGCTCGGACTTCCTTTTCCTTTTCCAAGTTAGAGCGACCAACAAAATTTTGCTATCCCCATGACATATATATTTTCCTTGCCAGAGAAAAGAGCTAGATAAGCTCATACTCACCATGCAACACAAAGAAGACTGGTGCGAAGAACCAGTGAACAGGCAGAAGAAAAACTAAAATTCACGATAAGCCAAACAAAACAACAACTTCCCACATTGCATGCCTTCTCGCGAATTCCGAGCTCGACTTCCAAGCTCATTGAATGCATTAACTCCTAATTTCCCGCTCAAACTCCACTGCCACCGACCGCCAAAGTTGGCAATAGACAAATAAAATCTCAAGTCCATTTCCAGTTTTGGCGACCTGCCACGTCGGCTTAGGTTAGCCGTTTCTAAACCCTCCGCCAATACCTGTCCTTCATACTTATCCACTATATTTAATGACATATAAAATGCCGCCCATGGTTCGCACCCTCCATAGGTCCCTTTACATTCTTGCTCATAGATAGGTTAGTAAATTAGGTTCGAATTTAGGATAATAATTATTCTAACTTCAAAGAACATAGATACTAACTTAGGACATTAGCACTTAGCCTAGGTCTAGGTTAGATTAACACTAATCTAACCCCTAGGTTAAGTTTAGTTTTAGGTTACTAATAATTAATAATTCCGAGTTAGGTCTACATTCCGTATGCTCGAGAAAAAGACCTACATCATACATTCTTGAACAAGGTTAGCTCTGCTCGCCTTAGGCTCTGAGAATTATATGAAACCAAATTATTACGGTCCACGATCGAGACCTTCCAATATACTTTGATATCGGGAACCAATTCATTTCACATGATCAACCCGAGTCTTACTCAGGACTAGCTTATTCAATGCTTCTAGACCTTGCAACTGTTCAAGGTCCGTAATTTTAATTCATCACGAACAAACTTAAAGCAATACTTGTATCAATTCCCTTTGATCCAAGGTTAGGTATTATAGATGGATAACTCTATAATTCATTACGAGATCAGATTTAACTCGGATACAAAATGAAAGAAATAAAAGAGTCCAATCATATTCTCGACTCGGTCAAGATCTCGCAACTGTAAGAAAAGAAAATACGGTACATATCAAGCATGATTTCTTAATCGAGGAACCCATCCTTTTACAGAAATCACATATCAACACTTGTATGCTCGGGAGGAAGTAACAGCAGTTCAAGGTGTTACAAGTATTAGCAAATTACAAGATGGAAGAATGTATGCTCCACCAGATACATCCACCATTGGACCATGGACTCGCAGTAAAGCAAGAGAAGAAATGAAATTTTATTTGATGAGTAGAGTTATTGAGTCTAATGAGCCCTCTACTGATCTAAGAATCCCTATAGTAAAAATCTTGAAAGATGCAATAGAATTTGAATATTAGTCGGTAATGAAAAATAACACTTGGCAACTTGTTGATCTTCCACTAGGAAGAAACCCATTGTATGCGAGATGAATATTCAAAATTAATTACAAACCATGCGGGATAGTGGACAAGTATAAAGAAAGAATTTTAGCAAAGGGGTATGCATAAAAATAAGGCATTGACTACGAGGAGACATTTTCTCCCATAGCTAAGATCAAAACAATCAGGATGATCTTTTCTCTAGCTGCACAATTTGGTTGGAAATTCCATCAAATGGACGTAAAAAGTGCCTTCCTAAATGGGGATTTACAAGAAGTCTGCATGACTCAACCTAAGGGATATATTGTACCTAGTCAAGAAGAAAAGGTATGCAGAATCAGGAAATATTTGTATGGCCTCAAACAGGCATCCCGAGAATGGTACATCAAAATTGATGAGCATCTCGTACAACATGGATTTGTTATAAATCCATACAAACCCAATATTTACCTCACCTTAAAAAAGCAAGGGGGGAGATTGTGATTGTCATTTTCTATGTCGACAATCTAGTCATCATTAGCAGTTCAGTGAGGATGATTGATGCAACAATGAAATATCTTAATTGATCATTTGACATGACAGATCTTGAGCTAATGCACTATTGTCTTGGATTAGAAGTATGACAGAAATAGAATCACATTTTTTCTCAGATGAAATATACCAAGACAATGCTCGATAAATTCAAGATGATGGATTGCACACCGATTGCTACACCTATGGAGAAAAGATTGCAGTTATCTCATTCATATCCATCTCCTGAGGTAAATGCCACTCTCTATCGATAGATGATTGGGAGTATCATTTACGGACATACATTAAACTAGATATTAGCTTTGCGGTGAGCTATCTATCCAAGTTCATGCAAGAACCTAAATTTTTCATTGGAAAGTAGCAAGGTACATCTTGAGATATCTTAAAGGATTAATGGATCTTGGTCTTGAATACAAGAAGAATGAAAAATTCTTCTTATCTAGATATTCGGATTCAAATCATGTAGGCATTATTGATGATAGAAAATCCACTCGGGATTTGTATTCTTTATGGGATCGGACCAATATCATGGGGGAGCAAGAAAAAACACTTTGTTTCTCGTTCTTCCATAGAAGTTGATTATTGTTACGAAGGAGAAGCTATCTGTGAAGTGATTTGGCTATGTCACATACTCGAAGGAATTGGAATACCATAGGACAAACCAAACACCATGTATGTTGACGATGACAAGTGTTCTCAAACTTGTTCGCAATCCAATCTTTCATGAAAGAACGAAACACATTGAGGTACAGTTTCATTTCAAACACGATCATTTTTTAAAGCACAATATGCATATTTATTCTGTCCAACGGATGAACAAAGAGAAGATATCTTCAAAAATTCACTTGCACGTGACAAGTTTGAGTTGTTTAGAGAGTTCCTCTCCTCATCCCTTGATACAATGCAAAATTAAGGGGGTGGAATTTAGGATAATTAATTATGCATTGTATAATTAATTATTTAACTATTGTTATTAATTAATTATTACATTATATTAATTAGTTGTATAATGTTATATGGTTTTATTAACCATATTTGTCTTATTATATTCACGGGTATAATTGTTATGTTGTTATAAAAATTATGTCATTATTCATTTGTGCTTCCTGGATGTATTTTGGAAGCTATTGTATTTTAGTTTGTTGTTGCATAGTTGTAACTTCATATTTTTGTATCCAGGATATCCAATATGTATAAATATTGTAGCCTACATTATTGTAAGGAATTGATTTCACATTAATAAAATATACATGCTTTCATCCCTGTTTGTGAAACTACAAGATCTGCAATCATAAAAAGAATGCCAATCTACACTCATGAAGTCAAAAGTTCCATGCAAAAATAATATAATAATGAAAGTAAACTAATTTTAAAATTATAAAAACCCAAGACTTCCCCAAAATATCCACAAGATAAAAAATTGAAGCCTACTCCAAGAGAGTATCCAATAATGAAGAATAAATCCTTACAAAAATAAAATAGGTTTTAACTGGACCATAATCTCATATTAACCATTTTAAAGTTATACCTTAGCTTAGAAAAACCCAAACTAAACATTACCCATTTCACAGGCCAACCTGAAAGGGTATTCATTCCAAGTTAACTCAACAAACAAAAGGAGAGATTATACCAGTCTCTGCAACAAAACTGGTCCACCCAAGAAGGGTTACAACTACTACCAAACAAAGAAAGGTAGATAGAAAATAAAAATAGTCTCCCTCAAACAAAAACGCACTTCAGTGCTAAAACAATCTTCGAATGTCCAATAAATATCAACAAGATCTTACATAAAGAAAACTACATAGCCTAGAATGGGTAATCACTAAACTCTTCAACAAAAAAAGAACTGAAACTAAAATCTCAATAGGCATAGCTTCAAAGTTAAAATTTCAATGAAGGATCGCTACCAAATAATGGTTTATCAAAAGAAATAGAAGAGTCATTCCAATCCTTTTCTATGGTGAATATTAATAAACATAACCCAATTCATTAATAGCTTATATTTTCAAAGAAGTAAAAGTACAAGTCATGATCTAAGTCGACCAATATTTTTGGTCTCAACCATTTTAAACTAAGAATACAACCATACAAGTATTTAATGAGATAGGGCCTATCATGCCTGGTAGTGCTCTTGCTTTGTCTTTTACTTGTTTCCATCCTTCATGCAAAACTTCTACAACAATATTTCCATGAAAACACCAAAACCCAACCTCGAAAACTTTCCTTATCTTCCTCTTATAGCTTCCATGCTTATATTTTGTTACCATTACTGCCATGTAAGGTGAAATTAAGCATGCAAAGATCAAACCTGGTTTTCCGAAATGATTAAAACTGCATATTGAGCTATAAAGTTCTCAAAACCAAGTGAAACAATGAAAACTGAAAACCATCTATTCTTCCAACCTTCTCCTATTTCCCGGGAAGTTTTTATACTTGGTCAAGAACATAAAAACCAGCATGACTAATATATTCCTCTCCTAATTTCTCTCCTTTGATAACTCCTTGTTGGTTAAAGCTAAAAGTTAAAACTCCATGCAAATGAGATTAACAGAGTTGACAACTCAACTTCCCCTATATTTCCATGCATTCACCAAAATTGGTGGTAATAGAGTATTAAATACCTCATTCAAATCTATTAAATGCCTTAGGAATTGGTGCCACCGAAACCCATCTACTTTCCATCCATGCCATCCCCTTTAGGTTAGCCCAATGCCCTTAGGTTAGGTTCAAATAATATTAGCTTAAAACCAAACTTAGGTCCTTAGGTATAATTTATTATTTTAGTCTTAGAATATCTAGTAACATGACTTAGGATTACCTCCTTCCATATAATCAACAACAATAATAAAATCACCTTAGCTTAAACTTAGGATAAGATTAAAATCATAAGAACTTTAGATTAAATTAGGTCCCCCAAACTAATCATCAACATTACCATATGATGAATAAAAAAATGACATTCTTGGATCACTATAAAGGACATATGAAAAAGATGTCACATGTGATTCCATGACAGCCTGGGTTTAGAAATCAAACATTCTACCTGGATTGGTCAAATGACCCAATCATCATAAAATTGAAAGCATGCCTTGGATCATTGAAATTGATCTAAGGTATAGTTATCCTACATCAGAAATCATATAGACTGAAGCACAAGTTCAAATGCAATATAGGATATGAATGAGTTTAGGATGAATTTATTTCTTCTATCCACATGCAGTGAACATTCAGCATAAGAAATAATGAAATACTTCATTTTAAATTAAAAATTGACATGACATGATTGTATTTATTTTTAGAAGATAAAAATATCATCTACAATAAACATGATTTCTTAGTTCATAAGATTACATCATGTTCAAACAAGAATCACATATCAACGTTTGGAACTTCAATTACAGAAGTCATCAAGGATACCAACCACGTTAGAGGAACTACATACTTTCCCCATAAAAATCATAATCGTCCCAATGATTAACTTAGTCCATATTCTTAAACAAGAAAAATAACCATAATTATAGTTCTTTTATCCACATAGTTTTCAATCAGCAACTAGATTTGAAGAATTCAAGTTTTTCATAATTTATTACAATATTAAATAATGGTCCCAGTACTAATAAAATTTAGTACCTACCCAAAAATAGCAGAAATTGAAGTTAGCTTTCAACAAAGTCTTTAATTTTATAAAAAAATAGAACTAATTTTGTTCAAATAAATGAGGAAAAGTATTTTTCATGTCCTCAAGGTTTTCCCATGTTGTACTTTCTTCATTAAACTGGTCCCACTTGAACCTTGCATTGACTAATTTCACAATTTTGCAAGTGTAACTGGCAAGTTTCAACACTCTTATGGGTTCAACCACAATTATTCCTAGGTCTTGGACCTACAAGGAATCCTAATTTAATACATGTGATAAATCTAAAATGTATTTCTTAAGAAAATAAATATGGAAAACATCATGCATTCATGACAAAGTGGGAGGTAATGCTAAGTGATAAGCTACAGGGATAATCACTTCAACAATCTTGAAAGGTCCCATAAAACAAGGTGATAATTTGGTTGCCTTGCCAAAGGTTATAGAGCTCTTTTTAGGATTAACACGTAAAAAGAATTTTTCACCAAGTTTAAATTTCTTATCGATCCTTTTCAGATCTGCATAACTTTTCTACCTATCCGCAACTTCTTTTAATCATTCATGAATCATTTTCACTTTCTATTCCATTTCAGTAAGAATTTTAGGTCCAATTACCTCTCTATCTTCAATGTTATCCTAACTAATTGGAGTTCTACATTTCCTTCCATACAATGCTTGAAAGGTGTCATTTTTAAAGAGGAATGATATGTATTATTGTAAGAAAATTCAACTAAAGGAAGATATTCTTCCCATTTGTATTGTTGATCCATGCAGTACATTCGTAACATATCTTCCAAAACCTGATTTACTCTCTCAGTTTGACCATCTGTTTCCGGATGGTATGCGGAACTAAAATTCAGTTTTGTTCCTAAGGCTACATTTAGCGTTTTCTAGAAACGAGATGTCATTCTAGGGTCCCTATTAGATATAATCAATTCAGGTACTACATGTAATATGAAAATTTCATGCACAAATATTTTTGCTAAAATAGGTGAATTATATTTAAGATTACCAACAATAAAACGTTCTACTTTTGTCAATTTATCAACCACAACTAAAATAACATGATGTTTATTTCTTGACATAGGAAACCCCTGAACAAAATCCATGCTAATTACTTGTCACTTATATTTCAGTATGCTATGAGGATATAATAAACTAACTTGGTGCATATGCTCAGCCTCAACATGCTAACATTCAAAGCAATTTGAAACAAAATCAGTTATGTATCTCTTCATCCCTTTTAGAAAATATTTTTATTTTACATCAGCTAGCATTTTGTAACACCAGGATCTCCTGAGTAAGGTGAATTATGAAATTCCCTCATTAAATTTTTCATTAACTCATTTCCTGAAGGTACGTACACCCACTTTTCATTTCTTATAATTCCTTCATTATCGAAGTTAATAACTTTGTATCTTGCAACATTAGAATCTACGAGAAAGTGTAATTTTTACTGCTAAAAGTGAAAATCAGATTCCATGATACTTTTTACCTCATCCTTAAGCTGAGTTCTCCAATTTATAAGTGCATAAATATATTTCTTACGAATTAGTGCATTTTTCACTCTATTTTATTTACCTTTAATTTAACTTATGTCAAAATCATATTGTGAAAAGAATTCTAACCATATTCATTCTTGCATTGATTTGGTTGAGTGAAAATATACTTCAGACCCAAGGTGTTCGAGTCTTTAATCCAAAAGGTATTCCTAATATATAATGTCTCCATACTTGAAGTGCATTAACTATAACAAAAGCTCTAGCTCATGGGGATCATAATTCAACTCATGTAACTTGAGTTTTACGCTCTCATATGTAATAACACAATCATTTTGCAACGAGAATACCTCTTAGTCCTTCACCTAAGGAAGCATCTGTAACTACTGTAAAGTTTCCATTTAGATATGGTACAGCCAAAATAGGTGTAGAAGTTATCTAATATTTTAGATTTTTAAATTTTTATTGGCATTAATCACTCCGAGAAAAACTTATTATCTTTCTTTTGTATTGAAGTAATTAGGGCAACAAATTTTGAAAATTCCTTAACAAACTTTCTATAGTAACTAGCAAGCCCCATGAAGCTTCGACTTCATGTACATTATTAGGGCACACGCCATTTAGTTATGGAAACAATATTTGATGGATCAACTACTATTCCATATTTTCTTATGACATGTCCTAAATAGTGCACTTTTGTTTCATAAAAAGAACATTTGGACAACTTACCATACAATCTTCTCTTTCTCAAAATTTCAAGTATTGTTTTCAAATGCTCATGATGCTCATTGATGCTTTTAGAATAGATAATAATATCATCCAAGAATACAATTACAAACTTGTCTAGGTATTCTTGAAATATATTATTCATTAAATTCATAAAATCTGTAGGTGCATTTGTCAAACCAAAAGGTAAAACCGTGAATTTATAATGTCCATACCTCATTCTAAAGGTTGTTTTATGAATATATTCATCTTTGATTCTTAACTGGTGATACCTAGAACGAAGATCTATCTTAGAATATATTGATGCACCATGCATCTAATCAAACAAATCATCAATTCTAGGAAGTGGATATTTGTTTTTATTGTTTCTTTGTTTAACATCATGTAATCAATACAAAGTCTAAGTGTTCCATATTTATTTTTCACAAATATTATTGGTGCTCCCCAAGGTGAGACACTCGGTCTTATCAAACCTTTAGAAAAAATATCTTGTAACTGTTCCTTAAGTTCTACCAATTCAATGGTATTCATTTGATAAGTTCTTGAAATAGGCTCAACTCCTGGTTTGATTTCTATTGTGAAGTCAAATTCTCGTTTGGGTAGAAGACTGAGTAGTTATTATGGAAACGCATTGTTGAAACCTCTTAACAACAAAACAATTCCAATAAATCATTATCCTTTTTGTTGTTTTTAGAATTGTTTACTGCATACGTCTGAGTGTAACCTTTATTTTTGGCCTTCTTAAGTTGCATAGCTGAAAATTTTCTAACTCAAATTTCTTGTTTTACTCCTTGAATGTCTACTATTTTCTATAGATCATCAAGGCAACTAATGTGTTTTTCAAAACAATAAAAAATTGCTTAATGATTAGCAAGCTAGTTAACACCTATTATGACATCATATGACCCTAAAGAGGAAACATAAAAATCTACTTTAGTAGAAAAATTTGGTAACTCTAAGACTACTCCAAAAATACATTTACTAATAGTATGGACAACATTATTTCCATAATGTATAGTCCAAGATTTTTCCATTATTTTATCTTTTCTTTTTAGTTTTTCAGCTAATTTATTTGAAATAAAACATTCTATAGCTCCAGTATAAAAAAGTATAGTAACAGGTGTACCAAATAATTTACATGGCACTTCCATGGGCGTAACTTGCTTTTCATCTTGTTTATCAACTCTTTGGAACATGTATCTTGTGCTACTAATTATTGTCATATTCCTTTAGAGGAAACTAATTTACATAGTGATCCTCACCACAGTTGAAGCATACTCCTACAAGTCCTCTTTTTGGTTAAAATTTATTTCTAGCCCTGAAATTATTGCTTTGTCCTCCATAGGACTTCTGCCCATTATTGTTATTCTTCAGAAAATTGTTTCAAATGTTCACAACAAGTTTATTTGCTGCTATTTTATTATTATTATCAGTCATAAACTTATTTTTGGCTCCAAAATTTTCCATGCCACCTTTTTGGGTGCAAGTGACGAAGAAGAATTAGGAATTTTCTTACGATTCTCTTCCTTATGAGAAGAAATTGCCTTTAATTTATGTTCTTTCCGAATGGATTTTTCTACAACCCCTTCCATGGTGGTTGGGTTATGAACATATACTTCACCCCCTATGATAGGATTCAATCCCATAATAAACTTGTATATCCTGAAATTTTCGTCACTTTGATACTGAGTAACGTACTTAAAAAGTTTAGTAAACCTCTCCCGATTACTCGATTCTGGTTAATTTTACTTGAATTAAATTCTGAAATTGTGTCATTTTCTGATCATAATAGAGTTGTGGTAGCCAATGTTTCCTAAAGTATCTCTTAAACTAATCCCAAGTGATGTTTGATTCATCAATGTTCAATTCAACTTTATAGTTGTCCCACCAGGAGGATGCCTCATGGGAAAGTTGATAAGCTCCCCATACTACTTTTGTTTCTTCGAGAAGTTTCTTATTGAAAATTACTTCTCCATTTCGCTAAGCCAATTCCCAACCCTGTATCCCAGTGTAATGCCATAAAACTTTGGTGGACTTATCCTCTTTATGTCATTAATAAGTTTAGTTGTTAACCTTGACTTTTTATTTTCAGGTGGATTAGGTACATTTTCATTTGCATTTGCAACATTATTATTGAAATTCACAATATTTTTATTTGTTACATTATTATTATCAACACCCAAATTTATAGCATTGGTGTTGTCCCCCAGCGGTAGATGATTATTATTATAAGCATCATCTTCCTCCTCTTCACTACCCATTACTTGTTGTTCAAGTACAATGAGATGATCTCTTGTGTCCAACAGGGAAGCAAGAATCTCATCAAGTTTTTTTTATGGTAGCTACCTCTCCACCTAGAGGAAGATTATTTGCATCACCTCCCCTTGTTCTAACCATTTTTTGTTAATAAGAAATTATGTTTTTATCAAATATGAAATCAATAGGTCCAAGATCTTCAACCTTCATCTTTGATACCAAGATGTAACATCCACTTTTGAATAGTTTCAAAACAAGGAAATTTTATTAACATAATGTTATCTATTCTAAATTAATATAATTCAGAAAACACATTCCATTTCTAATCCATCTCATAATAGAAAACCATATGCAACTATAATGACTTGGTGAGACACCGATCTCTCATTCCATGAATCTGTATTAAACCGATCTCTCATGTTAACTTATTAAAGTGTATAAAATGTATACTTGGTTCCTTTACCCTTTTTAGGGGCACCAAGTGTCATCTAAGAAGCCTATCTAAATATCTATTACTCTGATATTCATCTAAAATCCTGCATCTTAGACTAGGTGACATAAGACAACACAACCAACAGCTTGTGATACTTTTTCCAAAGTTTTTAAACATGTCTACCATGTTTGAATTTAAAGATGGCATACTTTTCAAAAGGAATATGTCCTTCACCACACTTGTACTATTATCTAGAATGGTCTTTCTTGACTTATATCAACCCAACTTGAGTAAAATTTTCACACTAAACAAGGGCAGATTACATGCACTAGTGTGGAATACTCCTCATGGTGACTAAGGATACATAGACATAATCAATCGACTTACATTGGTAAATTTTGATAACATGCATTGAATTCTCAAGCCCCAGGCAAATTGATTGATTCAGGGCAAAAATCATGTTTCTAGGGTCCCCTCAGATTTTTCTAACTCCCCTGGCCAAAGAAGGAAAGAGCAAGCTCTGAGAAAATGTGAAAAAGTTGCGAGAAAATAAGCCTAGGCAGAAAAAAATTGTGAAAATTGGCTAAGTCCTAGTCCTCGCGACAGTCGGGACATTTGGGACGTCGGGGCGCGAATCGGCCGAAAGGCCACCAGGCAGTCCACAGGGCGAAGGAACATCTAAGCCATCGGGATGCGTGGGACACGGAAAGCTGGTTTAGCCGAAGGAGAAGAAAATCGACTAATTGCTCTGGGACATTTGGGACAAGAAGACAAGAGGATGTGTGACCGCCCGGATCGCCAAAAAGGAGAACTTTCACACTAAGCAATTTGGGACATTTGGACCGTGAGGGGCTTGAATCGGTGAATCGGGTGAATCGGAAGAATTTGTCCCAAATAGTCGGGACAAGTGGGACAAAGGGATGCGTGGAAGACGTGGATAGCCGAAAAATCGAGAGCCAATCAGATCACGACACGTGTCACCAGCAGAAAAGGGACAGGGAAGCCCATTTCGGGCGGATCGGAAGTTTTGTCCCAGTACACAACACTGGGACATCGGGACAAATGGACGTGGTGGACTCAAAAATCTGGCAGGCCCGAGAACCAATCAAATCATGACACGTGTCACAAGGGAAAAGGTCCAAAAGTCAAAGGGTGAGTTTTGAAGGATTAGCCCGAGCCAATCAGAAGAGGACACGTGTCCTATGGAGCAAGGAATGCGGAGCTCGGGAAGGAGTTAGAGAATTTGGTAAAAATTTCACCCAAAATCTAAAAGCAAAGGTGCCCGTGCCCCTGACAACCAATCAATGCATGCCATGTGTCATCCAGGTGGCAGAGCGTGGGAAGAAATTTAAAAATCCGTTTCACTGTTTTGTGCCCTAAATCTTTAGATCTCCATATCTTTTGATCCAGAGCTCGGATTTGCACGTTCTTTATATCAACGGAAAGCTTATGAAATTATCTACATGATTCTAGGGTTAATCTTGAATTTTGGTGTATTCTAGAGAGAGAAAATTGAGAAATGGCTCTGACACATGTTCATGGCCAGAAGTGACATTTCAGCGACCAGATTTAATGCAGAATGGGTCGCATTCTCCTGTAATTCGGTCAAAATGATAGGGTATGGGTTTGTAAGGTCCCCCATCCTGTTTTAATGCATTTACAGTCGAGGAGGGATGGGCTCTCATGTTTTTGTACGTTTCTGTCTCTTGGCTCGACCCATGCAATGTAAAAAGCCAGATTTGGCTCATTTCTAAAAGGGGGAACATTTTTTGGGCATAGCAGACTTCTTCTTTCACCTCCAGCAAGTGATTGATGCAAGGATCAGACCTCTCCAAAAGATTGTAACATTTTTTACCTCTATAAGGTTGTAATGCAGTGATTTGGGTACTGGAAATGATAATGCAAGCTTTGTGAATGGTTTTGAGTCCTTTGTTTGTATTATTTGCTTCATTTCGAGATCCTAAGTTATATCTTATCGGCACTGTGTATGTTTCATGTTGCAAATCTCTCTGGTTTGTGTCTATTTGCTTGACATAGAAATGTTTCACCACTCCTTTTGGTGCATCACCATCTTAGATTAGTTTCAATTTTTGCATTTCTATCCCTGTCTCCTTACTTGCAATTTAGAGTAGGATTAGGATCGAACCTCTGTAGTTTTTGCAAAATATAGATCTAAATCGAGAGGAGTTTGAGGAACCAGCCTCTAATATGGAGATTCCTCTCTCTTAGTTTCACAAGTCCCACACTTGGAGAGAGGTTTCCATGTTGTGCATCACACTTTGGATGCTAGAGTGATCAACTAGAAGCGATCTGCATCCGGGGGTCTTTGTGAGTTTACAACAATAGTTTTGGCATGCCCGGTGGGACTTAGAGGTCTCATTTTTATTAGCAGGGTTGATGTGCATCTGCTGCATTTTTCTTGCTTAAAAAGAGCTATTATTTGCATATCTGGCGACTCCAAGGGGAAGAACCAGCTGGTTCCAAGTGCAGGCCTGAAAACTCATGAGAAGAATCACCACAAGGTCAAGAGTTGGAGAAGAAGAAGTGTTGTTTGAATACCTGTAATTATCTCCAAGAAGAAGGCAAAGAGGAAGAAGGATTCAAAGGTCTCCATCTCCACCAAATAGAACTCTCTCAACTCCTCCACCTGGTAGGCCTTTCATTTAGTCAACAAGGGTTTTAAGACCAATTAGAATGGCTCAGAACAATCCCTACGTCAACTTCACAGGCAGCAGCCCACTTGCTCTCAATGCACAACATCCAGTTCCTATTGCAGCCTTGAAGAACATTCCCTACTTCATTGGAGAAAATCAGACTACTCCAGGTGATCATGTTAAAGATATTGCTAACCTTTGTGTAATTCATGAAATCAATGAAATGCAAGTGGTACATCAAGTTCTTGGCATCTTCCTTCAAGGGTAAAGCATTACTGATGGTTTAGGAGCCTTGGAGTGGTTCTATCACAAAGCTGGAATCATTTGTGTATTGCACTTCATGAGCAATTTGGAGAGAAGGAGACAACTTGTCTCTTTTGGAGCAGTGACAACTATCAAGAGAGCTCCCAATGAGCAGCTGACCGATTTCAACTTCAGATTTCAAAAGACTTGGGAGAGGATTCCAGTGGCAGTCAGGCCAACAGTGAAGGTGCTTTTCTCTACTATCTCAAAGCTTTAAATTCTGATATTTCTATGTTGATTCAGTCCATGGGAGGCATAACTATCCCTATGGCTTATAGCATTGCCATTAGGGCTGAAAATTGTTTAATCCAAGCTGGCAAACTTGCCCCTAGACCTCCCATGCCATTGTTTCCAAGTTTAGAGAATCCAAACACTATTCAAGCACCTAATTTGGCTCCTTCTCCCACCCTAGAAATCGAGTTCAAATGAAGCTTCCACTTCATCTCAAGTACCCCAAATGAGCTCAAGAGGTCATGAAGCAATTGCAAAACCTAGGCAATGAGCTAGTTACTCTCAAGAGGCAACAAGCCCAAGGTTTCAGACCTTCTTATCAACCCCAAGCTTAGCCTAATAGGCAGCCATACCAACCACAAAGACCACCTAATCTATTTTGCAAATATGAATCAAACAAGGCCTCCACGCCGATAGACCATTCCAGCCCTATAATCCAAATGCCATATCGCCTCTAAGGCATTAGTGCCAACACGAGAACAACATTGCTCGGGAATATGATTGGTGCTTTCCATGCAGCGAGCCTCATAACCAATCCATGTGTTTCAATGGTGCTCTCAATCAAGCACTAATGGTGACAACTTTGGTGTGGAGGGCGAGGGATCGTCAAAGAAGCAATCAACAACAAGAAACATTCCAACAGCAATCAGCCCCAAATGACACCACATTGGTGGTAGCGACAAGCAAGAAGATTTACGTGGCATGAATCAAGAAGTTTCTCAAAGTGTTGCAGCCAACACAAGGTCAAAGAGGAGAAATTTGGGTGAAGAACAGCCATTAGCCCCAACCAATCCACAACCTTCCACGGCTCCACAAATGATTGGAAAGCAAAGTCCAGTTTCAAATGCACAAGGGCAGCCAAGAACAGCCCCTAGGCCAACTCAAATGCAGTGTTTTTTGCCCACGTGCAAGGAGTAAATGTGTAAACCAAGGGACAGTAGAGAGATCCTTCATCACCATTCAGTATCATTGAACAGATGAAGAAGACTAACGTCAATATATCAATGTGGGAATCCCTATCCATCCCAGGACAAAGAGATCTGCTGCAAGCTGCCATGAAGGATTGGACAATTTCAAATCAGCGAGGTTCAGATGCAAGACAAAGTGCTTACAAATGCTGCTAGCCTGAAGGAAGTCATGGAGGACAACAAGGTAAAATGTTGAAGCCCCCTCCTTTCTATGTTTCATTAATCATTGGAAATCAGCTAGTACATAATTGCATGATAGACTCCGGGGCAAGTAGCTCAGTAATGCCTAAACAAATAGCTGATCAGCTAGGGCTCCAGTATGAAATAACATCTAAAGGGGTAGTGCAGCTAGATGGGACAACAATAGCAACAGTTGGAGTGATTAGAAATTTGAGTCTTACCTTGCACGCATGTCCAAATGTTGTTGTTTTACAAGATGTATCAATCATAGACCTTCCACCACTCTTTGCCCTTTGCTTGTCAAGGGACTTCATAGCCAAGATTGGGGGGTATTTGTCTGCTGATTGGTCACACATGCTATTCAGAACAAGATATGGAACTAAGGCCACAATCAGATCGAACCTATTGCAAACTTCCATATTGAGCCTTACACTCCAAGTCAGATTAATGCCAATTGCTCAGCATTTGATCAAGAAGATCACCCTAGCACTGATGAGGCTGACACCAAGATTGGAAGTATCCCGGATCTAACTCTTGATGAATGGGCAAACAAGATACATGCTTTTGATCCCTATCAAGAAGTAGAAGAATCTGTGCTAGGAGTTTATTGTTTACATGAAGAGAATCAACCTCTCCCCAGCATCACCAAGCCGGATCATAAAGACAAGAATGAAGTATGGCAATTGTTCTTTGATGGGTCAAGGAGTAGACAAGGTGCAGGAGGAGGAGCTATGCTCATTTCACCACAAGGTATAAAGTATTACTCAGCCTTCCGTTTCAGTTTTCTTGCTCAAACAACACAACTGAGTATGAAGCCTTAATTCATGGACTGCACTGGGCAATGAAGAAAGGCATCAGGAATTTACAAGTATTTGGTGATAGTGAGCTGATTGTAAACCAAGTCAAAGGAAAAAATGCTGCCAAAAATGATCTGTTGAAGAACTACAAAAATCGGGTATGGGATCTTATTGAAGATCTTGAAGCTTTTAGCATCAATTCCATCCCAAGAAAAAAGAATGAAGCAGTTGATAGACTTGCAGCAATTGGGGCTGCATTTGATGTTGTAGAAAGTATCAAAAGTGAGAAATCTCAGCCTCATATCAAATTGGTTGTGAGACCAGCTATTCCAGATAACAATACAAGTTGGCAAGTCTTCGAGAATGATCAGCAAATTGTTAATTTCCAAGAAGAAGTTGAGTTCTCGCCGGGAATCAAGACAAGCTGCATCGGCATTATGGTGACCAAGTGGTGCGGTGAGAACTAACAAATTACCAAAGGCCTCATAACCTTGGAGTCGATCTTGACCCGAATGATCGGTTCGGAAGAGAAAGCGAACATTCAAGTAAAGGGTGAAGATTGAGCCTATTTTAGTGGAAGAAGGCAAAACATTGCAGATTGGCAAAGTAAGTACCTCACAAGAGAAATCTGATTTTGTTCAGCTTTGTCAAGAGTTCCCGGATGTCTTTGCTTGGACTTACAAAGATCTAAGAGGTTTGACCCAAAGTTGGCACAACATACTATTGAGTTGGATCGGAATCCAAGCATGGGAAAAAGCAAAGGCGGTGAATCCCCATATTGAACCTCTCATGAGAAAAGAGTTAAGCAAGCTTATTGAGGCGGTATCATCTTCCCCATCAAACACTCAAGTTGGGTTGCAAACTTAGTGCTAGTGAGAAAAAGAAGAATGGAGAGATCGGGTTGTGTGTGACTTCGAGAGATTTGAATAGAGCCTCCTCGAGGATCATTATCCACTCCCTTCCATGGAGCAAATATTATAGGTTGTAGCTGGTTTAGAAAGGTTTTCACTACTTGATGGCTACTCAGGCTACAATCAAATTATGGTGAGGGAGGAAGATCGATTCAAGACAGCCTTCACATGACCAAATGGGGAACATATGCCTACAAGAAGATGCCATTTGGCCTATCAAATGTTGGAGCCACTTTCTAAAGGGCAATGGATATGGCATTCAAGGGGTTGATCAATAAAATAGTTTTGATATATCTTGATGACATCACTTTGTATTCTCCAAAAATGTAGTGGATCACCTTTTCATCGAGGCGGGTATTTGAGAGGTGTAGAAGATTTGGGGTATCATTGAATCCCAAAAATGCATATTCTGGCTCATGAGGGGAAACTTCTAGGCCATATTGTCTCAAAAAAGATTTGTGATTGATCGAGAGAGGGTTGAAGCCATAAGAGCACTACCATTGCCAAGTCACAAGAAGGCTCTTCAAAGCTTCTTGGGAAGGATCAATTTTGTCCACCAGGTTTGTCCCAGATTTTGCAGCCCTTGTCAAGCCCATCACCAAAATGTTAAAGAAGAGCATGGCTTTTAAGTGGAGCAGAAGGCAAGGAGAGTTTTGAAGAAATCAAAGAAGCTATCTCTCAAGCACCAACTCTCATCAACCCGGACTTCTCAAGGATTTCATCTCTATGCATTTGGAGGTGATGACATTATTTCTGCCATTCTAGTACAGCAGAACAAAGATAATGATGAGCAGCCGGTTGCCTTCTTCAGCCCGAGCCTAGATGACTATGAGGTGAGGTACTCTTTTATTGAGAAGCATGTGCTTGCGGTAATCGAAGCTTGAAGAAATTCAAGCATTTAATCTCAAACAACAAGGTCGATTCTTTGGTCTCACATCTTTGGAGTTAAGGACTTCCTCCTCAACAAGGATTTGAATGAGAAAAGGGCAGGTTGGATCACCCGTGTCATGGAATATGACATTGAGATCAAGTCACCAAAGCTAGTAAGAGGAAAGGATTGTGTGAGCAGCTGGTTTTGGGAAGCAAAAAGAAGTATGCAACGAAGAAGAGGCTGTTTTGTGAGTCCGGGACAGCCATGAGCCAAGTGGCGATCAAGAAGAAGACAATGCTTCCCCCACTCCTTGCTGGACCCAAGGTATTATACACTTCTAGCATGAGGCCTATGCCCTCGAGAGATGAACAAGACCCAAAGGAGACACTTCAGGTTGCGAGGCTATTCCGTATGCCATTGTTGATGGAGTTTTGTTCAAGAAAGATGTGAATGGAGTCTTCTTTGAGATGCATTAGCACAAATCAGATTCAAAGGGTATTAGAAGAGTTTCATGATGGACCAGGTGGTGGCCATTTTGCACCAAGAGTGACAGCTCTAAAAATCATGAAGGCTGGTTATTATTGGCCTAAAATCTTGATTGATTGCTATGCATGGATCAAGAGGTGTAAGAATTGTGCATTCTTCACGGGAAAAGAGAGACTTGCTGCCCTCCCATTGCATCAATCTCGGTTGACCAGCCATTCATGCAATGGGGTTTGGACTTCATTGGAGTCATTAATCCCATTTCAAGCCAAGGGCACAAATGGATTTTGATAGCCACAGACTACTTCACCAAATGGACAGAAGCAGTAGCACTCAAAGAGGTAAATGAGTCTAGCATCTTAGACTTTTATGAGGGAATAACAACCAGATTCGGTGTACCTGCTACAATAATCTCTGATAATGCATTGGCATTCATTGGATCTAGGGTGACTGAGTGGGCTGTCAAGAACGGTATTTACCTAAGCACTTCATCGAACTATTACCCTCAGGGTAATGGCCAGGCCGAGTCTACAAACAAGAACTTGTTGAGGATCATTAGGAGGACTCTTGATGAGAATCAGAGGTCTTGGCATACCAAGCTGAAATCAGCCTTATGGGCTGATAGGATAACTCCCAAAAGATCTATAGGTAACTCTCCATTCAGGCTTGTACATGGAAGAGAGGCAATCTTGCCCATGTCACTTGAGTTGCCAACACGTTGGAACTCATGAAGCAGCTGGAGTTGCTAGAGTTTGAGCCCATGGAGGTGAGGTATGTAGAGTTGATGGAGCTGCAAGAGATCAGAAATCAGGCATCCCAAGCAATGGAAAAGGATCAAGCTTTGATCAAGAAGACCTTTGATAGGAAGGCCAAAGATAGATCTTTTCAAGTTGGAGATCTAGTGTTGAAATGGGATGTGGATAGAGAAAAACCAGGAAGGCATTCAAAATTTGATGCCATTTGGAGTGGCCCATACATGGTCACAAAGTGCAAGAACAACAATGCTTTCCAATTGGCCTCATTGGATGGTGAAGAACTGTAGATTCCAGTCAATGGAATCTATCTCAAGCGTTGCTTCTAGAGGGAAGTTCACTACCTCTGTAAATATTAGATTATATTTTCTTTCCTCTAAGTGCTTGTGCACATTGTTTTGCTATAGGTTAGTTTTGTTTTCCCTAAGTGCTTTGGCACTTGCTTGCCATCCATGGAGATGTTTAGCGAGTCCTTGCTTTCATCGGGTGATATTCCATCTTCCTCCTTGCACATTTAAGTCGGTTGGGATTCTAAAATGAATGTTTGATAACTCCATGCCCAATGAATGCTTAGGCAAGCTTGGTCTTTTCACCTAATAGGTAGGTACCCCGTTGAGTCGCCAATTGTTATCCAAAATTCACCCCAGAGTAAATTTGATAACATGCATCAGAATTCTCAAGTCCCAGGAAAATGGATTGATTCGGGGAAAAAATCATGTTTCTAGGGTCCCCTCAGATTTTTTCTAACTCCCCTGGCCGAAGAAGGAAAGAGCAAGCTCTGAGAAAATGTGAAAAAGTTGCAGAAAATAAGCTTGGGCCAAAAAAAATTGTGAAAATTGGCTAAGTCCTAGTCCTCAAGCAGTTGGGACATTTGGGACGTCGGGCGTGAATCGGCCTAAAGGCCGCGCGAGGCGTCTGCGAGGTGAAGGAACATCCGGGCCGTCGGGACGCGTGGGACGTGGAAAGCTAGTTCGGCCGAAGGAGAAGAAAATCGACTAACTGCTCTGGGACATTTGGGATAGGAAGACAGAGGACGTGAACCACCGGATCGGCGAAAAGGAGAACTTTCGCACTAAGCGATTCGGGACATTTGGACCATTGAGGGCTTGAAACCAGCGAATCGGGTGAATCGAAAAGGAAGAATTTGTCCCAAATAGTCAGGACAAGTGGGACAAAGGGACGCGTGGAAGACGTGATAGCTGAAAAAGCGAGAACCAATCGATCAGATCACGACACGTGTCACCGAGAAAAGGGACGGGGAAGCCCATTTGGGCGGATCGGAAGTTTTGTCCCAGGAGATAGCCTTTGGGACATCCGGAACAAATGGACGTGGTAGACGAAAAATCTAGCATGCCCGAGAACCAATCAAATCACGACACGTGTCACAAGGGAAAAGGTCAAAAGTCAAAGGGTGAGTTTTGAAGGATCATCCCGAGCCAATCAGAAGAGGACACGTGTCCTATGGAGCAAGGAATGCGGAGCTCGGGAAGGAGTTAGAGAATTTGGAAAAAAGTTCACCCAAAAGCTAAAAGCAAAGGTCTGCCCCGCGCCCCTGTCGACCAATCAATGCATGCCACGTGTCATCCAGGTGGCAGAGCGCGGGAAGAAATTTAAAAATCTGTTTCACTGTTTTGTGCCCTAAATCTTCAGATCTCCATATCTTTTGATCCAGAGCTCGGATTTGCACGTTCTTTATATCAACGGAAAGCTTATGAAATTATCTACGTGATTCTAGGGTTAATCTTGAATTTTGGTGCATTTTGGAGAGATAAAATTGAGAAATGGCTCTGACGCGTGTTCATGGCCAGAAGTGACATTTCAGCGACCAGATTTAATGCAGAATGGGTCGCATTCTCCTGTAATTCGGTCAAAATGATAGGGTATGGGTTTGTAAGGTCCCCATGCTGTTTTAATGCATCTGCAGTTGAGGAGGGATGGGCTCTCATGTTTTTGTACGTTTTTGTCTCCTGGGCTCGACCCATGCAATGTAAAAGCCAGATTTGGCTCATTTCTAAAAGGGGGAACATTTTTGGCATAGGACTTCTTCTTTCACCTCCAGCAAGTGATTGATGTAAGGATCAGACCTCTCAAAAGATTGTAATGAGTTTTTACCTCTACGAGGTTGTAATGCGATGATTTGGGTACTTGGAAATGATAATGCAAGCTTTGTGAATGGTTTTAGTCCTTTGTTTGTATTATTTGCTTCATTTCAGATCCTAAGTTATATCTTATCGGCTGTGTATGTTTCATGTTGCAAATCTCTGGTTTGTGTCTATTTGCTTGATGAAATGTTTCACCACTCCTTTTGGTGCATCACCATCTTGATTAGTTTCAATTTTGCATTTCTATCCCCTGCCCCTTGCGATTTAGAGTAGGATTAGGATATGAACCTCTGTAGTTTTGCAAAATATAGATCTAAATCAGAGGAGTTTGAGGAGGAGATTCCTCTCTCGGTTTCACAAGTCCCCACACTTGGTACTTATTCTTAATTCATACTTATGTGTATCTTAATCTTAACTGTTTATTTTCATATATCGAAGTCTGAATTCAATATTAGGAAGGTAAGATCATTAAGCCTTATTATTACAATTTTAGCTCTGTAGCAAGATTGTTTGAAACTTGTACTTTAGAATTCATAATACTATAAGTCTAAATATTTCCATTAACCTTTTTAAACATCCATGTTTCAAATTATAGATATAAAAAAGAAACACACAACCAATCATCCTCATGATTTAACCATAAACACTTAACAAGATATCATACATAACTCTTTGTTTAATTACAAGGAAGTATCCTTTTCTTTCCTTATCAAGGGATAATTTCCTATTAGTGAAAACAGGAAACAGATGCTTTAGTTTAACAATAAGAAGCCACACACATTTATATAACTATCCAAATTCCCTTTACTATTTAAGGATCTACCAATGATTATCAACTTAGTTGTGCTCTTTCACATGAAATGAAATCAATTATAAGTATAGATCCTTAATCCTAGAAGCTTTATATATCATAGAATCTATTAAGTTGCGTAATCCCATATTACATATATATCTATATTGCCCCATCACGCATGATATTACCTAGTAATATTACACAAACTTATGTCATGAAGGTCTCATAAGTAAATCAGCAATCAACATATTTACCAAATCAATTCATTTATCAAAAAAATTTCTCCACTCTCTAAACTTAGGAAGTATTTCAAAGGATTACACAAATGTCATTGCATCAATATAAAAATACTTTGAGTACATCCTCAAGATTTATTTTTCCCAACAAAAGTACATTTCAAGTAAATTTTGATACATAAAGATCACAATGAAGAGATAATCTCTTTATTAAAACAAATGTAACAAATGTAACTTTTTTTAAGTCTTTCTCCTTTCATATTTTACGAAATCCATCTGCAAAATTGTTAGCATGAGTAATTTCATATGATCTGGGCATGATAAATGATATAACGTTAAAAAAATATGCTTTTATCTAATTATTTCACAAAATCAACTTTGTTGTTGAATAAATGTTTCAAACTCAAAAATAAGATTAACGAAAGACTTTACGTAAAGATTACATAACAAAGAAAGAGAGCAATCATAGAATCTACAAGAAATATTGTTCAAGGAATAACTAGTTAAATGAACTTAATTAATTCTATCTCAAGCATGATTATGAAACTCATTATAACATGTTAATCATATAAACAACAATAATTAAGAAAGAAGTAATTCACATTCTTATCCTAATCTTAAATTTCTCAATCTAGTTTCCAACCTAAGTTGGATACAACTCAACTTGTTATTATTATTCAAGAATAAGTGAATTGATATAATCATATTGCCTTTATAAAATTAGTATTATGTTTTAATATTCAAAATATTAATAACCAAAAATAATCTGTATGATCAAACAAGAAGATACAACTTGAATATCATCCATTCCAACAACCTTACCTAACCAAACATTACAGGTAAGAAAATTTTAACCACACAAGAGATTTGGTACAAGTCCAACAAAACATCTTAACTCACGGTAATATTTCCATGAGGACTAATTTTGGTATAACTTGTAAGTGAGAAGCATCTTATTAAGGGTCATGATGATCTACCCTCACTACTTTAGGTGATCTACCCTCACTACTTTAGGTTGTGCCAAATTTGTAGGGTGAGAAGACCCGTTCTCTAACCCGTATTGGTGAAGGATATCAAGAGATCCTTTTTGCACAATATTCATGAAAACTTGAGAAAATATGATCAATACAACACAATTATAACTCTCATGAGTTGTCACACTAGAGTGGAGATGTTTCTAGACGTTTGGGTTCAAGAAAGACAATAATTGAAAACTTTGATTGTTTCTACATATATTTTGAGTAAGTGGAATTTGTTAAATCTTTGTGGATACACAATACAAATAGGGGTAGTTCATGTAGGATTTATCATTTGAGAATTTTTGGTGGGAATTTAAGCAAGATAAAGTTGATTATACTAGATATTTGAGAACCTTTACAAATATTGGAACACTCACAGACAAAATGCTTCAAAATAGCCAAAATATTCCTTCAACCAGAAGGTGTGTATCAATGGAGGCCCAGAGATGCACAATTTCATACACTCTTCAAGAATTCAACACAAAGGCTCATGTTAAAGACTCAATTAAATGTTGAAATCCCTTATTCATCATGCCTAAGATACACTCATAGACTAACAAATAATCTTTGTCAACATAGTGAAAGTAAAGTGATTTTAAATTGTTTATTTCATTACAAGATGAAATATCTTCTCATAATGAAATTGCAAATGTCCACAATACTACCACAGGATAAGATCTTGTGTGATTAAAAGGGATTTTAACATAAGATTGCAATATGAACATGAAAAACTATTTGAAAACATTATGAAATAAAAGAAAACATAATTATGCTCATGATCAACACAAATTCATTCAAGGTTCATTAGATTCATCAGCAGGGGAAAGTTTCTTTAACAATCTCAGAGCTTGTCAATGGTTGTACACTTGCAACCATCTTGACATGATTAAATCTAAAAACATAGGAAAATAAATAGGTTTCTTAGACGGTCTCTCGGGAAAATGGTTTTTCTCAAAATTTCTTAGAAAAATTAACCCCCTTGTAAGAGTATTCTCATTGCATTTATACAATTTCACTGCTCACTCATCTCAATTCCCCCAAAAAACAAGAATATTCTGAAGAATACTTCATTTGTTACAATTTTGTTCTTGAAAGTGATATTTACAATTTACATCCAAAAAGTTTCTAGGTGTATAGAAGATGAGTCTTTTTAATTATTTCCACCAATTCCTTTTGGGGTGTTTGATTGTCTCTTTTGGAAAATTCCACAGAAACTTCCTACTTTACTCATTTCTTTTTTATTACATCCTGCTGGCTCGTTGGACCTTTCTCTATGCATATTTTCCTATGGACCTGGATTGCTTGCTAGATCATGCCCTACTAGACCTTACTCGCTATTATCTTGGCTATATAGGCATCATATTTCTAGAATAAATTGTTCACTTTATCTTCATTAGGCCAATGTGGTACTAGAAAATAAATGTTTGTCTTAATCGTTTGAATCCAAACATTGGGACATTTTCTACTTATACTCCAATGGCCTAGCCATCATCTCCCGACCTATTTTTAATCTTCTTCATAGTTTTAATAGTTTCATAAAAGAAGGAATACTTTTTTCAAACAAGGATCAAATTGACTAAGTGTAAAAAAAGGCAAGTGGAAACCTCCACGTGTCTTTTCAGCACAACTTCAAATTTGAAATCTAGAGGCAAGTCCCCAAACGATCGTGAGCCCTCCACGTGGTCAAAACCTAAGATAGTTACATCATCTCATTAAAAATTATGAGCCTAGGAAGAGCTAGCGGGAGCCTCCACATGTCTCTTTAGTGCTCTTTTGGTATGAAGCTTAAAAGAAAGACTCCCAAATGAGCATAGGCTCTCCATGTGTCTAGGTTCCAACAAAGTTATTCTAGCCGTTGAAAAGTCTGAACATGGGCAGAGCTAGTGGAAGCCTCAATGTGTCTCTTGCACTCTTTTAAAAGTAAAATGTAGGGATAGGTCCCTAAATAGCGTGGACCCTCCACGTGGTCAAAACCCAAGAGAGTTAAAAAGAATTGGCCATTGAAAATTTTGGGAAGCCTCCATGTGTCTCTTTGGTGCAACTTCAAAGGTAAAGGCTAAAGCAGGTCCCCAAACAAGTTTAGGCTCTCCACGTGTCTAGGGTACAACAAAGCTTCATCGACCATTGAAAAGTCTAAGTCTAGGATGAGCCAGTGGAATCCTCCACGTGTCTCTTTGGCACTCTTCAAAGGCAAAGGCTAGAGGTGGGTCCCTAAATGAGCATAGGCTCTCCACATGTCTAGGGTCCAACAAAGTTTCACCAGCCATTGAAAAGTCGAACTTGGGAAGAGCAGCAGAAGCCTCCACGTGTCTTCAACACTCTTTCAAAAGTAAAATTTAGGGGTAGGTCCCCAAATGAGCATAGGACCTCCATGTCTCTCAAGCCCAAGAAATTTTCCTCGACCATTGAAAAGTATCAATATAAAGAGGAGCCAACGAAAAAATCCATGGGTCTCTTTGGCATAACTCCAAAGGCAAGATCCAGAGGTGAGACCTCAAAAACAAGCATAAGCTCTCCACGTGTCCTTTTGTGGGTCTTAGGCATTTACCTTATACTTTCATGCCCTTCACCATAATGCATCAAAAATATCAAATAGACCCACCACACCGCATCCAATTAGAAAATACCACATATCCATAGATGTTGGGATAGGATTTACAAAGGAGACGTGGAAGACACCCAACAACAAAATTTTTCCCATGGAGAGAAAATTGTAAATAATACCAAGACTCAATGTGATCCACGACCCTATGAAAGGACTGAATGACAATGACACCTTGGTGAAGGAAGGAATTATACATCCACACGGGGAAGACAAAAAGTGCATCAAACTAGGCGGGTTGAAAATTTTAAATGAAAAAGAGGTGAGATTAAATTGAGCAGCAACATTGGCTCCAACTCGGGGATGGGCACTCCTAGTGAGTGCCGTAAGAACAACATAATAGACCATGTGCAAAAAAAAAATCCATTGGGAAATGGAGTCAAGAAAAAGCTTGTAAAGTAGAAAAAAATTCCAATTTCCAACACCCTGGGAAAACTGATTGAGAAACCAACAAAAACTAGCCACCAAGGACTAGGACGAACCAAAATAGAAAAAAAAGAAATGAAAAAGAACAAAAAGACTGTACACTGTACAATGATGTGTACCTTGATTCTGAGAAATCAATCAAGGAAATGTTTCAAGTGCCTGCCATTAATAGGAAACTCAAGCAATTCCCCATCTAGATCTTTTAGGAAGAAGGTGTGCTCGCTGATCCTAATATCAATAGAATAAGGGCCCATCCATAATGTGTCAAAATTTCCATGTTTTCCCTTATCCTCATGTTTGCTATCCCATAGTAGCACCAAATATCCTACACTAAAAACTCTTGGGGTAACCTTTTTGTCAAATAATTTCTTCATTTTCTCCCTAAACTTCACATGTCTTTGATGGGATTCTCTTCTCTCTTCATCTAGTTCAACAATTTGATTGATCCGTGCATCATAGGGACTAACCTCCTGGTCCTCCAACTATCGGATGAATTGATATGAAGATAATTGCATATGTAGGGGAAGTAGAGCTTGAGTTCCATACACCAATTCAAATGGGCTCTTTCTAGTAGCTCTTTTAATAGTAATTTTGTCATCCCAAACAAAAACTTCAATTGCTCACCCCACTTTCTTTTATTTATCTCCAAAGTTATTTTGATTATTTTAATAAATTTTTGTTTCTCGATTCAGCTTGTCCATTACCTTGGGGATTATAATTGGATGCATATGATAAATTTATCCCATATTCTTAACACATGGCTACCAAAGGTTTAGCTTGAAAACTCATAGCATTGTCAACAATTATTTTGGCAGGTACTCCAAACCTGCAAATGATATGATTTAGAATGAAATCCATGACAATTTGGTGGGTTTCCTTCTTAGTGGGGATTTCCTCCACCCATTTGGTGAAGTAATCAGTGGCCACCAATATCCACTTGTGGCCTACACTTGAAGAATCTGAAATTTCCCCAACAAATTCCATTCCCCACTACTTAAAAGGGGCTTCAATTGACACTGGTGCAAAGGGAGGGATCCTGAAGCTTTCAATCTTCCTTAAAAATGTTGAAAACTCTCACACTTTCTTACCAATAAAGTTGTATCCTTAAAAAGTGTTGGCCACCAGTAACCAGCCCTTAAGATCTTATGGGTTATTACTCTTCCAGTGAAATGCCCCCCATAAAATCCTCCATGGAAATCAGAAATTAATTTTGGGGCTTCATCCTCAGTGATACACCTTAAGAGAACTCCCTCAGGGTTCTTCCAAGCCAACCCATAATCAGTGATGATATATTTTTGGGAAGCTAACCTAAGTGCTCTCTTTTGATTCTTGCTTAAGTACTCAGGGGATTGCAGATGTTTGAGATAAAAAATAATATCCTTGTACCATTCAGAATTTATCAATTTCTCAAGAATATTCACACTTTCTTCTTCGATCTCATTTATCTCAATAATTTGCAAATTTATCTCTGTCATTAGCTTTTCAGGCCCAAACCTCTGACCAATTTTGTAGTTTGGATGTCCATATCATATTCTTGCAACTTATTTTCCCATCGACATCTCTTACTTGAAATTTCCATTTCTGACAGGATATCCTTAACCATAGTATGAGGGACATAAGCTATGACTTTAGAACTTAAAATATATGGCCTAAAGATATTTGTGGCTCTGACTAAAGAAAAGGCTTGTTTCTCCATGATAGTATACTTCAACTCTGCCCCTTGTAATGCTTTACTAAAGAAATCAATTGGCCTTTCAACTCCTTCATCATCCTTTTGTAGTAAAGGACAAATGCAATGGTATTCTCAGAAGAAAAGGAAAACATTTGGAAAGCCTTTTTATAATCAAGAGTTGCTAAAATAGGGAATTTTTCAATGTTTCCTTGATCCTAGTAAAGGATTGAATAGTTGTTTCTTCCCATTTGATACTCTGATCCTTCTTCAACATATTAGTGATTGGGATAGTCAATTCAACAAAGTTGGAAATAAATCTCCTAATAAAATTTATCCCCTAAAAAGGATTGAATTCCCTTTTTGGTTCTTGGAATAGGAACTTTGCTAATGGCTTCCACTCTCTCAGGATCAATCATGACCCCCTATTTTGACACTATATGTCCAAGAAACTTTTCCTTTTGAACCCCAAAATGACATTTCTTAGGGTTCAGTGAGATACCATATTCCTTGCACCTTATCAACATCTTTTCTAAATGTTGCAGGTGATCACTTCTCTTCCTTGAAAAAACTGTCACATCGTCCTAATACACAACAATGAAGTCATTTATATATCCTGAGAATGCTACATCCATTGCTCTTTGAAACATGGCTCCAACATTCATCAAGCCAAAACAACATTCTTATGTACACATAGGTACCCCATGGAGTAGTGAAAGCAGTTTTGATTCTCTCTGATTGCTTCATAACCACTTGGTTATACCAGAAAAACCATCCAAAGTAGATAACAACTTTGAACTAGTAACCAATTGTAACATGTTATCCATATTTGGCAAGGGATAATTATCCTTAATTGATGCCTTATTTAAATTTCTAAAGTCACACACAATCTTATGTCTCCATTCTTGTTTTGAGACAGGTACCAGGTTTGCAACCCATGAAGAGTACCTTGTAGGTTGTATGATTCCTCCATCCCTTAACTTTTTCAACTCTTCTTACATTTTTAGGGAAAGGAGTGGATTAATTGGTCTTTTTTTTTGCCTAAATGGCTTGGCATTAGCTTAGGGGTATTTCATGTTGAAAAAGGTCTTCCTATATGCTTTCAGTTCTGAATATGACCAAGCCAAGTAGTCTTGGTACTTTTTTAACAATTGGACATATGCTTACTTTTCCTCTCTATCCAAGTTTCTACCTAACCATATTTTCGAGTTTTATCCTTTATGCCTAGGTTATGTTCTTCAACATCTCTCGAGGATGACATGTGTGATTTAAAATGTAGTTAGCATTATCAAAATTTGATTCAGTGCAACCAAACCTCTAGGAATAGTATTGGTTTTCAATTGAATAATGTCTTTACCAAATAAGGTCTCTTTTCCTTCATTTGAACAAACCATTGGTTCCCAAGTCCATACTTTGATTGGTAAATTCTCCTTTATTTTGCAAAAACCTTTGGACCTAGGCATCATCTTCAAAAACTTTCCAATGCTTGATATTATCATGGAGAGAGATGACCTAGTCAATATTTCAATATCATATTCACAATAGGGGGATATTGTACAATTTTCAAACCTTGATCCCAACACTACCAATTTGTATGTTACTATAGTATTGTACTTTCTATCATGGTGTGTTATATTGAAAGAGTCAAAATTTAGTTGAAGTCCCAAACTGCATGCTTATATTGCTTCATTCTTTGATTCTTTGTAGCATACAACTTTCTGACTTGTTTGACTATCAAATCTAAATCTCCTTTAACAATAATGTCTTTAACACCATACTTCCATGCAATCCTTAGACCCAAGAGTAGTGCTTCATACTCACAATATTATTTGTGCACTCAAAATTGAGTTTAAAAGAAAAGTTAAACTCCTCTTGGCTTGGAGATATCAAGACAACACCAACGCCATTACTAGATCTAGAACAAGCCCCATCAAACATCAGGGTCCAAGGAGAACCAACCTACTTAGGATACTCACACTCATCAATTTTATGCTCCTTACAATCAACATAGCCCACAAAGTTATCGACATCGACATCTATGTACAATACTTCATAAGAAGCATTGTTAGGGTCCTCAATGATATGCAACATTTTCTTCTCACCATACAACTTCACAAGGTTCCCCTCAATTGGTATGGTTGCATATGACATGTCCATTTGTATGCTTCCACCTACACTAGCTGCCCATTTTCTAGATAATAACATTCCCCACTTAGCAGGAAAGTCCACAATAACTACATTCATGGTTAAGCATTTTCCTGGATAAGATGTTAATTGCACTACCATTCCTTTGACATATCTAATTATTGGCACTTCTCTTGAATCCATAGTATTACACTTCCCAAAATCTATTGTTACTTTGATATTTAACTCATTCATCACCTCAAGAGGCATTACATTACATGAGGCTCCTGAATCAAACATACAGTTATGTACCACCTATCTTTAATAATCAAAGTGGTAAAAATGGATCTACATCCAACTGAGATTCAACCATAGAAGTTCCCAAATACACCTTAGGTGATTCACCCATTTCCTCCAATGCTTGTGGTATTTATGATTCTGTAATAATAGGAGGAACCTCTATATTATTAACACTTTTTTTTCGTGGGTAATTTTTCTTCCTTTAATCCCAAATATTTAAATGCCCTTTCCTATGCTTTGGGATCCTAAGTAATTTTAAAATGGGAATAGTAACCTTGATCTAACTCAATATATTGGGCTTGAGGAAATATTTGGGTTAGAGGAGGACGATTCATAATTTCATCGATAGTATAGGAGTTTTTAGAGTCTGGGCATAAGCAGGAGAACAAGTTTTATTTGGGGAAATTAGGCCTTTTCCAGATGTATCTTTCTTAGGGGTTTCCTTGGGATATTGGTAAGAACTGTAATTTTTGGCTTGGGTTTTGGCCCTCCCCCTTTGACAACCTTACTTCTAGTATTATATTCTTTCTCCTGAGTAACTATTGCATTCATCAATAGTTGAATGTCCTCTTCGGAAGGGATTCCTCCATCATAATTTTTAATCATCAAGGCCCTTAAGTATTCAAAATCATGATTAGGTAAATTAAATGCTTGCACCATATCAATTTAAAAATTATTAACAAGAGGAAGAGGAAATACTTGGTGAACAAAATCCAGAAATTTTCAACAATTTTAGCACTTATCAATTCAGTTGAGGTTTCCCCTTTCGTGAGTTTGCAAGGCACTCCATCATACACACATCATCATACATCTCATCATCATCTGCTTCCTCAACTTCTTGATCTACATCACATGGGGAGTGTGGTAAGAAACACCTATCACACCACTCGATAACATGGGCCTCTTCCATGGTAGCAATCCTAGCTAGTCAAAGGATCAGGAACCAATCTATTATCCCTAGGTTGAGGTTGTTTATTTCTTGATCCCATGGGCCCCTTCCCTTTATCATCTGGTCTGTGATCACCTCTGGGATGATTTCCAAATATCTCCTGACCATGTGGCTTGTGCTAACCTGGGAACTTTGTCCTATCCCTTTTTCTACTCTGGCCAATTTGTAGGATATCTCTTTAACCGCTCGGCCAAAGTCTTCACAACCTCTTCTAGATAGTTTCATAGGCTTTGTTTAACTTGACACCCTCTCTCTTAGGAGGCTTTCCAACTGCTTTGATGTTATTTTCTATTTGTAAGGCCATGGTGAAATCATGCCTCAATGTTCTCAAGTTCTTATCTCTTAAGTAATAAGAAACCTTTTTATCGAAAGTGTTAAAATATTTTCTCAAACAGGACTCATCACTTGGCCTTAGGATTATAGATAACCTATTTAAGGTTTTGTTGAACCTAGTGTTAAAATATTGGAGATTCATTTGGATTCTTCTTTATATTTTCAAATTCATGTAAAAGGAACTTGGGATTTTTCTTATCCCCATATTGCAATCTAAAGGTATTTTTCATCTTGGTCCACGAATCTATTGAATTTTCTAAGTAATGACTTATACTAGTCATGTGCATCCTCCTCAAGAGTATGAATAAACAACTTTATATACTACGCTTCAAAATCAATTTAAAAATATTTCATCATATTGACAAAGAGTCTTAAATGGTGGTCACCAGTGATGGCATTATTCCCTTGAAATTTTGGCAACCTATTTCTAACATCTTGTGGCACCATATTAGGATATCTAACCATACCTCTGAAATTTATTGGTCCAAAAGTATTGACAACAAAAGGAGGTCTAGGTGGAGGTTGAGCCATATTTCCTTGAGGAGGTGATCTTGTAGGAGAATCAAAATGATAAGGGATGAGGGGTCTTTAGGGCACAAGAGTATAACTCTCAAAGTAAATATCCTCTAATGACTTAGTTTCTTGGAAAACCCTATCAACCTTGGAAGAAACATGGAAAAATGAGAGGAACGCTTTTCAAACACAAATGATGGCCCCTCTCCAGTAGGGGAATTTAAATTTACATGAGGACTACTTGGTTCAAAATCACTTGAATATGTATGGTAATCTTCAACCTAAGATTGAACACCATTCAAAACTGATATCTCCTTTCTTGATTCTTGATCTCCTACTAATTTCCATACTTTTCTTCCTTCTAAATTTTCTTTCCCTAGTTCTAGAAACAACTTTCTACTATGATCCCTAGTGAAGAAAGACCTTTTTCCCCTCCATCTTTGCAAATCTTAATGATAAATTTCACTTGACATAGGTTTAGACATTGGTAATAATCAAAATTTCAATTCAACATGGATTTTACACTAAGGATTTTCACCTTAGTTGTGTAGATGCACTATAAGTAACTTGTCAAATGTCTATCAATACTTAATTTCTACAAAGCTTAGTAGATCCAACCTTCCTTTACCCACATTTATCACTATTGATGTAAATTTAGTACAAATCACCGCTAGAAACTGGAAATACTACATAATGAACTTGTGATCTTACACAAATTTTACAAATCTCAACAAAGGATGATGTTTAAATAATGTATTTGTACTTAAACCATGTAAGAAACATTACCAGGGTTGGTATGTGTATGCATTTGTAAAAATATTCACAGCAATTGCCACTTTGATGTTGGTATCCAAATTGATTCTCCTGTAAGGGATGGCCAACATCACAAAACCAACGAGGATGCTTAGAGGATGCTTAGAGATAGCTTAGCTGGGGAGGGGATTCAGCTAACTCTTTGTCACTCAGGCATTGGAGAAATGGATAACACCTTATTAAGGGTTTGATCTACCCTCACTACTTTAGGTTGTGCCTTCAACCAGGGTGAGAGGACCGTTCAGAACAGATTGGTGAAGGATATCAAGAGATCCTTCTTTGCACAATCTTCATGAAAACCTTGAGAAAATATGATCAATACAACACAATCTAACTCTCACGAGTTGTCACACTAGAGAGTGGAGATGTTTCTAGACAAGGTTCAAGTTACTAAAGATAATAATTGGAACCTGATTGTTTCTGCATATTTTGGTAGTGGAATTTGTTAAATCTTTGTGGATACACAATACAAATAGGGGTAGTTCATGTAGGATTTATCATTTGAGAATTTTTTGGTGGGAAGTTAAGCAAGATAAAGTTGATTATACTAGATATTTGAGAACCTTTACAAATATTGGAACACTCTGTAGACACCAAATTTGTGTCTTACGACACCCTGTGCCCCGCATCTCATTTCGCAACCTAACCTCACCACCTAAACCTTGCACAATTATTTATTACTTACCTTATAATTAATAAATCCACATTTTCAAACCTTCCACCTCATTTCGCCACCTCATCATGACCTAGCCCTAACCCTAAACTAACCTAATTAAGACCTATAACTTGCTCTACATCCACACCCGGGACTAATTACCCTCACCCGCACCAAAACCAACCTAATAATGACTTGACCAAGCCCACGGCTAATCTCTAAGGATAAAAGGAGGGAAAGTTGGCTATTTTACTAAAAATAGCCCACTTTGACTTAACCGATATTGGTTCTACTCGACCGCCGTCGGTTACGTAACCACCATCGGTTCCCTGTAAATGACCTCTCCCAACCAAAAATAGGAGGTTGGATTTTCATTGATCCGAATCAGAAGTCATTGGAAGGATCCGGAATTTACTTGGCTGAGCAGAGACAAGTGAAGGAAAGAGAGGAGTTTGCAGAGAAGGACATCAAGCCCAAGACTGCAACTGAATAACCAGAGCCCAGTGACACTCATCCAAGCATCAAGAGAGGAGATAGCTCATCTCGGATTGTCAGACCATCCTACCTGAACCCGCCTTTGTCATCACAGTCCTTGAACCTGCATTTTTCATCAGGAACTAGTAAGTAAGTCTTATACGTTCTTTTAATAATATTTCTTGGATTTCTGAATCACAGTAATTACAAGTCTACTCCCAGATCCACTACCCGGTAACACCCCCCATCTAACTATCATTCCTCTACCCCTACACTGCCCCAAGAATAGCTCCCATACCCTCTGAGCCTTCTCTATCACCCCGTTACCCATCCCCAATCATTTACTAGCCTTATAAACACCATAGTCATCTTATAGCCAACCTTTTACCAAACCCCTTAAATCACTACCCCTACCGATATCGGTTATCATCAACCGGCACCGGTGACACTGACCGGCATCGGTCACTATGATTCAAAACCAAGACCAGCCTTTTCTCTATTGTTCTAACAAGGTAAACAAATTGTAATTGGACAATAGCTTATTTGTTAGAATTTGTGTTAATTCATATTAGCAGGGGAACTGACTACCTTCGAAAGGAAGTCTCATATTTCCTGGGCCCAAGGCAGTTCCCTCACTTATTATCTAATTAGAATCTGGTGGTCTTGTATTCTTACTTGCAGGTAGTCCTTCCCAGACAAAAAGGAGTTCTTTGCAATCGATCTGATCTCTCTCTATGGTACGCGCACACCCTCTCAACATTTAATAGGTATTCCTCCTAGCCCTAACCCTTATTTGTTTCTCAAAGGAATGAAAGGATAGAAGCAACTCTATCCCGGGAATGGAAGCATTTCTGTGTGAAACATTTTGGCATGCCCGGTGGGACCCATTTTAGGTTTCTTTCTTTCTTGCTTGCTTTCATATAGGGAGCATACATGCTTTTTTATTCTTCTAAAAATTTCACATGATATTTTGTTATATTTGGTAAAAGAATTTGTCTTGCTTTCCCAGCTTTGCATTAGTGAAATTCATCTTCTTTGCTTCATCGAATAACATTTTCAATTTGGGTTTAAAACACATGCATCCCATTTTTGCGTGTTGTTTTCAATTCTAGTAAACGTAGAGTAAGTAACAAGTCATACACGTGGGGGTGATTTCCACGGTATTGACAAGAAATTAATCTTACTTTCACTGCACAACACATACCGAATCACTTCACAATTAACACAATAGCTCAAAACATCCCCCCTTTTTCTATGGTATTCCTCCGCTCGATTGAGGTAACCTTATAAGCCAAAACAAAATTGACATTTCCCATAAGTCTTTTGTTTAGGATTCTGACATCATTCTACATCTAAGGGCATAAGCCCAAATTGATAAAAACTAATCCTAGGGTTAGTCTGTTAATTTGCTTGTGTATCTTGCTTGTTTTTAGTTCTATTTCTCTATCATACACTGTTTTCTGTGATCACTTCAGAACAGTTTGGTAGGTATACTAAGCACTGTTAACCCCAAATCAGTAGCTTCTTACAGTTTCTTATACCAGTCCTATTATACCGACATCGGTTAAGTGACCGAAATCGGCTACAGTATAACCGACATCGGTTAGCAGACCGATATCGATTCTGATCTTTTCTGATCCTTGACAAACCAGCAACCTACCAATTTTAACATTTTGGGGTTGTTTCTGTTCCTGATAGATTGAAACCCTACTGTGTACTCTTGCCCATGGTTGTTATCACTCGAAAGCAAGCTGCCTCCATGGTTTCACATGCCTGCTCTTTGCCTTTGCTTGAATCACCCCCTTCACATTCTATGGGGAACCCTACGGACACCAGTGAGGTTCCCAAAATCCCTGTAGGAGATAAAGAATGTGTGAAATTTTTGGACGCTAATCATAGCACTGTATAGTATTATTTGTCTCATGCCCCTGACTGTACGCCCGATGGTCAACTCCTTATTGGCATGCCTATTAGTATAGCTGCTCATTTAGCTCCTTCTCCGCCTGATAACTCCGCTTTACCTTCTGCATCCTTAGCCCCGTTTCCCAATCCAGCGGCTTCAGGGGTTCATACGGCATAGATTGGCTTTCCTTTGGTTAATCTTGGGCCCCACATATCATTACCACGACCACTCCTACCTCGTCTCTCTTGCAGACTGCTCCTTTCATGACTTGCTCTCTGCCACCTATCCACACGAGCTTTCCTTCTCAAGCTCTACCCACCTTTTCATTTCCACACACGTATCTAGTGACCTCAACATCTTATATAGGACATCCCTATTTGGTCACCTCAACACATTCATCCTCCATACCTTATCAACATTTAACCCCACCATTGTCTAGTGGTGGCCCTTGGCCCAATCTGCCTCTGTTTACCGCAACCGCACCATCATCTCATCCAACTACTGATTTAATCAAACAAATGATGGACAAAATGCAAAATTTGGAGGCTTCTGTTTCAAGAAGTCGTAGCACCCTGACATACGAGCAAGTTTGTCAGGAGCCTATCCACCCTTCTATCCCCCTTCATTCATATCCTCCTCAATGGGAATTACCAAAATTTACTCGTTTTAATAGTAAGGAGGATCCTCAACAACACTTGCGCTCATTTAGACATGCTTGCTATCTAATTGCTCATGATGATGCCTTACTACTATGCACCTTTCCCATGTCCTTATCGGGACCGCCTTGAGTGGTACAGTGCTTTAACCCAGCACTCAATCTTCTCTTTTAACCTACTAGCCCAATCTTTCTTGGATCATTTCTCCATTAACATTGCCAAGAAAGTATCTATCACCGACCTCTATGCCATCCGACAATTTGAAGGCGATCTATCGCAGATTTTGTTGGATGATGGTGGGGCCTTATCAACCAACTTACGTATGCCTTGCCTCGGGCCAAACTTATCAAAATTTTATGTGGGCCTGCGCTAAGCACATCTCTCCTACCCTCCAAATTCAAACTTTCCACACATTTGTGAGGCCTTTACTATGGCTCAAAACTAGAGATTCGAGCCTTAGAGGAAGAGAAATTGTGGTTGCACAGTAAAAACCCCAATTACCGAACCCATGATTCCACCAACAAACCTAACACCACCAATCCTCACCCATCGACTGCTTCGAAATCAAAATGAGCTATGAACGCAGTGATGGTCAAATCCCAACCATCATCTAATACCCCGCCAAAAACCACCTATAAGTATAAAGCTGAGCCCATCAATTACATTCCCTTAGGAGAAACTTATGGTGTGATATTGGAAAAATTGCTTAAAGCAGGAGCCATTACCTTACCTCCTATTAAACCTCACTCCGGTTTTGATTCCACCCACACCATACCTTCTTGGTACAAAGAAAATGACTTATGTAACTTCCACCGCATGAAGGGACACAGTCATGAAAACTGCAAGATGTTGAAAAACATAGTGTAGGAAATGGTTGATGCAGGAGATATAGCCCTCGATAATCCTAATGCTCCTGCTAACCGAAATTTGAAAATTTTCAACAAACCATTCCCGAATCACTCTTCTAACAGTAACATAAACCAAGATATCTTAGCCGAGGAGAGTGTTCATGAGATCCATGCAGTCTTCGACTCCCAGCCAAAAGCCTCTATCAAAAAAATTCTGAATCAAGCTTCTTCACTAACGCAGGAACCCGAACCCCCTTCATCACCATCAAGACAAGATGAAATCCTTGCCGTTCCTTTACCCATCGAGGAATTAACTACCCAGAGGTCTCTTCTCATAGATGAGCCTTCTTACACCACATCCTTGCAAGACTGTGAGCGGATGTTATCTAACTTATCTATTTCCCAAATATCTCCTTCTACCATTCTTGTTGTACAAGAGGAAGGCTCGCCACTTCTTTTGTCATCCTTAGACGAGAAACCTCTTGCACCGACATCACCAAATTCTTTAATTATGATGGATCCTCTCAAACATGCCCTCCTACCTATTATTTCTTCATCGCCTAAATCTTTTCAGTGACCGGTTGACCTCTTAACGCCCATTGATACAGTGCCTCATCTACCCCCTGTATCACACCCACAGTGGACCGGAATCACAACCCACCTTTCTTCCATACAAAAGTTCCTATTCACACGTGAGGATTGTCATCCCTCAGAAGATAGACGAGTCCTATGGGAACGTTTGAGTACCCCATATTCTACTCAAATGCAGATGAGTGATCCAGACGCCTCTACCATATACCCGAAGTGTTTACAGAAGCTTAAAATGCCTATGTCCTCATCTTTGCCCCCTCATCTCTACCAAATACCTCATCCACCTCTATTAGCCTAACCAAATCTTCCCCTATGCTTGGGACCTCACCAATACCTAGTTTAACACACCCACCCAAATGACTAGATTTATCCAAAAATAAAGCCATCCATCCATTTAGGAGACAGACTCAATCTCCTCAACCCCAACCTATGCCTCTATCACAACTAAAACCATCGTCGTCACACCTACCTTCCATATTGGGACCTCATCCCTCCACCTTGCATCAATATATCATACCTCCTGCGTTTTCTTTAAAATGACCTACGCCTTCTACACCCATACAGAAATCCAAGGGTATATCAACACCGTCACCCCGCATATCCTATCCACCTATCAACCCTAAACAAATTCCATCATCAAAAGATTTGTTTGTTGTCACTCCTATTTCTCCGTGGTTGTTTTCTGATACCACATCATCTATGGCCTCATCATCTAACCATTAAACATAGCTTCGTACAAAGAAGCCACGTTTAGTTAAAACCCATTATCAAAACCCCTTGGCTAAACCGCCACCCATACAAATCAACCATACCCTGTCATTACCAGAAACTACCCAGTCAATAGCCTCATCTTCCTCTGACTTTGACCCACTCAAAGGGTCTTATGCCAAAATCCTTGCTATGTTGGTGGAGAATGCGACCATTTCCCTACCCCCACTCAGACCTTATGATCCATCTAAACCTCGACCTATAGGTTATGATGAGTCTAAAATTTGTGCTTACCACCGCACACCAGGACATGATGTAGAGGGATGCAAAGCGTTGAAAGCCATACTTCGTCAGTCACCTCTCTCAGATAGAAAAGTTAAGAAAGACAACTTACGAAGGGAGAGACCTTTAGCTTCAATTCCCTCTCCTATACCACCTATCCCCGCCTCACCAAGATCTATCATTATTACAACTCCACCTCTCGAAGACCATGACTTATCCATACCGTCTTCCTCCTCTCGTGTTCACGAGATCAATATGATTAGTGTTGCTACTCGAGGGTAGAAAAATAATGGGAAAGCAAAAGAAAGCACACCTGCGGCCTCTCTTTCTCCGTCCACCATCCCGATTGCACCACCACCTAAAGTGGTTATTCGTGGACCCACCTACCCCATCTCTAATGGAGTTTCCCACCGAACCATGATCAAACAGCTTCACCAATCACCTGTAAAAATGACATTGTATGATCTCATTTAGACTTCTAAATCTCATCGACAAGCTCTCGTTGAAATCCTTGAGGATAGAGGTCTTACCTAATGAAACCTTGCTTGTTATCTCCATTCTCACACCCAATCACATTGCTTTTCTCACCAAACAACCTATCTCCCCAACCACTTCTGTCTCTATACAAAGAGGCTTCATTTGTCGGTTTCTCCGAAGATGAAATTGTCGACTTTGGTGCAGAAGATCCTGACCCTGCTCTTTTCATCTCAGCTTATGTCCGGGACATTCGGGTACGTCGTGTTATGATTGATGGGGGCACTAGCCTAAACATCATCTCTTCAAAAGCCTTCCAACAAATGAATATCCTTTCTAGCTGTATGTGTGCCAACCCCATTATGTTGCGGTCATTCAATGATGCTATTACTTCTGCCTTAGGCACCGTGATCATTAACATTCGTGTAGGACCACGTACTTTACCCGAACTCTTCTATGTCCTTGAGGGAGAGTTCCAATACAATATGTTGTTAAGCCGCCCTTGGATCTCGGGCTATGGGATGCGTTCCCTCCACCTTACATAGATGCATAAAATTTGAGTACAAGGGGAAGTCCTACACCGTAAAAGTTGATCCTCCCCCTTCAAAAACTGCAATATGTTATATTTCCCTAATGATGTGCTTTACCAGTCAAAACACCCATTCATCCAACCCAACCATCCACTTTAACCACACCTCAACCATCCACCTCAACCGCACCTATGCCTTCAACCAATGAAACCACCATTGCAAATACCACTTCCTTTCCCGTAGACAAAATACCAACCTCGGACCCCCTAGTAGATGTTTTTCAATGCCTGTTTGGGGAGCATCACGTATATAATGTTAGCTCTTTCCATACCCCCGCAAGAGTACTGAGATAGTTACATGCGCATCCTACCTACGACCATCGTGTGGGGAGGTAATCTCTTACGGACCACCTAATTGCACGCACCAACCTAACGTATGGGGGTGTCGATGCATCCTCCATTACCCTTGAACCTCCTCTTGGTGTGGTTCCTTTCAATCCGATTTTTAATACTTGACAAATCATCGTTTCGCCCTCACGTTCTTGACTCATTTGTGCTTGGAAAGGCTTTGGTTTCGGTCTTTATGAACAAGGCCAACATACAATCATTCCCGTAACTACACGCAAGCATAATGATCGTAGTGGTCTCAGATTTCTGAAACACTTACACCGAAAGAACTTCATGTCGGGTTGTATTCGGAAGATGAGGACGTCACCCCTACCGAACCATCATCACCCATTTTGCCATTGTCACCCACCTGAGTCGATAGTCCCTAAATCTATCCCTCCTAACTTTTTTTTTTCATAAATGCTATCTTCCTGGGTCCTATCACTTATCAACGTGATAATGAAGACCCATCTTCTCTTCCCCTTCTATATCTAGACATGATCGAAGAGGATTCACCTTCAATCAATGTTGTTGAGTGCCAGGATGACGACTCCATCATCACTTACCTTGGTGGGGATGACTCCTATATTCAACATGCCTTACCATCTGAAACTCAAACCATGTTGAATGAGTCGACTATAGAAATCAACATCCACACAGAGGAAGATCCTCACATTGTGAAGATCAGACAATCCCTTAATGCATCGGAACAAGCCGCCTTTACTACCTTTCTCCGTACCCGCAACCAAGCTTTCGCTTGGTCCTATGCTGACATGCCAGGAATTACTCCTGACATTGCGGTCCATAACATTACCTTGAAACCCGATTCCAAACTAGTTAAATAGAAACTGAGAAAAATGCATCCACGCATTTCCCTCTTGGTCAAAGAAGAACTTCAATGACTCCTTTCTGTTTCCTTCATTTTACCTATTGACTATCCTCAATGGATTTCTAATATCGTACCTGTCACTAAAGCAACGGGGGGACTTCGGATATGTACGGATTTCTGGGACCTTAATCTCGCTTGCCCAAAGGATGACTTCCCCCTACCAAGTGATGATCAACTTTTAATCTCACTACCGGTCATGAGATGCTTTCTCTCATGGATGGCTTCTTGGGATACAATCAAATTTTGGCAGCCCACCGATCAACATAAAATTGCCTTCATAACTCCAGTGTGGGAACCTTCATTATCGTGTCATGCCATTTGGCCTTAAGAATGCTGGTGTGACCTACCAGCGGGCTATGACTTACATATTTCATGACATTATGCACACTATCCTTGAGGATTATGTCAATGATTTTCTTGGCAAATCTAAACATCGCAGTTGAGCATCTCGATGTTTTAACCATTATTTTCGATAGCCTATTACAATATGGTGTTCATCTTCAACCAAAGAAATGTGTCTTTGGTGTTCTTTGAGAAAACTCCTTGGTTTTATTGTCTCTTTACGTGGCGGTGAGGTCGATCCGGCTAAAGTCAAAGCTATCCTAGACATGCCCCCACCCACTAACCTTAAACAATTGCGTAGTTTGCGGGGAAAACTCCAATCTATCGGCGTTTCATCTCACAACTCTCGGATCGATGTCAACCTTTCCATCATCTCCTTAAAAGGATATTGTCTTTCAATGGAGTGAGGAATGTCACCAAGCCTTTGAGACTCTTAAAGCCTATCTCTTTGACCACCCGTGCTTATCCCACCTCGGTGACGATCGCCCTTTCTACCTTTACCTTTCCGCCACCAACCACGCTATAGGAGCCATGCTCGCACATCATGACTCGAGCATTGAGATCAAGCCATTTATTATATAATTCGTACTCTCATGGATTACGAGACTAGGTATAAACATGTAGAAAAATTGTGCCTAGCCCTATCATTCGTAGCCACAAAACTCCGACACTACCTCCTGAATCATAAAACTTTTTTCATCACCAACACGGACCCCATTCATTATATGTACGCCAAAACACATCTAAACCAATGCATCGCCTGATGGCTTATGCTCCTCGCCGACCTCGACCTTGACTTTATACACCGAAGTCAATCAAAGGACAAACTATTACGGACCAACATGCGGAGGCCCCTTTACTCGGGGAACAATTTACCAATTTTAACTTCCCCGACGAACTCAACAACACTCTTTCACTCAGGGAGGAGTCCTATCCAATGACCCTCTTCTTCGATGGATCCAAATGCCAGCACGGTGGAGGAGCCGGCGTTGTTCTCATTCCTCTTGACGCTGAGCCTATGCCTCTTTCATTCTGGCTCGATTTCCCCTGCACTAATAATACATCAGAATACGAGGCCCTTGTTTTGGGTCTCCAGGTTGCGTTACACTTAGGTGTCAAATCTATCAACATTTTCGGTGATTCTCAATTGGTAGTCAACCAAGTTATGGGCATCTACCAATGTAAAAATGAGGAACTTCAAAAGTACAAATACTACGTAGATTCACTTTTGACCTTATTTACTCATTATTCTATCCAAACCATTCCCCGCTCCACTAAAAATTTGCGGATACTATGGCTTTCTTAGCCTCGCAAATTCCTACCTCACCAATCGACTCGACATATTCGTCTTGGTCCAACAACTCTTTGCCCCATCTCACTCATTTGAGTTGTTTGTGTGATAAATAATGTGTCTCGCTAATTCACGGGATACCCAGTATCGCCAATTCCACGACTACCTTACAACCTCTATTCTCCCACCCGACCTAACGCAGTCTTCGCAAATGTGCTTTTCTTAAAAGTGTTTCTCGTTATGTCATCATGGGGAATCCTTTATAAACGTGGCTTTGATGGCATCCTCCTTCAATGTCTAATCGGCGCGGAGGTCACCTATACCATTCGACAAGTCCATGACGGTATTTGTGGTGGACATTTTAGTGGCACGGCCATGGCCAAACGGATCCTTCGCCTAGGCTATTATTGGCCTACTCTTAATAATGACTACTATGAATATGTTAAGCATTGTGTTATGTGTCAAGCAACATGCCAACCTTCAACATACTCCTAGCCATCCGCTACAGTTGCACGAGATCTTTGGCCTTTCTCACAATGGGGTTTAGACCTTATTGGTGGGATTCATCCACCCTCTTCGTAACGTCACCGATGAATAATCACAATAACCGAATATTACACTAAATGGGTGGAGGCCATTCCACTCATTTCAACAAAAAAAAAAATTTAGAGTTCATCAACCATCACATTATCTGTCGTTTTGGTGTTCCTCATCACCTGATAACAGATAATGGAAAATATTTCAAAAATAAGTTACTACAAGACCTTTGTGACAAATTTGGTATCAAACTTAGCTTCTCATCACCTTACTATCCATCAAAGAAATGGTCAGGCCGAATCTTCTAACAAAACCCCGACCAAAATTCTCATGAAAGTGGTTAACGATTCGGAAAAAATTGTCCCGATCACATCCCATTTGCCCTTTGGGCTTATCGTACCAGCATTTGTACCTCCACTAATGCCACCCCATTTTCTTTGGTATATGGTACCGATTTGTCTTTGCTCTCGAAATACAAATACTCTCCCTAAGAATATCTCTTCAGGATATTCTCACCAATGATGATTTCTGCCAAGAGTGGTTAGCCCAATTGGAGCTTCTTGACGAGCGCCATCTTACAGCTCTTGACCACCTTCAAATCTATCAAAAGTGCATCAAGCATGCTTATGATAAGAAACTTCATGAGCATACCTTTAAGGTTGGTGATCTTGTCCTCAAAGAGAATCAACATGTAACCAAACTCGAAAAGAGCAAACATGGCAAATTTGCTCCAAATTGGATTGGGCCTTACATTATCACTCACACTTATGGATCAGAACTTATCATTTAGCTTCGCTTAATGGTAAACCTGAGCCTGAACCCCTTAATGCCTTGCATCTTCGACCATTCTACTGTTGAATTTAGTGTTATATCACTTCTTATCTACCTTGCGCTTGTCCCTTGAGCTCGTTTACCACCTCATACACTTTGTTTCATGCAGCTCAAAATAGAATCAAGCACACATGGTTTGGTCATCACCTCCTCTTAAAGATGCCTTCCCCTTTTTAGTCTGGTCCATGACTTAAAAGTATCAAAATAACACGTTCTCAATTATACACTTATGGGATATTCTTGAGTCAAACTTTCTACAAAACTAGATGCTTCATGCCAAACGGACATCTAGACCTCTAAGTTATACATAGACTGCTCCCTCGAAGGACAACTATGTGTAAAACCACTTCTACTATTATAAATAGACTGCTCCCCGAAGGACAGTTGTTGGTGACGAATCACAGCACCCCTGGGACTCTGCAACTCGATGGGTTGAGAATCTCAGTGCGATTGTACAACATGGAGCTTTTCCCAAGTGTGGGACCTTGCGAAATCGGAAAAGCTCTCCGGATGAAGGCCGGCTCCTATTCCTCTGTTCAGATGCACCAATAAAACACAGAGAGTCTACTAAAACCTAATCTAACTACCAAGGAGACAGGGAGAGAGAAATGCATAAAAACAAACCTAAGCTAAGGAGGTGATGCACCGAGGAATGAAGAACATATGTTTTTCCAATTAAACATAGACCACGTAAATGCAATGCAAAATCATGCATGTATAAACATATTCACAAAGTGAAAGATCGGGAGGATGCAAATGAAACACATAGAGGGTTGAGAAACATCCACGACCATGCATTTATTTTCTTTGAAGGTTGATACAATACATTGCAAAAATGCCCAGAGGCAAAGGTGCATTACAATTTCGATGGGAGGTTTGAGCTCCACAACTCTACTCGCCAAAGAGAAGAAGGAGGGGCCAAAACAAGAATGTCCAACCTTTAGAAAGAAGCCCCTCCTTACAATTTATAGGAAGAATGAGAGAGAGAAGAGAGAGAAAGTCCAAATCTACCCCAACCACCTTAGGTTGTATTTAATTCATCTCATTATGGTGGTAGGTGAGGACCATATCAAACCCCAAAAGTGGCAAACTGTATTTTGCATTTTTAAGAACTTGTTCCCACCCAATTAAAGATATCCGAAAAGTCCAACCTTGTGTGAATCGGAGCTCCCAGTCAAAAGTTATGGCCATCTGAATATCTGGGTCAGGGTCTGCTTCCTGTCAGCACTCAGAATGTTGCGCCTCCTGAAGGTGCGCCATAGGCGCATCCGTGTGTGTGTCGACATCTTCTTACGTGTGCCAAGGAGCAACTTTTTCCCCGTTGACACTCATTGTCATGTGCCACTTCTGTGCGCCATGGGCGCATTCTTTCTTATGTCGACACTCATTTCTGTGCACTTTTTCGTGCGCCATGGGCGCATCCATTTTGCTGTCGACACTCATTGTCGTGCGCCCCTTTTGTGCACCATGGGCGCATCCATTTTGCTGTCGACACTCATTGTCGTGCGCCCCTTTTGTGCGCCATGGGCGCATCCATTTTGCTGTCGACACTCATTATCGTGCGCCCCTTTTATGCACCATGGGCGCATCCATTTTGCTGTCGACACTCATTGTCGTGTGCCCCTTTTGTGCGCCATGGGCACATCCATTTTACTATTGACACTCATTGTCATGTGCCCCTTTTGTGCGCCATGGGATGAGGTTTGAATTTCTTTGGTTTCCATATTCTTCCACTTGTCTATATCTACCCGGGGGGAAGATATATACAACAATTTGGCGACTCAACGGGATCACCTGCCTGCTAGGTAGAAGATCAGTGGCCCTTTTAGAAATCCATTGGGCATGGAGTCATAAGCAATACTTGAAACCAACTTGATCTCTGATCCCGAGCCTGAAACCGCAACTCCTTCTCCGACAACACTTTGAACTGTAGAAACAACCTGAGAGCAACGAAACCTGTGCCAAAGCACTTAGGGAAACTGAAACCTAACTACAACAAGACAATGTGCAAACGCACTTAGAGGAATTGAAATCTAAGCTAATATTTACAAGGGTAGAAATTTTCTCTTTTCAGTAGCAATGTTTAAGATAGATTCCGTTGACCGGAATCGAAAGTTCTTCTCCGTCCAATGTAGATAATTGGAAGGCATTGCTACTCTTGCACCCCGTGACCATGTAGGGGCCACTCCAAATGGCATCAAACTTGGAATGCTTTCCTGGTCTTGCCCGATCTGCATCCCATTTTAGAACTAGATCCCCTTCCTGGAAGGTCCTTGCTCTTGCCTTCTTATCAAACCATCTTTTTACTAAGGCCTGATCCTTTTCGATCGTCTGAACTGCATGTTCTCTAATTTCTTCCAATTCCATCAACTCTGCATACCTGGCCTCCATTGGTTCGAACTCAGCTAACTCCAACTGCCTCATGAACTCCAATGCAGGCAGTTCTAATGATATGGGCAATACTGCCTCCTTCCCATAGACCAGCTTGTAGGGAGAATTCCCTGTAGACCTCTTTGGTGTTATTCTGTCAGCCCATAACACTGATTTTAGCTTTGTATGCCATGTTCTTTGATTTTCATCCAGAGTCCTCTTGATGATTCTTAGCAAATTTTTTTTTGGACTCTGCGTCGTCCATTACCTCGCGGTAATAATTTGAAGAGGTGCTCAAGTAGATTCCATTCTTAATAGTCCATTCTGTAATTTTGGAACCTATAAATGCCAATGCATTGTCTGATATGATAGTGGACGGCACACCAAACCTGGTCACTATTCCTTCATAAAAGTCTAGTATGTTAGACTCATTTGCTTCCTTGAGTGCTACTGCTTCGGTCCACTTGGTGAAATAGTCTATTGCCGTGAGAATCCACTTGTGGCCTTGGCTTGAGCTTGGGTTGATGACCCCAATGAAGTCCAATCCCCATTGCATAAATGGTTGGTCAACCAAAATTCAAGTGCAATGGAAGTGTTGTCGATCTTTCTTTGCTCGTGAAGAATGCACATTTCTTGCACTCTCTTATCCATGTATGGCGATTCTTCTTGAAGCCAAGATCACACCAATAATACCCCGCCTTCATTATCTTGAGGGTCATTACTCGTGGGGAAAAATGTCCTCCAGAATCTCCATCGTGAAAATCTCGTAAAACCCTCTCAATTTGGCCTATCCCAATGCACCTCAATAAAACTCCATTGATGTCCTTTTTGAACAAAACACCATCAACAAGCACATATGGAATGGCTTGTAATCTAAAGTATCTCCTCTTTGCTCTGCTCATTTCTGGAGGGCATAGACCTATCTGTAGGAAGTGTATCATATTCTGAGTCCAACAAGGAGTGGGCACACCATCGTTTTCTTGTTCTTAACCATCCTCAGCAGATCAAGGCTCTCTTTTTCATCACCTGCTTCAACTTTTTGACTCAAAGCTAGCTGTTCACATAGTCCTTTTCCACGTACTAGCTTAGTGACTTTAATTTCGATGTCATATTCCATGACACGGGTTATCCATCCTGCACGTTTCTCATTCAGATCTTTGTTTAGAAGGAATTCCTTGACTCCTGCGATGAGAGACGAACAATTGGATCTTGTTGTTTGAGACTAGGTGCTTGAATTTCTTTAAGCTCTTGATCACTGCAAGGACATGCTTTTCGATAAAAGAGTACCTAGTTTCATATTCCTCCAAGCTTTGACTGAAGAAAGCAACTGGTTGTTCTAACCCTTCTTTGTTTTGTTGTACCAGGATTGCAGAAATTGTGTCTCCACCACCAAAGGCATATAGCATGAATTCCTTAGAGAAGTCTGGATTGACGAGAGTTGGGGCTTGAGATATAGCCTCTTTTATTGCCTCAAAACTTGCCTTGCCTTCAGATGTCCACTTAAATGCCATGCTCTTCTTTAACATCAGTGTTATTGGCTTTGCAAGAGCTGCAAAGTTTGGAACAAACCTGCGGACAAAATTGATCCTTCCCAAGAAGCTTTGAAGAGCCTTCTTGTGACTTGGCAATGGCAATGCTTGAATTGCTTCAACTCTTTCTGGGTCAATCGCCAACCCCTCCTTTGAAACAATATGGCCTAGAAGTTTTCCCTCGTGAGCCAAGAATATGCATTTTTTGGGATTCAATGATACCCCAAATCTTCTACATTTCTGAAATACTTGCCTCAAATGACAGAGGTGATCCGCTGCATTTTTTGAGAATACAGTGATGTCGTCGAGATATATCAGAACTATTTTATTGATCAACCCCTTGAATGCCATATCCATCGCCCTTTGGAAAGTGGCTCCAGCATTTGATAGCCCAAAGGGCATCTTCTTGTAGGCATAGGTGCCCCATTTGGTGGTGAAAGCTGTCTTGAACTGGTCATCTTCTTTCACCATTACCTGATTATACCCTGAGTAGCCATCTAGGAGAGAGAACCTCTCTGAACCGGATACTACTTGCAATATTTGTTCCATTGAAGGAAGTGGGTAATGGTCTTTAAGAGATGCCCTGTTGAGGTCTCGGAAGTCCACACACAACCTGATTTCTCCGCTCTTCTTTCTGACCGGAACCAAGTTTGCAACCCAGCTTGAGTGCTTGATCGGAAATATAATGCTTGCCTCTATTAGCTTATTTAGCTCTTTCTTCATTAGAGGCTCAATGTGAGGGTTGACTGGTCTCTGCTTCTGCCTGATGGGCTTAGCATCTGGATCCAATTCTATGGTATGTTGTGCCAACTTCGGATCGAAACCTCTTAAGTCTTCATAGCTCCAAGCGAAGACATCTGGAAATTCTTGGCAAAGTTGTATGAAATCTGATTTCTCCTGCTCAGTGGCCACTTTACCAATTTGAAGTGTTTTGCCCTCCCCAACTAGAATGGGCTCTGAATCTTCTCTCTTGACCTGTATATTAGCCTTTTCCTTACGGAACTGGTCGTTAGGGTTGAAGATAGACTCCAATGTTACTAAACCCTTAGGAAGCTTGTTTGTCCGCAACTGCACTACTTGATCCCCGTACTGCTGCTCTAGTCTGTCCTGATTTCTAGCTGAGAATTCAGCCTCTTCTTGCAAGAAATTGATGATCTGTTGATCGTTCTCAAACACCTGCCAGCTTGTGTTATTATCTGGAACTGCTGGCCTCACAACTACATGGATATGTGGCTGCGTTTTTTCTCTTCTGATGTTGTCAACCACATCAAACGTCGCTCCAATTGCTGCGAGTCTATCTGCGGCTTCATTTTTCTTCCTGGGTATGGACACAATGCTGAAAGCTTCGAAATCCTCAATGAGGTCCCATACCCTATTCTTGTAGTTCTTCAGCAGGTCGTTCTTTGTAGCATGTTGTCCCCTAACTTGGTTGACGATTAGCTCACTATCTCCAAACACCTGCAAGTTCTTTATGCCCTTTTTCCTGGCCCAATGAAGTCCATGAATCAAGGCCTCATATTCAGCTGTGTTGTTCGAACAAGAAAACTGGAAACGAAAAGCTGAATAATATTTGATGTCTTGTGGTGAAATCAACACTGCACCACCTCCAGCACCTTGCCTGCTTCTCGAACCATCGAAGAATAATTTCCAAACTTTGTTTTCATCCTTTTGTTCAGGCTGAATGATGTCAGGAATGAGTGAATTTTCCTCGTGTATACAATACATGCCCAACTCAGATTCTTCAATTTCCTTGTATGGGTCAAATTCATGACTTTTGTTTTCCCATTCATCTAAAGTCAAATCAGGAATTCCCTCGACCTTAGTACCTGCTTCTAGATCACTTGAACACTCCTCCTGATCAAAAGCTGAGCAATTTGCATTGATAGGGCCTGGTACATAAGGCTTAATATGAAAATTGGCAATCGATTCTGATCTGATTGTTGCTTTAGCTCCATACCTTGTCCTAAAGATCATGTGTGACCAATCTGCAGATAAATATCCACCGATCTTTGCAGTGAAGTCCCTTGATAGACACAACGCAAAGAGTGGCGGGAGGTCAATTACAGACACATCTTGCAAGACTGTAACATTAGGACATGAATGTAGTGTTAGGCTTAACCCCTTGATGACCCCAACTGTTCCCACTAGCTGTTCCATCTAGTTGCACTACTCCTTTCAAAGATCGGCTCGTACTTGCACCCGGGCTGATCCGCTATTTGCTTTGGCATCACCGAACTACTTGCTCTCCCGAATCTATCATGCGCTTGTGTGTACCAAGTGGTTTCCAACAATCAATGAAACATAGAATGGTGGAGGCTTCAAATTTTTCCTTGTCTGGCCCCCATCATGTTGCACTGCATTAGTGAGAACTTTCTCATGTCCTTGGTTTGATACATTTGTGATGAGACTAATTAGCCTATGCAGCTTGCAACAAATCTCGTTGCCCTAGGATCGCCAAAGTGATTCCCACATGGAAATGTTCACATGTGTCTTCTTCATTTGATTGATGATGTTGAAGGGGGATGAACCGCCCTTTATCGCCCTTACTTGGTGCAAGCTTTTCTCGAGCTTGAATGGGTGCATGTGTGTTGCCGCAATGTACCTTAGTGCGTTTTTGCGATTGGGGGCTGCGTTTGGTCTGCTAGCCCCTTGTTGTGTAAGAGTGGGTTGAGGAACAACTGGATTGGGTGGTTGTTCCTCTACTATGCTCTTCGTGACTGCGTGTGTTGGCAGCCACGCCTTGAAAAGGCTGTTGGTTAACTCCACGAAGTCTTCCGCTTGCCAATTTGCCAATGTGGTTTCGCCGAAGATCCCTCTTGTTGCGTTTCTTCTTTGCTGATTCCCTTCTTGGCTTGGTTCTTGAGGCACACCAATGGTTTCGCACCATCAAGGCTCTGATCAAAGTGCACCATTGAAACATGCTGACTGATTGTGAGGTAGATTGCAAGGGTAACACCAGTCGTACTCCTGTGCCATGTTATTTTGTGTCGGGACCAAGGCTCTCGAGGATGTCATTGCATTTGGATCATACGGCCGAAATGGCCTGGCAGCTTGAGGTTGTCCTTGGCTTTGGTTCGCAGCCTGAGGTGGTGGTGGTCTATTCTGTTGGTATGAGGGCCTAGCTTGGTACTGTGCTTGAGGCTGATACGGTCTGGCACTTTGAGCTTGCTGTCTTTTGATAGTCACAAGCTCATTTCCAAGGTTCTGCAGTTGTTTCATGACCTCTTGCAATTCCTTTGAACTATTTGAAGAAGTCGATGCCTCATTATTGCTTTGATTTCTAGGAGTTGGAATGGGATTCAACTCTGGTGCTTGGCTGGTTGTAGGATTTCCCATATCTGGATAGAGAGGCATTGGCGGCCTTGGTGCAAGCTTGCCAGCTTGGATTAAACAGTTCTCTGCTCTGATTGCTGTGTCATAGGCCCCTGGCAGCGTTGTCCCTCCCATTGATTGGATCATCATGGCTATGTCTGAATTCATAGCCTTTAAGAAATAAAGGAATGCTCCTTCGGCAGTTGGCCTGACAGTTATTGGGATCCTGTCCCATGTCCGTTGGAACCTGAAGTTGAAATCTGCCATTTGTTCGTTAGGAGCCCTTTTGATTGTTGTCAGCTGTTCCAATAAGGACAAATTGTCCGCCCTCTCCCCGAATTGGCTACAAAGAGCTGAACAAAGCTGGTTCCAATTTGTAATAGACCCTGCTGCTAGGCTCCTAAACCATTGTAAGGCCTTGCCTTTGAAAGATGAAGCTAACAACTTGACTGCAATATCCATTGCATTTATTTCGTGGATCGCGCATACATTAGCAATATCCTGGATGTGATCAATAGGAGTAGTATGATTTTCACCTGTGAAGTAGGGGATATTCTTTAGCGCTGCAACTGGAATTTGATTCTGAGCATTTAGGGCAAGTGGACTACTGCCCGTGAAATTGACAAAGGGATTCGGTGGTAGATGCGCCATTATGATTGGCCTAAGAACCCTGGTTGATGCGAGAAAAGGCCTACCAGGTGGAGGTGTAGACAAAGTCCTGTTAGGCGGAGATGGTGATCTTTGTGGTCTTCTTCCTCTCCTTCCTCTGCCTGGTGATAGTTGCAAGTGGAAAAATAGCCCTTCTTCTTGAGTATTGGACCTGGTTCGAATTCTTCTCATGTGCCTAGGAAACTTGTGCTGCTACACCACTGAATTCTATCCCTTCGGAGTCGCCAGATGTGTTAGAGAACAAGCCTCAAAAGACTAGATTTTGCCAAGTTACACACCAAACCTGACAATATTTAAACACAAAATTTTTTTAAAAGACCTACACATTTGAGATTTTAGGGTTTGGAATTTGATTTGGAATGACAGTCCTGAAAACCCAAAAAACGCCAGATTTCTAAAACCGAAATCCGAAATTCAAAAAAACATGAAATTTTGAAAGTCAAAATCTCAAAATTCTAGGAATACCCTTTTGAATATTAGCCCCCAATCTATCAATCGATGAAATTTTAACTTTTTTCGAGCAAGTTAAGTCCTTGAAAATCAATTTCAAAGTTCACTGAAGGTGAAAAATCTGGAATTATAAAACCCTGCAATTTTTGGTCCGAATTTCATGAAAACTCCTTCAAATCTATGGAATGACCTCTTAGTCCCACCGGCGTGACAAAAATATTGGTGATGAATAATAGCACCCCCGGGACTCGCAACTCGATGGGTTGAGAATCTCGGTGTGATTGTACATGGAGCTTTTCCCAAGTGTGGGACCTTGCGAAATCGGAAAAGCTCTCTAGATGAAGGCCGGCTCCTATTCCTCTCGTTCGATGCACCAATAAAATGTAGAGAGTCTACTAAAACCTAATCTAACTACCAAGGAGACAGGAGAGAGAAATTCATAAAAACAAACCTAAGCTAAGGAGGTGATGCACCGAGGAATGAAGAACATACGTTTTGCCAATTAAACATGAGACCACGTAAAATGTAATGCAAAATCATGCATGATAAACATATTCACAGTGAAAGATCAGGAGGATGAAAAATGAAACACATAAAGGGTTGAGAAACATCCACAGTCATGCATTTATTTGCTCTGAAGGTTGATACAATACACTGCAAAAAATGCCCAGAGGCAAAGGTGCATTACAGTTTCAGATGGGAGGTTTGAGCTCCACAACTCTACCTACCAAAGAGAAGAAGGGAGGGGCAAAAACAAGAATGTCCAACCTTTAGAAAGAAGCCCCTCCTTACAATTTATAGGAAGAATGAGAGAGAGAAGAGAGAGAAAGTCCAAATCTACCCCAACCACCTCAGGTTGTATTTAATTCATCTCATTATGGTGGTAGGTGAGGACCATATCAAACCCCAAAAGTGGCAAACTGTATTTTGCATTTTTAAGAACTTGTTCCCACCTAATTAAAGATATCCGAAAAGTCGAACCTTGTGTGAATCGGAGCTCCTGGGTCAAAAGTTATGGCCATCTCGAATATCTCGGGTCGGTGGTCTACTTCTGTCAAGACTTAGAATTTTGCGCCCCCGAAGGTGCGCCATAGGCGCATCCGTGTGTGTGTCGACATCTTCTTACGTGCGCCAAGGAGCAAACTTTTGCCCCGTTGACACTCATTGTCATGCGCCACTTCTGTGCACCATGGGCGCATTCTTTCTTGTGTCGACACTCATTTCGTGCGCTTTCTTCGTGTGCCATGGCGCATCCATTTTATTGCCGACACTCATTGTCGTGCGCCCTTTGTGTGCCATGGGCGCATCCATTTTTTGTCGACACTCATTGTCGTGGCGCCCCTTTTGTGCGCATGATGGGCGATCCATTTGCTTGTCGACACTCATTGTCGTGTGCGCCATGGGTGCATCCATTTATTGTCGACACTCATTGTCGTGCACCCCTTTTGTGCGCCATGGGCGCATCCATTTTTCTGTCGACACTCATTGTCGTGCGCCCCTTTTGTGTGCCATGGGCGCATCCATTTTGCTGTCGACACTCATTTTTGTGCGCCCCTTTTGTGTGCCATGGGCGCATCCATTTTGCTGTTGACACTCATTGTCATGCACCCCTTTTGTGCGCCATGGGCTGAGGTTTGAATTTCTTTGGTTTCCATATTCTTCCGCTTGTCTATATCTACCCGGGGGGAAGATATATACAACAACATGCTATACACAAAAACCGCATCTACTACTATAAATAGACTACTCCCTTGAAGGATAGCTATACAAAGTCACCTTTATCAAGCTTCTTGCATTGATCAGGTTCGTGAAGACCTCAAGAACAAAAAAATACATATCCCGTGTAGACTTCCCGCATCGATCGGTCTATATCCAAAAAGTAAAAAGTAGTATTCCAAAGCACTTTTAAGTCATGGAATTGTCTATTTAGGTTTGGTTCTCTTTCGCGTAATAATCACCTTATAACAAGTTCTCTGCACCCCAACTATATCAACCACCTCACCTCACCATTCGTCAAAGCAACAAAACTCAAGGGACGTGACGTATATCCGATATATTGTGATTATACAACTCTTTTCACCTATCGAATTCTCGCCTATGCAAGGCACCTAGGGATTCAAGCTCATCCTACGTTAATATGTGGTTTGTTTAGCTCTTCTCAACTACGGGACACTTTTGCCTCTTTTACTCAAATTTAGGATTATGTGTTGACCTTAATCAGGACACGGTTCCCTACTACTTAGGTAAGCTAACTTTCGCTTCACCTATACCTACACCAACATCGCCAATTCCTTACCAACACCAACAACATTACCCTACCAATATCAATATTTTTACCAACCAACAAATTGTCTAACCACAACCAAATTGCCTAAATTCACCTCTCCCTAGTCCTAAGGGAGAACTACATCGGTCTGATGCCCCTCCTTGCTTTGTGCAATGGGCTATGTAGGCAGCACTTAGGAGACATGGGGTCTCCCAAGGTTAGCTCGACCATCCCCTACCATAACCTATCATGTGTTGTAAATATAAATATTTTTGTGTATTTCTATTTGATCACATTCATCTTTATCCTTTTTCAAAACAAAACATTCAAAACACAACCATTCTTATTATTATCATAACTCAAATCAACATACATATTTAGTTTTATTTAGATGTTAAACAAATACATCTTCTCTATCATCGATGCACAGGTTAGCATCCTTATTTATTCTTCTACCCCTATGAAATTCACTTAGACCCTTGCGCCTCATCCCAAACTAGATCGTCGACTCTGCTCGCCTAGCCTCTCCATCCTCAAAGGTGCCACTACTATTGGTTCCTCCCACTGATCTACCAATCACTCACTCCTCCACTTAACTAGTGCCAACTCAGCCCACAAACTCAACAAAATCACTTCCCACCTCAGACAGCTAAAATTTGGCACTCAAATTCACAAAGTGACAATGACATGCCATATTTTTCTTTTTATAGGTTTTGACCTATAACCGATACCGCACGATTATTTCGTGCCCTAGAATACCAAAGATTTGCTCGGTCTTCTAACCGATATCGGTCACACATAACCGATATCGGTTATTTACTTCCTTCACCTAACTCCCGCCCTTATCCACCAATCTCCACTTTTTCCCCATCACCTACCCCTGGCTTTGCTGACTAGCCTTATTTTGACCTCAATCAGGCCTGACCTAAGGCCACACCCAACCAATCAGGCCTGACCTAAGGCCGCACCCAACCAATCAGGCCTGACCTAAGGCCGCACCCAACCAATCAGGCCCGACCTAAGGCCACAACCAACTAATCAGCCCGACCAAGGCTGCTCCTAACCAATCAAAGCCCGACCAAGGCCACACCCAACCAATCAGGCCCTAACCTAAGGCCACACCCAACCAATCAGGCCCAACCTAAGGCCACAACCAACCAATCAGGCCTAACCCAAGGCCGCTCCCAACCAATCAGGCCCGACCCAAGGCCGCACCCAACCAATCAGGCCTAACCCAAGGCCACTCCCAACCAATCAGGCCCGACCCAAGGCCACAACCAACCAATCCTGCCTGACCCAAGGCCACAACCACCCAATCAGGCCCAACCCAAGGCCACCCTCAACCAATCAGGCCTGACCCAAGGCCGCAACCAACCAATCCGGCCCGACCCAAGGCCGCAACCACCCAATCAGGCCCGACCCAAGGCCGCCCTCAACCAATCAGGCCTGACCCATGGCCCTCACTAATCAATCGGCCCGACCCAAGATCACACCAATTCAGTACCTCAACCAAGACCTACAAATTACGATTTTATCCACCCATCATGTAGCTTTTTGTTCAATCAGGCTCACCTATTCGTGTTTTAGCATGATTAGGATACTTGACTTGATCAGTCGACCAAATTTTCCTAGACCGAGACCGTGACGTTTATCTCAACCAAACCAACCATTTGGTACTGCCGAACATGCCTAAACATTCCTGTACCTTACCCGTTATATCCCCTGGTGCTACTTCCTATGCCTTGGATACCAGGATTATATCAACCTTGTTTGGATAAATTATCGACCTTTGCCTATGTATTGCTTGTTTGCTCTTCAAATCATGTACCCTGATAACACTACTACATTTCAACGTGCGTCTGCTTCCTTGAACTTACACCACTCATCTTACCATCATCTCATCATCATTTACCCTTTATCAACCCTATCCCTGATTTCACGTCACCTCAATCTGTGATAGATTTGAGGGGGATTACCTATACCCTTAACTGGGGCAATCACTTCTTATTAATTGTCAGTGCAGCTTTACAAGACAAGCTACACGACAACAAGGGGCTAATGTAGACACCAAATTTGTGTCTTATGACACCCTGTGCCCCGCATCTCATTTCGCAACCTAACCTCACCACCTAAACCTTGCACAATTATTTATTACTTACCTTATAATTAATAAATCCACATTTTCAAACCTACCACCTCATTTCGCCACCTCATCATGACCTAGCCCTAACCCTAAACTAACCTAATTAAGACCTATAACTTGGTCTACATCCACACCCATGACTAATTACCCCTCACCCGCACCAAAACCAACCTAATAATGACTTGACCAAGCCCACAACTAATCTCTCAGAGAAAAGGAGGGAAAGTTGGCTATTTTACTAAAAATAGCCCACTTTGACTTAACCGACATTGGTTCCTACTCAACCGCCGTCGGTTACGTAACCGCCATCGGTTCCCTATAAATGACCTCTCCCAACCAAAAACAGGGGGTTGGATTTTCATTGATCCGAATCAGAAGTCATTGGAAGGATCTGGAATTTACTTGGCTGAACAGAGACAAGTGAAGGAAAGAGAGGAGTTTGCAGAGAAGGACATCAAGCCCAAGACTGCAACTAAATAACCAGAGCCCAGTGACACTCATCCAAGCATCAGGAGAGGAGATAGCTCATCTCGGATTGTCAAACCATCCTACCTGAACCTTTCCTTCGTCATCACAGTCCTTGAACCTGCATTTTTCATCAGGAACTAGTAAGTAAGTCTTATACGTTCTTTTAATAATATTTCTTGGATTTCTGAATCACAGTAATTACAAGTCTACTCCCAGATCCACTACCCGGTAACACCCCCATCTAACTATCATTCCTCTACCCCTACACTGCCCCAAGAATAGCTCCCATACCCTCTGAGCCTTCTCTATCACCCCGTTACCCATTCCCAATCATTTCCTAGCCTTATAAACACTATAGTCATCTTATAGCCAACCTTTTACCAAACCCCTTAAATCACTACCCCTACCGATATTGGTTATCATCAACCAAAGACCGTTGACACCGATCGGCATTGGTCTTTGTGATTCAAAACCAAGACCAACCTTTTCTCTATTGTTCTAACAAGGTAAACAAATTGTAATTGGACAATAGATTATTTGTTAGAATTTGTGTTAATTCATATTAGCAGAGGAACCGATTTACCTTCAAAGGAAGTCTCATATTTCCTGGACCAAGGTAGTTCCTCACTTATTATCTAATTAGAATATGGTGGTCTTGTATTCTTACTTGGAGGTATTCCTTCCCGGACAAAAAGGAGTTCTTTGCAATCGATCGATCTCTCTCTACGATACGCACACACCCTCTCAACATATAGGTATTCCTCCTAGCCCTAACCCTTACTTGTTTCTCAAAGGAATGAAAGGATAGAAGCAACTCTATCCCGGGAATGGAAGCATTTCGTGCGAAACACACTCACAAACAAAAGACTTCAAAATAGCCAAAATATTCCTTCAACCAGAAGGTGTGTATCAATGGAGGCCCAAAGATGCACAATTTCATACACTCTTCAAGAATTCAACACAAAGTCTCATGTTAAAGACTCAATTAAATGTTGGAAATCCCTGATTCATCATGCCTAAGATACACTCATAGACTAACAAAAAATCTTTGTCAACAAAGTGAAAGTAAAGTGATTTTAAATTGTTTATTTCATTATAAGATGAAATCTCTTCTCACAATGAAATTGCAAATGCCACAATACTACCATAGGGATAATATCTTGTGTGATTCAAAGGGATTTTAACATAAGATTGTAATAGGAACATGAAAAACTATTTGAAAACATTCTGAAATAAAATCAAACACAATTATGCTCATGATCAACAAAAATTCATTCAAGGTTCATTAGATTCATCAGGAAGGAAAAGTTCTTTTAACAATCTCAGAGCTTGTCAATGGTTGTACACTAGCAACCATCTTGACATAATTAAATCTAAAAACATAGGAAAATAAACAGGTTCCTCAAATGGTTTCTCGGGAAAATGGTTTTTCTCAAACTTTCTTAGAAAAATTAACCCCTTTGTGCATGATTCTTTCATGCCTTTATATCACTTTCCCCCCAAAAACAAGAATATTCTGAGGAATACTTTGTTTGTTACAAATTTGTTCTAGAAAGTGATATTTACAATTTACATCCAAAAATCTGCCAGGTGTACAAAAGATGAGTCTTTTTAATTGTTTCCACCAATTGCTTTAGTTGGGGAATCTAGTCGTCTCTTTTGGAAAATTACCTGCAACTTCCTACTCCTCATTTCTTTCGATCGCATCATGTTGTGTTAGATCTTGATCTGTTACATCTTAGCCTATTGGATCTTGCTCTACTAGATCTTGTTCATTGGACCTTGCTCTACTACTAGCCCGGATATATAGGCATCATATTTCTGGAATAAATCATTCACTTTATCTTCATCAGGCCCAATGTGGTACTGGAAAATCAATGTTTGTCTTGATACTGAATCCAAACATTGGGCCATTTTTTGCTTATACTCCAATGGCCTAGCCTTCAACTCCTCAATCCTATTTTCAATCTTCTTCATAGTTTCAATAGTTTCATAAGAGAAGGAATACTTTGTTCGCTCAAGGCTCAAATCAACTAAGTGTAAAAAAAGGCCAAGAGAAACCTCCACTCATCTTTTCAACACAAATTCAAATTTGAAATCTAGAGGTAGGTCCCCAAATGAGCACGGGCCCTCAACGTGGTCAAAACCCGAGAGAGTTACGTCATTCATTGAAAATTATGAGCACAGGAAGAGCCAAGTGGAAGCCTTCACGTGTCTCTTCGGAGCTCTTTTAGTATGAAGCTTAAAATAAAGACTCCTAAATGAGCGCAGGCTCTCTATGTGTCTAGGGTCCGAAAAAGTTTCTCTAGCCATTGAAAAGTCTGAGCATGGGTAGAGCCAAAGAAGCCTCCACATGTCTCTTTAGCACTATTTCAAAAGTAAAATGTAGGGGCAAGTCCCCAAATAAGTGTGGGCCCACCACGTGGTCAAAACCTAACTTATTTGCATCGGTCGTTGAAAATTCTAAGCATGGGTAGAGCCAGCAGAATCCTCCACGTGTCTCTTTAACGCAACTTCAAAGGTAAAGGCTAAATGTGGGTCCCCAAACAAGTTCAAAGCTCTCCACGTGTCTAGGGTCCAACAAATTTTCATCGGTCGTTGAAACATCTAAGCCTAAGAAGAGCTAGTAGAAGCCTCTACGTGTCTCTTCGGTGCTCTTCAAAGGTAAAGGCTAGAGGTGGGTCCCCAAATGAGCGCAGGCTCTCCACGTGTCTAGGGTCCAAAAAATTGCACCGGCTATTGAAAAGTATGAGCCTAGGAAGATCCGGTGGATGCCTCCACATGTCTCTTCGTGTTCTTTCAAAAGTAAAATTGTGGGGTAGGTCCCCAAATGAGCATGGGCCCTCCACGTGTCTCGTGCCCAAGAAATTTTTCTTGGCCATTGAAAAGTCTTAGTATAAAGAGTAGCCATCAAAAACCTCCATGTGTCTCTTTGCAACTGCCAAAGGTAAGATCTAGAGGTGGGACCTCAAATGAGCACGGGCTTTCCACGTGTCCTTTTGAGGGTCTTAGGAATTTACCTAATAATTCCATTCCCTTCACCATAATGCATCAAAAATATCAAATAGACACACCACACCACATCTAATTAGAAAATACCACATATCCACAAATGTTGGGATAGGATTTACAAAGGAGACACAATCATGGAAGATGTCCAAAAACAAAAAATTTCCCCATGGAGAGAAAACTGTAAATAATACCAAGACTCAATGTGATCCATGAGCCAAGGAAAGGACTTGACAATGACACCCTGGTGAAGGAAAATAATTATGCATCCACACGGGAAGACAAAGTGCATCAAACTAGGTAGGCTAAAAATTTGAAATGAAAAAGGGGTGAGATTAAATTAAGCATGAACACTTGCATTCACATCAAATTTCAAAACTTAAAAGAATAAGACATAGCTAACATAATCCGGACATCTAAAACAACCACATCTACATACTCATTGTCTTCAAAATGCTATTATGTAGAAAGAGAAAATCAGATTACAAGCAACACAAAAATTTGAAGTCTTACCTAAAAGACCAAATCTAAATCAAGGAAAGCCACTTGAGGAGTAAAAGAACAACAATTTTTGAAAACAACACAAGACCCCAATACAGTCCTAAAGGTACAACCATAAAACTCGGATCAATCTCTATTGACGTCATGAAAACGCCATGATCAAACACAATGTTCCGAGGGCGTAAGATTTGTAATCATAAAAATAATGCCAATCTACACTCATGAAGCCAAAATTTCCACATGAAAATAAGATAATAATGAAAACAAACCCAGGTTAAAAGTATAATAACCCAGGACTTCCCGAAAGATCCACAAGATCAAAAATTGAAACCTACTCAAAGAGAGTATCCAATAATGAAGAATACATCCTTATAAGAATAAAACAAAGTTTTACCAAACCATAATCTCACACTAACCATTTTAAATTTATACCTTAGCTTAGATCAATCCAAATTAAATGTTACCCTTTTCACATGCCAACTTGAAAGGGTATTCATTCCAAGTTAACTCAACAAACAAAAAGGAGAGATTATACCAATGTACTGCAACAAAACCTGGTCCACTCGAGAAGGGTTACAACCACTACGAAACAAATAAAGGTGGATAGAAAATAAAAACAATATCCCTAAAAATGCACTTCCAATGCTAAAACAATCTTCGAATGTCCAATAAAGATCAACAAGATCTTACATTAAGAAAACTACATAGCCCAAAATGGGTAGTCTCTAAAATCTTCATCAAAAAGAACTGAAACTAGAACTCTCAATAGGCATACCTTCACAGTTCAAATTTCAACAAAAGATATTGCCTCCCAAACAAGGGTTTATCAAAAGAAACAAAAGATTCATTCCAGTCCCATTCTATGGTGAATATAAATAAACATAACCCAGTTCATTCATAGTTGAGTGTTTCATAAAAGTAAAAGTATAGTCACAATATAATTCGACCAAATATTGTTGGTCTCAACCATTTTCAACTAAGAAAACTGATCAATGCAAAATTCATAACAATATCACCGTAACCCTGGACATACCTTTTAGGCTTACAAGTTACCCATTGAAGGTGAACAATCTAGCCAAGAAACTAATGCAGTCTTCCATCAACCCCATGGAAGTTCAATAAAAATGAAACAAGGTAAACACACCCGTATTTCCATCAATACAACCCAAATTTCACAGTAAAATACTATATACACAACATCGTTATATTGAATAATCAAAAAATGTCATTGAAGTAAGAAGAAGGAAAAAAACACAAAAACCATACCAGAACAATTTCATAAAAGAGAAGAGTTATTTTAATGAAAAAACTTAAGTAAAAGTAGAAGATTTAATGAGATATGGCCTATCATGCTTGATAGTGCTCATGTCTTCTTTTCCTTATTTCAATCCTTCATGCAAAACTTCTACAACAAGATTTCCACAAAAACACCAAAACCAGCCTCTAAAAATTTCCTTATTTTCCTCTTATAGCTTCCATGCTTATATTTCATTACCATTACCACCATGCAAGGTGAAATTAAGCATGCATGATTCAAACTGGAGGTCTAAAAGATTAAAAACCACATGCAGAGCTACAAAATTCCCAAAAACCAAGTGAAATAATGAAAACTGAAAACCATCTATTCTTCCAACCTTCTCTTATTTCCCAGGTGGCTTTCACACTGGTTGAGAACATTAAAAAGCAACAAGATTGCTAGAGTCCTCTCCTACTTTCTTTCCTTCACCAACTCCTTGTTGGTTAAAGATAAAAGTTGAAACTCCATGCAAATTAGATTAGAAAAGTTGACAACTCATCTTCCCCTATGTTTCCATGCATTCATCAAAATTTGTGGTAACAAAGTATTAAATACCTCATTCAAATATGTTAAATGCCTTAGGAATTGGTGCCAAAAACACCTATTCATGTCATCCCCTTTAGGCTAGCCCAATTCCCTTAGGTTAGGTTTAAATAATATTAGCTTTAAACGAAACTTAGGACCTTAGGTATAATTTATTATTTTTGTCTAAGAATATCTAGTAACATGAGTTAGGATTACCTCCTTGCATATAATCAACCACAATAATAAAATCACCTTATCTTAAAATTAGGATAAGATAAAAATCATATGAACTTTAAATTAAATAAGGTCCCCAAACTAATCAATGACATTACCTTATGATGAATAAAAAATGACATTCTTGGATCACTATAAATGACGTATGCAAATGATGTTACTTGTGATTCCTCGGAAGCTTGGGTTCGAAATCAAACATTTTTCCGGCTTGGTCAAATGACCCAAACAAAATAAAATCAAAATCATGCCTTAGATCACTAAAATTGATCTCGAGGTATAGTTATCCTGCATCAGAAATCATATAGATTGAAGCACAAGTTCAAATGCAATATAGGATATGAATGAATTTAGGATGAATTATTTCTTCTATCCACATGCAGTGAACATTCAGCATAAGAAAGAATGAAATACTTCATTTTAAATTTAGAATTGACATGGCATGATTGTATCTATTTTTAGAAGATAAACATATCATCTACAACAAACATGATTTCTTAGTTCATAAGAGTACACCATCTTCAAATAAGAATCACATATCAATGTTTGCAACTTTGATTATAGAAGTCATCAAGGATATCAACCATGGTAGAGGCATTACATAAATGAGATAATATAAATGTATAAAGGATAGTATGCACTACCGAGGATCCTCCGGCCATTGAACATGGTAAATTCTGAAAAATTCCAATGTAGAGGATAAGGCTTATAAATTATTGATGAATGGATGGGTTCATTACAAAAATGGTCATAGGTGAGGACATGTTTGGGTCCTTGGTATAAACCTCTAAATTTTCTAATTTTTTGAACAAAGCTCGCATGGGATTATCTCGTAGGATTAGATTTCAAGTAATTAATATGTGATTGTGGATAAACATGTGATTTATTTGATTGACGAAAATGTGGAGTACGATGATTTTTATTGGATGGGCTTGATGTGGAGGTCTAAAAGGGGTTGATTTAGAGGATATTTTTTGTAAAGTAGGTTATGATAAAGGGATGTGGGGATTTTGGATGTGATTTTGGTTTTGGATTAGAGGGCTTAATTGGGCTTGAGTAGGTATATATGTATAGGTTTGGGATGTCCGAGGCAACGAGAGAGACATTGAAGTCAAGATAGGTTGATTGGATAAAATATGGGGGATGATAAGATTATGATGATATTGTGATGAAGGGGGATGTGAAAACGATCAACTAATGAGGTACAATTTACATTGGATGAGAAGTGATAGTTTATAAATAACTTGGTTGTGAAGGATAGTCATCGGGTGGTTGGATAGTGTTGTTTTAGGATTGTAAGATTAGTTGAAAGGTCAATTTTTTATAGGGAATAAAAGGTGAACTAGATGGCTCTGGGAAAATTCTTGAGCTAAGTGAAGTTGAGTGAGACACAATAGGTTGATGGTATTTATAAGGATTAGATCCTATGTAAGGGATGTTTTGAAATTGATTGGGATGAAAAGTTGTAGATGAAGCAATATAATATGGTTGTAAAAATGAAGCATAAGGGGTGAAAAAATCTTCTAATGTAGAGGTTGATCCATAATAAATTATAATTAACTAGAGATGATACATAAAATCCCTACATGAGCTACAAATTTTACCAAAGATTCAAAAATAATAATTTGAATTATCTTGATTAGAATTTATATGTGGAGGAAGAGGCTCAAAGAGAACCTAATGAAATGGTTGTTCTAAGGATGGCTTCATGTTTTCTTAAGGATGGATTCCTTGATATACCCAAAGGTATGTGAGGCCCAAATTTGTGCTGGTGCTGGTACGGGGCCTAGTATTGGGGCCTACCCCCTCACTTCACAATCCTACAATGATAAGGAAGTCGAGTGCTTATCCAATATACCAAAAATAATTATTTATACTCATCCAAAACACCAAATCAGTTTCCCTATTGGGTGACAAAATCCCATTAGTTATCACCTATGCAAGAGTGTTTAATGTAAATTTTATATTTGATGTGGTTTGGTTGTGTGTGGGGAAGAATTAAGTGAATGCAGTAAATTAATCCTTTAATTAATCTATGTGATCAATAAAGATGTAATGGTCATTTTAAATAAAAAGAATTATTGAATTTGATGAGGGCAAACAACAAAATGTGATGCTTGAAAATAAAATGAAAAGGAAAGGAATCACACGATAAACACTTCCTTTTTAATTTTTTAGAAAATAAAAAGCAAGAAGCATAATTATTCAAAGTAGAAACTCTGTAAAAATGTTAGTAGAAGACATAAAACAACACAGAAAATGGGGTAAGAGGTGGTGATTGAAGCAATCGAAGTAGTCACAGAGATCATCGATGATTGATAGAATCTTTGGTAATTCACACGATCACTAGCAATTTAATTAGATCGTTAGTGATTACATAAATGAAGGCCTAAAATGAAATAAAAAATTAATTTAAATGAGAGAAAAGGGGACTAAGGTCCCACCGAGCATGCCAGAATATTCAAATATGTTTTTACCTTTCTATTTTAAATTAATGAAGTGAAAAGAAATAAAAAATAAAATTGACCTCGAAATACATGGGGTTTACTGATACCCATAGAGATAGATGTTATAGCTGATGGATGAAAGCTCCTTCCTTCTTTCATTGATGGAGGAACCTGTAGATCACATACACTAAGAAGAAGATGGGATTAGATAGATATATGGTGGATTTCTGGCAAAGGCTATTCCTCGAAGTCAATGGACTTCCTTGCAAGGATGTCAATCCGCATTCAAGAAATCAATCTGATAATGATAAGATAAAATGATAAAACAAATGATATAACCAATAATGCAAAGGAAAAGGGACTGACGTGGTCCAAGGCTATATGATGGTTTGATGGTGATACTTGATCCAAAGGGAGTCTAGGGATCACAAAATGGCTCAAAGGAGAAAGGATGTACATATATGTGCACTCAGAAAGGTGAGAAAGATGATAAATTTGATTTAGATAATTGATAAAGTGCTAAATATGGCTCAAAAGAGCTTGATATGATTGGATCAGACACTTTGAGGTGCCTTACAGTAGTAAATTATGTGGTTTAGATGTCTTAAAATCAATATTAAGGGTCAAAATACCTTTTTAACAAGAATCACTAATGATTACGGTGAATTATCGGTGATTCTAGTGAATCGTCAATGATTCTTTGTAAAAATGTATATAGGTTGATAATGGACGGAGATGGGACTCGAAAAAGATGCTAAAAAGGTTTATTTAAGATTGTATATGATGCATAATAATGTAATGAAGAAAGGGAAACCACTTACCTTGTATAAATTGATGAATGAATAGAAGAAGGTGATATTACCCAGAGAGGAAGATTGTTGATGAAAGAAGATTACTGATTTGATTCTTGGACATATGGATGACCTTCATAGGATGAAGAAGAAATTGTTAATACCTTTAATGTTGTTGGGATGATACATGACTCTATAATAGGGCTATGATATAAGGAAAATGTAATATAAAGCCCTTGGGTCACGTCCACTCGCCAACTATCCTTAAATGGAGACACGGAGCTCGTTCTTATAGAGTTGCTAACAACTAGGGAGAATTGCTTTGGTGATACTATTAAATCACTAGTGATGCAACTTTTACAAGGAAAAAGGTTGTGACCACCTCCCAAATCAATTTTTTTTTTTATCGAAGGATGTTGGTTGGAAAGAGATTATGTGGGTTAGGAATATTTGTAAATGGTTGAGAAGTAGTTGATTTTGTTTTGTTTTATTCAATTTTGGTTTGTAAGTGGTTAGGAGAGGATAAAATAGGATTTTAAATCTACAAAATAATATTTCTAGGAGTAAATATAAAGGGGGAGGAAAATAATATTAAGGATGAGGATTTAATTAATAATATGATAAAGCGATGTGATGATGGATTTAATGTATAAAATGATGGTGATGTGATAATTAAGGGAGCTAGCAGATGTAGATACATGGATTAGCGGTGTTAATTTTAGGTTTCTACAGATGTTGTAGACCAATACCTATTATTGAAGTATATTTTTGGACTCCATAACCACTTAAGGAGGCCCGTTCTCTTGGCCAATCAAGTGGATGTAGATGAAGCTTATACACAAGCTCACTACTTAGAGATGTACAAGAAAAAGAGTTCATCGACCTCTTAGCATGCTTCAAGTAAACAAAGTGACACAAAGCTGAAGGATACAAGAAAATTAAAGGGAAATAAAAATTATAATTCTATTTCAAACAAATATACTAAAATTCATTGTGAGCATTGTGATGTTGACAGTCATCCCGAGAAAAAATGTTGGAAGCTCCACCCAGAATTACATCCTTCAAAAATAAGAAGAATAAGAAAAATTCCATGGCTTCCCTAAAAGGAGAGGAAGTATTTTACAATGAAAAGGTGGATGAGATTATGTGTTGTGCCTCCATCTGTAGAGAGGTATGTTTGGGTAGTAATAATGTTGTTTAAGAAAATGACTCGAAAAAGATTTTTCATTTAAAAATTCAAGTGGAGAAAACTAAGGTGGATTCTCTTTTTAATACATGTTCTCAAGCTAATTTAATCAGTAAAGAGTTAGTGGATAGGTTGAAGTTGGAAACTTATAATTACCCAAGTCCATATTCTTTGGGTTTGGTAAAGAAAGGTGTAGACATCAAGGTAACTAAGCAGTGTAAGATCACTTTTGGTATTGACATAAAGTTTATGAAGAATTTATTGTGGATGTTTTTCCCCTTAATGTGTGTGGTGTAGTTTTTGGCAGCCTATATTTGTATATCAAGGATGTTATCTTCATGAGGAGAGCCAACTAGTACCGCTTGGTGAAGGATGGTAAGAGCTACGTCATTTCAACCTATTCAGGAGATTCGAAGATATCTTTGGTAAGTAATAGTGAAGCTCAAAAGCTAATTAATGCTAGTGGTAAATTTGCATTGCTTATGTTGAGGGATATTCTAGATGATGAAATTATTACCTCTAAAACCAATTTTATCATGTTTTTTAATCAAGAGTAGACACACATAAAAAATTTGGTTCAACAGTTTAGAGAGGTCTTTCAAGAACCTATAGGGTTGTCCCTAGTAAGGGAAATTGAGCATGAGATCCACTTGTGACATGATAGTCCACTGCTATACTTGGGATTATCCAAGAATTATTTTAAAGATACCAATGAGGTAAAAAAACAGTTACAATGTTTGATTGAACAAGGAATAATCCATCCTGGCACTTCTCCATGTAAAAAAATGGTTCATAGATAATGTGTGTTGATTATAAAGCTTTAAATAAAATAACCATTAAGAATAGGTACCATCTTCCTCGCATTGATGATTTATTAGATCAGTTACAATATGCTAAATATTTTACTAATCTTGATTTGAAGTTTTGGTATCATTAAGTTCAGATTAAGGAAGAGGACATGTGGAAGACAACATTCAAGAACATGAAAGGTTTATATGAATCTTTGGCATTACCATTTGGGCTATGTAATGCACCAATTACCTTTATGAGATTGATAAATGATGTAATGATTCCACTTTTTGATTCCTTTGTTATTGTGTACTTGGATGAAATGCTAGTTGTTATCAGAACTTTTGAAGATCATATTGATCATTTGCGTCAAGTTTTGCAAGTTCTTAAGGAGAACCGACTTGTGTTGAATGAAAATAAGTGTGAGTTTGCACAACATTCACTTGTATTTTTGGGACATGTGGTTAGATATGGAGAGTTAAGGATTGATCTAGCTAAGATAGAGGCCATTCAGAATTGGCCTACACCATTAAGTTTGACAGAGACCAGGATTTTTATCGGAGCGAAGCAAGATTTACTGATTTTTATTAATAACTTCTCTTCCATAGCAGTTGTGCCACTACATTCGATGTGATGAGGGGTAAGACATTTGATTGGGGTAAGGAATAATAAATTAATTTTGGATCATTTAAATATAAAATCAGTCATTCTCTAGTTTTGGATTTACCTAACTTACAGCTACCCTTCGAAGAAGAAACCGATGCTAGTGACTATGTATTAGGGGTTGTCCTACTTTGGGGAGGTAGGTTGATATGTTATCACTTTGAATTGTTTCACAGTGCAATTCTAAATTATTGTACTTATGAAAAAGAATTATATTCTCTTGTTCAAGAAGTCAAGAAATGGAAACATTATTTGATGGGTAAGGAAACTATCATCCACACATATCATCAACCTCTCCAATATCTATAGGATCAAAGAAAACTTTAGCAAGCTAGACACTATAAATGGATGGGTTTCTTATAGAAATTTCATTTTATTATTAAATATTAGAAAGGTGTGACTAAAACCTTGGCTTACATGTTATCTAGACCTCCTTTAATTTCAGCTATGGGTATGTTCACTCTTCTTGAGATTTTTTTGTGTGAAGTATATCAGGAAGGTTATGAGTAGGATCCCAATTTTGTAAAGGTTTTTCAGAATAAACCTCCAAGAAAGGGATTTTCACCTAAAGGAGAATAATATTTCTAGGATGATTTTATCTACAAAAATGAGAAAATTTTTGTGCCCAAGGGGGAAAGAGTGCAGTCAATGAGAGATGCACACACTTCCATGGTTGTTGGTCACTTTGGTGTGACAAAGATTGTAGCACACTTACAGAGGTATGTTTATTAGTCAAACATGTAAACTAAAGTTGATAAATTGATCAAGGGTTATGTTTTATGCAATACAAGTAAGCCTAATAATAGGAAGTTGGGGTTATATATGTCATTTCCAATTCCTTCCTGACCATGGGAAAGTATATCCATGGATTTTGTGGGTGGTTTTCCTACCTCCAAAAATGGTCATGATTATATAGTTGTAATTATATATCGATTTAGAAAAAAAATTATTCTTATTCCTTGTAAAAAGAACATTAAGGAAAGTAATGCAACTAAGTTATTTTTTGTGTGTGGGTTCACTTTAGTTTTCCTAGTTCTATTTTGTTATGCATGGACTCACATTTCATAGGGAAGTTTTGGTATACTTTATGGGGAATGATGGATACAAAGCTAAATAGTTCTACCACCTTTCATCCACATATATATGGGAAAATAGATGTGGTGAATCGTACCTTGGTCTAGCTCTTGAGAGGGTACAATAGGAAACATTTGAGGACCTGGGATGAGAACTTGGTGTATATCCATCATTCTTACAATAGGGAAGTTCATGATTTGAATAGCAAAAATAATTTTGAAACATGTTTTGGTTATTTTCCTAAGAGCTATTTTGATGTTGTTTTAAAATTACCATGCAGAGAAAATGGTAAAGTGGAGTTGGAGGCCGATAAGGCTAAAAATTTTATTGAGAAAATTTAGCAGATGCACCTTCAGGTACAAAAGAGGTTGACAGAGTCATAGGCTAAGTACAAAGCATGACATGATCACCATAGGAATGAGCATTCCTTCATTTTTAGAGACAAGGTATGGTTTTATTTGAGTCAGGATAGGCTATAGGAAAATATAAGAAACTCAAGCCTCTTTGATATGGCCCATTTGAAATTATGGAACAAGTGGGTAAGAATGCATTTCTCTTGGATTTTCCTCCTTATATGAATATTTATTCAATTGTGAATGTTAAAAACTTATGTATTTTTAGCCCTCCATATTGAATGATGAATGAGTATTGCTTCCATCTATTGAGGATCTTGCTCCATATAGATAGTTGGAATTGGAAGAATATGTGGTTTTATAATGAAAATAAAGAACATTGAGAGGAGTGCAAGATAGGTGGTTGATCATGTTGAAAGGCTAGTTTCCTACCAAATCCAAGTGGTATTCTAGAGAATATGCAAGTAAGAAATTTCCTCACCTCGTTAGTCCTCGAAGATTATAGGGACTTAAAAGCCTCAAATTGGGGAGGTATGATCCAAAAATGGATCAGGAAATGCCTAATTCTATGTAATCTCTATATTTTATACTTTCTCTACAGGTTCTTAGGCTATTATGTCTTTATAAGATGGTTTAGTTAGGTTGGGGGTGATCCAAACACCTTTGAATGAAGTTTTGGGGCCTTAACATTCTATTTTATGGATTTTTTTAATTTTTCGGTCATGGAAATGCACCAGAGGTTATGTAACTACCGTTTTGTGCAAAATGGTGGTTAGGTAACCTCCACGTGAAGTTACATAACCACCACTTTTTAGTAAGCTACGAGTTCTATGTGATATGGTTCTAGAATTCAAGATCTCAATAGTTACAAATGTTTGAGCTTCCCCATCAATTCCTTTTTCCTCTCTATGCATCCCTGAGTTGAGAAACTATAAATAAAATCTTGTAGATGGATTCCAACAAGTTATTTTGGGTGAATTCCATTGTGAGAAAAGTTGGAGAAGTTGAATTCTTTCTTGTTTGTTCATTTGAGTGGATTTCTTCATTATTTCAAAGATTATGAGAAATTAGATACAATAGAAGGACAATTCATCCTTCTTGAAGGACAATTATTGGAAGTAAGCTATATTATTGGAGAATTACATAGTGAAGGGGAGAAAATTTTCTCACCCACTGGAGTTTTTCCCACATTGGGTTTCTCCAGGATAAATCTTGTCTCCTTTTGTCTCTCTTTTCTCAATTTTAAGTTCAATTATGTGTTGGTATTGCACATTAGTTTGGTTAAACCATAACTCATGTACTTCATTCATTTTTCATGAACATAGTTATCTATTTATTGTCAAAACTAAAAATTTTACGGATCATGGGAACATTAGCAAGTGTCGTGGGAGAAGATTTAGGTTCATCCACAAAAATTAGTTGGCGTACACATGATTGATGAAGTATACCCCATATGTGTCTCTTCAAGTATGGTGGCGGTGCCGGGGCCTTCCTAGATGAATATTTCACATGTGCTTTCTCAAGAAGGGTACATCTTATTTCCATCATGCTTATTTTGCAGGGATATTTATGATATGTCTTCTACAAGATCATCACTAGGAACTACATAGAAATTAGCCAAAATTTATTTCTCAGTCAACTCCTCCTTAAAAATAATGGAGATATGTCAATAATGTTCTTATTAATGGTAGGATGAAAGTGGATAGAAAATTTCTTCAGTAATTCAAGAGTTTTTGATCCTCCACATGGAATAACTAGTGATAAAGAACCTGAAAAATAGAAAATAAAAGAGTCATCTTGACAAGCATTCGTATCAATTCTACCCAAACCGTGTGAGGTGTTAATGTTCCATCAGTGTTGACCTGATGCTCAATCTCAAATATCATCCCCAAAAAATCTTCATCCTGGACATAAAGGTCAAAAATTTAGTGTAAAGTCTTTGAAGAAAGTTCCTTCAAACTGGTTTATAACTCCAAATCCTCCATTTCTTGAGAAGGATGAGCACAAAATTTATTTTCACTCAGAATTATTGAAGGGAGATGCATATTATGAGAGAAAAATGATAATTTATAAGAGGATGAAGTTTTGGAGTGATTGTGTGAGGTATCATTTTAGGAATGAATGCAAAATCAATTCTGAATACTCACGAGTCTGGAGAAAGGGAAAATGGATTGATATCTTTCAAAAGGTGATTTTCAGATTGAAGTGAAAATTCACTTAGAGGAGGCATCAAATACTAGGGAATATCAATGATTATTCATTTCCTAAAGCATATTCCCCAAAATGAAAGGTTTCAAATCAATTAAGATAATGACCTATGGGAATAGATGATTTCTAGTCGAATGCACAAATTATGGTGACAACATGGATAGGAAAAAAAGGGATTAAGAAAAAAAGATTTTTTTTTGGAATATATCCATATTAGTAACTAGAATTAGGTTCAAATTAAGGAATAAACATGCTATCTTTACACTTGCAAGATATTTTCCAAAACTGGAGTTGGTTTTCCACGCCTTTTTGGATGGTTCATTAAGTTTTTTTAGGGAAAATCAGGTTGTAAGAAGACATCAAATTATATAAATATGAGGCTTTTCCTCATAATTAAGGGAGTTAGTTTTGGTATTCAAATAAAAGGGGCTTAGTATTTCAAATTCTAAAAAGGTTAGAGATGTAATTGTGAATATTGTATATTTCTCTTGTGAAAGGTATAATGATATCAGTTTCCCAAACTTCTATGTCAAGGTGGTTACAAGTGTACATCCATTGATGAGATTTGAGAGCATTCATTTGATGTTCCCTTGTTAAGAAATTCAAGAACTGAATAAAGTATGTTCACTTTTGAGTTTAAATTATGTATTCTTCATTCTTGTGTTTGGAATTGTCCATTAATGAGTGGTATTTTCTACCACAATGTGTTTACTATTTCTCTCTATCATATAATAGATCTATCCTTGATGTTTGTACTTTGGTCATTAAGTTTGATATTGTGTTGTGAGATTTCCCTCTATAATATTGGACTGGATTATAAAATCCTTGTCATAAACATTTTGTATTGATATATTTTTATAAGCCTTTGAGTGTATCTTGGGTGTATGAGGGATGAAGTAGTAAATAATTTATTAGAATACTTGCACAAGTTCTTGTGTTAGGTATTTTAGAGATTGTTCTCGAATCCTTTACATCTATTGAGCTTCAATGAATGAAAATAGTTCTTAGTTGAGATTGTCACTACTTGATCCAGTTTTATGCATTTTCCATGATTGCAAGATACTCTAAGTATTAAATGTTATGTCACAATGAACTTCTCTTCCTATAATCTCCCTCTGTGAACTTACAATTTCCATAATTGACCCCATCCCCCCATTTTAAAACATCCATTTGTTTTCTTTTTACTACCTTATTTCTCTAAACATCATTGAAGGTGTACTTTTAGCCTTAATTTCATTACCAAGAGAATGCAAGAGAAATTGAACTTAACTGTCTTTAGTAACCTATGTTTGGAAAAGTAAACATACACAACATATTTTGTGAAAACTTGTGAGAGTGAGTGTTGTCTATTGGCCATGTTTATCCCAGATTGACCTCAACATTTTTAGAAATAAATTGAGGGAACAAATAATCCATCTTCCCTTCTACATTTCAAGTTGCACCTCAAGTCATCTCACCCTAGTTCAAGGCAGGACCAAACGTATAAGAAAAATACCATCACCTGTGTGTGTGCCCCTCATTCATCCCAAAGCATGATCCCAAGGAAAGTGTTAGAACCCTTCCTAACTACAAAATAACGCACCAATATGGTCTACCACCATTACAAGACCTTACCCCTACCTTTTGAGGAGAAATTATTATCATTACAACATGGTGTGTGAATTTGAGGACCGATTACCCTACACATTTGGCTTCTCCTACCAAATAATTTGGGCCATATATTTCAAATAATGTAGTTTAGAGGGGTACTCATTCTTGGTTCTGTCTTCAAACTCGGGGCAAGCTATTGCAATCTCATCCGTAATATGGATAGACATGTGAAGAACATACTTAGCGTGCTTGTCTTATTTCTCTAGTGCATCTATAATTCATTGAACCTCCTACAACTTATCCTTTTTATCTTCAATAAATACTCATATAGTGGCCCCCTTATCCAGTTTCTCTCGAGCTACTTCCACCACCATCTTGTTCAAAACATTGTTAGTTTTCTCATTGAAAATTTTTGTCGGATTTATTTTCAAAGTATCTTTTGGCATATTCTTCATTTTGCACTTAGAAAATTCTTCTTCGGTGATCTCAAATTTAGGCTCGTTCATTTGAATCTACATACTCCATGAGAGCATATTTCTCATGTACATGGATGCACCTTTAAGATTGATCACTTCCCATCCATTGTGTTCCTTACCCTCTATGGTACTCTAAAATATTACGTGCAACACATTTTCTTGATCATAAATGTAATTTACCTTTTGTGTTCACGCATTCTCATCCTTTCTTCTCCTTCCTTTAGTTCTCCTTCTTGTTGGTGTGTGATTCTCAATACAAGTGCACACACTAGTTCCTTCACTACTGTTACTCCTTCCTCTTTTAATTAAATTCAATATCCCTTGTCTTTCCCTTATTTCTTGAGGTCTCCTATATGTGCCTCATGTACCTCTGCATCAATTTATAAATTCTTTTCCTTATGCTCTTCTTCCTCCACATCATTGATGATTTGAGTTTCTTCATTAAGTGTAACTTTCTCTTTGGACCATTCTTCATCATTATCTCCTTTGTGTAGCAACTTTCACCTCTTCTTCTTCTTTTCTAGGATTGGTTTAGATGGGGTGACTCTTATTTATTTCCTCACAAGCTATGAGGTCCTTATGCCACAATCATGTTCCTTACACGTACTTTTCAACTTTCTTCTATGGCCTTGATCAAGTGTGGCACGTCCCTCTTTTTATGCCTTTTTATTCTCACTCTTTTCTTTTTCTTTTATCTCGCCAAGGAGGCACAACCTCATGTGCTTTCTTTGTCCTAACCATCTACCTCCTTTTCATTGAGTTATGTGATATTTAGTTCATCTTTAATATGTTTTCCACCGACTAACTTGGGCTTGCGTGCATGCACACACGTGTGTGTGTGTGTGTGTGTGTGTGTGTGTGTGTGTGTCTTTGATGCTTTCTCATTAACTATTTCCAATTTCATGGAGTTAATATTTATATCATCTAATATCATACTTTTTATATACACTAACTTTTCATGGTATAAATATGTTTTGTGTGGCATAGGGTAAACATAATCCACCCTATTAAGCATCAAAACTTAACTTTTGCACGTCTAAAATTATGTTCACGGATGCCTAGAAGTATCTTGCTATAAATTCATAAGGAGTTTACATGAAGGTCTCTTTGCACTTTGGTCTTCAAATAATATATTCCCAAGAAGAAATGATGGTACACCAAAAAATCTACTTTCCTTCCAAAAGTAATGGTAAATCACTTGGGATACACCACACATGTTTGAATTATTTACACATTCATATATACCACCCGTCTAATCATAACTTATAGGAATTGGTTATTGCATCGCAGGTGTATTATGTTAATCTCTTTTGTGGGGGATTTTTATCTAGGGGTAACCTCCACGTTTTATAATTTGGGCCATGTGGAACTCCAATTTCTAAAAATACAATTAAAAGGAGGATTTCTCCCCAAGTTATCCTATCACCTACGTGTTCTTCCTATATGATCCCTTTATCAATGAAGGTGGAAATGTTGTACATGGCTCCTTCGGCCATCTTTTACATAATGTGGAGCCATATTTAATTCACTTGGGTCCATTTATCCTATGCTCCCAACTTTGTAACCATACACACATAGTGACCCTTAGAACTTGATTAATAAGTTTGAAAATATCCATCATGCGGCCACCTCTTTGATACTTTAAGTGCAACGACAAAGTGACCTACACTCCTAATTTATCATCTAAATCTATTTATATATCTACGCCTAAACTATACAATCTAGTGACTCTTCCAATCATCTATGTGGTAATGCACATCCTCCTACCTATAAAATAGAATAAGTCCTCATGGAACCATGACATCAACCATTGATAGAGGTGCTCAGGATTTTTGAAGTAAGATAGATCATAAGGTTGAAGGATCCTGCACCCTCTAAGACCCGCTACCCCTTATCATCATAAATAGGCTTCCCATCAGCCAGTCTCTATTTCATGCTCATTTGAGTCCGAGCAATGATTATAATTAATGACTTTAAATTTTTCTACATGGGTTTCCCAAATATATCCCATAATAATTCCCTCACAATACTACATTTTCGAGTATCATTCTTCTAATGCTTCTTCTACCTCAACCTTCTTTTCTTTTCCCTTAGATGCTACTGGTGGATGCCTTTCTAGGTGCCATTTCTTCCTCTACATAACGTTTACTTCACAACTTGAAGTATCATGTGCCCTAGGTGCTTACTAACCTTCTAATAAACCTTTCGTGCTAAATACTTTTCTCCATTCACCCTCCTTTCTCTAAAATAGTTGTCGCTATCAAATAATTTTATGCCCTAGCTTGAATTTGGTACCCTAACTCAAATTCGTGTTCCTTTTTTTTTCTGAACCAAACCCTAGCTTGTAAACCATATTCTTCTAAAATAAAACCTCCACACCATTTATTAATCTTTAAACTTCCATCTAAAGGAGCTCCATAACCTGGCCATGTGATTTATCGATCTAGGTTGCTTCAATTTTTCAAGCTCCATCATAAATTTGCACAAATTTTTAGAGCTTCACACTCTTCAATGCTAAAATTATTCACAAGGAAAGGTAAAAATATACACCCTTTAAAGCCACTTTTATTTATTTCCAAAAACTTTATGCATTTATTTCTCCTTACCTACCACCGTAATATAGCTTTAACTATGTTTTTACTTTTTCCGCTCTTGTTCTCTACTTTCTTCCGCACACTATAGTCATAATCTTTTGGTGCACTTGAAACTTCCTAGGCCATAGACATCCTTGCCTGCAATTCCTTATGCCATAAAATATCTTTCTTTATACCTTATTCCAAGTATTTCATCCTATTAATTCCTACCTCACCTTACACCGCACATCCTCTTCCTCGTGCGGTCTTCAATTTGAGAAATTTTCATTAGCACCCGTATTCTAAGAATATATGACATCATTTTCCTTTTCTTAAGAACACATTTTAACAAGTATCCCACATTTCTACCATCACACGTGCATTTGTACCAACCTTACCATAATTATCAAGAATTTTTTTGTGCACTTGCACCTTATTCTACCCACATAAAAATAATCAAAGGTCCTCTATGTATGAACTCAATAGATAGTAATCAGCTTCGAGCATGCAAGCGTTCTTATAAAAAAACAAGCAAATAAAAAACAAAACATGAAATGGAAATCTAATCTAAGTTGTAATATTTCCTTATTACAAACACAAAGAAGCTTATTTATAATAGGGCATCAACCTACTCCCATTTAAGTAACTTAGCAGCATGGTGTCATCCAACACCTACAACTAACATGTGACTGATTCAAGTACCTTGGTTACTAAAAAATGTCCCAACCAATGCATCTTCAACCTCCCTGGGTGGTGAAAAAACTTGGATTCATACAAAAGTACCATCTTTCCAACTGCGAATGACTTTCTCTTAATGTGCTTATCATGCCAAGCATTTTTTCATGCCTTCTCTAATTTTTGTCTCCAATTTCCAATAGTTCACCGCTCATTTAGTTGCATTAGTTTCTTAATGTGATATTCCATAGATTGTTTATCCGACATTCCTCTCGTGTACATAATATGTAGGGATGGTAACAAAAATTACACATGTAGTACCACCTCTATGCCAAATACAAACTGAAATGGAATAGTGTCATTCAACCTTTTATATGTGGTCCTCTAAGACCAACATACAATTGATACTTTATATTCTCAGTCCTTCCTTCCAACATCACAAATATTTGTCAAATTTTTCCCCTAAATATTCTTGAAAGATTCTGCAATTCCATTAGCTTGAGGGTGATAAGGAGTGGTTTTATGGTTTGTCACGATAAAGCGTGCCAAAAACATTTGATTGTCTCATTCAGAAATGAGTTCCTCTATCACTAGTCAAGCTTAATGGACATCCATACCTACAAATGATGTTCTCCCAAAGGAACCTTATTATCATGGCTCCAGTATAATATTTCATAGGCATAATCTCTACCCACTATGTTGAATATTTTGTGCATGTAATTATGTAACGCACTCGATTGCACATGGGTGATGCAATAGTTCTTACAAAATCAATAGTACACTTCTCAAAAGTTTTCACACTCACTATGAGTCGCAATGAATTCTCATCACAACTCTCGGGCTTCCTAAGTAATTGACAATGATAACATGATTTGACATAATCCTTGGTATCCTTATACCAGGTCTCCCATCATAAGCTAGCTAGAGGTATCTTGTGCATAATCACATCTAATACATAATGTCCCCTTGCAATACCTCCCCGAGCTTCCTTAATAATCGATTCACACTCATGCATTAGAATAGACATATACAAGACTTTATTGAGACCTATCTTATACAAGTCTCCACTAATAATTTTATCAGAAAACCCAAATAACGAGTTGTATCTTCTCTAATGTCTTCATTGCTTGACGTGCAAGTCTATTATGTAAAAATACTTCTATATCTTCTAGATTTGTGGGAGTGTGATTCAACCTAAAAAATTTTGTGTCATGAACAATGTCTTCAATACTCTAGATGTCTGAATTGGGCTTCGCATGGATTCACAACAACCGTGAAATAAAAATCCGAAAAAGAAGTATCCACTGATAGATGTTCCCTTACAAAACAAGTTTGTTGACCAAGTAATTTAATGTCATATGGTCCATGTAAAAAATAAACAATGTGGCTAACAAGTTCTATTGAAACTTATTAAGAAAGTACATATCATATAAAATGCCTCATGCTCTATTGTAGTATAATTATACTCTATTGGTGTCAACTTCCTACTTACATAGAATATGGGGTGATCCACATTACCTTCTATGGGTTGCAAGGTAACACCAATTTCCATAAGAGAAGCATCAACATGTACATGAAAAGGTTTTTTGCATGAAGGAATATGCAAGTGAGGGCTTGTATTCAATCATTCCTTCAAGGTTTCATACGCTTGTTTTTGTGCGTCACCCGATAAAATTTTCCTTTCGCTTTGAGAAATTATTCCATGGGTGTTTGGTGTCCCTAGATTTCACCCTAAAATTTGAGACTACTTCATGTTAAAAAAATTGTTCTTTTAAAATAATGGTTCGCTTTTTGTTTTAATTACCAGAAAGTATCTTTTTACATCAAGATAATCCCAAGGAGCCATATTAGCCATTTTTGCCAAATACCCAAATGCCCAAAATTGTTTATATTCATCACTAGGGTTTGCACGTGCAAAATTTGTATTTAATTATTTTGATCCCCGTTTGAGGCAATTTGTGCTCCGGTTTAACCCTGTTGTGATCGTGCATGTCATTATTCCCATATACTAGTAGGTTTTTAACCAGGAATGAATTTTGGGCTTTATTTGTGACTTCTGGCAATGTTTTGTGTTTTTTGTGTTTTCCCATTTCATTTTCTATGAAATTTCTCTGGATCAATTCCTTTGCCGGTTTGGCCTGATTCTTGGCCTGGAGTATCTGGAGATCACATATGCACATTGTGCTAGAAGGAATTCACCATCGAAGGTCTGGTTCTCTTGGAAAAGATGAAGTTTTTCACCAAAAGCTTCTTCAGCTGGCCGCATTTTTGGAAAAAGGGGGTTTGAAGTGGATCATAGATTTTGGAAGTAGTAGGTAGGCGGGAATTTTGTACTTGCCTTAGTAGGGTACTTTTTCCCATGGAAGAAATGTCACTTAAGTCACAATGGGAAAATTAGAGGCAGAGAGCAAGTGGGAATTTCTTACCCGCCTTGCACAGGTAAAATTCCCATTGTGAAATAAAAGAAAAAACACTTAAAGTGTGAATGGGGTTTTATTACTCGCCTTGTAGGGTAAATAATCCCATTATGAAAGTCAAACAACTTAAGTGAATCATGGGATTTTTGAGCTGCCTTGCAGGGTAAATAATCTCAGTGCCAATTGACTTTTAAAAATAGAAATTCCTTATTCCAAAAAGTGTGACCCACCTTGGGTGAATAATAATGCATTAAATAAATATTTGTTAATATTTATTCACCCAATTTTGGTGCCCAGGCTTGTGGAAAAGTCAACAAAGGGAAGTGGACAAAAGGAAGTTGGAAATAGATAGTTCTAAAATTAAATAAATATTATTTATTTAATCAACCCTTCATGTCAAAAAGTGCGCCCCATTTGGGAGAGAAATAATACTTTTTTAAGTATTAAATGAATTAATTAATTCCTATTTTCAGTGGCTAAGGTCAAAGCATACTGTGAGGCTTGAGTTAACTGGAAGCAGAAGTCTAAAATTAAATAAATTTAATTTATTTAATGGCAACCATGAGCATGCACAAAATAGGCACCCCATTTGAAGAGTAAAGCTTATTAATTAATTAATTAATTTCCAGGAATAGGAAAGGCATTAATTAATTATAGAATCATGAGGATTATATAAGCAGGGGCTGCCATAAGGATGAATTAATTAATTTAAAATTAGAGAAGTGCAGCCCCGGACAAAAGTGCACCCCATTTGAAGAGGATTTTTACTCGAAGAAGGTGTAATTAATGTTGGAAGATTCAAATTTTGGTGCACGGAGTTAAAGGAGGTTGATTTGTGTCTATATAATTGTTTACATAAGTGATACGATTTGCTCGGTGAAGTTGGTAATATTCATGCCCTTTACATGTAAATAAAGCATCAAATTCTAGGGCAACAGTTTGATATATGCAAATTTTTATGATTAAAATTCATTGTTCATGTTCGGTTGACATCTCTGTCTGAATTAATTATAGAAATTCATCACAGGTAATTTTATAAGAGAAAGGGAGCTTAAATAAAAGTCCAATACATTAAACATATCCTTGAATATGAAGAATTATCCAAATCGCACCGGTTGTGAAGAATTCTCGTGAATAAAGAAGAAAAGAATTGTTCAGACAAAGATTGCTCTAGCCATGGCAAAGTGGTATGAACAAGAAAGCTCAGTAGAATCATGCATTACTTCCATATTTGCTAACATTGGAGACACAAATCAAGGCCGGATCCGCATCCGCATTCAAATCCGGATCTCATAATTGCAAAAGCTTCCAGGTAAAAATTCATCCTCTTGTTTCTTATGCAACCCATGTAGAAGTTAGTGCATGGAAAATTTCTTCTAGGATCTTGTGCATGTGCTTCTAATCTTCTAGTTGAACCCTTCATTGAAGTTGCATTCACTCGGAATGCTTTCCAGAATTTTTAATTGCTCATATGCAATTAAAAATTAAAATGATGAGTTATTTACGACCAACATTGCAGACTGATGCATGTATTGGAGAAGAACTACAAAAGCTTCAAGAGATGAACTAATCTAGCCACTTCCAGATCCATTTTGGTGAGAATCAAGGGCAAAAGAAAGGACAAGGATGAAACTTTCCTCTTTCTTCTTCTTTCTCTTATTTTCTCGACAAAGTAATTTAGCGATCAATTAAATTATATAACTTAAGTGATTGGTTTAAAAGCCATTACTTGAAGAAGTCGACTACTTGGAGATAGGTGGTGGTAGACATGCAAAGTATAAGGTTCTATCTTCAGTTGCAAATCATGCATGTCATGCAAAGAGGAATTCTAGGAGGGGGATTTCCAGTGGTTTCCTTTCCCACTTCCACATGTGCCGAGTTCAACTAAAATCTTCCAACTTGTAATTGCCCCTCTACATTATATAAGTAGAGGAAGAACCTTCAGGTTAATGATTAGAATTTGTAAGCAACATTCTGGTGTTCCAGACTTTGTGCTAAAACCCCTGATATCCACTTGAAGCAAAGGAATATAAATGACTAGGTTTCCAGAGAACTTTGTGTCACGGTACAATTTGTTTCTAGATTTCTATCTTAGATCTTCTAATAAACTTTGTGTTATTTTAGATCTAGATATAGAGTTGCCTTTGCTTATAATTCTTTGTTGATATTTATTGGTTTCTTCTATGTGCATGCAATCAACTCTATTATCTATTGATTGGGATGCACATCTTCCCCATTTCTTCTCTGTGTTTTTATAATTCCCTTCTTCTATAAATATTTCCTTTTTTAAAGAGCTGCTTACTTCCTGCAGAACTGTACAACTATGGTTCATGAGCTGAATAGTTAAATTAAAAGCCCATATAGATACTAGTATATTTTAATTTAAAAATATGACATGGGAGCCTCACCGGTAAATGAGGGAGATTTATGTCATAACTACCTAGGTTTTGTGCTATGCAGAAAATCTAGCCAACAATTTTTGGTAACTCCGTTGGGGAACAAATATATTTGCAGATCAAAGCTTATCTCTTAAAGATCAGAGTGTTTTCCATACAAATCTCAACCTAGCTGAATGTCCATTCACCCAATCCGTGAAGGTGCAAGGAAGGACTAATCATTTCTTCATATTGTAGGAGCAATTTATGGATTTGCATCTCGAATGACGAGAATCCTTCCAATTTTTCCTCTTTTCTTGGCCTTTTGCCCAAAACATGGTAGTTGAGATTGAAGATGAAACCGCGCCGCGCTCGCCGAACAACATGACAAGTGCCCCAATGATGATACGGGTCTCGCAAGGTGACCGAAAAGCCCTTGAGTATGCGTTAACATCCCTCATGCCCGCTTAGGCTCTTTTCTTAGCCTTTTGCCCTTCAATTCTGAAACCGCGCGACTGCTCGGGCGGTGGTCTCGTGACCACCACCTTGATCGGGGTGGTGGTTCACGTAAAATATCAACGTTTCACCAGCTTTCCTTGCCGACTTGGGCATGCATTTATGTTTTTGGTCCCCTGGAATAGTGTTTGGCCATTGTTTATGGTTTTTAGAGTTCAGTTTGGTTTTGATCTTTGGGTGAATGAAAGCTATAAATAAATGGTTTGTGCACAAACAAATGGTCTGATCTTTTGCTCTCATCCTCTCATTTTCCATAGTTCAGTTTATCATTTTGCTTAGAGGCCATAGTTTCAGTTCATTTGCAGGCTTAGTTAGTATTGTGCAGCTGTTGGTAAGCCACATATCCACCTTGTGCAAGTGTTGTCTGCCAGGTCTGCCCCTCATTCACTTTCAAGCTCTCATTTTCATAGTTCAGTCTTTTGTTCTGTTTAGAGCCATAGTTTTAATTCTTTGCATGCTTATTTAGCATTGTCCAGCTGTTGGTAAGCCACATATCCAGCTTGTGCAAATAGTGTTGTTGTTTTATCCATTCCATTGAAGTAGAATAGCTTAGGAAGCCATTAAAGTTGCAGGTTTTGCTCTTCAAACAGGATAGTTTCAGGTTCTGGTCACTTTATGTTGCATGACTCGCAATAAAATCCCGCTAGGAATTGCATAAGCCAAGCTCTGTACTCTTGCGCTATCCCTCTCCTACTCACATTTTTCGGGCCCGCATTTCGAGCTGTCCTTGTCCCAATATCTATTTCTGTCGATGCTAGCATTACACACGCTTTTCTGGATCCACGTGAATACGAAAGAATGAGGAGATCACACTGAGGGGACAAGATCACACACACCATCGGATTCGCCGCCACTATTCTGGAATCCGTGTTCTAGCTTTCAAAGTTCTAGTTAGAATCATATCAAATAGAATAGTTAATTGCTTTATTTCAGTAAAATTTCTATTCTCGATATTCCAGGAAGTCATGAGGATTGATAGTTTCGAGAAACTATGATTCACTCCTCACTTCGAGGTAGGATCGAGAATCTTGCAAGTAGATTAGGAAAGTTATCGCATTATTTAGAATAAATCTACAAATCGCATGCATAAATAACTACACTGGTTATCTTGTTTGTTTTAAATTGTTATTTAGTTGTTATTTCTAGATACGTTTAAATAGCTGCTTTCCTTAAACTCTTAAAAGGTTTCTTTAAAAATAGAGGTTATATATGTTTTAGATTTATTCCACGTAGTTAGAATTTGCTTTTATTACAGCTTAGATTTACATTTTATTTTGTATGACAATCACGGACCTCGTGGAGCCTGTGGAATACATATTTGAGCCAATCGTGCCTCAACCAAACCTCATCACAACAATAGTTGACATAGACCAAAACCTCGTAATACAAGTATTCCAAACAACAATGATTTACAACCGATCGGGCTTCTCAACTGAGAGGGTTAAACATAGAAGATGACCAAGCACACACGTTTTGGTCAAATCAACCAAATTACAGATTACCCTAGACAAACATTCACATGATCGTAGAAGGGTTCAAAGAGAACAAACCTTTGGTTGTGATCCTTTGGTCCCACACCAAAGTGCAGAGACACACTCACGTATATAGATACTAGTCTAAGGATCCAGTCGCACGAACGCCCGTGAGATATTCGAGAAAATCACGCAATTTGTTGGTCCTAAACATGAAGCCGAGAAAGCATATGATTATCGGATACTAGGAATTAGGACTTGATTTCGTATATGACCATAACAGACCGCAACAACCAAGAGTCTACGGGTCAGGACCCACAAGTCCCCACACCCAACGAATCCACAAGTCAATCAGATATAAACACTGGCCTACGCACACTAGTATTCCAATCCACTCCACTTCCACCCATCATCATCGAACAATTGTCCTTACTAGATATAGCGGCTAACAAAGCTAGAGAATTCTGGACTAGGCCAGAGAATCGTCCGTAGAGTCAATTGTTTCCACATCCACCATATGACCTTATCTGGAGACATACACGAAACTATCCTAGGTCATTTCCCACGTATTCCACAACCCATAGATCGAATCACGCCAGAGCTCGATATTGATTGGAGCCTTCGAGCAGTCATCCTTGCGATCGATCTATCACACCAGTCCAAGTTAGAAGGGCTTTCTTTGCCTTAGATTCACAAATTCCATTAGTGCGTGTCGAAGACATTAGACTGCCTAACTAGTTTGTCTGCATCCCACGCATATTCCATCCCCACCGGCTATCTCGGCACGACCTCGGGAGGTCGGGTACGTGGAAGAGTTACCTGTAGATTCCCACGCTCGCTTGTCACTTTTCCGCGTACAAAATTGGTGAACCCGACGTGAAACAAACAAAATTAGTGAAGCTGACGTAAACTTCCTACTTTCTCGTTTCGGAGTCATAGTATCACGTGTTCTTTCACAAATCACCTTCGCTCCTTCCCATTATTCTATGGGTATTCATATACCCCCGAATATGTCGGGATTCGATGCATATGGCAGACCCCTCTTGGGTCTCGAGGCATACTATGCCCAACAGAATAGACAATCATCACCCTCACTCTCAGTATGGGGCGACAACTATTCAACTAATCAGTTGTCAACACAAACCCCAAGAAACAGATATAACTCATCTTTTCAAATGGGGGAGTTAGATCAACCCCTCGAACGCAACAAACAGAGCCTTCGGGCTCGAACAATATGACGTTTATGTGAGAATCTGTTCATCTCCTCGATGCTACTTAGACCACAAATTAGTAGACAATCCGACCCATACCCGGTCTTAGATGATGAACAATATACGTTATCCTAGAGTGAACAACATTCTCGGGCATGTACCCACCTATAGGAGGTTTACAAATACAACCCGAGATCTCTTTTCAAGAAAATACCTCTATGCCACTGCATATAGGAAATACTCTGAGAAACTTGGCAAGATAGCGATCAGTTTATAGCAGGATATCACATGCCTATACAACACTGTGGTATACAACAAACGCCGCTCAGAAAAGCACCGTGACTTCACCAAATGAAGTCATTTCAACATTAGTAAAAAGTGAGAGGGTTAGAACTTGCTCAAGCAAGTCAAAATCCTCGCTCATGCAAGCAGAAGTTCCAATCCTCCATATCACTCGCCAAGTAGATCTCCTCACAGAGTAGGCACGTTAGGCATGCCTCCTCGCATCCACAACAAATGCCAACAAGGCCTATCATCTCTAACATTATTTCTCCCGGCCTAGTATCAAACAACCCATTACTAGACAATATCCCGTCATACTTAAACATGTACTCCAAATCACCACAAGGAGATATGTTCTCTCTCCCGCCTTTTTTGCTCAAACGCAGGGACTTCCCTATGCCCCTGCCAATGCATACGCTGCGCCATACCAACAACCCATCCCACCACCACTCCCTCAGCAACCACCATCAATGGTCGAAAACTATGCGATAGGGACTTATTCGTAATATCCAAAGACCCTTAGACTTCACCATACGAAGCGTCATGCTTCCAAGACCTCTTCCCGATTTACCCAAGTACAAAGGTGAGGGAGATCCAAATGCGCATATCAAAGCTTACGCTACAGCCATACGTGAATTACTCCCTTGGGATGGGGTTGTTGCTAAAATATTCCCAAAACCTGGAAGGCATTGCTCTCGATCGGTATTATAGAATACCTGAAGCCTCCATCCATTCATTTAAACAACTCGTATCAGAATTCATTAAGGCATTCGACATGAACAAACTGTTGAGAACAGGAATCAGGGAATTCTTGCACATCAAACAAGAACACAACGAATCTGTCGCCCATTTCATCCAGAGGTGGCGTACAGTTCTTTATTCTTCAGCAAGTGCTCCAAACATGGATCAGATGGAACTATGTGATTTATTCCTTCATTCTCTCAGCAAAGAGGTGAAGGAAGAAGTCCAGAAGTTCCCACTAAGAACTTACGATGAAGTACTTGAGAGCGCTCTTCGAATAGACCAAGCAGTGATAGATAGTGGTCGTAAGACATATGGAGCAAACGGGAGGTTAATCACCCCAATCAGAACACTACAAATTATCCCACTACCACAAATGTCAACCAAGGACCCAAAATCCTTAACAAAAATCGGGGTGTAACAACGGATGGAGTAACCGACCAGCCCAAGAAGGTAAATGTTGTCAATACTCCATCACAAACAAACAACCAACGAAACAACAACTTTACCCCGATAATCAATACAGTGGATTTTAACCATCCACAACAACAACAACAATGGTGAAATCCTATACAAGGGCCAAACAAAACTCATTTGGTTATCAAAACCAAAGCCAGAAACAACAAATGCAAAATTTTAATCCTAATAGGCAACAGTTTGATCAGAATTTTAGGCCACAATATACACCAAACCAACAAAACAGGAATTACAATCCCAATTCTTATTGTGGTTTCCACAAAATTCGGGGTCATGATACTAGAACGTGCCGTGACTACAATAAATTCATGCAACGTTTACCAGAAGAACAAAGACAGTTCTTCACAGATTTGTTTTTGGCAGATCCCGTGTCATCACCACCAAATACGCTCGCAGGGGCAGTTTCCCCTCAGAATGCTCCTCTCAAGATCTTTAACGATCCACTCCCAAATCATGATAGCAATAGGCTGAATCCAACTGGAACAAACAAAAGTGCAATGACAGGAAACAATGATCACGAAGCCTCGACTTCACTAAATCCATCAGCACTGCTTGCGCCACGCTTAGAAGTCAACCGAGACCCAAGATAGTCAGTTTGGTAGAATTAGACGCTGAACTACCTATCGAAGCTATAACAAGAACACGAGAATATTTCTCTCAACCAAGCCCAAGTCACCTGCCAGAAATAGATAAGAGTCAACAAATAGTAGAAAAACCCGTAGGTGCCTATGATTTAATTAGTGACCTAACAAAGACCTTCTCGCACATTTCATTTTTGGATTTACTAAAGAACTCTCCTCCTCACAGAGCTGCTCTTTTAGAAGCATTAGGTCTAGGTCATCTAATTAACATCACTCCACCTCCTGAAACACAAGTAAATCACGTAGATTTTGATATCCACCCTCCGGGGCAGCCGGACAAGGATGTCGAATTCATATTCGAAATAAGTAAAATGCCCACAGATGCTGAGATCGCACGCCGAGGTGATCCAGCCTTACACTTACAAGTATGGGTTTATAATAACTATGTAAAATGGGCAATGGTTGACGATGGGGCCGCAGTTAACATAGTCCCTTCTCTTTCCTCCAAAAACTAGGATATGGGGAAACAAACTGTTCCACCACTCGAAATACATTGAGAGGCTATGATAGCCTTAAAGCCACTTCGATAGGAACTATAATACTCCCGGTCACCTTAGGACCCAAAACAATCCTGACTGAGTTTTATATTATAGATCGGGAAACTAATTATAATATGATACTCGACCGACCATGGATACACCGAATGAAGGCAATCCCTTCTACGTTATTCCAAGAAGTAAGATTCTTGCATCTAGGAAAGGTATTTCAGAGCCAAAGGTGATCCAAAACCTTTCGATTTGCACCTAGCTGATTTAAAGAAAAGACCAGGTGTGCACTCATAATTTGAACTTCCAACAAACCAACTTAATAAACCCACTGACCCAAAACCAGAGGAGAAGTTGGTACCTACAACGGATCTTGAAACTATCAGCATAGCCAAAACAACCCCAACCCCTAACGATAAAGCTAAAGAAACGGTATCATTAGGGACTACTGCAAAAATCGTTGAGTTAATAGAACAAGATTCACCAATGTTCTTACCATTTGATTCAATAGGCATAGGATATTCCCTAGGTGTTGGTTCCCTTCCAGCAGAGGACCTCTGTATGGTAGAAGTAGAGTGCGCAAACGCAGCAGATGCCCCAACATCTATACTCCCGACTAAGTATTGGACTCTCCATTTCGACGGAGCTAAATGCCGTTATGGAGTGGGGGAAGGTATAATTCTTACTTCACCCGAGGAGAAAGTCCTCCCATTCACCTTTAAGTTAAACTTTGAATGCACAAACAATGGCGCTGAGTACGAAGCCCTCCTCCTTGGCCTCACCTTAGCCAAAAGAATTGGTGTTGATAACATCAGAGTCTTAGGAGACTCGCAATTAGTGGCAAACCAAGTTTCTGAGGTATACGAAACCAAAGCCGAACACTTGCAGCTTTACAAAAATGTTGTATTAAATTTAAGCAAGGCATTTAACTTCATATCCATTGAAGCAATCCCGCGAGAGAAAAATCTTCTCGCCGATTCAATAAAGAACTTCAAAGATCACGTTTTACTCCAAGCAATGAGTTAGAAGATACCCAGTTCATGGTGTCCATTCGTGATGAACCATTGATAAAAATAATGACAAATCCTCTTTCAAGCGGAAGTGAATCTACCATCCTAGACCGTATTGATAGTGATGCGGCTACTTTGGATTACTTAAACGCCTATGCAGCACTACATCTCTCCTATCATATGCTAGATTTATCCTTAATTCCACATTCGCTCTTTATTTGGAAATCCCATGATGGATCTCCTCACAAATAGAACCTAGCATATACGCAGAGAAAATGGGGATGATTTGGATTTACCTCCAAAGACCACCCGAGTTCGAAGAGGGTAACCTCTTTGATCGAAGAAACAATCGATGTCAACATCGGGACAAGATGAACCAAGAATATTGAAACTAGGTTCTTCGTTAACCCTGTAAGAAGTAGAAATACATACTCGATCCTCAAAGAACATCAAGGCATTTGCATTTAATTATAAGGAGATGACAGAGTCGCACCCCCACATGTGCACAACCTCGTCACTAAATCGATGCAAAGCCAATTAAACAAAAATCAAGACCCATGAAGCCCAAAGTAGCTCTCATGGTAAAGGAGGAGGTAATAAAACTCCTTCGTGTAGGATTCATCAAGCCGCCGACTACTCCCAATGGGTATCTAACATCGCTCCCTTCTCAAGAAGAATGGAAAGATACGCATCTCGCATAGATTTTCGAGACATCAACAAAGCATGTCCTAAGGACGACTTCCCATTGCCATCTATCGATGTTATTGTTGATGCAATAAACTGGTTTGAGCTTTTGTCTCTCATGGATGGATTCTCAGATACAATCAAATCAGAATATCTGAGCAAGATCAAGCTAAAACCACGTTTATAACTCCTTGGGGAACCTATTGCTACGCTGTTATGCCATTCGGTCTCAAGAACGCCGGTGCTACGTACCAATGAGCTATGACATATATATTTCATGATCTAATCCATAAAATCATGGAATCTTACGTTGATGACTTATTGGCTAAAGCCAAGAAGCGTTGTGACCATCCGGAAGTACTCCGCGTCATTCTTTCACGCCTAATAGAATACGGAGTCACGCTAAACCCAGAGAAATGCATCTTTGGTGTAACGGGAGGGAAGCTCCTAGGTTATATCATATCGTCACGAGGGATAGATGTCGACCCAACCAAAATCTGGGCTGTCCTCGAAATGGTTCCACCTTCAAATGAATCGAGTCGTCATTCTCTAAAAGTCGGGTGCAATCCAAGATTCATCCTGACTTAAGCTTCGCTGTTCATCCAATCAACAATTTACTCAAGAAAGACTATAGCATTGATTGGACCAAAGACTGCAATGAAGCCTTTGATGCAGTTAAGCGCTTCCTTTTATCACCACCTACGCTAATGCCACCTAAGCTAGATCACCCGTTAATTCTATATTCACGAGCTACCAATGTCTCGCTGGCCTGTATGTTGGCCCAAGAAGATGATAACAAGAGAGAACGCGTGATTTATTTCATCAGCCGAACGCTGCTCGACTATGAAACACGCTATACACAGGAAGAACGAGAATGCCTTGCCATAGTCTTTGCTACTAAACGCCTAAGACATTATATGTTGAATCAAGAAACGAAGGGTCATGGTAAAAACGGACCATTTACGGACTTTCCTCACACAAGGGTCATTGTCTAAAAAGGCTGGACGTTTTATAACCTTAATGGGAGAATTCGAATTAACATTTGTAAATCAGAAGTCAGTTAAGGGACAAATCATCGTGGATTGGTTAGCTGACAACCCATTAGACGGAGGTGATTTAGTAGATTTAGACTTTCCAGATGAGTGCGTATACTACATCGAAGCCCGAACCTCTATCTCTCGAGTGTCTTTGGTACACCGATATCATTAATTATATCATGGACCATACGTACCCAGAAGGAGTTACACCGCAACAAAGAAGGTGGTTACGCATAATCGTAGCTAAATACATCATTATAGAGAAAGTTCTCTATCGAAAAGCATTCGATGGAATGCTCCTAAGATGTGTCGACATTAAGAATCCAAGAAGATTCTCCATGAATCTCAAATGGAATATGTGGAGGCCACTTCTGGTGGCCACGCCACCGCTCGAAAAAATACATCGAATGGGCTATTTCTCGCCCACTCTAGAACATGACGCAATAGAGTTTCAGACGCAGTGTCGTAAGTGCCAAGAATTCTCCCATGAGATCCACATGCCAGCACAAGCTCTACAACCAATCGCTACTCCATGGCCCTTTTCTACATGGGGTCTAGACTTAATAGGGAAATTCTCTCCCTCATCCACAGACGGCCATAATTTTATAATCACGGCCACTGAATATTTTACCAAATGGGTGGAGGCCATGCCTCTTACTACTGTACCTGGTTCTGTGATCGCCAAGTTCATTTTGAACCAAATCATTTGCAGTATCAGATCCCGCAAATCATTATCTCCGATAATGGAACTTCTTTTAAAATGAAGAGGTTCGCGAACTATGCAATAAATTTAAGATAAGCCATCATACGGCTTCCTTGTATTATCCCCAAGCCAACGGACAGGCTGAAGCGACAAACAAGACACTGAAAGCCATTCTCCTTAAAACGGTGAAAGAAAACAAACGAGATTGGCATTTGAAGTTATATCCGGCCTTGTGGGCCCACCGAACCTCAATAAGAACACCAACGGGAGCAACTCCTTTCTCGCTGGTATTTGGGGCGAAGGCTTCTCCCGCTTGAGGTCGAAATACCCAGTCTCCGCATTTCACTACAAGGGATTCTGGATGAAGACGCTTACAGAGAAGCACGTCTTTCCCAACTAGAAAGCCTAGATGAAACTAGGTTAGATGTTGAACAACGGCATAGAGCTTATGCTGACCGAATGTGCCGGCAGTATAACAAGAAGGTCTATGAACGCGACATATACGAAGGTGATCTAGTTCTAAGGCTAGACAACCGGATCGACAAGAAGACCGGCGAAGGAAGGAAATTTCGCCCAAATGGTTGGGCCCATACCAAGTCATGAAGGACTACGGAAATGGTGCTTACCTCTTATGTACGCTAGAAGGTGAGGAATTTGGTGAAACAGTCAATTCCCTGCACCTCAAGCGGTTCTACGCATAAGCAACTAGCACTACTTGTATAATTATCTACATTACATCTTCATATAGATTAAGATCATTTTGTCCACTTGTTTCTTACATAAATTGTGATCAAGGAATCTATTCTCAAAGCAATTCATTACAAACTCATGATGTTGTTGGCATAAAGCTCTTTAATCATACCTCTCCATCTTCATATATCATCGAATCATCTCAGAATCTTTTATCAAATAAAATCAAACATGACAAAGTCTTAACGGTAACCATACCAAGATCTGCAAGTTTATTCTCGCTTTGATTTCTTCTTAGGATAGGTGTCTTGCCTATGGTCTGTTCTAGAAGCTTCATGGTGTCACATCTATCCCATATATATATCTCTTTGGAAATAAGCACATACTGACATTTTACTCAAGAAAACAAGTCAACAAGTGATTAAACAGAAAATTTTAATTTTACACATTTCCTTGCCCCACCAACCTTCGGTGATGAGCTTGCATCTCTTACTAGTGACGTAGGGTTGGGAAAGGATGGAAATGCCCTTACTCGCCTATACCTTGCCCACGGTGATAAACCCACGCTTCTTACTAGTAGCATGGGGCAAAGTACAGGGGGTCCTCTTGACAAAGCAAACGTTAAAAGTCATAAACAAACAATTCAAACTCTGAAACTTTGAGTCAAAAACAAATGAATCAGATGTTCAAAATTCCAAAAGAATTAAAATCCTAAAAACCCAGATCTTGTCTACTATGTGGCCATCTACGGATCTAAGTCTAGATAAACCGTAAAGCAAGTGCATTCTAAACTATGAAGTCATTCGGTAGAGTAAGCTTCAGAGCTTCCAATTTGGTTCCGCCAAAGCTTTGTCTGTCTTTCATCACTATCGCTTTCACCACATTTCATAACTTGCCCTTCTTCGACTCTATGATGAGCCCTCGCATCTTACTAGTGCGTGGAGTTAGGAATGGGGCAAATTAATCTGCTCATCATATCGGTTATATTCATCACTCGCAAAACAAACATGAGGTATCCAAATTGCTCACGGAAGCTAAGATTCAAAATCACAATATATCTACATTATCATGTATCAGCATCATGAAACACAAAAAGAAAGCAAACATTTGCATCATCTGTTCTCCATTGCATACATTCTAAAAAGCATATAAACATACATCGTAGTATACACAAGGAAACTGGAAATAGAAAGGAAAACATGAGTGCCAAGCTTTTAATCCAAAACGAATGCATATATATAAATAATCAATGTTTATATACAATGCCATCATGCTCTAAGCATGGTCAAAATGCTCAAAGAGCCCGTGATATACAAAGAATATATAATACAAAATACACGAGAGCCAAATGGCTTCTCAATCCCTGCGAGACCCCTCCGAAGGTGCACGCCCACGCCTAGGACTCGGCTACGCCGGCGCTCTGAATGTACGGAGGGCTCAGGGTCCCGAGGGGCAGCCGCGGTCTCACCACGAGAATGGCTCCTCATGAGGCGCTCAGCCATCCTATAGCCCGCTAACTCTGTACGGAGGGTCGACACCATCCTGGCCACGTGCCAAATGGGAGCGAAGACATCGGTATGTCTACCGGCCGCCGAGGGCTCCCCAAGCATCTACTGGAGCTCTCCGCATGGGTCCTATCCATGGGGATCATCAGTGGAATCCAGACATACCCCGTGGATCAAATCCCGCCACTCACAACAGCCTCGCAAACAAAGGAGAAAATGAATTAGAAACCAAGCAAGAGGCTAAAAGATACAACAATAACAACTAAGGAGAGCCTACATATAAACATTAAAAGGGAGAAAGGGTAACTTACTCAGATCACCAGGCCTCCAAGATGGGTCGCTGGGACCAGCACCCACCGCGGATGCCGCTGCCGACTGAGGGGCTGCTCCTGTGGCAGGAGCAACGTGTCACCCTGCAATGGACTCATCCTCTCCACCATGGCCCTGGGAGAGTGGCTCCTCTGAAACTAGAGTCACCCTCTCTCGCGCTCGCTCGCCCTCTCTCTCTCGCTCGCATAATGTCCTGAGTGTCATGCCACTCAGGATCACTGTCATCAGTCTCCTCCTCTGACCCTCCCTCTGTGAGCTCCTCAGAGTCGGAGTCAATATCTATGGGGTCATCGCTACTATGAGCAGGACCCGCAGCAATCTGAAGCAAAGGTGCCCGAGGCGCACCGGCTCTCCCTCTAGCGCGAACTATCCTCCTGGCTGCAATAGGAATGCCAGGAGTAATCACTGTCCAACCTCGGCCTCTAGGCCCCCCTCTGGCCTCGCGAACTGATCTGTAAACTGGTGCCACTGGGGGAAGCATACCCGCATATGGAAGACCAAACTGCTGAGGAACCCGGCCGAAAGGATGTACCTCCACTCGTCCCACTCGATCGATAAGCTGCCCTGTGGTGGAGCAGGAGATCAGGGTAAGAGTCTCCTCACCCCATATGCCGGCCATAAGCCGGTACGGTGTCACCTCCATGTCTGCAGTAGTAAGGGAGGCAACTGGCTGATGAGGTGCTCTGAGCACCGACATGTCCGTCCATCCCGCTGCCCTCACAGCCCCGTGATCTCGCCACCTCCACACCCCCGCCATAAGGGATAAATGCTCATACACCCAACTCATGACTAGAGTGGGTGGCTCAATGATCGCCCCCGTAAACGGACCACCCTATATAGATCATGGTAGGTGGTCCCAAGAATATCTCGCACCCTGTGCGTATATCCGGCCATGCCCCTCTATCTCTGTGCAATGATGGGGGCCCAACAATATAACAATGTGTCCCCTCCCTTGTCCCCGATCAATCTCGAGGCAAGGATCCCCATGATGGCCTGTCAAAATATGGGGATAGGCAAAGAAGGAATGGATCGAACTCTCACCCCCCCTTCTTCGACCCCGTGGAGATGGCGCATCTCCCATATAAGCTGCCCACCGTGCAACTGTGCCCGTGAGCCTCCTCGCTGCCTCTAATGTAAGTCACCTCCCGATGATCGGGACCCTGTAATGCGGTAGACATCCTCTAATGTGATGGTCCACTCACCACGGACCCCAGCAAGGAAGGTGTTCCGATCTCGCATCCCAAGAAGAGAATAAGTCACAAAGGATGTGACTAGATGGTGCAACATGGGGCACGCGCGATATGCGCAATATGCCAGCCCTCGAAGTGTGTCCTCCTCATCCCCGAGAGGGCATCCAAGACTTCGAGAGCCAATCACACACTCTCTCTCTCGCTCCATCTAATGTACTCCTCTCTCGCCCGCATACACCCAAAAACACACAAAACAGAGCAAGTTAATATCCGAACAATACCGAGAGAGTCATAAAAACGCACGTAGAAAGGCTAAAAAATACAAGTGCAATCTCAAATATAAGTTCCTTTTGCATTCTCAGGTGCAAAACCGCCGCCCCGAGCAGGAGGCGAGTTTTCAGAACCGCCGCCTTAAAGGCGGCGGTCAGGTAACCGCCCCCCGAACAGGGCATGGCGGTCATGTAACCGCTAACCGGCCGGTGGTGGTGGTCGTGGTCCGAAAAACCCACGGGTTTTTAATCTAAAAACACCTAAAATCCCAAAAATGACCATTTAACCTAAAAATGGAGCCTACCCAAGAGGCGCCCCCTAGATGGACCTTTAACACAAGCATTTTCAAAAATGACCCCCATTACAAAAATTCAAGCATTTCAAATTAAAGGGGGGAAAAACACAAAATTGAAGAAAACCAACCTGTGATCTAGCGGGGCGGTGTTCCGCACGTGGAGGCATGATCACGATCTCGCTGTGGACGTTTTGACTCTACTCACGCAAGAAACCGTCACCGTGGGCCCCAGAGCTCAAAAACAATCAAATCAACTCGCGCAAATGAATAGGAAAATGGGCCCACTTTCATATATATAGCACTGCTTCATTTTAAAATGATTTTTCACAGGTTTGGAGCGCTGATGGAGGTAAGTTCCTATCCCCGCACGAATGGTACGTTCTCATTCCCTGTTATTCTTAGCGTTTATTTTTCGAACTATCAGATCTATCTCGCACTTGAGTTCTCTTTTCATTTGTAGCAGTAGAGTGGGAATTTTGGATGGCGTCATTTCAACACACGGACGTGTAAGGTATAACTTCTAACTTCCCATTTCGGGACTTCCATACTCGGACCCACCATTTTATGCCTCTTCATGGCTAAAACGCTTCTCCGAGGGGGCAATATGTACGTACCCAAAATTGTAAGGTATTGTACTGCCGGAACAATGTAACAAGTGCCCCAATGATGATACAGGTCTCCTCGCAAGGTGTTCGGGATCCGGAAAAGCCCTGAGTATGCGTTAACATCCCGCATGCCCCGCTTAGCCCCCGCGTCCTTTGTTTTCCCCTTTTTCCTCTTTTCTTGGCCTTTTTCCCTTCGCATTTAAACCGCCGCCCCGCTGGGCGGTGGTCTCGTGCCGCCCCGATCGTGGCGGCGGTCCTGTAACCGCCGCCCTGCTCAGAGCGGCGGTCCTGCACGCGTTTTTCCGAAAAAGCCTTTGACGCGACTCACGTAAAATATCAACGTTTCACCAGCCTTTCCTTGCCGACTTGGGCATGCATTTATGTTTTTGGTCCCCTGGAATAGTGTTTGGCCATTGTTTATGGTTTTTAGAGTTCAGGTTTGGTTTTGATCTTTGGGTGAATGAAAGCTATAAATAAATGGTTTGTGCACAAACAAATGGTCGATCTTTTACTCTCATCCTCTCATTTTCCATAGTTCAGCTTTATCATTTTGCTTAGAGGCCATAGTTTTTTCAGTTCATTTTGTGCTTAGTTAGTATTGTTGCACTGCTGGTAAGCCACATATCCACCTTCAGTGCAAGTGTGTTCTCAGCAGTGCCCTCATTCACTTTCAAGCTCTCATTTTCATAGTTCATTCTTTTGTTCTCGTTTAGAGCCATAGTTTTAATTCTTTCGCATGCTTATTTAGCATTGTCCAGATGTTGGTAAGCCACATATCCACTTTGGCAAACAAAGTGTTGTTGTTTTATCCATTCCATTGAGTAGAATAGCTTAGAAGCCATTAAAGTTCAGCAGGTTTTTCTCTTCAAACAGGATAGTTTCAGGTTCTGGTCACTTTATGTTGCATGACTCGCAATAAAATCCCGCTAGGAATTGCATAAGCCAAGCTCTGTACTCTTGCGCTATCCCTCTCCTACTCACATTTTTCAGTCTGCATTCTGAGTTGTCCTTGTCCCAATATCTATTTCTGTCGATGCTAGCATTACACGCTTTTCTGGATCCACGTGAATACGAAAGAACGAGGAGATCACACTGAGGGGACAAGATCACACACACCATCGGATTCGCCACTGTTCTGCGGAATCCAGGTTCTAGCTTTCAAAGTTCTAGTTAGAATCATATCAAATAGAATAGTTAATTGCTTTATTTCGGTAAAATTTCTATTCTCGATATCGCAGTGGAAGTCATGAGGATTGATAGTTTCGAGAAACTATGATTCACTCCTCACTTCGAGGTAGGATCGAGAATCTTGCAAGTAGATTAGGAAAGTTATTGCATTATTTAGAATAAATCTACAAACAAATCGCACAGCATAAATAACTACACTCGTTATCTTGTTTGTTTTAAATTGTTATTTAGTTGTTATTTCTAGATACGTTTAAATAGCTGCTTTCCTTAAACTCTTAAAAGGTTTCTTTAAAAATAGAGGTTATATATGTTTTAGATTTATTCCATGTAGTTAGAATTTGCTTTATTACAGCTTAGATTTACATTTTATTTTGTATGACAATCACGGACCTCGTGGAGCCCAGTGGAATACATATTTGAGCCAATCGTGCCTCAACCAAACCTCGTCACAAAGAATAGTTGACATAGACCAAAACCTCGTAATACAAGTATTCCAAACAACAATGCATTTACAATCGATCGGGCTTCTCGCCTGAGAGGGTTAAACATAGAAGACGACCAAGCACACACGTTTTGGTCAAATCAACCAAATTACAGATTACCCTAGACAAACATTCACATGATCAGAGAAGGGTTCAAAAGAGAACAAACCTTGGTTGTGATCCTTGGTCCCACAAAAAAAGTGCAGAGAGACACTCTCACGTATATAGATACTAGTCTAAGGATCCAGTGTCGCACGAACGCCCGTGAGATATTCTGAGAAAATCACGCAGTTGTTGGTCCTAAACATAGAAGCTGAGAAAGCATATGATTACTGGATACTAGGAATTAGGACTTGATTTCGTATATGACCATAACAGGACCGCAACAACCAAGAGTCTACGGTTGTGACCCACAAGTCCCACAGCCTAACGAATCCATAAGTCAATCAGATATAAACACTGGCCTACGCACACTAGTATTCCAATCCACTCCACTTCCACCCATCATCATCGAACAATTGTCCTTACTAGATATAGCGGCTAACAAAGCTAGAGAATTCTGGACTAGCCGAGAATCGTCCGTAGAGTCAATTGTTTCCACCATCCACCATATGACCTTATCTAGAGACATACACGAAACTATCCCAGGTCATTTCCCACATATTCCACAACCCATAGATCGAATCACGCCGAGCTCGATATTTCATCCTTCCCGATCGATCTATCACACCAAGTTATAAGGGCTTTCTTTCCTTAGATTCACAAATTCCATTAGTGCGTGTCAAGACATTAGACCGCCTAACTAGTTTTTTTGCATCCCACGATATTCCATCCCCATCACTGTCCTCTCGCACGACTCGGAGGTCGTGCACGTGGAAGAGAGTAGATTCCCATGCTCACTTGCACTTTGGAACTCCAAAACAACACTGCAGCTTGTTAAACCCTCATTATATTTTGAAAGAGTAGAACCTTTCTATGTCTCCTTATTGCTTAATGGTTTCAAGTTAAGTAATTGCATTTTATATTCAGTGCTTTTGACAATGTCATACCGGCTAAAGTTGTGGATGCTCTTGGGCTTACCTTGACAAAGACAATAAAAGGTGCTACTCCATGGAGAGACAAGTCCCTTTAATTAGACAAATAAAAGATGCACAATCTATTCGCTATTTTCCCGACAAGAGATTAAAGATGACAATCTTATTTGCAGATATTCCTATCTCCTATGGGATGTTGCTTTGAGCAAAAATGTCCTCAAAGAGTTGGAAGTAGAAGTAAAGATGGGTGGTCATGTGAAAATATTCCTATCAAAAGGATTAACCATAAGCTAGAGCTGGAAAAGAAGTCCAAGTACACGGTGACAAAATCAAGATCTCGATTCTTTTCGTGGGTCCGACCATGGTGTATACTTCTTGGAAATGGATAAAGGCATTATAGAGCAAGAACTTCAACCAAAACCAGAGCTAACAAAAGAAGAAGAAAAAGTTTGGACTCTGGAGTTTAAAGGCACATGTTGTTCTTTTGGATCAGGAGCCAAAATTCTACTAATATCTCCAGATCATGAGATATTCCCATACTCCCATAAGATGATGTTCGAGAACACTATTAATATGGCGGTGTATGAGGCATTACTGCTAGGAATGGAGCAAGCCAGAAAGAAGGGAGTAAAAATCCTCAAAGCCCAAGGAGATGCTGAAATTCTAATAAAGCAAGTTCAAGGAAAGGTCAAGTAAAAAGAGATGTTTGGAGCATTACGAGAGATAAAGTGCTTTCTGTCACACTAGATTTTTCAGCCTTCTCTATCAACTTCATTCCAACCAATTAGAACACCAAGGTAGATTCTTTGGCAGTCATGGCTACACTATTGAATCCGGATAGACCACCGTCCATATTCAGAAAAGAAAACTATAAAGTAGAGATGGTCTACCACCCCAAAGTCCCTGATAATGTTGAACAATGGCAGACTTTCAACGATGAAAAAATACATCTGCATTTTTGGAACAAGGCAACTTTGACAAGTTGTATGTTGAAGGGAGTAAATCACCACCACAAAAATAGTCACAGGAAAAGCTGATCCAGGTTATGATGAAAATAGTGGAGCAATCTAACCAAAAGGTAACAAAATACCCAAGGGTTTGGTTTCCTTAGTGAAAAATTTCAACAAGCATGATCAGTACCTGAAGAAGAACAAAGAATATGGTGATAGTTCTTCCTCAAAAATGTAGCAAATAAATCTAGGAATGGAGCAAGTTGATGCAAACTTACCCACCATAGAGAGAAGAAAGGATGAGCCACCACCAGATGAAGTTGATAAGGAATTTCCTAGAGTACTTGACAAGAAGGTCAAAGAAAGGAAGTTTAAGATCAGAGACTGGGTACTCTGGTGGGAAATGAGACATGAATCGAAGTGCATGCACGACAAATCTAATTCACTCTGGAAAGGGCCCTTCATGATCAAAAGAGTTGAAGGAATGGATACCTTCTTCCTTGCCTACCGGGATGGAATTGAGTTACCATCTCCTTTCAATAGTAGCATCTAAAGTTGTTCAAGAACTGAAAAGTAGGGTCAAACCTGTATGTATATAAATAAAATTTGTTTGTTTTTCCCTTGTTTCATTTTTGTGTTGTGTTTTTTGTGTTTTCCTAACCTTGAGCCCAATGGATAAGGAAAAGATGTCCACAAAAACTAGAAATGTTGGGATCTCATCTTTACCCCTGTCATTTTAATAGAGGCAAAGATGTCCACAGAAGGAGCCGACTGGTGTCCCCAGATTTCACCCTAAAATATGAGACTACCCCATGTTAAAAAATTAGTTCTTTTAAAATAATGGGTCATTTTGTGTTTTAATTGCCAGAAAGTATCTATTTTACATCAAGATAATCCCAAGGAGCCATATTAGCCATTTTCGCCAAATACCCAGATGCCCAAAATTGTTATATTCTGTCATTGGGGTTTTCCTGCAAGAAATTTGTATTTAATTATTTTGAGCCCCATTTGAGGCAATTTGTGCTCCGGTTTAACCTTGTTGTGATCGTACATGTCATTATTCCCATATACCAATAGGGTTTTAACTAGGAATGAATTCTGGGCTTTATTTGTGACTTTTGGCAACATTTTGTGTTTATTTGTGTTTTCCCGTTTCATTTTCTGTGAAAGATCTCTAGATCAATTCCTTTGCCGGTTTGGCCTAATTCTTGGCCTAGAGTATCTGGAGATCACATGTGCACATTTTCCCAGAAGGAATTCGCCATCGGAGGTCTGGTTCTCTTGGAAAAGATGAAGTTGTGCACCAAAAAGCTTCTTCTACGTTGGCCACATTTTTGGAAAAAGGGGGTTTGAAGTGGATCATGGAGTTTTGGAAGCAACAGAAAGGTGGTAATTTTGTATCGCCTAGTAGGGTACTTTTTCCCATGGAAACAACATCACTTAAGTCACAATGGGAAAATTAGAGGTAGCAGGCGGGTGGGAATTTCTTACTTGCCTTGCAGGGTAAAAATTCCCATTGTGAAATAAAATAAAAAACACTTTAGGCATGAATGGGGTTTTATTACCCGCCTTACAAGCGTAAATAATCCCATTATGAAATTCAAATAGCTTAAGTGAATCAAGGGATTTTCATAGCTTCCTTCTAGGGTAAATAATCTCATTTCTAATTGCCTTTTAAAAATAGAAATTCCTTATTCCAAAAAGTGCGACCCACCTTGGGTGAATAATAATGCATTAAATAAAAATTTGTTAATATTTATTCACCTAATTTTCATGCCCAGGCTTGTGGAAAAGTCAACAAAGGGAAGTGTACAAAAGGAAGTTGGAAATAGACAGTTCTAAAATTAAATAAATATTATTTATTTAATGTAGCCCCTTCATGTCAAAAAGTGCACCCCATTCGGGAGAGAAATAATAATTTTTAAGTATTAAATGAATTAATTAATTCCTATTTTCAGTGGCTAAGGTCAAAGCATATTGTGAGGCTTGAGTTAACTAGAAGCAGAAATCTAAAATTAAATAAATTTAATTTATTTAATGGCAACCATGAGTATGCACAAAATAGGCGCCTCATTTGAAGAGTAAAGCTTATTAATTAATTAATTAATTGCCAGGAATAGGAAAGGCATTAATTAATTATAGAATCATGAGGATTATATAAGTAGGGGATGTCATAAGGATGAATTAATTAACTCAAAAGTAGAGAAATGCAGCCCGGACAAAAGTGTGCCCCATTTGAAGAGGATTTTTCTCGGAAAGAAGGTGTAATTAATGATGGAAGCTTCAATTTTGGCGCCATTGAGTTAAAGGAGGTTGATTTATGTCTTGATAATTATTTACATAAGTGATAGAGGTGCTTAGGTGAAGTTGGTAAAATTCATGCCTCGCTTTGCATGCAAATAAAGCATCAAATTCTAGGGTAGTAGGCTTGATATATGCAGATTTTTATGATTAAAATTCACTGCTCATGTTCATGTTCGGTTGCCATCTTTTATCGAATTAATTACAAGAATTCATAATAGGTGCTTTTATAAGAGAAAGGGAGCTTAAATCAAATTCCACTACATTGAACATATCCTCCGAATCGAAGAATTATCCAGGACATGCACCGGTTGCGAAAGAATTTACGGTTGAATAATAAAGAAAAAAGAATTATTCGAGACAAAGATTGCTCCAGCCATGGAAAATTTGGATGAACGAGAAAGCTCAGTGGAATCATGCATTACTTCCAGATTTGCTGACATCGGAGACACAAATCCAGGCCTAGATCCAGATCTAGATTCAGATCCAGATCTCATAATTGCAAAAGCTTCCGGCAAAAATTCATCCTCTTGTTTTTGATGCAGCCCATGTAGAAGTCAGTGCATGGAAAATTTCTTCCAAGATCTTGTGCATGTGCTTCCAATCTTCTAGTTGAAGCCTTCATTGAATTTGCATTCACCCGGAGTGCTTTCCATAATTTTTAATTGCTCATATGCAATTAAAAATAAAAATGATGAGTTATTTATGACCAACATTGCACTGATGCATGTATTGGAGAAGAACTAAAAAAGCTGCAAGAGATGAACTAAACTAGCCTCTTCCAGATCCATTTTGGTGAGAATCAAAGGCAAAAGAAAGGATAAGTCTACAACTTTCCTCTCTTTCTTCTCTCTTATTTCCTCTAACAAAGTAATTGAGTGATCAATTAAATTATACAAATTAAGTGAATAGTTTAAAATACATTACTTGAAGAAGTCGACTACTTGGAGATACGTGGCGGATGTGTAAAATAGAAGGTTCTATCTTCATTGAAAATCATGCATGTCTTGTAAAGAGGAATTCCAGGAGGGATATTTCCATTTGTTTTCTTTCCCACATCCACATGTGCTAGTTCAACTAAAAGCTTCCGACTTGTAATTGCCCTCTACATTCTATAAGTAGAGGAAGAACCTTTGGGTTAATGACCAGAATTTGTAAGCAACATTCTGGTGTTCCGAAATTTTTTTGAAACCCCTGATATCCACTTGAAGCAAAGGAATATAAAGGAGAAGGTTTCCAGAGAATTTTGTGTTAGGGTGCAATTTGTTTCTAGCTTTCTATCTTAGATCTTCTAATAAACTTTGTGTTATTTTAGATCTAGATCTAGAGTTGCCTTTGCTTATGATTCTATGTTGAAATATATTGGTTTCTTCTATGTGCATGCAATAAACTCTATTATCTATTGATTGGGATGCACATATTACCCATTTCTTCTCTGTGTTTTTATAATTACCTTCTTCTATAAATATTTCCTTTCTTAAATAGTTTCTTACTTGTTGTAGAACTTCATGATTTATGGTTCATGAGTGAACAGTTAAAGAAAAACCCCATATAGATAATAGCATATTTTAATTGATAAATCGACACGAGAGCCTCACTGGTAAATGAGGGAGATTTATCTCATGACTTCCTAGGTTTTGTGCTATGCAAAATATCTAGCCAAAAGTATCGCAATCTTTATATATCCTTTGATAAATTTTTGGTAAGTAACACGTAAGCTCCAAATATCCATGCACGTTGGTTTAGTTGGTAGGTTTTTCTAATCCCAAAATAACTTCTATCTTTTCTAGATTCACCAACAATCCATCCTTGCAAATGATTTTCTGAGAAAATGTTATGCCCTTAATTATATATCTTACATGGGATGGATATAGCAGAATTTTTGCTATCATAACTTAATATCATGATGTATCTCTTTTATATATTATCTATTATCATTGGTTCAGTCGGCCTTGCTTGATGGCCATAGCATAAGAATAGTATAAATAGGGGTTATAGGTATTTAATTATCATCATGTTGAGTATTTGAGTCTTATTATATGTTTTGGAGGTTGCCCCTCAAAGTGGCCAAGCTATTATACTTTCATATTGAGAGAATTTATCTATACTATTGTGTTATTTGGTTTTCTATTGCTGGTGATAATCATAATTAATCAAGTAATTTCATTACAAGTGGTATCGAGCTTGATCTTGCCAAGATGACGTCAAACCCTAATTCTGAAGGTTCAACTATATCTCAAGATTGGTAGAAATTTTTTCTACAATTTCTTTTTTGGTGAGGCAAACTAAGTCAAGTAATCTTCTCTCCAAATTTCACTAATTTTTGACTTATTTTGAAAATGTTATTACGGCTCTATATTTATTTATAGTTTAGCTCCCTAGGGCATAATTTTTGGAAAATTTTCAAATTTATTATATTTTTAGAAACCCCTCCAAAAAATAGCTAGGGTTTTTATTCTATAAATTCCTATATTTGGCCAAAAAATTTATGAAATACTAAACCCTAAAATTCTTCCCTATTAAGTCTACCCCTAGGCCCACATCCTTTGTCATGGCTGGTAGATCTACCCGAGGCCAAGGAAAAGGACAATCAAATCCAGGAATGACCGCAAATAAGGAAGATATGGCTTCAGATTCTACTGGTTTGGGACTATCTGAGGTGGTGATCCAACTTCAGGAAAGGGTAAACAATATGGTGAGTAAGGATGACCTTAATGTTGAGCTTCATCAATTGAAAGGTAGCCTTAAGAGTGAGATTCAGAAGGATTTTCATGCAATGCAGTAGGAGTTGTTGAATTGTATTTCTAATACAACTTCCAATGCTAGTCATATGGGTTCTACTAGAAATGGTCACATAGATCCAAATCACTCAAATCAGGGAGGATCCTTTAATCATTCAAGTGGATCTTCTCACCAATGGAGGGGCATGATTCCAAAAGTTGAAATGCATAAATTTTATGGAAAGGATCCACTCAATTGGATTACCCAAATGGAAAATTTCTTTGATCTCCATCAGATCCCAGGAGGACAAAAGGTAACTGTGGCATCCTTATACCTAGAACCTGATCAATTTGTTTGGTATCATTGGTTATGTTCTCAAAGGCAGAAGAATGGCCTAAATGTCACTGGGTAATGTTCACTGAAGAGCTTCAATTACACTATAGTTCTAGTGTTTTTGAGAATTACTTCAGCCAATTAGCAAAGTTACGCCAAATTGGTTCAGTTAAGGAGTATGCCCATTAATTCCAAACTTTGTCCTTGTGTGTGGAGGATATTACGAAGAGTATTTGAATGGCCTATTTCTTGGGGATCTTAAGTACCACATTGAGCATGAGGTATGCATGTTTAACCCACTCAAGGTTTCTGATTCTATTATCATGGCACGTTGAGTAGAGGAAAAATTTCTTTCCAGTAGAAGGCAAGACATTTTCTAGCATAAAAGATCGTAACACCTTGTCTCCTTCTTACCCTTGGCCAATTCGGTTGACACCTCAAAAAATTGAAGAAAAAAGAGCCAAAGGGTTATGCTTTAACTGTGATAGCAAATATGGACCAAATCATAAATGTTCTGAGAAAAATTGTTCTACATTGAAGGATTTGGTGATGAGGAAGAATATGAGGCAACATCAATAGAGGAAGTGGAAAAAATAGAGGAAGAATCTGGAGATCCTCAGCCCACTATTTCATGCCATGCTCTATCAAGTATTAGTACTCCACAAACCCTTCAAGTTGTGGGTTATCTTAAGAATCAGAAGGTAACAGTCTTGATTTATTCAGGGATCACACATAATTTCATCAATCATAAGTTGGAAACAAGACTAAATTGTTTCATCTACCCAGAGCCTAACTTTCAAGTAATGATTGCAGATGGTGGCACAGTCCAATGTTCAGGTAAATGCCATAAATTCAAACTCATGATGGGTGACTACACATTGGAATCTATGATGTTTGTTATTCCCATGGGTGGAGCTAATATTTTATTAGGTGTTTAGTGGCTCACAACTTTGGGCACCACAAAGATAAATTTCCAGGAATTGTTCATGTGATTTCATTTTGAGGGTAAAAAATTTGAACTTGGAGGTCTACAAGCTAAAGATCCTCTAGTCGTGATTTCTCACCAAATGCGAGAAGATTCTTAAAAAGGTGTGTCGAAGGTTTTGTAGCATGATTATTCTCTATAGAATTCCAACCACAAATGAAGGTATTGCATCCTGATCTTCGAAAGGTTATTAATCAATATGTAGTTGTCTTCAAGGAACCAAGAGGATTGCCACCTAAAAGAGAGCATGATCATGCCATTCAGTTGATTCCAGGAAGCCAACCCCCAACATCAGGCCTTATAGATATCCATATGTGTAAAAGAGTGATATCGAGAAGATGGTGGAGGAAATTTGGAAATGGATATTATTCGTCATAGTCAAAGTGCCTATTTTGCTCCCGTGGTGATGGTGTGTCACAAGGATGGAATATGGCGCATGTGTCTAGATTATAGAGATCTTAACAAGTTCAATATCAAAGATAAGTTTCCTATTCCCATCATTTATGATTTATTAGATGAGTTGCATGGTGCCATTTATTTTACAAAACTAGATTTGTGTTAGGTATCACAAAATTAGAGTCAAGCAAGAAGATATTCATAAGACAAATTTTAGAACTCATCAAGGCCATTATGAATTCCTAGTGATGCCATTTGGCCTTACCAATGCTCCATCCACATTTCAAAGCTTCATGAATTTAGTATTTAGACCATTCCTAAGAAATTTTGTCTTAGTATTTTTTGATGATATACTCATCTATAGAAAATCATGGGAGAAACACTTACATCACATCAATACTATCTTATAAGTCTTAGAGAAACATCAAATTTATGGCAAGCCTTCAAAGTGTTCTTTTGGGGTACAAGAAGTGGAATACTTGGGCCATATTGTTTCTCATGAAGGTGTTAAGGTGGACCCTCACAAGATCCAAGCCATGGTGGAATGGAAACCCTAAGAACCCTCAAACAATTACGAGGTTTCTTAGGTCTCATAGGGTGTTATCATAGATTTATCAAAAAATATGGCAGTATAGTAGTACCACTCACAAAATTATTGAAGGACTCCATTCAATGGAATGAGGAAGCATCTAGGGCATTTGAAAAATTAAAGGTAGCTATGTGCACCACTCTAGTATTGGCAACTCTAGATTTCTCCAAAACTTTCATAGTTGAGTGCAATGCTTCAGGAAATGGAATCAGAGAAATAATAATACAAGGACACCCCATTTATTTTGAGAGCCGACAAATAAAAGGAAATAATTTGTTAAAACCCACATATGAAAAGGAAATAATAGAAATACTACATGCGGTCAAACAATGGAAACCATACTTGATGGGTAGACATTTTAAGGTAAAAACTAATCATGATAATTTGAAATATTTCTTAGAACAACGTCCATCTTGAGAAGAACAAAAAAATGGGTCACTAAGATGTTGGGATATGACATTGAGATTTTTATAAGAAAGGAAAGGAAAATTTAGTCAATGTTGCTCTGTCTCAGGAGGGATGAGTCCACCGAAGCATTGTTATGTGCCATCTCTATACTACATACGATTGGGTAGATCAAGCAAGGGAAGAATGGAAGAAAGATGCAACCACACATACCCTCATTCAAAATCTCCAGGCAGATCCATCCATATCAAATCAATTTATATGGAAGGGGGATACATTGTGGTACAAAGATCTATTATATCTATGTAAGAACTCTACACTTAAACACCATGTTCTTTCAGAGCTACATTCTTCTCCAATAGGTGGCCATGTTGGGGTCTTGAAAACATATCATAGAGTTAAGAAGGATTTATTTTGGGAGGGGTTGAAAGGAGATGTTCAACAATTTGTGGCGAGAGCGTTTGGTTTGCCAAAAAAATAAGGGCAAGACCATTAAGACACTTGGTCTTCTCCAACCTCTGTTTATTCCTAGTGAGAGATGGGAAGAGGTATCAATGGATTTCATCACAGGATTACCTAAATCAGAAGGGAAAAGTTTCATCATGGTCGTGGTAGAAAGACTTACCAAATATGCTCATTTTTTTGTCATGGCTCATCCTTTCACAGCTAGTACCGATACCATCTCTTTTATGGATACATTTCAAAAGCTCCATGGCACGCCAAAAATTATAGTAAGTGATTGTGATCCAATATTTACAAGTAATTTTTGGAGTGATCTGTTCTCTTGTCTAGGTATCTAACTAGCCCAAAGTTCCTCTTATCATCCCCAATCAGATGGGAAAACTGAGGTGGTAAATAAATATTTAGAGGGATATCTTCGATGTTTTACTTCAGATAAACAAGAACATTGGGTGCAATGGTTGCTACTGGTAGAATGGTGGTACAATACTTCATTTCATACCTCCTCCAAAATGTCTCCATTTTTGGTAGTTTATGGTTACCATCCTCAATCACTCATATCTAGCTTTAAAGTCAAGCCAAAGGTGAGAGCAAGTCTAAGATCACATTCAACATCAACATGAGGTACTCTCTAGTCTTAGATAAAATTTGGTATAGGCACAAAACCATATGAAGCAATAGGTGATCAATATAAGAGTGAGAAAAACTTTGAAGAGGGAGACTTTGTTTTTGTAAGGTTACATCCATATAAGAAATTATCCTTGAAACAATAGCAAAAGGATAATAAGCTTGCTCCTAAATACTATGGTCCTTACCAAGTTCTGTAGAAAATTGGTAGTGTGGCATATAAGCTAGAGCTCCCTCCAAGAAGCAGAATACATCCATTCTTCCATGTTTCTTGCTTAAATAATGTTATTGGGCAGAACATTTCCACCCAATCAGTGATTTTGGAACTAGATGAGGAAGGAAGGATCATATTGGAACCTAAAGGCATTCTTTAGACATGCACCAAAAGACTAAGAACCAAATTGATTACCGAGTACCTGATCAAGTGGAAGAATATGAATATTGAGGATGCATCATGGGAAGATGAAGCATTTATGCAGCAACATCTAGGGCTTCCCAACATTGGGGACAATGTTGCTTTGAAGGGGAGGGGCATGTTATGCCCTTAATTATATATCTTACATGGGATGGATATAATAGACTCGTTGCTTTCATAACTTAATATCATGATGTATCTCTTTTATATATGATCTATTATCATTGGTTGGTTAGCCTTGTTGATGGCCATAGCATAGGAATAGTATAAATAGGGGTTATAGGTAGTGGATGATCATTATGTTGAGTATTTGAGTCTTATTATATGTTTTGGAGGTTTCCCCCTTGAAGTGGCCAAGCTATTATACTTTCATATTGAGAGAATTTATTTGCAATATTGTGTTATTTGGTGTTCTATTACTGGTGATAATAATAATTAATAAAGTAATTTCATTATAGAAAAGTGAGAAAAAAGTGTTGAAATAATACAATTCTTAATGTTAAGAGAGATGATCAGCTACATACATCTCTCAAACATCATCCTTAGATTATCATTATGATCCTTAACCAAACCATAAACATTCCAATCATATAAATAAACCTGCAATAACTTATAAATGAAGTCATGAAAGGCTGTACAACCATACAAGAAAATATAGTTATTACAATTTTCAATCCAAAAAGAATCAAAACATCTCGAAAAGCTTCCACATTTTATGGTGAAGGCCTTCTTTTTTTGGTCTTTGAGCGCAATGCACACCTAATGATAACTTGAGAACCCATCAAGTAAAAGAGTATATTTCACACCCTACAACTCTTTCGAGTATCTCTTCTATGAATGGCGTAGGAAAATGATCTATGACACATGAAGCATTAAGTTCCATGTAATCTACATAGATCTAGATCTTACCATCCTTCTTGATGTTAATAACCATAGGGCTAACCCACTCAAAATCCTTAGTTTATTTAATGATCCCATACTTAAGCATATGATCTATGTCTTCTTTTACCTTCACGCGAGTTTGGGTTCATCACATAGGGCCCCTTCTAAACTAGGCACATACTTTATTTTATCCTAATGTTCATCTCTCCTAATGATGGGTGCACTCCTTTTAACTCTTGGAAACATCTTGAAAAAAAGTTTTGAAATTCATGCAAGAGCTGAATGATATTTTCTACCTCTTATTCTAACCAATAGCCTCCAATGATGGCCTCCTTAGGTGCATCCTCAGTGCCAATATTGGCCTTCTTTGTCTTCATTGGAATATGCTACACATGTGCCTTTTCATTTGTAGTATCCAGCAGCTAGGACACACCCTCTATCTAGCTAACATCTAGATTCTCCACTTCTTCTTCTTCATCAATATGATATACTAGCTTCCCATTCTCTCTCTTTCCAGGAATGATTGAGCTACATCCTCTCTCTCTCTCTAGCATATCTATGCGTATCTCAAGATTAGGTTATCCAAGAAAGTGAAGCATGAGGTCTTCTACTTTTGCACTATCCCCAATGTGATTCACTTCATGGTCTATAAATCCTCATGAACTGGAGGTTTATTAGAAAAATATTCAAATGTATGTACTAGAATTTTAGTCATATCTCGTTGGATTAGTATCTTGATTAAGCTCGGCATACGCATACCATACACATGCACATATACGTAAAGTGGAATAGAACTTATACACCCATAAAGATGGTGGTAAATCTTCCCGACCTTGCATCCATTATCTCTCAAAATTATAAATTTGTACCAAAGCAAGAGTCTTCCCATCATACTCATAAATAAGTGTAGGCACATTTCTCTAAGTGAACCTTATTGAAAAGGTGATTCTCACCTCTCACTATTCCAACAAGTTATCTTTGTGTATCACCCATTAGCACATTGTTTTTCCACACAACGTATAAACTAGCATGTTCCTTTGATCATCTTCATTCTTCCAGTGTTCCTCCATAGCACATAAGAATTATTATGGCTTCTTATCACCAAGTATATCTAGGTAACATGATGAGTTCTTCCCACACGCCCGACCATATGCATCCCGATCATTCTAGTTACTCTCTCCTTTATCGCATGCCTGACCATCTCATATGTTCCATGGGATAAGTGATCACAAGTAACAATGGTGGTGTTACTAAAAGACTATGTGTGTTACCATTGAAGCATGCCTTCTTTTAAATGTTCTAAATTCTCGGGATCATGCCTTTGTGTGTGCGTAAATTCTATTCAAATCTTCTTCACTCACTAACTTAGTATGGGGAACAACCTTTACATCATTGAGGGGTATGATCACACGCTCATCCCTATTCTCAAAATGGATATATCTCTTGTTAAAGCATAAGTCAAAATTGTTCATGTAATAGGAAGGTTGCACAAGTAATTCTTGGAAATTATTTGCTTCAGCTAGCTCCAATGCTTCAAAATCTCTCATAATCTTGGCTCCTTGAATGGTAATTGAAACATTCTTCAAAACCACAAAAGGCATGTCACTTATTTTTTTCGACAAATACAACACATTTTAAGATGGTTGTAATGTTGGTCTTCCCATCGATTCCATGCACCCAAATTCATAACATTTAGCTCAACACATGTATCTATCATAATGTTACTTACCAACAACCTATCAATCATGACATCCGATGTGATTTCCCTATCATAATTATGATTATGTGGTTGAAAATTTACATGTAGTATTTGTCTCTCACATTTAACTCTAGTGGATGGTACCTTTTCATGTAGCCATTATCCTAAAAATGGGATGATATTTTCTGCCACAACATCTTGTATATTTCTTTCAAATCATCCACATATTTTTATGAGAGCTCAACATTCTTCATGCATTCTATTTTGTGTTCCTATTCCTTCACAAACTTTATATCACCTTGCACCTCTCTAATTACTCCCATAATATCTTGATAAAATTCCTTATGTTGTGCAACATTTGGATACTTGGCATGCATAACTTCTTCATTCTTGATGATTGTTTTGGATTTAAGAGGTTCATATGTGTGTACTTCTTCGGCATGGGTAGTGACTAACAAAGGTTGTAACTCAGGATCAAGCATCTTCTTTCACATCCATTGATCAATTTTTTGTGATGCACCTTGGCCATTCCCACACATTTTTTCTTCTACTTATTCTTGCACATATGCTCATAAAGGTAAGAGAATTCCTCAACCTTATCATGTTTTCCACAATATGTATATACCATATTCAAGGGATAGTCAAATTGGTAAAGATCTTGGGAACCACAACTGCATTGGGCCCATAAAATGTTGGCTAAGTACAAAAGGCACATATGTTTGTAGGTCCTAGTTGAAGAGAGGCACGTAAGGAAAATGCGTGCAAGGAAGGGTTTAAGAAAAAGGTTTAAGGAATCCCTTGGCGCATGCGGTGTGCATGAGATAGAACAGAGGGTTTGAGATAGCCAAATTGGGAATTCATGATAGAACACATGAAAAGCATGACTGACTATGCATGCTTTGAGTGGATAAGGTGCCATCCGGTGACAGATGGATGGCCTATGAAGGAGCATGCCTACGGTAGAAGCTTCTAGAAGCACATCATGGTGAAAAGTGGAAAGATCAGGCTTGGGAGAGCATGCTCGCATAGAGGACCACATTCAGACACTTGGCATTGGATTTGACGGTGCTCAAGGATGAGTTGGTATCCCAACAAGACTATAAATACAAGCACTGCGCAGAGGAAACAAGGAGAGAACAAAAGAGGACACAGAGCTTTGCGAAATACTGTAAGAACTCTATTAGTGGATAATGGTATTTGGGAAAGAATGTATAATGGGTATGGGGATTGTAATTTTTCTTTTGATATCCTAGCTACATTAGTCCATTTGTAATGCATGACTATGGTTTGTTTCTTTGTGACATTTTGTAATGGCTCCATGGATGTAATGAGGTTACCAATTATATGAATATGAATATAAATGATTATGATGTATACGTCTTTCTCATAGGTTCTCTTTCATTTATGTTTATGCTAAGTATGGATGCTTGTATACTTCTTTCTATTATGGTACAAGTTATATAATCTATTAAGTACTTTCTATCTGTAATGATTGCAAGGATCTAGAGGCCATTCTGAGCTCTATGGTTCTTGAATGTCTTAACTCCATTTAAATCTCTTAAGAACAAATCATAGATGATGATATTTCCCACTAAACTCACATAAAAGAGAGACTTGGCACCGCGCATGCCTCGAGTTAGTGCCCAACATCCGATGGGTGATATGCTAGCGTGCATGGGGTACCTTTATTTTTTTATAAGAGTAAAACTGACTACAACTTGGTTCCATTTCTAGGAACTCTTTTCGATGTTGTAGTGGGAAATAGCATACAACATGATATGTGTAGTGAGTAATGACAAAACAGTTAACTTTGGAAATTGTTGAATCATGGTTCAAGAGCATGGAGGGTGAATTTTCTCAGAGATTCAACACTAGACCTGGGTTTGATACACGTAAATGGGTAGAAGACAACCTCTACCATGATTTATATGAAACATTTTTCTATTGTTTCCCAGTAGAGTTGTCTGAATGGCTCTCAGCATATGCATCTAGATCAAGTTGGCATTATGGATCACATGTGTGGACCCAAGAAGATTACAAAAGGATGAAGGATGCAGATCTGACATGAACCCATGTTGTGGATCAATGGTGGAAAGGAGTATTAGCTAGCTACACTTTGGAGTACGCCATTTCCACATATTTTTGTCCAAAGGTTGCTGATTTTGAGTTTTGCGGGATCCTAGAGAATCATTTCTACGTGTTGTCCCTTTGGAAATGAATATCATGGTTGTTACTTTCAGTTTAGAGGCATTTCCAGCGGCCGACCGGCTTGACCATTCTAAGCGTTGGGCGAGAGAGCTAGGGTGGAAGAAGATGGTAGATATTATGATGGAGAAGGAAAGGGAGGAGAGACGGCTCAAGTATAGTGAAGCGCGTGAAAGGGAGATTTCTAGACAACATGAGGCTACAAGTGTGAAGGATATATAGAGGTAGGCATTGCGGGAAGGAGTTGAGGTTCACATGGAGGACATGGAACCTGAGCAGTCTGTGCTACCCCATCTTGGCAAGCACGTAAGAGAGATCCCTTCAGCTTCTGGTGAGAGTTCATCACACGAGAGATAGAAGAGTCATTGGCATGTATTTGAACCCACCTAGTGACCAAACCCTAGTGCTTGGTTTTCTAGAACTAGGAAGGAGTATCATTAACCCAGTTGATATCAGTGGAAGTGATAGATCTGCACCTAGGAGGTATAATTTTTAGTTCCCACTTCTATGGCTACACATATTCCAAAAGTATTCGGAGGATTAGTTTAACAAGGAGATAATATACAAGCCTTTTCTCTCACATTTGGGAGTGGCTCGGGGTACAATAGTGGTAGTGGGGCACTATCACAACCGTCGGCACACCTGGTCGGTGGAACCATAGGGAAGCTTGGCACGACTACTAAAGGACTTGGTGGGTCGGGGGGCATAGGACACTGGTGGACATAATGGTTGTGGTGGATCTAGTGGCTCAGGAGGTAGAGGACTTGGTGGACCTGGTGGATCTAGTGGTGGAGGAAACACTGGAGGGAACCAAGGCCTTAGCATAGGAGGACAAGGGCCTGAGCTAGCTCCTCAAGTCTTCTTTGAGATGTCGTTACACTTACCATATTACAGAGGTATTGAGGATGCTTTAGAACATGTTCACAAGTGTGAACTTCTATGGCACACAAAGGGTATCACAAACCTAGAACAGAAGGCTAGTCAGTTTGTAACCACGTTGTAAGGGCATGCACATAGCTGGTATAGGAAATATGACCCTCATCAAATAGTGGTGGATTATACTACTTTAAAGAACACATTCTTGGTAGAATTCCACATCCCTAAGTTTGAATAGAAGAGCATCAAGTGCTTTGAAGGAGATTCAATAAGGAATGGAAAAGAGTGTACAAGAGTATGATGCATGCTTTAAAACTCTCTTGTCTAAATTATCATATGATATTCACCCTTCACAAAGCATGCTCAGTGGTTTGTTAGAGGATTGATCACACCTTTTAGAAGGGATTTATCTCATAAAACTTTCACAGACCCACGTAAAGTGTTGAAAGCTACTCTGCATGTCGAGGCTATTGGTAGTATTGATATCGGTGTTAGCCTATTCCTAGAGGCTCAAATTGCTGCTATGGATAAGTAGATGGAAACATTGTTCGTAAAATTAGCTCATGAGACTCACAGTGGTTTATGGTGCATAGATTGTGAAGTAGAGGGGCATGTCAAGGATAATTTCCCCCAGAGGACGGTACACACCATGACAGTAGATTGTGAAATTTGTCATGGGGACCATGATGCAAGTAGATGTCCCTTGTTACAACACATAATCTAGAAGAATGTGTCTTGCTACTATAAGATCTGCACCTCTACAACCCATGATACTAAGGACTGTAGGCTCATTGATCAGATCCATGAGGCCATTGATCATGGGGTGTTCAGACCAGCATTTCTAATAGTTCCAAGTGTGATGATCACCATTATGAGGAGCGCATAGATGGAGGTGCGCTTAGAAGGGGTTTTTGAGGAGGATTTTGTGGTTTTGGTAACTGCGGGAGGAAGGATTGAGTTCCCATGTGGAACCTGTTTCAATTGTGGGTCTACAGAGCATTACAAATGAGAGTGCCTGGACCTGTTGTAGTGCTCATGGTGTAGAAAGAAGCACAAGTATGAGGAGTTCCTAGAGTTGTTTGAGCACATGAATCAGTAGCACTGGAAAGACAAGGGTGCTGCAATGGTCGAATTAAAAATAAGACACCTTGTGGATGCCATGGGTAACATGGGATGCAGGTTTGGAACCAATTTTGGTAACAACAAGAGCAAAAGCCACATGTGCAAAAGAGATACCAAGGTAGAAGAACTTGGTTTCGAGGGAGGAAGTAGTTCATGGAAAGTACCCAGACCCTGCACATCAAAAGGAGGTATATCAAGACACCATGGATGTCATTTAGAGTTTACAAGGGGAGATCTAGTGTCTAAAGGAGCAATCCAGGAGGGAGGAACAAGGAAGGAGAGTCGATGTGCCAGGGGATGACCTGGGATGAGGTCAAGGAATTATGTAAAATGCTAAGGCAAGAGAATATTATTCCCTTGCTAGGATCATGGTTGAGAGAGAAGGTACCACACACCGAAGGAGAGTGCGAGAGGTAGGTCTTACACATAAACCTTCCCCCTCACAGCCTTGACTATGACAAGGATATCACATTGAATGTAGTTGTAGATGGATGGCTCCTTATTAATATCCTCATTGACACAGTGCAAAGGTCAATGTTCTAACTCTAGATACATGGCATCAGATGGGAAGACCTGCATTATAGCCATCTTTGAATGTGTTGTATATGGAAAACAAGACTAAAGAAAATTCACATCGGTGTCTTAAAGGATGCAGCCATCACTATCCAAGGAGCTAAGTTTACTTGGGACTTCAAAGTATTGGTTCTCACTGAGGAAAATAATTTTCCAACACTACTTGGATGCCCATGGTGTTACAAGAACAATACGGACCTTTGGTTTAACAAAGGGTACATCAAATTTGAAAATAAGGAGTGGGTCATTATACCATTGGTGATGGGAAGTCAATGCCCTATCTTGAACCTCTGGAAAAGAAGTTCTAGACAAGATATATGTACACTCAATTAGGGACCTAGAGATAATCCATTCTACTAACAGAGTTATCTAGTTTGAGGATGCTTAGTCAAGAAGTGACACCACCAGCCTAGCATTTGATAATTGGGCACATGGGACTTATGAATTGATTGAACAATAGATGAGAGGATTGCTAACAAAATTAATAAAGGCACACACAATCTGGCACCTAAGAGGAAAAAAATTACTTAAGTATTCAGGAGGGGCCTTCCCTGAGATATTTTTACAGGAGATGGAAGCTCAATGGAAGGAGGAGAAGGAACAGAGAGGGATGCTAAGTTATGTCCTACTCGACACAGTGACATAGTGGTGGGCTACACATTAGGAGAGCCTTTTGGAATGGCACGAGGTGAGAATTTCTCTCTCTGTTAGTTTTTCTAGAAGTAACATGCCCACCATCATCAAAGACTACCATGGTAAGGAGCTTACCTCTTTCCATGTCTAGGAGTGTGATAGGATCTAGAGAGAAGGCACAGAAGCTTTTCTACCATCCCTTTAGGTACACAAGTTGTATTCTACACTACAGGGTTATGTGGGTATGGTACATACACTCTGAGACACACCACCAAATAGGAAATTGGCAAGAGCTAGTAGCTGACCTCATTCAAATGTTTGACTATCAAAGTACCAAGCCATCAATTGATAAGGCATTGCAAGTTGTTAAGCACCTTACCATGGGGGATAGTTCCATAACAAAAGATAGGCTATTTGAATTGCTAGGTAAACCAGATTTGGATGCATGTTTTGAAGAATAAGTAGAAGAAAAAAAAGAGTTACACTTGAGCACGTGTTTTTGGAAAAGGAGAAAGGGAAGTTAGTGTATGTGATTGATGGGGAGGAAGCAAAAATATTATATGTCAACCATTCCATAGGGATATGCGAGGTAGTGGATAGTGTTGATACTCGCGGGCACACCTACCATGAGACCTTAAAGAAAAAGAAGGTTAACATCGGCTCAGAAGAGGAACCTAAGGAGGATTTCATCGGATATTATTGGTCGAAGAAGGAAGTCTCTAAGGTCATAGATCTGTTGCGTTAATTTGAGGATTTATTCTCGTGCGGGTACCATGAGTTCAAAGGGATCCACAATTCCTTGGGGGAGATGAGGATAAATTTGACGGACAGTGCATTTCCGATCAAGAAGAGACCATACTGAATGAATCCCAATTTACGCGTAAATGTTAAGGAGGAGATAAACAAAATGATAGCTTCTAGGATCATTGAAGTAGTGGAAGAATCGAAATGGATAATTCTGATGGTAATCAATGTCAAGAAGGATGAGTGGATTAGGATCTACATGGATTATAGGGAGTTGAATGTAGTTTGTGTCATCAATCCTTTTCTAACCCCTTCACTGAATATATTTTTGAAGGAGTCACTGGGTGTGAAATCTATTCCTTTACGGATGGATTTTTAGGGTGCCACCAAGTTCGGATTGCAAAGGAAGACTAGGAGAAGACAACTTTCACCACTGAGTGGGGAAATTTTGTATACAAAGTCATGCCCTTTGGTTTGAAGAATGTGCCTATTTTTTTTTGCGCATAGTGGTGCAAGCATTCCAGTACTTCATCCATAAGTTTCTTTAGGTCTATTTGGATGATTAGATAGTGTATGGGCTAGTAAAAGTGTAACATTCCCATTTTAATACTTTAGAACAAGGAATTTTTTTTTGCATGATTAATGTTCTCTGTTCTAAATACATAATTTAGAACACACATATCATAACAATCATTCTTATAACAGATAACCATATGCAGCTATAATGACTCGGTGTACCACCAATCTATTCATTCCATGACTCGGTGAACTACCGATCTATTCATGTGTAACTTTGAGCTTGAAGTTTTCTACTGAACACTTCATGTTCATGGTTCTCTTACCCTATTCCAGGTTTTGAGTGCTCTGCCCAAGGAACCTATCTGAATAATTGTTACCACTATTCATCGGCATCACGATCCTTAGACTAGGTGACATAGGACAATGCAATCAGCAGCTTGTGATACTTTGGCCAAAGATTTATAACATACTATTCGTATTACTTATTCCTTGATGGCATACTCGTCAATCCGGAATATGCCCTTCACCCCACTCTATTGTTATATAGAACATCTTATACTGACCTCTGTCAGTCCCCTTGTCCCAAGTTTTCACTCTGGATCAGATTAACATCATAGTTCACGTTATAAAGATGCTCTTAAAGACTAGGGGTAAGTTGACATATTGGGTCAACCAAAGTTAACCCCATGTGTCAAGGTACCCTGAGTCTCAAAGGGCTGCCTCATAACCGACTATGGTCCTAACCAGTCCCAGAGAGAAATCTTGATCAAGTCTCAGGTGTGTAAATCTTAACGATCAATGCAGAAGGGTGTTGCCACATGTCATCTACATTGTTGTATCCTCGAGAAGATCCTAATCTTCTCAAAGGTACAACCTTGTAGTTGACGTGTGTCAACATCCTACGAACAACCTTAGAAATATGTTCATACCTCCAAGTAGTTACTGAGGTCCACATAATTAGGTAGCCTTCCCTAACCCGAGTCCAACACTCTTTAAGTTACCTTTTTGTAATTAGGGTTTAGTTTTACAAAAGGGTTTTAATTAGTTTAAGATTGTTTCTTGGTTGTCGGTTGGTACCTAACAACCCCTTATCCAACAAAATAGGGAAACAACCATCTAAGTTTCTTCATTTAGAAAATGACTAAACCAACAAAGGAAATGTAACAACCTTATAGGCTGAAACATATTAGACTTAGTACCATTAAGTCTTAACGATTTATAACCATATATAACTTTTATAATTAATGCATTACGAGAGGGGAAAATTCTCTTCCTATTCTAGTTACATTTTAGGGCATAGTTCACTCTCAACGTTCCCTAAAAATGCAGTGATCTTATTTACAATTTTTAATCACAATCATAAGTTATAAAGAATCACTAATCAAAAATGTAGTATTCAGCCATATAATTGGCTATGGCTTTCTTAAGAATTCATCAAGATTCCATTGTATAGAATAATATGAATGCACACTCATTCATATAGATAATAAGAAGATCATCCCAACAAAGTAAGTTACACAACCCACATAGGTAATATCTCACTATTTCATTCATTCATTCATTTCCAAACCTATACAATTACAACTTATGCACTTCGGCATACTTTAAGACAATAGCCTTCAACAAAAGAGGTAACTTTCTTCCATAATACAGTTTGGAAATCAAATCAGAATTCTTCGTAAAAACCAATTTAGAACAGTCAATGCATCATATCAGATTTTGTCTGCCTTTACCACTTACGATGACCATCTACAAAAATTGCTAGCACGGGTCAGTTCAATGAACTGAGCATGATAAGCACTAATCCTTAAAACAATTGCATTCCACTAATTGTTTCCATTAAACAATCCTGTTATAATGACATCAATTACTTCATACCTTCTATTTAAAGTGAAGCCAATATAAGAGTCCTAGTGCATTGTTAAAAACAAAATGGACAGAAGGAATAACCTATTCTACCTATCCTAAATTTAAAGTATAATTGAATCCAACAATTACTTCACAATCCCAAATCATGATACACTCTGGGTTTTCTTTCTACCAATTACAATATGACTTTATACCATAACTCAAGTTACAGGCATAATTTCAACTTAATCTATTTCGGATGATTCATCTTATACATGAAATAAGAAGGGACAATCTGTATCTTAAGTACCTAACCACCCAAAAAAACTGAGAACAAGTGTAATCATGTTTTGATCAACTCTTATTATAAAAAAACTAAACCATTTAAGGTATTCATCCGACAGGTTCATATACAAGCAATTTGAGCAAAAGAATGGATTACTGCCACTTGCAAGTCCACCTAACAAGTTGTCCTTAACCTTATTATACTAATTTTCAATCAATGATAAATATGCAAATCATTAACTACTGGATTCCCTTTTTGCAAGAAGATAACAAACAAAATTCTAAAACAAGATCTTGACACAACTATGATACGAAAGGAGTCTTCCCAGTTAAGATCTCACCACTTACTATTTCTTTCCACTTAATTTTAACAGTCCTGTCATCCCATAACCATACTATTGAGTTCCTTATAGAATTCTAAGAAGAGCACACTATCATTCCAAAAGAGAGTATACACACTTTCATATTTTTGAAACCCTTTAACAATTTTTCCTTTCAACTCAAAGGAAGAAAACAGAGAAAATCAAAACACTATTGTAATCGAGTTCAGAACTACATTAACTTCCAAGAAGTAATATACATTCTCTAGTCCAATCAGGGAAGGAGAAGACAAGTAATTCAAACACTTAAGTTCACCCAATAGCTCAGGTCAGGTAGAGCCATCTTAAGAGTTTGCCAATAGATCCCTACGGGTTCTACAACTATACATTCAACAAAAGCCAATAACATTTTTTTAACATAAAACATTATAAACGATCAAAACTCAGACTATAATCCTGATCCAATAAAACAGTCTACATTTCATCAACTACTCGAACCATTTGAGTTTAAGGTCAAGTTAGGGTAACTTCCCATTACCCTCATTTGCCAATTGATCAAAAACTAAATCATTCTAACCAGTTGCACTATTTGGTTGCTATTTTATTTCAAGACACTAAACCAAAAATGCATGTACAGAATTAATAATCAAATTCTAAATACAGATTCAACAATACCCAAAAGCCACACTATTCATACCATAGTAGTGAATAATGCATTATCAGTCAAAAATAAATAGATCTTTCAGTTGCATTTAAAACATTTCAACCCTAATTCCAACTTAAGGGCATGCAATAGCTGAACATTGATAAAACTTGTCGACATTGAAGTCATTTTTAAATAGAGTTTCCATCATCGTTTAACGTGGCCAAAAGAAATAGATTTCACAATCATCTCAAGGTAACATTAAACACAGTCTTATCTTAACCAAAACATTAAACATAATTTCCATTAATGCTTTTCCAAGATTAACCATGAATTTTCCAGGGAAACAGAACTCATCCAAGTACATTTCCTCTTGTGCATAACCGTGTTCCTAATACTCATGATTAATCACAAAAACAACAGTTAAACCATATACTGCCTTACTCACAGTACCTGTAAACATAAGAACATTCAAACCCTTTCGAAATAAGAGGTACAGGCTTAAACCTCATACAACGTTTCCAAATCACGCAACTAAAATAGTCAAGTTTCACAGAGTATACCAACAATCCATCCATGAAATCAATTACCTATTTCCTTGAACATGGACCTGTTACAGTCATAGTTCTTACGGTGAAGAAAACAATCAGTTGTTCCAATCCTAACCGAAACAGTAAGGAATTACCATGGTGTTTAAAAACACGATCATTTAAAATGTTTCTTTCCATGGAGCCAGTTTCTAATCTAATAAATCAGTCAGATAAGAACTTACAACACTTCCAAATGGATAGCAAAACTCCAAGTTTAATCCATAGCAAGGGAACAAAGAATAATGTAGCAGGTTTCATTCAGGACCCAAAATTCCATGTTCAACCAGAACCCCAAATTTACATAAAACCCATAATCATTGTTACCAGCCAAGCCAAAAATGCACATATATCATCAAAACAGAGTTTTTCTAATGAAAACATTTAAAGGAAAGCAAGATTTTAATAGTTAGGGCCTATCATGCCTGATAGTGTCACTAAAAAGTCGAAGAAGACCTCTGGATGCACTCGCCCCTTCTCTTCTTTTTCCACGAAAGATTAAACAACAAAATATTGCTACCTCCATGCCTTATATATTCCCCACGACACAGAAGTAAATTTGAAACTTTCAAAATTGCCATGCAACGAAGAGTAAACTACTGGTTCGAAAAACTAGTGCTCATGCAGAGTGAAAAATGGAATGCATGAAAAACAAAACAACCAAGAAAAATTCCATTTGCATGCCTTCCAAAGCAATCGAGCTCGAGAACCTATGAAAATTAATTGCATTAAATTTCTTTCTCCCACCCATTTTCCATTGCCACCAACCGCCAAAGTTGGCGAACTCCAAATTAAAATAAACAAAAGTTTCCATTTTTAGAGATGCTGCCACGTAAGACCCCTCTTACCAAATTAACCTCTGCTAAACCCGCCAAAGACTCCCTATCCTTCATCCTTATCCTTTCCTTAAATGCCATAGAAACCACCGCCCCAAAACTTGTGACCCTCCTTAGGTTCCTTTTCATAGCATTAGTTTAGGATAGGTTAGTGACTTAGGTTAGATCATAGGTAGACTTAGTCTTAATGCCATAGGATATAACATTAGTCACCCACCTTAGTATTAGGTTTAGATAACCCTTAGGAATATCAAGCACATAGTTTAGGACTAGGTTAGATTAACTAACCTTGCAACAATAGGTTATAGCTTAGGTTAAAAACTAATAACCTTACTGATTCTAGTTTAGGTCCACTAGATAGGATTAATCAGTATACATAATTCAAACAGAATAAAACATTCCCGGATCAGATTCAAATTTTACATCAAGTAAATTAGCTTTAGATGGAAAACTTACACATCTTACCTGGCTTAAGGTCTAGGTCCTTTCTGATGCTAAGATGACTGAAACCAGATTCCGATTGCAATGATCTACCAGGATTAACCTCTGGAATCCAACAAAACTTTCCTCTATAGACATATTTTATATGCAGGAGGTTTAAAAGAACTTGTACATTCTAAGTTCAGTCAGACTTAATAATTCACAAAATGTCATTACATAACTATTCATCCCGAATATAATTAAAACATTCCTTGGATCAATGCAACTGATCCAAGGATGAGTCATAGAGGTAGATAAATCCACAATCTTCCAGAAATCAGATTGCACTCATATGCGAGGGATGAAAGAAAAAGAGTCCAAGCATATTCCGGTTCAATCAAAGATCTTAAGAGTAGAAAAGACATAACCAAATCAAGCATGACTTCCCAAAACCAAAAGAACATATCCTCATATGGGAAAATCACATATCAACACTTGAATGCAAAGGAGAAAGTAACAATAGTTCAGGGTGTTACAAAAAGACCATTGTGACAATTTCAGGAGTTAATGTTTGAGAGGTGTAGGTAGTTGAGGATATCCCTCAACATTAAGAAGTGTGTATTTGCTACACCCTTTGGGACTTTATTGGGGCACATCATATGCAAGGAGGGCTTGCTAGTGGATCCTGCCAAGGTTGCAGTTATTATGGGATTAGAGGAACCTACTAGCCAAAGAGTAGTGCACGGATTTCTTGGGCATATGGGTTATTACAAAAAATTCATCAAGGGGTATGCCAAGATAGCCGCACCTCTAGAAGAATTTCTCAGACATAAAAGTGCCTTCCATTGGGGAGAGGCGCAATAGAAGGCGTTTGACACATTAAAGGATAGGCTTATCACCGTGCCTATATTACATTTTCCCTCTTAGGACAATCCTTTCCATGTCCATGTAGATGCCTCAGGAACCGCCATTGGAGTAGTGCTTACGCAGCTAGGTGAAGGAATTTTTAGCACCCTCTATGTTTTGCAAGCAAGAAGTTGACACCAACAAAGTAGAATTACACCATGGTGAGCATGAAGCATTGTCAATGACCTACATTATTTTCAAATTTAGGTAGTATCTTATGGTAACACCGTTTGTATTTTACACCGACCACATGGTATTAAATTATTTCGTGAACAAGCCCATTCTACAAGGGCGCATATGTCGGTGGGTATTTTTGTTTCAAGAGTTTGAGTTCATGGTAGTAGTGAAACCTGGGAAGAGTAATTGTGGGCCTGATCATCTGTCAAGAATTAATTCGGGGTAGTAGGAGATAATGCTAGATGTGTAACTATTTAGGTTGTAGCGTGCACCCTCAGATTTGGAGGAGATTGTAGTATTTTTAAAGGAAGGTGTAGCACCAGAAGGAATGAAGGCATTAGAGAAGAAGTAGCTCGCCATATGCACCGTGCCCTACATGTTGATCAGTGGAGACTTATACAAGTTGGGACATGATGAAGTTTTATGCAAGTGTGTATTAGAGCATGAGTGCCTCGCCATCATGGAGGAAGCACACAAAGGAAGTGTAGGTGGGAATTATGCTAGGTGATGCCACCGCGCGTAAGATATTAATGGTAGGATTGTGGTGGGAAACCTTGTACAAGTATTGTAAAGACTATTGTAAAGTGTGTGACCATTGTTAACGAATTGGCAAGACAAGAAAGAGATATGAAATTCCTTTGTGCCCTATACCTAAGGCAGAACCTTTTGAGAAGTGCGAAATAGAATTTGTAGTCCTTATTACACTAGTTGTGTGTAGGACTGGGTCACATTATGTCATCACTTGCACAGACTATTTGACAAGGTGGGCAAAGGAAGCTCCAACTAAAGATTACACAACAACCACAATGGAAAGATTTTTTTGGGAGAACATTATCACAAGTTATAGATGCCCTTTAAGTTTAACTAGCGATAGGGGTACACATTTCTTAAATGAGACCTGTGAGGATCCTGTTAGTAGAATTCATGGTAGCTCATCACAAGACTACTGTACGTACCCAAAATTGTAGGGTACTGCACCACCGGAACAATGTAACACGTGCCCCAATGATGATACAAGTCTCTGGCAAGCTGTTCGGGACCCAAAAAATCTCTCCAAGTATGTGTTAACATCTCACATGCCCCACTTAGCCCTTATGTGCTTTTCTCTTCTCTTCTCCACTCTTTTTCTTTGTGTTTTGGTCTTTAGTTATGAAGCGTCGCCCTACCTAGGTGGTGGTCTCGTGACCGCCACCCGGGTAAGGTGGTGGTCTTCTGTAACCACCACCCTTCTTAGGGTGGTGATCCTTCACTCATTTTCTAGAATTCTCTTTCTAATGTGAATCACATAAATTTCAACACTTACCAACTTTTTTCACCGCCTTTGGCTTGCATTAATGATTCTAGTTCCCTAGAATAGTGTTTTGGTCTTTAGTTATGAAAGCTGTCGCCCCTACCTAGGTGGTGGTCTCGTGACCGCCACCTGTAGGGTGGTGGTTCTGTAACCACCACCCTTCTTAGGGTGGTGATCCTTCACTCATTTTCTAGAATTCTCTTTCTAATGTGAATCACATAAATTTCAACACTTACCAACTTTTTTTCACCGCCTTTGGCTTGCATTAATGATTCTAGTTCCCTAGAATAGTGTTTTGGCATTGTTTATGGTTTAAGAGTTCCATTTGTTTTTACCTTTCGGTAAATGCAAATGCTATAAATAGTTGGCTTGTGCGCAAGAAAATGGCCCTCAAATTTTCCTCTAAATTTCGCATTAATAGATTATTCTTTCATTTTTCTTAGAATTCTTAGTTTCATTCATTGCATGCCTAGTTATTGTTGTTTTGTTGTTAGGAAGCCACATATCCACCTTGTGCAAAGTGTTGTTATCACTTCATCCAAAACAATTGGAATATGATAGTTTGATTTCAATAGGAAGCCATTAAAGTTGTAGGTTTTGTTCTTCAAACATGATAGTTTCAAGTTCTAGACGTTTTATGTTGCATGACTCACAATAAATCCCGCTAGGAATTGCATAAGTCAAGCTCTGTACTCTTGCACTATATCTCTCCTACTCATATTGTATTCGTCCGTATCCTAAGCTACCTTTGTCCCAATATCTACTTATGTTCATGCTATCATTACGTGCTTTTCTGGATCCACGTGAGCACAAAGGAATGAGGAGATCACACTAAGGGGACAAAACCACACACACCATCAGATTCGCCACACGTTTCGCAAAATCCAGGTTCTAGCTTTCAAAGTTATAGTTAGAAACATATCAAATAGAGTATCCAATCACTTTATTTCAGTTAATTTTACTTTCGATATTACCAGGGAAGATGTGGGGATTGATAGTTTCTAAGAAACTATCATTCACTCCTCACTTCTGAGGTAGGATCAAGAGTCTTCCGAGATAGATTAGATCAGTTATTTCATTATTTAGAATAGATTTACAACTACATAGGAAAGTAGATATACTCGGTTGATTTGTTTGTTTTAAATTTGTTATCAGATTAGTTGTCAATTTCTAGATATATTAATGGTTGCTCCTTCAATTTCATTCATATAAATTCATCGAAAAATAAAAAATAGGGAAGTCATATGTGCTATAGATATACTTCACACAGTTAATTCTAAATTGTTGTTTTTGTATGACAATCACGGGACCTAGAGAGCCCAACGAATATGTATTTGAGCCAATCATACCCCAACCTGATCTTGTCATAGTAATAACTGATATAGATCAGAATATTAGGATCCAAGTCTTCCAAATAACGACAAATTTACAATAGATCAGCCTCTAGTTAAGCGGGTTAAACATAGAAGACGACAAAGCACACATGTTTTGGTCAAATCAACCAAACTATAGATTACCCTAGATATATATCAGCATGACTATGGAAGGGCTTGAACAGAGCAAACATTCAGTTGTGACCCAAAAATCCCATAGCCCAACGAATCCATAGGTGAATCAAACATAGACGCTGGCCTACGCACATTAGTAGTCAGATCTACTCCACTTCCACCTATCATCATCGAACAGTTATCCTTGTTAGACGTAGCAGCTAATAAAGCTAGGGAATTTTGGACTAGGCCAAATAATCACCCGTAGAGTCCACTATATCCATCATCCACCCTATGACCCTATCTGTAAATATACACAAAACTATCCCAAGTCATTTCCCATGTATTCCGCATACCCATAGTTACCGAATCATGTCAGAGATCGACATTGATTGGAGCCTTCGAGCAGTCATCCTTACCGATCGATCTATCACACTAGTTTAGGTTAGGAGGGCCTTCTTTGCCTTAGATTCGTAATTTCCACTAGTGCGTGTCAAAGACATCAGATTACCTAACTAGTTTGTCTACATCCCATGCGTATTCTATCCCCACCAGCTGTCTCGGCACAACCTCAAGAGGTCGGGTGTGAGGAAGAGTTACTTGTAGATTCCCACGCTCACTTGTCACTTTTCCATCGTACAAAATTGGTGAACCCGACATGAACAAACATTTATTTCATCTTACCTACCTCATAAGCTTTCACCATCAGCTTCACCAACAAAATTGGTGAACCTGATGTGAATAAACATTTATTTCATCTTACCTACCTCATTAGATTTCACCATCACTGCACCAAAAAAATTGGTGAATCGATGTGAACAAACATTTATTTCATCTTACCTACCTCATTAGCTTTCACCATCAACTTCACCAAAAAAATTGGTGAACCTGACGTGAAGGACACGAGTGCTTATCCTTACCTCTATTTTCCACCTTCACTCTTACCCATTATTCTACGGGTATTCATATACCCCCGAATATGTTGGGATTCGATGCATATGGTAGACCTCTCCTAGGTCTTGAAGCATACTACGCTCAACTGAATAGACAGTCATCACCCTCGCTCTCAGTATGGGGTGACAACTATTCAAATAACCAATTATCAACACAAACTCCATCTCCAAGGGTCAGATATAGCTCATCTTTCCAAACAGAGGAGTTGGATCAGCTCGCTCAAACACAACAAACAGAGCCTTCAGGCTCGAACAATATGACGTTCACAGGAGAATCTAGTTCATCTCCTCAGGTACTACTTAGACCACAAATTAGTAGACAAACTGACCCATACCTAGTTTTAGATGATGAACATTTGGTACGTTATGCCAAGAATGAACAATGTTCTCGAAGTATGTACCCACCTATAGGAGGTTTACAAACACAACCCGAGGTCTCTTTTCAAGAAAATACCTCCATGCCACGTCATATAAGAAATGCCCTCGGGAAACTTGGCGCAGGAAATGATCAGTTCATAGCGGGATATCACATGCCTATACAACACTAGGATATACAACAAATGCCACTAAGGAAAAATACCGTGACTTCACCAAATGAAGTCATTTCAACATTAGTAGAAAAAGTGAGGGGGTTAGAACTTGCTCAGAAAATCACCATTCTCAATTCATGCAAGTAGGAAATTCTAATCCTCCACACCATCCTAGCCAAGTAGACCTCCTCACAGGAATAGGCATGTTAGGCATGACTCCTCAGTATTCACAACAAACACCAACAAGAACCGCCATTTCTAACACCACTCCGATACCTCCCAGTCTAGTACAGAATAATCCATTCCTAGACAGTACCCCTTCATACTTAAACATATACTCCAAATCACCACAAGGGGACATGTTCTCCTCTCCCGGCATGTTTGCTCAAACACAGGGGCTACCTTATGCCCCTGCCAATGCATACGCTACGCCATATCAACAACCTATTCCACCGCCCCCTCAGTAGGCACCATCGATGGTCGAAACCTACGCGATAGGGACATATTCAGAATACTTGAAGGAGCCCTTAGATTTCACCATATGAAGCATCATGCTTCCAAGACCTCTTCCCAATTTACCCAAATACAAAGGTGAGGGAGATCCGAATGCACATATCAAGGCTTACGCCACAGCCATTCGAGAACTACTCCCTTGGGATGGGGTTGTTGCTAAAATATTTCCCAAAACCTTGGAAGGTATCACTCTTGATTGGTATTATAGAATACCTGAGGCTTCCATCCATTCATTTAAACAACTCGTTTTAGAGTTCATCAAGGCATTTGACATGAACAAACTATTAAGAACAGGAATCAAGGAATTCTTACACATTAAGCAGGAACACAATGAATCCATTGCTCATTTCATCCAAAGGTGGCGTACAGTTCTTTATTCTTTGCCAATGCTCCAAATATGGACCAAATGGAACTATGTGATTTATTCCTTCATTCTCTCAGTAGAGAAGTGAAGGAAGAAGTCTAGAAGTTCCCACTAAGGACTTACAATGAAGTACTTGAGAGTGCTCTCCAAATAGATCAAGCGGCAATAGATAGTGGTCATAAGACATATGGAACAAACGGGAGGTTAATCACCTCCAACCAGAATACTACGGCTTATCCTACTACCACAAGCGTCAATCAAGGACCTAAAATCCTTAATAGAAATCGCGGAGTGACAACAGATGGAGTAACTGATCAGGCCAAAAGGGTAAATGTTGTGAATACTCCACCACTAATAAACAACCAACGAAACAACAACTTTACCCCAACAATCAATACAGTGGATTTTAATCATCCACAACAACAACAAACAACAACGAAACCCTACACAGGGTCCAAGCCAAAACTCAACTGGATATCAAAACCAAAGCCAAAACCAAAAACAACAAATGCAAAACTTTAATCCTAATAGGCAACGGTTTGATCAGAGTTTTGGGCCACAATATACACCAAGTCAACAAACTAGGAATTACAATCCTAACTCATATTGTGGTTTTCACAAAATCTGAGGCCATGACACTAGAACGTGCCATGACTACAATAAGTTCATGCAACATTTTCCAGAGGAACAAAGACAACTTTTCATAGATATGTTCTTGGCAGATCCTACGTCACCGGCACCAAATACTTTTACAGGGGCAGTTTCCCCACAAAATGCACCCCTCAAGATCTTCAATGATCCACTCCCAAATCACAATAACAACAAGTTAAATTCAAATGGGACAAACAAGGGTGTAATGACAGGAAACCACGATCATGAAGCCTCGACTTCATTAAATCCATTAGTTGTGCCACAATTAGGAAGTCAACCGTGACCCAAGATAGTCGGTTTAGTGGAGTTAGACGCCAAACTACCCATGGAAGCTGTAACAAGGACACGAGAGTATTCCTCTCAGCCAAATCCAAGTTACCTACCAGAGACAGATAACATCCAACAAATGTTAGTAAGACCCATAGGTACCTACGATTTAATTAGTGATCTAACAAAAACCTTCTCGCACATTTCTTTTTTGGACTTACTAAAGAATTCTCCTACCCACAGGGCTGCTCTTTTAGAGGCATTAGGTTTAGGCCATCTAATTAACATCACTCCACCTCCCAAAACACAGGTAAACCATATAGACTTTGATATCCACCCTCCGGGGCAGCTGGATAGGGATATCGAATTCATATTCGAAATAAACAAAATGCCAACAGACACTGAGATTGCACGTCGAGGTGATCCATCCTTACATTTGCAAGTATGGTTTTATAACAATTATGTACAATGTGTGATGGTTGATGATGGGGCAGCATTTAACATAGTCCCCTTCTCTTTCCTTCAAAAGTTAGGGTATGGAGAAACGAATTGTTCCACAACTTGAAATACGCTAAGAGGCTATGATAGCCTTAAAGCCACCTCGATCGGAACTATAATACTACCGGTCACCTTAGGACCCAAAACAATCCTGACTGAGTTTTATATTATAGATCGGGAAACCAACTATAATATGATCCTTGGCCGACCATGGATACACCGTATGAAGGCAATTCCTTCTATGTTATTTCAAGAAGTAAGATTCTTGCATTTAGGAAAGGTGTTCATAGCCAAAGGTGATCCAAAACCATTCGATGTACACCTGGCTAACCTAAAGAAAAGATCAGGCATACACTCGGAGTTTGAACTCCCAACAAACCAACTTAATAAACTGGAAGAAAAGTTGGTACCTACGATAGATCTTGAAACTATGAGCCTAGCCAAGATGATCCCAGCCCTCAAAGATGAGGTTAATATTGTAGAAACAGTATCATTAGGAACTACTACAAAAATTGTTGAATTGATAGAACAGGATCTACCAATGTTCCTACCATTTGATTCTGTAGGCATGGGATACACCCTAGGTGTCGGTTCTCTCCCAGCAGTAGATCTCTACATGGTAGAGGTAGAAGATGTTAACACAACAAATATCCTAACACCCATATTCCTAGCTAAGTATTGGACTCTCCATTTTGATGGAGCTAAATGTCATTATGGAGCTGGGGTAGGTATAATTATTATTTCTCCTATGGGAAGAATACTACCATTTGCCTTTAAACTAAATTTCGAATGTACGAACAACGGTGCTAAGTATGAAGCTCTCCTCCTTGGCCTCATCTTAGCTAAGAAGATCAGTGTTGATAACATCGGGGTGTTAGGAGACTCGCAATTAGTAGCAAACCAAGTTTCGAGGAGTATGAAACTAGAGTTAAGCACTTACACTCTACAAAACATTGTATTGAATTTAAGCAAGGAGTTTGACTTGCATATCAATTGAAGCAGTTCCACGAAAACAAAATCTTCTCACCGATTCAATAATAACCTCAGCATCGTGCTTTACTCCAAACAGTAAGTTAGAGGATACCCATTTCATGGTATCCCTTCATACTGAACCACTGATAAAAACAATGTCAAATCCTCTTTTAAATAGAAATGAGGACAAATCTACTATCCTAGACTACATTGATGATGATACAACCACTCTTGATTTCTTAAACGCCTATGCAGCGTTACATCTCACCCATCACGTGATAGATTTGTCTTTAATCCCACATTCATCTTCCTACTTGGAATCCCATGATAGAGCTTCCCCCACAAAAGGAACTCAACATATACATAGTAGAAAATGGAGACGATCTAGAATTACCTCCAGCCCCACCTGAGTTTGAAGAAGGTAACACTTCTCTAATCGAAGAAATAATTGATATTAACATCGGAACAGAGGATGAACCAAGGATATTGAAGTTAGGATCCTCGTTAACTCCATCAGAAGTAGAAATACACACTCAAATCCTCAAGGAACATCAGAAGGCTTTTGCATTTAATTATAAGGAAATGACAGGGGTTGCACCACACATTACGGTACATAACCTCGTCACTAAATCAGATGCAAAGCCGATTAAACAAAAATTGAGACCAATGAAACCAAAGGTAGCTCTCATGGTAAAAGAGGAGGTAATGAAACTCCTCCAAGTAGGATTCATCAAGCCTAGTCGATTACTCTCAGTGGGTATCTAATATCATTCCCGTTCTCAAAAAGAATGGGAAGATACGCATCTGCATAGAATTCCGAGACATTAACAAGGCATATCCTAAGGATGACTTCTAAATTCTTGTCCATAGATTTCATTGTTGATGCAAAATGACTAGATTTGAGTTGTTGTCTCTCATGGATGGATTTTAGGATACAATCAAATTAGAACATATGAACAAGATCAAGTTAAAACCATGTTTATAACTCCTTGGGAACCTATTGCTATGCTTTATTATGTCATTCGATCTCAAGAACGCTGGCGCTATATACCAAGCGGGCTATGAAGTATATATTTCATGATCTTATTCATAAAATTGTGGAATCCTAGGTAGATGACTTGTTGGCTAAAGCCAAGAAGTGTTGTGACCATCTAGAAGTACTTCGCATCATTCTTTCAGGTCTAATAGAATATGGCGTCATGCTAAATCCAGAAAAATGTGTCTTTGGTGTAACAAGAGGGAAGCTCCTAGGTTACATTATATCATCACGAGGGATCAATGTTTACCCAACCAAAATTAAGGCTATTCTTGAAATGGTCCCACCTTCAAATGAATCTAGAATCAGGTCATTTCTCGGAAAGCTTGGTGCAATCAGATATTCATCCCGGACTTAAGTTTCACCATTCATCCAATCAATAATTTACTAAAAAAAGATTATAGTATTGATTGGACCAAAGATTGCAATGAAGCTTTCAACATAGTTAAGCATTTCTTGTTATCACCACCTATGCTAATGCCACCTAAGCCAGACCGCCCATTAATTTTATATTCGTGAGCTACCAATGTCTCACTAGCCTGTATGCTGGCTCAAGAAGACGATGACAAGAGAGAACATGCAATCTATTTCATTAGCCGAATGTTGCTTGACTATGAAACACATTATACAGGAAGAATGAGAATGCCTTGCCATAGTCTTTGCAACCAAACGCTTAAGACATTATATGCTAAATCAAGAAACAAAGGTCATTGTAAAGACAGAGCATTTATGAAATTTCCTTATGCAAGGGTCCTTATCTAAAAAGGTTGGACGGTTTATAACCTTAATGGGGGATTTCAAACTAACATTTGTAAATCAAAAAATATATTAAAGGACAAATCATCATGGATTAGTTAGTGATAACTTGATGAGAGATTGAGGCAATCTAGTAGATCTGGACTTTCCTGATGAATGCATATACTACATCGAAACTAGACCTCCCATATCTGAGTGTCCTTGGTATGCTGATATTATTAATTATATCATGGATCATACATGTCCGGAAGGTGGTTACATATTATGGTAGCCAAATACGTCACTATAGAGCAAGTGCTCTATCAAAAAGTATTCGATGGAATGATTCTAAGATGTGTCGACATAGAAGAATCCAAGAAGATTCTCCACGAATCTCATAGTGGAATGTGTGGAGGACACTTTAGTGGCCATGCCACCACTCATAAAATACATTGAATGGGCTACTTCTGGCCTACTCTAGAACACAATGCAGCAAATTTTGTACGAAGGTGTCATAAGTGCCAAGAATTCTTCCATAAGATCCACATGTTGGCACAAGCTCTACAACCAATCGCTACTCCATGGCCCTTTTCTACGTGGGGCCTCAATTTGATAGGGAAGTTCTCTCCCTCATCTATAGATGGCCATAATTTCATAATCACAGCTACCGAATATTTTACCAAGTGGGTAGAGGCCATGCCTCTTACTACATGCCAGGTTTTGTAATCACCAAGTTCATTTTGAACCAAATCATTTGTAGGTACGGTGTCCCTGCAAATCATTATCTCAAATTCTTTTAAGAATGACAAAGTTCACGAATTGTGTAATAAATTCAAAATAAGCAATCATACGGCCTCCTTGTATTACCCCCAAGCCAACGGACAAGCTGAAGTGACACACAAAACATTAAAAGCCATTCTTCTTAAAACGGTGAAAGAAAACAAATGAGATTGACATTTGAAGTTATATCCAGCCTTATGGGCCCACCAAACCTCAATAAGAACACCAGCAGGGCGACTCCTTTGTCACTAGTATTTGGGAAGAAGTAGTTCTCCGCTTGAGGTTGAAATACCTACTCTCGTATCTCATTACAAGGGATTACGGATGAAGACGCTTACAGAGAAGCACGTCTCTCCCAACTAAAAATCCTAGATGAAGCTAGGTTAGATGCTAAACAGCAACACGAGTCTATGCTTTGACCGGATGTGCCGGAAAGTATAACAAGAAGGTCTATGAACATGACATATATGAAGGTAATCTAGTTCTAAGGCTAAACAACCGGATCGATAAAAAGACCGGTGAAGGAAGGAAGTTCGGACCAAATGGTTGGGCCCATACTGAGTCATGAAGGACTATGGAAATGGTGCATATCTCTTATGCACACTAGAAGGTGAGGAATTTGGTGAAACAGTCAATTCCCTGCACCTTAAATGATTATATGCATAAGCAACCGACACTATTTGTATAATTATAGCTACATTGCATCTTCATATAGTTAGGATCATTTTTTCCACTTGTTTTGTACAAATTTGTGATCGAGGAATTTATTCTTAAAAGCAATTCATTACAAAATTCTGATGGTATTGGCATAAACACTCTAATCATACTTCTTCGTTTCCATGATATCATCAATTATTTCAGAATCATTTCATCAAATAAAGCTAGATATGACAAAGTCTTAACAGTAACCATACCAAGGTCTGTATGCTTGTTCTCACTTTGGTTTCTTCTTAGGATAGGTGTCTTGCCTATGGTCTATTCTAGAAGCTTCATCGTGTCACATCTATCCCGTATGTATATCTCTTTGGAAGTAAGAGCATGCTGACATTTTGCTCAAGTAAACGAATCGAATGTTGATCAAACAGAAAATTTTAATTTTACACATTTCCTTGCCCCACCAACCTTTGGTGATGAGCTTGCGTCTCTTACTAGTGACGTAGGGTTGGGAAAGGATGGAAATGCCCTTACTCGCTTATGCCTTGCCTATGGTGATAAACCCATGCTTCTTACTAGTATCATAGGGAAAGGTGTAGGGGTCCTCTTGATAAAAAAATGTAAAAGGTCATAAACAAACAATTCAAATCTTGAAGTCTTGAGTCAAAAACAAATGAATCGGATGTCCAAAATTCCAAGAGAATTAAAAATCCTAAAACCCAGATTTTGTCTACCATGTGGCCATCTACGGATCTAAGTCTAGATAAACCGCAAAGCAAGTTGCATCCCAAACTATGGAGTCACTCGAGTAGAGTAGGCTTGTAGCATCCTTATTTGGTTCCACCAAAGCTTTGTCTATCTCTCATCACTATCATTTCAACACATTTCATAACTTGTGCCCTTTCCAGCTCTCGGTGATGAGCCCTCACATCTTACTAGTTGTGTGGAGTTAGGAGTGGGGCAGGTTTATCTGCTCATCATACCGGCTTATCTTCACCACTTTTCCAAAATAGATATGAGGAATCAAAATTTCTTAAAGAAACTGAAAATTCAAAATCACATTGTTTCTACATTATCATATATCAGCATCACGAAATACAAAAAGAAAGTAGACACTTGTATCATTTGTTCTCCATTGCATACATTCTAAAAATCATATAAGCATAACATCATAGTTTACATGTGGAAACAGAAATGGAAGCAAAGTCATAGATGCCAAGAGTCTAATCCAAAAAGAATATATATATATAAATGGTCAAAATTCCTGTACAATGCCATCATGCGCTAAGCATGGTCAAAACGCTCAAAGAGCCCAGGAAGTACAAAAATGTCATGCAAAAATCTAAGAGAGCCAAGTGGCTTCTCAACCCCTATGAGATCCCTCTGAAGGTGCACGCCCATGCCTAGGACTCCAGCTATGCCGGCGCTCTGAATGCATGGAGGGCTCACGATCCCGAGGGGCAGCTGCGGTCTCACCATGAGAATGACTCCTCATCAGGCGCTCTACTATCCTATACCCTACCAGCTCAGTACGGAGGGTAGATACCATCCTAGCCACATGCTAGATGGGGGAAAATATGTTAGTATGTCTTCCACCATCGAGGGCTCCCTGTATCCACAGACAGCTCTGCACGGGTCCTCTCCATGGGGATCATTAGGGTATTGGTGCATACCCTACGAATCAGGTCTCGTCACTCATCGGCGGTCTCTGCAAACAAAGGAGAAAATGAATTAAAAATAAAACAAGAGATAAACACAAGTGTAAAAAGAGAGATGACAATTAAAGCAATCCTAACTCAAAGAAAATGGAAGATAACTTACTCAGTCACCAGGCCTCCAGGATGGATCTCTAGGGTCAGCACCTGCCACAGATTCCACCGTTGACTAAGGTGCTCCCCGTGGCTGGAGTGACATAGCATCCTAAAATGGACTCGTCCTCCCCACCATGGCCTGGGAGATTGGATCTCTCGAAACAAGAGTCACCCTTTTTACACTCGCTCTCGCCCTCTCTACCTACATGATATCCTGAGTGTCATGCCACTCAGGATCACTATCCTCCTCTCCCCTTACTCCCTGGCCTTGACCTCGGTCTCCTCCTCTGTCTCTCCCTTGTGAACTCCTTGGACTCAGAGTCTATGTCGATGGGGTCATCGCTACTATGGGCAGGACCCACAACAATCTGAAGTAAGGGTGCTTGAGGAGCACCGATTGTCCCTCGAGCATGTACTACCCGCCTAGCCACAATAGGAACACCAGGGGTAACAATTGTCCAACCCCGGCCCCTAGGACCCCCTCTGGCCTCTCGAACTGACCTGTATACTGGCACTACTAAGGGAAGCATACCCATGTAAGGTAGGCCAAACTGCTGAGGAACTCGGCTAAAGGGGTGTATCTCCACTTGCCCTACTCTATCAATAAGTTTCCCTTTGGTGGAGCAGGAGATCAAAGTAAGAGCCTCCTTACCCCATAAACCTGCCTTGGCCTAATACGGTGTGGCCTCCATGTCATCGGTATTTCAGGAAGCAACTGGCTAGTGAGGTGCTCTAAGCACCGACATGTCTGTCCATCTGGCTGCCCTCATAGCTTCGGGATCTGCCACCTCTACACCTCTGCCATAGGGGATGAAGCGCTCATAAACCTAGCTCATAACTAGGGTCGGGTGGCTCAAAGACTGTCCCTGTAAACAGACTACCCTATACAAGTCGTGGTAGGTAGTCCCAAGTATATCTACTCCCCAGGCGTAAATCGGCCATGTCCCTCAATTTGTGTAATGATGGGGGACTAGCAATATAGTAGTGTGTCTCCTCCCTTGTCCCTGATCAATCTCGAGGCAAGGATCCCCATAATGGCCTAGTGAATCAAGGGGATGGGCAGGCTAGGGATAGATCAGACCCTCACCCCCTTCTTCGAGCCAGTGGAGATAACTGCATCTCCCATGTAAGAAGCCCACTGTGCTATCTGGGCCCGTGAACCTACTGTCTCAAGGGTGAGTCATCTCTTGATGATCGGGACCCCCAGGATACGGTAAACATCCTCCAAAGTGATGGTCCACTCACCTCGGACCCCTGGTAATTGGAAGGTGTTCCGATCAGCATCCCAATAGGAAAATAAGTCACAGAGTATGTGACTGGATGGTGCAACATGTGGAACCTGCGATATACGTAGTATACCGGCCCTCTAAAGAGTGTCCTGCTCATCCTGAGAAAGGGCATCTAACACTACTGGGAGCCAGTCAGACTCTCTCTCTCGAACCCACTAAATATACTCCTCCCTCGCCTGCATCCACCCAAAAACACACAAAATAAAGCAAATTAGCATCCAAATGACATTAGAAAAATCACAAAAACACATAAAGATGCTAAAAATGCAAAAATAATTTCAAACAAGTGTTCTTTTGGCATTCTGTGAAGAACCGCGCGCATGAAAGGTGGTGGTGGTGGTTTCACAACCACCGTCTTAAGGGTGGAGGTCTTGTAACCACTGCCCTGAATAGGGAAGCGGTCGTGTCCCGAAAACCCACACGGGTTTTATACCTTAAAAAAGCCAAAAACATGAAAAACGACACTTTTAGACTAAAACAAAGCCTACCCAGTAAGTAGGCGCCCCCTAGATGGACCTTTTGAACCTAACATTTTCAAAAATAACCCCCCCACGACAAATATTTTAACAATTCAAAATTTTGGGGGTAAAAATGATAAATTGAGAAAAACTAACCTGTGATCTCGTGGGTCGATGTTCCACTCGCGGAGGCATGATCACTATCCCATCACGAACGTTTTGACTCTACTCTCATAAGAAACCGTCACCGTGGGTCCCAGAGCTCAAAACCAACCAAATCAACATGCACAAATGAATAGGAAAATGGGCCCACTTTCATATATATAGCAACCTGACTCATTTTGAATCCCCCTTTTCACAGGTTTGGAGCGCCAACGGAGGTAAGTTCTTACCCCCACACAAATGGTATGTCCTCATTTCACGTTATTTTAGCATTTATTTTCCGATCTATTTTGTCTATCTACACTTGATTCCTCTTTTCATTTTGTAGGTGGTGGGAATTTTGGATGGCGTCATTGCAACACATGGATGTATCAGGTATAACTTCCAACTTCCCATTTCGGGACCACCATACTCAGACCCACCATTTTATGCCTCTTCATGGCTAAAATGCTTCTCTGAGGGGGCAATATGTATGTACCCAAAATTGTAGGGAACTGCACCACCAGAATAATGTAACATGTGCCCCAATGATGATACAGGTCTCCTCGCAAGGTGTTTGGGACCCAAAAATCTCTCCAAGTATGCGTTAACATCCCCCATGCCCCATTTAGCCCTTGCGTGCTTTGCTCTTCTCTTCTCCCCTCTTTTTCTTTGTGTTTTGGTCTTCAGTTACGAAACCACTGCCTTGCTTGGGCGGTGGTCTCATGACCGCCACCAAGGTAGGGCGGTGGTCCTGTAACTACCACCTTGCTCAGGGCAGCGGTCCTTCACGCATTTTCTAGAATTCTCTTTTAACACGACTCACGTAAATTTCAACGTTTACCATTTTTTTCACCACCTTTGGCTTGCATTAATGATTCTAGTTCCCTGGAATAGTGTTTTGGCATTGTTTATGGTTTAAGAGTTCCATTTGGTTTTTACCTTTGGGTAAATGCAAATGCTATAAATAGTTGGCTTGTGCTCAAGAAAATGGCCCCTCAAATTTGCCTCTGAATTTCTCATTGCAATAGATTAGTCTTTCATTTTTCTTAGAATTCTTAGTTTCATTCATTGCATGCCTAGTTAGTGTTGTTTTGTTGTTAGGAAGCCACATATCCACCTTGTGCAAAGTGTTGTTATCACTTCATCCAAATCAATTGGAATAGGATAGTTTGATTTCAATAGGAAGCCATTAAAGTTACAGGTTTTGTTCTTCAAATAGGATAGTTTCAGGTTCTGGACGTTTTATGTTGCATGACTCACAATAAATCCCACTAGGAATTGCATAAGCCAAGCTCTGTACTCTTGCACTATCTCTCTCCTACTTGCATTATATTTAGTCTGTATCCTAAGTTGCCTTTGTCCCAATATCTACTTCTGTTGATGCTAGCATTACATGCTTTTCTGGATCCACATGAGCATGAAGGAATGAGGAGATCACACTGAGGGGAAAAAACCACACACACCATCGGATTCACCATTGTTCTGCAAAATCTAGGTTCTAGCTTTAAAAATTCTAGCTAGAAACATATCAAATAGAGTAGCCAATCACTTTATTTCAGTCAATTTTACTTTTGATATTTCCAGGGAAGCTATGGGGATTGATAGTTTCTGAGAAACTATGATTCACTCCTCACTTCTGAGGTAGGATCGAGAGTCTTCCAAATAGATTAGATCAGTTATTTCATTATTTAGAATAGATTTACAACTGCATAGGCAAGTAGCTATACTCGGTTGCTTTGTTTGTTTTAAATTCGTTATCAGATTAGTTGTCAATTTCTAGATATATTAATGGTTTCTCCTTCAATTTCATTCATATAAATTCATCAGAAAAATACAAAAATAGAGAAGTCATATATGCTATAGATATACTTCACATAGTTAATTTTACATTGTTGCTTTTGTATGACAATCATGGGACCTAGAGATCCCAGAGAATATGTATTCGAGCCAATCATGCCCTAACCTGATCTCATCACAACAATAACTGATATAGATCAGAATCTTAGGATCCAAGTCTTCCAAACAACGACAAATTTACAACAGATTAGCCTCCAGTTAAGTGGGTTAAACATAGAAGATGACAAAGTGCACATGTTTTGGTCAAATCAACCAAACTACAGATTACCCTAGATATATATCCGCATGACTTTGGAAGGGCTTGAAAGAGAGAAAACATTCAGTTGTGACCCTAAATCCAACATCCCTATGAATCCATAAGTGAATCAGACATAGACACTGGCCTATGCACATTAGTATTCAGATCTACTCCACTTCCACCTATCATCATCAAACAATTATCCTTGTTAGACCTAAAGAATTAATAAAGCTAGGGAATTTTGGACTAGGCCAAATAATCACCCGTAGAGTCCATTCTATCCATCATCCACCCTATGACCTTGTCAGAAACATACACAAAACTATCCCAGGTCATTTCCCACGTATTCCACAACCCATAGACTGAATCATGCCAAAGATCGACATTGATTGGAGCCTTCGAGAAGTCATCCTTTCCGATTAATCTATCACACCAATTCAGGTTAGGAGGGCCTTCTTTGCCTTAGATTCATAATTTCCACTAGTGCATTTCGAAGACATCAGATTACCTAACTAGTTTGTCTGCATCCCATGCGTATTCCATCCCCACCGGCTGTCTCGGCATGACCTCGAGAGGTCGGGTGCGAGGAAGAGTTATTTGTAGATTCCCACGCTCACTTGTCACCTTTCCATCGTATAACTACCCCTTACCACCCACAAGCAAATGGGACCGTAGAAGCATTTAACAAAATACTGAGTCATACCCTGACCAAAATTTGTGATGTTGGAAGACAAGATTGGGATGACAAGGTATCAGCCATATTATAGGCTTACAGGATAACTTATAAAAGGCTGAACAAAGCCTCACCATTTCAATTAGTGTTTGGCATAGAAGCCATTCTACCAGTTGAATTCATGTTAAATTCTCTGTGAATAGCACACGTAGGAGGGTTGGCTGATGAGAAAACATTGGAAGATAGAATTGATGAGTTAATTAAGATGGATGAGAGACGATCAATCACCATGTGGAGTCAAACAATAGAGAAAGAAAATCAAAAAGCATGGCATGATTGCCACATCAAAAACAAGAAGTTTGAGGTTTGGTAGATGGTCTTACTATATGATTCTAAGTTTCTGAACCTTCTAGGGAAGTTAAAAGTCCATTGGTTAGGTCCCTACAAAATATCATACATCCTTGATTCAAAGTGCGTGCTAGTTACAAGCGTTTGTGTAACACCCTAAACCGCATTGTTACTTCCTCCCGAGCATACAAGTGTTGATATGTGATTTCTTGTGTAAAAAGGATGTGTTCCTTTGATTGAGAAGTCATGCTTGATATGGACTGTATCTTCTTTGAGATTGCAGATCTTTGACTGAGTCAGAATATGATTGGACTCTTTTATTTCTTTCATTTTACACCTGAGTTTAATCTGATCTTGGAATGAATTGTGGATTTATCCATCTATAAGACCCAGCCTTGGATCAGTGGCATTGATCCAAGTGATGCTTTAAGTTTATTTGGGATGAACTAAAATTATAGACCATACGTAGGTTGCAAGGTCTGAATGCATTGACTAAGCTATTCCGGAGTCTAACTCAGGCTGATCATGTTAAATGAATTGGTTCCCGATATCGTAATATCAGGAAGGTCTTGATCGTGGGCCAGGTAATAAATTCAGATACATTTATTTAACTAGCCTATTGGCAGTGCAGGAGTGAACCCTGTTCGTGAATGTATGTTGTAGGTTCTTTTTCTGAGCATTTGAAATGTTAGAAGTAAACTGGATTTATTAAGGTTAGTAACCTAAAACTAAACTATAACCTAGGGGTTAGATTAGTGTTAATCTAACCTAGGCCTAAGCTATAAGCTAAATGTTCTAAGTTAGTAACTTTGTGCTATGGAGGTTAGACTAAGTGTTATCTTAAATCCTAACCTAAGTTACTAACCTAACTATTGAACAAGGAAGAAAGGGGACCTATGAAAGGGTGCGAGCCATGGGCGGCAGTTTCTATGGCATTAAATGGATGGATACGTATGAAGGATAGGTAATTTGATAGAAGTTTTTAAACAGCTAGCAAGAGCCGACATGGTAGGTCGCCAAAGTTAGAAATGGTCTTGAACTTTTTTATCCATCGCCAACTATGGTCATTGTCGGTGGCAATGGAAATTGAGTGGGAAATTTGGAGTAAATGCAATTAATGAACTCGGTCTTTGAGCTCAGTTTCACGGGAAGGCATGCAAGATGGAAAAGCGGTAGTTTGTTTGGTTTTTCATGAGCCTGTTTTCCTCCGTCTCGATCACTGGTTCTTCGCACCAATCTACTTGGTGTTGCATGGCAAGTATGAGCGTAACTAGCTCTTTTCTCTGGCAAGGAAAATTTATAATTCATGGAAATAACAAATTTTTGTTGGTGAATCTAACTTGGAAAAAGAGGAGAAGGCTCGAGCTCTTTCAGTGGTCTTCTTCAGATTTTTAAGCAAATAACTAGGCATGTTAGGCCCTAACCTTTAAAAATCTTGCTTTCTTTCAAATGATTTCATTAGAACAACTCTGTTTAGATGATTTTGGGTTCAGATGGTTTTTATGGTAGCTTTGTGTGATTTTGTTACTGTATCTTCTTACTGGTTCGATTTTTCAATTTAACCCTTGACGGGTGTGCATTGTGTTTCGAACTGTTGCACTATTTTGTTGTGTTTTGCATTCCGGCTAAAGTTTGTGAAATGCATGCAAGAAAGTATACTAAACCTGCTCTTTGGGAGCCCATGAATTGTTTCCTTGTTGGGTTCAGGTTACAGTTGATACTTGTTGTTGATACTTGTCGGAAAGGATATTGTTGGACTTTTGTTTGAATGTTTAGTTTAATTCGACTTCTTTGTAAGTTCTGTCGTGGTTATTATAGGTGGTGGTTACTGAATCTTGTTGGGTTTCACTATGATACTTAAAGTTATTGTGAACGGATAACTTGCTGTGTTTACAGTATTTCAATGCGACCTAGTAGAAGTTGTTTTTCCCCCCTTGTGTTGTGATTATGGGATTCAACCCGTTGATAGTTTGCAACATATTTTTTTATATACAAAATAACTCTGTGGAGTCCATGGAATGGTTCGTATATTATGGACTACCTGTAGAAGCCATGTATGTGAATACTTTGGTAGCATGATTCTCACGTGAGTCCCTGAGGGGTAAGCGGTAATACGACTTCGTTATCTTATGATGAATACCTTCGTTTAGTAATAGATTTTTGGTACAGACTCAGTTGGTGTACTTTTTACATTTCCTATCTGTGTAAGCTTGAGTGAATATTGTTGTAGAGGCTCAGTTGGATTCCTTGTTACGAAATCAGTATTTAACTTCTGTATAAGCCTGATTTTGAATATTTACCATTGTTGGCATGGTTGGAATCCTTAACTTATATTTATCTTGTATATCGGCTTCTGTAGAAGCTTTATCGTGAATACTATTGTTCGGATTCAGTTGAAATCCTTGATAGGTAACCAGTGTATCTGCTTCTATATAAGCCTGATTATGAACACTTATTGTTTTTGGCTCTGTTGGGTTCCTTAAGTATAGATAGATATCTTGTATCTTGGCCTCTGTAAAAGTGGGTCGTGATTACCATACTTTTCAACCTCTGAATGAGTTCAGATGTGAATACGGTATGTTATGTTTCCTTTCTGAATAATTGCAGTTAATTGAGGCTGTGCATGTTGCGTGGATTTCGTATGAATATCTCTGCATAGTCTTAGGGAAACATCATTTGCTTTAATGTTAATGAGTCTCTTGTTGACTGAGATAAAAAGGGGAAGTTCTTTTGATTTCGACCTTGGATCTAAAACCTTACAGTGTTTAGTAGGGATTAGAATGAGCTGTATGTTGCTGAGAGGGATTGTTGTCGTGTTTGAGCATGATTACGTCTTCTGTTGCATGGATATCTAGTCTTGAGCTTGACTGAACTAAGGAGCTGTCGACTGCACCTCGACAGGCGATGGCATTGAATATCTTCTTGTTTGTCGCTTCGTGTGGAAGGTCATGTGGAGTCTGTTTGGTTGATATTCATCACTGTTTTGGCGTGAGAGCTACTGTACTGCTAGTAAGCTACAGGAGTTTTGTTATATTTAATTTTAACAAAACTGTGGTTCTTCTTGTGGCTCGTCTGACTTATTCGTATGCATATAAGGTGAATGCTTTACTTTCGAGGAGACGGTACAGTCATGAGCTTGTTTGAAGGGAAATATGAATGACTTGTTTTCTTTCTCTTCTGTTGTAAAGTATATGTTGATATTTTTATCTAACCGTTGGAACTGTTTTTAACATATTGATGGAATCATGATTTGTTATGATATTCCTTTTACTATGTTGAATGTAATGATCTGTCTGATGTTTGTTGTCCTTGGGATTCAGATGGATAGTTGTTTTGGATACTTTCGTTCTTCTTGATCCCTAATATTTTGATGAAATATTTGAGAAGTATCTAGGACTATTCAGTAACGATAATTTGAGTTACGCATTTATAGTCATGTTTGTATTACAAAAGCATAGTCTGAAATATGTTTACTTGTTTGGTGAAATGATCTCATTTAAACAGGTTGTTTAATGAAAACAGTTGGTGGATTGCAATTGTTTTAAGAGTTAGTGCTTATCATGCTCAGTTCATCGAACTGACCCATGTTGACAATTTTTGCAGATGGTTGCCGTAAGTGGTAAAAGCACGCAGATCTGATAGGATGTTCAGATTGTTTAATTTGGTTTATGATGAATTACAGTTTGATTCTCTAAATGTACTATCTGAGGAAAGATGTTCTTTTTCCGTTGAGTATTGTATCAAGTATGTTGAATGCATAAAATGTATGTGTTTGGTTCAGAAGGGAATGGAAATAGATATTTGATACTTATATGTTTTTATTCGTATCTTGATAGTTTGACCTTCTTCGGTTCAAATGATCTAAAGAGCATTGTTGTTATTGTATAATTTGGAGACTTTTTTGATTATCAATGTAAGCTTGCAAGAATATGTGATTTGAATACTTATGATTGTTTAGTAGTTCTTGTATGTTCTATCTAAAGCTAAATTGAAATTTAGATCACTGTCTTCTGGAAGCTAGGGTTAAAATAAACCTAAGCGGGATGCTAAACAAATTTGAATCAAATTATTAATTCCTAGTCTTGATTAAGCCAGGACAATGTTTAATTGGATTCTTAATCATTATATCTCGATACTAATAAGTAAGATATAAATTCAGTTATGAGAACTGAAATAAACCTAAAAAAGGTTCGGTTGGAAATCACATGTGAAGATTATGGGTTTTTGTCCAATTTCGTTGATTTAGAATTATGTAAATTCTATGAACTCGTTGATGGGACCCTCTAGTCTTAATAACTTCTCTTGTGTAATGGGTTTTATTAAGAAAGGTCATTCTAAGGTGAGGAACCCAGGGATCGGGAAAGGCTAACCTTAGGGGAACGTCTTTTAGTATAATTTTAACTCAACGTGCGTAACACTTATTAATAAGTAGATCTTTTTGAGGTGGATTTAAAGGTTGACGGCACAAGTCAACTGCAGGGTTGTACCTTCGAGAAGATTAGGATCTTCTCGAAGATACAAAAATGCAGGTGACTTATGACGACACCCTTTGCATTGATCGTTAAGATTTACACCTTTAACTCGAACAAGTTACTCTAGGATGATCGGGAATGTGGTCACGTTATAAGGCTACCTAGGAGACTCGGGGTATCTTGACACCTTTGGTTTAACTAGGGTTGACCCGGTATGTCATCGTATCCCTAGTCCCGGGAGCATCCATATAACGTTGTCACCTTACTAATCTTTCCGAGTGAATAACTTGGGATAGGTGACACCGACTAAAGTCGGTATAAGACATTCTACATAACATAGGAATGGGGTGAAGGACGTATTCCCAGTTGATGAGTATGCCGTCAAGGAATACGAGACATAAGCAAGATATGTTTCAAATCTTTGGCCAAAGCATCGCAAGTTTGCTTGATTGCGTTGTCCTAAGTCACCTAGTCTAAGGGATGAGATGCCGATGAATAATGGTAACAATTATTCGAGATAGGTTCCTTGGCGAGCATTCTAAATCCCTGAATAGGAAGAGAACCGCAAGAGTGATGTGTTAAATAAAAACTCTAACTCTTATTACTCATGAATAGATCGGTAGATTACCGAGTCATGGAATGAATAGATCGGAGGTACTCAGAGTCATTACAGTTGCATATGGTTATCTGTTATAAGAATGGTTGTTTGATTTGTGAGTTCTAAATTATGTATTTAGAACCAGGAAGCATTTATCAAAAAAAAAATTTACTTTTTCTAATGTATAAAAATGAGGATGTTACATTTGGATGGAAGCGAAATATCTTGGACACTTCAATGGGAGTAAATCAAGCCCTACTATAAATAAGTCTTCTTGGTGTTTGTAAATAAGGTAGTTTTTCCACTTAGTTTATAATTTCCCTTTATGAATTTATTTTCTGTGTTTTGCTTTCGTGTTGTTTTGTTTTGCGCCTTGGGTTTCGGTAACCTTATTACTACTTTTGAGAATTTTTGAGTGCGCAAAGGACTTTGCATAGTTTTAGGTGTGGGGTGGACTAATGTGAAGGAGAGAATGGTTAAAATATTAAGGAATTTTGTGTTGAAAAACCCGGTTGAATGACCCTATTGAAAGAGGTGCTTGGAAATAAAAGATGGAAAAAGGATGGTTGGTGCTAAGATAAAAGCTACTTTTAGATCCCACGTACAAAGAAAGGAAAAACATATAAGTAACATGAGGTATGCGAGAGAAAAAATAAGGATAGAAGAAGTGCCTTCAAGAATGGCTATGCACACGCAAGAGTCTCCTGTCATGATTGGATTAGTTGCACACCATAAGGTTAGACGTTTGTCCGCACAAGTTTGGGTGCATGAGGGAAAGCATTGAAGTCAGGATTTGTTTGAAAAATCTGCATTAAATGTTAAAATTACAGGGGTAGGTAAGGGAGCACTTAATGCTTAAAAAGGGAAAAACTATAAATAAAGGGGTTAGGGAACTTCATTATTCACTTTTTGTATAAAGAGAAAGAAGCGATTTTTGCACCTTTGTAAACTAGGGCTTCCAAAAAAATGATCCATGTGAAGAAACATTTGGAGAAATTGAAGCGTGAGTAACTAGTTCAGATTTGTGAACCAGGAGGAAAGGATTTCACAGGCATAGGAAAAGTGGGAGAAGGCACCATCTTGTGAAAGGAGTATCCCAGTTAGGGTTTGAAGAACTAGGGCATGGGGTTAAGGAACTTTCTTCACAAGTTCAAGATCTAAGGTTGGAGAGAGCAGAAGAACAAAGTAACACAAAGTGATTGAAGTAGACCTAGAGAATGGCACCCAAGAAACCAGTTAGCACACCCAAGAAGGGCAAGGGAAAGGGAAAGGGTAAGAAATAAGAAACTGACACACATACAAATGAGGAGTGGTATGCAGAAATGTAGTACCCAAATGGAGTGTTGTTGGGGAAGGAGTGGGAGTCCCATCTGAGGAACATGTCTATGAATGACAACAATCATCAAACAAGCACAATCAAGAAGGAGATGGCACTAGAGTTAGTGTGCCCAACAAACAAAAGGACACCAGAGGGTTTTCCCATTTATAATGATGATGTGAAGGTTAAGTTAGAGAAGGAAAGGTTATTACAACTCTTTGAGTTTCCCTACTTCGGGAAACCTGAGCGCTTATATCAATGGCTGATGTCATGCATGCATGAGGACTACTTCCACTTCGTAGGGCATAAGATGTGCATAACTCCTCAGCTCATTTCACATTTCACAAGCCTCATCTATGAAGGAGATGGTTTGGAGGATGACTTGACTGACAAAGAAGTGATTAAGGAAACTATCACCACTTATGCATACAAGAAGGGGTCAAGGTATTATGATGTCACAGACATTAAGGATCTAATAATGAAGATGGCCACGTACTTGGTGTCAAATTTAAATGGCCAGGAGAGATGGACCTAGGTTAATAAGCCATGGTTGAATGTTTGTAGGAAAATTTTAGAGGGCACCATCTATAACTTGTCTGCATTCATTGCGGATGAGATTGTCAGCTATGTGAAGGAAGGTGATAGGATCCTTTTTGGCAATGTCCTATTAACCATTGTGTTTTTAGAGATTAGGTACTGGATGCATCAGAAAAGTTCATGTGGGAGTACCCTACTAAATACCCCTCACCCACAAAGAGGTTTGAGAAATATGCTTGTGACACCATGAAAGCTGCACCTGCACAAGGAGCTTGGAAAAATGGTATATGCACCTAAGGAACGCATTCGGGGAAGAACGAAGAATTTCGAACAACTACTAGCAACCACTAGGGGAGAAGAAGAATTTTCTATGTACCAGCATTTCTACCTAGGAAGATTCAAATTGTCAGATGAGACATGGAGCCCATGGTGCAATCTCCCCTTTACCTTCACAACTCAATACTTCCAAGCGGGAGTAAACAAGTTTAGGGAGTCCAAGAAGTTTAAGCTAGACCTTGGTAATCTAGAGTAGGACCACAGGGAAATGTGCAAAGGGCTAGTATACCCCAACAAAAATGTGTATGTGGAGTGGTACGTGTCACATGAAGTTTAAATGACAAGGCCCATGAATTTTCCCATTATAGAAGGATCCATAGCATGCATGTACATCTGCATAAGACCCAAGTCTAAGAAGGACACATATCTAGAGAATGAGGTATCTATACCTTAGGATCCAACTGGTAGGAAGAGACCCACACCAAAACAGGTGGAAAAAGATCCAGGAAAAAAATACCAAGTGTGGTGGAGACAGACAATAGGTTCTGTACGATGGAAAAGTGACATGCGAGCATGAGAATCTACAAGTAACTCTTCTTCACACCCGACCTCCTAAGGTTGTGGTGAGACATACAGTGGGGATGGAATACAAATAAGGTATAGATAAGTTAGTTAGTTAATCTTATGTCTTTAAAATGCAATAATGGGATCTATAAATCTAAGGCAAAGAAGGCCCTCCTAACCTAAACCGGTGTGATAGATTGTTTGGTGAAGATAGCTGCTCGAAGGCTCTAATCAATATCGAGTTCTGTCGTGATCCGATCTATGGGTTATGGAATACATGGAAGATAACCTATGGGTGCTTTGTATATGTCTCCCGAAAAGGTCATCAAAATGGAATGGCTAAATATGTAGTGGATCTTTTGGTGTTTTATGGATGATTCTCTGGTCTAGTCCAAAAATATTTAGCTTGATTATTTGTTACGTTTAATAATGATAGTTGTGTGATAATGTCTAGTGGGAGTGGAGAGGATCTAAACACTAATGTTTGTAAACTAGTGTCAACGTTGGATTGATTTGTAGGCCTGTTGGGTTGTGGGACCTGTGGATCATAACCGTAAGTTTGTGGTTGTTGTGGACCTCCTATGGTCATGTGAAGAATCAATCCCTTCTTCTGATCCCGAGTATCCAATAATCGTATGCCTTTTCAGCCTCTACGTTTAGAACTAAAAGTTGCACGATTTTCTCAGAGTACCTAACAGGTGTTCTGGCAACTTGGATACGTAAGCTAGTGTCTATATCAACCCGGAATTTGCATAACAAGGCGAATCTAGTAGTGTATGAATTTGTCCCCTCATAATGATCTCCTCATTCCTTCGTGTTCACATGAATCCAGAAGAGCGTGTATATGCTAGCATCAATAGAAAAGGTATTCAAACAATGGTAGTTTGGATATAGACCGAATATAATGTGAGTAGGAGAGGGATAGTACAAGAGACAGAGCTTGGCATATGCAATTCCTAGCGGGATTTATTCATGGGAATACAACGCAAGAGTACCGAGAGATTCTAGAATCCACCTTCTGTGAAGAACACAACCTGCAACTCTAATGGATGCAATCTATAACTGACACTACTCTACTCTAAACTAATTTGTATGAACAATGATGAACAAGACTGAAGCAAGAAGATTGAATGGCTTCTAAAAGAAAAGGAAAAACTAGCATGGATGCAAACATGAAAACAAAATGAACTCTAAGCAAGAATTGAGAGACTAAACAATGGAAAATGAGAAATTGAGAGGCAGTTTTGAGGGGCCATTTGCTTGAAAACAAGCTAGCTATTTATAGATTTCACATTCACCCAAAGCTGATTCCGATTAGAACTCTTTTACCATTAAACAATGGAGAAACAATATTCCAGGGGACACAAAACATTAATACGAGCCAATGCGGTGGAGAAAATATGGTGAGAGTTGAAAATTCACACAAGTCATCATCGGAAGAACGTGTTGGAAAATGCATGAGGGACCGCCACCTTGAGCAGGGTGGCGGTTACAGGATCACCTGCCAGGCGGCGGCGGTTTCGTCACTAAAGGTCAAAAAGCTAAGAAATGAAGGGCAAAGGAATAAAACAAAGCACAGAGAACATGGATAAAGCATTTGGAAGCTAACATATACTTCATGAGATTTTCTAGATCCAAACACCTTGCGAGGCGACTTGTATCATCATTGGGGCATGTGTAACATCATTCCGGTGGTACAGTACCCTACAATTTTGGGTACGTACATATTTCCCCCTCGAGAGAAGCGTTTTAGCCATGAAGAGGCATAAAACGGTGGGTCCGAGTATGGCGGTCCCAAAATGGGAAGTTAGAAATTATACCTGACATGCCCGTGTGTCGAAATGTCGCCATCCAAGTTCCCGCTACCTACAAAATGGAAAGAAGACTCAAGTGCAGATAGACAAAACAAATCGAAAAATAAATACTAAATTAGTATGAGATGAGGACTTACCATTTGTGCGGGGATGAGAACTTACCTCCGTTGGCACTCTAAACCTGCGAAAGGGGCACTCGAAAATGTGTCAAAACACTATATATATATATATATATATATATATATAATGGGACCATTTTCCTATTCATTTACATGTGTTGATTTGATATTTTTTGAGCTCTGGGACCCACGGTGATGGTTTTCAATGAGAATATAGTCAAAACATTCACATCGAGATAGCGATCATGCCTCATGAGTAGAACCTTGACCCATGAAATCTCAGGTTAGTTCTTCTTGATTATTCATTTTTGCACCCTAAATGTAAAAATGATGAAAACTTTGTCATGGGGGTATTTATAGAAATGTTAGTTTCAAATGTATCTCTTAGGGGGGATGCCTAATGGGTAGGCTTTTGTTTTAGCAAAAATGGTCATTTTTTAGCATTTTTGAGCATTTTTAGGGTATGTGACCCATTTTGAAATGCGGGATAGGACCGCCGCCCTGAGAAGGTCGGTGGTTATAGGAATGCTTCCTTCCAAGGTGGTGACTATGGAACCACCGCCCTACTGTGGTGGCGGTTCTCTTTAGAATGCTAAAATAACACTTGTTTGAATTCATTTTTGCATTTCTAGCATTCTTACCTGCTTTAATGATTTTTTTCAATGCAATCTTGATACTAACTTGCTCCTTTTTGCATGTTTTTGTGTGTTTTGTAGAAGAAGGAAGAGTACATTAGATGGAGCCGAGAGAGAGAGAGAGAGAGAGAGAGAGAGAGAGAGAGAGAGAGAGAGAGTGATTGGCTTCAGTAGTGCTAGATGCACTCTCTCAGGATGAGCAGGATACTCTTCAGAGGGTAGGTATATTGAGGATCGCACGGGTCCCCCACGTTACACCTACCAGTCACATACTATGTGACTTATTTTCTTACTGGGATGTAGATCGGAACACTTTCCGATTTCTAGGTGTCAGGGGTGAGTGGAATATCACCTTAGAGGATGTCTACCACATTTTGGGAGTCCCAATTATTGGGAGGAGACTTTCATTTGATACAAGCACAGTATCCGAGCTTAGGGGACACAGTGGGCCACCTATATGGGAGATGCAGTTGTCTCCAATGGTTTGAAGAAGGGTTTGAAGGTCCATTCTATTCCTGGCTTTCCCATCCCTCTGATTCGTCAGGCCATCATGGGAATCCTTGCTTCAATATTGATTGGGGACAAGGAGGGATACTTTACTCTATTGTTGGGCCCCCATCATCACACATATTAAGTCACATGGTTAGATTTACACCTAGGGAGATAATATACTTGGGACCACCTATCATGACTTATACAAGGTGGTTCATTTATAAGGACAATCATTTGAGCCATTTGACGTTGGTTATTAGCTAGGTCTATGAGCATATCATCCCTTATGGGAGAGGTATAGAGGTGGCGGATCTCGGAGCCATGAGGGAAGCTAGATGGACATATATGACGATGCTTAGAGCACCCCACTAGCCAGTTGCTTCCCTAACTACTGAGGATATGGATGCCACACCTTATTAGACCATGGTAGGGTTGTGGGGTGAGGAGACCTTCACTTTGATTTCTGCTCTACTCTGGGGGCAGCTTGTGGACAGGACGGGAAGGTAGAGACACACCCCTTTGATCGAGTTCCTCAAGTATTTTGGCCTTGCTTATGTTGATATGCTTCCCTTGCATGGTGCAGTTTTCAGATCAGTTTGGGAGGCTAGGGGCTGGGGTTAGACTGTTGTTACTCTTGGCATCCCGATTGCAACTAGGAGGGTGGTACGTGCCCGAGCGAGAGTCAGTGCTCCTCAGACACATATAATTTTTATTTCTGGCGGTCTTGCGCATAGCAGTGATGACCCTATTGATATAGAATCTGAATCTTAGGAGTTCACAGGGGGAGAGATATGGGAGGAGACCAAGGACATGGTGGTCAACGAGTCAGGTGGTGGAGAGGATAGCAATCCTAAGTGGCATAATACTCAGGAGACGTTACAAGCCGAGAGGGCAGAGCAGAGCACAAAGAGGGTGAGTCTAGTTTTAGAGGAGTTACCTTCTCAGGACCTAGGCAGAGAGGATGAGTCCGTGGTAGGACACTATGTTGCCCTAGACATAGGAGGAGGACATCAGTCAGTGGTGGCATCTGTGGCAGGCACTGATCCTAGAGATCCCTCTTGGAGGCCTAGAGATCCGAGTGAGTTGTCACTCTTCTTTTAATATTTGTTTTTAGCTAGGATTTCCTTAGTTGCTATCTCTCCTTTTGTTCATCCTTGGTTTCATCTTTTGATTATTTTCTAACTTTTTTCTCCTTTACTTGCAGATACTATTAATGAGTGGTGAGACTTGGTTCAGTTGGGTATGTATTGATACCCTGATGATCCCTATGGAGAAGAATCGTTCCGAGATATCCATGGATGTAGGGGAGCCTTCGGCAGCCGGTAGGCATACCGATGTTTTTTCCCCGTTTGGCATGTGGCCAAGATGGTGACTTCCCTCCATACCGAGTTAGCTAAGTATAGGACTGTAGAGCACCTGATGAGAAGCCACTCTCACGGCGAGGCTACGATTACCATTCGAGACCATGAGCCCTCAGTGCACTTAGAGCGCCGGCGTAGCCGAGTCCTAGACGTGGTCATGCACCTTCTGAGGGATCTCATAGGGATTGAGAGGCCACTTGGCTCTTTTTGTAGTGACTCTTGCTAGATTGTTTATATGACCATTTTATATTTTCGGGCTCATTGAGTGTTTTGACCATGCCCATCGCATGATGGCATTGTACATAAAACCTAATTATATATATATACATCTCTTTTTGGATCTAGATCTCTTTGTACCTAGAGTTTTGTGATTCATTTTCACATGTATACTAGATGTTTATAAAATTTTGTTTTTATATGCTTTTCAGAATGTATGCAATGGAGAACAAATATCACAAATGTTTTCTTTTTGTATTTCGTGATGCTGATGTATGATGACATAGATGAGCTTTGTGATCTTGAACTTTAGTTTTCATAAGCAATTTTCCGGTACTTCATATTGTTTTGACAAAATGTGATGATGAATTGGTATGATGAGTAGATGTACTTGCCCCACTCCTAACTCCACACAACTAGTAAGATGCGAGGGCTCACCACCAAGAGCTAGAAAGGGCACAAGCTATGAGGTGTGTTGAAATGGTAATGATGGGAGATAGACAAAGAGTTGGTGGAACCAAACTAGTGCACTATAAACCTATGTTACTCGGTGTGACTCCATAGTTTAGAACATAGCTTTCTTTGTAGTTTATCCAAACTTAGATTTGTAGATGGCCACTTGGTTGAAAAATATAGCTTTCGTGGTTTTGAACTCTCTTGGGATTTTGGACATCTGATTCATTTGTTTTTGACTCAATATTTCAAAGGTTTGTTTGAACTATTTGCTTATGACTTTCAATGTTTATTGTCAAGAGGACCCCCTACACCTTGCCCCATGCTACTAGTAGGAAGCATGGGCTTATCACCATGGACAAGGCACAGGCGAGTAAAGGCATTCCCATCCTTTCCCAACCCTACGTCACTAGTAAGAGATGCAAGCTCAACACCGAAGGTTGGTAGGGCAAGGAAATGTGTAAAAGTAAAATTTTTGTTTGATCTATATTTGACTTACTTACTTGAGCAAAATGTCAGTATGTTCTTATTTCCAAAGAGATATATATACGAGATAGATGTGACACCATGAAGCTTCTAGAATAGACCATAGGCAAGACACCTATCCTAGGAAGAAACCAAAAGTGAGAACAAGCATGCAGGCCTTGGTATGGCTACCGTTAAGACTTTGTCATATCTAGCTTTAATTGATGAAATGATTCTGAAACAGTTGATGATGTTATGAAAATGAAGAAGTATGATTTGAATGCTCTTGTCAATACCATCAAAAGTTTGTAATGAATTTCTTAAGAGCAAGTCCCTTGATCACCAAGTTTTACTGAAGCGAGCGAACAAAATGAACCTAACTAAATGAATATGTAATGTAGATGTATTTATACAAATAGTGTTGATGCTTCATGCATAAAACCGTTTAAGATGCAAGGAATTGACTGATTCATTGAATTCCTCACCCTCTAGTGTGCACAAGAGATACACACCATTTCCGTAGTCTTTCATGACTTGATATGGGCCCAACCATTTGGGCAGAAATTTCTTCCTTCACCGGTTTTCTTGTCAATCAGTTGTCTAGTCTTAAAACTAGATCTCCTTCATATATTTCTCACTCATAGACCTTTTTGTTATACTACCAGCACATCCGGTCAGCATAGGCTCTATGCCGCTGTTCGGCATTTAACCTAGCCTCGTCTAGGCTTTCTAGTTGGGAGAGGCATGCCTCCCTATAAGCTTCTTCATCTAGAATCCCTTGTAGTGAGATGCAGAGACTAGGTATTTCAACCTCAAGCGGGAGAACTGCTTCTGCCCTGAATACCAGTGAGAAAGGAGTTGCTCCTGTTGGTGTTCTTATTGAGGTTCGGTGGGCCCACAAGGCTAGATATAATTTTAAATGCCAATCTCATTTGTTTTCTTTTACCGTTTTGAGGAGAATAACTTTCAATGTTTTGTTTGTCGCTTCAGCCTGCCGTTGGCTTGAGGGTAGTAAAGAGAGGTCGTGTGATGGTTTATTTTGAACTTGCTACATAGCTCACGAACCTCATCATTTTTAAAGGACGTGCCATTATTGGAGATAATGACTTGTGGGACACCATACCTATAGATAATTTGGTTCAAAATGAATTTGGTGATCACCGAACCTGGTATGGTGGTGAGAGGCATGGCCTCTACCCATTTGGTGAAATATTCCATGGCTGTGATTATAAAATTATGGCCATTGGTTGATGAGGGAGAGAATTTCCCTATCAAGTTCATACTCCACGTGGAGAAGGGCCACGAAGTCACTATTAGTTGTAGGGATTGTGCTTTGGCATGTGAATCTCGTGAGAAAATTCTTGACATTTGTGGCACTTACGTACAAAGTCCACTACGTCATGTTCAAGAGTGGGCCAAAAATAGCGCATTAAATGTATTTTGCAAATGGTGACGTGACCACCGAAGTGGCCCCCGCATATCCCATTGTGGGATTCATGAAGGATCCTCTTGGATTCTTCTATGTCGATGCATCTTAGAAGCATGTCGTCGAAGGCTTTGCAATAGAGCACTTGGTCTAAAACAACATATTTAGTGGCAATAATGCATAACCACCTTCTTTGTTATGGCATGGTAGTTTCCGGGTATGTATGGTCCATGATAAAATTGATGATATTAGTATACCAGGGACATGTAGAGATGGGGGGTCTGGTTTTGACAAAGAATACACATTCATCGGGAAAGTCTAGATCTACCAGTTCACCTCCATCTAGTGGATTATCAGCTAACTAGTCTGTAATGATTTGTCCTTTGACAAAATTTTGGTTTACGAATGTTAACTCAAATTCTCCCATTAGGGTTATGAAACATCCAACCTTTCTAGATAAAGATCCTTTTGTGAGAAATGTTTATAAATGGTCTGTCTTTACAATGACCCTTGTTTCCTGATTTAACATGTAATGTCTCAAGTGTTTTGTTGCAAAAATTATGGCAAAGAATTCTCTCTCTGCCTATGTGTAATGTGTTTCATAATCGAGAAATGTTTGGCTAATGAAATAGATCGCATGTTTTCGTTTGTCATCGTCTTCTTGAGCCAGCATGCAGGCCAGCGAGACATGAGTGGCTTGTGAGTATAGGATTAAAGGGTGGTCTGTTTTGGGAGGCATTAGTGTGGGTGGTGACAAAAAGAAGCACTTAATTAATTCAAAGGCCTCATTACAATCTTTAGTCCAATCGACGCTATAATCTTTCTTGAGTAGATTGTTGATTGGATGAATGGAAAAGCTTAAATCTGGGATGAACCTTCGGATTGCACCGAGTTTCCCGAGAAATGTCCTAATTCCAGATTCATTCGAAGGTGGGATCATTTCGAGAACAGCCCGTATTTTGGCCGGATCAACATCAATCCCTTGTGAAGATATAATGTATCCTAGAAGTTTGCCTCCTGTTACACTAAAAATGCACTTCTCTAGGTTTAATGTGACACCATACTCAATTAGTCATGAGAGGATGATACGAAGCACCTCTAGATGATCACAATGTTTCTTGGCCTTGGCCAACAAGTCATCCACATATGATTCCACAATTTTATGGATAATATCATGGAATATATAAGTCATTTCCGCTGATATGTAGCGCTGGTGTTCTTAAGACCAAATGGCATGAAAACATAACAATAAGTTCCCCAGGGAGTTATAAATGTGGTTTTGGCTTGATCTTGTTCAGATATTTTAATCTGATTGTACCCTGAGAACCCATCCATGAGGGACAGTAATTCAAATCCATTTGTTGCATCAACAATAATGTTAATGGATGGTAATGGGAAATCATCCTTGGGACAAGCTTTGTTAATATCCCGAAAATCTATACAAATGTGTATCTTCCCATTCTTTTTGAGAATGGGGACGATATTAGATACCCATTGTGAATAATCGACTGGTTTGATGAATCCTACTTGGAGAAGTTTTATTACTTCCTCTTTTACCATGAGAGCCACTTTTGGCTTCATTGGTCTTGACTTCTATTTAATTGGCTTCACATCTGGTTTAGTGACAAGATTATGTACCACAACTTGTGGTGTGATACCTGTCATTTCTTTATAATTAAATGCAAAATCCTTTTGATGTTCTTTGAGGATTTGGGTGTGTGTCTCTATTTCTTTTGGAGTTAGTGAGGAGCCTAACTTCAAAATTCTTGGTTCTTCCTCCATTCCAATGTTTATATCAATGGTTTCTTCTATCAAAGAAGCGTTACCTTCTTCAAACTTAGGTGGGGTTGGAGGTAGTTCTAGGCTTTCTCTGTTTTCTATCTCATAGATATCAAGATCTTTCTGTGGAGGATACTCTACCATGGGATTTCCAAAGTAGGAAGAGGAATGTGGTATTAAGGAAAGATCAACTATACGGTGAGCAAGGTGTAGCTCCGCATAGGTGTTTAGATATTCAAGAGTGACTTTATCACTATCAACATGATGCAAGATAGGAGATTCATTCTCAGTTATATGTGTTAGAAGAGGGTTTGTTGACATTTTCTTCACCAATGGTTCAGTACAAAGTGATACCTCGAAACTTGTATCTTCTAACTCATTACTTGGGGTGAAACGTGAAGCTGAGGTTGCTATTTAATCTGTGAGAAGGTTCTATTCTCGTGGGATTTCCTCAATGGATATGAATTTGAATCTTTTTCTTAGATCTAATACCACTATTTTATAGAGTTGTAAGTGCTCAGCTCTAGTCTCATATACTTCAGAGACCTAGTTCGCAACTAACTGCGAGTCTCCTAACACTCTAATGTCATTAACACCAATCCTTTTGGCTATGATGAGGCCAAGGAGGAGGGATTTGTACTCAGTGCTGTTGTTTTTACATTCAAAGTTCAACTTAAAAGCAAAAGGTAGGATCTTTCCCTCAAGAGAAGTAAAGATTACGCCTGCCCCGGCTCCATAGCGACATCTAGCTCCATTGAAATGGAGAGTCCAATATTTACTAGGAAAGATGGATGTTGGGACATTCTTCACATCTGTTTCTTCTATTTTGGTTACTTCTACCATGCAAAGTTCCTCTGCTGGAAGAGAACCAACTCCTAGGGTACGTCCCATACCTGCAGAATCAAATGGTAGGAAAATTGGTAGATCTTGTTCCAGTAACTCAACAATTTTTGTAGTAGTTCCTAATGACATTGTTTCTACAATGTTAGCTTCATCCTTGAGGGTTGGGATGCCCTTGACTAGGTTCGTAATTTCTAGTTCTGTTGTAGGTATTAATTTTTCTTCTGGTTTTGAGTCAATTGGTTTGTTAAGTTGGTTTGTTGGGAGTTCAAACTCAGAGTGAACTCTGGTCTTTTCTTCAGGTCTACTAGGTGTATGTCGAATGGTTTTGGGTCACCTTTTGCTATGAATATCTTTCCTAGGTGTAAGAATCTTATTTCCTGGAATAACGTAGAGGGGATTGCTTTCATGCGATGTATCCATGGTTAACCGAGGATCATATTATAGTTGGTTTCCCAATCTATGATATAAAAATCAGTGAGGATTGTCTTGGGTCCTAAGGTGACTGGTAATATTATAGTCCCAATTGAAGTAGATTTAAGGCTATCATAACCTCTTAGCGTATTTCTTGTTATGGAACAATTTGTTTCTCCATATCCTAGATTTTGAAGGAAAGAGAAGGGGAAAATGTTAACTGCTGCCCCATCATCCACCATTGTGTGTTTAACATAATTATTGTAAACCCAAACCTGTAAATGAAAGGTTGGATAACCTCTATGTGTAATTTCAGCATTTGTTGGCATTTTGTTTATGTCGAATATAAACTTGGTATTCCTATCTGGCTGCCATGGAGGGTAGATATCAAAGTCTATATGGTTTACTTGTGTTTCGGGAGGTGGAGTGATGTTAATTAAATGCCTAAACCTAGTGCTTCTAACAGAGCAGCCCTATGGGAAGGATATTTTTTCAACAAGTCTAAAAAGGAGATGTAAGAGAAGGTCTTTGTTAGGTCATTAATTAAATCATAAGCACCCACGAATTTTACCAATGTTTGTTGAATGTTATCTTGTTCTAGTGGATAGATTGGATTTGGTTGAGAAGAATATTCTCGTGTGTTCTTGTTATGGCTTCTACGTGCAGCTCAGTATCTAACTCCACTAGACCAACTATCTTGGTTCGCGGCTGATTTCCTAATTGTGGTGCGACGGGTGGATTTAGTGAAGTTGAGGCTTCGTGATCGTTATTCCATGTCATTACACCTTTTTCATCCCATTTGGATTTAATTTTTTTATTGTGATTTGGAAGTGAATCATTGAAGATCTTAAGAGGTGCATTTTGAGGGAGACTACCCCTATGAAAGTATTTGGCATAGGTGTCATAGAATCTATTAAGAACATATCTATGAAGAGTTTTTTTGTTCTTTTGGCGACGTTGCATTAACTTATTGTAATCGTGACAAGTCCTAATTTCATGGCCTTGAATTTTATGGAAACCACAATACGAGTTAGGATTATAACTTCTAGGTTGTTGGTTTGGCACGTGTTGTGGTCCAAAATTATAATTAAACTGTTGACTATTAGGATTAAAGTTTTACATTTGTTGTATTTGGTCTTGGTTTTGATATCCGGTTGAGTTTTGACTTGGACCCGTGTTTGGATCTCTCATTATTGTTGTTGTCATTATTTTTGTTGGGGATGATTAAAATCCACTACATTAATTGTTGGGGTAAAATTGTTGTTTTGTTGATTATTAATTGGTGGTGGAACATTTAAAAAATTTGCTTTTTTTTCTTGGTCAGTCACTCCATCTGTTATCACCCCGCAATTTTTGTTAAGGATCTTAGGTCCTTGATTGGCGTTTGTGGTAGAATAAGTCATAGTGTTTTGGTTGGGGATGATTAACCTCCCATTTGTTCCATATGTCTTGCGACCGCTATCTATTGCAGCTTGATCTATTCGGAGAGTGCCCTCGAGTACTTCATCATAAGTTCTTAGTGGGAATTTCTGGACTTCTTCCTTTATCTCTCTACTGAGGGAATGAAGGAATAAACCACATAGTTCCATCTGATCCATGTTTGGAGTGCTTGCTGAAGAATAGAGGATTGTACACCATCTTTGGATGAAATGAGCAACAGATTCATTATGTTCTTTCTTAATATGTAAGAATTCCCTGATTCATGTTCTCAATAATTTGTTCATGTTAAATGCCTTGATGAAATTTGAAATGAGTTGTAAATGAATGTATTGAGGCTTCATGTATTCTATAATACAAATTGAGAGCGATACCCTCTAACATTTTGGGGAATATTTTAGCAAAAACTCCATCCCAAGGGAGTAGTTCTCGAATGGCCGTGGCATAGGCCTTAATATGTGCATTTGGGTCTCCCTCTCCTTTGTACTTGGGTAGATCAGGGAGAGGTCTTGGAAGCATGACGCTTCGTATAGTGAAGTCTAAAGGTTCTTTCAAATATTTTGAATAAGTCCCTGTTGCATAGGTTTCGGCCATTGATGGTGCTTCCTTGAGGGGGTGGAATGGGTTGTTGATGTGGCATAGCATATATATTTATAGGGGCATAAGGAAATCCCTGTGGTTGAGTGAACATGCCGGGAGAAGAGAACATATCTCCCTATGGTGATTTGGAATACATGTTTAAGTATGGAGGAGCATTTCTCAGGAATGGATTGTTTTGTACTAAACTGGGAGGTATCATATTTTCCACTGGAGTGGTGTTAGAAAATGCGGTTCTAGTTGGTGTTTGTTGTGAATACTGAGGAGGCATGCCCAATGTTCCTGTTCCTGTGAGGAGGTCTACTTGGCTAGGATGATGTGGAGGATTGGAAGTTCCTGCCTACATGAACTATGAATTTTGACTTGCTTGAGCAAGTTCCAACCCTCTAACCTTCTCAACTAAGGCTGAGATGACCTCGTTTGGTGAAGACACAATATTTTTCCTTAGTGGTGTTTGTTGTATACCTTGAGGTTGTATAGGCATATGGTACCCTGCTATGAACTGATCGTTGCCCTGCCAAGTATCACCGAGGGCATTTCCTATAGGTGGAGGAATGGGGGTGTTTTCTTAGAATGAGACCTCGGGTTGTATTTGCAAACCTCCTATAGGTGGGTACATACTTTGAGAGCGTTGTTCACTCCTAGCATAACGTGCTAAGTATTCATCATCTAAAAATAGATATGGATCGATTGTCTACTGATTTACGGTCTAAGCAACACACTGAGGAGATGAACTAGATTCTCCAGTGAGTGTCATGTTGTTCGAGCCTGAAGGCTCTAGTTGTTGTGTTTGAGTGAGATGATCCAAATCCTCTATTTGGAAAGAGTAACTATATCTAGTCCTTTGAGGCGAGTTTGTGTTGAGAACCGGTTAGTTGAATAGTTGTCACCCCATGCCGAGAGCGAGGGTGATGGTTATCTATTCATTGATAATAGTATGCTTCAAGACCTAGGAGAGGTCTGCCATATGCATCAAATCCCAACATATTCGGGGGGTATATGAATACCCGCAGAATAATGGGAAGAAGCGAAGATGGATAAAACTAAAAGAAGAGTGTGAAAGTGAAGAAATTGTTTCGTCAATATCAAGTTCGCCATTCTTGGGGGTGAAGTTAGTTAGGTAATCTTATGTCTCCAACACACAATAATGGGATCTATGAATCTAAGGAAAAGAAGGCCCTCCTAACCTAAACCGGTGGGATAGATAATTCAAAGTGATGATAAGCTGCTCGAAGGTTCCTATGATGCCACTTCAACTACCACTTGAGACTAAGAAACAAACTAGGAAAATTATGGAATAATTTTTTTTTTATAAGAAGGATCTACAAACAAGTAGTAAGACACTAATTTGAAAATAAATAGGTTTCAGAATAGATTCTAATTAACCAAACACAAGATTTCCATTTTTATCTTATAACAAGTTTACAAGGTTCCAATTTGCGGGTTACTGTTTTACTAGGTTCAGGGAGAAATTTATCCCATGCCTCGCTCTCGCTATCAAGCCCTAAACTTAAAATGGATTTTTCACACACTTATAGTTATCAAAACTTTCCTAAAATAGGCTCAATGGATAGGAAATTTCCTCACCTTTCCAACCATATAAATAAGTCCTCCTAACTCCTTGTAAAACTCAAGTTATGGCCGGGCGGAGTTTTAGGGGAAAATTTTCCCTTGAAGGTCCACGGGGTTAGGGAGAAAATATCTCGCACCCCCGCCGATGCCCAAATTTCCATGTGTCAACACATGATTGGGTTAGGCTGGTGGGTCTCATGGGGAAAAACTTGAAAATTTTCCCAAATAATTTTTGAAGGAAAATTTCCTCTGTGCCTCTCGCGCTAGCTCAAATGGCCACGTGGTGCCTTGTGATTGGCCACATGGGCCGGCGGAGCGGCGGAGAATATTTGGATTTTTTTCCAAAAGAGGTTAAAAGGTAAAATGAATTTGTATGGGGCCTGGTGCCTCCGAGGGTGACACATGTTAACACCCTATTGGGTGTAGGGGTGTGGGTCATGGAGGAGGAAAAAGTGAAATTTTCCCAAAGGCAAAAAGTTATGTTTTGGAATTTTCTTTCATGCCCGCCATGCCACGTGTGTCACGTGATTGGCTACTGGGACAGGAGTTGTAGGAGATTTTGAAAATTTTCCAAAGGAAAATTTTTTTAAAAAAATCTAAGTTTTCAATTTGAACCCGCGCACCTCCCTGCCACGTGTTAGCACGTGATTGGTTGGGGGCGGTGGGGTTGCGGGAAAATTGGAAAATTTTCCCAAGGCAAAATTTTCAAAATGTTAAGTTTTAATAAGGGTCCGCCCCTCCAAGGTGCCATGTGGTGAATTCTTATAGGATGAGAGGGTGGCGGGCCATGGAACTTTTTTGGAAATTTTTCTAAAGTTCAAAATTTAAATTTTTCTAAGGTCGAATTATTTCATTTTTTGTTTTGGATGGCCATTTTGAAGTAAAACTTCAAATGGCCATAACTTTTGATTGGGAACTCCATTTTGGGAAAAAAAGGACTTTCTAGAAATATCTCGGAGTCCTCTTTGCACAAAAAACATAAATTTTGGAATTTGGTGAAGTTTCAAGGGTCAATTTTAAGAAATCGATCTGCAGGGTTTCACATTTAAAACTGGCAATTTTTCCTACTTGTAAGATTTGTTCAATTTTAATATTTCTTCTTTTCAACATGTAAATTGAACATGGAGGAATGATATTGGGTAGATTTTAGATTATTTTTAAAGTTAAATTTATGGATTGAGTTGCAACTGATATATTTTACATCCTTTGATGGGAAAGTGGTCCAGCAAGTTCAAAAATTGATTTTGTGAAGTTCTAAAATGTCTTTCTCTGGTGTTGAGGTCAAATTGAATTCCTTATAACTTATTGCATCTAAATTACATTGTTTCAATACTTAATTTAAGTTGCAGATCTGAACTGCACATTTATTAGATAAAATTTAATTGCCAGATTTATAAAAGAAAAGGAACAGAGTTCATTTATTAACAACTGTAATGATCTATTTGCCACTTCCAAAACATGGTAAACTTGTCAAATCTTGTCTAAACAATTAATTTATCCATCTTCTCATTCAGACAGTAAGGCAACATTTAGTATTTCAAATTTTAATAATTACAAGGAACAAAATGTTGTATTTCTCTCCCATACGCATTTTCTTTTCACACAGAGATAACATTTCAAAACAGAGGTTCTTATTTCTTTTCCAAAACAAAATTTCTTTCAAGGACAACAATACAAATCTAGAATACATTTCCATATAAAATTTAAATGAATCATTGCCAACACTTTATTGATAGTTCAAATAACTTCAACTGATTTCCTTTTCAATTTGATTTTAATTTGTCTAATACATGGTATGAAACATCTTTTACATTTTCTATCCAAGTAAAACAAGGAATATAATTTTTCTTTAAATTTCTCAATTCAATTACAACTTCCATTACAATGCCATCATTTCACATTAAAATATATATACACTCATCCACTCAAAGTGGGAGGTTACATTCAAATCTACTCAAGGAGATGACTGTCAAACTATGGAATTCTTCTCCAAACAATAACATGTTGTTTTCTTCTTCTTTCATCCTTATTTTGATCACAACAAGGAAGGGGGAAAGGCAACACTCTCCACCCAACCAAGACATCCAATGGGAAAAGAGAAGCCATCTTTCCCCATTGGCCCCTGAGCCCCAACCATATTGGAATGGAACATGATAAAACAACACATGGCAACATAGCTTCTTCACATATAACATACATTCACATGCACAAGGAAATGCACAAAAAAAAGATGTAGTTCTCAACTACAACAACCAATTTCAATCAAAACAAAGGCTCCTTCTCCAAGCAAGCAAGCCAAGCAAGAGAAAGAACTATGGAGGTCTCCTTATGCCTCCCAAGTTGAATTTTTGGCATCCACCAAAATCAAACCACCAACATCATAGCAATCCCATAAACCTTATCCTCCTTAACCCCTCCTTATCCCTCCTCCAAATTTATCCTTTATACCTTCCCCAAAGTAGGAAATGCAAGCAATTTCCTTTCCTAGGTGGATCCCAAACCAACATTCCCTCCCAAGAACAAATAACAATGGAAAATCCCTTATCCCTCCTCTGATAAACCTCATAGTCTTCTCTCCACACCATGCCCTAAGCATTGTACCCATCCCTCTAAGAATGTAACCACAAAACCATTTGATAATTTGCATGCAAGAAGGGGAAAGAAAACAAAAATATAAAGGGATAAGACCCTACCTCTCCATAATGGAGATTTGCTTTCAAACAACAGATTCTTTGTTACACAAATCAGTCCCAAACAACAAATGCAAAGCATGCAAAATAGTCCAAGCTCCTTCCACAAGAACAAGCTCCCAATGCAAGAGAAAATTCAACCCCAAGAAGCAAATAACAAAATTTCAACAACCTCTAATGAGGAAGCAATTCACATTTTAAAGGGAGAGGGTGGAAGAGGATGATGTGGATTCCAAGTGGGATGCCACATCATTTTTCCTCATCCCAAAATACAATCAACATCAAACAAATAAATCACCATAAATGTGAATGAAAAACCACTTACATACTTCAAATTTAGCCCATACTCAAAAGGAAAAGCATTTAAAATTTGTAAGACAAGTGCAACTCAATTCTTACACATAATTATATCAAAATACAATAAAATAGATTGATTTTGACTCCTAAATAATAATCATGGTTGGTGGAGGTTTTTGAGAGGTGTGGGACAAGTTTAACTTGTCCCACAAGCCTCCAATTTAGGCTCCCAAGACCAAATCCGAGTTTCAAAGAGGATGGAGTGTTTGACTTTCAAAAATCTTCCAAAATCTCTTGTAAATTTACACAATCTCATCATTTCACTTACATGGAACTCTTACATCCTCTTACATTTCTTACACATGCATTTATATTTATGACATTTATTTATTACAAGCTTTTATAAAGATTTATTTATTTACCATATGGTTATACATAATATAATATCAAATTTAATTAATGAAGACAATAACATTTAATTTACATTCCACATCCCAATTAATTTAATTAAAATTTAACTATATGACTTCACACATTTAACTATCACATTAGAATAATTAAAATAAAGAGCACATTACAAATAAAATACATACAACAATAATTAAAAGGGAACACATAATAAAACACACACGCATGCCCCATGGTCACAATAATGGAAATCCCCCATGGGAAATCCTAACAAAACACAACAAAACTCAAACAAAGTTACCATGGTGACCTTGTTGATTTCACACTAAATTCCAATATGGTTAGTCTCGGTCCCCGACATTGTTGTGATTTTTACCTGCAAAAAACAATACCTCCTTGACCTCGTGACCATATCAGAACATCCAAGAGATATAAAATCAACATATAATTATCAAATCCAAATCACAACAATATCAAGGATTTAACATTTATCATTTAAAATTCAATTTGTAACTATATCATCATCCAATAGATCTCTATACTAGAGCTATTCATAATATCAATGTCACATGTCTAAAATCAACATCAATAACCTATCCATGTCAACCAGTATATCATCATCCACATAATAATAATAATGTCTCAATGATCATCAAGCAAAATATCTGAATCCGGATCAATACTAATCCAGGATCTAACATCTAACCATCATACTAATCAAAACATAATAATGTCCATAATAATCCATGATCTAGCATATACACATCATACTACATCAAAACATAATAATATCCAAAATATGATCAATAGTGTCAGGATCAGTATCTAAATAGTGTCAAAGGAGAGTGGGCACTACATCCCTTCCCCTTAGACTTGACTTCCTCCTGGAAGTCACTGGAACAAATGTGAAAACTATACTTGTAAAATAGTAGCATCCTCCCAAGTGGTTGTAGTCTCATCATATATGTCCCACTGCACCCGCACCTGATCAATCTCTCTACCTCGAAGGCCTAGGGTCCTATGATCTATGATACGGATGGGCTCCACCATCACCTGCCCCTGATCCTATACCTACAATGATGTCCAATCTAGTACATGAGAAGGATCTGTGATGTATCTCCTAAGAACAAAAACATGAAACACATCATGTACGTGAGACAAGCTAGGTGGCAATGCTAGACGGTAAGCCAACGGGCGATACGCTCCAAGATCTCAAAAGGTCCAATGAACCGAGGAGCTAACTTAGAACCTTTTCCATAACGGATCGGGCTCTTATGTGGCCTAACACAAAGGAAAACCTTCATGCCCACATCAAAATTATGCTCGGTTCTATGCTGATCGTACTTCTTCTACCTATCATGTGCCTCCTACGTAATCTACCTGATTGATCAACACTACCTGCTGCTCCATGTCCTATAAAAGAGCTGGTCCAAGAGATACTCTATCCTCCAACCTATCCAGCTAAGGGGTGTCCTGCACTCCCTACCATACAAGGCCTGAAAAGGAGCCATGCCTATAGAACTCTGGAAACTATTATTGTAGGAAAACTCCACAAGATACAGATACTCCTCCCATCTCACTTGGTGATCCATCACGTACATCCTGAGCATGTCCTCCAAAATATGATTCACCCTCTCAGTTTATCCATCTGTCTCAAGGTGATAAGTTGTGCTAAAGTTAATCTTCATCCCGAGAACATACTGCATGGTAGTCCAGAAATGGGAAGTGTATAAAGGATCGTGGTCACAAATGATCTTCCATGGAATCCTGTGTAACCTGACAATCTCATCCAAGTAAACATGTGCCACTGCACTAGCTTTATAGGTGGTCTTTACCAGAGAAAAGTGAGCTAATTTTGTCAATTTATCAACCGTGACCATGATGGCATCGTGGTGATATCTCGACATCGGTAACCCAACAATGAAATCCATGGAAATGGTGTCCCATTTCCACTCGGTATAGCATGAGGATAGAGAAGGCAGCTGGATGTTGATGCTTAGCCTTCACTTTCTGGCACTCTAAACAACGTGACACAAACTGAGCCATGTCCCTGTGAAGACCTCTCCAGTGATATAGTTGTCTCAAAGTGGCATGCATCTTCTTCACCCCAGGATGGGCTGAATAGGGTGCATGATGTGCCTCTATCAAGATGTCCTACCTCAAGCCTCCATCTCTAGGAACATATATCTGACCTCTATGCCTAAGAAGACCATCTGCCTCTAGAGAGAAACCATCAAATTTCCCTTCAAGGGGTCTCTGGGACTCAATCTCTGCTCGAGCTGTAATGTAAAAACTATCAAGAGGAAGTTACTGAAGGATCCTACTCCGCAAATCTGTGCTCACTGAAGTAGCCATGCTCAAATACCTCTATCTTCTGAGAGCATCTGTAACCACATTCTCCTTCCCTTTCACATGCTCTATCTCCATGTCATACTCACAAAGCAACTCCATCCAACATGCCTCTGACGAGCATTTAGATTGGGTTGCGTGAAGAGGTGGCAAAGACTCAAATGATCTGTCCTGAGTATGAATCTCCGACCAAGAAGAAAATGTCTCCATCTAACTAAAGCATGTACAACTACCACAAGCTCAAGATCATGGGTAGGATAATTAAGCTCATGATCTTTGAGTTTGTGAGACTCAAAAGCTACAACCCTGCCATCCTGTATTAACACACCTCCAAGCCCTGCTAAAGAAGCATCTGTGAAAACAAAGAACTCACCCTGTGGATCCGTCACTACAAGAATGGGGACTATAGTGAGGCACTCCTTAAGTGTCCTGAAGGCCTACTCACATCTTTCCACCAAACAAACTTCTTCCCTTTCCGTTGAAGGGAGGTGATGGGGTGTGCTATCCAAGAGAAATCCTAAACAAATCTCCTATAGTAACCTGCTAACCCCATGAAGTTACACACCTCTATCACTGTAGTGGGTACTGGCCAATCCATAATGGCTCTAATCTTGGAAGGATTGACTACGATACCTTCACCTGAGATGATATGACCCAAGTACTGAATCTCTGACTAAAAGAAAGCACACTTCTCCAAGTTCCCATAAAGTTGTTGCTCACGAAGACACTGAAGAACCTGACGAAGGTGCCCTCATGCTCCTCATGCATACATGAGTAAATCAGAATGTCATCAAGAAATATGAGCACGAAGTGATCTAAAAGGTCCTGAATACCCCATTCATCAAACTCATAAACACTGCGGGGCATTCATCAAACCAAAAGGCACCACTGTGAACTCATAGTGCCCATACCTCATATGAAAAGTAGTCTTATGGATGTCTGCCTCTGTAATCCTCAACTGATGGTACCCTGACTTGAGATCAATCTTAGAGAACACCGTGGCTCCCTTCATTTGATCAAACAAGTCATCAATGCGAGGTAGGGGATAATGATTCTTGATCATTACCTTATTTCTGGCAGTATTCTATGCACAACCGCAAGGATCCATCCTTCTTCTTAACAAATATAACTAGTGCACCCCAAGGGGATACACTAGGATGGATAAGGCCTTTCTCTAGAAGGCCCTCTAGCTGTAACTTGAGCTCACAGAGCTCTGGGGTGGTCATCCGATAAGGATCTCGTGAGATAGGTTCTGCTCCTGGAACTAGATCAATATGGAAATCAATCTCACGTGGGGGTGGCATCCCGGTAGCTCCCCAGGAAAACATCTGCATACTCTCTCAAAATGGGATGGTCATCTAGTGATGGCCCACTAGACCCATCCTCTGCCATATCACTGATTGTGACTACATACATTTGACAACCCCATCGCACACACCGCTTAAGCTACATAGCGGAGATAGTGCTAAATAGAAATGGGTCTCCTGACCCCAAAATCACCGACTCAACTCCAAGATCATCTGCACAAGATATAGTCTTATGATAGCAATCCATCCTAGCCCTATGTGTAGATAACCAATCCATGCCTAAAATGACTCCATACGAGCCCAAAGGAAGTATGCGGAGATCTGAAGTGGTGGTGAAAGGTCCCAAGTTAACAACACACTCCTTTACTAAGGAGTCTACAGAGACCTTGGCTCCCAAAGCCATCTCAACATCCCAACTATGACCCTATCTAACAGCCACCAGCCTGCATCGCTCTACTAAGGATGGTGCAATAAATGAATCAGAAGAACCGGAGTCAAACAATATAGAGGTAGGAACACCTCCAATACTACTGGGTCTCAATGACCATGCTCTGGTGCTTGGCCTGGTGGTTCTCAACCATTGCATAGATCCTGTGACTCCGTCCCATGTCTCTGACTATAGGCTCTGAGATGGGTGCCTTACCCTTATTAGGGTTTTGGGGCAATATCTCTCAAAGTGTCCCGCTGCTCCACACTTGAAACAACCACCTGAAGTCCTCCAAACTGTAGCACCACTAGAAGGTGCCCTAGAGGTAGGTGTTATGGACCCTGATGATCCAACCATAGTCTGTTGTGGCCTTTGTGGTCAAGCTCCTATTGACTGAGCTCTAGCTCCACCCTGTGTCCTGGTGGGACCCCTAGGAGGCCCCATGCTCCGACCTCTCTGTGCATCAACTCTCTGAGGAGGCCTAAACGGTGGGCGGGACTGCTGCTGCTGCTACTGTGGTGAAAGATGACTATGAAGAATGCTGACCACCATGAGGAGGAGGAGTTGACCCCCTCGATCTACTATCCTGCAACTACTGAATATGGCTCCTGACTTGGTCTCTAGCCTGTTGGGTTTTACCCCGAGTCTCCTCTGCAATGTAGGCCTTCTCAACGGCCTCTGCTAATGTCTGTGGGTAGTGGATCCAAACTACACCTCCAATGTCTATATTAAGGCCCTAGATGAACCTGTGGATCTGCACCTGCTCATCCTGCATGTAATCAACATACTGAAGTAGGTCCAGAACTACTCTCATACTCGGCCATTGTAAGGGAAGCCTGTTGAAGATCGTGGAACTCATCGATCCTCTGTTGTATGAATCTCCATGGCAAGTATCTACTCCTGAATCTCTCCTCAAACAGCTCCCAAGTGACTGTCTCTGAATCTATATGGAGCTTCTGCTCCTCTATCCTCCACCAAACTCCAGCTCCATCCTTTAGTAGATGGATCGCAACATGAGCTTTCGTGTTGCTAGAACAAGGACAAAGCTTGAAGCAACCGCTCAAGCTAACCAACCAGGCCTCTGCCTGGAATCCCCCTATGTCACCTAAATAATGTGAGGGCCTAAGCTTCTAGGATCTCCCTAATGTGATCCGCAGCTGTGGTCTGACGGCCTCTGGGCCTCTCCACCTACCTATCCCGAGCCTAGGGCTCCATGAGACCTCTCTCTCTATCCTGAAATACGGTCACCATGTCCCCTCAAGGGAGACTCTGCTCTAGCCGACTCTCCATGAAAATTCTCTCCTCCATCCTCCTCACTGGGTGGAGGAGGTGCATGTCCCTCTATGGAAGTATCTTTGTCCTACCTACCTGAGTGCCCTCCTACTGATCCTCCACGTAGGGCAGCATTAACATCCTGGAGGGTCTGCAAAATTTGTGGTAGGATATGCTGCTAAGCCCCGGTCGGTGGTGGGTGGTGGTGGTGGTGATGGAGGTGGTAGTGGTGACTTTGAATATCTATGAGTGTTCCTTATGCTCCATCTGAGCTCCGTGCACAGACCAGAGTGGGAGTTAGTTCATTACCTTGAGTTTTCTTCAGTTTTCTAAGTTTACTAACATGTTCAATTTTCAATTAGTTTTGTTTTCTAGATTATCAATTTGCTAGTTTTAGGTTTCAAGTCTCAATGTTTCTAGTGTGCCCAATGGTCCAAGCTTTTAAACCACTTCTCTGATACCAAGTGTGATGCCTGATTCAACTACCACTTGAGACCAAGAAACAAACTAGGAAAATTATGGAATAATTTTTTTTTATAAGAAGGGTCTACAAACAAGTAGCAAGACACTAGTTTGAAACTAAATAGGTTCAGAATAGATTCTGATTAACCAAACACAATATTTCCATTTTTATCTTATAACAAGTTTACAAGGTTCTAAATTTGGAGGTTACATGTTTTACTATAGGTTCGGGAGAAATTTATCCCCATGCCTGCTCTCTAACAAGCCCAAAACTTCAACTAATTTTTACACATTTAGAGTTATCAAAAATTTCCTAAAACTAGGTTCATTGGATAGGAAATTTCCTCACCTTTCCAACCATATAAATAAGTCCTCCTAACTCCTTGTAAAACTCAAGTTATGGCCGGGTGGAGTTTTAGGGGAAAATTTTCCTTGAAGGTCCGCGGGGTTAGGGAGAAAATATCTCTACACCCCCGCCGATGCCCAAATTGCCACGTGTCAACACGTGATTGGGTTCAGGCTGGTAGTGGGTTCATGGGGAAAACTTGAAAATTTTCCAAATAATTTTTCGAAGGAAAATTTCCCTCTCGTGCCTCCGCGCTAGCTCAAATGGCCACGTGGCACCTTGTGATTGGCCGCGGGCAGCGGAGTGGTGGAGAATATTTGATTTTTTTTTCCAAAAGAGGTTAAAAGGTAAAATGAATGTGTGGGCCCATGCCTCTAAGGGTGACATGTGTCAACACCCTATTGGCTGCGGGGGTGTGGGTCCATGGAGGAAAAAGTGAAATTTTTCCCAAAGGCAAAAAGTTATGTTTTCAAATTTTCTTTCACACCCGCCATGCCACGTGTCATCACATGATTGGCTACGGGGACGCGGAGTTGCGGGGAGATTTTTGAAAATTTTCCAAAGGAAAAATTTTCAAAAAAATCTAAGTTTTCAATTTGAACCGCGCACCTCCTGCCATGTGTCAGCACGTGATTGGTTGGGGGCCGCGGGGTTGCGGGGAAAATTGGGAAAATTTTCCCAAGGCAAAATTTTCAAAATGTTAAGTTTTAATAAGGGTCCGCCCCTCCAAGGTGCCACGTGGTGACTTCTTATAGGATGAGAGGGTGGCGGGGCCATGGAACATTTTTTGGAAATTTTTCTAAAGTTCAAAATTTAAATTTTTCTAAGGTCGAATTATTTCATTTTTGGTTTTGGATGGCCATTTTGAAGTAAAACTTCAAATGGCCATAAATTTTGATTGGGAACTCCATTTTGGGAAAACAAGGACTTTCTAGAAATATCTCAGAGTCCTCTTTGTAAAAAAACATAAATTTTGGAATTTGGTGAAGTTTGAAGGGTCAATTTTAAGAAATTGATCTGCAGGGTTTCACATTTAAAACTGGTAATTTTTCCTACTTTTAAGATTTGTTCAATTTTAATATTTCTTCTTTTCAACATGTAAATTGAACATGGAGGAATGATATTGGGTAGATTTTAGATTGTTTTTAAATTTTAATTTATGGATTGAGTTGCAACTGATATATTTTACATCCTTTGATGGGAAAGTGGTCCAACAAGTTCAAAAATTGATTTTGTGAAGTTCTTAAATGTCTTTCTCTAGTGTTGAGGTCAAATTGAATTCCTTATAACTTATTGCATCTAAATTACATTGTTTCAATACTTAATTTAAGTTGCAGATCTGAACTGCACATTTATTAGATAAAATTTAATTTGCCAGATTTATAAAAGAAAAGGAACATAGTTCATTTATTAACAACTGTAATGATCTATTTGCCACTTCCAAAACATGGTAAACTTGTCAAATCTTGTCTAAACAATTAATTTATCCATCTTCTCATTTAGACAATAAGGCAACATTTAGTATTTCAAATTTTAATAATTACAAGGAACATAATGTTGTATTTCTCTCCCATACGCATTTTCTTTTCACACAGAGATAACATTTCAAAACAAAGGTTCTTATTTATTTTCCAAAACAAAATTTCTTTCAAGGACAACAATACAAATCAGAATACATTGCCATATAAAATTTAAAGGAATCATTTCCAACACTTTATTGATAGTTCAAATAACTTCAACTGATTTCCTTTTCAATTTGATTTCAATTTGTCTAATACATGGTATGAAACATCTTTCACATTTTCTATCCAAGTAAAACAAGGAATATAATTTTTCTTTACATTTCTCAATTCAATTACAACTTCCATAACAATGCCACCTTTTCACATTAAAAGCTATATACACTCATCCACTCGAAGTGGGACATAGGTTACATTCAAATCTACTCAAGGAGATGACTGTCAAACTGTGGAATTCTTCTCCAAACAACAGCATGTTGTTTTCTTCTTCTTTCATCCTTCTTTTGATCACAACAAGGAAGGGGGAAAGGCAATGCTCTCCACCCAACCAAGACATCCAATGGGAAAAAGAGAAGCCATCTTTCCCCATTGGCCCCCGAGCCCCAACCATATTGGAATGGAACATGATAAAACAACACATGGAAACATAGCTTCTTCACATATAACATACATTCACATGCACAAGGAAATGCACAAACAAAAATATGTAGTTCTCAACTACAACAACCAATTTCAATCAAAACAAAGGCTCCTTCTCCAAGCAAGCAAGCCAAGCAAGAGAAAGAACTATGGAGGTCTCCTTATGCCTCCCAAGTTGAATTTTGGGCATCCACCAAAAGCAAACCACCAACATCATAACAATCCCATAAACCTTATCCCTCCTCAACCCCTCCTTATCCCTCCTCCAAATTTATCCCTTATACCTCCCCAAAGTAGGAAATGCAAGCAATTTCCTTTCCTAGGTGGATCCCAAACCAACATTCCCTCCCAAGAACAAATAACAATGGAAAATCCCTTATCCCTCCTCTGATAAACCTCATAATCTTCTCTCCACACCATGCCCTAAGCATTCTACCCATCCCTCTAAGAATGTAACCACAAAAACCATTCAATAATTTGCATGCAAGAAGGGGAAAGAAAACAACAATATAAAGGGATAAGACCCTACCTCTCCATAATGGAGATTTATTTCAAAACAACAGATTCTTTGTTGCACAAAAATCAGTCCCAAACAAGCAAATGCAAAGCATGCAAAATAGTCCAAGCTCCTTCCACAAGAACAAGCTCCCAATGCAAGAGGAAAATTTGACCCCAAGAAGAAAATAAAAAAATTTCAACAACCTCTAATGAGGAAGCAATTCACATTTTAAAGGGAGAGGGTGGAAGAGGATGATGTGGATTCCAAGTGGGATGCCACATCATTTTTCCTCATCCCAAAATACAATCAACATCAAACAAATAAATCACCATAAATGTGAATGACAAACCACTTACATACTTCAAATTTAGCCCATACTCAAAAGGAAAAGCATTTAAAATTTGTAAGATAAGTGTAACTCAATTCTTACACATAATTATATCAAAATACAATAAAATAGATTGATTTTGACTCCTAAATAATAATCATGGTTGGTGGAGGTTTTTGAGAGGTGTGGGACAAGTTTAACTTGTCCCACAAGCCTCCAATTTAGGATCCCAAGACCAAATCAAAGTTTCAAAGAGGATGGAGTGTTTACCTTCCAAAATATGCCTTTACACAATCTATCATTTCACTTACACAACTCTTACATCCTCTTACACATTTCTTACACATGTATTTATATTTATGACATTCATTTATTACAATCTTTTATAAAGATTTATTTATTTATCATATAGTTATACATAATATATATAAGTCAAATTTAATTATTAATCAAGACAACACATTTAATTTACATTCCACATCCCAATTAATTTAATTAAAATTTAACTATATGACTTCACACATTTAACTATCACATTAGAATAATTAAAATAAAGAGCACATTACAAATAAAATACATACAACAATAATTAAAAGGGAACACAAATAAAACACACACACATGCCCCATGGTCACAATAATGGAAATCCCCCATGGGAAATCCTAACAAAACACAACATACAACTCAAACACAGTTGCCATGGTGACCTTGTTGATTTCACACTGAATTCCAATATGGTTAGTCTCCAGTCCCGACATTGTTGTGATTTTTACCTGCAAAATAACAATACCTCCTTCGGCCTCATGACCATATCAGAACATCCAAGAGATATAAAATCAACATATAATTATCAAATCCAAATCACAACAATATCAAGGATTTAACATTTATCATTTAAAATTCAATTTGCAACTATATCATCATCCAATAGATCTCTATACTAGAGCTATTCATAATATCAATGTCACATGTCTAAAATAAACATCATAATATCCATGTCAATCCATGTCACCATCCACATAATAATAATAATGTATCGGTGATCATCAAGAAAAAATAATAATAATGTCTCTAACATCTAACCATCATACTAATAAAAACATAATAATGTCCATAATAATCCAGATCATCATACTAATCAAAACATAATAATATCCAAAATATAACCATAATGTTAGGATCAAAACATAATAATGTCCATCCAATCAATATCGAGTTTTGTTGTGACATCATACTACATGGAAATAACATAATATATATCTCCTAACAAGGTCATGAAAATGGAGTGGAGAGGATCTAAACACTAATGTTCGCAAACTAGCGTCAACGTTGGATTGATTTGTAGGCCCGTTGGGTTGTGGGACTTGTGGATCACAACCATAAGTTTGTGGTTGTTGTGGACCTCCTATGGTCATGTGAAGAATCAATCCCTTCTTCTGATCCCGAGTATCTAATAATCGTATGCCTTTTCAGCCTCTACGTTTAGAACTAAAAGTTGCACAATTTTCTCAGAGTACCTAACAGGTGTTCTGGAAACTTGGATACATAAGCTAGTGTCTATATCAATGAGGAGGTCTCCTGCGTCAGCTGTGGGACTAGTGGATCACAACCGAATGTTTGTTCTCTTTTAGGTCCTTCTACAGTCATACAGATGTCTATCAAGGTAATCTATAATTTGGCTGACTTGACCAGAATGTATGCACTTTGTCATCTTCTATGTTTAATCCCCTTAACTATGAGCTGATTTCTAGTAGGTCTATTGTTGTTTGGAAGACCTGTATTATGATATTTTGGTCTATGTTAGTTATTGCTGCAACAATATTGGGTTGAGGCACGATTGGCTCAAAAACATATTCCCTGGGCTCCCTAGGTCCCATGATTGTCATACAAGGTTAATATAAACCTAACTGAAATGAAATAAATTAACTATGCAAGATATATCTACAACATATATGTATTCCTCTGTTTTTGTATTTTTTTAATAGAATTTTAAATGGAATTGAAAGAACAACTAATCTAATATATTTAGAAAATGACAACTAATCTAATAACAAAATTAAAACAAACAAGGTAGCCCGGTGTAGCTACTTGCTATGCAGTTGTGAGTTTATCCTAAATAACTAGATAGCTGATTAACTTAATTGAAAGATTCTCGATCCTACCTCAGAAGTGAGGAATGAATCATAGTTTCTCAGAAACTATCAATCCCCACAGCTTCCCTAGTAATATTGAGAATGAAATTTAACTGAAATGAAATGTTTCACTACTCTATTTGATATATTTTAACTAGAACTTTGACAGATAAAACCTAGAATTTGCATAATAGTGGCGAATCCAGTAGTGTATGACTTTTTCCCCTCAAAATGATCTCCTTGTTCCTTCATGTTCACGTGAATCTAGAAGAGCATGTATATGCTAGCATCAATAGAAAAAGGTATTTGAACAATGGCAGTTTGGATATAGACCAAATATAATGCGAGTAGGAGAGGGAAAACGCAAGAGACAGAGCTTGGCATATGTAATTCCTAGCGGGAATAAACGCAAGAGTACCGAGAGATTCTAGAATCCACCTTCTGTGAAGAACACAACCTGTAACTCTAATGGATGCAATCTATAACTGACACTACTCTGCTCTAAACTAATTTGTATGAACAACGATGAACAAGACTGAAGCAAGAAGATTGAATGGCTTCTGAAAGCAAAGGAAAAACTAGCATGGATGTAAACATGAAAACAAAATGAACTCTAAGCAAGAATTGAGAGACTAAACAATGGAAAATGAGAAATTGAGAGGTAGTTTTGAGGGGCCATTTGCTTGAAAACAAGCTGGCTATTTATAGATTTCACATTCACCCAAAGGTGATTCCCATTAGAACTCTTTTACCATTAAACAATGGAGAAACACTATTCTAGGGGACATAAAACATTAATACGAGCCAAGGCGGTGGAGAAAAGCTGGTAAAAGTTGAAAATTTACGCAAGTCGTGATCAAAAGAACGTGCTGGAAAACACGTGAAGGACCGCCACCCTGAGCAGGGTGGTGGTTATAGGACTACCGCCCTTAGTAGGGCAGCTTCATCACTAAAGATTAAAAGCTAAGAAATGAAGGGAAGAGGAATATAACAAAGCACAAATAACATGGATAAATCATTTGGGATGCTAACATATATATCACGAGCTTTTATGGATCCGAACACCTTGCGAGGTGATCTCAGTATCATCATCGGGGCATGTGCAACATCGTTCTAGTGGTACAAGCATTCTACAATTTTGGGTACATACGGTTCCCTTGGGACAAGTGCCAGAACTAGTATGTACGCGTGCAAGAAGAGGCCCATAGTAAAAGATAAGACTCTAGAGCCAGAAAATCCATCAGACAAGGAGTCATTAGGAGAAGAAGAAACATATTCACCTAAACCAAAATATCTAGTTAGGAAAAATTAGAGGGTAGAAGAAGAGACCGTCTTTGAAGAGACTGAGAGTTTGGACAAGTACATAAGAGAAAAATATGAGAGCAAAGAGGAAGAGAGTGAAGAATAAGTAAGTGGGGAAGAGGACCCTGGGAAAGATCGAGGACCATGCATGTTTAATATACATGATTCAGAGGAGGAAGGAAAAGAAGAAGAACAGGGGTTCATTTTCGTATGGCGTAAGGATATCTAAGTAGGAGAAGCTGCCAGGACATGGGAAAAGGTGAGGAAGCTAGTGCAAAAAAGCAAGAGTCTCTAAGCTATGTATAGAAATAGATAACCAAGGTGGCAAAAGGAGAAGAGACCAAGAACATTGAGACCATGGTGGAGGACAAATTGGAACACAATGTTGAGCCAGTGTTAAACAAGGAGAAGGAGGAGAGCGCAGAAGAGGTACACGACAACACTAGAGGCCCCATTTTGACTATAAGTATACCTAAGGGTACGTGTATGGGAGGAAAGTGTGTAGAGGGGGAGAGGCCAAAGATGGGTTATATTCCGGTAGAGGAGCTTGTAGAAATATCATCTTTTTACAAGGAGGTTGCATATCTGTAGACAAGGAAGATGCTCTCATGGGAAATAGATTCCCATCTCAATGAGTCAAAGTTTGAGGTAAGCCACGGGGTAATAATAAAATTACCAGGAACAAGAAAAGACAACCGAGTTGTGGATACCCAGCAAATCTCGGATGAACAACTATGTAATTCTCTCAACAAAGTATCTGTTGAGATCAAAGCTAGAATCTTCAAAGCGAGTAATGATAGGATCCTAGATCTGGAAGGGGAGCTAAAGAAGAAAGAGGAAGAGCTAGTTGCAATGACAAAGGAGCTAAGCCAGGAGAAGTTGATCAAGTGCCCAGTGGCAATGTGAATTGAAGGATGAAAAGGCTAAGGTATGTGCTATGTACAAGAAGGTGGAATCCATCAATGAGGCTATAATATTGAAGCATCCGGACCTAGCATCACCCACGCAAAAGTATGGATATTCCTTGGGATTCCTAGAGGATTTAACAAGGATCCTCACCATGGAAAGGCATCTGCTAGCCTTGGATTTTGTAGAATAATTTATTGCACACCTAGAGAAAGAGGATAAGTTGAAGATCATAGCGCTCGTCGCGGAATATAGCAAGGTTCTGGCTGATGTAAGGGCTACTTCCCAGACTGCATCTTTGAGGCCATGTACAAAAATTGTGTGGATAGAGCCAAAGTGGCAAGATCCTTGGTCACCACTCGTGAAGTAGAACTTAAGGAGTTCTATGAGAAGAACAAGGGAAATAGGGTGGAAAGGGATAAAATCATGTTTGAGGTCGAGAGGAAATATGAATCCATTGAAACCTTAAGGGGTTCAATCAAAAACTGGTTAAAGGAACTATATCCACGTATTACACAAAGAATAGATCCACTGGAGGATATAGGAAAGGAGTTGGAGAAAATCACCGATACCATGAGTGTGTAAGGAGATGGGCTAAATTTTGGGGAGGTGAGCACCCTAGTCGGTGACCTCTGTCAGAGAGTGCAAGAAGAATTTGATGCCTGGAAAAAATTGGAGGCTGACTTGCAAAAAGATTTTCCTAGCTTATTGCGGTGATTTTTTCACTCTCCCATTCTTTCTTCTTCCCCCATTCTTTCATCCCCTTATTCTTATTCCAAGGTGTAATCTTGTTGTATTCTTTCTTACACTAGAGAAGTGTTCTTGTGGATAGAGAACAGACATAGTGTGGGGTGATGTTGGGCCCCTAGAATGTTGGATAAGTATAAAGGCACGTTTGTGCGTAGGTCTTAGTTTAAGAGAGGCACGCAAGGAAAAAGCACAGAGGGAAGGGTTTAAGGAAGCCCGTAGTGCACACGGACAAAACCAAGGGTTCAAGACTTAGCCAAATTGGGTGTTCAAGACAAAACCCGTGAAAAGCATGACCTGACTGTGCATGCTGAGTGGATAAGGTGCCAACTTGGTGATAGGTTGGCCTGGAAGGAGCATGCCTATGATAGAATCTTCTAGAAGCACATCATGGTGAAAAGTGGAAAGATTAGGCCTGGGAGAGCATGCTCACATGGAGGACCACATTCATACACTTGGCATCAGATCTGAGGGTGTTAGAGGATGAGTTGGCAGCCTAGAAAGGCTATAAATACAAGCACCTACAGAGTAAATGAGGAGAGGACAAAAAGAGGGTGGGCCTCTACATAAATACCGCAAGAACTCTATTATTAGACAATGGTATTCAGGAAAGAATGTATAATGGGTATGGGGATTACAATTTTTCCTTTGATAGCCTAGCTACATCAGTCCAATTGTAATGCATGACTATGGTCTATTTCTCTATAACATTCTGTAATGGCTCCATGGATGTAATGAGGTTACCAGTTATATGAATATGAATATAAATTATTTTTATGCATACATATTTCTCATAAGTTCTCTTTCATTTATGTTTATGCTAAGTATGGATGCTTGTATACTTCTTTCTATTATAGTACAAGTTATATAATCTGTGCACTTTCTATCTGTAATGACTGCAAGGATCTAGAGGCCATTCTAAGCTCTAAGGTTCTTGAATGTCTTAACTCCATTTAATATCTTAAGCAAAAATCATAAATGATGATATTTCCCACTAAACTCACATAAAAGAGAGACTCGACACCCGCGTGTGCCTCGGGTGAGCGCCCAACATCCGCTGGGTGATAGGCCGGTGCGCATGGGGTTCCTTTCTTTTGTGACAAGGGTAAAAATGACTATAAAGTGTAACAAGTTCCACACGTAAATCTACCTCTACCACCATGGCCTCTAGCACGATAACCTCCACCAAATCCACCCTCCATTATTACGTTCACAAAAATATTGGTCTCTGTACTTGATAAATTTTTGCCATAATGGTTTGCTTTAATAAATTCTCACATGCCTCATGAATTTTATATATTAACTGAAAAACCTTTGTATCATGGGTATGCACATCACAAATCTTGTAGTTCATAGATACATTCTTCATCATTGTACGATGTAAGAGTGGAAATTTCAAGACATCATGGTTCTTGTGGAAAATATCACAAGACCGTAAAAATGTAGGCACCGTCCTATCTTGGCAGCTATCCTTTATATGTCCTTCAACCTCACGATTGGCACACCATAAACCACTGCGTGTTTCATGTGCTGAATTGGAAGAGAGAATCTCCAACTTCTTAGCTATAGCCACTATCTATGCCTCAATAAAACATCTCACTCTAGTATTAGCACTCCCAACTAATTCATAGTGTAAATCTTCTTCAAACACCTCACGTAGATTTGCATATATCTTATGAGATAGAGATCTTCCAAATAGGGTCAATAATACTCCAATGAACCATTATGCATGTTTTTTTGGGTGGATATCATAAGATAATTTAGACAATAGAATGTTAAAGTACATGTCATACTCCCATACACTTTTAGATAAACCTTACTTGATGTCCTTGAGTGTGCTCATACTCTATTGTTCAAAATGTGGAATGTGAACTACATCCAAAAATGTGGTGTACAATACATCATTTTCCACCTCATTCTGGTGTGGATCATACTTTCTGGAACAACTATGCATACACCCTTGAATTGTGGTATAAAATTTAATTTCCTTTCTATCCAAGGTAATTATTCCTTTAACATACCATAATAGTTCACATGTTATCACATGCTCTATTGCATCCTTCACACCTCTATACTCTAGAAAGTGAAGAGGAAACTCAAAGAAGATCTGAGGTGTCTGATTCTTTGGTTTTTGAGGTGGTGTTTGATGAGACTGATTTGGTGGTCGTTTTGGACCATTCCTTGAGTTAGGACCAAACCAAAATGTATAATCCCCACTAGGATTTCCTTTATGTGGTGGCTGGCCCAATCCTCCCGAGCCTCTTGTGCTATATGTCAGTGCTTTGTGTTCTCATGGAAGAACTCTGTGTGTCTCAGTTATTGTAATGAACTATAAACCAGTGGTTTTACCGTAGTAACACCTATAGAACTAATCATAACAATTTTCACACCAACACTTTTTCTAGATGACATTCCTATGAACAATCCACCAAGTACACTTCCAAACAATGATGCATGTTGCACTGCTATGGGCACATTCCTAGTCCGATGCACTTTCTAAGTTTAAAACAAAATTATATCTACTTGTATATCCTTTTGCAAATGGCGATATTGCCTTCTTACCTTCACTATGATGTCCATTAAAAATACTTATGGATCTGAAATATCAATGATTATTCATTTCCTAAATCATATTCCCCAAAATGGAAGGTTTCAAATCAATTAAGATAATGACATAAAGGAATAGATGATTTCTAGTGAACGCATACGAATGATGGTGGAAACATGGATAGGAAAAAAAGGGATTAAGAAAAAAAAAGTAAAAAAATCTAGCATATATCCATATCAGTAACTAGAATTAGGGTCAAATTAAGGAATGATCATGCTATCTTTACACTTGCAAGATATTTTTGAAAATGGAGTTGGTTTTCCACTCCTTTTGGGATGGTTTGCTAATTTTTTTGGGGGAAATTGGGTTGTACGAAGAAATAAAATTATATAAATGTTAGGATTTTACTCATAATTAATGGAATTAGTTTTGGTATTCAGATCAAAGGGGCTTAGTATTTCAAATTATGAAAAGGTTAGAGATGTAATTGTGAATATTATATGTTTCCCTCATGAAATGCATACTGATCTCAGTTTCCCAAACTTCTATGTCAAGGTGGTTACAATTATATATCCATTGATGAGCTTTAAGATAATTTATTTGATGTTCACTTGTTAAGAAATTCAATAATTGAATAAAGTATGTCCGCTTTTGAGTTCAAATTATGTCTTCTTGGTTCTATGTTTGGCATTTTCCATTAATGAGTAGTATTTTCTACCTTTAATATGTTTACTATATCTCTTTGTCATATTATATATATATATATATATATATATATATATATATCCTTGATGTTTTTACTTTTTGATTAAGTTTGATATTGTGTTGTGAGATTTCCCTCTACAATATTGGACTGGATTGTAAAATCCTTTTCATAAACATTTTTATTAATAATTTTTATAAACCTTTGAGTGTATCTTGGATGTATGAGGGACGAAGTAGTAAATAATTTATTATAATGCTTGCACAAGTTCTTGTGCTAGGTATTTTAAATATTTTTTGAATCCTTTGCATCTATTGAGCTTCAATGAATGTAAATAATTCTTAGTTGAGATTATCATTACTTGATCCAATTTTATGCATTTTCCATGATTGCAGGATACTCTAAGTGTTAAATTTTATGTCATAATGAGCTTCTCTTCCTATCATATTCCCTCTATGAACATCCATTTGTTCTATTTTTTACCTTATTTCTCTAAAACATCATTGAAAGTGTATTTTTAGCCTTAATTTCATTACTAAGAGAATGCAAGAGCAATTGAACTTAATTGTCTTTAGTAACCTATGTTTGGAAAAGTAAATGTACATGATAACTTCTGTGAAAACTCGTGAGAGAGATTGTTGTGTCTATTGGCCATGTGTATCCCAGATTGACATAAATATTTTTAGAAAGAAATTAAGGGAAAAATAATCCATCTCCCCATTTGCATTTCAATTTGCACCTCAAGTAATCTCACCCTAGTTCAAGGCAAGACAAAAGTATAAGGAATAGACCATCACCTTTGTACGTGCCCCTTAATCATCCCAAATCTTGATCCCAAGGAAAGTGTTAGAACCCTCCCTGACTACAAAATGACACACCAATATGGTCTAACACCATTGCAAGCCCTTTCCCCCTACCTTTAGAGGATGATTTTTTGTCTTTCCAACATGGTATGAAAATTTGAGGACCAACACCATACACATTTGGCTTTTCCTAAAAAATAAGTTTGTCCATATCTTTCAAATAATGTAGTTTCGATGGGTACTCTTCCCTTGTTCTGTCTTCAAACTCGCGGAAAGTTGTTATCTCATCTAGAATATGGATGGACATGTCAAGAACATACTTGGTGTGCTTGCCTTGTTTCTCCAATACCTCTATAAGTCATTGAACCTCCAACACCTTATCCTTTTTATCTTTAATAAATACTTGTATAGTGGCCCCCTTTTCCGTGGTTTCTCTCGAGCTACTTTCTCCACCATCTTCTTCAAAGCATTGTTAGCTTTCTCATCAAAAAGTTGTGTCGATTTACCATCAAAATTTATCTTGGCACATTCTTCATTTTGCACTTCAAAAATTCTTCTTGAGTGATCTCAAATTTAGGATCGTTCGTTTGAATTTGCATACTCCATGAGTGCATATTTCTCATGTACATGGACGCACCTTTAAGATCAATCACTTCCAATCCATAGTGATCCTTAATCTCTATGGTGCTTTGAAATATTACGCGCAACACATTTTCTTGATCATCAATGTAATTTACCTATTGTGTTCACACATTCTCATCCTTTCTTCTCCTTCCTACAATTCTCATTCTTATTGGTGTGTGTTGCTCAATACAAGTGCACACACTAGTTCCTTCACTACCTATAACTCTTTCCCTGTCTTAATGAAATTCAATCTCTCTTTTCTTCCTCTTCTTCCTTGAGGTATCCTCTATATGCCTCGTGCACATTTGCATCGATTTATGAATTCTCTTCCTTGTGGTATTCTTCCTCCACATCATTGATGATTGGATTTTATTCATTATGCATTCCCTTCTCTTTAGACCCTTCTTCATAATTATCTCGTTTGTGCACAAAATTTCAAATCTTATTCTTATTTTCTAGGATTTATTTAGATGGGTTGACTCTTATTGATTTCTTCATAGGTTTTGAGGCCCTTATTCCACAATCATGTTCCTTGTGCATTATTTTCAACTTTCTTCTATGGCATTGATCAAGTCGGCACTACCCTATTTTTATGCCTCTTTATTCTCACTTTTTTCTTCTTTTTTATCTTCCAAGGAGGCATAGCCTCATGCGCTTGCTTTTTCCTAACCATCTACCTCCCTTTCAATGGTTTTGTGATATTTAGTTCATCTTCAATATATTTTCCATTGACTAACTTGGGCTTCAAGTGTGTGTGTGTGTGTGTGTGTGTGTGTGTGTGTGTGTGTGTGTGTGTGCATCGATGCTTTCTCATTAACTATTGCCAATGTCATGAAGTTAATATTGATGTCTTATAATATCAAACTTATTTATATACACTACATTTTCATGGTATAAATATTTTTGTTGTGTATGGTAATCATGATCCACCTTATTAGCATCAAAAATTACCTTGTGCACGTCTGAAATTTTGTTCATGGATGCCTAGAAGTATCTTGCTATAAATGCATAGGGAGTTTACACCATGGTCTCTTTGCACCGGTCTTCAAATAAAATATTTCCTAGAAGAAATGATGGTACACCACAAAATCTAATTTCCCTCCAAAACTAATAGTAAATCACTTGGCATGCATCACACATGTTTGAATTATTTGCACATTCATATACCACCTATCCAATCGTAACTTATATGTTAATATCTTTGCGGAAGATTTTTTTATCTAGGGGTATCCTCCACATTTTATAATTTGGGCCATGTGGAACTCCAATTTCTGAAAAGACTATTAAAAGGAGGATTTCTCCCAAGTTATCCTATTACATGCATGTTCTTCCTCTATGATCCCTTTATTAATGAAGGAAGCAATGTTGTACATGGCTCCTTTGTCCATCTTTTATGTAATGTAGAACCATATTTTATTCACTTGGGTCCATTTCTCTTGTGCTCCCAAATTTGTAACCATACGCACAATGACCCTTAGAACTTGATCAATAAGTTTGAAAATATCCATCATGTGGCCACCTCTTTGATACTTAAGTGCAATGGAAGTGACCTTCACTCCTAATTTATCATCTAAATCTATTTATATCTCTATGCTTAAAATGTGCAATTTAGTGACTCTTCCAATCATCTCGTGTGGTAATGTACATCCTCCTACTTGTAAAATAGAATAAGTCCTCATGGACCCATGACATCAACCATTGATAGAGGTGCTTAGGATTTTGAAGTAAGATAGCTCATAAGGTTGAAAGACTCTTACACCCTCTAAGACTCGGTACCCTTATCATCATAGATTGGCTTCCCATCAACATCTCTATTTCATGCTCATTGAAGTCTAAGAGATGTTTATAATCAATGAATTTAAATTTTTGACATGGGTTTCCCAAATATATCCCATAATAATGCCCTTGGGATACTACATTTTGAGTATCATTCTTCTGATGCTTCTTCTACCTCAACCTCCTTTTCTTTTTCATTTCCTTGTCCGTTAGGACGCTACGGTGGATTCCTTTCTCGGGTGTCGTTTCTTCTTCTACGTAATGCTAACTTCACAATTTGAAGTATCATGTGCCCTAGGTGCTTACTAACGATAATCAACCGTTCATGCTAAATACTTTTCTCCATTCACCCTCCTTTCTCTAAAAAGTTTTTGCTATCAAATATTTTTTTCCCTAGCTCAAATTCATGTTCCTTTTTCTCAAAACCCTAGCTCACAAACCATATTCTTATAAAATAAAACCTCCATGCCTTTTCTTAAGCTTTAAAATTCCATCTAAAGGAGCTCTACAACTAGGATGTGTGATTTCTTGATCTGGGTTGCTTCGATTTCTCAAGATCCGTCATAAATTTGCACAAATTTTCATAGCTTCACACTCTTAAATTCTCAAATTATTCACAAGAAAGGTAAAAATATACTCCCTTTGGTGCCTCTTTTATTCATTTCAGAAAAATTTCTACATTTATTAATCCTTACCTACCACCGTAATGTAGCTTTAACTATGTTTTTTACTTTTTCCACTCTTTTTCTCTACTTTATTCCACACACTATACTCATAACCTTTCAGTGCGCTAAAAATTCCTAAGCTACAGAAATCCTTACATGCAATTCCTTATGCCATAAAATATCTTCCTTTGCACCTTATTCTAAGTATTTCATCCTACTAATTCTTACCTCGCATTACACTATGCGTCCTCTTCATCATGTGGTCTTTAATTCAAGAAATTTTCATTAGCACCCTCATTCTAAGGACCGATGACATCCTATTTATTTTCTTGAGCACATGTTTTAACAAGTATCCCATATTTCCACTATCAAATGTGCATATGTACCAATCTTACCATAAATATCAATAATGTTTTTGTGCACTTGCACCTCATTCAACCCACACAAAAATAATGGGCATTCCTTTATGTATGAACTCAATAGATAATAATCAGCTTTGAGTGGGCAAGCGCTTATTAAAAATAAACAAGAAAATAAAACACAACACATAAAATGGAAATCTAATCTAAGTTGCAATATTTCCTTATTACAAACACAAAGAAGCTTATTTATAATAGGGCATTAACCTACTCCCATTGAAGTAACTGAGCAACATGGTGTCATCCAACACCTGTAACTAACATGTGATTGATTCAAGTATCTTGGTTACTACAAAATGTCCTGAGATAATGCATCTTCAACTTCCTTGGGTGGTGTAAAAACTTGGATTCATACAAAAGTACCATATTTCCAACTCGTGAATGACTATCTCTTAATGTGCTTATCATGCCAAGCATTTTTTCATGCCTTCTCTATTTTCGTCTCCAATTTCCAATAGTTCGCTACTCATTTAGTTGCATTAGATTCTCAATGTGATATTCCATAGATTATTTATTTGTTAGTCCTCTCGCACACACAACATGTAAGGATGGTAATAAAAATTTCACATGTAGTACCGCCTCTATGACAAATACAAACTGAAATGGAATAACATTATTCAACCTTTTATATGTGGTCATGTAAGCCCAAAATACATCTAATACTTTATCATCTCATTCCTTCCTTCCAACATCAAAAATATTCATCAAATTTCTCCACAAAATCTTGTTGAAAGCTTCTATAATGCCATTAGCTTCTACAATGTATGTCACCATAAAATCTGCCCAAAAACATTTTATTGTCTCATTCAGAAACAAATTCCTCTATCACTAGTCAAGCTTAATGGACATTTGTACCTAAAAATGATGTTCTCCCAAAGAAACCTTACTATCATGGATGCAGTACAATATTTCATAGGCAAAGTCTCTTCACACTGTGTCAAATATTTTATGCATGTAATTATGTAGCGCGCTCAAGTATTGCACATGGGTGATACAATAGTTCTTACAAAAACAATAGTAAACTTCTCAAAAGCTTCTACATTTTCTATGAGTCATAATGACATCTCATCACGACTCTCAAGATTCCTAAGGCATTGACAATGATCACATGATTTGACATAATCCTTGGTATCCTTATACGATGTCTCCCATCATAAGCCAGCTAGAAGTATCTTATGTGCAGTCACATCTAATACATAATGTCCCCTTGCAATACCTTCCCGAGCTTCCTCAATAATCAATTCATGCTCATGCATCGAACACACCTACTCAAGACTTCATTGAGTCCCATCTTATACAAGTCTCCACCAATAATTTCATAAGACACAACCTGAATAACAAGATGCATCTTCTCCAATGTCTTCATCCCTTTAGGCGTAACTCCATTATGTAAAAATACTTCTATATCTTCTAGATTTGTGGGATCATGATTCAAACTTCAAAATTGTGTGTCAGGAATAGTGTCTTCAATAATCTACATGTCCTATTCAAGATTAATCCTTGATAAGATATCAGGCCTTGAATTGGTCTTGCATGGATTCACAACAACCATGAAATAAAAATCCTGAAAAGGAAGTATCCACTGACAGATGTTCCCTTAAAAAACAAGTTTGTTAACCAAGTAATTTAATGTCATATGGTCCATGTAAAAAGTAAACAGTGTGGCTAATAAGTACTTTTGAAAGTTATTAAGCACATATATCATATAAAATGCCTCACGCTTTGTTGTAGTATAATTCTACTCTATTGGTGTCAACTTCCTACTTGCAAAGAATATGGGGTGATCCACATTACCTTCTCTAGGTTTTGCCAAGGTTACACCAATTTCCATACCAAAAATATCAACATGTACATGAAAATGTTTTTTCCATGAAGGAATTTGCAAGATAGGGCTTATATTCAATAATTCCTTCAAGGTTTCATATGCTTGTTTTTTACATCACCCCGATAGAATTTTCCTTTTGCCTTGTGAAATTATTCCATGGGTGTCACAATATTTATATATCCTTTGATAAATTTCTTGTAGTGCCCCAAATATCAATGCACCTTGATTTGGTTGATAGGTTCTTCTAATCCCAAAATTACTTCTATCTTTTCCAGATTTACCAACAATCCATCCTTGCAAATGATGTTTCGAGTAAAATGAGAAAAAGTTGTAGATAAAATACAATTCTTAATGTTAAGAGAGATTCTCAATTGCCTACATCTTTCAAACATCATCCTTATATTATCATTATTATCCTTAACCAATCCATAAACATTCTAATCATCTAAATAAACTTGTAATAATTTATGAATGAAGTCATGAAAGGCCTATACAACCATACAATAAAATATTGTTGGTACATTCATCAATCCAAAAGTAATAAAAATATATAAAAATATTCCACATTTGATGGTGAAGGCCTTCTTTTACTGGTCCTGAGTGTAATGCACACCGATGATAGCTTGAGAACCCATCAATAAAAGAGTAGATTTCACACCCTACAACTCCTTCGAGTATATCTTACGTGAATGGCATATGAAAATGATCTATGAAACATGAAGCATTAAATTCCATCTAATTTACACATATCTGGATCTTCCCATCCTTCTTGATGTTGATAACCATAGGGATAACAAACTCAGAATCCTCAATTTGTTTAATGATCGAGACTTAAGCATATGATCTATCTCTTGTTTTACCTTCATGCGCAATTTTGGGTTCATCCCATAGGGCCTCTTCGAACTAGGAACATACCTTATTTTATCCTAATATTCATCTCTCCTAATGATGGGTGCACTCCTTTAAACTCCTGGAAACCTCTTGGAATTTTTTTTTTTTGAAAGTCACGCAAGAGTTGAATGATATTTGCTACCTCTTATTATAACTAGTAGCCTCCAATGATGGCCTCTTTAGGTGCATCCTAAGTGTCGATATTTACCTTCTTTGTCTTCATTGGAGCATACTACTAGTGTTACTTTTCATTTTTAGTATCCAATGGCTCATGCACACCCTCTATCTAGCTAACATTCGGACTCTCCACTTCTTCATCATCAATCGTAGGTGGCTTCCCATTCTCTTTATCTTTCTAGGAATGAATGAGCTACATATCGTCTCTCTCCTACATATCTATGTTCATATCATTATTAGGTTATCCAAGAAAATGAAGCATTAGGTGTTCCACTTTTGCAATATCCCTCAATGTGATGCACTTCACGATCTACAAATTCTCATGAGCTAGAGGTTTATTAGAAAAATATTCAAATGTATGTAGTAGAATTTTAGTCATATCTCGTCGGATTGTAGTATCTTGATTAATCTCAGCATACACATACCATGTGCATGCACATATATGTAAAGTGGAATAGAAATTATGCACCCCTAAAGATGGTGGTAAATCTTCCTGACCTTGCACCCATTATCTCTCAAAATTATGAGTACGTACCAAAGAATGAGTCTTCCCATCATACTAATAAATAAGTGTAGGCACATTTATTTAAGTGAACCTTGTTGAAAAGGTGATTCTCACATCTCACTATTTCAAAAATTTATCTTTGTGTGTCACTCATTAGCACGTTGTTGTTCTATGCAATGTATAAACTAGCATGTTCCTTTGATAACCTTCATTATTCTAGTGTTCTTCCATAATATAGAATAAATATTATGACTTCTTATCCCTAGTATATCTAGGTAACTGAGTTATTCCCATACGCTTGACAATATGCAGCCTGATCATTGTAGTTACTCTCTCCTTTATCTCATGCCTGACCATCTCATATGTGCCATGGGATAAGTGATCACAAGTAGCAATGGTGGTGTTACTAAAAGACTATGTGTCTCCCCATTAAATCATTCCTTCCTGTAAAGGTTCTAAATTCTCAAGATCATGCACTATGTGTGCATAAATTCTATTCAACTCTTCTTCACTCACTATCTTAGTATAGGGAAAAACCTTCACATCATTGAGGGGTATGATCACATGCTCATCCCTGTTCTCAAAATGGATATATCTCTTATTGAATCATAAGTCAACATTGTTCACATAACAGGAAGTTTTCACAAGTAATGCTTGGAAATTATTTGCTTTTGCTAGCTCCAACACTTCCAAATATCCCATAAACTTGGCTTCTTGAATGGTGATTGAAACATTCTTCAAAACCACAAAAGGCATGGAACTTATTTTTTTGCCATATACAACACATTTTAAGATGGTTGTAATGTTGGTCTCCCCATCTGATTCCATGCACCCAAAGTCATAACATTTAACTCAGCGCATGTATCTATCATAATGTTACTTACCAAAAATCTATCAATCACAGCATCCAATGGGATTTCTTTGTCATAATTATGATTAAGGGGTCAAAAATTTACATGTAGTATTTGTCTCTCACGTTTAAGTCAATGCATGTGACCTTTTGCGTAGCCATTATCCTAAAAATGGGATGATATTTTCCTACCACAACATCTTGTATATTTCTTTCAAATCATCTACATATTTTTGCGGGAGCTCAATGTTCTTCATGCATTCTCTTTTGTGTTCCTATTCCTTTAGGAACTTTATATCACCTTACAACTCTCTAATTACTCCCATAATCTCTTGATAAACTTCCTTTTGTTATGCAACATTTGGATACTTTACATGCATAACTTCTTCATTCCTAATGATTGGTTTGGATTTAAGAGGTTAACATGCATGTACTTCTTTAGCATGGATAGTGAATAACAAAAGTTGTAACTCAGAATCAAGCATCTTCTTTCATATCCATTGATCACTCTTTGTGTGATGCACCTTGATCATTCCCATGCCTCTTTCCTTCTCCTTATTCTTACACATATGCTCATAAAGGTAAGAGCATTCCTCAACCTTATCATGTTTTTCACAATACGCATATACCATATTTAGGGATATTCACATTGGTAAAGATCTTGGGACCCACAAGTGTAACAAGTTCCACACATAAATCTACCTCTACCACAATGTCCTCTTGTCTGATAACCTCCACCAAATCCACCCCCTCCATTATTATGTTCTTCAAAAGGATTGATCTCCTATACTTGATAACATTTTTTCACAATGGTTGTCTTTAATATAGTCTCACATGCCTCATGAATTTGATATATTAACCGTAAATATTGTAGTTCATAGATACATTCTTCATCATTGTGCACTGTAAGAGTGGAAATTTCAAGACATCATGGTTCTTTTGGAAAACCTCACAAGACCATAAAAATGCGTGCACCATCCTGTTTGGGTAGTTATCATTTATATTTCTTTCAACCTCACAATTGGCACACCATAAACCATTGTGAGTTTCATGTGATGAATTGGAAGAGAGACTCTCCATCTGTTTAGCCATAGCCACTTTCTATTTTTCAAGAAAACAGACTCACCGTAGTATTAGGACTCCCAACTAATTCATTGTGTAAATCTTCTTCAAAGGCCTTGCATAGATTTTCATATATATTATGAGACAGGCTCTTCAAAATAGGGTAAACAATCCTTCAATGAACCATTGTGCATGCTGACTTGGGTGGATATCATAAGATAAATTAGACAATCAAATTTTAAAATACATGTCATACTCCTATACACTTTTAGATAAACCTTACTTGATGTCCTTGAGTGTGCTCATACTCTATTGTTCAAGCTATGGAATGTGAAATGCATCAAAATATAGGGTGTACAATACATCATATTCCGCCTCAATATGGTGTGGATCATACTTTCTGTAAAAACTATGCTTGCACCCATTAAGTTTGGTAGAAAATTGACTTTCCTTTCTATCAAGGAAATGATTCCTTTAGCGCACCATAATAGTTCACACTTTTCACGTGCTCTTATGCATCCTCCACACCTCTGTACTCTTAAAATGAAGAGGCATCTCAAAGAAGACCCGAGGTTTTGATTATTTGGTTTTTGAGGTGGTGTTTGATGAGAATGATTTGGTGGTCATTTTGGACCTTTCCTTGAGTTAGGACCAAACCTAGATCTATAATACCGACCAATATTTCCTTTATGTGGTGGTGACCCGATCCTCCTAAGCCTCCCGTGTCTTTGCATGTTGTGCCTTGTGTTCTTATGGACGAACTCCCATGTGTCCCATTATTGTAATGAACTGGAAACCAATGGTTTGTACCATAGAAACACCTATAGAACTAATCCTAACATTTTTCACAACAACACTTTTTCTAGATTATATTCTTGTGAACAATCCACCAAATACACTTCCAAACAATAGTGCATGTTACGTTCTTTATGGGGACATTCCTAGTCGATGCACTTCTTGAGTATAAAACAAAAATATATCTACCTATATATCCCTTTTCACATGGGGATACTACCTTCTTACCTTCATTATGATGTCCTTTAAAAACTACCTCTGGATCTGGAATATAAAGCGATTATTCATTTCCCAAAGCATATTCCCCAAAATGGAAGGTGTCAAATCAGTTAAGATAACGACATAAGGGAATAGATGATTTCTATCCAAAAGAATGAATGATGGTGAAAATATGGATAGGAAAAAAGGGATTAAGGAAAAAAAAGAAAAAATCTGGACATATATCCATATCGTAACTAGAATCAGGGTCAAATTAAGGAATGAACACACTATCTTTACACTTACAAGATATTTTCCAAAACTAGTGTTGGTTTTCCACGCCTTTTGGGATGGTTCGTTAATTTTTTTGGGGAAATCAGGTTGTGAGAAGACATCAAATTAATAAATATGAGGCTTTTCCTCATAATTAAGAGAATTAGTTTTGGTATTCAAATCAAAGGGGCTTAGTATGTCAAATTCTGAAAAGGTTAGATATGTAATTGTTATTATTATATGTTTCCCTCATGAAAGGCATAATGATATCAGTTTCCCAAACTTATATGTTAAGGTGGTTACATGTTTACATCCATTGATGATATTTGAGAGAATTTATTTGATGTTACCTTGTTAAGAAATTCAAGAACTAAATAAAGTGTGTACTCTTTTGAGTTCAAATTATGTCTTCTTGGTTACGTGCTTGGAATCATCCATTAATGAGTGGTATTTTCTACAACAATGTTTTTACTATTTCTTTCTGTCATACACTATATCTATCCTTGATGTTTTTACTTTATTCATTAAGTTTGATATTATGTTGTGAGTTTTCCTCTACTGATATTATTTGGATTGTAAAATCCTTGTCATAACCATTTTGTATTGATAGTTTTTTCTAAGCCTTTGAGTGTATCTTAGGCGTATGAGGGATGAAGTAGTAAATACTTTATTAGAATGCTTACATAAGTTCTTGTGTTAGGTATTTTAGATATTGTACTGAATCCTTTGCATCTATTGAGCTTCAATGAATGTAAATAATTCTTAGTTGAGATTATCATTGCTTGATCCAATTTTATGCATTTTCCATGATTGCAGGATACTCTAAGTGTTAAATGTTATGTCATAATGAGCTTCTCTTCCTATCATCTCTCCTCTATGAACTCACAATTTCCATAATGGACCCCATCCCCCCATTTTGAAACATCCATTTGTTCTATTTTTCCTACCTTATTTCTCTAAAACATCATTGAAAGTGTATTTTTAGCCTTAATTTCATTACCTACAAAATGCAAGAGCAATTTAACTTTACTGTCTTTAATAATCTATGTTTGGAAAAGTAAACATACATGATAAATTTTGTGAAAACTCATGAGGGTGAGCATCGTGTCTATTGGACATGTGTATCCCAGATTGACATAAATATTTTTAGAAATAAATTAAGAGAACAAATATTCCATCTCCCCCTCTGTATTTCAAGTCACACCTCGGATCGTCTCACCCTAGTTCAAGGCGGGAAAAAAAGTATAAAGAAAATACCATCGCCTTTGACGTGACCCTCAATCATCCCAAAGCATGATCCAAAGGAAAGTGTTAGAACCCTCCCTAACTACAAAACGATGCACCAATATGGTCTACCACTAATGCAAGCCCTTTCCACCTACCTTTTAAGGAGAAATTATTGTCATTCCAACATGGTGTGTGAATTTTAGAACCAAACACCCTACACATTTGTCTTCTCTAAAAAATAATTTTGACCATATCTTTCAAATAATGTAGTTTCGAGGGGTACTCTTATCTTCAAACTTGGGGAAAGTTGTTGTGATCTCATCCATAATATGGAATGACATATCAAGAACATACTTGGCATGTTTGTCTTATTTCTCCAGTTCCTCTATAAGTCATTGAACCTCCAACACCTTATCCTTTTTATCTTTAATAAATACTCATATAGTGGCCCCCTTGTCTAGGTTTCTCTCAGAGCTACTTTCTCCACCATCTTCTTCAAAGAATTGTTAGCTTTCTCATCAGAAAGTTGTGTTGGATTTAACATCAAAATATCTCTTGGTACATTCTTCATTTTTCACTTAGAAAATTCTTCTTTAGTGATCTCAAATTTAGGCTCATTCATTTGAATTTGCATACTCCATGAGTACATATTTCTCATGTACATGGACGCACCTTTAAGATTAATCACTTCCCATCCATAGTGATCCTTAATCTCTATGGTGTTTTGAAATATTACGCACAACACATTTTCTTGATCATTAATGTAATTTACCTATTGTGTTCACACATTCTCATCCTTTCTTCTCCTTCCTCTAGTTCTCCTTCCTATTGGTGTGTTCTACTCAATACAAGTGCACACACTAGTTCCTTCGCTTACTATAAATTAGAAAAGTGACATGCGAGCATGAGTGTGTATATATATATCTTTTATGATTTATCATTAACTATTACCAATTCATGGAGTTAATATTGATATTATCTAATATCATAGACCTCGAGCAGGTTAAGTAACTCTTCTTTGTACCCGAGAGAGAGAGGTGAGAATGGAATATATGTGGATACAAAAAAACTAGTTGGGAAATCTTATATCCTCAACACGCAATAATGGAATCTATGTGAATCTAAGGAAAAGAAGGCCCTCCTAACCTGAATTGGTGTAATGGATCATTTGGATATAATAGCTTTTTGGAGGCTCCAATCAATGTTGAGCTCTATCGAGATCCTATTTATTGGTTGTTGGATACGTGGAAAATGACCTATAGGTGCTTCGTGTATATTTCCAGACAAGGTCATGGAAAATGGTGATGAGAGGTGTAGTGGATCCTCAGAGTTTTATGGATGATTCTCTGGTCTAGTCCGAAATCCCTAGCCTGATTGGCTGCTATGTTTAATATGGAGAATTGTGTAATGATGTCTAGTGGAAGTGGTGAGGATCTGAATATTAGTGTGTGTAAACCAACGTCAATGTCTGATTGATTGGTAGGCCCATTGGGTTGTGGGACCTGTGGATCACAACCGTAAGTTTCATGGTTGTGGTGGACCTCCTATGGTCATATGAGGAGTCAATCTCTTCTCCCGACTATCAATAGTCATAAGCCTTTCAGCCTCTATGTTTAGAACTAGAAGTTGTGTAATTTTCTCATAATACCTTACGGGTGTTCTGGAAACTTGAATATGTAAGCCAATATCTATGTCGATGAGGAGGTCTCCTACGTTGGGCTGTGGAACTAAAGGATCACAACCAAATATTTGTTCTCTTTCGAGTTCTTGTATGGTCATGCGGATATCTTATCAAGGCAGTCTGTAGTTGGGGTGATTTGACTAGAATGTGTATGCCTTGTCGTCCTCAATATTCAACTCTCTCAATTGTTCACTAACTACTCGTAGGTTCACTGTTGTTCGAAAAACCTGAATCCTAAGGTCTTGATCTATATCAGCTAGTGTTGTGGGGAGATTTGGTTGAGGCACTATTGGTTCAAATACATATTCTCTAGGCTCTCTAGGTCCGTGATTGTCATGCAAAGATGATTCAATTTTAATTGAAATGAATAAGCTAATTATGAAAGATATATCTACACTATGCATATATTCTTCTATTTTTTATATTTTTGATGAAGTATTTTAATGAAATTAAAAGAGAAGCTATTCTAATATATTCAGAAAATGGACAATTAATCTAATAACAAAAACAAACAACGTAGCTTGGTATAGCTATTTTCCTGTGTAGTTGTGAGTTTATCCTAAATATTTAAATAACTAACTAATTTTAATCGAAAGACTCTCAATCCTACCTCAGAAGTGAGAAATGAATCATAGTTTCTTAGAAACTATCATTCCCCATAGCTTCCCTGGCAATATCGAAAGTGAGCTTTTAACTGAAATGAAGTAAATTACTACTCTATTTGATATATTGTAACTAGAACTTTGATAGCTCAAACCTGGAGTTTATAGAACAGTGGTAAATCTGGTTGTGTGTGACTTTGTCCCCTCAGTGTGATCTCCTCATTCCCTCGTGTTCTCGTGAATCTAGAAAAGCATGTATATATGATAGCATCAGTAGAAGAAGATACTTGAACAATGGCAGTTTTGGATATAGACCGAATACAATGCAAGTAAGAGAGGGATAGTGCAAGTGAACAGAGCTTGACTATGTAATTCCTAGTAGGATTTATTGTGGGAATACAACACAAATACGTTGAGAATTCTAGAAACTATCTTTTGTGACAAACAAAACCTACAACTCTAAGATGGATTCTAATCTAGAAATGAAACTACCTTACTCTAAACTGATTGTATAGAACAACAATGAAGTGAGATGGAAACAAGAAGATCAAATGATCTCTAAACAATAAGGGAAGGCTGATAACTGATGCAAAATATGAAACTATTGGAACTCTAAGCAAGAACTTCAAACAAATTGAATAATTAAACAGAGAAGGAGAGGGGCCTTTTGTTTGAAAACAAGCTGGCTATTTATAGCAATTGCATTTACTAGAGGGTAACTCCCAATTGATCTCCTTTACTATAAACAAAGGGAAAACACTATTTATTGGGTGGCCAAAACATAAATGCAAGCCAAAGTGGGTGAAGAATGTGGGTGAAAGTTGAATTTTTTTACGTTTGACGCATTCATTGGAATGTTAGAAAAATGTGCACAGACCGCCACCCCACAGGGGTGGATTATAGGACCGACCGCCCTATCGGGGTGGAGGTCATGGGACCGCCACCTATCAGGGTGGCGGTCTATCACTTAAGACCAAAATGCAAAGAAAAAGGGGGTAGAGGATAGAACAAAACACATGGAGCTTGGATAAAGCATTTGGGATGCAAACATACACTGGCGAGCTTTTTTTGGATTTCGAACACCTTGCAAAGAGACCTGAATCATCATTGGGGCTTCTATAACCTCTTTTGTAGTACTATACCTACATTTTTGGGTACGTACATATTGCCCCCTCGGGGAAGTGTTTTAGCCATGAAGAGGCATAAAATGGTGGGTTCGAGTATGGCGGTCCCAAAATGGGGAGTTATAAATTATACCTGACATGCCCGTGTGTCGAAATGTCGCCATCCAAATTCCGCTACTACCTGTAAAATGAAAAGAGGACTCAAGTGCAGATAGATAAAATAAAATGAAAAATTAAATTAAATTAAATTAATATGAAATGAGGACTTACCATTTGCATGGGGATTAGAACTTACCTCCATTCGACGCTCCATTTCTGTGAAGAAAAACATTCAAAACCAAATTAGAATACTATATATATTTAAAACGAGCTCATTTTACTATTCATTTACGTGTGTTGATTTGGTGGTTTTTGAGCTCTGGGACCCATGGTGATCATTTTCGATGAGAGTATAGTCAAAACATCCATTACGAGATCGTGATCATGCCTCCGAGAGTAGGACATCGGCCCGTGAAGTCTCAAGTTAGTTCTTCTCAATTTATCATTTTTAAACCTAAAAATAGAAATGTAGAAATCTTTGTCTTGGGGGATTATTTTCAAAAATGCTAGTTTTAAATGAGTCTCTAGGGGGGCACCCATAGGGTAGGTCTTTATTTCATCTAAAATGATGTATTTTTGCATTTTTAAAGTTTTTAGGGCTTTCGAGCCATTTGGTGATTCGGGACAGGACCGCCGCCCTGCATAGGGTGGCGGTCATGGGACCGCTGCCCTATGAAGGTGGTGGTTACAAGACCACCACCCTATAAGGTGGTGGTTATAGAGGACCGCCTGCCATAAGAAGGTAGTGGTTATGAAACCACCACTCTACTGCAAGTGGTGGCGGTTTCAAACAGAATGCAAAAAGAGATGTATTACTTGATTATTTTTGCATTTTTGGCATTTTTATATGTTCCTGATGATTTTTCTAGTTGGATTATGTTACTAACTTACTCCTTTTCTGTGTTTTGGGTGGATGTAAGAAGGAGGAGTATATCAGATGGAGCAGAGAGAGGGAGTGTGATTGGCTCCCAAGCAGTGTTGGATGCATTGACCCAGGCTGAGAGAGACACTTTGCAGTGGGCTGCATCTTGCGGATCTCTCGGGTTCCTCACATTTGCTCCTTCCAGTCACATACTATGTGACTTATTCTCATATTGGGATGCCGACCAGAATACCTTCTAGTTACCAAGTGCTAGGGGTGAGTGGACTATCACCCTTGAGGATGTCTACCATATATTGGGGGTCCCGATTCTTGGGAGGTGTTGTCTCTTAAGACAACAGTATCTAGATCTCAGATGATCCAGTGGGCCACATATATGGGAGATGTTGTTGTTTCCATGGGGTCAAAGAAGGGGGTGAAGGTTCACTCTATTGTTGAGTCTAGATATTTTGTGCTCCACAAGGCTATTATGGGCATCCTTGCCTCGTGGTTGATTGGGGATAAGGGAGGGGATACTCTTTTATACTGTTGGGCTCCTATTATTACACAGATTGAGGCGCATGGCGCATTTTACACTTGGGGAGTGAGACATCCTTGGGACCACCTATCATGATTTGTATAGGGTGGTCAGATTATAGGGGTAGTCATTGAGTCACCCTACTCTAGTCATGAGTTGGGTGTATGAGCACATCATTCCCTATGGGAGAGGTGTATAGGCAGAGGATCCGGGGCTATCAGGGTAGCGAGATGGACAAGGATGACCATACTTAGGACACCACACCAGCCAGTGGCTTCTTTGACTACTACGGACATGGAGGCCACTCCTTATCAGGCCATGGTAGGGTTATGGGGAGAGGAGACACTCACATTGATCACTTGCCATACTACTAGCCAGCTGATAGACAGGATGGGAAGTTGGAGATTCACCCCTTCGACAGAGTACCACAATAGTTTGGCCTCCCCTATATTGATATGTTTCCTCCAGTGGGGCCAGTATACAAGATCTATTCACGAGGCCGGGGAGGTCCTAGAGGCCGAGGTTGGACCACGATCACTCTTGGCATTCCCATTATAGCTAGGAGGGTGGTTCGTGCCCGAGGGGTAGCTAGTGCTCCTCGAGCACCTTTACTTCAGATCGGAGCTAGTCCTGCACATAGTGGAGATGAGCCCATTGATGTGGACTCAGAGTCTGAGGAGTTCACGGGGAGGAGACAGAGGAGGAGATGGAGGAGGGTGAGACCGGGGCTGGTGGGATAGAGGAGGATGATAGTGATTTTGAGTGGCATGACACTCAAGGATATCTTATGGGCCGAGAGGGTGGAGGAGAGCGTAGAGAAGGTGACCCTGATTTTAGAGGAGTTTCCTCTCAGGATTTAGGGGGAGATGATGAGTCCGTGGCAAGATGTCACTTCATTCTAGATGTGGGAGAGGCACAATGATATCGGTGGAAGCATCAGTAGCAGTGTAGATCCTAGAGATCCCACCTAGATGCCTAGAGATCCGAGTGAGTTACTACTCTTTTCTCGATTTTTGTTTTAGTTAGAAATGTTTAGTTGATATTTCCCTTTCGTTTTTTCATTTGTCTTTGATCTTATTTTGGACAACTTTCTAACTTGTTCATTTCTCCTCTTTTATTTGTAGTGACCACTGAGGGATGGCGAGACTTGATTCGCCAGGTGTGTGCGGACACTCTACTACTCCCTTCAGAGAGTACATGGGCTGAGCTTACTATGGATGTGGGAGAGCCTTCAAGCAGCCAGTAGACATACCGATGTGTTTCCCCTATCTGGAAGGTGGAAAAGATCATGACTTCTCTCTTTGTGCTGAGGTAGCTGGATATAGGACCGTGGAGTGCTTGATGAGGAGGAGTCATTCTCATAGTGAGACCACAACCACTGGCCATGATCGTGAGCCCTCAGTACATTTAGAGCATCGTCACGCAGAGGAGTCCTAGATGAGGTTGTGCACCTTCTGAGGGATCTCACAGGGATTGAGAGATCATGGTCCTTTTTGTAGTGATTTTTGGTCGGATATTTATATGAGTGTTTTTGTATTTTCGGGCTCATTGAGCATTTTGACCATGCCTAGTGCATGATGGCATTGTATATAAAACACATATATATATATATATATATATATATATATATATATATATTTTGGATCTAGATCTTCTTGCATCTAGAATTTTGTGATTTGTTTCACATGTGTACACTAGATGTTTTTAGAGTATTTGTTTTTATATGCTTTTCAAAATGTATGCAATGGATGAAAAATGATAACAAATACTGAACAAAATGTTTTACTTTATTTGCTTTTGTAATGTTGATATGTGATGATGTAAAACATATTGTAGTATTGAACTTTTGGCTTCTTTGGGAAATGTCTGTTGTTTCTTCTTTGTTTTGGAAAAATGTGATGAATATGTAGTGATAAAGAGATAAACTTGCCCCATTTCTAACTCCACATGCAACTAGTAAGATGCGAGGGCTCAACACCAAGAGTTGGGAAGGGCACAAATTATATGAGTTTGACTGAATGGAATGATGAGAGATAGACAAACTAGTGACAGAAACCAAACTTAGACCTACACACTTACCCTACTCAAAACTACCACCAAGCTCGAAAGCAACTTACTTTCTAGTTTATCTAGACTTAGATCTATAAATGGAAACTTGGTTGACAAAATCTATGGTTTTGAGGATTTGATCTCTTTGGAATTTGGACACTTATTTTCACTTAATATAATTTGATTTGTATTTCTAAAATACCAAGATTTGTTAATTTGTGTGAATGGACCCCCCACACCCTGCCCCATGCCACTAGTAAGAAGCATGGGTTTGTCACCAAAGGTAGGATATAGGTGAGTAAGGGCACTTCTTTCCTTTCCCAACCTCGCACCACTAGTAAGAGATGGGCTTATCACCGAAGGTTGGTGGGGAAAAGAAGTGTGTAAAATAAAATATTCTATTTGCTTGGTATTTTTATTCTATTTGATTTTGACACTTCTGATCTGTGATTTTGGAATATCCTTGTTTCAAAGAGATGTAAGAGGGATAGATGTGACACCAAGAAGCTTCTAGAATAGACCGTAGGTAAGAACAACTTCACCTAGTAGAAAGAAAGAGCAAAAACAAGTATGCAGGCCTTGGTATGGTTTTTGTCAATATTTGTCTATCGAACTTGATGAAAAGATTTTGAAACTATTTGATGATATTATGAAAAAGAGAGGTATGATTTTGAATGCTTTTGCCAACATTTTGAGAAATTTATAATAGATTGCTTAAGAGTAAGTTCCTTGACTACAATTTTTATGGAATGAGTGAACAAAATGAAACAACTAAGTGACTAATGTAATGTAGGTAGATATAATGTACAAATGGTGGTTTGATGATTTATGCGTAAAATTTTTAAGATGCAAGGAATTGATTGTTTCATTGAATTCCTCACCTTCTAATGTACACAAGAGATATGCACCATTTCCGTAGTCCTTCATGACTCGGTATGGGCCTAACCACTTGGGCCGGAATTTCCTTCCTTCGCCGGTTTTCTTATCAATCCTGGCTTGTCTAGTCTTAGAACTAGATCTCCCTCATATATTTCTCATTCGTAGAATTTTTTTGTTATTTCTGACACATCCGGTCAGCATAGGCTCTGTGCCATTGTTTGGCATTTAGCCTGGCCTCATCAAGGCTTTCTAGTTGAGAGAGGCGTGCCTCTCTATAGGCATCTTTCTAATCCCTTGTAATGAGATGCGGAGACTAGGTATTTTGACCTCAAGTGGGAGAACTGCTTCTGCCCCGAATACTAATGAGAAAGGGGTTGCTCTGTTGGTGTTCTTATTGAGGTTTGATGGGCCCACAAGGCGGATATAATTTTAGATGCCAATCTCATTTGTTCTCCTTAACTATTTTGAGGAGAATAGCCTTTAATGTTTTGTTTGTTGCTTCGGCTTGTCCATTGGCTTGAGGGTAGTAAAGAGAGGCCGTATGATGGTTTATTTTGAATTTTCTGCATAACTCATGGACCTCATCATTCTTAAAGGATGTGCCATTATCTGAGATAATGACTTGTGGGACACCGTACCTATAAATGATTTGGTTCAGAATGAACTTGGCGATTACAAAACCTAGTACGGTGGTGAGAGGCATGGCCTCTACCCATTTGGTAAAATATTTTGTGGCCGTAATTATAAAGTTATGGCCATCTATCGATGAGGGAGAGAATTTCCCTATCAAATCTAGACCCCATGTGGAGAAAGGCCATGGGGTTGCTATTGGTTGCAGAGATTGTGCTGGCATGTGAATCTCGTGGGAGAATTCTTGGCATTTGTGGCACTTACGTACAAACTCTATTGTGTCATGTTCAAGAGTGGGCCAAAAATAGCCCATCCGATGTATTTTGTGAGTAGTGGTGGCATGACCACCAAAGTGACCTCCACATATCCCACTATGGGATTCATAAAGAATCTTCTTGGATTCTTTTGTGTCGACACATCTTAAAAGCATGCCATCGAAGGCTTTATGATAGAGTACTTGTTCTAAAATAATGTATTTAGTAGTGATAATGCGTAATCACCTTCTTTGTTGCGATGTGGCACCTTCTGGGTACATATGGTCCATGATAAAATTGATGATGTCAGTGTACCAGGGACATGTAGAGATGGGGGGCCTAGTTTTGATAAAGTATATACACTCATCGGGAAAGTCTAAATTTACCAGATCACCTCCATCTAATGGATTGTCAGCTAACTAGTCTGCAATGATTTGTCCCTTAATGGATTTCTAGTTTACAAATGTTAATTCAAATTCACCCATTAAGGTTATGAAACATCCAGCCTTTTTAGATAAAGACCCTTGCGTGAGGAATGTTTGTAAATGATCTGTCTTTACAATGACCCTTGTTTCTTGATTTAACATGTAATGTCTTAAATGTTTTGTTGCAAAGACTATGGCAAGGCATTCTCTCTCTACCTGTGTATAACATGTTTCATAATCGAGCAACATTTGGCTAATGAAATAGACTGCATGTTCTTGTTTATCATTGTCTTCTTGAGCCAACATACAAGGCTAGTGAGACATCAGTAGCTCGTGAGTATAAAATCAAAGGATGATCTGGTCTGGGAGGCATTAGTGTGGGTGGAGACAACAAGAAGTGTTTAACTACTTTGAAGGCCTTGTTGCATTCTTCTGTCCAATCAATGTTATAATATTTCTTTAATAGATTGTTTGATTGGATGAATAAAAAACTTAAATCCGGAATGAACCTTCGGATTGCACCGAGCTTCCCAAGAAATGATCTGATACCAGACTTGTTTGATGGTGGAATCATTTCAAGAACAAGCCCAGATTTTGGCTGGATCAACATCAATCCCTCGTGAGGATATAATGTAACCCAGAAGCTTGCCTCTGTCACACCAAATACACATTTCTCTGGGTTCAATGTGATGCCATATTCAATCAATCATGAGAGAATGATATGGAGTACTTCGGGTGATCACAATGCTTCTTGGCCTTGGCCAACAAGTCATCCATGTAGGATTCCACAATTTTATGGATAAGATCATGGAATATGTATGTCATTGCCCGCTGGTATGTAGCGCCGACATTCTTAAGACCGAACGACATGACAGTTTAACGTAATAATAAGTTCCCAGGGAGTTATAAATGTGGTTTTGGCTTGATCTTGTTTAGATATTTTAATCTGATTATACCCTGAGAACCCATCCATGAGGGACAACAACTCAAATCAGTTGTTGCATCAAAAACGTCAAGAGATGGTAACAGGAAGTCATCTTTGGGACAAGCTTTGTTAATATCCGAAAGTCTATGCAAATGCGTATCTTCCCATTCTTTTTGAGAACAGGGACAATATTAGATACCCATTGTGAATAGTCAACTGGTTTGATGAATCCCACTTGGAGAAGTTTCATTACTTCTTCTTTCACCATGAGAGCCACTTTTGGCTTCATTGGTCTTGACTTTTGTTTAATTGGTTTTGCATCTAGTTTGGTGACAAGATTATGTACCATGATATGTGGTGCAATTCCTGTCATTTCTTTGTAGTTAAATGTGAAATCCTTTTGATGCTCTTTGAGGATTTGGGTGTGTATTTCTATCTCCTCTAGAGTTAACGAGGATCCTAATTTAAAATTTTGGTTCTTCCTCCATTCCAATGTTTATGTCAATTGTTTCTTTGATTAAAGAAGCATTGCCTTCTTCAAATTTAGGTGGGGTTGGAGGTAGTTCCAAACTCTCTCCATTCTCTACCTCGTAGATATCGAGATCCTTTTGTGGAGGAGACTCTATCATGGGATTTCCAAAATAGGAAGAGGAATGTGGTATTAGGGAAAGATCTACTATGTGGTGAGCAAGATGTAGCTCTGCATAGGTGTTTAGATATTCGAGAGTGACTCTATCATTGTCAAAGTGATCCAGGATAGAAAAATCATTCTCAACTTCTGTATGAGTCAGGAGTGGGTTTGTTGGTATTTTACGCACCAATGGTTCAGTACAAAGTGATACCATGAAACTTGTGTTTTCCAACTCATTGTTTGGAGTGAAATGGGAAGTTGAGGTTGCTATTGAATCGAGTGAGGAGGTTTTGTTCTCGAGGGATTGCTTCAATTGATATGAAGTTGAATCCTTTCTTAGATCTAGTACCACCATTTTGTAGAGTTGTAAATGTTCAGCTCTAGTCTCATATACCTCAGAGACTTGGTTTGCAACTAGTTGTGAGTCTCCTAGTACTCTAATGTTATCGACACCCATTCTTTTGGCTATGATGAGGCCAAGGAGGAGGGCTTCATACTCAGCCCCATTGTTTGTACACTCAAAGTTTAATTTAAAGGAAAAAGGTAGGATCTTTCCCTTGGGAGAAGTAAAGATCACACCTGCCCCAGCTCCAAAGTGACATCTAGCTCCATCGAAGTGGAGAGTCCAATATTTTCTTGGAAAAATGGATGTTGGGATATTTCATCGTGTCTATTTCTCTGCCTCGGTTACTTCTACCATACAAACTTTGTCTGATGGAAGGGAACCAATTCCTAGGGTGTATCCCATACCCATAGAATCAAATGGTAGGAGAATGGGTAGATCTTTCTCTAGCAACTTGACAATTTTTGTGGTAGTCCCTAATGACACCATTTCTATGATGACATTAGCCTCATTTTTGAGTGCTAGAATGCCCTCGACTAGATTTGTAATTTCTAATTTTGTGGTAGGTATCAACTTCTCTTCTGGTTTTGAATTAATTGGTTTGCTAAGTTGATTTGTTGGGAGTTCAAACTAGAGTGAATGCCTAGTATTTTCTTCAAGTCAGCTAGGTGTATATCGAAGGGTTTTGGGTCACCTTGTGCCACAAATATTTTCCCTAAGTGCAAAAATCTTATTTCTTGGAATAACGTGGAAGGGATTGCCTTCATGCGGTGTATCCATGGTTGACCGAGGATCATATTATAGTTGGTTTCCCGATCTATAATATAAAATTTGGTGAGGACCGTCTTGGGTCCTAAGGTGATTGGTAAAACTATGGTTCCAATTGAAGTGGCCTTGAGGCTATCATAACCTCTTAGCGTATTTCATGTTGTGGAACAATTTGTTTCTCCATATCCTAGATTTTGAAGAAAAGTGAAGGGGACTATGTTAACTATTTGCCCCATCATCAATCATCATTGCATTTAACATAATTATTGTAGACCCATACTTGTAAATGTAAAGTTGGGTCACCTCTACTATGCACAATTTCAGCGTCTGTTGGCATTTTTGCTTATATCAAATATAAACTCAGTATCCCTATCTGGCTGACCCTGGAGGGTAGACATCAAAGTCTACATGGTTTACTTGTGTTTCTAGAGGAGGAGTAATGTTAATTAAATGACCAAGGCCTAATGCTTCTAAGAGAGCAGCCCTATGGGTGGGAGAGTTCTTCAACAAATCCAAGAAGGAAATATGAGAGAAGGTCTTTGTTAAGTCATTAATTAAATCATAAGCGCCTATGGGTTTTACCAATGTTTGTTGAATGTTGTCTAGTTCTAATGGATAACTTGGAACTGGTTGAGAAGAATAATCCCATGTTCTTGTTATGGTTTCTATGGGTAGCTCGGTGTCTAACTCTACTAGACCAACTATCTTGGTTTGTGGTCGAGTTCCTAATTGGGGTGCGACTGGTGGATTTAATGAAGTTGAGGCTTCATGATCATTATTTCCTGCCATAACACCCTTATTCATTCCACTTGGATCTAACCTATTATTGTTAGAATGATTTGGGAGTGGATCATTAAAGATCTTGAGGGGTGCATTTTGAGGGGAAACTACCCTGTGTAAGTGTTTGGCGTGGGATACTATAGAATTTTCTAAGAACATATCTATAAAGAGTTGTCTTTGGTCTTTTGGAAAACGTTGCATGAATTTATTGTAGTCACAACAAGTCCTAGTATCATGGCCTTGAATCTTGTGGAAACCACAATACAAATTGGGATTATAATTTCGAGGTTGTTGATTTGAAACCTGCTGTGGTCCGAAATTCTGATAAGGTTGCTGGTTGTTAGAGTTAAAATTTTGAGGTTGTTGCCTTTGGTTTTGACTCTGATATCCTAGTTGGGTTTCGATTTGGACCTTGTGTTTGGATTTTCATTGTTGTTGTTGTTGTTGTGGTGGTGGTCATGGTGGATGATTAAAATCCACCGCATTGATTGTTGGAGTAAAATTGTTATTTCGCTGATTGTTAATGGGTGGTGAAATGTTTACAACATTTTCTCTTTTAACTTGGTCTGTTACTCCATCTGTTGTAATTAACCCCACGTGGTTTTTGTTAAGGATTTTGGGTCCTTGATTGGTATTCCCAGCATTAGGATAGGTCGTAGTGTTTTGATTGGGAATGATTAATTTCCCATTTGTTCCGTATGTCTTACGACCACTATCTATTGTTGCTTGATCTATTCGGAGAGCACTTTCAAGTACTTCATCATAAGTTCTTAGTGGGAACTTCTAGACTTCTTCCTTTATCTCTCTATTGAGGGAATGAAGGAATAAATCACATAGTTCCATCTGATCCATGTTTGGAGCACTTTTTGATGAGTAGAGAACCATATGCCATCTTTGGATAAAATGAGCAGTGGATTCATTATGCTCTTGTTTAATATGCAAGAATTCCCTGATTCTGTTCTTAACAATTTGTTCATGTCAAAAGCTTTGATAAACTCTGACATGAGTTGTTTAAATGAGTGTATTGAGGCTTCAGGTATTCTATAGTACCAATCAAGGGCAATACCCTCTAAGGTTTTAGGGAATATCTTAGCAACAACCCCATCCCAAGGGAGTAGTTCTCAAATAGCCATGGCATAGGCCTTGATATGTGCATTTGGGTCTCCCTCCCCTTTGTATTTGGGTAAATCGGGAAGAGGCCTTGGAAGCATGACACTTCGTATGGTGAAATCTAGGGGCTCTTTCAAATATTTTGAGTAAGTCCCTACCGCATAGGCTTCGACCATTGATGGTGCCTGCTGAGGGGGTGGGGTGGCATGGGTTGTTGATATGGCATAACATATGTATTTGTAGGGACATAAGGAAATCCCTGTGGTTGAGTGAACATCCCGGGAGAGGAGAACATGTCTCCCTGTGGTGATTTTGAATAAATGTTTAAGTAGGGAGGAGCATTGCTCGATATGGATTGTTTGGTGCTAAACCGGGAGGTATCATATTTTCAACTGGAGCGGCATTTGAAAATGCGGTCCTAGTTGGTGTTTGTTGTGGATAGTTATATGAATGTTGAGGAGGCATGCCTAACATGCTATTCTCTGTAAGGAGGTCAACCTGGCTGGGATGATGTGGAGGGTTGGGGATTCCTGCTTGCCCAAAATATGAATTTTGATTTTGCTTGAGCAAGTTCCAATCCTCTAACTTTTCAACTAAGGCTGAGATGACCTCGATTGGTGAAGACACAGTGTTTTTCCTTAATGGTGTTTGTTGTACACCTTGAGGCTATAAAGGGGTATGATACCCTACTATGAATTGATCATTACCCTACCAAGCTTCACCGAGAGTATTTCCCATAGGTGGAGGAATGGGGGTGTTTTCTTGGAGTGGGATATCGGGTTGTGTTTGTAAGCTTCCTATAGGTGGGTACATGTTTTGGAAGTGTTGTTCGCTTCTAGCGTAGCGTGCTAAATACTCCTCATCCAAAAATGGGAGTGGATATGACTGTCTACTGATTTGTGGTCTAAACAAAACCCGAGGAGATGAAATGGATTCTCCAAGTAAACGTCATATTGTTAGAGCCTGAGGGCTCTGGTTGTTGTGTTTGTGCAAGCTGATCTAACTCCTCAATTCGGAATGAAGAACTAGAGCTAGTTCTTTGAGGGGAGTTTGTGATGACAAGTAATTACTTGAATAGTTGTCAGCCCATGCAGAAAGTGAGGGTGATGGTTGTCTATTTGTTTGACCATAATTTTGCTTCGAGACTGAGAGAGGTCTACCATATGCATCGTATCCCGACATATTTGGGGGTATATGAATACCCGTAGAATAATGGGAAAGAGTGAAGGTGGATGAAAGAAATGAAAATAAAAGGGGAACAATTGTTTGTTTCATGTCGGGTTCACCAATTTTGTACGATAGAAAAGTGACATGCGAGCATGAGAATCTACAAGCAACTCTTCTTCGTACCCGACCTCCCGAGGTCGTGCCGAGATAACCAGTGAGAATGGAATATATGTGGATACAGACAAACTAGTTGGGCAATCTTATATCCTCAACACGCAATAATGGAATCTGTGAATCTAAGGCAAAGAAGGCCTCCTAACCTGAATTGGTGTAATGGATCGTTCGGATATAATAGTTGTTTGGAGGCTCCAATCAATGTCGAGCTCTGCCGAGATCCTATTTATTGGCTATTGGATACGTGGAAAATGACCTGTAGGTGCTTCGTGTATATTTCAGACAAGGTCATGGAAAATGGTGATGAGAGGTGTAGTGGATCCTCCAGGAGTTTTATGGATGATTCTCTGGTCTAGTCCAGAAATCCCTAGCCTGATTGGCTGCTACGTTTAATACGGAGAATTGTGTAATGATGTTTGGTGGAAGTGGTGAGGATCTGAATATTAGTGTGCATAAACTAGTCAATGTCTGATTGATTGGTAGGCCGTTGGGTTGTGGGACCTGTGGATCACAACGTAAGTTTGCGGTCATGGTGGACCTCCTATGGTCATATGAGGAGTCAATCTCTTCTCCCGACTATCCAATAGTCATAAGCCTTTTCAGCTTCTATGTTTAGAACTAGAAGTTGTATGATTTTCTCATAATACCTTACGGGTGTTCTGGAAACTTGAATACGTAAGCCAATATCTATGTCGATGAGGAGGTCTCTGTGTTGGGTTGTGGAACTAAAGGATCACAACCAAATATTTGTTCTCTTTTGAGTTCTTGTATGGTCATGTGGATATCCTATCAAGGTAGTCTGTAGTTGGGGTGATTTGACCAAAATGTGTATGCCTTGTCGTCTTCAATATTCAACTCTCTCAATTGTTCACTAATTGCTCGTAGGTTTATTATTGTTGAAAAACCTGAATCCTAAGGTCTTGATCTATATCAGCTAGTGTTGTGGGGAGATTTGGTTGAGGCACTATTGGTTCAAATACATATTCTCTGGGCTCTCTAGGTCCGTGATTGTCATGCAAAGATGATTCAATTTTAACTGAAATGAATAAGCTAATTATGAAAGATATATCTACACTATGCATATATTCTTCTATTTTTTATATTTTCGATGAAGTATTTTAACAAAATTAAAAGAGCAACTATTCTAATATATTCAGAAAATGGACAATTAATCTAATAACAAAAAAACAATGTAGTAGCACTGGTATAGCTATTTTGCCTGTGTAGTTGCGAGTTTATCCTAAATATTTAAATAACTAACTAATTTTAATCAAAAGACTCTCAATCCTACCTCAGAAGTGAGAAATGAATCATAGTTTCTCAGAAACTATCATTCCCCATAGCTTCCCTGGCAATATCGAAAGTGAGCTTTTAACTGAAATGAAGTAAATTACTACTCTATTTGATATATTGTAACTAGAACTTTGATAGCTCAAACCTGGAGTTTACATAACAAGTGGTAAATCCGGTTGTGTGTGACTTTGTCCCCTCAGTGTGATCTCCTCATTCCTTCATGTTCTCGTGAATCCAGAAAAGTGTGTATATGATAGCGTCAACAGAAGAAGATACTTGAACAATGGAAGTTTTGGATATAGACCGAATACAATGCAAGTAAGAGAGGGATAGTGCAAGTGAACAGAGCTTGACTATGTAATTCCTAGTAGGATTTATTACATGGGAATACAACACAAATACACCGAGAATTCTAGAAACTATCTTTTGTGACAAACAAAACCTGTAACTCTAAGATGGATTCTAATCTAGAAATGAAACTACCTTACTCTAAACTAATTGTATAGAACAACAATGAAGTGAGATGGAAACAAGAAGATCAAATGATCTCTAAACAACAAGGGAAGGCTGATAACTGATGCAAAATATGAAACTATTAGAACTCTAAGCAAGAACTTCAAACAAACTGAATAATTAAATAGAGAAGGAGAGGGGCCTTTTGTTTGAAAACAAGTTGATTATTTATAGCAATTGCATTTTAAGAGGGTAACTCCCAATTGATCTCCTTTACTATAAACAAAGGGAAAACACTATTTACTGGGTGGCCAAAACATAAATGCAAGCCAAAGTGGGTGAAGAATGTGTGGGTGAAAGTTGAATTTTTTTTTTTAGAATGTTCATAGAAATATGGCGCATATAGACCACCGCCTGCACAGGGTGGTGGTTATAGGACCGCGCCTTGTCTTGGGTGGTGGTCATGGGACCACCGCCCAAGTAGGGGTGGGTCCTATCACTTACGACCAAAATTCAAAGAAAAAGGGGTCAAGAGGACATAACAAAACACACGAAGCTTGGATAAAGCATTTGGGATGCAAACATACACTGGCGAGCTTTTTTTGGATTCCGAACACCTTGCAAAGAGACCGAATCATCATTAGGGCTTCAGTAACATATTTTTCAGAAGTATCTTGTACCTACATTTTTGGGTTGCACCACTCATGTTCGAATTATTTGCACTTTCATATATATCACCCATCCCATCGTAACTTATAGGCATTAGTTATTGCATCATAGGTGTATTATGTTAATCTCTTTGTGGGGAATTTTTATCTAGGGGTAACCTCCACATTTTATAATTTGGGCCATCTGGAATTCTAATTTTTGAAAACACAATTAAAAGGAGGATTTCTCCCAAATTTATCCTATCACCTGCACATTTTTTCCTCTATGATCCCTTTATCAATGAAGGCAATAATGTTGTATGTGGCTCTTTTGACCATCTTTCACATAATGTGGAGCCATATTTTGTTCAATGGGGTCCATCTCTCCTACACTCCCAACTTTGTAACCATACGCAAAATGACCCTTAGAATTGGCTCAATAAGTTTGAAACTATCCCTCATGTGGCCACCTATTTGATACTTAAGTGCAACGATAGTGACCTCCACTCCGATTTATCATCTAAATATATTTATATCTCTCGCACCTAAACCGCACAATCTAGGAAATATTCTAATCATTTGTGTGGTAATGCACATCCTCCTACCTGTAAAATAGAATAATTCCTCATGGAACCATGACATCAACCATTGATAGAGGCACTCGGGATTTTTGAAGTGAGATATCTCATATTTTTGGAGGACTCTTGCATCTTCTAAGACCCAATACCCCTTATCATAATAAATCGGTTTCCCATCAGTAATCTTTATTTCATACTCATTTGAGTCCGAGTGATGATTATAATCAATGACTTTAATAATATATCCTATAATAATGACCTCAAGATACTACATTTTAGAGTATCTTTCTTCCGATGCTTCTTCTAGCTCAACCTCCTTTTTCCCCTTTCCTTTTCTCTTAGATTCTATAGTGGATGCCTTCTGGGTGTCATTTATTATTTTCCATAATGTTTAATTCACTAATTGAAGTATCATGTGCCCTACGTGCTTACTAACCTTTTAATAAACCATTTTTGCTAAATACTTTTCTCAGTTCACCATCCTTTCTCTCAAATATTTGTCGCTATCAAATAATTTCATGCCCTAGCTCAAATTCGTGTTCCTTTTTTTTGGCATTCTTCTAAAAGCAAACCTCCACACCTTTTCTTAAGCTTTAAACTTCCATCTAAAGGAGTTCCACAACCTAGCCATGTGATTTCTCGATTTGGGTTGCTTCGATTTCTCAAGCTCTGTCATAAATTTGCACAAATTTGCATAGCTTCACACTCTTCAATGCTCAAATTATTCATAAGGAAAGGAAAAAAAAATCCCTTTGGTGCCCCTTTTATTGATTTCCAAAACAATTCTACATTTATTGCTCCTTACCTACCACCGTAATGTAGCTTTAACTATGTTTTTGCTTTTTCCGCTCTTTTCCTCTACTTTCTTCCGCACACTATAGTCGTAACCTTCTGGTGCACTGAAACTTCCTAGGCCACAAACATCCTTGCGTGTAATTCCTTATGCCATAAAATATCTTCATTTTCACCTTATTCGAGTATTTCATCCTACTAATTCCTACCTCGTGTTACACTGTGCGTCCTCTCGTAACATCCCGACTTTTGGAACTCAATATTTTTAATAAGGCTTAATTGGAATGATATTTTGTGGAATTCAAATTTTGAATTATTTTGGCATTAACTTATGTGTTAATTATTCCTTGTGGAATGTGGCACATAGTTTTATTTAAAATAAATAAATAAAACAATTAAACTTAGCCTAAAGCTAAGTGGAGGCATTTTTGAAGTTTAATTATATTTAAATGGATTTTGGAATCCATGAAATAAAGGAGAGTTAGGTTTTGATATTTACCATTTAGCATGGCGTGAAGAGAGGAGGAGATAGAGGGGAGACCATGTCAAAAACAAATCTGGAGGATTTCATGGAAGTTTTACGGCCATCTGGAGCTGATTTTGGGCCTGTAATTTGGGATCTTGCCATTCTTTATTGCAACAATGTTGGGGAGAAATTTTCTAGAAAAATAAATAAGGTTTTGGAGTTTTATTTTGTATGGTGTGGAGCTAGGAAGCTGGAGGAAGAAAATAGAGAAGGAAAGAGGAAAAGCATGAGGTTTTTTGGTCTTCTTCATCTCAAATCTTTCAGGCAAGGGTTTCTTATTTTTTTCTATGCAATATTTTACAAATAAATGCATATTTAGTTTATTCCTCTTCTAGGTAATGAGAAATATGGATTATCTATTGTGGGTATTAATATTTTTGAATCAATCCTTTATGGGTATTTGGAAAATGTGTTTATTTTAATATGGGCATTATATATTTCAGATCTCTCAAGTATGAGAGCCAGAGATTTCATTTTTTAAAATCCTTACTTGATAAATGGAATCAATGAGGTTATTCATTTGGGTGTTGAGAGAAGATTTCTAGACATTTTCGCTATGGGTTTTGGACTATCTCCAAGCTACATTTTTAAATGTTGGAATGCTATTTTTTCTCTTGATTCATTGGTCTGCTACAGTTGTTATATGTTGTGTTATTGCTGCTGTAACGACTACTAGAAGTGTTGTTTTTTAATTAAATTATTGCTGCATTTGTTGTTGTAGCATGGGCTGTTATAACATTGAGTTTTGGTTAATTCCTTGCTGTGTGTAGTTAATATTTGAGGTGTTGTTTTGCTGCAACATTAGCTATCAAAGCATGGTGCTTTGGGGTGATTTCTATGCTCCAGATTTTCTATTGATTGCTATTTTCTTTGCTGCAATTTTTGTTGCTAGTATGTTGTATTTTGATAAATGGTTAGTGTGCAATCAATTGCATAGAATTTTGAAAGAATGTTGTGCTATGAAATTTTGTCAAATGATTAGTGTGAAATCATTTGGCTAGAATATTTAAAGAATGATGTGTTGTGACATTACGTCAAACAGTTGATATGCAGTCTTTTATTGGCATAAATACATGAGTATGGATTATGACTTTTTATCATGCTGCTGGAATGAATTCATTGGAATTTATGTGAAGTTATTTTATGGAAATTTATCATGCTATTGGAATGCACTCTTTGGTCCTTATGTGAAGATATTTTTTATGGCATTCGGTCATGATGTTAGCATGCATTCGTTGGACTGTATGTGAAGTTCATTGTAATGAATTTTTTCATATTGTTGGCATGAATTCTATGGATTATATTAGAGGTTTATATTATGACATTTTTTCATATGGTTCGCATGCATTCTTTGAGTATAAAGGATTTGTTGTGCCTTTTGAAAATGCACTATGTTGTTGATCTGAATTGGCATATTGTTCATTTTGAGCTTGTGAAGTGAAGTTCATGATATGAAATTTTGTCATACAATCAATATGCATTCCTTGGAATATACGTGAAGTTCATTATATGAAAGTTTTTCATATGGATGGCATGCATTCTTTAGTATAAAGGATCTTTTGTTCCTCTTGGAAATTATGGTATGTTGCTGATCTAATTCGGCTTAAAGTTCATTGTAAGAATCGTAAAGTTCATGTGGATGCTTTGACAATTTATTATCATGCCTTCTCCTTTTTACATGGAGCCTATATGTTATATTTCTTCAAATAGTTTGTATGCTGATTTGATTTCGCATGAAATAATATTATAAAATTTATTATGTAATCAGCCTTACTTGAGGTAAGTTTTATGCATTTTCATGTAAGATGGTTAAATACACCACTCTTGAAAGGTATTTTGAACTTGGATAGTTCATGCATGTATACATGCTTTTTGAAATCATTATTATAATAATGAATGAATTAGTATGTTGATGCATGACTGTATCTTTTGAATACGTTTTCATTTGTAGAATACTACATATATGAAAATTGAAATCCTTGCCGATTCAAATCTGAGCTGACCCCTTGTAGAAAATACAAGCCATTCTGGAGATAAGGGAAAGGAAATAATTTGAAGGGATTCAAGCTGATTTCAGATCTTGCTTAGTTACTATTATATTTCAATTATGGAATAAATTGTACTTGATGTATTGCTGGAATAATTAGTATATTATATAAGCTTATGAGGCTTTTTTTCCATTGCATGTAACCTTATAAGATTGTACTGAGATATTGAAAATAATGAAATGTCATTTGGACTCAAATCTGATTTTTATTGATGTCTTTAGCACATATGATTTGTTTGTATAATTTTATGATTTGATTATGTGTGAAAACAACATATCAATTAAGCAATGGGAATAATGGGGAAGGAAAAAAAACTTTGGACCTCAATTTTCAAGGTCTTTACACTTGGTATCGAACCGAGGTTGTATAACACTTAGGCCTATGGGAACATTATCTAATACTTATCTTTGTAATTACCAGGAAAAATGGTAAGAACTCAAAGTAGTGGTAGTGTGGCTAATCCAAACCAAGGTTGTGGTGGCTGAAGGAGAGGATCTGGAAGAGGTATAGGTAGAGGATTTGGTGGAAACATCAACCCTATCCTCAACCCCACTGAATAAGTCCTAAATGAACTTCTTAGGACTGTAAACACTTTGCAAGATAGATTGACAGCTCATGAGAGGAACCTAGAGAAAAATAGTGGCCTAGGGGTAATCAAGTAAGACATGACCAACATGAGGTAAACCTGGGAGACTTGAACAACCAGTTGCATGCTCATGAAGATTTACCCATAGGGAATAGAGTAATAGATCCCTTCCTCAAGGAATTGAAGAAAGTTACTATTCCTAGATTCAAAGGGTTATCCACTGACTCGGGTGATAAAGTTGAGGCTTGGTTGTTTAACTTACAACAATACTTTGGGCTACATGATTGCAACTCCAATACCAAGGCCCGTATTGCAGTTTACCACCTTGAAGAGCATGTTGTCTGTGGTGGGCTTATTTGAAGCAAGTTAAGGGTTATGTGGATTCCACCATTACTTGGGAAAAGTTTGAGAAGAAATTTAGAACTAGATATGTCTTGGCTAATCACCAAGAAAGGAAGAAAACTGAGTTTCATAGTTTGAAACAAAATAACATGACTGTAGCTGAGTATGAAGCTCAATTTTTAGATTTGATCTATCATGTGGGCTATATGAAAATGAAGAGTCCAAGGTAACCAAGTTCAAACTGGGTTTGAGAGAGGTTATCCGACAGTTCGTGAATATGGTCAACCCTAAGAGTCTTGCACAAGTAGTTAGTGCAGCCTACAGGGTGGAAGAAAAAGAGCAGTCTTTCCTAAAATACCACCAAGAAATGAAAGAGAAGGCAATAAATAGTAAAAATATTGTTGTTTCCTCTTCTGGACCTTACCAGAAACCTGAGTTCAAAAGGACTACTTTTAATGGAAAGTAGAACAATGGAAATTTTCATGGAAATAATTATTGGGGAGGGCCAAGGTTTCCAATTAAACAACAAAAATCATCAAGAAGTGGTGGTAGTAGATACACATCTCGCTGCGGGGAGCTAACAAGGTTCTGGTGGAAAAAAAAGAACCTCAACAAGGCTATTGGACATGTGGTAAGAACCATTACCAAAGAGATTGTCCAGAATTCCTTGCAAGCAAGAAAACAAGCCACTAGGTCTATGCAACAGTAGATAACCGCAAGGCTGAGCACCAATCAACTGCTATTAAGACTAGAGGTAAAATATTTGGTGCTGAAATTTATGTTCTATTTGATTATGGTGCATCTGATTACTTTGTGTCTCCTAGAATAGTGCAAAATCTAAATCTAAAAACTATTGCTATGAAAGAAAAATGACAAGTATAATTTAGGAATGGTAAGAAAGTGTATATTTCGAATGTTTAGATCAAATAGAAGTTGGTCTAGGGATGTTTAAAACTAGATTAAATCTACATGTTGTTCCCTTGGGATCTTATGATATGATTATTGGCATGGATTCGTTGCAAGAACATAAAGCTCAAATTGATTGTTTTGACAAAAGAATACACTATTTTAATGATTTTGGCTTTGAACATGTTTTGTTTGGTATAAAAAACAAGTTTTTACCCACTCTTTCTGCCTTACAGTTGAGAAGAGTAGTTTGTAAGGGATGTCTCTTATTTTCCTTACACATGGAAGATTCTTTTGATATGAAGAAACCTAGTTTACATGATTATCCAGTATTAAATTATTTTAAGGATGTTTTTCCTAAGGAATTGCAGTCTGCATTTCAAAAAGAGAGTTTTATTTTTCAATAAATATAATTCCTGTGTTCAGCCCCCCGCTCTAAAGCACCTTACCGAATGAATACCATGGACTTGCAAGAGCTAAAAGTTTATCCACAAGAAATTCTTGAGAAAGGAATGATTAGGCCAAGTGTATCCCCTTTAGAAGCACTAGTGGTCTTTGTTAAAAAGAAAGATGGTACATTACGGTTGTGTATTGATTACCGCATGCTCAACAAGGTTACCATTAAGAATAAATATCAGCTTCCCATGATAGATGATATATTTGATCAAATGAAAGAGGCAACTGTATTTTCTAAGATTGACATAAGGTCTAGTTATCATCAACTTAGAATCAAAGAGGAAGATTTGTATAAAACAATTTTATGTACAAGATATGGACACTATGAATTCACAGTTATGCCTTTTGGTTTGACCAGTGCATCGATGCTTTTATGAACCTAATGAATAGTGTTTTTAGATATTTTTTGAAAAAAAATTATTAGTCTTCTTGGATGACATTTTAATTTATTCTAGGGATGAGCAAGAACATGAAAATCATTTAAGAATGGTTCTACAAAGGCTCAGGGACCACAAATTATATGCAAAATTGTCTAAGTGTGAGTTTTATAAAGATAAAGTGCACTACTTAGGACATATCATTTCTAAGGATGGGATTTCTATAGATCCATCCAAGATTAAAGTTATCAAAGAATGGCCAGCTCCTAAAAATGTGACAGAAGTCCGAAGTTTCATGGGCTTGGCTAGGCACTATAGAAGGTTCGTGAATGAATTTTCATGAATAGCCCATCCTATCTCATCGCTACAGTGAAAGGTTAAACATTTTGAATGAACTACTAGGTGTGAGGAAGCCTTTTTAAAGTTAAAACATGATCTCACTACAACACTTATCTTGCTGGTTTAAGATCCAAACAACCCTTTTGAGGTCTAGACTGATGCATCCCTGGATGGTTTAGGGGGTGTACTAACTCAAGAAGGAAAGGTAGTGGCTTATGAGTCACGGAAATTAAAGCCTAATGAGATGAACTATCCCCCACATGACTTAGAGTTGGCTACAATAGTCCATGCTCTTAAGAAATGGAGACATTTCTTGTTGGGTAAGCCATTCAAACTTAGAACAGATCATAAAAGTCTAGAGCATCTGTTTACTCAAGACAACTTGAATGCCCGACAAAGGAGATGGATGGAATTGATTAGTGATTATGATATGGACATAAAATATGTCAAAGGTAAAGAGAATCAAGTGGCTGATGCACTTAGCCATAGAGTCCACTTTGTTGTTGTTTCTAGAATAAAATTTTTGCTAAAGGATCAGCTATTACAATAATGAGAAAATAGATATTTTCTGTCAGGAAATGACTGAAAATTTGTTACAAGAAATAGTGGACAACAAGTATGCTGGGTATTCCTTGGACTTAGATGGTCTTCTAAGGTTCCAAGGTAGAATTTATGTACCTTTTGAAGGAAATTTTAGAACTATTTTGATGCAAGAAGTGCATCAAGCTCCTCATTTTGCACATCCTAGGGTCACTAAAATGACTCATGAATTGAAACAATTTTATTTTTGGCCTGGTATGAAAAAGGATGTGGCTATATTTGTTTCTAAATGTTTAGAATGTCAAAAGGTGAAAGTTGATCATTGCCATCCCAGTGGTAAGCTTTTTCCCCATGACATTCCAAAAGACAAATGGGCAACTATAACAATGGATTTTATTTCTGGTTTTCAAAAATCTAAAAAGAGGCATGATATTTTTTTAGTTGTTGTTGACAAGCTAACAAAGGTTGCTCATTTTATTCTTGGTAATCTAATGGATGATGCACCTAAAATTGCTAATAGATTTGTGAAGGGAGTTGTAAGATTGCACGGAATTCCTGATGATTATTACTGATAGAGATACTTTGTTTACATCTCAGTTTTGGAAAACTCTGGCAGCTAATTTTGGCACAAAGCTGTATTTTAGTTCTTCTTATCATCCTGAAAAGGATGGGAAAACTGAAAGAGTAAATCAAGTATTAGAAGACATGCTAAGAATGTATGTTATGGACCAGCAAAATAAGTGGGAATATTTTCTACACTTAGTTGAATTTGTTTATAATAATACTTATCATACTTCTTTACAAATGGATCCTTTTGAATCTTTATATGGAAGGAAATGTAGAACACCCTTGGGGTGGGAAGGCCTTGAAAATCAAGTAACCGCAGGTCTTGATGTTTTAAAAGAATACTATCAACAGATGATTGTTATAAGACAAAAATTAAAGGCTGCAAGTGATAGAAAAAAGAGTTATGCTGATAAGAAAAGGACTGAAAAATAATTTCAAGTGGGTGAAAAAGTTTTTTTGAGGTTGAAAATTCATAAAAGTTCAATTAAGTTTGGAAAGGCATCTGAACTTGCACCTAGATTTGTTATTCCATTTGAAATTTTAGATAAAATTAGTGTTGTAGCCTACAGGTTAGCATTGCCTCCTTCACTTTCTAAAATTCATGACGTATTTCATGTCTCACATTTGAGAAAATATGTGCATGATCCCTCACATGTGCTAAATTTTTAGTTTGAGTGGTAAGGATATTATTGCATCGAAGAATTAAGTTACAAAATAGAGATATCCAATAAGTTTTGGCCCAATGGGACAGCCTAAGTGAAAGAAGTGCCACTTGGGAAGAGGTAGAGTATGTAAGAAAGAATTTTCCTTTTCTTTTTAAATCTCGGTAATCGGGACATTACCCTTGTTAAGGGGGAGAATGTAACATCTTGACTTTTAGAACTCAATATTTTTAATAAGTCTTAATTGGAATGATATTTTTGGAATTCAAATTTTGAATTATTTTGGCATTAACTTATGTGTTAATTATTCCTTATGGAATGTGGCACATAGTTTTATTTAAAATAAATGAATAGAACAATTAAACTTATCCTAAAGCTAAGTGGAGGCATTTTTGAAGTTTAATTATATTTAAATGGATTTTGGAATCCATGAAATAAAGGAGAGTTAGGTTTTGATATTTACCATTTAGCATGGAGTGAAGAGAGGAGGAGATAGAGGGGAGACCATGTCAAAAAAAAAAAAACTGGAGGATTTCATGGAAGTTTTAAGACTAGCTGGAGCAGATTCTGGGCCTGTAATTTGGGATCTTTCCATTCTTTATTGAAGCAATGTTGGGGAGAAATTTTCTAGAAAAATAAATAAGGTTTTGGAGTTTTATTTTGTACGGTGTGGAGCTAGGAAGCTAGAGGAAGAAAATAGAGAAGGAAAGAGGAAAAGAACAGAGGTTTTTGGTCTTCTTCATCTCAAATATTTCAGCAAGGGTTCTTATTTTTATCTATGCAATATTTTACAAATAGATGCATATTCAGTTTATTCCTCTTTTGGGTAAAGAGAAATATGGATTATCTATTGTGGGTATTAATATTTTTGAATCAATCCTTTATGGGTATTTAGAAAATGTGTTTATTGTAATATGGGCATTATATATTTTAGATCTCTCAAGTATGAGAGCAAGAGATTTCATTTTTTAAATCCTTACTTGATAAATGGAATCAATGAGGTTATTCATTTGGGTGTTGAGAGAAGATTTCTAGACATTTTCGCTATGGGTTTTGGACTGTCTCCAAGCTGCATTTTTAAATGTTGGAATGCTATTTTTCTGTTGATTCGTTGGTCTGCTACAGCTGTTATAAGTTGTGTTATTGTTGTTGTAACAACTGCTAGAAGAGTTGTGTTCTTTAAGGATTTATTGGTGTGGTAACAGCTGCTAGAAGTGTTGTTTTTTTATTAAATTATTGTTGCATTTGTTGTTGTAGCATGGGCTATTATAACGTCAAGTTTTGGTTAATTCCTTGTTGTGTGTAGTTAATATTTGAGGTGTTGTTTTTCTGCAACATTAGCTATCAAAGCATGGTGCTTTGGGGTGATTTCTATGCTCCATATTTGCTATTGATTGTTATTTTCTTTCTTTCGTAATTTTTTCGCTAGTATGTTGTATTTTGATAAATGGTTAGTGTGTAATCAATTGCATAGAATTTTGAAAGAATGTTGTGCTATGACATTTTTTCAAATTATTAGTTTGAAATCATTTGGCTATAATATTTAAAGAATGATGTGTTGTGACATTACGTCAAACAGTTGATATGCAATCTTTTATTGGCATAAATACATGAGTATGGATTATGAATTTTTATCATGGTGCTGGAATGAATTCATTGGAATTTATGTGAATTTATTTTATGAAAATTTATCATGCTATTAGAATGCACTCTTTGCTCCTTATGTGAAGATATTTTTGTATGGCATTCGGTCATGATGTTAGCATGGATTCGTTGGATTCTATGTGAAGTTCATTGTAATGAATTTTTTCATATTGTTGGCATGAATTCTATAGATTATATTTCCTCTAGGATTCTATAAGACATGAAATATCTGAAGGAAGCATGGAGAATTCTTGAAACGTATCATCATTAGTAGAATATGATCAAAGACTTCAAGATGTTCAAGTTAGTATGGATTTAAGAGGTAAGTTGTTTAGCTCCTTGATAAATTCATTGCATATGGTTGGTCTGTATAAGGTGGTTGAAGGTCTTATTTGACTTTCCAAGTAAAGGAAAGAGTGTACATTAAGCCCCATTGTATGTATTTCCATCAAAAGTCTCAAAAACTACAAATATGTTTGCACTCCAACATTCATGTAAGAATCTTGACTAGTTGGATCAAAATATTTAATCTTCTTCATCTGTATTGAGGTTATGAGAAGTTTTTAAGATAGGGTAAGGTTGTAGAGAGAGATTTCTTGATCTTATATCCTTATAAAGTTTATCAATCCCATACTCAATTAGCCCACTTAGTCAAGTTAAAGTATAAGGTATACAAATGGAGGAAGTAAACATTGAAATTTTTTGTGACAAGTCCCTTTGAGTCTTAAGTGAGTAACATAGTCATTAAAACGGTGTGTACAAGGTGCAATAGCCATCAAGTAGAAAGTCTTCAGGGTATGAATGATGAAAAAGTCCAGTAAGTGTCTAACTAGATGTGAATAATATTCTTTTATTTTCCCTTGTGCTCTATAAGGAATCGGAGTAAAAACCAAACAAGAAGGAGAAGAAAATTCTTTTAAGGGATCAATGAATAAGTATGAAGCCTACTTAGGGAACATAAAGCCATAAAAAAACATCAAGTCTTGTATAGAAGAATGTTGGTTGGATAAATTGAGTAAGTACCAATGAAACATAGAGGATTATGCATAGGAAAATACACACATTGAGGAATAGGGATAGTGCATAGAACGATGCGCATAGATGTTAAACAAGGTAGTGCTTGAGATTGTGCACACATAGGAAATAAAGTAGGGACTTAGCCAATTTTCTAGATCGGGCTAAAAATAGACTTGGAGTGCCAACCAAGCAAGAAAGAGAGGAATATGTAGAACACACATGGAGGAGGTTAATAATAGGATTAATGAATGAAATGAACTCGAAAGTGTGTTTCTTCACCTAAGTTGAAAACTGCAGTTTAAAAGCACATACACCTAATTGAACATATAAGATCAAATGGATGTTTGATATCAAAATGAAAATTTACCAAGATTGTAAATCTTAGATATGGGAAGAAGAGGGATTTTTAACTCATGAAAACCCTCATGAAACTTAGTGAATTGGATAGTTTTATAGAAGACAAAAAAGGGTACATTAAGAGGAAGATAACAAAAGAAATGTCAAAAACACATGAAGATGTCGATGTCATCTTGTAAGAAGAATATTTTTATTTGGTTTAGGATATTATTGAGTTTAGGAGTTTCTTCTATTCCCTTTCAGGTATCATGAGTGTTATGACAACTCAAAGAATATTTTCATTGTAGAATCGACACTACTTTAGATGCAATGATTTCTTGATGATAGTTTTGTATGATGTCATCTACCTCATCCTTGTACGTGTTGGAGAGAAAATTAGATGAAGAGTTGGAAGATGAAGATGAAGTGTAGTAAGAGAATAACATTTTGATGTATATAAGATCCTGGATGTGCATGAAAATGTGTTTTTGGTGACTATGTTGTTTAGGTAGTACGACGACATGAAAAATAAAGTAAATCAAGGAGCTTGTTAAAAATTTCATGACTATGATTCTTACATCAGTATGTCTACATGAGAGAGTAGGTGTTTGAGAATGTCATCCAAAGAGAAAGGCATGAAAAAGGAATATGGAAGAGGCCATAGAAGTGTGATCTTGTAGCAACATGAAGTGATGATAAGATAGGTGAATCAGGAGAGGTAAAGAGTGAAGAGATAAGAGATGAATATGAGATCAAAATCCATTATATCAGAAAAAAAAATTGAAGGTGATCAATATCTTGTAAAAATTATAAATTATTGATTATAAAATAGGAGTTGAGGCTTCCATGTAAGTTGTAGCTTGCAGAAGGTCAAGTAGGAGCTTGAATAAAGTTTTGGGAGTTGGAGCTTCCATGTAAGTTGGATCTTGGTAAAGGTCAAGTAGAAATTTGGCTAAATTTATGAGTTGTAGCTTCAATTTGACTAGATTCTCAAGAAATTAAATTCTTGTAATATTTATAGGACAATTTTCCACACTAATGCATTGATTTCAAAGGGTGTTTTCCTTTAAGGGTTTCCCACATTAAATCTTTTGTTCATGTGTGTTTTATTATTACCTACTCATGTTTGAATGTAATTAGTCCCTCATGGTTAATAGTGATCTAGATTGAATAGATTACTGAGTTTATGAAGAGTTTTCAAAGTTTTGATAAACCCCGATTCACCCCCCCCTCTCGTTCATATTTTTTCCAACAATTGGTATTAGAAATAGTACTCTTGGAACCAGTTTAATAGCTTAGAGGAGATATTTGAAGAATAAACATGGGTAAAATAGGTGAAGCAGTTCTTAAAAGGAAGTTTGAGATTGATGAGTCCTTGCTTGATGGATTGAAAAAATAAATAAAGTATATGGAAGTTGAACATAGTCAATCCATCAATGAGATGGAATATATGGTTAAAAGTATGTCAAAACCCTGAAGGACAAAGAAGATGCTTTATTTAGACATGAAGAAGATTTGAGAACCTTAAAGGATAAAATATAAGAGAAAACAATATATTTAAGATGTATGTTAAGATGGAGAAGATTGTTGAAGTTCTTGATGGAATTTTGAAGAGCCAAAGAGGAGTAGGTGACAAGATAGGACTAGGATTCAAAGGAGATCCTATATAGAAGTGTTAATATGACAAGGTTGGTTCAAGTAGACAAGCAACCATGAAGGAGGCCAAGGAGACAAGATCAAGAAGGCCAAATTCAATCAGCAACCTAATGCATCAATTTATGATATATATTTAAATGGTTATTGATTTAGTTGTCATAATTTTTGACATAGAGATAAGGAATGTAGGAAGAATGCCATAGATGACCATCCATGGAGGGATAGAAGATATGAGAAAACAAGGAATTTAGTTTTATTCAAGTGTCAAGAAAATAGACACACTACCAAATATTGCTTAGATGAACCATCTTGTAAGTTTTTGAGAAGAGAAGAATCAGGAGGTATGAACAAAATAGTTTGATTAAATTTCAATAAGGTTGGGTGATTTTCTAGGATATGTCATGATCATAAATTTTCTAATTATATTTGGAATTTTAGTTCACAAAAATATAGAATAAAAAATAGTATTGTGTGTTACAAATGTCATGAACAAGGTCACTTTGCTAAGAATTTTTATTAAAAGGAATATCCTAGGTACAATAACATACCTCATGAATTAAAAGGGGAGGATAAGAAGGTATTCAAAATGAATATTAGTCCTAAGAATGAGTCCAAGTCTGCAATGTTTGAGAGAGCCACTTGAAAGAAGGATGTGAAGTAAATATACAAGGTCAAAGAACCCAATTATAGGTCTAAGGATGTAAATTTTAATAAGAATTCATCATGTGTAGAGGATAGAAAGGATATATAATTAAGGACCTTCATGGGATATCCCGTCTAAGAAAAACATTAAAAGGTGTTGAAAAATCCAATAAGAAAGAAGACAAGCCTAATGCAAGCTATTCAGAATTTTTCCCTTAACTATGATAGAGAAAGTGTATGAGATATACCATGTATGCATGTTAGGAATTAAATTAGAAGAATAGGAAATAGGATTTTAAGTCATCACACCTAAAAGTGATTCCAATAAGATTGAAAATGCTTCAAAAACAAAAAAATAGAGTAGATTGAGTCATCAAGTTCCTTTGATGACTTTCTACTATTTTAAGTGATCCTACAAGCATGATGTGTCTCCTCTAGGATTCTAGGAGACATGACCTATCAGAAGGAAGAATGGAGTATTCTTGAAATGCATCATCATTAGTAGCATCTGATCAAAGAATTTAAGATGTTGGAAGTTAGTATGAAGTCAAGAGGTGGTAAGTTGTTTATCTCCTTCATAAATTCATTTTGTTTGGTTGGTCTGTATAAGGTGGTTGAAGGTGTTATTTAACCTGTCCAAGTAAAGGAAAGAGAAAAAATTAAACACCAAGGTATGTATTTCCATCACAAGTCTCAAAACTACAAATATGTTTACACTCCATCATTCATGTAAGAATCCTGACTATTTGGATCAAAAGAGTTAATATTCTTCATCCGTATTAAGGTTATGAGAAGTCCGTAAGATAGGGTAAGATTGTAGAGAGATATTTCTTGATATTATATCCTTATAAAGCTTATCAAGCCCATACTCAATTATCCCATTAAGTTAAGTTAAAGCATAATACATACTAATTAAGGAAGTAAACATTGAAAAAGTCTGCTATAAGTCTATTTGAGTCTTAAGTGAGTAACGTAGTCATTAAAAGGGTGTGTACAAGGTTCAGTAAAGAGCCATTATGGAGAAATTCTCCAGGGGTATGAATGATGAATAAGGAGTAAATGTCTAACCAGATGTAAAGAATATTATTTGATTTTCCCTTGTGCTCTCTAAGGCATTGGAGTTACAACCAAACAATAAGGAGAATTAAATTATTTTAAGGGATCAGTGAACAAGTATGAAGCCTACTTAGGGAACATCAAGCCATCAAAGAACATCAAAGAACATCAAGTCTTATATGGAAGAATGTTGGTTGGATAAATTGAATAAGTACCAAAGAAACATAGAGGATTATGCATAGGAACACACACATGTAGAGGAATAGGGACAATATATAGAATGACATGCATAGATGCTAAACAAGGTAGTGCTTAAGACTACACACACACAAGAAATAAAGTAGGAATTATCCTATTTTCTAGATCGTGCTAAAAAAATACTTGGAGTGCCAACCAAGCAAGCAAAGAAAGGAACATGTAGAACATGTATGGAGGAGGTTAATAATAGGATTAATGCAAGTCTTATCTTTAAGTTTAGTCTATTATTAGCTACATTTTTAAAAGTATGTAAAATTTGTATGCATTACCATTTTTAGGAAAGAAAGCATGCGATATTTTTGTGAGCATGCATATCTTTAGGAAAGTGCATGGGGTGAAGCGAAATATAGATTGTTAGAAAGAGAACATTTTGTGAGAGTAAAGTTATGTTGTCCCGATGTAGTTTAGGTGTGATGCGTGTATGGTCCAATGCACCTATGTATTGATTGTTATGTATTCAAATTCATAATATGTAAAGTTTTGGGTTTATAATGGATACTTGTGGTTGGGTTATGGTTGTTGACATATCTAAATATGGTGTTATAAGGATACTCTTGATATTGGCTATTGTTTATATTTTTCATCTTCCTTATTAAATTTGTTGCAAAAAGTGCTATAGTTATGATGATTCTCTATGCATGAATGGTTTAATGGTTGTTAATATGATGTGTATACATGGTAACTTCCTGAAAATCATAACAAAAGAGGGACCTAGTTACTACGCACACTTAGGGTGAGCATTAAGATATGTTTAAATGAAGTGATAACGCACATAGCTAATGAACGTGCAAATAAAAGGATACATTTTGGTTCCATTTACAAGAGTTGTTTTAAATTTTCTGCTAGGATGTTGCATGGAGATGGCATATTAACTATCTTTGGAGAGTATTGAGAGTTGGGTGGAAGACGACCAAGATAATTTTTCACAGAGATATAGCATTGGACCCAACTACTTATATGAGATGTTCTTCACATTTTTTACATAGAGATATAGAGAAATTGGGTGGAATATAATATTTATGACTGCCTATATGAAACACTCTTCATCTTTTTATGGTAGAATTGTACCATTGGTTGGTAGCTTACGCATCGAACAAAAGATACTACCTTATGCAAATATTTTGTACGTAGGAAGATTATCAGACTCTTTTTATTCAACTTAGATATGGAAAAGAGCTATGAATAATTATTGAGAAGGTGTATTGCACAAATATACCTTGGAATAATATATTTCAAAGAATTATTTCCGAGGAAGCGAGTCCAAGTTCCTCCAAGAGCCAAAAAGATCTTACTTACATGTGATATCTTTAGTTATCGTATCTTTATGATAGAATTTGGATTGGAAAGGGTACCTATGGCTAGCTAAATCCACACCATGCGTAGGGGTAGGATTAGGTGTGGAGAAGGATGGACACCCTGGTTGAGGAAAGGAAGAAATAAGAGAGACAACTCAGATATACTAAAGTGCAAAATAGGGAAATTGAAGCAAGTGCTAATGTCAAGAAGAATGATGGATCATGAAGGTTTTGAGACACTTTTGGAATATGAGGATCTATAACATCATGTCCTACAAACATTGGGAAAGTGGAGTAGAGAGACCCAATCGGCTTCTAATGAGAGCATGTTAGAGGAAAGAATTAGAATTGTGGTCACACATCCGAATCAACCTAGCTACATATCCCTTGTGCAAACTATTCCAGATCTAGAGATAGTTGTTAAAGTCAATCATAGTGAAGGTATGAAGGTAGTATCCCCATGTGAAAAAGGAGATACATGTAGATATAATTTTATTTTAAACTCAATAAGTGCATCGACTATGAATGTTCCCATAGTAGTGCATCATGCACCATTGTTTGGAAGTGTACTTGGTGGATTGTTCATAGGAATGTCATCTAGAAAAATTGTTGGAGTGTAAACTATTGGGATTAGTTCTATAGGTGTTGCTATGATACACACCGTTGGTTTCTCATTACAAAAACTAGGACACAAGGGAGTTTTTCCATAAGAACATAGGCCACAACATGTGACACAGATGCTCAAGAGGATCGGGTCAGCCACCACATAAAGGAAATACTAGTGGGTATTATAGATCTAGGTTTGGTCCTAACTCAAGGAAAGGTCCAAAATGACCACCAAATCAGTCTCATCAAACACCACCTCAAAAACCAAAGAATCGACATGTCGATCTTCTTTGAGATGCCTCTTCACTTTCCAAAGTACAAAGGTGTGGAGGATGCAATAGAGCATGTGAAAAAGTGTGAACTATTATGGCACGCTAAAGGAATTATTTCCTGGATAGAAAGGCAAGTCAATTTCCTACCACACTTCAAGGTGTACACATAGTTGTTGTAGAAAGTATGATCCACATAAGACCGAGGTGGAATATGATGTATTGTACACCAAACTTTTTGGATGCATTTCACATTCCATAGTTTGAACAATAGAATATGAGCACACTCAAGGACATCAAGTAAGGTTTATCTCGAAAGTGTATGGGAGTATGAAACGTATTTTAAGATTATATTGTCTAAATTATCTTATGATATCCACCCAAGTCAGCATGCACAATGGTTTTTTGGAGGATTGTTGACCCTATTTCAAAGATCCTTATCTCATAAGATATATGAAAATCTACACAAGGCCTTTAAAGTAGATATACACAAAGAAGTAGTTGGAATTGTTGATAATAGAGTGAGCTATTTTATTGAGGCATATATAGTGGCTATGGCTAAGAAATTGGAGATTCTCTCTTCATATTCGACACATGAAACGTATAATGGTTTATGGTGTGAAAATTGTGAGCTTGAAGAATATATAAAGGATAGCTACACGCATGTAACAAAGTGCATGAATTTTTACTATCTTGTGATATTTTCCACAAGAACCATGATGTCTAGAACTTTCCACTCTTACAGTGCACAATGATGAATAATGTATCTATGCACTACAAGATTTGTGATGTGCATACCCATGATACAAAGTATTTTCAGTTAATATATATCAAATTCATGAGGCATGTGAGACTGTATTAAAGTAAACCCTTATGGAAAAATGTTCTCGTGTACAAGGACAAATCCTTTTGAAGAACGTAATAATGGAGGGGGTGGATTTTTTAAATGCTATCGGACAAGAGGTCATGGTGATAGAGGTAGATTTACATGCAAAACTTGTTACAGTTCTAAGTCCCAAGATATTTACAAATTCGACTATCCCCAGAATAAGCGATACGCATATTGTAGAAAACATGATAAGGTTGAGGAATGCTCTTACCTTTATGAACATATGTGTAAGAATAAAGAGAAGGAAAAGGCATGGGAATGATCAAGGTGCATCACACAAAGAGTGATCAATGAATGTGAAAGAAGATGCTTGATCCTGAGTTACAACCTTTGTTAGTCACCACCTGTGCCAAAGAAGTACATGCATGTGAATCTCTTAAAGCCAAACCACTCATTAGGAATGAAGAAGTTATGCTTGCCAAGTATCCAAATGTCGCACAATAGAAGGAAGTTTATCAAGAGATTATGGGAGTAATTAGAGAGTTGCAAGGTGATATAAATTTTGTAAAGGAATAGGAACACAAAAGAGGATGCATGAAGAATGTTGAGATCCCACAAAAATATGTGGATGATTTGAAATAAATATACAATATGTTGTGGCAGGAAACTACCATCTCATTTTTAGGATAATGGCTACATGAAAAGGTACCATGCACTATAGTTAAATGTGAGAGAAAAATCCTAAATGTAAATTTTCGACCACATAATCATAATTATGACAAGGCAATCACATTAGATGTCGTGATTAATAGGTTGTTGGTAAGTAACATTCGATAGATACATGTGCTTTGAGGTAAATGTTCGAATTTGGGTGCATGGAATAAAATGGGAAGACCAACATTACAACCATCTTCTAATGTGTTGTATATGGCAAAAATAACAAGTGCCATGCCTTTTGTGGTTTTAGATAATGTTTCAATTACCATTCAAGGATCCAAAGGTTTATGGGATATTTTGAAGCATTGGAGCTAGCTGAAGTAGATAACAAGCATTTTTGTGTGAACTTCTGTTATGTAAACAATGTTAACTTATGCTTCAACAAGAAATATATCCATTTTGAGATTAAGGATGAGCATGTGATCATACCCCTCAATGATGTGAAGGTTGTGCCCTATACTGAGCTAGTGAGTGAAGAAGAGTTGAATATAATTTACGTGTACATAGTGCATGATCCTAAGAATTTAGAACCTTTAAAGGAAGGCATGCTTCAATGGGAAGACACATAGTCCGTTAGTAACGCCACCTTTTATTACTTATGAAAACTTATTGCATGGCACATATGAGATGGTCGGGCATGAGATAAAGGAGAGAGTAACCAAAATGATCAGGTTGCATATGGTCAAAGCGTATGGGAAGAACTCAGTTACCTAGATATAATAGTGATAAGAAGTCATAATATTTCTTCTATGATATGGAGGAACACTGGAAGAATGAAGGTGATCAAAGGAACATGCTAGTTTATATGTTGTGGGGAAAAAAATGTGCTAATGGGTGACACACAAAGATAAATTGTTAGAATAGTGAGATGTGAGAATCACCTTTTCAACAAGGTTCACTTAGATATATGTGCCTAACTTATTTATCAGTATGATAGGAAGACTCCTTCTTTGGTACAAATTCATAATTTTGAGAGTAATGGGCACAAGGTCGGAAGATTTACCACCATATTTATGGGTGCATAATTTATATTCCACTTTACGTATATGTGCACGTGCATGCTATGTGTATACTAAGATTAATCAATAGACCTGTAAGTCAATGAGATATGACTAAACGTTTGGTACATACATTTGAATATTTATCAAATAAACCTCAAGTTCATGAGGCTCTGTAGATCATGAAGTGCATCAAATTGGGGAATAGTGTGAAAGTGGAAGATCTCATGCTTTAGTTTCTTAGATAACCTAATCTTGAGATGTGCATAGATATGCTAGGAGAGATGAGATGTAGCTCATTCATGCTTGGGAAGAGAAATAGAATGGGAAGCTAGTATACCTGATTGATGATGAAGAGGTGGAGAATCTGGATGTTAGCTAGATAGAGGGTATGCCCAAGCTACTAGATACTACAAATTAAAAGGAACACACATAACATACTCTAAGGAAGACAAATAAGGTCAATATTAGCACTGAGGATGTACCTAAGGAGTCCATCATTGGAGGCTAATTGTTATAATAAGAGGCAGCAAAGATCAATGAGCTCTTGTGTGAATTTCAAGACTTTTTTCCAAGAGGTTTCTAGGAGTTGAAAGGAGTGTACCCATCATAAGGAGAGATGAATATTAAGATAAAAGAAGTTACGTGCCCGATTCGGAAGAGGCCCTATGGGATGAACCCAAACCTATGAATGAAGGTAAATGAAGAGATAGATCATATGCTTAAGTCTCGATCATTAAACAAATTGATAAGTCTCGAGTGGGTTAGCCTAGCGTTATTAACATCAAGAAGGATGGGAAGATCCAAATATGTGTAGATTATAGGGAACTTAATGCTTCATGTGTCATAGATCATTTTCCTATGTCATTCATAGAAGAGATACTTAAAGGAGTTATAGGGTGTGAAATCTACTCTTTACCGATGGGTTATGAAGCTATCATTAGGTGTGCATTGCGCTCAAGGACCAATAAAATACTGCCTTCACCATCAAATATGGAAGATTTTCATATATTGTGATTCCTTTTGGACTGAAGAATGCACCAACAATATTTTCTTGCATGGATTTAGAGGCCTTTCATGACTTCATTCATAAGTTATTGTAGGTTTATTTAGATGATTGGAATTTTTATGGTTTGGTTAAGGATCATAATGATAACCTAAGGCATATGTTTAAGAGATGCATGAAGTTGAGCATCTCTCTTAGCATTAATAATTGTATTTTTTCTACACCTTTTCCTCACTTTTCTTAGGAACATCATTTGCAAGGATGGATTGTTGGTAAATCCAAAAAAAATAGAAATAATTTTGGGATTAGAAAAACCTACGAACCAGATCAAGGTGCATTGATATTTGGGGTATACAAGTTACTAGAGGAAATATATCAAAGGATATATAAATATTGTGACACCGATGGAATAATTTCTCAACTCTAAAGGAAAGTTTTATTAGGGTGACACACAAAAACAAGCTTAAGAGACCTTGAAGGAATGATTGAATACATGCCCTATCTTGAAAATTCCTTTATGGAACAAACCTTTTCATGTACATGTTGATGCTTATGGTATGGAAATTGGTGTAACCTTGGCACAACCCAGAGAAGGTAATGTGGATCACCCCATATTCATTGCAAGTAGGAAGTTGACACCAATAGAGTAGAATTATACTACAATAGAGCATGAGGAATTTTTATGATCTATGTTCTTCATAAGTTTCAATAGTACTTGTTAGCCACACTTTTTATTTTTTACATGGACCATATGTCATTAAATTACTTGGTTAAAAACTTATTTAATAAGGGAACATCTGTTATTGGATACTTATTTTTCAGGATTTTTATTTCATGGTTGTTGTGAATCCATGAAAGACCAATTCAAGGCCTAATATCTTATCAAGGATTAATCTGGATAGGAAATGTAGAGTATTGAAGACACTATTCCTGATGCAAATTTTTTTAGGTTGAATCATGCTCCCACAAATCTAGAAGATATAGAAGTAATTTTACATAATGGACTGTGCTTGAATGGATGAAGACATTAGAGAAGATGCATCTTGTTATTTAGGTTGTGCCTTATCAAATTATTGGTGGAGACTTGTATAAGATGGGCCTCAATGAAGTCCTACATAGGTGTGTTACGATGCATGAGCGTGAATCGATTATTGAGGAATCTTAGGGAGATGTTGTAGGGGGACATTATGTATTAGATGTGACTTCGCACAAGATACTTCTACTTGGCTTATGATGGGAGACCTGGTATAAGGATACCAAGGATTATGTTAAAGTATCTAATCATTTTCAATGCCTTAGAAGCCCGAGAGTCGTGATGAGATGTCACCGTGACTCATAGCAAGTACGGAACCTTTTGATAAGTGTATTATTGGTTTTGTATGAACTATTGTATCACCCATGTACAATAATGGAGTGTGATACATAATTACATGAAAAAAATATTCCACATAGTGAGCAAAGGCTTTGTCTATGAAAGATTGTACTGGAGCCATGAAAGTAAAGTTCCTTTGGGAGAATATTATTTTTAGGTAGAAAAAATCAAATGTTTTTGGATGCGTTTATGGTGACACGCCATAAAACCACTCCTTATCACCCTTAAGCTAATGGCATTGTAGAAGATTTCAACAAGATTTTGGGGATACATTTGACAAAGATTTGTGATGTTGGAAGGAAGGACTGAAATGATCAAGTGTCAATTATATTTTGGGCTTACAAGACCACATATAAAATTTTGAATAATGCTATTCCATTTCAGTTTGTGTTTGGCATAGAGGTGGTACTACATGTGAAATTTTTGTTACCATACCTGCATATTATGTACTACATTGAAAAATAATGCAACTAAACGAGCGGTGAATTAGTGCACATTAGAGACAGAAAATAGAGAAGGCATGACAAAATGCTTGGCATGATAAACACTTTAAGAGAAATTCATTTCTAGTTGGAAAGATGGTACTTTTGTATGAATCCAAGTTTTTACACCACCTAGGGAATTTGAAGATGCATTGGTCGGGACATTTTGTAATAACACATACTTGAATCGATCGCATGCTATATCTGCAGTGTTGGATGACACCATGTTGCTCAGCTTACTTCAATGAGAGTAGGTTGTTTCCCTATTATAAATAATATTCTTTGTGTTTGTAATAAGGAAATATTGCAACATAGATTATATTTCCATTTCATGTTTTGTTTTTTATTTTCTTGTTTTGTTTTAATAAGCATGCTTGCACACGGGGAATCTGATTATTATCTATTGAGTTCATACATAGAGGACCGCCCATTATTTTTGTGTGGGGTGAATAAGGTGTAAGTGCAAAAAAATATTCTTGATATTTATGGTAAGGTTGGTACGGATGTGCATGTGATGGTGGAATGGTGGGATACTTGTTAAAATGTGCACTCAAGAAAAGGAAAAGGATGTCATAGGTTCTTAGAATGAGGGTGCTAATGAAAATTTCTCAAATTCAAGACTACACGAGGAAGAGGATGTAAGGACCTTGAAAACCGAGGTCCATTTTTTTCCCCATTATTCCAATTTCTTAATTGATATGTTGTTTTCACACAATCAAATCATAAAATTATACAAATAAATCATATATGCTAAACACATTGATAAAAATCAGCTTTGAGTACAAATGACATTTCGTTATTTTCAATATCTCAAGACAATCTTATAAGGTTAGATGCAATGGAAAAAAGGCCTCATAAGCTTCTATAATATACTAATTATTCTAGCATTACATCAATTATAATTTATTCCATAACCGAATATTACAAGAACCAAGCAAGATCTGAAATCGGTTTGAATCCCTTCAAAAATTTCCTTTCCCTTATCTCTAGAATGGCATGTATTTTCCACAAGGGATCATCTAAAATTGAATCGGCAAGGATTTCCATTTTCATATATGTAGTATTCTACAAATGAAAACATATTCAGAATATGCAGTCATGCATCAACATACTAATTCATTCATTATCATAATAATGATGTGCAAAAAGCATGTATACATGCATGAAATACCTTTCAAGAGTGGTGTCTTTAACCATCTTACATGAAAATGCATAAAACTTACCTCATGTAAGGATGATTACATAATTCATTTCATAATATTATTTCATGCCAAATGAAATCAGCATACCAAATTTTTGAAGAACTATCACATATAGGATCCATGTAAAAAGAAGAAGGCATGATAAGCAATTGTCAAAGCATCCACATGAACATCACTTTACAATTCTTACAATGATTTTTATGCCAAATCAGATTGAAGTAACATAACATAATTTCCAAGAGGAAAAAAATATCCTTTATACCCAAGAATGCATGCCAACCATATGACAAAATGTCATATAATGAACTTCACATATATTCCAAGGAATGCATACCAATTGTATGACAAAATTTCATCTCATGAACTTCACTTCAAAAGCTCAAAATGAACAATGTACCAATTCAGATCACCAACATAGCGTATTTTCAAAAGGCACAAAAATCTTTTATACTCAAAGAATGCATGCAAACCATATAAAAATGTCATAACATAAACCTCGCAACACATCATGCTTGTAGGATCACTTACAAAAATAGAGTCATCAAAAGAAATTGATGACTCAATATACTCTCTTTTTTGTTTTTGAAGCCTCTTAAATCTTATTCGAATCACTTTTAGGTTTGATGACTTCATATCATATGTCTTCTTATTCTAATTGAATTCCTAACATACATACATGGTGCATATCATACACTTGCTCTATCACAACTAGGGGAAAAAATTCTTCATGGCTTGCATTAGGCTTGTCTTCTTTCTTCTTGGATTTTTCAACACCTTATAATGTCTTTCTTGAGCTAGGATCTCCCATGAAGGTCCTTAATTACATATCCTTTCTATCCTCTACACATGATGAATTCTTATTAAAATTTACATCCTTAGACCTATAATTGGGTTCCTTAACCTTGTATATTTACTTCACTAGTGGCTCTCTCAAACATTTTAGACTTGGAATCATTCTTAGGATTAATCTTCATTTTGAATACCTTCTTATCCTCCCCTTTTAATTCACGAGGTATGTTATTGGACCTAGGATATTCCTTTTAATATAAATTCTTAGCAAAGTGACCATTTTCATGACATTTGTAACACACAATACTATTTTTTATTCTAGATTATTGTGAATTAAAATTCCAAACATAATTAGAAAATTTATGATCATGACATATCCTATAAAATCACCCAACCTTATTGAAATTTAATCATAATATCTTGTTCATACCTCCTAATTATTCTTTTCTCCAAAAATTATGAGATGGTTCATCTAAGAAATATTTGGCAGTGTGTCCCTTTTCTTGACAATTGAAGATAACTACATTCCTTTTTTCTCATCTGTTCTATCCCTCCATGGATGGTCATCTTTGACATTCTTCCTACATTCCTTAGCTCTATGTCCAAAATTATGACAAGTAAAGAAATAACCATTGAAATTTCTCTCATACATTGATGCATTAGGTTGCCTGATTGAATTTGGCCTTCTTGATCTTGTCTCCTTGGCCTCCTTCATGGTTAATTTTCTTCTTAAACTATCCTTGTCATCTTCATAGTTCTTTATAGGATCTCCTTTGAATCCTAGTCCTATCTTTTCACCTACTGCTCTTTGGCTCTCATAAATTTCATCAAGAACTTCAAAATTCTTCTCCATCTTACTAAACATCTTTAATATATTGTTTTCATGTTATATTTTATACTTTAAGGTTATCAACTCGTCTTCATGTCTAAATCAAGAATCTTCTTTGTTGTTCAGGTTTTTGACATACTTTTAGCCATATATTCCATATCATTGGTGGATTGACCATGTTCAACTTCCACATACTTTATTTATTTTTTCAATCCATCAAGCAAGGACTTGGCAATCTCAAACTTCCTTTTAAGAACTGTTTCACCTCTTTTACCCATATTTTTCTTTAAGGATCTCCTCCTAGTTGTTAAACTTGTTCCAAAAGGACCTATCTCGATACCAATTGTTCAAAAAAAAAAAATCGAGAGGGGAGGGTTGAATTGGGGTTTATAAAAACTTTCAAAAATCTTCATAAACTCAGTAATCAATTCAAAATATATCACTATCAACCATGAGGGACTAATGACATTCAAACATGAACAAGTAATAAGAAAAAACACATGAACACAAGGTTTAATGTGGGAAACCCTTAAAGGGAGAAAACCCCACTAAAATCAATGCATTAGTGTGGAAAATGGTCTTATAAATAGTACAAGGATTTAATTTGTTGAGAATCTACTCAAATTGAAGCTACAGCTCCAAAATTTAGCCAATTTTCTACTTGACCTTTACCAAGATCCTATTTACATGGAACCTCCAACTCTCAAAACTTTATTCAAGATCGTACTTGACATTCTAAAAGCTACAACTTACAAGGAAGCCTCAACTCCATATTTTATAATCAACAATTTAGAATTTTTACAATATTTCGATCACCTTCACTTTGTTGTCGATAGAATGGATTTTGATCTCATATTCATCTATTATCCCTTCACTCTTTACCTATCCTGATTCACCTCTCTTCTCATCACTTCATGTTGCTATAATATCATACTTCTATGGCCTCTTCCATATTCCTTTTTATGAATTTCTCTTTGGATGACATTCTCAAACACCTACTCTCTCATGTAGACATACTAATGTAAGAATCATAGTCGTGAAAGTCTTTCACATGCTCCTTGATTTACTTTTTTTTTCATGTCCTCATACTACCTCAAAAACATAGTCACCAATAACACATTTTTCATGCACATTCAGGATCTCATATACATGAAAATATTATTCTCTTACTACACTTCATCTTCATCTTCCAACTCTTCATCTAATTTTCTCTCCAACTCGTACAAGGATGAGGTAGATGACATCATACAAAACTATCATTAAACAATCATTGCATCTAAAGTAGTGTCGATTTACAAATGAAAATATTGTTTGAGTTGTCATAACGCTCATAATACCTAAAACAGAATAGAAGAAACTCCTAAACTCACTAATATCCTAAACCAACTAAAAATATTCTTCTTACAAGATGACATTTGACATCTTCATGTGTTCCTGATATTTCTTTTGGTATCTTCCTCTCAATGTACCCTTTTTTGTCTTCTATAAAACTATTCAATTCGCTAAGTATCATGAGGGTTTTCATGAGTTACAAAATCCCTCTTCTTACCATATATAAAGTTTACAATCTTGTTAAATTTTCATTTTTATATCAAACATCCATTTGATATTATATGCTCGATTAGGTATATGTTCTTTTAAACCGCATTTTTCAACTTAGGTGAAGAAACACACTTTCAGGTTCATTTCATGCATCAAAATTACGATGGAAAATACTTCAAGAGGTCTAAAAAAACACCATGGACTTAGAGTAGAAATAGCACCTTCATATTATCCATGTGATGCACATTACATCAAGGTCTCTACTGGGGTTTACACACTCATAAAACCATTTCGAAAAAGTGATTTGGTAAATGCACTAACACATCTTTTCATGGCTCCAAACTCACTTTTATAGAAGTAACACATCATTACTCAACTCATCAAATAAAAATATTTCATCATTTCAAATATTATAACTTGAATAACCTTGCTTTTCTGAGATAGATCAGACTGAGTTTCAGAGCACCAAAAACTAGTCTCAGACAAGAAGATTCCAAAACATAAAAATTTCTTTCTTGATAAGTCAATGCTTTGCAAAATTCACCTGGTAACTTTAATTCACTTTCAAACAATCATTTTCATAGGTTTTATAAAGGAAAACATGTTTGTATGGTCATTTATTTGAGATACTTGATTGTCCTAATGACACAGCTTCTAGGCCTGATTTGATCATATGAACTAGGACCTTAAAAAAATTCATCATATCAATATATGTTCTTCAAAAAGTAATTTTGGACCTATAGAAACATTCCATGTTAATATTGGGTCTCGACAACAATCATTCACATCAGGTCTCTCTCAAACACCATGACTAGTTTTCTCTTCTTTATTACTTTAACGCTAGGTCAAATAAATTGAAATTGTTCATAAAAAAATTTCACTGTACTTAGCTTTCTCTATTCATGAGTAGTTGGGAACATCCAAAGATTTATCCCACATCAAACTCTTTATCCTAAAACCTTCTATACCTGACTGTACATGCAATTTTATTCAAAACAAGGGTATTTGAGCACCTTACCTACGACTTGGAGCAACAAAATACCACCAAATTGAATTACAAGGAGTCCTCAATATTTCAAAAATATCAAATTACCTTTATAAGTTAATTTCTGATCAAACACTTGAATTTTTCTCCATCACTCTAAAGGGAGGGTTTTGTGAGGGTTTTGAGCAGTTTAACTTCTTAGCCTTCATTCATAAAGTTTTGACGTTCATTCTTCCTCATTCCACTTGAAAAATGAACTAGGTTTCATGCCCCAAATTTTATGAGAATATTGGGTCACCATGCACAAGTTTAATGTTCCAATGAGCACTTCAAAACTGCCCTTCGAACTGGAAATGACAATTTTGTAAACTCAGTAGAGCCAAAAACCACATAACTTGAGAAATATTCTTCATTTTCACATGAATTTTTTTATAAATCACTATAAAAACCTATAATACCTTACCAAATGGTCACTTTCTCTTAAATATGTCTATACCTTCATGACCACCATGATTTGTGCATGCATACCTAGCTTGTTCTTAAGAACATGCCTTCAAATGACATTGAGATTTCTTCTACCATTAAAATATTGAATTGTTTCACCTTCCACATCATTACCATGCATAATCCATGTTTGATATGCCTTTCTCTAGCTCCCTTTTCTCAATTATCCAAGCCATGTTAATAGTAACTCTTTGAAGTAGGCCTAGTTGAGCCTGTTTAACCTCATACTTCATGAACCTATCATGTTTTCATCATGTACCTACCTTAACATTACCTATTCATTATTTACATCCCTTAACCATGTATCACCATCAACCTCATGACTTCATTCCACCATTCCAGGTCATATATGGCTGACTAGGCCTAAAGATTAGGCCTACCGAATCGAGCTAAGAACACCAATTCCACTCATGCACCATTGTATTAATTTTGGTGATTGTATTCCCTCATCATAAATCTATTATACCATATAATTTATCATCTTTACATGTTCCCAAGATTGTCCCAAGACATCTTGTTATTCACCCCTTTACAATTGATTAATAATGCACATTACACCCTTTGGATTAAATAAATTGATCCTTAGTACACATTTTAACTAGCTTAATTATCATTATTAAATAGATTATTAATTAATTAGTGTGAACATTATAGCTAATTAAAGTATTTATTTAAATGGGAAAGTACACCTATTTCCCCATTCAATAACCACTTGGAATCTACTTGAACTCAACCTCACCAAATCCAAAGGTTGTAATGTCCCCATTTTTTAAGACCCTTAGCCTATCATTCCTCATGGGATTTAGGGATGTTGAAAGAGAAAAATTATATTAAATAATTAGATAATATTGCTTGGAGAGTGATTTTAATCATTTGACATTATAAAGTAATATTTATGGAGCAAGTAATATATTTAATTATTTAATTAAATTCCCAAAATGCAAACTAAAAAGGGGAATTAATTAAATAATATTTAGGTGGATTTTAAATATTAAAATCACCCTTTTAAAAGGGGACACCACACATAGGGAAAATAAATTGTTTTTATTTAATAATTTCCTCTCCTAGGGATTTTGAATTATGTGCCTCCTTGCTTATAAAAGGAGTGCTAGGATCGTTGTTAGAATTATTTTATAATGATATTTATTTGATACTCCATGATTAGAGTTGGGATGTATGCCCATTAATTATTTCTCTCTCTCTTTCTTGCATGGGAAGTTAGTGAGTTGGTTTTGATCAATTGAAGTATTCTCACTTGTTCCATTTGTTGAGTTCTCTTGTGTTGAAGTATGTTCTTTGCATGATTCATACTTGCCAATATTAGTGACTTGCTTTAGGATGTGGGTGATGATTTTGATGTCTTTATGGTTGGAATTTAATTTTATAATTATTCCAACTATGATGACTTGATATGGGTCTTATTTTGGCATGTTTTAGTGGTAAATAATATATATTCAAGATCTGATCTGTGTTGGCTTATTTTTGCTAAGTTTGGGAAACTATTTTAAGAGTATTAAAGGGTTATTGAGTGCCGAAAATCATTTATGCAGTTTACTCTAACCCTAACAACTAGTTTAGGGATTTTTGGGGATGTTTTGGAGGGTTTTCAGTTATTATAAAATTTAGATCTTTATTTCTTTTCAAAGATCTTAATTTATAGAACTATTTACATTTTATTTGAAGGGAAAACATGGAATATCAAGGAGTTATGAATTTTAGAAGATTTTAGCTGTCTCAAGTAGCTATTTGGTTGCTAATAATTAGATATCAATTTCAGATCTAAAATTTGGGATCAATTTAATATTGAATGTGATTGTAACAATTAGGAGAAATAAGGAGAAGGTGATTCTATAATTTTTGGAGTAGTTTTGGTTCCCTAAATGTGTTGGGTGACCTACTTTTTAGGGAAAATTTAGGGTTTCATGTTGGTTGTGTGAAATCTATTTTTTCATATTTTTCATCATATTTATGTGGTCCAATATCCAAAATTTCTGCTCATTTGGACTTCTCTAGCCAAATATATGAATTTTTGAAAATTACAAATAGATTAGGGTTTGAAAATTAATTATTTTCTAGTAGTATGTGATCAAATTTATATTATTTCCTAACTTGTCTTAGAAGGGCATATTACAGTAAGGAGAAGGTGATTCTATAATTTTTGGAGTAGTTTTGGTGCCCTAAATGTAGCTTTGGGTGACCTAATTTTTAGGGAAAAATTAGGGTTTCATGTCATTTGTGTGAAATCTGATTTTTGCATATTGTTCTTCATTTTTTTGGTCTAATATCCAAACAGCTTATTTGAACTTCTCTAGCCAAAGATATGAATTTTTGAAAATTGCGGTAGAGTTAGGCTTTGAAAATTAATTATTTTCCAAAGAGTATGTGATCGATTTATATTATTTTGTAACTTTTCCTAGAAGGGGATATTACGGTGGTATCATAGTATGTGCTTCTACACCTATGAGGTTTTTACATTTCTTGTGGATCATGGATTTATCTAGTGTAGGTAACATGAAGGCAATTCTGAAAACTTGGTAGAGCACTCAAGCACCTACCTCCATCAAAGGATGAGTTGCTCAAAATTATGGAAGAAGCAACAAGTTACTTGGAAACAATAGAGAAAGAAGATTATGGATCTATGCTTCTTCCAAGGGATTCCTTGGTGATGCAGTTGGCTAAGGATGAGTTATTGGATCACAAAGATGGGGAAGTTAGAATTATGGTCATCTTCTGCATTAGTGAGGTCATGAGAATTACAGCCCCTAAATTTTCGTATAGTGATGCCATCATGGAGGACATATTTGAGGTCATGGGTGGAATTTTCCAAGGTATTTGGGACCTTTCAAGACCTTGCTTTGGTAAGAGGGTTAGTATTTTAAACACTATAACAAAGGTAAGATCTTGTGTGATAATGATGGACCTAGAATGTAATGATCTTATTTCTCACATGTTTAAGGTGTTCTTTGATGTTCGAATAATGATCATACTCAAGAGATAAGGGTCTCCATGCAAACCATTATGTCTTTGGTATTATATGAATATGATATTCCCCCAACATAATTGTTATCTATGTTGGAGGAAGGATTGAGTCAAGAGGCATCATGTGTTACTCATACGCTAGCCCAAGTTATTATAGAGCAATGTTCAAGCAAAGTGAAGACTATGCTTCTCCAAGGTATGAGTTCTTTGGTGTTTAAGGATAAAAATTTGGTATCTAATACTTGCATGAGAGTTGGCACTTGCACAGAAAAATCAAATTTAGTTCAAAGGGAAGAGAAGGAAGAAGAGCCCCTAGATGCAAATAAGCAAGGTAAAGAATTATTGTTGATTGAAGAGGTTTCCTTGCCTTTGTATGATTGCATGCATGTTGATAAAATAATCATGGGAGATGAGCCCAAGAGGGAAGAGAAATCTGATTTGCAAGTTTGTATGGACAAGCAAAATGAGAACAACCAAGAGGTAACTAATGATCATTATTTAGTTGTTACTAATGCTACTTGGATTGGAAATGAATGTAAGGATGAGGGGATGAATGATAGGAAAAAATAAGAGGCATTTCCGATAATTTTAGGCCATTCTCAATTTGCAGGGTCTATACGGTAATGTTGTACATGTGCAAAGTGAAAAATAGTGAAGGAGGAGCAACCAAGGTCATTATTGAGTTATCGACACAAGCTTCAAAGGGATAGCTAAGGGTATACCTCAATATGGCCCTAAAGAGGTCTATTTCACCATATCTCCCTCCACATACAAGGAAACCACTTAAAAACTATGTTGAGGTAATACATTATTCCAAGTTTGCTTTTTTAGTACTAATGATGAAGTTGTTGATGAGCATGTACATGCTAAAAAGGAAAAATCAGAATTGAAGGATATCATTCACCTTCATCATGAGCCATTTTAAGGACAAGAATGGAGTATGAGTCTCATGGTTATTCCAATTCATTTCCTACATGACATGAGCATTGGTGAAGGAGAAAAAAGGTGTTTAGATGAAGAGAATGATGAGGGAAAGAGCGCTGTTCTATACTCATAAATATTGTGTTTTGTAGATGTTGGGGGCAGCCCAAGGTATGATTATTCATGTCCATTTCCTCCTTATATATTGAGCTTTGATGACTATGGGTATGAGCATGTTAGATTGAAGGATAAGAGGTATTTTGGTCATACTATTGTTGATGTTTTTCTCCCAACACTTGGGTGCATAAGTTTCAACATGGCAAAAGAAAAGGGATGCCTAAGACTCCTTCTACAAACAAAAATTATGCTAATAAGATTGCTAGCCTATGTATAATAGAGGTTATTAGGGAGCAAATAAGTGTACTTTCTCTTCTAGAATAAAGTTCCAAGGAATATCAACTCACATGTCAAGTAAAAGTACATAATTACAAGGTGAGAAGTGGTGTTTTATGGTATGAAAATGTAATGGGCAGCCTCAGATATGATATTTTAGATTTATTTTCTTTATCCATAAAGAAGGTACATGGGCACAATCAAAGGTTTGAAGTTCCTTGGGTTTACGATGATATGGTTTATTGGTGCATGAATTATGGTTTCTCTTTTTCTTATATGCATGGTGCATCACAAATAGTGAGATGTCATCCCTCTACATGGTATGGAGAAGTAAATAAAAAGTTGTATGTATTTACTAGCTCTCATTAGATGATTAACCGGGACATCATATTGTTCTCATACCTTGATAAAATTCAATTTTTTATTGTGGAGGTCATAAGAGGAAGGTATAAGCATCATCTATTCATTTTTGAATTAGAAACCAAGAGGAATATGTTTATGCTTAATGTTCACACTGCTGTAATGTACATTTTTGGTTTGTTTGAGGACATGTTAGCATTCTTACCAAAGGATTTAGTCACATGGTATGCTGATTTTCAGTCCGGAGCATCATTGGTAAATGTTACAGTTCTTCTTTTGACCATTTAGCACTTATTTTACATTGGGAGAAGAAAAGAGGAAGGCATGATGTTGAGTTGTCATTTTATGTTCTAAGAAAAAGGGTAAGCATGTTGTATTTTCAGCCATGATCGTGAGAAGTACCACATTTTCATGAGATTCACTTTGAATCAGCTCTATATCATGCATATGATTGAGTTTCAGCATTTTTTTTTCTTGGGAACAATGTATTTAGGGTTGTGAAGATGAAGAGCGGATCACATGGACCACATTTTGCATGGTGATAGTTTCATTTCCAGCCAAGCATATGGATAGTATTCATTTTTTTATTGTTGGGCATGGAATTTTAGTTGCATGGGGGCTATATCATTCACTAGATTGTTGCTCATTCATATGGGGAAAAGAATTCTGAAACATGATAGCTATTGTCATCTCATTTTTATGGAATATATCTTTATGGCCAGCTCAATTATCACTTCCATCATTGATATTTTTCACATACATATGATGATATGGGTGTTGGTAATTGATTTTGATTCAAGGGTGACTATTTAGGGGTGGAAACCAGCCACTCCAATTTAGATTTTTAGATATTTGTAACATTCCCATTTTTAAGACTTTAGAAAAAGGGATTTGTTTTTAATAATGTTCTTTGTTCTAAATAATAATAATTTAGAACACACATTCCATTCCAATCAATCTCATAAAGATAACCATATGCATATGTAATTACTCGGTGAGACAATGATCTCTCATTTCATGACTCGGTGAGACACTCGATCTCTCATGTTAACTCAATGAATTGTATACTGGGTATACTTGGTTCTCTACAATTTTTCAGGGGTATTAAGTGTTCTATTTAAGAGTCCTATCTCGAATATTTTTACCAATATTCATCTGAAATCTCTCTTCTTTAAACTAGGTGACAAATGGCAATGCAACTAGCAACTTGTGATACTTTGGCCACATATTTTCAATATAATATTCATGTTAATATTCCTAGACGAAATACTCATCAAATTAAATACGTCTTTCAACCCACTTCATCGTTATCTAGAATGGTCTTCACTAACTCATGTCTATCAACTTGTTTAAGGTTTAAGCCTAACCAAGGTTAGCAACATAGTCTAGTGTGAAGGCTACTCACGGTGACTAAGGGTAAATAGACATAATCAATCGACCTAATTCGTTTGTGTGTGTCTAGTTATCATAATTCTTCGTGAGTTTCCCTCACAATAGATCATCCTTCCAACCTAACTTATGGTATAACTAAGATCAAGTCCGATTTTATGTAGATCTAGATGATTTAACTCTAAGGGGGTGTTACTACATGTCAATAGCAACATAGTATCCTCATGAATACCCAAGCCTTCATGAAGGTATGGTGTCATTGGCTTGTGCCAACATCCAAATGAGTCATCCCATTTGGATGTACATACCCAACAAAGAACTTAATTATTTAATAATTTTCCTTAATTAAAGTCTAACTACAGCAGCCATGCTGAATTAGTAGTTTCATTAACCATTAGGGTTGAAAGCAATAAACAAATTGTAATTTCTATGCAAATACATTGAAGATTTTATTTTCTTTTATTAACTTCCTAATTTAAGATCCAATTTTACCAATGTATAAAGATACTAACAATTTCATTCACTTATTTAAATTATCCAAGTCTTAGCTTGTTTAAGTTCTAAATCAGATTATTTTATAATAGACTTCATTGAAATGAAGTCTACTATTTTATATATATATATATATATATATATATATATATATATATATATATATATTTATATTCTTTCATTCAAATTAAGGTATTAATCAAGAGGAAGTACATCTTCCTCTTTTCAAGATGACTTTAGGTTTTATTCCAAAGGATTGTAAAACAAATTGATTATCATTGCGGAATAGTTGTCCTTTTCCTTATTAAGAATTAGGTTCATTTGTAACCCTTAACATTATACAAGTTATCATAATGGATTCGTTTATCCATTATCATCATCAGTAATAAACCAAAGTGATGTAATTAAATCAAAAACCATGAATGACAACTTGATAAGTTACATTAAATAAAAGGGTAGTATATCTAGTACCCTTACCACCTAGTTCATTTTAATTCAACCCAAAAGGGTTCATTTCATATATATATATATATATATATATATATATATAGTGATAAGATTATATATAGATATATAATCTTATCACTATCTATATATCTATATATCTATATATCTATATCTATATCTATATCTATATATATAACAAATATAATCTTATCACTACTATTCATAGAATATGCAAAAATATGACACATCAAGTACAGATAAACCCACAAAATTTTCCATTTATCAAGGTGGAATTCATACATTGCAAGTACAAACACTCCAGACATCTTTAGTGTCAAACAACAATAATAAGCTCTATTAAAATTACAACTTTCCTTTCCAACAATACATTTTAATAATGAATCATATTTCCTCATAAAATATCCATTCTTTTGGTAAATAAAATTAACATCATAGAATATCTTGTCTCCCTTTTACAACTTACGAAGTCCATCTCAGAAAATTGCTTGCTAGACATGTCGATCAGTGAACTCAAGATGATAAGCACTAAGAATTAAAACAATGTGCTTTTAAATAATCTGTTTCATAAAAAGAACTCTTCTTTTATGAAACAGTTAAAGCATTACATAAAGACACATCATAAAGAAATAACAGTCAAAAGAGGAAAAAACAAAGTGATAAATCGTACTCTAATTAAGAAAAGGATAATATATAATCAGTTTCAACTTCCAACTAATCATTTCATAGAAGATTTAAATCATTATTTCAGATAAATAATATTTCACCAAAATCACAATCTTCTTTTCATTTACAGATATTTATGATTTACTTCAAAATTAATTCCATCTAACCTAAGAAGATACTAACTCTGATATCTCATAGGAATAGGACTACTTTAGATGGAACAATAATTCATATAACTCAACATTAACTTACTTCATCCTAAAATATTAAATGCCAAGATCAATTAAACTTTATGATAAAATTAAGGATGAATCAACAACACCTTAAAGTAAGAGTTTCTTATTTAAGAAACTATATCCAAGTTTAGAGTCAAACTCTAGCCTAAGTTTTAGGATCAGCCTCTCTGATTTGACAAGGATGAATTTAAATTAATATGCAAATAGAATTGTTATCACATACCAACAGTTACCTCATTACCCAAGGTAATATTCAATGAGAAGAAATAAGGGATTTATCAATCAACCACCCACCCAAAGTAATCCTTTAACGTAATACAAACCTCGAACAGTCGATCCCTCATGGGAGTGATACAAGTGAGAGATGAATGAAAAGAGAGAAAGAGAATGGCCTACATCTACCTTCAAGGTTTGAAGAGGATGTTATTGTAAATATCTTAACTTAGAACAAAAAGAAAGGATAATAACGAATAAAGATAATATAATATCTCATTATTCCTTCCTTAAAAGAGGTACACTTACCGAGATCGAAAAAGAACCGAGATAGATTTGATTTTCCAAAGCCAAGAAAACATTTAACTCCAACAACCATTGAAAAACAATGAACTATTCAATATTACAATCGATAACAACAAATGTAACATGAAATTCATAAACCAAAAATGATGTTTTCCCAACTTCAAAACAATAATAGTAACTATAGTGCAAAAGCTAAAATCGAAAAATAGTTTTTCCTAAGCTTTAATAAATAACAATATCCATAGTAAAAACAAAACCAACAACTGAACATTATATTCTTTCCAAACATTAATAGCATCAGTTCTAGAAGTTACTCTAGTTTCCCAAACAAATAAGAGACAAAGCAACATTTATGTAAATTTCTCTTTTCGACCATGATTTTCTTTTCAAAGAGACAAGACACAAATCTTACCCATCCATTGATGGTGAAACGAAGAAGGTGAGAGCAAGACTTAACATTTTAAGTTGCTATTAAGGACAAATCAGAACCACATACATCGCAAGAATCAATGGAACAGACTACTAGATCAAGAAGAATGAACCCAACCTAGATTCAACCACAAGAAGAAACAATGAAATAATAACACAACCACAAGTCTGGTGTTCAAGTCAAGCTCAAAAGAAGTGATACACCAAAAATTATTATAGTCTATTTCCTTCAAGTGTTCATTCATTTAGACAGAGTCAAGTTACTCTAAAGTTCAACCGTAATTACCACGAGTTCCTACTGAAACAATTGTTCTTTTGATTTAAATAAAAAGAACCAATCATACAAGGCAAGTCGATCCAAGAAAATAAACCTTGACCTTTATTTTCCTTATACCAGAAAATACGTAATCAAATTCAATAAATCATTCAACAAATCACACAAGAAAGATTAAATATCAACCATGCTAAATAGATAGATTGTATTTGATGAGATTTGTTCAACCCCTTATCAGACAAGTTACTATCGCTTTAGCACAAGTAAAGTAGATGTACAAAAGATTCAACATGATCTCAAGTTCAAAAAAAGTTTAACATGTTTCCTACTCTTTTCCAACAAAGAAACCAGACCCAAAACATATTTCTAGCATAGCCATGAGTCATACTATCAATTTTTCAAGACATTCCAACAGGAGTTTTCAAAATTCGACAACATCTCCGGTCAAACAGAGGTTTAAGCATGATTCATTCATTTTTCTAACAAAGGAAACAAACCCAGAATGTATTTCTACCATATCAGTGAATCCATACAAATAAAATACATAGAAAATAATTTTTAAAACAAGATCAAACAACACATAAAAACTCATTTGTTTCCCCAAGAGCAAATTTCCTTTAATGAAGACATTTAGGAAAAAGAAGAACAACTTAATGGGTAGAGCCTATCATGCCTGATAGAGCTTCTTCTTGATTTGCAGATGATTTCCCAGCCAAGCCTCAATAGTCTCTTCTTTTCCAAGAAACATCAACCATCCCAATCTTTCCACTTCTTCTTATACTTCCATAGAGTCCAAAAATAGTTCAAGAATGCCAAGAATACAGATAAATCAAAAATAGAACTGCTGGTTCAAAGAACCGAAAACCCCATGTAGAGAAAAAATTGAAATGAAATAAAGATCAAACAACCTTTCCAAAACCCACCATGCATTTTCCTAGGTGGTTTCTTCACCATAACCAAGATCAATTAATGTGAAGGACAGTCAATTTCCCTCCTATTTCTCCATGCCACCGCCATCCAAGTTTGGTGAGACTTTAATTCAAAATTTTCATGTAATTTCTATTTAGTGGTGATGCCAACTAGGCATCCACTAAACTCCCAATGCCTCTACCAAAATTGGTAGTCCATAGTCATTAAAAACAAAAATCAATTCCCATTAATGCCTTGAAAACCGATGTCACCGACCTTACCAATTGCCAAATAGTCCATAGGTGCCTCCTTATGTTAGCAATAATTTAGGTTATATTTTTATTAGGTTTGAAATCAACCTAAGTTCCTAAGTAGGTCTTATTTACCTTAGGTTATAGTCTAAACTTCATATAGAATGTTCCAACTTTGGTTAAGGTATTCAGATTAATAATTTACTATTAGGTCTATGATCCTTATATGTTATACAACGTTTAAACATTTAACAAGAAGGCCCAAACCTATCACCCTAAATCATGTTGCCAATCAAGGATCCCTAAGAATAATTCTTCATAATTGCAAACAAAACAAGTCTTAGTCCCACTTCACCTTCCATTTCCAAATGTCAGGACAAGAAGGTGAGCAAGTAAGAAGAACTAAGGCATACCTTAGATCAATGGAATTGATCCAAGGTTTTGTTGTTTACACAAGATAAATTATGTCTACACAATACAAGTTCATCACCTTTTTAAAAGTGAATTTAAGTTGTACAAAGAGATGAATGGCCTTATTTTCAAGTAAGCAGAAATCACAACCAAAATGATTCTTTTCAACAAATAAAGAATTATCCATTGCAAACATGATTTCCAAAAATCATAAGAGTACTCCTTCCTAAGACAAATCACCGTCAACATTTGCAATGTCAAGAGTGGAAGTCATCATAGTAACATCCATGTTAAAGATGTTACATACCTCCCTCCTAAAAATAATCATCATCTCGATGATTAACTTAGTCAAATAATTTAAATCTAGGAAAAATAAAATTATCATCCTTCCATTCATATGTTCATAACAAAACTAGATTTGAGAAATTCAAATTTCATAATCAACATTAAAGTAGCTATCCATTTTAAATAGTGTAGTATATGCCCAAGACTGGTAGATTTATTGACATAACATGAATAAAATCTTAAAATTTTATCAGTCAATAGAATCAATTCTATTCAAACAAATATGGAAAAGTAGTTTTCATATCTTCAAGATTTTCCCAAGTTGCACTTTCTTCGTTAAACTGATCCCACTAGACCTTACATTGACTTATTTCACAATTTCTTAAGTGTGACTGGTGATTTTCCAACACTCGAATGGGTTTAACCATGATTATTCCTGGGTCTTGAACTGCAAGGAATTCCAATTTAACATATGTGATAAATCTGAAACGTATTTCTTAAGCAAAGAAATATGGAAAACATCATGCATTCATGATAAAGTAGGAGGTAAAGCTAAACGATAAGCTACAGGGTTGATTACTTCAACAATTTCAAAGGGTCCCACATAACGAGGTGATAACTTGGCAACCTTACCAAAATTTATAGAAATCTTTTTTGGTTTAACCCATAGAAAGACCTTCTCACCAAGTTAAAATTTCTTATCAACCCACTTTAAGTTTGCATAACTCTTTTACCTATCTGCTACTTCTTTCAAGCATTCATGAATCATTTTAACTTGTTGTTCCATTTCCATAAGGATTTTAGGCCCAATTACCTCTCTATCCTCTATGTTATCCCAAATAACTGGAGTTCTGCATTTCCTTCCATATAATGCTTTGAAAGGTGCCATTTTTAAAGAGGTGTGATACGTGTTATTATAAGAAAAATAAACTAATGGAAGGTACTATTCTCATTTATGTTGTTTATCCATATAATAAATTTGTAACATATCCTTTAAAACTTGATTAATTCTTTGAGTCCTGCCCATCTGCTTTGGATGGTATGCGTAATTGAAATTCACTTAGTCCCCTCGGGATGTATTAAGTGTTCGCCAAAATTTTGATGTCATTCTTGGGTCTCTATCAGATATTATCAATTTAGGTACTCCATGTAATCTGAAAATTTCATGCACAAATCATTTTGCTAAGACATGTGAATCATCCTTAAGATTACCAACAATAAAATCTGTGACCTTGGTTAGTTTTTCAATGACCACTAGAATAACATCATCTTTATTTCTTGACATAGGAAACCATTGTAAAAATCCATGCTTATTACTTGCCATTTATATTGCGGTATGTTGTGAGGGTATAGTAAACCAGCTGGATGCATATATTCAGCTTTAACACATTGACATTCTAAGCAATGTGTCACAAAATCAATCACGTCCTTTTTCATCCCTTTCCAGAAATATTGTTGTTTTATATTAACAAGAATTTTTGTAATGCCTGGGTGTCTAGAAAAAGGTGAATTATGAAATTTAGCTAACAATTTCTTTCTTAATTCATTTAACAAAGATATGTATATTCTATTTTCAAACCTCAAGATTACTTCATTGTCAAAGTGAAAACTGTATATCTCACATCATTTGGATCTACAAAGAAATGTCATTTTCACTTCGATAATAAGAATCAAATTCCATAACACTTTTACTTTATCCTTAAATTGAGTTCTCAACATTATAAGAGCATAAATGTGCTTCCTATGACTTAGAGCACATATAACTCTATTTTCTTTTCCTTTAATATAACTTATGTCAAAATGATACTAAGATAGAAATTCTAACCATCTTCACTATCTTGTATTCAGATTTGGCTGAGTAAATAAATACTTCAACCCAAGATGATCAATTTTTAGTTCAAAAGGTCTTCCAAGAATATAATGTCTCCATACTTGAAGTACATGAACAATGCAACAATATTTTGTTAGTAAAAATTCACAGCACCCCCAAAATGACCTATGAATATAATTTTCTAAGGCAATGTCATTTGGTGTGAATGCACAAAATTGAGCTTTCCCAAAGTGTGGGACCTTTGCAAATGGGGAAAGCTCTCCAGAGAAGGTTGGTTCCTCTTCCTAAACTACTTGCCACAAGCTATTACATTATAGGAAAGCTAATCTAACCTTAATATAACTATTCCAAGGAGACAAAGAGAGAGAAAAGAGGGAAAAACAAAGCCTACACTAAAACGGTGATACACCAGAGAAGGAAAATGTTGAACATCTATCAAAACTGCCATAGAATAAGAAGAGGTGAGAAATGGAAAGGATGGACAAGTGCATCACAAAACCAAGGATAAAATTCACACAAAAAATGTTCCAAAACTCCATGAACACAACTCCAAAACCTAAAATGAACATTCAAACATGCACAAATACCGACAATGAAGAGAGGCAAGAAGAAGACAAGTAAAATGAGCAAGGATGGAAAATGCATCACCAAACACATTTTTCATTGGTCCGTAAGCTTGCACAACACATCATTTTATGGTAAGAGGAAAAAAATTCCATTACAAAGCAATGGAGGAGGTTTAAACTCCATTTTTGACCCTAGGAAGAAAATAAGGGAGAGGAACAAGAATGATGAACAACCTTTACAAATGAGCCAAATTTAGATTTTGACCATCAAACAAAATGAAAGAAATGTGGAAAACGTGGGAAAATCAAATTGAAACTCCAACCAATGAAAAATACCTCCAATCTCACCTTAAAATTGATGGGCTTCATGGAAGAACCCATATGCCAAATTACATTGCTCTGCAAAGCAAGAAAGAGGCCCATACTTCATTAATTTTGGTGGTTGGGGGAATTTTCTACGTTTTTTACATGCCGACACGTTTTCCTATTTTATCCTACAAATATCCATCAAAAATAATAATTTATCCATGTAGAGGATTTCAACATCTTTCCAATGATTTAAAGAACACAAAAATCTGAGCTCGGGATCGAAATTTATGCCCCTCTGAAGATTTAGGACAAAAAAGCAAATTTAGGGAAAAAATCGGGTTGGCAAGGGCCGAAACTTGAAAATTTTCCATTTTTTGAATTTGGGAAAATGTCCCAAAAATGTCCCACGCCCTGTCACTCCTCTGCCATGTGGTGCTTTCCCATTCACTGATGGAAATGTGGGCTCAAACCTTGCTTTTCCCCTTTGATTTTTTTATCGGGAAAAATTCCCAAATTTTCCCGCGCTCCGCCGCTCCGGTGACACATGTCAGCTTCTAGTTGCTTGGTGGGGGCACACTTATTTTTCTCCATTTTTTCCTCTATCACTTTGGCAAAAACCAAAGTTTCCTCCATGCCTCGACTCGACTCCGCCATGCCATGGACATGTGTTTCTTCCTCATTACATGGGCCTTCCACAACTTTTTCTCCATCCTCCTCTCAGGCCTACGGGCCAAAATTTTCCCTTTGCACCCTTTTCCCTCTTTGGAAAATTTTCCAACTTACCTCCGCCAGCCTGACCTCCACTGCCACGTGGCACCTTCTCATTGGTTGTGGGCCTGTCAAGGGAAAATTTCCCCAAAAAACTCTGTCGGGTCATAACTTTTGAAATATTTGGAGTTAGGAGGAAAATTTTACCTTTTTGGAAAGGGGAAGAAAAATCCTATCTGATGGAGCCATTTCTAGAAACCCTTGAGTGCTTGAAATGTTTGAAAATTGAATTTTAAGCACAAGGAAGGGAAGAATGAAGGCAAGTTAGCCAAAATAAGCAAGGGGCTCATTTTGGATAACAACTCTAAGTCAGTGGAGCATAATTTAGTTCATGTAACTTGAGATTTCTACTTTCATAAGCTATAACATGATCCTTTTGTAGTAAAATACCTCCAAGACCCTCACTAGAAGCATCTGTCACTACAGTGAAGTCTCCATTAGGATCAAGTATAGCCAGGATAGGTGCTGATGTTAACTGATCCTTCAGAGTCTTAAATGCAGATTCACATTTCTCATTCCACACAAATTTCTTATCTTTCTTCTGCAACAAATTTATTGGTGCAACAACCTTAGAAAATTCTTTAACAAACTTCCTATAGTAACTAACAAGACCCATGAAGCTTCTAACTTCATGTACATTCTTAGGTGCAGCCACTCAGTTATTGCAACAATTTTTGAAGGATCTACTACTATTCCATTTTTACTTATGACATGACCCAAATAGTGCACTTCCGTCTCGTAGAAGGAACATTTGGAAAAATTACCATACAACCTTCTCTTTCTTAAGATTTCTAGAACTATCTTCAAATGCTCATGATGTTCATCAATTCTCTTAGAGTATATGAGAATATCATCCAAGAATACAAGAAAAAATTTGTCCAAGTATTCTTGAAAAATATTATTCATTAAATTCATAAAAGTTGCAAGTGCATTTGTTAATCCAAATGGTAAAACTGTGAATTCATAATGTCCATACCTTGTTCTAAAAGTTGTTTTATGAATATCTTCATCCTTTATTCTTAATTGATGATATCCATATTGAATATCTATTTTAGAATAAACTGATGCACCACACATCTGATCAAATAGATCATCAATTATAGGAAGTGGATATCTATTTTTAATTGTTGATTTATTTAAAATCCTATAATCAATGCACAATCTAAGTGTTTCATCTTTCTTTTCACAAAATTATCAGTGCTCCCAAGGTGAGACACTCAACCTTATTAAACCTTTGGACAAAAGTTCTTGTAATTGTTCCTTAAGCTCTACTAATTCAATGGTAGTCATTCTCCTGGAAATAGGTTCAGTTCCTAATTTGATCTCAATCGTGAAGTCAAACTCTCATTTGGGTGGAAGATCGGGTAATTTCTTTAGGAAAACATCACTGAAATTTCTTAATAGCGGGTATTTTCCCATGAATTCACCACTTTCATCGCTTGTTTCAGAAATTTTTACTAAATACAAGGTGCAACCTTTTTGTGAAAAGCAGCTCTCGATTTTACAGAACAACAATCATTTTTCTCAATATATTTCAATGTATTCCGGGTCATATTATTCAATACGGCACATTACAATTATATAGAAGAAGCTGCTCCTATACTCAAGGAGGTTGCTCTAACAACTCTCCCTATAATAGCTCCCTCCACAAACAACTTAACTAATACAATACGTGAGTTGTTTCAACAACTCACCCAATATAATAATCACCCAAACTTATAAACATAAATGTGGAGCACTAACTATATTAATTCCTAACATTCCCCCCCTTAGTGTGAACATGGGGAAAACCTGCCTTATACTTGCACCTGCTCATGATCTGGTGATTTTCACAGGATGATCACAAACCTCAAGGATGGTTTTGTAAACGGTTGACCAAAAATCGAGAATGGTGGTTTTGCAATTGGTTTACCACAAACCACAAAGTGATGGTTTTGCAAATGGATTACCAACAACCAAGAATGGTGGTTTTGCTATTGGTTTACCACAAACCACAAATGAAGGTTTTCAAGTGGTTTACCTACAACCACATCATGATGTGCCAAGTACTATCATTGGCCCTCATCACATTTCACTGTAGGGAATAACATAGGAAATTCTGCTAACATCTGTTGCTCATACATACATAGAAAAAACTGACATACTGGAAATGGAACATTGGAATGATGTTCCCCCCCTCAATGTGAAATTTCCACTTATTGAAAACAAGATTACTGCAAACTGAGGCACACCACACTGGAAGCACTAAAATCAAATTGCACACACACCTGTCACCAAAGCTGATATGTGGCCTCGTCGTTGGCAACTGACGAGAGGTCGCTGAATGACCTCCAACCTCCAATGCCTCCTGCCTCTAGTTTCATGCTCAGAACAAGAAGTCTTCAGAACCACTGTCTTCATTTACTTGTTCTTCCTCATTCTCTGATCTTTCTTCAGTAATAAAGTTGGCCTCAATTCCTTTGAGTTTTCCACTAAGTATATCTTGAGCTCGAGCTCTACAAAATGAAGTTGTATGCCCCTTTTTCTTACAGTAGAAACATTCTCTTTCCTCTTTATATTTAGAAAAAAATTGTACTTCCTTTTTACATACATTGTTGTTTCTTCTTCTACATCTTCTTTGGTCCATTTTTCCTCAGCTAGGAGAGCTGATATCATATCTTCCAATGAGTTAGAAGGTATCTGACCAAGATTGAAAACAATATTACTGTATTTGGGTGGTAAACTATTCAGCAGAATAGCTTTTGCATCCTCGTCATCTACTAGAGCTTTTACTTCTGCAAGTTGTCTCAGAAGAGATCGTAAATTGTTGATGTGACTAGACATTGTATCTCCATCACTCATTTTGAGCTTGAACAACTGAAGTTTTAGAGAAAACTTTACATTGACTACTTTTGAACCAAATAATTTTCTCAGATTATCCCAGATGTCCTTCGATTTTTATCTAGATCAACATAATGTAATTCAGAGTCTGAAAGGGCAAGGCCAATAATGGCTTTGGCTTTATCATCTCGTGTTTCCCATTCTGCCAATCTGGTCGAGATCTGAAGGTGCTAGTTCTTTTCCATCTACTATCCTCCAAATATTTTTGTTCATCAACTGCATCTGGATCTTGACTTTCCATGTGTGAAAATTGAGACCATTGAATTTTTCTAGTGGAATGTCCATTATATCTTAGAGCGTCGGTTTCAACTGAAAATGCACTCTTAGGGGAGTCGGCTTCAACCGATATTACTCCCGATTTACACTATATATTTAAAAAGTAATAAGAACAAATTACTTTTTAAATTTTACATGGATATTTCTATGGTATAAATCAAAACAAAATATTGAAATATATAGAAATGACTATCAAGTGAATATCAAATTACATAATACCTTAGATTACTAATCCATGCGAATGATTCTCTCCTCTCGATTTACTGGATTTCTTGTTTTCCAATGTAGATAGAAGAGCTTACTGGTACATGGAATTCAACGCAGAAGAATAAACAGGTGTGGATATCTATTAAATCCACGTGTGTAAAGGTATTATTGCCACGTGCATACAGATCTACAGAACTCAGAGTGAATTCTGGAGTAATCTTAGAAGCCAGCATCTGATGTTCACAAAGAATAGGTCGATGACCAATGGATCTGTGTAGAATAGTCTGAGTTCTTCACAACACGTCCTCCTCCACGCTCTTCAAAGTAGACCAGAAAGAAACATGTGTAGAAAAGATTGGCTGCATACAGGTCATGACATTCATGTGCACAAATTGAAATCACAATGTGTAAATTCTGGTCCTTTATTTACACAAGGTTATTTTACATGAATAGTTATTTATAGGAACTAGAGAACATCAACTTAGATTTGTAATACAAGTCTGCTTCATGTGCATGGAAATTTCCTCACATCATTGTCTGTTGTTTCTAATTTCTGCGTTATTACACAAACTAAAAAGATAAATCCAATGAACTTTGATCTATCAAGGAAATTATTCAAACAACTATATATTCCTACGCATATGTTGGCCGTGTAGACTACAATACGTATTCCTACGCAAATGCATTAGCAGATTGCATCTGACCTTGTGTAAAATTTGTGAATTGATATACATGCAATTAAATTTGTATCTTGCAGAAGTCAAAACATAATCAAGTCTATGATATAGATCAAGTTATCTACTCTTCACCACAAATCACGCATCTATATACTGAACGTAGATACTCTTAGCTGGAATAAATTCTGAGCAGAACTTATTACGCACACATCATGAAATAGACGAAATAGAATTCCGCATAGCTTCATGTATTGTGTCCTTTTCTAGAGATCAGAATGGACTGTGCACTAAGCATTTAGAGGGATCACTATAATAGTTTCACCATGCACAGGAACAAATGTAGTTGTCCCTTATTATCCTTGAATTCCATTGCAAGGATTAGATATTGCTCCGATACCAAATGAAAAGCAGCTCTCAGATTTTACAGAACAACAATCATTTTTCTCAATATATTTCAATGTATTCCAGGTCCTTTTATTCAATACGGCACATTACAATTATATAGAAGAAGCTTCTCCTATACTCAAGGAGGTTGCTCTAACAACTCTCCCTATAATAGCTCCCTCCACAAAAACTTAACTAATATAATACGTGAGTTGTTACAACAACTCACCCAATATAATAATCACCCAAACTTATAAACATAAATGTGGAGCACTAACTATATTAATTCCTAACATTTTGTGGCCTTTTTTTAGTCGCATAGCTGATAATTTCCTAACTAAAATCTCATGTTTTATCCCCAGATATGTCCGATATTTTCTATAAGTCATCCAAATAACTAATATGTTTCTCAAAAAATTCAACCTTTGCTTTATGCTCAGCTAGCTAGTTAATACCTATGATTACATCATAAGACCCCAAAGGAGCAACATAAAGGTCAAATTTAGTGGAAAAACTAGGTAGGTCAAGGATTGCTCCAAAAAGACACATACTAACTATGAAAACAATATTATTTTTATAATGTACAACCCATGATTTATGCATTTTTCTAGCTTTTCTTTTTAATTTCAATGCTAATTTAGTAGATATGAAACATTCAGTAGCTCTAATATAAAAAATTGTAGTCTCAGGTATACCAAATAACTTACTTGGAACTTCTATGGGTGTGGCCTACTTTTCAGCCTGTTTGTTAGCTAATGTAGTGTGTATCTTAGGTTGTTGATTGTAGTCATCTTTCTTCAAAGGACATTCATTTTGGTAATGATATTTTCCACAATTCTAACAACCTCCTATAGGTCCCTTCCTAGGCTCAAATTTATTTCCAGCCTTAAATTTATCATTCTAATTCCCATAAGTCTAATGTTCGTTATTATTGTTCTTGAAAAAATTATTTCACACACGAGCAACAAGGTTATTTACTTCTGATTTCTTTTTGTTATTAGTAACAAATTTGATTTTCATACCAAATTTTTTCCATGGTCCCTTTTTGGGTGTAAGAGACGAAGAAGAGTTTTGAACTTTCTTTCTGATTTCCTCCTTATGGGTAGAGATCGCTTTCAATTTATGCTCTTGCCTTATGGATTTTTCTACAACCCCTTCCATAGTGGTTGGGTTGTGAACATCTACTTCACCACCTATAATGGGATTTAATCCCATGATAAATTTCTATATTCTAAACTTCTCATCAGTTTGGTACTGAGGTACATACTTAAGGAGCTTAGTAAACCTCTCCCAGTACTCTATTACGGTAAATTTTCCCTGAGCTAAGTTCTGAAATTCAGTCATTTTCTGATCATAGTAAAGTTGTGGTAGCCATCGTTGCCTAAAATAATTTTTAAATTGATCCCAAGTAATATTTTTTTCATCAATGTTTAACTCAGCCTTGCGGTTATCCCACCATGAAGATGCTTCATGGGAAAGATGATAAGCTCCCCATATTGCTTTTGTTTCTTTTGAGAATTTCCTTATAGAAAAGTACTTCTCCATTTCATTGAGCCAATTCTCAGCTCCATCTCCTAATGTAGTGCCATCAAACTTGGGTGGACTTATCCTTTTATATCATTAGTGAGTTCAGCTGCCAATCTTGCCTTTTTATTTTTAGGCTGATTAGGTGCATTAACATTAGCTACATTATTATTATCAACACAAAAATTTCCAACATTAGCATTGTATATAGGAGGTGGTTGATTGTTGTTACCAACATCTTCTTCCTCCTCCTCATTACCCATTACTTATTGTTCAAGTATAGCTAAATGATCTCTTGTGTCCAATAGGGCAGCAAGGATCTCATCAAGTTTTTGGGCAATAGTTTCTTCTCCACTAGGTGGTGGGTTGTTTGCAACATTTCCTCTTGTTCTAACCATTTTCTATTAACAAGAAAATTTAAGTTTTATCAGATTATGGACACAATAGGTCCAAGAGCTACAACCTTCAGCTCTGATACCAAGATGTAACATTCCCATTTTTAGGACTTTAGAAAAAGGGAATATATATATATATATATATATATATATATAATTAATGTTCTCTATTCTAAATAATCATAATTTAGAACACACATTCCATGTCAATCAATCTCATAACAGATAACCATATGTAATTGTAATGACTTGGTGAAACACCAATCTCTCATTTCATGACTCGGTGAAACACCGATCTCTCATGTTAACTCAATGAATTGTATACTAGGTATACTTGGTTCTCATACCCTTTTCATGGTATTAAGTGTTCTATTTAAGAGGCCTATCTGAATATTTTTACCAATATTCATCTAAAATATCACTTCTTAAAAGTACGTGACATAGGACAATGCAACTAGCATCTTGTGATACTTTGGCCAAAGATTTTCAACATACTATTCATGTTAATATTTCTAGATGGAATACTCATCAAATGGACTATGTCCTTTATCAAACTTTATATTTTATCTAGAATGGTCTTCAATGACTCCTATCAATCCACTTTTTTAAGGTTTAACCCTAACCAAGGTTAGCAACATAGTCTAGTGTAGAAGGCTACTTGCGGTGACTAAGGGTACATAGACATACTCAAAAGACCTAATTTCATTTGCATGTGTCTAGTTATCCTAAGTCATTGTAAGTTTCTCCCGACACTAGATCATGCTTCCAACCTAACCTAGGGTATAACTATGATCAATTCTGATTTTATGTAGATCTAGATGATTTAACTCTAAAGGGTGTTGCAACATGTCAACTGCAACATAGTATCCTCATGAAGACCCAAGTCTTCACAAAGGTATGGTGATGCAATTAGCGTGTGCCAACATCCAACTAAGTCATCCCATCTGGATGTACATACCCAAGAAAGAAGTTAATTACTTAATTATTTTCCTTAATTAAAGTCTAATTACAATAGCCATGTTGAATCCCTAGTTTCATTAACCATTAGGGTTGTAAGTAATAAAGGAATTGTAATTGCTATGTAGATACATTGAAGATTTTCTTTTCATTCATTAACTTCCTAATTTAAGATTCAGTTTTACCAATGAAGAAACATACTCATAGTGTGGTTCACTTATTTAACTTTTCCAATTCTTAGCTTGTTTAAGTTATAAATCGATTCATTTATAATAGAATTCATTGAAATGAAGTCTATTATATATATATATATATATATATATATATATATATATATATATATACACATTATCCTTTCATTTTTTTATTCAAATTAAGGTATTAATTAAGAGGAAGTACATCTTCCTCTTTTCAAGATGACATTAGGTTTAATTCCAAAGGATTCTAAAAAAATTGATTATCATTGCGAGAATAGTTGTCTTCCTTTTTCTTATTAAGAATTAGGGTTCATTTGTAACCCCTTAACATTATACAAGTTATCATAATGGATTTGTTTATCCATTAGCATCATTGTAATAAACCAAAGTGATGTAATTAAATAAAAAACCATGAATGCCAACTTGATAAGTTGCATTAAATAAAAGGGGTAGTATATCTAGTACCCTTATCACCTAGTTAGTTTTAATTCAACCTAAAAGGGTTCATTTTGAATATGCAAAAAGATGACACATCAAGAACAGATAAACCCAAAAATGTTTCCATTTATTAAGTTGGAATTCATACATTACAAGTACAAACACTCCAGACATCTTTAGTGTCAAATAAAAACAATAAGCTCTATTAAAATTACAACTTTACTTTCCAACAATACATTTTAATAATGAATCATATTTCCTCATAAAAGATCCAGTCTTTTGGTAAACAAAAGTAACATCATAAAATATCTTGTCTCCCTTTTACCACTTACGAATTCCATCTGCAAAAATTGCTAGCACGGGTTAGTTCAGTGAACTAAGCATGATAAGCACTAAGCATTAAAATGATGTGCTTTTAACTAACTATTTCATAAAAAGAACTCTGCTTTTATGAAATAGTTAAAGCATTATAGAAAGACACATCATAAAGAAATAACAATCATAAGAGGGAGAAAAAAAGTGATAATCCGTACTCTAATTAAGAAAAGGCTAATATATAATCAGTTTCAACTTCCAACTAATCATTTCATAGAATATTTAAATCATTATTTCAGATAAATAATATTTCACCAAAATCACAATCTACTTTTCATTTATAGATATTTATGATTTACTTCAAAATTAATTCCATCTAACCTAAGAAGATACTAACTCTGATATCTCATAGGAATAGGACTACTTTAGATGGAACAATAATTCATATAACTCAGCATTAACTTACTTCATCCTAAAATATTAAATGCAAATCTCAATTAAAATTTATGATAAAATTTAGGATGAACCAACAACACCTTAAAGTAAGAGTTTCAAATTTAAGAAATTGTATCCTAGTTCAAAGTAAAGCTCTAGCCTAAGTTTTAGGATCAGCCTCTATATATTTGATAAGGATGAACTTAAATTAATATGCACATAGAACTATTAACACATAACAACAGATTACCTCATTACCCAAGGTAATAGTCAAGGAGAAGAAAGAAGTGATTTATTAATCAACTGCCCATCCTGCAATCCTTAAATGTAATACAAACTGAACATGTCACCTCCCTCCATAGAAGTGATACAAGTGAGAGATGAATGAAAAGATAGAAAGCGAACAACCTACATCTTCCTTCAGGGTTTAAAGAGGATGGTATTGTAAATACCTTAACTTAGAACAGAAAGAAAGGATAACAACAAATAAAGATAAGATAAGATCTCATTATCCCTTCCTTAAAAGAGGTACACTTACCGAGATCGAAAAAAATGAGACAAATTTGATTGTCCAAATCTAATAAAATATTTAACTCCAACAACCATTAAATCACAATGAACTATTCAATATTACAATCGATAACAACAAATATAACATGAAAGTCATAAACCGAAAATGATGTTTTCCCAACTTACAAATGATAATAGTAACTGTAGCGTAAAAGCTACAAACTGAAAATGATTTTTCATAATATTAAATAAATAACAAAGATCCGTAGAAAAATAAAACCAACAACTAAACATTATATTCTTTCCAAACATTAATAGCATCAGTTCTAGAAGTTACTCTAGTTTCCCAAACAAAGAAGAGATAGAGCAACGTTTAAGTAAATTACCCTTTTTCGGCCACAATTTTCTTTTCAAAGAGACAACACACAAAGCTTACCCATCCATTGATGGTGAAATGAAGAAGGTGAGAGAAAGACTTAATAATTGAAGCTTCCATTCAAGCCAACTCAGAACCACATACATCACAAGAATCAATGGAACAAACTACTGGATTAGGAAGAATGAACTTGACCCAGATTCAACCACAAGGAGAAACAATGAAACAACAACATGACCACAAGTCTGGTGCTCAAAGTTGAGCTCAAAAGAAGTGATACACCAAAAAGTGTTACATTCTATTTCCTTCAAGTGTTCATTCATTTAGACAGAGTCAAGTTACTCTACAGTTCATCCGTAATTACCACTATCTCCTCTTTGAAACAATTGTTCTTGAGAAAATAAAAAGAACCAAACATATAAGACAATTCAATCCAAGAAATAAACCTTGACCTTTATTTTCCTTATACCATAAAATGCATAATCAAATTCAATAAATCATTTAACAAATCACATAAGAAAGATTAACTATCAACCATGATAAATAGATAGATTACATTTGATGATATTTTTCAACCCCTTATCGAGAAAAGTTACTTATCAATTTTACCATGGTTTAGTAGACGTACAAAATATTCAACATGATCTCAAGTTCAAAAAAAGTTAAACATGTTTCCTACCTTTTTCCAACAAAGAAACCAAACCTAAAACATATTTCTAGCATAGTCATGAATCATACTATTGATTTTGATGCAGTCCAATAGGATTTTTCAAGATTTGACAACATATCCAAGCCAAATAGAGGTTTAAACATGATTCATTCATTTTTCTAACAAAGGAAACAAACCCAGAATGTATTTCTACCATATCAGTGAATCCATATAGATAAAATATAGAGAAAATAAGTTTCGACGGCAAGATAAAACAAAACATAAAAACTCATTTGTTTCCCAAGAGCAGAGTTCCTTTAATGAACAAATTTAGTAAAAATAAGAACAACTTAATGGGTAGATCCTATCATGACTAATAGAGCTTCTTCTCAATTTGTAGATGATTTCCCAGCTGAGCCTCAACAATCTCTTCTATTCTAAGAAACATCAACCACCCTAATATTTCCACTTAGTCTTATACTTCCACAGAGTCCAAAAATAGTTCAAGAATGCCAAGAATACTGATAAATCAAAAATAGAACTGTTGGTTCGAAGAACCGAAAACCCCATGCAGAGAAAAATTGAAATGAACTAAAGATCAAACAACCTTTCCAAAAATCACCATGCATTTTCCTAGGCGGTTTCTTCACCATAAATAAGATCAATTAATGTGAAGGACAATCAATTTCCCTCCTATTTCTCCACACCACCGCCATCTAAGTTTGGCGAGACTTTAATTCAAAATTTGCATGTAATTTCTATTTAGTGGTGATGCCAACTAGGCATCCACTAAACTCCCAATGCCTCCATAGAAATTAGCACTCCATAATCATTAAAAACCAAAATCAATTCTCATTAATGCCTTGAAAACCAACACCACCAACCTTACCAATTTCCAAGTAGTCCATAGGTACCTCCTTAGGTTAGCAATAGTTTAGGTTAGATTTTTATTAGGTTAGAAATCAACCTTAGTTCCTAGGTAGGTCTTATTTACCTTAGGTTATAGTCCAAACTTAATATAGAACATTCCAACTTAGGTTAAGGTGTTTACATTAGTAATTTACTATTAGGTCTATGATCCTTATATGCTATACAACGTTTAAACATTTAATAAGAAGGCCCGGTGCCTATCACCCTAAATCCATTGCTAATCAAGGATGCCTAAAAATAATTCTCCATAATTGCAAACAAAACAAGTCCGATCACACTTCACCTTCCATTTCCGAATGTTAGGACAACAAGGTGAGAAGGTAAGAATAATTGAGGCATACCTTGGATCAATGGTTTTGTTGTTTACACAAGATAAATTATGTCTACACAATACAAGTCCATCACCTTTTAAAAGTGAATTTAAGTTGTACAAAGAGATGAATGGCCTTATTTTCAAGTAAGCATAAATCACAACCAAAATGATTCTTTTCAACAAATAAATAATTATCCATTGCAAACATGATTTCCAAAAATCATAAGAATACTCCTTCCTAAGAAAAATCACCTGTCAACATTTGCAATGTCAAGAGTGGAATTCATCATAGTAACAACCATGTCAAAGATGTTACAATATTATAGCAGCCCTTGGGGCCACATAATAGAGTTTGGGGGCAGCCCATACATGGAGAAATTTTACATGCCATGGAGACACATTGGAAAAGTGTTCTTCAACACTTTTTTTTTTATTTTTTTAATTCATGCATAGGTTTAAAGAAGAAATTACAGTAGAATACACTCCTAACTTTTAGGAGAATGAATTGGTCCAAGATATTACAAATGCTACTTCACTTGAGTGGCATGGGAGCATAGTTTTGAGTACCACACTTTTGGAAAAGGACACATGATCTTACTATTGCTTGAGGGGAAGCAATCTTGGGAAGGGAGGACTGTAATGTCCCCATTTTTGAATATCATTGGCTTATCATTCCCCATGGGCTTTAGGGATGTTACAAGGAAAAAATTATTTTAAATCATTAGATACTATTACGGAGAGTGTTTTTAATCATTTGACATTATAAAACAATATTTATTTAATTATTTAATATTTATGGAACAAGTAATATATTTAATTATTTATTTAATTATTTTTGCTAAGTTTGGGTAACTATTTTGAGTGTATTGAAGGGTTATTGAGTGCTGAAAATCACTTATGCAATTTACTCTAACCCTAAAGACTAATTTGGGGATTTTAGGGACTATTTTGAAGGGGTTTCGGTTATCATAAAATTTAGATATTTATTTATGTGGAAATATCTTAATTTATAGAATTATCTCGCATTTTATTTGAAGGAAAACATGGAATATTGAAGCGGTTATGAATTTTAGAATATTTCAAATTTGTCTCGGCAGCTATTTGGTTGCCAACAATTAGATATTAATTTCAGATCTACAATTTGGGATCAATTTAATATTGAATTTGATTGTAGCAATTAGGAGAAATAAGGAGAAGGTGATTATATAATTTTTGGAGTAGTTTTGGTGGCCTAAATGTGTTGGATGACCTACGTTTTAGGAAAAATTAGGTTTTCATGTTGGATGTGTGAAATATTATTTTTGCATATTGTTCTTCATATTTTTTTGGTCCAAAATATAAAATTTCAGCTCATTTGGACTTCTCTAGCCAAAGATATGAATTTTTGAAATTACAGAGTTAGGGTTTGAAAATTAATTATTTTCTAGCAGTATGTGATCAGATTTATATTATTTCCTAACTTTTCCTAAAAGGGGATATTACACTAGTCAACTACACTTCTATAATCCTAGAAAGGTGGGGAAATTAAATTGCATGCATAACCATCTTTTGGATGTAACTTACACCAATTAAACCCACAACCCATTAATAGAATTTATCTTCTCGGAACCATTCAACTACCCTCAAATGTTATTTTTAGCATGTACATTCAACCAATTTCAACCAACTTCCAACCACTACTTAGCCTTATAAAAGACAAAGGCTTATCCTCTTAGATTTCTGTATAATAACTTATTCAAATTTTATTCAACTTCTACTATTTTGGAAGCAATAATCCAAGCCAATATATGCTTGTAGAAATAGTCTATTTCTCATTTGGAGGTCATTCAATAGTACCCACAATTAATCTTTTATAAGGTTACACAAGCTAATCTTCCACAACCTTACTCGAAGTTTACAAGGAAGAGCTACAGGAAGGTTTACAATTGTTTTTTGTCTTCAATTTGTGTTGTTTTTAATTTTTCACACCATCCTACCTATACAATCCACTATCTCCTAAAGAATATAATCCTCAATTGGGTGTTCTCATGCAATGCCTTTTCATACTCACTCTAAGCTTCCTCTATCTCTCCTTCATCTTGTTTTTTCATTAGAGTTCCTTTTCATCAATGAAAACTTAGTATTCACATACAAAAACCTCTTAAGTAAATCTAAGCACCCAAGATATCATCAGGTAATCCTTGACATTATTTTTTCTTGTCTTATCCAATACTTCCTCCATCTCAACCCGACCAAGTGTGTGTTTGATGTTCTCAAGCGAAGAAACTTTTAGGGTTCATCATTTCTATCAGGGAATGTGAAGTGAACCCTTCCAAAATCAAAGCCATGATTAATATCCCACCTCCTTATAACATAAAATATATTTTTGGTCTCCAAGGTACAATTCAATCATAAATCCTATGAATTTTTTATGAATTCATATGAAATTACCAAGATCCGAAAAATAAAATAAAATATTAAATAATTAGACAAAATTTCAAGTACATCACCTACCTCATCATGTGTGGGTCTCCGACATATTTATCTAACCCCAAACAACTCCATCTCACTCAATCAAACTTAAAATACAAGTAAATAATGCTCCATGTGTTTTAATCTCACAACAGCTAGCAATGGTTCAAATGAACCTCCCGCACCTTATATATCAATTTTTTTCCCACCCACAATGATCGTCAATAACTGGAGGATCAATGAAAATATGTTCTAGTCACCTGCAATCCATGGTAATCATTAGCAATTTCTCCCCTTTTATCTAAATATCATTGTATATCCCCTTCGCCTTATCAAAATATCATTTTTTTGTCAAATATTTCCAATAGACTAAACATTAATCAATGCACATCTTTGTGCTTGTTTGGTCGATCCCTCATCAGGGCCCATTTCTTCATCATAACATTGATCAAATAAATCCATTTCCATCATATACATTCAATAAAAAGTGTTCCATTTCTAGGATCCAATAATCTCTATCAAATCAAGAACCAATCAATCTATGCAAAACCTTTCTTTATCAAAATCACCTCATAATTCTCATCCCTTTCAGGGAAACATTTCCTTTTTATCATTTGATCATATGTCTATAGTACATGAACCCGTTAGTTCCCCTATCACCTAAATTCCTCACCATGTAAGCCAACATTTGTGGAAACATTGTTTATCAAAACTGTGTCACCAATACATCATGGATAGTATACCCAGTCATGGTCATTTCCTACTGCTACATCCTATGAGTCATATGTCTATAGGTTATGAACCCCTTGGTTCCCCTATCATTTGATTCTATGGTCGTGTATTTCCACCATTATGGAAATTTGTTTTCATGCCTAGTCTTGGGGTATCTTACATCGAAACACACCATCATAAAAAAACTATCAAATCTAGTTTTTTTCAAACTAGTGATCATTGCACTTTGTCACAATCACCCCTAATTTGAGGGGGCCACCTATCCAAACACAAATACAATCATCTCACTCATTTTTTCTAGTAGTTTTTCCATTACAAACCACTAAATAAAAAGGGGAAAATATAGATACAATTTTTTTATTACCCTAGGTGAGTGATCCACACCTCAAGCACATAAACCATTAAACTTATCATTCTAAGCATAACCTAGGTGACCTATTCTCACCCTCGCAAAATCACATTTTTACCTCTCGTAAACTTGAATTACTTACCTTAACCACCATAAAATCTCCTAACCCGCCACCATCCATTCTTAACCCATTTTTTATCCCACCACCCAACCCCTCATCACCATTAACCACATATCCTCGTATCCCTACCCAATAAATCCTAACTTGGAGGTGGTTAAAACCATTTTCAAGATATTTTCCCCAATTTTTTTGGATTGTCGATGATCCTAACAAATCACCAATGATTATAAATAGGACCTAAAGGATCTGTTGAAGGGATCCATAACTAATACAATGAAGCTCTATCATGTTAGTGAACCATACAACATCATCACTAGCCCCGGATGTCCTCAACACTCCTTTCAAGCCATCGGACATCATACAAACCTCATGTGAGTACTTTTAGGTCAATCTAGTACATTTTTTCTTCTAAGGTAATCAAGTTCATTTTTTTATCTATCCCTACTTCATTTTACATATCATATTTTAGATAAATTTTTCATCTTACATCTCTATTTTCGACAAAATCTATTTTTATCAATATATCATATTTTCTGAGATATTTCGATAATTTAAAGAATCTCCTATAATTTTATAAATCATCCATGATCCATGTGGATTGCCAATGATCCCTGTCAATTTATTTATTTCACTTCATATCATACATCTATCATAATTCTAGCAATTTGGTTTTCACCTAATCAGTTGTTTGCAATATGTATGTTCTTTAGATGATCGCTCCGGGTCCTTCACATCCTATCTCCAATATATATGATGTTATATTTTTTCAAAATCATTTTTTGTAAGAACAAATTGATATCACACACAAACTAAGTCTATGCAGCATTTCCCTCACGCAAAAATTTGAAGACATCAAGGATCAACTCACAATCATACAAGAAAAGTGTGAAGTTGTAGAGGAGTTATGGTTTGATTACTTCTAGGACTTTGAGATTTCCATAGCCCTTACCTGGGATTCCTACAATGTCTAACATGACCTTCCTATCCCTCTCAAATTCTAAATATATCCTTGTAATTTATCTTATCATTATATCACTTGATTGTATTAAATGATTTGAAACCCTTCAAGGAAGTCCTTCAGGTTTTTAGGATTGAAATTCTCTAAGAAAATCATTATCATCTTTATCTAATATTTTCATTTTTTAGCTATTTTTATATGCAGGTCTTCTCACTTAGGTAAACTAGGAGTCTTTTCCATTGTTCATATCTAATCATCTCAACATTGTGTTTGTCGGTGTAGGTATCGTAAAACCACGGCTTATTTGATTTTTTTGCATTTTAGCATTTATAACACTTAACCAAAATTCACCATAAACATGTAGATTCATTGGAGGGTAATTTTTTCTTAGGATAGTGATTCTCAACTACCATATAGGTTAAGATATCATCATCATCATGATAAAAAATAATTTTGATAGTGGGGGATCCTACTCTATCATGTGAGATATTTTTAAGGGAACAAATTTAGTCTTTTCATTATCATGGTAACTCATTGGTCCTAATGTGATAGCATTTATTTAAAACAAAAATTAGGAGGGATGGATATGGAATTTTCATTGTCGGAGGCTACGTATGATGATGGTAATAGGTGTAGTTGAAGTCTTGATGTTGGTGGTGATGGATTCAAAGAATATTCTATGAAGCCAAAGCCATATTTTTGTGAGGATTTCTCAAGTCTTCAAAGGGTAAATCATATAGAACTTGTTCATACCTATCAAGATCAAAACATTTCCATTAATAGTGGTGAAGGTAAGTTCGAAAAAACTGAGGTTTATCAAGGAATGAAAAATTATTAGGAAAATGGTTTAGCATGTGGTTGATCATCGAGATGAGAGGAAGTGAAATCAATACCTCCATAAAAAGTTGTGTTTAAAGGAAAGGGGGACTAAAGGAAATAATGTTTCCCATGTTAGGTTCATAGAGGGGTTATTTGTCAGGTCTCCCATACATTTTAGGTGTAGGAAGTGCATTAAGGGTTAGGAGTCGATACTCCTCCACTGAGATATGTTTCATGATGTCCTCAAAGGATTGATCATCTAGTAATTTAGATGTGGGGATAGAGGCACTCATATAGGATTTGTTTAAATACATGCATTTTTGTAACTGAAGGAACCCGTCATTAGACCTGTAGGTCATTTGACAAGATTAAAATGGATTAGGATCGGCAGGAACCATAAAGTTCTTACTTAAGAAAACGATGCAGGGTAGATATGATACAATACATAGCATGGATCCAAGGATTCCCTAATAATATGTTGCATTGGAACTCTCCTTATAGTGGATAGAAGAGTGTGTAGAGTCTTGACACCTATTTTGATAGTAAAGATAATTGTGCCTAAGGTAGGAGAAATATTATCATTAATGGTGCGTAAAAAAAAGTGATTGAGAGATAATAGTATCGTGTAATTGGAGTTTTTTTAAGGTGTGAGAAGAGGTCATATTTATGATAGTGTCATTGTCAATCATAACTATTTTAATTAGATTATAATTGATTTGGGTGGTGATGAAGAGGGGGAGGTCGATCCTAAGTGTCCACAATTTCCCCACCAGGACCGACTCCCCATCCTAAAGTAGCTAGATGGGGAAGTAAAATCAATCCTTGTTCATACATAGGCTTTTCCGATACAAAATGAGCCACTTCAAATAGATTCATTTATCTTGATAAGAATGCAAATAATCCAACATGAGAGATATGAGCCCCATGTAATTTTATTTATAAATTGATAAGTTGGGCATTACTATCATGTGATAGTGAAATTTTAAATTGTCAATAATTGGCTATCCACAAATATTACAACCCCTTACCACAAGGTTATAGTGATGGAATCTTGGAATCCTCAAATGTGATAGATGTAGACATTTTCATGGCTCGACATGATTGGAAAATGGTTGGGGATCATCTGATGGTACCAATATGGCTTCGAGGGGTACCATCATATCTTGTTGATGTTGTGGGGAGTTTTGAATAGGTTCGTAAAGGGACATCTTGACAAGTGTTTGATGCAACTATTTGAGATTGGTATTTTTTATAAATGTTATAGATTGAGTGTGGGGTGCCACAAGGATGGAGAACTTGTCTTTACGGGATGAAGGATTGGATGAATTAGGAGGAACAAAAAAGATAAATATTTAAGGACCTGGTTTGATTTTGGGATTTCAAATATTGGGTGTGGGATATTGTGGCTATATGGATGGCATCAATTTAGAAAAGAGGGGAATTACTAAAATAATCCATGTATTTATTAGTTAAATTAATAGAGGATGTTTTGATATGGTTAGGTTCGGTGATAGGTTTGATTTGGTGGTTTGGTCTTGTTGTTTTGGATTTGACAAATGGAAAAAGATGATTCTTATTTTCCTAGAGGATTCATTTGTCAAAAAGGTTCTAGATCACGGTGTGAAGTGATTTAAAATCCTCTATATAATTTCTCGGTACTTGATGGTAAGTAAAAATACCTCCTTTTTTACTATGAAGGTTTCCACCCTCGATGATAAGAGGGCTTGATTGGTGGTAATACTATGGTTGATGATTGTAAGAGTTGTTCAAGGATTTTAGTGTAATATCCACGACAATGTTGGTTGAGATGATAACAAGAGGGAAGAAATATGGATGTTGTTTTTGGTTTAGAAGGATGAGATACTAGAAGTGTGTTATGTGCGACACATTTAGGTGCAGAGTTTGAGGCGAGTTTCAGATTATAAGATGAAGACTACGAGTTTTAATGAGGGATGTGGTCCATAATAGAGGGTATGAATGTCATATCCTATGGTATGTTCATCTGGTTTTATGATATCCCTACATTTTTGTGTAAATGACGAGTTAGTATTTGTATAGGACTATTAAGGTTCTTGATTTGATGTTGTGAGATCTTGTCTTTGGAAGGGTCATTTGTGATTTCGGTAATGGATTTATTTTCTTGTAATGTTAAAGGGGTAGTGTCAAGAATATTTTTACGAGTAGATGTGGTTAGGTTTTAGAGTTGTAATGTAGGTGGGTTTGAGGCCTTTGTGGTTAGGAGATATGAAGATTTAGATTCCATATTCTTTGTTTTAGTCATAAGAACATACGGTATGGTAGGTGTAGGTGGGAGCTGGTTGATGGTGTTGATGATATGAGAAATAGAATTTTTAGCTCCTATGGTATTATTTTGATTATTAGTGGAGGAAGGGAAAATTTTAAGACCCCCAAAACATTCATAGAAATGCATTGGAAAATCTGTGAAAATTGAATTTCACGCTAATGGAAAATATGAAGAAAATGTAAATATGTTATCAACGGTGAATTTTTTATGCTACCATCCGACAACATATATTATGCTATCAGCTGATAGTATATGATGTCGGCCAAAAATATATGTAATTTTTTTAAAATAATTTTTGACAATAGCAGTTAAAATGACTAGCTCAACAAGAAATCTGTCCTCACAAAATATGACGCAAATAAAAAAATTTAAAAAAGTGATTTTTTAAAAACAATACTGATTTTAAAAATTTTATATGGGATTTTTTTTTTGATATTTTTTTATGTTAGCAATTAAAATGATCATCTCAATGAGAAATTTGTCCTCCCAAAATATGGCGTAAGAAAAAAATACCATACTCTTTTTATTTCCATACAAAGTAGCTTTTTTTGTATGCTACCGACTGACAACATATATTATGATGTTGTTCAAGTATCATAAAACAATTCTACTAATCTGGTAGCATATTTTATGCTATCGACCGACAACATATAATTTTATATAGGTGGTAGCATAAAAAAATGCTATCGGCTGAGATAGCATAAAGTGAATATTGTGAATTTCTATTTCATGGGAATGGTGAATTGACCCCTAAAATTAACTTGTACCCAGAAAATGTTGGTAACCTAGTCCTAATTCCTACCCTAAAAATTCACCAATTTCAAATTTCAAAAACCAGAATATTCATGAATTAATGAAGATTCGCAACTAAAATTTTCCTAGGGGGATGGTTTGGAAAAGGTTATTTGAACATGTCTATGGTTTGATTGGGAGGTTTATTCGGATTTTCAAGTTGTAGCTCACCTTGATCAATGAGATCTTGGAGGAAGTTTCTAAAGAGAAACATTTCTCAATGTCATGTCTTTGGACCTAGTTATATTTACATTAGGCGTGTAGACACCAAATTTGGGTCACACTCCCCCTTTACCCCACATGTATATTAATTTAATTACCTACAATTAAATTAATGCCCATTCTCACAATATTCATTAATTTAAATACCTTAATTAAATTAATTTCCACCTCACCTAGACACCTCACCCCACCACATCACCTAGACACCTCATCATGGACCTATTTTTAACATGTTCATTCTAACTAGGACTCAATCTCTACTTACCATAACTAACTGAGACTTGGTCTAACCCTAACACTACATGCATATTCTTTCTCTAACAACATGCCCACTTACTTACATGGAAAATACCATTTTAGACCCAAACCAATGGGTAGAACTAGTAAAAAGATAGCCGGGAACTACTATTTTGGCAACCTAGGATTTATCACACGAACCGATGCCGGTTAACCTAAACCATCATCAGTTACCATATATTGATTTTGGTAACCTTTTTCTAGATGTTGGATGAATTATTGGAGTTTGGAGAGAGATATATTTACATGCAAGCATGAACCAGAGCCCTCTCACACATCTAGAAATCTTGAATCAACACCATGGTGATATGATGGTTAAGAATTCACGGAAATGTTCGAGAAAGTACTTTCGTGACACTCGACCACAAGTTCCACAGATCAACCATCACCTCCATCCAACCACTAGGTCTGTAAATAAAAGTAAGTACATTTGGATCTACATCATTCCATACTTATTTAGGCCAGTTTCTTCATCTCTATTGGTGACTCCTAGTCTCCTTTGTATCCCATCATTTCCCACCTTCCTATCAATCCATTCACCTAATCACCTACAACCTCCCAACTCCCCATACCGAATCCAGGACATCTATTTTAATTCTCAACTTCTCTGGTAACCGAACCCTCATTCTCTCATTCTCTGTGTAATCACATAGAATCTCCAAAACTAAGTTTCATTAAGTTTCTATCAGTTTGACCCTACCAATTCCAGTTAACCTAAACTGTCTTCGATTTCCTATCAACCGACATTGGTCTCTATATCTAGTAATTATTCCGATAATAACAATGTAATAATCTTCACTCAAATATCCCAAACCATCCAAAACTTGATCTTGACCTATTTCAGTCACCTTGACTTCTGTCTAACCTCCAAATTTGACCATAACCTTACCTATTAGATTAGATTTTCTTATTGTATTTGAATGAGATACCTAAATCATATCAATTACAGTAGGATGTTATTTTCTTATGTTATTTCTTGCATTAAATTGTAGTAAATAGTTGATTAACAACCATATAGGAAGTATCACAGTTCCCAAATATAGCATACGCTAGGTAGTCCACCGACATATATTGTTTGATATTCCTCTTTTTGTCTTGTTTTTCATTTCAAGTATTTCCTCCTAGTAAAAATGAAGTTATCGGAATCAACACTTTGGATTGGGAAATCATAACGTGCACACTCTACCTTCCACTTTCATTCACATGTATTCCTCCTCACCCTTACCTTACCCCTCGAAATCTCCCCTTTAAATTGCCTCTTCATAGGATGCCTTCCCAACCAAAAAAATCTGTTCTAAATTTATAAGTCGGTCTCTAATAGCATAAGCTAAAGTAACATAAAATTCACTTGTAGGATTACATGTTTTTCTTAGCTTTCTTCTTGAATTATGTTTTGAGTTGCGAGGATTACGTTTCTTCATTTTTTTCTTCCTTTCACACTCCCCATCATATTTGGAGTATCCTAACTTTTTTGAGTGTGTTAGGGCCTCATATTATCATCCTCGGGTCTTCTGGGTTGTTTCTTCATCTGATTTAATTCACAAAATTCATTTTTCTTCACTTCTCCAAATTTCAAAGTAATTGATGTCAGTCCAGTGACTATCATCGGTTCCTATCTTACCACTGACAGTTTAGTTGACTGGTGTCAGTTACCAGTTCTTTTGGTTATTTTACCCAAAAAATATTTCATCACCTTATCTTTTCTATTCAAATTCATCTAGACATCATCATATTCATAACATTCGATAGAATTGTCAACTATAGTTTCCCATTTCATATCTCATCGGTTCTAATTCATTTTCTCAAATTGGGGTTTTTGTACTAATTGGTATCGGTTCTGTAACTTTCCTCGGTCTCCTTATACCATTATTGGTCAGTCAACCAGTGTTAGTTTTCCTCTTTTGATTCTTAAATTGAAACATTAACCAAGTCAACCTACCAAAGTATTTGTTCTTTCGCATTCCTTCTACTTTTTGTATCATCTACAAAATATAGTTTTACTAGGTCAATGCTAATTCACATGGTGTCAACTCGTAACTAAGACAATGCCCTTATATTTCACGTTAGTCTTGATCACTCCCACCTAGCCCATCACCGCCTTCCATCCTATCGCCTATGGATCCAACTCATCCTATCACCATTTCTACCGGTGATGAGGAGTTTGCAAGACTCCTTGATTAGAATCCCACATCCTTACAATACTATATTTCCCACTTATTTACCGATAATCCTTGGGATAGTTAGTATATGGCATGCATGTATCTATTCCTCCCGCCCTTATCCCCACTTCCAAATCATCTACCATTGGCTCAGATACTGCCCTCATCCACATTAACCCCTGTGGTATCTCGGTTGGGTCCCACATCCGTAATAAATACTACCCCAATGACGTCTATTGCACCGTGGTGAAAACCATTCCTTCACCAACCACCTTGAACATGGCCTCATCTGCCCCCTTTTCCTCATATATACCAGTTGCATCACAACCACCTCTAGTGTCGACAACCCACACCCCATTCCAAAACCTAGTTCTTTCCATCCCTTAGTCTCTACCACCCATTACCATGAGAGTTATTACAACCACCCCACCTATTTACATGCATCACTAGTAACCCCCAATCTCATCTATCACTTATTTGGGGTGCATTCCTCCTGTATCTATTCCCCCTTCGTAGTTTTCATATTTTTCACCCCCATGTATGGGGATGTCATCCACATCATACACCCATCATCAACCTCCCTTTATTGCAAGAGGTGCCCATTCCTCACAACCCACCAATGACCTCATTAGGATGATGATGGAAAAGATGTAGACATTAGAAGCATCAGATTCTGGCTCTCGTCACTCCTTGACCTATGACAAAATCTGGAATGATACTATTCATCCATCCATTCCTATTCGCCCATACCCTATACATTAGTAAATGGCCAAGTTTAATTGTTTTGATAGTAAAGAGGGCCCACAACAGCACTTGTGGTCATTCAAACATGGGTGATACTTAATTTCCCATGATGATGCTTTTCTCCTACAAACATTCCCCATGTCCCTAACAGGACCCACCTTATATTGGTACAATATTTTACCTAGACATTCCATCTACTCCTTTAACCAAGTGGCTCAAGCATTCCTGGACCACTTCTCGATCAATGTAGTAAAAAAATTCACCATGACTGACCTATATTCGACATGATAGTATGACGATGAATCTATCAAAAATTTCATTCTCACCTTTGGAAAAGTCTTATAAACCAATTGACATTCTAGTTACCTCAAGTTGAACTTATTTATTTGTTCACTAGAGCTTGTGCTAGACACATTTCATCGACTTTGTAGGTATAAACCTTCTATAACTTCGATGAAGCATTCACCATGGCACAAAAGCTAGAAATTCATGCCATAAAAGAAAAGAAAATCCAATTACAAAACAAGAAAATTCAAATAAAATGATTCTTCTTTAACTTCAAAACCCCAAAATAATTATTCAAAAGTCAAAGGATCTGCCAATGTAGTAGTTCTAAAATCCTATCCATCTCATCCCTCTAATCAAGCGAAACCTTCCTCCAATCTTTCCTCTGTTGGACTTTTCACGTCGATGGGAACAACCAAGTACACTTCAATTGGAGAGCCATATTCGTAGTCTTGGAAAGGCTTCTTAAATCTAGAGCGATTACAATCCCCCATAAAACCTCATCTTGGTTTCTATCCCACTCACCCTATTCTGCATAGTATAAGGAGCATGATTATTGTAATTATCATTTCCTTAAAGGCCACAATGATGGTAATTGCATAAATTTAAAGAACATTATCCATGAGATGATAGATAATGGAGACCTCATCATGGACAACCTAAACATGCCGGTAAATCAAAATTTGTAAATATTTAAGAATTCGTTCCCTAATCCTACACCATCAACTAATCAAAATTGTGAACCTTCAACCAATGATAGCAATGTTTGTGAAGTCCACACAGTTTTTGATATAATAATGGTCATTCCTCAAGTTCCACATATTTCATCTATCAAGGAACTTTTGGCATGAGCTCCTCTACCCACAGAGGAGCATACCTTTTCCACTCCTTTACCCTCGGAGGAGTCCCCTTCATCTCCCCTTGCAGTCACGGAGGAATCCATGATTTCTGCTAATTCCATTTCACTATCTACCTTGCAACCTACCAAACAGTCAATAGTATTAACTCTCCCATCCACAGGAGAATTGTCATCACCTACTCCTTCACCATTGGAGAAGTCTATCTCACCCCACCTACCATCTCTCTCACCCATGGGAGATTATTTAGACATGCTAATACCTATTGGGGATGATTCTCCATCAGCATCCCAAGACCCCATTGACATGATCTCAACTTTTTTACCCACAGAATTCAAGGCTAGAAAATTCCCCTGTATCAGAGACATATTTTACAAGGATTTCCACCAAACCAAATGCATCTCCTCTTATAGTAGTCCCATTTTCACGGCTGGTTGATCGATTGGATTACGTTGATAATTCCATGCTCTAGGGACGTCTTCAGCTCCCCTTTTTGACTCAAATGAAAATATTTCTTGAAGATATTTCCATGATCTATCCAAAGGTATTTCCATCATCCATATCAACCCTAACTATGCCTGTTGAAATAAATTCTTCTTCATCACCTCTACCTACATCCGAAGCTTTACCCATGACTAAAACCATTCCCTTGCCTAATAACCTACCCAAACCTATATCTTCACCCGTGTCTAGACCCATCACTACCTTGGGTGTCATGTCAATGTCAAGCCTTACCCATCCACCTATCAAATTGGATTTAGCCACGTCTTCCCAAACCCACACCAAAATTGTTCCTCTACCTAGAAGGAAGACTTAACCCTCTAGCCCTCATAAACTATTCTCACCTACCACACCTTTGTCACCTTCACCCTTTTCATCCATCCTAGGACCTCACCCATCAACCTTGGGAAAATAGCCTCCTATCCAAATCCAATCAAAAGCTAAGCAACCTACTTCTTCATCACAATCCTTTTTATACCTCATTTACCTACACAACAAACACCCTCGCCCTCACCCATACATTTCTTACCACCTATACCTCCACCAATTACTATAACCCCAAATTTTCCTATACGACTTCAACCCATACCATCCACCCAGTCTATACTAACCACTTCCACCATAACTCTATTGTCCCCATGGGTAACCCATCCTCTTCCACCATCTACTTTCCCTTTTACATCACGTACTCTTGTGTCACCTTTACCCAAGAAGGTGTAACCCAAAGACAAGAACCCACTACCCTCCAATAGGGTAATTAATTCAACAACACCTGTCATTGCTAGCTCTTCTATCACACCTTTACCCAAGGGAATACCATCAAATCCTAAGACATTACCACCTACCAAACTAGTGGTCTAAACCATTCCCTCTCCTATAATGAATCTTTCCTCACAATAATCCGTACCATTACCGGACTCCACACTCACTTCCCATTATGATCATTAGCAAAGTCCTATGCTAACATTCTATCCAACCTCTTATAGACCTCGGTCATCACATTACCACCGCTTTGACCATACGACCCCCTAAAACCCAAATAAAGAGGGTTTGATGAAACTAAAATTTGTGCCTATCATCATGTTCAGGGCATAATGTAGAAGGTTGTAAGGATCTCAAAAAAAATTCCTACAATTATGTCCTCCTGAAGCAAATTTAGACGACGATGATCTTCTTGATGAGTACAATGTTCCACTTTCACTTGTCACCACACATCATCATCCCTTTCTTCTTCAATGACCTACATCTCCACCCCCACAACCCTATTATCCATCTCAAAAATTTGAGATCAACATGGTATGTATCAAAGAGTTGGCCAAACCACCACCCAAATACCAGTTTTCCCTACTCATCTCACAAGGCTCTTACCACGCATTAGGTTTCTTCCCATCATGTCGTTACACTACTCATGACATACCTTCTCCATCTACCTCCTTCCCTTAGATTAAAATGGTCTAAGTTTCCACCCGCACCCAAAAGGAAAAAGGAAAAGAAAAAGAACTAGCCCATCAACCAACCCCTTGCCTAATATACCATCTACACACTGCACCTAAAATAATCATTTAAGGACCCACATACCCTATTTCTGATGGGATCACCCATCGTATAATGATAAAACAATTACACCAATCCCCTCTAAAAATTTCTTTATACGATCTCATCCAAACTTATGAATCTCATAGACAAGCCCTTATGAAGGTTTTACAATCCATCGAGGTTTTACCTAACAACCCCAAACCAGTAGCCTCCATTCTCACCCCTCATCATGTGGCCTCGCTTACCAAATCATGTCCTTATTCTACCCCCATACCCACTCATCAAGTAGCCACCCTCAATTTCTCGATGAAAAGATTTTACCTCTCCGGTCAGATGACCTTGATCTCACGCTTTTCATCTCCGTCTATATAAATAACATACACATATGACATATTATGATCGATGGTGGTGCTAGCATCAATATTATCTCCTCCCACGCATACAATCAAATGTGCATCCCTTCAAATTATATGCATAATAACCCGGTTATGTTGTGCTCCTTCAATGACACCATCACTTCCACCCTTGGCACCATTATTCTTCACATTTGCATAGGCCCTTGTACTATCCTAGAATTATTCTACATCTTAGATGGGGAGTTCCAGTATAACCTATTTCTCGGCTAACCCTAGATTCATGTTATGGGTTTTGTTACTTAAACTTTACACCATTGTGTAAAATTTGAACATGACGGGCATAACTATACTATTCCATCCAATCCCTCACCATTCAAAACCTGTAACATGTTGTACAAACGTAAAAATGTCCTCGTACTAGTTAAGTCATCTGCCACTACTCCCACTTCCCCTTCACCCACGGCCCCATCCAAAAATGTTACCACCACCTCTCCCACACCTAACTCTTCTATTCCTAATGCTATTGCAGCCTCTACATCTACCCCATCTACTTCCTAACCGATTGATACCCCTCCTACCTAATCATCTGGTGATTCATCTATCATCGCTACCCATATACCTAATACCAATCCCTTAGAGGTTATTTTTCAATTCCTCGCTCTTAGGGAATACCGCCTCTACAATATCAACACATTCCTTGCTCCATAAGAATATAGAAACATATGCCAACATCCTCATTATGACTCTCTCTTAGGAGAGGTTTTCTCTTATGGTCCTCCCCACCTTCGCACTAACTTAATGTATGGGGGACTTGATACTTCTACCTATTCACCTAAACCTCCATCCTAAACATGACCCTTTTCATCCAACCTCCAATATCTCACTAATCGCCCCTTTTCCCACACTTTCATTCACTGGTGTGCATGGAAAGGCTTTGGCTTCGAGTTTTTACGAGAAAGGTCATCATCTTTGTCATCCCATGTACCACCCATAAACACAAAGATCATATTGGAATTGGTTTTTCTGCACCATCTTCTAATAAGGTCTGCATTGAACTCATTGAGGATGATAAACCATCTCCACCCCATTCACCAATATTTCCACCTTCACCCACAGAGTCCATAGATCCCGAATCTATTCCTCCTAAATTTTTTTCCGTAAACACGATTTCCCTAGGACCTCGACTTATCAACATGATGACAAGGATTCTTCTTCTTTAGCACAACTTGAGTTGTTAGATTAACGTCATCACAATGTTCTTGATCATCTCCAAATCTACAAAAAATGTATCAAAAATGACTATAATAAATGTTTCCATGAACAAAATTTACAGGTTGGCGACCTAATCTTGAAGGAAAATAAACATGTAACCAAAGAAGAAAAAAGTAAACATGAAATTTTTTATCATAATTGGCTTGGACCCTATATCGTTACTCATACCTATGGATCAAGTGCTTATCATTTGTCTTCACTCGAAGGTAAAACTGAACCTGAGCCCCTTAATGCCTTGTATATTCGACCATTTTATTTTTGAAATAAAGTCCTATATCACCTTACGTATATTAACCACTCGTCCCTTGAGCACCATTCATCCTCCATGTTTCCTATTTTGGGGATCAATGAATAAACAAGATTCATGTGATTACCCGTCACCTTTCACCTTATCTTCAATATGAGTACCATGAATTTACTCATGGTATACTTCTCATGGATACTTTTTTCTTTTTCAACAATGGAATCCCATGGTCGTTCATCACTTGAAACCATATCTTTCATAATTAACCTCTGTGTGTTATGGTTTTGTCTTCTAAACAAGAACCTAATCTTCCTCTATAGTATTTTCCATGACTTAAATGTCCAAAAGTAAAATGGGATTCAACTCCTTGAGTCAAACTTCCAACAAAAAGATGACTTCCTCAAAAGGGACATCTCTTCTCTCTATCTTTATAAATAGACTGCTCCCTCGAAGGAAAGCTATACAAATCTTACCATACTACACATAGTCTATCATAAAAAGAGACTATCCTTGCAAAAACAAAATAACATACTCAGAAGCTTCCCACATTGATCAGCTTCACGAAGACCTCAAGGAGATAATATACTCATCCCACATAGAATTCCCACATCGATCAGTCTATCAAAAAAATAAATAAAAGAAGAAAATGATAACTTTTTCGTCATGCACTTGCCTTTTTTTTATCATGGGTTCCTTGGCGGAGTAAACATGCCGAGTGTACACTAGGTTACGCTAAACCACCCATTTGCACATCATTTTCTTTTTACCCAAGAATTTCTCCATATCTTTGTCAAACTCAGTATGCTCTAGATATTCCTTATTAGCCTTGGCTATAGCTGAATGAAGAGAACAAATGTCCTTCATTTTCTCTTTAGTGATTGAATCTTCCTTGAACAGATCATCTTTGACAAAGGCTTTAAACTGAGCCTTGATTTCTTGGAGAGAGAAGGGTACACCTGTGACTTCATCCTGAAAATGGTAGTGGATATCTTTGAAGGTGGATACAACACAAGTTTTAAAAGACTCCCCTTTCTACCATACATTCCTCAATTCCCTCAATGCCTCTTCTACAAATTTTATCTTCCATTCAATGCTAAAGATCCACGTCCTTGACAAGTTATTCTTGACATCATCAAACAAATTGTTAGCCCATAGGATCCTCTCATCATTTTAACCCATTAGATGGAGATATACGATACATCCACTTAAAGCTTTCAATTCTTTGTCCATAGCCTTGATTGAGGAAGTGAGTTTCTACTATAGCTTGATCACCTTCTCATTGGTTTTAAAGGATTCCTCAATGAGATTTAAACTGCTTTCTGAGTCATATCATCCACCATGGCCTCAATATATTTACCATAAGTATAATACTTGTGGATGTCTTTGATATTTTTGACCTCATCTTGGATGAGAACTATGGGAGGTGGGAGAGTGACCAATGGGGCTAGATCCAAAACTTTATCCTTTGCCAACAATGATCGATAAAGTTGGAAAGAACTTAGTTCTATTCTTGAGACTACTCCATAGTTTTCTTTCCTTTCTCAACCTATTCGATAACCTTAGTGATGGTTTCCTAAAGGTTATGGACTTCACTCTCGGAGTTTAGATTATCCCATTAGAATCCTAGAAAGCTCTAAGTCAGAGATCAAAATATCTTTCTCTTCTTTTTCCACTTTGGATTTTACAACCTCTAGGAACTTCTCACCTTAAGCATCATTTACCAACCTCAAAGCAATTTTCTTTTCTTACTAGAGGAAGAGGAGTAGTTCTAAGCGAGCTGCCATAACATCAAAATCAGGCCCTATTAATCGGGAGGAAGATCTCATTTTCTTGCTATCAACTAGGGGTTGCACCCAGGCAAAGGAAGAAGAAGAAATAGAAGAATCAAGGGGCCCGAGTGCAAGTGAACTCATGGCACTCAGAGTATGAACCACTGTTGTTTCTAGTGGGGAAATGAATGGAACCTCAAGAATTTCCTTTGCAGAGGAGTCTATTAAACTTGGAGGTTTAGCCCTTGGGCCTTCCTTCTCCACTCTAGTAGTGGCCTCAGGAGTATCTTCTGGGTCTTTCATCTCATCATCATCATTCTCACTTAGAACAATAATGTTATCTAGCCCAATAGGAAATTCTGACTACTCTAGAAGAGTCTCTTCCTCTATCGGTTCTTTCTTGACCTCCTTGACCTTCTTCTGATACACTTTAGTGGAAGATGAAGGAGTAGATGACTCAGGTTCTTTCATCAAAGAATAAGGAGTTTTCTCAAGTACCTATGTGCTAGGTGTATGTACTTCCTTCCTAGGTGTGGAATTTTCTCTTGAAGAGGATCTACCTTTGTTCATCCTGAGTTCACATACCTTCCTATCAAACCAAATCTTAGTTCTGATGATGATAGGGGTGATTATCTCATTCAAGTCATCTCTTTCCTTCACATACCAATCCATGGTTTCAGAGGAGTGTGATTAATGGATCTTTCATACTCAAGGGATTGTAAATCTTCATCATCATCCTTTAGCACGTTAGGCACCTAGTAAAGGTTGAGATCTATGATCATTGTAGAGAAAATCTACCAAAATATCTCCTCCCGGCTTCAAAATCATCGCATAATCAGCCCAATAATCCTTAGTGTCGGGACGGTGATGATAAGTTATTTTGAGATTTTGATCAATGAATTTTTTTAAATCAAAGAAAGTCTTGGGCTTGAAGAAATGAACCATAAAAGGAGCAATAGCCCTTTCTATATTTTGGGCATCCAACGTTTTCTGCATGTATAATTCCCCCTAAGGTGATAGGGAAATGAAGACTGTAATCTTCTTATCTTGGAAATTTCTATGAAGTTAATTTGAAGAATGAGTGAGGGAAATACCATACCCATAGTAGAAATCCATCATCTCAACAAAAGAAAAATTTGAAGCATTATCGGTCACAATCTTGTTTGGTACTCCAAACCTTATCAAGATGTTTTCTTTGATGAAATTACATACTACCTTAGAATTATTACTTTTAAATGGGATGGCTTGTACCCACTTGGTGAAATAATCTATGGAAGTCAACATATGAATATGCCTTGCACTTGAAGATGGGTTGAGTGTTCCAATGAAATCCAAACTTCATTCGAAAGGGTTCTTCAATCACAACGTTGCCTTAAGTGGTAAAGCGGCTAACTTAGGTCTTCCCACAAAGGTTTGACAAACTTCACAGTTGTCGACCCACTTTGATGCATCTCTAAAAAAATTAGGCCAATAGTATCCACACGTATAATTTTTTGAGATGTGACAACTGAGGAGAAATTCCCTCCACAAGATTGATCATGAATGGATGAGAAAAACTTCTTTTGTTGCACTTTTTCAACACACTTCAAGAATCTTCCATTCACTCCTCACTTGAACAAAGCATTCTCCCACAAGATGTCTTGTGCTGACCTTAACTTGATATATATCTTCTCCTTGGTAGTTAAGTGAGATGAAAAATCACCATAGGTGAGGAAGTGAGAAATGTTAGAGTACCACTCATCTGTTGAGCTGAGGAACATAACAGTAGGGATATCAACTTCATCCCTAGGAAACTCATGACCAACTCCTTCGGTGATGAGTTCACATAGGCCTTTATCCTAAAAAAAATTTGTTGGTATGATGTTGAGATCATACTCCACGAACCTTGCCACCCAATTTCCTTTCTTGGTTCTAAATTCTGTTGTGTAAGAATAGACTTGATAGTTGTATCGGGCATAAGCACAACATAGTGAGAGTTAAGAATGTAAAATCGAAACTACTTAACAACTTTAACTAATACAAAAGCATGTTTCTCCATCATAGTGTACTTCAAACCATGAGCCTTCATAATATAAGTCATGAATGTAATTGGGAGGTCATGATCTTTAGAATCTTTACGAGTCAACACAATGAGCCAAAGTACTCTTTGTGGCACATCAATAGATAATAAATCTTTGCTAAAATCTAGACATGCTAAGATAGAAGTCTTAGCAATGGATTTCTTAATGCCTTCAAATGATTCCTTTCCTTTAGAGGACCAAAAAAATTTCTTCTTTCCCTTCATCATTTGGGAAATGTTCAGAGTTATCTCTACAAAATTGGGGATGAATCTTCTCAGGAAGTCGATCTTACCAAAGAAAGAGTTCACTCTCGTTTTGCTTGTGGGAAGAGGAATCCGTTGGATGGATTGAACTCATTCAGGATCAATCTTGATTCCATATTTGGAGACAACATGTCCCAAAAGCTTTCTATGGCACAAAAAAATATTTCTTAGGATTCAGAGAGACTCCATGTTCTCAGCATTTCAAGAGGACCATTTCAAGATGCTGAAAGTGATCTACTCTAGTTTTGGAAAACACAGTTGAATCATCTAGATACACAACAATACATTTTCCTTTCAAACCTTTGAAATCCAAATCCATTTCTCTCTAAAATGTGGCACCAACATTAATGAGGCTAAAGGGACTTCTCTTGTAGGAAAAAGTACCCCAAGGAATGGTAAAGGTTGTCTTGTGCCGATCTGCGCAGATTGAATTCCACTGATTATATCACGAGAAACCATCAATCATGGACAACATATCTACACCTGTAACATCTTGAAACACCTAGTACATCATGGGAAGGGGATAGTTATCCTTCAAAGAATCTGATTTAGATTACGGAAGTCACGCAATCCGAATTTCACCGCTTTTTTCTTCTGTGGTACAATATTAGCAATCCATGTTGAATGATGAATGGGAAAGATGATCTTGGATTTTAATAACTTTTGTATCTCTTGGAAGATGGTGTCAACAATATTTTTATTTTACTTCCTTTTCTTCTTCTTGAAAGGTTTAATCCTAGGTTCGAGGGGAATGAAGTGTTGCATTTATTTTTGCTAGAAAGCTTTCGAGATCATCATAAGAATAAGTAAGGACATTAATACCTCTTCAAAATATTTATCACCTTCCCCTTATCCTTGTGGGTCAATCACTTTCCAACATTCACCATTTTGGGTTCGATGGGACTCCCAATGTTAATCTTTTCACATTCAGGATAGTGTTGAGCTCCTTTAGAAACCTTGGACTTGACACACTGTTATGTTTATCAAATAATTCCCCACCTTATAAGCCCTTTAGGGATCTTGTTACCTTTAAGTTTGATGCAGCCATCTTGATCCATATCCTCCTTGACACCTTCCTCATTGGAAGAGACACTCTCTCGAGGCAGATTATCACTTCCCTCAAAATATAATTGATCAAAGTTATCCTTAAGCTCCAGGAAAGAGAGAAAATGTTGATCATCATTGAAAACTTTCTAGTTATTTGCATTATCTGACATGCTCGGTCTATGGATCATTTCAATGGTGAATTTTTCCTAAGAAAACTCAGGATGAGGTATAAGAAAAGATCTTGAAATAGCTAGGGAGTCAACCCTAGTGTTCTTCTCCCTTGGCACCGCTTCGATGGAGAAGGCATCAAAAATTCAATAGAATCCCAGACTGATTCCTATAGTGTTTTAACCTTCTATTATTTACTTGGAAAAGGTCTCTGACTTGTTTGACAACCAGTTCCACATCACCACGAGCCGGAGGTTCTTCACACCTCTTTCTTTTTTCGTGTTTAGTCCAAGGATGAGAGCTTCATACTCTGCTGTGTTATTTGTATTTTCAAACTACAACTTGAAGGAGAAAGGATGAATCTTTCCTTTTGGAGATATCAATACCACACCATCCCTAGCACTAGCTGAAGAGAAAATTCCATCAAATTCCAAATTCCAAATGCTATTAGGATCATGGAGCACTTTTTTAGGATGTTCTACCTCATCCTGAGACATGATCATGTAATTTCCATGCCCAATATCTTCATAAATTATTTGTGCCTTGGGATCATCTGTCTTTTGCACAATATATTCAGATTGCTTCTCGGGTGTAGCTTCTTCATATTTCCATTGATTGATATAAGGGAATATGACCAATCCATTTTAATTTCTCCTCCCACATCCTTACAAAAATTTATACTCAACAACATGCCATATGAAGGAGGAATATCAGCTACCAAAATAGTAGCTAAAACCTTCTTCTCTGGTAAAGCAACAAAAGCTACTTGTGCATCCTTAATTCTTTTGACCAAAGGCACCTCCCTACTCTCCATGGAATAGCAAGAACCATAAGTGCGTGTGAGGGTAAGACCCAAAGCATGAGCTACTTTGGTAGGCATCATATTATCGACTCTCCGAGTCTGCATGACACATTCTAAGCTTGTGGCCAACTATGAGGAGGGTCACATAGAATGGTTTGATTTTTACATTTGGTGAGGTGACTACAGCCGCAAGATTTTATTGGGATGCGAGAAGAGGGAGTGGGAAAAATACCTTTATAAGTGTTGGATAAAGTTTTGGAATTGGAATTGATAAAATGGACCATTTTGGCAAAGGCTTTTAGATGGGTTTGATAAAACTTAGCCTTTGAAATCTAGATTTTTGTCTTCTTGAGGTGGTCAATGATATCAAAAGAGCCAGAGGTGGATGGGGTATCATCACTAGGAATCCTAGGCTTATCAGGTTTTGAAGTTGGAGAATAAGAAGTTTTAGAAGCAAGAGTAGAAGAAGAAGAGTTAGCAGAACTCACCTTTTACGTGGATGTAGTGGGAATAGGAGATCCTCTTCTTACGCAACTTTGAAATAGTAATGGGATACTCAAAATTTTTAAAGGGCTGCATCACTTTTTCTTTCTTGTTTGTCTACTCCCGAGTCATAAAAATGTATGACTCACTGTTCATCTCTACCACTACTTCATCATAATCATCTTCCTCATCAACACCCTCAGTGGTGAGGAAATTAACTCAAGACCCATCAAGTTCTTCTAGTTCTTCCTCAGCCTCTTCTTTAGGTTCTTCAAAATCTTCATTAACTTCCTTGTCATCAGGTTCTTCAACTTCACAAGTTACATTAATAGGGACCTTGATGGGTGGTCCTTTGATTGCCAACCTTATCTAAGAGGAAGGAAAACAATTTCTGGTGTCTGAAAGTTCTTCCTAAGAGCATCTTGATAAGGAGCATGCTGAGCCAATTGTTTCTTGATGGCAATGAGGTCATTAGCAAGATTCTATACTAATTGATCTACATTAGCTCTAGGAGTAGAGGAAGAGGAAGAAGAAGCTTTAGATTTGGAAAGGTCTCTTTTCAATTTTCCAAACATGATCAGGTCATCTTCAACACTGATAACTAATCTCTGATCAACATCCAAAGTTACAAGATTGGCTCTTCTCGAGTGCATAGCTTACTTTACATAATTGAGTTTTTAGAAAGAATTTGTTTTAATTTGATCCAAAGGATGAGTGTCTAGTGGGATCTTGTTAATCAACTTATTAAACTTGGCTACTAATTCTCTCATGGGCTCTTGTGGTTTTTTTCTTGATTTAAGAAATCGGGCTAGCAATGCATACACATCTTCAGTAGGTTTGAAACAGTTCTCAAATCTAGTTCTCATGGTAGTCCAATTGGTGATGGCCCCAGTCGGGAGATGGTAAAACCAATCCGCTGCATTGTCCTACAAAGTCTCCACAAAAATCCTTATAGAGACATCCTCATGTTCAACTCCAAGGACTCCACATGCAACTATGAAGGTTGTAATGTGTTCATCAGGATGTACCTTACCATCACCTCTTAACTTAGTAAAGTTCTTTATGTTACTCTGGGTAACTCATGTAAAGGTTGAGGGAGAGAAAGAGGCCACCCTCATTGGCCTCAAGGTAATAAGACTTCCATTCTTGGAATCATTACTTGAAGTGGAACTGAAACACCAAGAAGAACTAAAGCATAAAGATTAGGGCTGAGTTGTTCTTGAAGGACAAAACTCTCAAAATCTTTGTCTTCAATAGGTGGTGTGCTTGTAGAATGAGATATTCTATTTCTCCCTATTGAAGGAAGGGAAATCCTTATTGCTCCGGGAGTTGAAATTGATAATCTTCAATTCCAAGAGCCCTTCTTCCGTGAGTAAATTTTAGAGTCGCCATATCAACTAGAATTTGTTGAAATGAATCCCGAGTAGAGTCGACAAAAATATTGGTTGTCAAATTATGACTTTAATGAAAGCAATAGTTAGGGGACAGAAAGTCCCTCCTCTTTGATGGGAGAGGTTCCCTTATTGAAAGCAAGCAGCAAAACTATTTACAAATGTACAAATTTCAATTTTAATGAGGAAATCTGATATCATGAAAGTGTTTTAATGCCAAGATAGATGATCAATACAAAAGAATAGAAGAACTAAGGGAAGGAAAAGGTAGAACATAACAACATTCCCAGGAAATATAGATAGAAAAATAGTTCCTTATAAATGCTGAGAAAAGGTGATATATAGAACATAATCATTCATATTAAACCACCAGATATTATTTCATAGACACAAAGTTCCAGAAATGACATCCATAAGAATACAAAGCTTCTTATTGCAATAGATAAATGATTCACAAACTTTAGACAAGCAAGAGAAAGTAAGTCGATGTAGATAGAAACAAGAAGGGAAATCTTCTGTATTGATAGCTTTAAGTTCTTTTACACTTTCAAAAATTACTAGAGTTCCAACCCTTTGGAATGGCATGGAGAGCCCAATATATAGCTTACAAAGTGGTTACATTTAGTAACCATTTATTTTAACCAAAAGATTAATTAAGGAAATATACAATATAAAGTCCTTAATTAATTTACAAGGAGACCCGAACTAACAATAGAAAGAAGAGAGTCAAGAGCTAGAAGTAGAGGCATCGGTTGTGGTTGAAGGGGGCCCACTATTTTGAGGATCCGATGCCTGAATATCTTCAATGCTTCCACTATTTCCATGCCCCTTGGAATCGTTGTGTTGGAAGTAGCATGAGTCCACATGCCCAGGAATTTCTCCATATCTTTATCAAACATAGTATGCTCCAGATATTCCTTATTAGCATCAGCTATAGCTGAATGAAGAGAAAAAAACAACCTTCATTTTCTCTTTAGTGATTGAATCTTCATTGAATAGATCATCCTTGAAAAAGGCTTTAAACTAAGCCTTTATTTCTTGGAGAGAGAAGGGTACACCTGTGACTTCATCCTGAAAATGGCAGTGGATATCTTTGAAGGTGGATACAACACAAGTTTTAAAAGACTCCCCTTTCTACCATACATTCCTCAATTCCCCCAGTGCCTCTTCTAGAACTTTTATCTTCCATTCAATGCTAAAGATCCATGTCCTTGAAAAGTTATTCTTGACATCATCAAACACATTGTTGGCCAATAGGATCCTCTCATCGGTTTGACCCATTAGATGGAGATCTATGATACATCCACTCCAAACTTTCAATTCTTTGTCCATAGCCTTGATTGAGGAAGTGAGTTTCTGCTGCAGCTTGATCACCTTCTCATTGGTTTTAAAGGCTTCCTCAATGAAGTTTAAACCTGCTACAGTCATATCATCCACCATGGCCTCAACAACTTTACCATAAGTAGAATACTTGTGGATGTCTTTGATGGTTTAGACCTCATCTTGGCGAAGAACTATGGGAGGTGGGAGAGTGACCAATGGGGCTGGATCAAAAAATTTATCCTTTGCCAACAATGATCGATAAAGTTGGAAAGAATTTGGTTGTGTTCTTCAAACTACTCCATGGTTTTCCTACCTTTCTTAACCCATTTTATAACCTTAAGTAACGGTTTCTCGAAGTTTATGACCTATAATCTTAGGTGTAGATTCTCCCATTGGAATCTGGAAAGCTCCAAGTCGAGAGATCAAAAGATCTTTGTCCTCTTTGTCCACTTTGGGTTTTGCAACCTCTAGGAACTGCTGGCCTATAGCATTAGTTACCAACCTCGAAGTAGTCTTTGATTTCTTTTTTACGGAGGAGAAGGGTAGTTCCAAGTAGAGCTACTACAACATCAAAATCAGGCCCTATTAATTGGGAGGAAGATCTCCTTTTCCTTCTATCAACTAGGGCTTACCTAGGAAAAGGAAGAAGAAGAAATAGAAGAATCAAGGGGCCCGAGTACAAGTGAACTCATGATACTCGAGTCCGAACAATTATTTTTTCTAGTGGGGAAATGAATGGAACCTCAAGAATTTCCTTTGCAGAGGAGTTTATTAAACTTGGAGGTTCAGCCCTTAGGCCTTCCTTCTCCACTCCAGTAGTGGCCTCAAGAGTATCTTCTAGGTCTTTCATCTCATCATCATCATTATCACTTAGAACAATAATGTTATCCTGTCCCAATAGGCAATTCTGACTAATCTAGAAGAGTCTCTTCCTCTATCGGTTCTTGCTTGACCTCCTCGACCTTCTTCTGATACACTTTAGTGGAAGATGAAGTAATACATGACTCAGGTTATTTATTTAAAGGAGTTTGCTCAAGTACCTCTATGCTAGGTGTATGTACTTCCTTCCTAGGTGTGGAAGTTTCTCTTGAAGAGAATATACCTTTGTTCATCCTGAGTTCACTTACCTTCCTGTCAAACGAAATCTTAGTTCTGATGATGAAAGGGGCAATTATCTCCTTAAATCCATTTTTTTCCTTCACATACCAATCCGTGGTTTCCATAGGAGTGTGCTTGATGGATATTTGATACTTAAAGGATTGAAAATATTCATCATTGTCTTTAAGCCCTTCGGGAACTGGTAGAGGTTGATATATATGATATGTTCTAGAGAAAATATGCCAAAATACCTCCTCCTAATTCAAAATCATCAAAGCACAATCAGCCCACTAATCCTCAAAGGTCGAACGGTGTTGATAAGTTATTACGATATTATGATCAATGAATTTATTTAAATCAAATCAAGTCCTAGGCTTAAACAAATGAGCTGTAAAAGGAGTAATAGCCCTTTCTATATCTTGGGCATCCCGAGTTGTCTTGCATGTATAATTCCCCAAGGTGATAGGGAAATGAATACCTCTAATCTTCTTATCTCGGTAGGTTCTATGAAGTTAGTCCAACCGCCTGCATGTAGTCACTTTTGCATCCACTAAGAACAAGGGAACCTCATTCATGCCACCTATCACCCGGTGGGCGCCGGGCACTCACCCGAGGCATGTGAGAGGGAGCTGAGTCTCTCTTTTATGTTATTTTAGGGAATGCATAGCTCATGATTCTGACCTAGTCATTTAATAGAAATGAAGGGCTATAGAGCTTAGGACAACTTCTACACCCCCTTAGCCATAATAGAACCAAAGCGTGCAATAGAGATAATAGAACTAAGAGTTGTACATCTACTACTATACTTAACCATTCAAGTAAGATTCATGATTATATACGAATAGAAGTACAATAAAAGTATGTAGGTAATACAAGGAAAAATTCTTAACACATTAAACATGGTGACCTTATCACATTCATTCATAGTGTTACTTATAAAATATTACGAAGTTAGACCATAGTCATGCGCCATGTGTGGATCTATACATGTATTCTCACAAGTCAAAAATTTCATTCCCCATTTCCCATTACATCCTTGAATTTTGTACCCATTTTCATCCCATAGTTCTTTGTAATCCTACAGAGCTCCTCTACCTCACTTTCGTCTCTCCTTCTTTCCAAGGGTACATGTATAAATAGGCCTCTGAGATCTAACAAAATCCTTTCAGGCCTCTCGATCTGGTCCCAAGTGTTAAGGTGTGGGTCATCTCGGGTGCATGCCTCTCCATGTCATGATTAACTTTTTTGATCTTTCTATCACAAGGTATATTCCTTCTAGAAACCCTGTCACCGGGATGGAACCTTATCCAAAAAGAACACATTCTTCACGTGTTCTATCCCAAAGGCCAAAAATGGCTAAGTCCTGAATTGTTCTTCACGAGGCACGCGTGTCCTGGGTTCTTCGAGAATCCTTTTGAACTCTACCTTACGCACCTACACCTGCATGCTTCGTTCGGTCATGTGCACCCATGTACCCTTAAGATTTGGAAGATAAATTAGTGGCCCAACAATACCCCACACTTCACCTGTTCTCCACCCTCAAGAAAATTGTTAAAGAAAGTAGTAAAAAATAATGCAAGGCCTTGCCTTGGAAAAGAATGGGGGAAAAGAATAAAGAAAGGGGAAGAGAAAGAATAGGGGGAAATTTTCCTAAAGAAGGAGGAGGGGAAATTTTTTGCTGGAGGTTAGCCTCCAGTGTACTCCAAGCACTGACTTCTACACTTTAGTGCAGATGTCACCAACCAAGGTGCTCACCTCATCGTAAGTTAGCCCCTCCCCCTGTGTGGTAATGGTTTCCACCACAGTCTCCAATTCTTTAGCGTGGTCTTCTAGGGCATCCATCTTCCTTGTGATGACCTTGTAGAGCTCTTTTAGCTGGGTTTTGATTGAGACTTCACGTTGGTTCTCAATGGCTTCAGATTTCTTTTCTACCTTGGCCATGATCCTTTCCCGCTTGGCTCTATTTCCCTTATTCTTCTCTCTGAATTCCTTCAACTCTGCCTCATCACTGGAAAGCAGTATGCTTATCACCTTGTCTTGATCTGTGTAGTGGTCATAAGCGACCCCCACAATTTGTGTAGTTGTTCTTACATCGCCGAGCACCTTGTTGTAATCGGTCACAATTTTGACGACCTTCAACTTGTCTTCTTTCTCCAAGCACGCCGCTACCTCTTCTACCAACTCTAAAGCCAAGGGCTTCCTCTCTATGGTGAGGATCCAAGTCAAGTCCTCTAGGCACTCTAGGGAGGATCTATACTTTTACGTAGGAGGGTTAAGGTCCTGGGTGCTTCGTGATAATCGATTGGGAGATGAGCTCCACCTTCTTGGAAACTTTGCGTACCCTGGCCTTTTCCTCCTGAAGCTCCCTTTGCAGTTGAGTGCTGATTAATTTCTCGAGGTTGAGATCCTTCATTAGCTTCACCACTTCTTCCTTCCTCTTCTCCAACTGGTCCTCCAAGACTCTAACCCTGTCATTTCTATTGAAGATCCTAGCCTTGATTTCCACTGAGACTTTGTTCAGCATGTTACACACTTGCTCATCTGATAGTTGCTACATGTTTACAATGGGGTTGTCCCCCTTTCCTTCAGATAGCTTCAATACCACTCCTTGGTTAATCTCAAATTCAGGCTCATCGAGGTGGGAGTCAAATGCCCAAGATAGCATTTTCCTCATTCAAAGGACTCCATGACGGTGAGCTCCTTGGTGGGCATGGTACTTTGGAAATGTTTGCGTAAAACTTTGTTGGGGTCATCAATGTAACTCATTGTTATCCTTCCCCCTTCCACACATTTACTTCCCGTGAGCACGCCCTTGGGAATATTTACCGAGAGAGTTGTTCCTTTCATGCTACTTCCACTCTTCTCCCTCTGTTCCTTCTTGAACTCACCAAGCAGAAGGTGCATTGTGCCCCAACTCTTCATTGACCAAGGCATCAATTATCTTCTCTACCTCTCTTGTTGCCTTCTCATCCACCTCCTCCTAAGTGAGCTTGGGCATATCTGGTTCCTTGGTACTAGCCCCTTTGCTTCCCTCTTTGCCGTGCACACCTTCCTCCCTTTGGGTGCCTTTCCTCCTTACAAAGATGAAGAAATCATTTTCATTCTCAGCCTCCTCTCCTTCTAAGTCATGGATATTAATTGGTTCTTGATCCACCTCCAGCTCCTCCCCCTTATCTTCATCCCTTTCACCTACATAGGTGTTCAGGTTGTTCATATCTTCATACCCTTGTTCCTTTGTTCCTTGTTCTTCTTCTCTGGTAGAAAATTTTGGAGTGGAGGATGTTGTCTTTTCTTCATCCAAAGGTTCTTCAGGGGATGGTGGCTTTGCAAGCTCCGGGGTCTTCTCCTTGACCACCATTCTTCTCTTCTTTCGGACATAGGTACTTGGCCCCTTGAGCACCTACATCATGCCTCTCCACCGCCCCTTGTTCTTGTTCTTGTTCTTCTTTCTCCTTGCACTTTACATCTAGATTCTTCCTTCCCATGGAGTAAATGCTGGGATGGATATTTCATTCTCTACATATGTGCCCTTCTCGACTTTGGACTTTTGCCTAGGTAGATTCGGTAGCAGCGCTTTCGAGAAATTGGTAAGGTCATCAGCCTTACGATGTGCACATCCTACGACATGTATCTTTCAACATACGCGTGCTTCCCTGGGTAGACCAATTTCTTCCTCATCTCTTTGTGTTCCTTTGTCGAGGGTGGATATGTCAAGTCTTAACTTCTTCGACTCCTTATATTTTTTTCCCCTACTTGGAGAATTGGGCGAGTAAATGAGAAGGGAGTTTGCACCAGGGACTCCAACTATCATCCACCAAGATAAATATGCCAATGCAGAAGTGTAGATACACCGAAAACTCTGCTTCTCCTTCAGTCATCATGGGGAGTTGCTTTGGGATCCACCATTCTATCCCAAATGCGTTCCTAAGGCACGTATACCATTTATCCAAGCGCACCTTGTGCACCCCCATCATTGACTCACAGGTATACTTCTAGAACCTATCCGTTGGTGAAGGGTCTTCATCGGGGTACTCCCATACAAACTTATCAAATGCATCTGGAAGTCTAATTTTTGAGAACACAATGGTTAGTATAATGTTCCCAAATAATATCTTTCCCCATCCTTCGCGCTACTTATAATCTCATCTCGTATGTCTTTGGCGGATATTGTACATGGTGCCTTCCATGACCTTTCGTAGACATTCAACCAAGGCTTGCTCACTTAGGTCCACCTCTCTTGTCCATTTAACTTGGAAATGAGGTGTGCGGCCATTTTCATCACCAGATCACTGATATCCGTGACATCGTAGTACCTCGATCCCTTCTTATAATCCTGGGATGTGATGGTTTCCTTAATTTCCTCCTCATCTTGGAGGTCATCTAGGATCGTGTCCCCTTTATAGCTCATGCCTGTAAAGTGTGAGATTAATTGTGGGGTTATGTGCATCTTGCGCCCTGTGAAGTAGAAGAAATCTTCATGCACACATGTCATTAACCATTGGTATAGGTGCTCAGGCTTCCTGAAGTAGGGCAACTCGTAAAGCTGGAGAAGCCCTGCCTTCTCCATTTTCACCTTGACTACATCACTATAAATCGGCATCCCGTCAGGTGTTCGTTTGTTTGTGGGGTACACTAGCTCCAACACCATTTCCTTCACATTATACTTGACCGATGATTGTAATCGATTATAGTCATCTCGTGCGATGTGGGAATCCCCCTCTGCCCTAGCAAAACCCCATCTAGGTATTGCATCTCTGAGTACCATTCCTCATTGGTATCCGAGGGGATTTCATCTATTTTCTTCTTTCATTTTCCCTTCCCCTTTCCATTTTGGATTGTACTACGGAGCTTATCAATTGGTTTCATGGCCATCATTTTACCCTTTTCTTTCATTCCTTGATTGTCTTTGAGTTATCGAGAGTTTTCTTTGCACACCCCGTGCCTTAGGGTACAAACCCTAATTTTTGATTTCCCTTTTTGATCACATGACATTCTTTCACAACTCTCCTCACACCCATAAACCATTGCGCTCTGGTTTGTAGATCAAATAAACTGATTGTGCATGATTTTTGAAATTCTCCTTTGACGTGAGTTAGCTCTCGAACCCTAGCTCTTGAAAGAAAATTGTTCTCCTTGTTTTTGCAAAGTAAAATAATGAACTTACCATCCTTGTATTTATAGTTTTTCCTACTTTTACGCATTAAAGGCTAGGCTACCTACCACCGTATGACAATATTTAATGCAACATTTTCAAACAAACCCGACTTCAGTGCTTTTCCTCATGTGCCCAATCCTTGCGTGAAACATTTTCACCCGTGCCCAATCCTTGCGCAAAAACTTTTCCAACCTTCTAGCACACAGACAATCCATCTTGACAGAAGACTTTTGTGTGTATGTTACCGTGCCAAAGGCACCTCTTCCATCCTCATGATTCTTACTTTCACCTACCTCGTGTTTTTGCACTTTTTCTCCTTTGTACGTGGATTTCCAATGGAACTCTTTTTTCATCCATCTACCTTCCTAATGCATCTTTTCAACATGGCCGGTTTGAATGTCCTACGAACTCAATCTTTCTATACAATAACTTCATGCTTCTTTATTTTAATCACCTCACCCCACACTAAATTGATATGTGGTCCTCTGTGAAATCATAAGTTTAAAAAGTAATAAGGTTACAGGTGTGACAAAGGCACAAAACAAGACAATAACGCGGAAGGGAAAAACATGAAAGGAAAGCATAAAAGGAAACTCTAAACTAAGCGCGAGCTACCTTATTTAAAAACACCAAGAAGCATTATTTATAGTAGGGCTTCAACCTACTCCCATTGAAGTGTCTAGGTAATTTTTTTCCATCCAGCACTTGTAGCTGACATGCACTGAATCAAGGATGTATGAAATTACATAAGGACCCAACCAATGCACCTTCAATTTTCCAGGATGGCATAGAAATTTAGAATCATATAGTAATACCATCTGGCCAACCTTAAACTATTTGTTTTTAATGTGCCGGTCGTGCCATGCCTTTTGTGTATCTTTTTCAGTTTTTTGGCTCCATCTTGCTAGTGAGCACCTTTCATCCAACTTTATTAACTCATCAATTCTCTCTTCCAGCGCTTGTTCATCATCTAACCCTCCTGCGCGCGCTATACGTAGTGATGGTAGCATAAATTCAACTGGAAAAACAGCCTCCACGCTAAACACTAGTTGAAATGGTGTGGCCTTGTTCAACCTTTTATACATTGTTCTGTATGCCCAAAGGACTATTGACACCTTGTCATCCCAATCCTACCTTCCTACGTCACATATCTTAGTCAATGTGTGACTAAGGATTTTGTTGAATGCCTCTGTAGTCCCATTTTCCTGAGGGTGATAAGGGGTAGTCTTGTGATGGGCTACCATGAATTCTGCCAATAGGATCCTGATTGTTTCATTTAAGAAGTGAGTGCCCCTATCACTTGTTAAACTTAATGGGCACCCATACCTATTGATAATGTTCTCCCATAAAATCTAGCAGCCGTGGCTACGGTGCAATCCTTAGTGGGTGCGGCCTCTACCCACCTTGTCAGATAATCAATACAAGTAATAATATACCACAAGTTAGTCCTTCACGCAGCTGGTGAGATTGGTCCGACAAAATCTATTGCCCACTTTTCAAAAGGTTCCATGTTGGTGATGGGGCGTAAGGGCATCTCATCCCTTTTTCTAGGTTTTCCAAGGTCATTGGTAGTGGTCACAGGCCTTGCAAAACTCAATGCAATCCTAGTGAATTGTCTCCCACCATAGTCCAACGACTAGGATCTTGCATGCAAGGTTGCATTCCCTGCATAGTGTCCTCTAACAATCCCACCATGGGTCTCTTCTATTATTGCTACGTGTTCATGTTCTAATACACACCGGCACAAAACCTCATCGCAACCCATATTATACAAATCCCCATTGATCAACATGAAGGGCATTGTGTGTATGGCTAACCTTTTCCTTTCCAGAGAATTCTTCCCTTCAGGCGCCACACCCTCCTTGAGAAAGATAGTAATGTCTTCTAGTTACGGGTGTACGCCACAATCTGAATAGTTGTGCATCGGCATGGTTTCTTCAATACTCTATGCATCCTCTCCTGAATCAATCCTTGATAAATGATCTGGCCCACAATTTTTCTTTCCAGGTTTTACCACCACTTTGAATTCAAACTCCTGAAATAGAATAACCCAACAACATATGCGCCCTTGTAACACTGCTTTGTTTACCAAACATTTAAAGGCCATATGGTCAGTGTAGAATATGAAAGGATTTTCCAATAGATATTGCCTAAATTTGTGGAGTCGTAGATCATTGACAATGCCTTGTGCTCGGTCGTTGTATAATTATGTTATGTTAACATAAAATTTCTACTTGTAAAACAAAAAGGATGATCAACAATCCCCTCTCTGGTTGAGCAAGAATGGCTCCCATTACTATACCAGAGGCATCCATGTGGACATGGAAAGGTTTATCCCATGATGGGAATCATAGAATAGGTACGGTGATAAGCCTTTCTTTTAGAGTGTCAAATGCCCTATGTTGTGCCTCTCCCCACTGAAAGGCACTCGTGTGTTTGAGCAATATCTCTAAAGGCATGGTGATCTTAGCATATCCCTTAATAAACTTTTTGTAGTACCCAGTGTGTCCAAGAAATCTGCACATGATGATTTGGTTGGTAGGCTCCCCTAATCCTACAAGAATCGCAAACTTCGCAGGATCTACTAGTAAGCCCTCTTTACATATGATATGCCCCAAAAACATCCCAAAAGGAGTTACAAAGATTCATTTCTTGATGTTGAGGGAGATCCTCAATTTCCGACACCTCTCAAACATCAACCTTAAGTTTTCACAATGGTCCTTTACTAATCCATACATTTTCCAATCATCCAAATATACCTAAAGGAACTTGTGGATGAAGTCCTTAAATGCTTATACCACTATGCATGAAAATACAGTGGCGCATTCTTCAGCCCAAAGGGCATGACTATATATGCAAAGCTTCCCCACTCGGTGGTGAAATTTTTCTTATCTTGGTCTTCCTTGGCAATCCTTACTTGGTGATATCCTAAGAATCCATCCGTAAAGGAATAGACCTCGTGCCCAGCAACTCCTTCCAAAATCTCTTCAGTAAAGGGGGTGGGAAAAGGATCTATGATACAAACAATGTTTAATTCCCTATAATCCACACATATCCTAATCTGCCCATCCTTCTTTATACTAATCACCATTGGACTTATCCATTTTGATTCCTCCACAGCCTCAATGATACTGGATGCTATCATCTTGTCTAGTTCTTCTTTAACCCTTACGCGCATGTTGGGATTCATCCTGTAAGGCCTTTTTCTAACTAGGCGTGCACCATCTTTCAACCTTATCCTCATTTCCCCAATGAATGGTGGATGCCTTTCAACTCATGGTATCCACTTGGGAATAAATCCTCAAATTCACGTAAGATATAGATGATCTTTGATACCTCCTTGTCGACCAATAGTCCCCATTAATAGCCTCCTTGGGTTCCTCTTTTGAGCCGATGTTAACTTTCTTAGTTTTGAGTGGTTCATGATATGCGTGTGCACATGCATCCGCACTATCAACTACTTCACACGCCCTAACCGAATGGTCGACATTCAGGCTTTCTATCTCCTCTCCATCAACAAGGTATACCATCTTTCCTTTTTCATTTTCAGTACACATGCACTCGAATTGTATGTCTTTTGGTTCCTCCTCTTTGAACCGCGCTTCTAAACTAGGTCCACCAAGTAAGTTTAGTAACCTATCTTCCACCATGGTGCAATCCCCCAGAGTGAGGCACTTGATAGTTTGTAATGCCTCATCAACTTGTTACTTGGTACTTCGGTACTCGAATGTGTGGACCAAGTCAGTCGTTAATTCCTGCCAACTTCCCGTTTGGCGGCGTGTTTCAGAATGGATATACCATGCGCGCGCACAACCTTGTAGTGTCAAATACAACTTATGCACCCAAAGAGAGGGTGGTAAAGCTTTGCACCTTCTCCCCAGACCCTCTCACATGCCTAGATGTGGGAAGAGGTGGGTCCATTGCCATTGTAATCCTTAATAGTGGTGGGTACGTTGTTTTTCAAGAATCAGATAGTGAGTGTAATTCAAACTTCACACCATTCCAACAATTTCTCACTATGCGCGGCCCACCACCTTGCTACTATGCCTATCAACACATAACCTAGCATACTTTGGTGCTCATCCTCCCTCCAGTGAGCTTCCATCTCTCTCAAAAAGACCTTAGGGTATGCATCCCTAGAATACTTTTTTATTGTCTTCCCTCCCAGGTGACAAACTATATATGCCATTTTACCTTGGTTACTGATCCTTTCAGATGTCACCTAATCAATTCATAAGTCCCACGTGCCCATTTATCACATGCTATATTGTTAGTATCACTAACACATTGTGCATCATCAAACTGGATGACTCCTTCTGTAGGGTGGATGGACTCTAGATTTCTTATGGAGTGCACATATATTCAATCCAGGGCTTCCTCCCCGAGGGGTTCAAGTATAGGGGGTGGACTTCCCATCAACTAGCAATATAACTACTTGCTCTTCCTTGTTTTCAAAGCTTATGTACCCCTTGTTAAACCAGAGATCTGCATTATTCTTATAACACCATGGGCACCCAAGTAAGCGGGAAATTATCTACCTCGGCAATCACCAAGACTTCAAAATCCCTAGTGAACCTAGTCCCCTGAATTATAATGGTTGCATCCTTCAAGACAACTATGGGCATCGCCTTTGTCTCATTTTCCATATACAACACATTTGAAGATGGCTGTAATGCAGGTCATCCCATTTGATGCTAGGCATCCAAAGTGAGAACATTAACCTCCGCGCCTGTGTCAATGAGGATGTTGTTAAGAAACCATCCATCCACTACTATGTTCAAGGTAATCTCTTTTTCATAATCAAGGCTATGAGGTGGGAGGTTTGCATGCAGGATCTGCCTTTTATGTTCTTCCCAGTGCATGGCACCTTTTCTCTCAACCATGCCCCTAGTAGGGGAATAATATTCTCCTACCTCAACAGTTTACACACCTCCTTAACCTCATCCAATTCATCCCTTGGTGCTTCTACTAGTCTCCTTTGCTCATATTTTCTAGTATGCTCTTTTAAGCATTGGATCTCCCCTTGTAAAATTTGAATTACATCCATGGTTTCCTAGTAAACTTCTTTCTGGTGAGCCGGGTTTGGATACTTCCCATGTACTACTTCTTCTCTCGAAACCAGAGGCCTCTAACTAGGAACTTCCCTTGCGTGTGTGGATTCCACCATCGTTGTTACCATAATAGGCTCTACTTCGATTCACGTATTACTTACGAAGCCACTATGCATTAGCCTTCTTAATACTCACCATGGCGGTGCCTTTATCCTTCAGTATTGCTGGTTCATATGTTTGTACAACTACGGGCATTCTTTGTACTTATGTTTCTTTCCACACTAAGATTATTGTAGAAGATCTGGACATTCACAATTATAATGGTCGTGGCTCCACAATTAAAACATGTCCCATGCTGGAACTCACTTCTTCCTCCGTGGTTACCACTACCACGAAATCCTCCATGAAACCCTCTTCCACATGCATCTCCATCTCTGAGCTCCTCATACTGACGTTCATCTCCTTTAGAACTGTTGGCAATGCTATTCTGGCATACACCAAGATCAATTACCTCATGAATCTGGTCAATCAATCTACAATCCTTGTTGTCATGAGTGGTTGAGGTACATATTTTGTAATCACAAGATACGTTTTAGCGTATCGCGCACTGCAACAAGGGGCACCTACTTGCATCATGGTCCTCGTGACATATCTCACAATTTACTGAAATGGCGCATACCACCTTTTGAGTACATATCCCACCATTATCCTTTTTGTGTCCTTCCACGTTACAATCCATGCACCACATTCTTTGTGAATCTCTGGAACTATGTTGGCAGACAATTTCTCCATTTGCTTAGCCATGTCAGCAATATGAGCCTCCAGAAATGGGCTAACACCAATGTCAACACTACCAACTGCTTCAGCATGTAAAGCAGCTTCCAATGCTTCGCGTGGGTCTGTGAATATTTTATGAGATAAGGCCCTCCTAAAGGGTGTGATCAATCCTCTGACAAACCACTGAGCAAGTTGTGAAGGGTGGATATCATAAGATAGATTAGACAAAAGAGTTTTAAAACATGCATCATATTTTTTGTACGCTCTTTGTCATTCCCTATTGGATTTCTTTGAGAGAGCTAATGCTCTTCTGCTCAAACTTAGGTATGTGGATTTCTACCAAGAAATCATTTCTCAATGCAGTGTAATCCACAATAGTCTAATGAGGGTCATACTTTCTATACCAACTATATGCACATCCTTGCAAGGTCATCATAAATTGAATGGCCTTTCGATCCTGGGTTGTGATTCCCTTCGCACACCATAGCAGCTCACACTTATGCACATGCTCCATGACATCTTCTATTACACTATAATATGGCAGATGTAGAGACATCTCGAAAAATGCTTGAGGAGGTGGTTGAGGCCCTTGCCCTCCCAATCTAGTCCCTTGGTTTCCTCCATTATTTCCTCCTCCAACAAATCCACTGGATCTTAAGCCACCAGCTCCCCCACTTCCACCTCCAGATCCTCTTGTGTTAGGTACAGGGCCTATGTTTGTCGTGCCAAGTGCTCCCATTGTCCCACTAAAATGTGCGCTGAAAGTTTGTGAACTAGTACCACTCCCAGTCATAGTTCCTCCACCACTTCCCAACGTGCTTCCAAAACCAGCCGTATACATGCCTTGTCCAAACATTCCACCAAATACTGGAATAGTGTGTGAAGCCATAGAAGTCCCAAATGAGAAATTGTATGTTCTAGACACCGATCGGTTTCTTCCACCAATATCAAATGGATCAACTGTACTCTTCCCTCGTTCGAACAAGCCAAGTGCTAAGGTCAGGTCACTGGGGTGGGGTCGGATGTGTGCCAATGAGTCTTCTCTATGCGACGGACTCTCATCAAAAGTTGTAAGGTTTTCTCTTCCATGCTTACTAAGATGGGGAACCACAGATTGTTTGGGTTCAAAATCCTCCACGTGAACCTCGACTCCTTTCCACCATGTTTGGCTCCATAACCCACTTGCAATCCCACGCTACCTATTGATCTCCTTTTCATGTGATTCATTATACTTGAGCCACCTCTCCTCCATTTCCTATTCAGTCATCATATCAGCCATCCTTCCCCAACTTGACTTCCTTTCCTAGCGCTTAGGGTGGTCTAGCCAGCCATAGGGAATGCCTTTAAACCCATGGTTACCATCAAGATTTTAATCACAAGGGAATAGCATGTAGAAATGATCCCCTGGGATCTCACAAGAACTCAAACTCAGACTCTTGGACGGGAATACGTGGAAATGGCGTATTACTAAGAACAAGGGAACCTCATGCACACCAGCCTATCACCCAGTGGGCACTAGGTGCTCACCCGAGGCATGCGAGATGGAGCTGAGTCTCTCTTTTATGTGAGTCTAGGGAAGGCATATCTTGTGATTCTGACCTAGTGATTTAACAGACATGAAGGGCTATAGAGCTCAGGATGGCTTCTACACCCCTTCAGTCATAATAGAACCAAAGCATGCAATAGAAATAATAGAACTAAGAGTTGTACATCTACTACTATACTTAACCATTCAAGTAAGATTCATGATTATATATGAATAGAAGTACAATAGAAATATGTAGGTAATACAAGGAAAGATTCTTAACACATTTGACATGGTAACCTTATCACATTCATTCATAGTGTTACTTATAAAAGATTACAGAAGGAAAACCATAGTCATGTGCCATGTGTGGATCCATACATGTATTCTCACAAGTCAAAAATTTCATTCCCCATTTCCCATTACATCCTTACTTGAATTATGTACCCATTTTCATCCCATAGTTCTCGTAGTAATCCTGTAGAGCTTCGCTACCTCACTTTTGTCTCTCCTTCTTTGCTAAGGGCACATGTATAAGTAGGCCTCTAAGCTCTAACAAACTCCTTTGTAGCCTCAGATCTAGCCCCAAGTGTCAAGGTGTGGGTCACCCCGGGTGCATGCCTCTCCGTGTCATGATTAACTATTTGGATCTTTCTATCGCAAGGTATATTCCTTCCAGGAAACCCTATCGCCAGGCTGGAACCTTATCCAAATGGAAGACATTCTTCACGTGTTTTTTTCCAAAGGCCAAAAATGGCTAAGTCCTGAATTGTTCTTCATGTGGCATACGTGTCTTGGGTTCTTCGAGAATCCTTTTGAACTCTACCTTGCACGCCTACACTGCGCACTTCCTTTGGTCATGCATGCCGTGCATCCTTAAGATTTAGAAGCTAAATTAGGGGCCCAACACTACACACCTTAACCAAGGCTATTTTAGGTTGCAGAACATGGGAATCTTGAGAGGTGTTCTTTCAAAACAAGCCAGACCATATGTATGAGAACTTTCAAAACTGAATGACGAAAGCCCCATACTTGGTTATCAAAGCCTTAGCCTCATCGGAGAATCTTCGCGTGTCACCCTCAAGAGTCTCAAAATGTAAATGGTGAAGGAATCATTTACCCTTATGAAATTATGATTACTAACCTTGATGGTAAACTGAGGGAAATATGTGTAGATGGGCTCATCCTTCTTTCCTTCAATGAAAGTGAAGTTGAACCACTCGCGAGATGCTGCCAAGGTGTACATGAGATAGGAGGTCATGTAGAACTTTTTGGTCTGTTGAACATTTGACAATTGTTTAGTCAGGTTTCCAAAGATAATCTCGGCCCAATTTATGTTTTGCTTACCCTCGCAGATGATGTTTATGAAAGGGCACATCCAAAAATGGAAGTCATTGGTAGAGGGAATTCCCATAATCTGGGTGAGTAGAGTGATGAAATATGATAGTTCTTCATTGAAATCAACCCTAAACAATGCCTTGGAGAGTCGGGATGCTCCCTTCTTAGGACACTTTAGCCATGATTTAGCTACTTGGGCCTTGTATTTCTCATTGTCTTGATCAAACAAAGTCTGAGCTTGAGTGAGAATGAGAATAATGGAGTATTTTTTCAGGAATGTGTAGGGCAATGACGATAGTAGCAGTGTCCAATTTTGTAATCAATTCACCATGTACATTGACAACCTCCTTGGTGTCTGGGTTGAAATTATCCCAGTAGATGAGCATTAAGTGTCGGCACATTGAAACTAATAGCGTATGTGATTCCACTATCATTTATCATTTGGGCCATGGGAGCAGGGTTGTCGCATGCTAATCTGCCCCAGAAATCATCAAAATCCAAATGTCAAACTTTGCTATCTCTAATATTGGGTACAGAAGTCTCCAAAGGGGATAGATGCTCATGCCCTTGAAACTTGATCTTCATTTTGACAGTGAATAGAGGAACGACCTTCAAAGAACGGATTCATGATAAGAATTGCAAAGAGATACAGGAAGGTGGACAAATGACTCAATTTGCAAAAATGCGGGCAAGAGATAACGAGTAAGTAATGTGACAAGTGCATAGATGGTTTCCCTTTTAAATAGTCATTCAGGAGAGAGAAGGTCATAAATGCGCATTAAATACACCTTGCACCGACTCAAAAAGGTGAAATGTAGGAAAAGTGGAAAAAACTAGCCCGAGAAAGTCCATGGGACATTGGGACATGAGGGACGTGAAGAGCTGATTTGGCTGATGCGGGTGATGTGGGCCAAAAGAGAATGGGCGAGTCAAGGGACACATAAATGTGAAGGATGTGATTAGCCGATTCGGTCGGTGCGGGGAATTGGTGAATAGGAGGCCCGGGTGCACTTGGGACAGATGGGCTGAAAAAGTCTGAAAAAGCTGACAGACAAGGACTTGCAGGGAAATTGGCCGATCAGCAAACAAGAGGCCCGCTGGTACTTGGGACATGAGGGACAAAAATATCTGACAGACCCATGAAGTTACTAAAAAGACCCCATGAAATGGAATTTTCACCATCTCTTTGAATTTTTACTTTACTAACACACTACTGAAAGGTGTCAACTCAAAATTTTCAAATTTTTTGACTTTTAAAAGAGGGGAATTTTGAGAGGACAACACATCATAATGCTTGGATCCTTCTGCATCTATGTGCTATTCTCCTCACTTCTCATGTCCTGGGTGCCTCCCCCTAGCTATCTTCATTTTGCACAAAGAGGAACCCTTGCTCCTCTTCTCCACCTTCTTCTTCTGAATCATATATTTTGAAAATAGGTGGCCCTTGATATTTTTCAAGATCATCTTCCCCACTAACATCTTCTTCACTATCTTCTTCTCCACCTATGTATTTGTCCAAACTTCCAGTTTCTTCCGATGCGGTCTCCTCTTCTATCCTTTGCTTCTTCCTAACTAAGGATTTTTGTGTAGGTGACTTTATTTCTTCTTCTCCGAGGACTCATTTTCGATGGATTTTCTAGCTCCAAAGTCTTTTCCTTGACTATGTGCCTCTTCTTGCTTGAATACATGCTTGTTACGGCACTTGCCCCATGGGAACCTATAAACCTGTGTATCCACCACACTTGGTATTTTCTTCTTGAGATCCTTTTCCTCCTATTTGGGTGTGGGTATCTTTCTGCTAGTTAGATCCCTAGGAATAGACACCTTATTCTCTATATATGTGTCATTCTCATATTTGGGTCTTATATGGAGGTACACACGTGTTGTGGATCCTCTGTAATGGGAAAAGTCAGGATTTGTCATTTGAAATTCATGTGACACATACCTCTCCACGCATATGTGCTTTCGGGGTTGACCAACCCTTTGTGGATTTCCTGTGATCCCAATCCAGATTACCAAGGTCTAGTTTCAGCTTCTTAGACTCTTTGAACCTATTTACTCCCTCTTGGAAGTATTGATATGAAGGCAAAGGGGAGCTTGCACCATGGGCTCCATGTCTCATCCATTAGTTTGAACCTGCCTAGGTAGAAATGCTAGTACACAAAAATTAGGTTCTCCTTTAGTGGCCCTTTGGCGATTGTTTAGGAATCCTCCATTCTTCCCAAACGCGTTCCTCGAGGCACGTATACCATTTCTCAAGCACGCCTTGTGCATGGTTTCCATATAGTCCCATGCGTATTTATCAAATATGTTTATGGGTGAAGGGTCCTCGATGAGGTTACTCCCACATGAATTTTTCCGATGCATCAGGTACTCCAATCTCTGAAAACACAATGGTCAGCAGGACATTACCGAAAAGGATCTTGTCTCCTTCCTTCATGCAACTGACAATCTCATCCGCAATGAATGTAGACAAGTTGTAGATGGTTCCCTCGAGATCTTCCTACAAACATGTAACCATGGCTTGTTGACCTGGCTCCATCTCTCTTGGCCATTTAACTTTGTCACCAGATGCACTGACCATCTTCATTACCGGGTCCTTGATGTCTATGATATCATAGTACCTTGACCCCTTTTTGTATGCATAGGTAGCGATAGTTTCTTTAATTTTATCTTTGTCACTTAGGTCATCTTCCAAACCATCTCCTTCATAGATAAGGCTGTGAAATGTGAGTTGGTGAGGGTAATGCACATCTTACGCCCTGTGAAATTGTAGTCTTCATGCATGTGTGACATCATCCATTGATATAGGTGCTCAGGCTTCCCAAAGTAGGGCAGCTCTAAGAGTTGTAATAACCCTACCTTCTCCAACTTGACCTTCACATTATCATTATAGATGGGAAAAAAATTTAGTGTCCTTTCATTCATTGGGTGCACTAACTCCAACACCATCTCATTCTCGATTGTGCTCATACGATGATTATAGTCATTTACAAACATGTTTCTTAGATGGTACTCCCACTCCTTCCCTAGCAACACTCCATCTAGGTATTGCATTTCTACATACCACTCTTCATTTGTATGTGCATCGGTTTCTTGTTGTTTTCCCTTGCCCTTACCCTTATTGGGTGTGCTAACTAGTTTCTTGCATGCCATTGTCTAGGTTCTCTTCTTACTTAAATCACTTCTTGTAACTCGTTCTTCAACTCTTTCCCACCTTAGATATCGAATTTGTAAATAAAAATCCTTAAACACGTGCCCTAGTTCTTCAAACCCTATCTAGGATAATACCTTCACAATACGACACCTTCTCACAACTCTCTTATGCCCGTGAAATCCCTTTCTTCTGGTTCGTAGATCCAAACTAGTTACCCACACTCAATCTCTTTAAATTTTTCTTCACATGGACCAGTTTTTGGAAGCCCTAGTTTGTGAAGATGTAAAAGTGCTTCTTTCTCCTTATACGCTTAAAGTGACTAATGAAATTCCTCGACCCTCTATTTATATTTTTTCCCTTTTCAAGCATTAAATGCTACTTCACCTACCACTATAATTTTCACATTTAATGCAGCTTTTTCAAACAAAGTCTTACTTTAGCACTTTGACTCATGAACCTGACCTTGTGTGAACAATCTTCCAACCTTCTGGTGTGTAACCAATCTATCTAGATAGGAGACTCTTACACATGCATCATTGGCGCCGAAGGCACTTCTTATGTCCTGATTTTTTCTCTCACCTACCTCGTGTTGCTTATGCACTTTTTCCTCCTTTGTACATGGGATCTAAAAGTAGCCTTATCTTGACACCAACCATCCTTTTCCATATTTTATTTCCATGCACCTCTTTCAATAGGGCCATTCCACTAGCTTTTTCAACCCAAACTTCCTTAACACTTTACCCATGCTCTCCTTCACATCACTCCACCCCATACTAAAATGATGTGCAGTCCTCTCGCACACTCAAAAATTCTCAAAGAGTAATAAGGTTTAACTGGCTCCCAAGGCTCATAACAAAACAACAACATGAAAGGGAAACAGAAGAAAATAAATGTAGAAAGGAACTAAACTAACTCAGAAAATTGTCTTATTTACAAACACCAAGAAGATTTATTTATAGTAGGGCTTTAGCCTACTCCCATTGAAGTGTCTAGGAAATTTCATTCCATCCAGCACTTATAACTAGAACACGCTCGAATCAAGGATGTACAAGATTTTATAGGGACCTAACCAATGGACCTTCAACTTCCCCGGGATGGCGAACCGAGAATCATACAAAGAAGACCATCTGCCCAACCTCAAACTTCTTGTTTCTGATGTAGCGATCATGCCATGCTTTTTTCTTTTCTTTTTCTATTGTTTGGCTCCACCTAACAAGTGGTCATATTTCATCCAGTTTCTTCAGTTCATCAATTATCTCTTCTAGTGCTTCCTCATCATCCGGCTCTCCTGCGTGCACTATTCACGAAAAGGTAACATGAATTCAATCGGCAGAATAGCTTCGTGTCAAACACTAATTGAAATGGTCTAGATTTTTTCGGTGTTTTATAAGTTTTCCCGTAAGCCCATAATACGATTGATACCTTGTCATCCCAATCTTTTCTTCTGACATCACAAATCTTGGTCAGGGTATGACTCAATATTTTATTAAATACTTATGTGGTTCCATTTTCTTGTGGGTGAAAAGGGGTAGTCTTATGATGAGCTACTGATGAAATCTTCTAATAGGATCCTCGTGGTCTCATTTAAGAAATGTGTACCCCTATTGTTGGTTAAAATTAAAGGACATCCATACCTTGTGATAATGTTCTCCCACAAAAATCTTGCCGTTGTGGCTGTTGTGCAATCTTTAGTTGGGGCTGCCTCTACCCACCTTGTCAAATAGTCCATGCAAGTGATTACATAGCATGATCCAGTCCTACGACTGTTGGTGCAATAGGGCCTACAAAGTCTATTTCCCATTTCTCAAAAGGTTCAGCGCTAGGGATAGGGTGCAAAGGAATTTCATCTCTCTTTCTTGGCTTGCCAATGTGCTGACAATGGTCATATGCCTTACAATAGCCCCTGTAATCCTTATACATATTTTCCCACCACAATCTTGCCATTAAACTTTTATACATGGTGTTTCACCTACATAATGTCCACCTGGACTTCCTCCATGTGCTTCCTCTATGATGTGAAGGCGCTCATGTTCTAGTACACACTTGCACAAAACTTCATCACGCCCTAACTTGTATAAGTCCCCACTGATCAACATGTAGGGCGTGACATGTATGGCTAGTTGCTTTCTTTATAATGCCTTCATCCCTTCTAGTGCCACACCTTCCTTTAGGAATACTACAATCTCCTCCAAATCCAAGGGTGCATACTTTGTAACCTAAACGATTGTGTGTCTAGCATAGCCTCTTCAATACTCTATGCATCCTCCCTGAATCAATCCTTGACAGATGATCAGGTCCACAATTACTTTTTCTAGGCTTCACAACTACCATAAACTCAAAATCTTGAAATAATAGCACCCACCGACATATGCGCCCTTATAGAATGGGCTTGTTCACCAAGTACTTTAACACCATGTGGTCAATGTAAAATACAAAGGGTGTTGCCAACAGATATTGTCTGAACTTGAAAAGCACGTAGATAATTGACAATGCTTCGCGCTTAGTCATGGTGTAATTAGTTTCTACTAGTGTCAAATTCCTGCTTGTAAAACATAGAGGATGATCAACAATTCCTTCTCCCGAATGTGCAAGGACTACTCAAATGGTGGTTCCTAAGGCATCTACATGAATGTGGAAGGGCTTTACCCAAGAGGGAAAATGTAATATAGGCATGGGGACAAGCCTATATTTTAATGTGTCAAATGCCTTCTGTTGAGCCTCTCCCTAATGGAAAGCACTTTTATGTCTGAGCAATTATTCTAGAGGTGTGACTATCTTGGCATACCCCTTGATGAATTTCTTGTAATAACCCGTATGCCTAAGAAATTTTTGCACTACGCTCTGGCTAGTAGGCTCCCCTAATCCCCCAATAACTACAACCCTGGAAGGATCTACTAGAAAGCCCTCCTTACATATGATATGCCCCAATAATGTCCCAAAGGGTGTAGCAAAGAAACACTTTTTCTTTGTTGAGGGATATCCTTAAGCGCCAACACCTCTCAAACATCATCCTCAAATGATCACAATTGTCTTTCACTAGCCCATACATTGTCTAATCATCTAGATAAACCTGAAGGAATTTGTGGATGAAGTCCTGGAACTCTTGAACCACTATGCGCGAGAAAACAACATGTACATTCTTTAACCCAAAGGGAATGACTGTGTATGCAAAACTTCCCCATTCAGTAGTGAAATTTTTCTTCTCCTAGTATTCCTTTACAAACTGGACTTGGTGATACCCGAAAATACATCCATAAAGGAATAGATTTCGCACCCAATGACTCCCTATAAAATTTCTTCAGTGAAGGGGGTTGGAAAGGGATCTATGACACATATTGCATTTAGCTCCCTATAATCCATGTAGATCCTAATATACTCATCCTTCTTGATGCTTATTACCATTGGACTTATCTAGTCTCGATTCCTCCACAACTTCAATGATCCTAGAATCTATCATTTTGTCTATCTCTTCCTTTACCTTTGCGCAAATTGGGATTCATCTGGTAAGGTCTCTTCCTAATCGGGTGCACACCATCCTTTAGCTTTCTCCTTATCTCCCCCAAGGAATGGTGGACACCTTTGAGCTCATGGTACCCATGTGGGAATAAATCCTCAAATTCATGTAAAATATCAATGATCTTAGATACATCCTTCTCTCGGCAAATAATCTCTAGTAATAGTTTCCTTAGGTTCTTCTCCGAGATGATGTTAACCTGCTTTGTCTTTAAGGGCTCATGGTAGGCACGTGCATGAGCATCAACACTATCCACTACCTCACATGTCCCTACAAAATGGTTGAAATCTAAGTTCTCTGCTTCCTCCCCATTAATAACATATACTAATTTCCCTTTCTCCTTTTCCAAGCACGCGCGCTCAAGCTAGATCTCTTCTGCTTCCTCTGCCTCTTCTTCAAAGCATGCCTCCAAACCTGGTCCACCTAGTAGTTCCAATAGCCTATCTTCTGCCATGGCACTATCCCCCATGGTAAGGCACTTAACAACCTGCAATTCCTTATCAACTGATGGCTTGGTACTTTGGTACTCAAACATTTGAATGAGGTCATTTGTTAGCTCTTTCCAATTTCTTATTTGGTGGAATGTCTCAGAATGTATGTACCATGTGCGTGTAACCATGTGGTGTAGAATACAACTTTTCCACCCAAAGGGATGGTGGAAAATATTTCGTGCCTTCTCTCCATACCTTCTCACAAGCTTGGATGTGGAAAGAGGCAAGTTCCTTACCATGGTAGTCCTTGATGGCAATGGGCACGTTACTTCTAGAAAACCTTATAGAAATAGTAATTCTCACCTTGTGCCATTCCAAAAGGCTCTCCTGATGTGTAGCCAACCTCCGTGCCACTTTGTCTTTGAGCAACACATAACTTAACATCCCCCTCTGTTCCTTCTCCTCCTTCCACTGAGCTTCTATCTCCTTTAATAATATCTCAGGGAAGGCCCCTCTTGAATACTTAGGTTTTTTTTTCCTCCTAGGCACCAAAATGTACGTGTCTTTGTTAATTTTGTTACAATCCTCTCAACCTAATCGTTCAATCATTTCATAAGCCCCATGTTACCAATTATCACATGCTAGATTGGTGGTGTCACTTATCGTTGAGCATCCTCAAACTAGATAACTCCGTGCAGTAGGATGGATTATTTTGGATCCGATTGATTGTACATATATTTGATCCATTACCTCTTCCCCAAAGGTTTAGTAAAGGGCATCAACTTCCCATCATCCGGGGGTATAATGGCGCGTTCCTCCTTATTTTCAAAGCTGATGTACCCCTTGTTGAACCAAAGGTAAACATTGTTCTTGTAACACCATGGGCACCCAAGTAGTGCTTTGGAAAATTTATGCGCCTTTCGACACGCACCAAGACTTCAAAATCCCAGTAAAATTAGCTCCCTACATAGTGGTAGAAGTGCATCCTTTATGACACCAATGGGCATTGCCTTCATTTTGTATGCCATATATAACACATTCAAAGATGGCTGTAATACTGGTCTCCCCATCGATGCCATGCATCTAAAGTTAGAACATTGACCTATGCACTGTGTTAATGAGGATATTGCTAAGGAGCCATCCATCCATGACTACATCCAATGTGATCTCCTTTTCATAGTCAAGGTTGTGAGGGGGAAGGTTTACATGCAGGATCTATCTCTCACGTGCTTCTCTAGTGTGTGGTACCTTTTCCCTCAACCATGCTCCTAGCAAGGAGTAACATTCTCTTTCCTTAGCATTTTACATACTTCCTTGACCTCATTAAAATCATCCTTTGGTGCCTTAACCTTACTCCTTTGATCCTCCCTCTTATCTTGATCCTTTAGACACTGGATTTCTCCTTGTAAACTCCAAATGACATCCATGGTATCTTGATATACTTCCTTTTGATGAGTAGGGTCTGGGTACTTCCCATGAACTACTTCCTCTCTTGAAACTAGGGTCCTCTACCTTGGTATTTCCTTTGCACGTGTGGCCTCTGCTCTTGTTGTTACTAAAATAGGTTCCAAGCCTGCATCATGTGTCACCCACGACATCAATTGTGTGTATGTCTTCTTAATGCTTACCATTGCAGCACCCTTGTCTTTTCATTTCTATTGATTCATGTGCTCAAACAACTTTGTGAATTCCTCATACATGTGCTTCTTCTCACACCATGAGCACTACAATAGGTCTTGACACTCTCGTTTATAATGTTCTATGGACCCACAATTAAAACAGGTTCCACATGGGAACTTAGTCCTTCCTCCCCCATGGTTACCACGACCAGTGAGGAATCCTCCGTGAAATCCCCTTCCACATATGCCACCATCTGTGCACTCCCCATAGTGGCAATCATCCCCTATAAAACTACTAGCAATGCTGGTTTGGCACACTTCATGATCAATGGCCTTATGGATCTAATCAATAAGCCTACAGTCCTTAGTATCATGGGTTGTAGAGGTACAAACCTTACAATAGCAAGACACATTCTTCTTAGTTGTTGTGCACTGTAACAAGGGGCATCTACTTACATCATGGTCCCCATGATAAATTTCATGATCTATTATCATGGTGTGTCGCCCTTCGGGGACAACTACCCTTGACATGCCCCTCTACTTCACAATATGTACACCATAAACCACTACGAGTCTCATGGGTTGAGTTCACAGACAACTTCTCCAGCTGCTTAGCCATAGCAGTAATTTGAGCCTCCAGGAACGGGCTAACTCCAGTATCAACACTACCAACAGCCTCGGTGTGCGCAGAGAAGCTCCTAACGCCTCGCGTGGGTTTGTGAAAGTTTTATGAGATAAGGCCCTTCTAAAAGGTGTGATCAATCCTCAAAAAAACCACTAAGCATGTTGTGAAGGGTGAATATCATATGATAACTTAGACAAGAGAGTTTTAAAGCATGCATCATACATCGTTGCAAATTGACTATCCTTCTACTTCGAGGTTGTGATCCCCTTTGCATGCCATAGCAGCTCACACTTGTGAACATGTTACGTAGCATCTTTAATACCTCTATAATCTGGTAAGTGTAAAGACATCTCAAATAAGACTTGAGGGGGTGGTTGGGGCCCTTGTCCTCCTAAGCTAGAGCCTTGGTTTCCTCTGGTGTTTCCTCCACCACCTGGATCCACTAGGTCCACTAGGTCCTGTGCCTCCTGAGCCACCAGATCCACCAAAACCACTAGGTCCACCAGGTCCTGTCCCTCCTGACCCACCAAATCCACCAGAACCACCAGGTCATGTAGTAGTCATGCCAAGTGTCCCCAAGGTTCCATTAAATTATGCACCGACGGTCTGTGATAATGCCCCACTACCACTATTGTACCCGCGCCACTTCCAGACACAAGACCGAAGGCTTGTATACTTGCTCCTTGTCTAAAGACTCCTCGAATACTAGAATATGTGTAGCCATATAAGTGGGAACTGAAAAATTGTACCTCCTAGGCATAGATCTGTCACTTCTACTGATACCAACTGGGTCAATGATACTCCTTCCTTGTTTTGGAAAACCAAGTGTCAGGGTTTGGTCACTAGGTGGGTTCAGATACATGCCAATGAATCTTATTTCTCCACGTGATGAACTATCATTAGAAGCTAAAGGGTCTCTCTTATGTGCTTTCCAAGATGGGGTAGCACAAGCTGCTCAGTTTCACATCCTCTTTGTGAACCTTGACTCCTTCCACAATGTCTACCTCTAAAGATCCATCAAAGTTGTAGTTTCATGTCATCTAGCAATCTCCCTTTCACGCGCTTCACTATACTTGATCTACCTCTCCTCCCTTTCCTTCTCCATTGTAATATCTACCATCTTTCTCCACCCTTACTCCCTCACCCAACACTCGAGAATGGTTTAGCCAGCCATTGGAAATGCCTCTAAACTAAAAGTGACAACTAGGATCTTCATTGCAAAGGGATAACATGTAGAAATGATCCTCACGGGCTCTCGTAGAAATTCAAACTCAACTTTCGGGCAAGAATATGTTGAAATAGCATACTCGTAGTGTAGCTAGCCAACATAGCTTCCCACCAATGATCCACACAGACATATCACGCATTATGCGGTCTCTAGTATTCTTTTAGAATACTGGCTTGATCTAGATGCATATGCTGAGAGCCACTCATAAATCTCTACTAGGAAACAACAGAAAAATGTTTCATATAAATCATGGTAGAGGTTCTCTTCTACCCATCTACATGCATCAAACTCAGGTCTAGTGCTGAATCTTTGAGAAAATTCATCCTCCATGCTCTTGAACCATGATTCAATACTTTCTAGAGTTAAACATTCTGTCATTACTCATTACCCAGATCATGATGTATGTCATTTCCCTCTACAAATTTGAAAAGAGGGTCCCGCAATGAGAACCAAGATGTAGTAATTTTTACCCTTATCACAAAAGAAATGAACCCCATGTGCACTAGCCTATCACCCATCGAGCCGGGTGCTCACCGAGGAACGCGTGGGTCTTTGAGTCTCTCTTTATGTGAGTTTAGTGGGAAACATCATCTATGATTCATGTTTAAGAGATTTGAAGCAGTAAAACATACATACGGGCACCATAGAGCTCGGAATGACTTCTAGGTCTTTGTAGTCATTCCAAAAAAAGTGCTAACATATTTTATAACTTGTACCAAAATAGAAAGAAGTTGTACAAGCACCCAAACTTATTCATAAACATAGATGAAAAGAACTATGAGAAAGATGTATGCATCATAATTATCAATGTCATATTCATGTGAATTTGGTAACCTCATTACATTTATGGAACCATTACAAAATGTCACAGAAAAGTAGACCAAGTAATGCTTTATAACCTGGACTCATATGATTAGGCTCTTAACATAAATTTACAATCCCCACACCCTTGATGCATCCTTTCTTAAGCACAATTACCCAAACTAACAAAGTTCTTGCATTATTTCTGCAGAGATCCATCCTCTAGCTATTTCTCCTCCCTTTTTACTTATGTAGGCACTTGTATATATAGGATTTTTGGACTGCCAACTCATCCTCCAGTAGCCTCAGATCCGATGCCAAGTGTCTGAATGTGGTCCTCCATGCAAGCATGTTCCTCGAGGCTTGATATTTCCACTTTTTACTATGTGAGCTTCTAGAAGCTTTTACCACAAACATGCTCCTTCCTAGGCCAACCTGTCGCTAGGCTGGCACCTTATCCACTCCACATACGTAGTTGAGTCATGCTTTTCACATGTTCTACAAAAATGCCCAATATGGCTGATTCTAGAACCCTTGGTTCTATCCATGTGCACACCATGGGTTTCCTTAAAGCCTTCCTTAAACCCTACCCTATGCACTTTATCCTTGCACGCTTTTCTTCAACTAGGCCTTGTGCATCTATGCGCCCTTTTGTACTTAGCCAATATTTTAAGGGCCCAATAGTTATCTCTAGACAAAGTTTACTTCTTTTGTAGTGGATGAAGTGTTGGTTTGTTTAAGATGATTTTTTTATGAATGGAAGAAGAGAACAAACATTAGCTTCATGTTCCCTAGGGCCACAAATAAGACACATTTTTGTTTTATCGAAGGACAATCCCTTATTGCATGTTTCTTTCTGCATCTAGGACAATACATAACTAATGGTTCAATATTAGCATTTTCTTTGGCTTTCAATCCATCCATGGTGGAAGTTAATTGAACTAGGATGTCTATTTTAAAGTTTTCTAGTTCATCCATAAGTTTTTTTATGTCTTGATTTGCAGTTTCATAGTTTTTCCTTTCCTAGGTCCACCCCTTGTTCTTTAATAACTTCTACAAAGGTATTTAATATCATTCATTCTCAATTGATTTATGTTTCCTCCTCCCATTAAGTTAAGGGCTTCCCTAGATTCATCATCCAGACATTTAAGAAAAATGGTTTTTCTTAGCTCTTCTTGAAGTACAAATCCACACCTTTTACTTACAAAGAGGAATCTATCTAAATAATCTTCCATATTTTCATCCTCTTCCTATTTGATCCTAAAAAATTATTCCTTCTTGTTTCTCCCTCGACAGTAGTCTTGGTATTTTTCTAGGAAGGAAGTTTCCATTTGTTCCCAAGTGGTAATAGAATTGGATGTTAATCCCATAAACCACCTCATTACTGCATCTTTCAGAGTGGATGGAAACAACTTGAGTTTTTTATTTTCTATTTTGTAGTCATAGGTCTAACACAATACTTTAAATTCAAACAAGAATAGGTTGGGATCCTTAGATGCCATTCCTCTAAATATAAAGGAGACATTTAGGTGAAATATTCTTCATAGGTGTATCATCATCCTTTGACTAAATTTTATAGGTAAAAAACCTATCGGCTTCTCTTTCATCATCTCGTGTCATATCTATAGTATCTTCTAGATCTTTTTCCTAATCATTGTGGTATGGGATCTATTTTGGTGAAGGTGAAAATTCAGGAGTTAGAGGTTGAATACTCAAGCGAGAATCAAAAATTTATCCAAGTGGGTCTTGGGATATAATCCTTCTCCTAAAAGTTTCACTTCTTTCTGGTGATTGATCTGAAAATTCCAAAGGTGGAACTTCTGTTTCTTATCTAACAAGAGATAATGGTGCTTCTAATTCTTTCTCAACCTCCTTATTTGAACCAGAGGATGCTGATAATTCTTGTTGAGATATTTTTGAAAGAAATATACCCTTTGAGTATCTTGGTCTACTCATAAATTTTATGATAACATAGGGAATATTTTTCAATTACTAGATGTATGATTGTTGCTCTTGTTGACACCTAATTAGACAATTCTAACTAGTAAGTCACTAGAAATGATGCTAAAAATGATGGGTGTCGTTATTCCCTTCATTTAATCAACTCTTATTTTATGTCATATTCAAACTAGGGGTGTGTATGAAGCTATATGTAATAAAAATAATCTTAGTGATCTAGTAATTGATTGTAGGTATTTATTATTGTTTTATATTTTTGGGAGGATTTTGCATTTTATTTAGGATTTCCCAGCCAAAGCCTTATTAAAGATAAATTATAAGAAACTTGCTGAAATAAACACTCATTTCTGAAATAAATAAATCTTCATAATTAAACATGTTATTGGAAATAAACACACTCTTGCGAGAATAGAACAAATTACTGGAAATAAACACACGTTGTAGAATGAAATAAATTGTTTGAAATAAACACACGTAGAAGTAAACAAACTTTCTTGAAAACAAACACATGTTTGAAAATGATGTTGAAAATGCTTGCAAGGAAATAAGAGTCTAATCTATAACACATGTAGGGATAAGTACGTAATAGAATTCAACTAAAGAATCAAAAGCATTTATAGAATTAACACTTAACAAATTTACATGAATTGCTTAAAAATATAAATACCAATAAAACAAAGAATCCTACTTCTTGGAGGAGTGGGCCCTTTCTCCACCTTGAATCAGGAGTTGACAAAGTATGATTCTCTCAAAACGAAATGGCTATCTTATTACTGAAATGTTCTGTCTTACAAACTTCACTATATATCTATATCATATATATCATCTATTATCTCCATCTAATCTATCTATAGGTCCTTATATATATTTCATCATCCAAAGATGAATTTACAATCATAAGTTCTCAATAGTTTTCCATCCATCTATAGGTTCTAGTGAAACAAAATAGTTCTCAAAGTAGATGTGGAATTTAGAAACCTTGTTGGACATACAATTGTCTGATCCTACATAAGTATTTCTGGAGTATGAAGAATCAACAATCTATTGATCTGCTCCTGATTGGAAGGCCCATTAATTGCTCTATCACTATATTTTGTCAAAATAAATAGATTCCCATTGTTTTTGGAACATTGAAGAAGTTTTGAAACCAAAGGGAACTATTCCATAACTAACTATGGAAGTTCCGGAGCTAAGCGCAGGAGTTCTGGAACTACATGTTGGAGTTATGGAACTAAGGGTAAAGGTTCCAAAACTAAGTGATAGAGTTCCTTTGCTGATTGATACGAGTTTTGGAACTAATCCTAGAGGTTCAAAAGCTAAGCCGTATTGAATCCAATGTTCCCAAAAATGTGTTGGTTACTTCATACTTTGTTCTTCTGACTGAATGTGACCTATTTTATTACAAAAACTGAATTTCCACACACTTTTTTAGGAATTACAAATTTATTAGATGTTAGAACTAAATCAAGTAAAATATGGACAATTACATGCTAACTTATACTAGATCAAACAAAATCCACAAAATGCATTCTAACTTGATAAAAAGGAGAGTAAAATAAGATCATTTATTACACATTGATGAGGCATATTTTGGCCTTATCATGACCCATTACCAAATTTGACCCCTGGCCCATTACCTATTATCCGATTCGCCATTACCTATTACCAATTTTGACCACGGCCTATTACTTATTACCCAAATCGACCATCACCCTTTCCCATAGTACTCATACCCTTCCCTACCTAGCTTCACTTTCACAAAATACACATTTATCAAACCACTCATCTATTATGTATAACACCTCATCAATTATTGGTTGGAGAGGATCACCTTCACCTACACATGGGGCAATGACTTTCTATTTTTGTTAGCATCGCTTACCAATACAAGCTATGAAACAAAAAGGGGCAAAATGTAGACACTAACTTTGGGTCACACTCCCATTTATCCCACATGTATATTAATTTAATTACCTACAATTAAATTAATTCCCATTGTCACAATATTCATCAATGTAAATACCTTAATTAAATTAATTTCCACCTCACCTAGACACCTCACCCCACCACATCACCTAGACACCTCATCATGGACCTATTTTTAGCATGTTCATTCTAACTAGGACTCAATCTCTACTTACCATAACTAAATAAAACTTGGTCTAACCCTAACACTACATGCCTATTATTTCTCTAACATTATTCACACTTACGTGGAAAATACTATTTTAGACCTGAACCAATGGGTATAATTGATAAAAATATAGTCAAGGTATACTATTTTGGCAACCTAGGATTTCCTGGCTTAACCGAGCATCGATTAACCCTCCACGACATTGGTTAACCTAAACCATAACTAGTTACCATATATTCACTTTGGTAACCTTGTTCAAGAGGTTGGAATAATTATTTGAGTTTGGAGAGAGAGATATCTACATGCAAGCATGAACCAGAGCCCTCTCACACATCCAGACATCCTGAATCAGCACCAAGATTGATCTGAAGGTTAAGCATTCACGGTAACATTCCTAGAAGTACTTCTATGGAAATAACCACCAGTTGTACAAATCAACCATCACCTCCATCCAACCACCTGGTCTATACAAAAAGTAAGTACATTTAGATCTGCATCTTTCCATACTTATTTAGATCAGTTTCTTTATCTCTGTTGGTGACTCCTAGTCTCCTTTGTATCCCATCATTTCCCACCTTCCTATCAATCCATCCACCTAACCACCTACAACCTCCCAACTCCCCATACCTAACTCCAGATGTCTCTGAGCATTCTCAGCTTCTTTGGAAACCTAACCCTCATTCTCCCATTCTCTATGCAATCACAGAGAATATCCAAAACCAAGTTTCATTAAGTTTCTATTAGTTTGACCCTGCCAACACTAGCTAACCTAAACCATCATTGGTTCCCTCTCAACCGATGTTGGTATCTATATCTAGTAATTCTTCCTATAAAAAAAATCTAATAATCTTCACCCAAATAGCCCAAACCATCCTAAACTTGATCCTGGCATGTTCCAGTCACCTTGGTTACCCATCTAACCTCTAGATATGACCATAACCTTACATGTAAAATTATATTTACTTATTGTATTTGAATAAGATACCTAAATCATATCAATTATAGTAGGATGTTATTTTATTATGTTATTTATTGCATTAAATTGTATTAAACGGTGGATTAAGAGCAATCTAGGAAGTATCACACTTCCTAGATCTTGCATACACTAGGAAGTACACTGACATATGATAGGAACAAATATTTGTTTCATCAAACCCTTCTGGTTTGGGTTTGAGTGGATCTAAAGGTCGAATCAGTAGTAATGTGATGATGTAAGTATCTAAGAGATTGGTTAAAATTTTCTTTGTAGGACCGTAATAAAGGATCACAATGGGAAGTGAGTGTGGGTTTGGGCACATGTGTGGATGATTGTGAGGGAAGAGGATTAATAGAAGGGGGAATGGATTGGTCCACTAGTTTGATAAGTGGTATGGTTTTATGTTTTGCCGACATCTACTTTAGTAAAGGTGGGGTAGAAGAGCTAGCAATGGAAGGTTTTTATTGTTTGACTACTTTATTAGAGGGTAGTGGGTTCTTATCTTTGGGTTGCACCTTCTTGGGTAAAGGTGACATGGGGGTACAAGATGTAGAAGGAAAATTAGCTGGTGGAAGAGGATGGGTTACCCATGGGGAAAACTGGGTTGTGGTGGTGGTGGTTGGTAGAGGTTGGGTAGATGACATTACTTGAAGTCGTATAGGAAAGGTTGGGGTTATGCTAACTAGCGGAGGTATAGGTGGAAATAAGTGCATGGATGAGGGCGAGGGAGTTTGATTTTTGGTGGATGATATGTAACAAAGGCTCGTGATGTAAGAGTAGGTTATTTATCTTTTGACTAGCCTTGGGTATGAGACTATTTGATCAGGGTTGATGGATGCGGCCCTAGGATGGATTGAAGGGGGAAGGTGTGGTAGGTGAGACTATTTTATGCAACCTAGAGAGTTGGGTTTTCCTTTTAGGTAAAGGTATAATGTTGGTGTGGGTTTGAGATGAAACAATTAAGTCTAGTCTGATAGGTGGGTAAGTAAGGCTTGATGTCGATATGACACCCAAAATAGTGATGGATTTAGATACGGGTGAGGAGATAAGTGTGGGTAATATTTCTTGTTTTGAAATGGTTTTGGTCGCGGGTAAAGGTTTGGGTGTAGGTAGAGATGATGAAGAAGAATCCAGTTCAATCAAGATGTTCAATGTGGTTTTGGCTGTCCAAAATACCTTTGGGTAGATTGTGGAAGTATCTTCAAGAAACATTTGCATTTAGGTCGAAGCGGGAGCCGAAGACATCCTAGAGCCTGGAATGATCACCGTAATCAAAGCGATTGAACAATCATGAAAATAGGACTATTAAAGAAGATGATGGAATGGGTTGGGTGGAAATCCTTGTAAAATATGTATGTGAGACAAGAAATTGGCTAGCCTCAAATTCTCTAGGTAAAAGAGCCGAGATCATGTCAATAGGTTCCTGGGATACTGGGGGAAAATTGTCCCGAATAGGTAGTGACATGTTTGAAGAATATCCCATTAGTAGGAGAGATAATAGGTGGGGTGAGGTAGACTTCCCCCTTGGTGGAGGAGAAGGCAATGATGATTCTCCTATGGATGGGAGAATAAAAAGTGTTGATGGTTCAGTAGGCTGGGAGGCAGATGATGAAATGACATTAGTATAAAATATGGGTTCCTCCGTAAGAGAAAGGGGAGATAAGGGGGAATCCTCTATGGGTGAAGGAGTAGAAGAGGTATGCTCCTCTTTGGGTAGAGGAGCCCATGCCAAGATTTCCTCAATAGATGAAGTAGGTACATTTTGAGGAACATGAAGTATGATATCAAAATCTGCATGGACTTCATAGATATTTTTTTGTTGGATGAAGGTTCACTATTTTGATTAGATGATGGTTTATGATTAGGGAACATTTTTTTGAAGATGTGCAAATTTTGATTTGTTGGCATGTTTAGGTTTTCCATGACAAGGTCTCCATTATCTATCATCTCTTGAATAATGTTTTTAAAAGTTTATGTAGTTACCATCACTATGTCCTTTAACACGATGATAATTATAGTAGTCATGTTCTTTATACCATGTCGACATGGGATGAGCAGGATCGAAACTGTATGAGGTTTTATGGGAGGAAGTGTAATGGCTCAGATTTAAGAAGCTTTTCCAAGACTGATGAATAGGGCTCTCCAATCAAAGTGTACTTTTGTTGTTCCTCGTTGGAGCTTAAAGGCCTGGACAAGAGAAATATTGGAAGAAGGTTGGGTGTGATTAGAAGGATGAGGTGGACCCACCTTGAGGACTACCATGTTGGCATATCCTTTGGGATTTGAATAGTTATTTTGAGGTTTTAAAGATGAATAATAATCATTTGATTTGAATGGGGTGTTCTTGTTCCGTAATTGGATCTTCTTTTCTTCAATGGTGTAAATTTTGAGTTTTTCAGGCCATGGTGAATGCTTCATCAAAGGTTTATAAGGTTTGGACTTGCAGAGTTTCTGAGATGTGTCTGGCACAAGCTCTAGTGAATAACTCAATAAGTTCAGTCTAAGGTAGTTGGAACATAAATTGGTTAATAAGAATCCACCAGTGGGTAAAAACATCTACAATAGATTCATCTTAATAATGCCAGGTTGAATAGAGATTGGTCATGGTGACTTTCTTGGTAACATTGATTGAAAAATGATATAAGAAAGCTTGGGCTACTTGATTAAAGGAATAAAAAAATGTTTAGGTAGTCCACTATACCAATCCAATGGAGGTCCTATCAAGGACGCCGGGAAAGTTCGTAGGAGTAAAGTGTCATCGTGGGAGATTAGGTAACACCCATGTTTGAACGAAAAAAGTGTTTTTGTGGGTCTTATCTACTATTGAAGTGATTGAATTTAAGTATTTCCCAATGCACTTTGGATAAGAAAAAATGAGAATAGATGGATGGATAGGCTCGTTATAGATTTCATCATATGTTAAATAATTACGGGATCCGTAAGAAAGATGCTTCTAAGTTCTACATCTTCTCCATCATCATGTTAATGAGGTCGTTAGTAGGTTGGGATGAATGGGTGCCGCTGCAAAAAAAGGGCGTTGATAGTAAATGTATTCGTGGGTGGTATGCTAGTGTAGGGTGGTGTTGAGTATGAGAATTGCGTAGGATGAATAGATGTAGGTGGCACATATCCAACATAAGCGATGGATGAGGTCGGTGTTTGTTGGTAGTATACATAAGTCTTTGAGGTAGTTCAGAATAACTCTAGTGGTGATTGGGGTTAAGGATTGTGGGATATAAAGGATGAGTTTTTGGAAAGAGGTGTAATTTTTGTCACCGAAGGTGGTTATGATGTAATAGGTATATGTGAAGTGGCAGTGCGAGATGAAGATATACTCATAGCGGCCATCGGGGGACAATTGATGTCACGGGTGTGATAGATGACATAGATGTTGTAGTTATAGCGAGATGTGGGATCTAAGCGAGACACTACAGTGCTTAAAGTGGATGATGGTAGCACCGAGATGGTGCAAGATGACGTAAAAGTGGGGGCTAGAGTAGGAGGGATATATATGGGAATGATGTATATTAACTTTCCGAGGAATCCCTAGTGGAAGAATGAGCAAGGTATTCTTTGGAGGGTAGCAAGATTCTAGTCGAGGAGTCTTGCAAAATCCTAGTTACCCGAGTAGCGATGGTGATGAGATGAGTCGGATCCAGAGGTGATAGGATGGATGGCGGTGATGGAATAAGTAGGAGTGGTTGAAGGCTAGCATGAAACATGAGGGCGTTATTTTGGCTACGATTCAATACCATATGAATCAATGTATATCAAGTGAACTGTACTCTGTAAATGACACGAGGAACAACAGAGATGGGACAAAATAGATTCTGTAAGGAAAGTTTGTAAATATTTTAATTAAAATCAAAATAAACTGACCAACGCCAATTGAAATAATTGATGTCGGTTATGAGGTGACCAATGGCAGTTAAGGGCGACCGATGATAGTTACAGGAACCAATACCAAGTTATTGTGAGTAAATAACATTTTCAAAAAATGAGGAAAAAAATGATGACTTTTAAAAAGGAAAGTTGTATTTGATGATTGCTACTAGAGTACATAGAATACAATGATACACAAAAATCTAAACAAAAGAGAAGATGAGATAAGTATATTTTGGGTAAAACTACCCAACAGAACAAGGAACTATCACAAGTTAGGTACACCGATGATGGTAAGATATAAACCGACATCAGTCGTTGGACCAATGCCATTCTTGTGAAATATAAATAATGAAGAAAAAATGAATTTTGTGAATTTGGATTGGATGAATAATCAACCCATAAATTTGGGGATGATAAGATGAGGCCCTGACACACTTTGAGAAAGTCAGAATACTCCAACTGTGATGGTAGAGTGTGAAAGGAAAAAAATAAAATTGAAGAATCATATCCTCACACCTCAAAACACAAGCCAAGTACAAAGCTAAGAAAAATACATAATCCAGCAAGTGAATTTAGTGTGTTTAGCTTATGCTATTTGAAATACTGGCTCGTGAATTTAGAATAGAGTTTTTGGTTGGGAAAGGCTTCCTACAAAGAAGGAAATGCTAAAGGTGAGGTTTCATGTTATCTTATGGTGGGGGAAAGCTATCCTATGATGGGGTACTAGATAGAGATAACTAGCTGGGTGCCCACTATCAATCCACTGATCGTGTGATCATTGAAAAATTATTTTGGGTGGGATGTTGTTTAAGAAGATGTATAAATTTTAAATTTGTGTAGTTTAGGCAAAGAGAGAGAGAGAAGCAAGTGATTTCTACTATTCAATTGTGTTAACCATCAGTTGGGTATGACTTCCAGCATATAGGTTGCCCTCATTTTTAATGTGAGCTAAAATGCAACAAATCAGAATGTTATGCAAGTGTTTTAAGCCCAAATCAAAATGTGATATTCAATGTAGCAAGTAATGAATAGGAAGAGGGATGCTCTTTCACTAATGCAATAATGATCAAAGAAAATAAGTATTTGTTTTATAGTACCAAAAACACAATTGATTTTAGACAATAGAAAAGAAGGAAGATTCTAGAGAAGAAAATTAATGTGTAAGCTTTTGAGAAGGGAAACAAACACACAACTTTCACCTAGGAATGAATAAAATGTAAGGAACCCCAGATGGATCCCACTTTGGGCATGTTAAAATGTTTCACCATTTTCTTTAAGGATTTAGATGAAACAAATAAGGGTATGGACCAAGGAGGAATACCTGTTGTGACATTCGGTTCAAGATTGTTGCACATTATGAGTTCTTGATCCAATGCGATGTTGTGAGAGATTCCTTTTGGCTACTGAGGAACTACAGGGGAAATACAAAACAAGGCTATAAGAAAGAGTTAAACAATATATGTCAGTGGGCTGCCTAGCATGTGCTAGATCCAGGAAGTGTGATACTTCCTTGGTGGCAGTCAACCCACTTTTTAATACAACTTAATGTAAGAAATTACGTAAATAAATAATGTCCCTCTTGTATTTCATATGATTTAGGTATCTCATCCAAATACAATAAGAAAATCTAACATAACATGCTAGGCTATAATCATATCGAAAGTAGGGTAGTTGGTCAAGGTGTTGGAATAGGTCAGGGTCAGGTTCTAGGTCACTTGGGTCACTTGGATGAAGGTTCTTAGGCTATGTTATTAGCAGGATTTCCAAATACTAGAGACCGATGTCGGTCAGGTATGACCGATGATGGTTTAGAAGGAACCAACGAAAGTCATGGGTAACCGACATCGGTGTGGGCGGGATGATAGAAACTCAATAAAAATATGGTTTTAGAGGTTTGTCTGAGGTTACAAAGGGATGGTAAGGGAAATGGTTAGGTTTGTAGAGGTGTTGGGAATACTCTAGAGATATCCAAGGATCGGGTATAGGTGATTTAAATGGTTGTGGGTGGTGGAATGGTTGGTTTCATAGGAAGGTAATAGTGGTGAGATGAAAATGTAAATAGAGACTACTAACAGAGGTGAATAAACCTTTTAGACTGAATAGAGATGAAATGATGCAAATTATAAATATAGTTACTATTATGTAGGTTGATAGATGGGTGTTGATGATGGTTGATCTGTTGAATGGTGGTGGTCGTGTCATGGTAGTGCCTCCCATAATGCTACGGTGAATGTAAATAGCTTCGATCGGGTGTAGTGTTGGCTATGGCTATCTGGATGTGTGAAAGGGCTATGGTTCTTGCTTGCATATAGATCTCCTTTGCTCCAAAAATTGAGAATGTGGCTAGCCCCCAAACAAGGTTACCAAAATGGTTATATGGTAACCGATGATGGTTTAGGGTGACTGGCATCAGTTTCAGATTGACCGGCATTGGTTAAGGTGGGATATCCTAGGTTACCTAAACTAGAGATCTTTGCTATCGTTTTCTAGCTTTACCAGTTGGTCTTTGGAGCGTTGTGCTTAGATACGTGGGAATGTGGTTAGAGGAAGAATAGGCATGTGCTTTTAGGGTTATACTAAGTCTTAGTTCATTAAGGTAAGTAGGGCTAAGTCTTAGTTAGTTATGGAAACATGTTATGAATAGGTCTTATGGTGAGGTGTCTAGGTGAGGTGGCTAGGTGAGGTGTGCATCCATTTAATTAAAGTAATTAAATTAATAAATGGAGTGAGGGTGAGTATTGATTTAATTGTGGATAGTTAAATTAATGTTAATATGGGGTGGAAGGGGGATAATGTTAGGTGAGTATGTTTAAGTTAGTTATTCGAAAGGGGACCAAGGGGAGTGTGACCTAGTTTTGGTGTCTACAACCCTAACTTGGTTTTATTTGTAATCTTTCCTCTATATTGTTGTTTTGGTGTGTTGTGCATGTATTGTATCGTTTACAAGTTCCATATATTGTTTTGTATTGTGTGAAATGGAATATTAAGTTATGTTTTGGTCTGTGGCATAATTTGTTGCGCTTTTCACCTTCATTTTATTCCCATTTTCCCACATTGAGAGTTTATTTTCACTTTTCCTTGGTGATATAACCTTTGTTTAGCTTAGGATTTCCATTCCATGTATCTCCCTCTCTCCTTGATCCTTGTGAATTCTTAGATTAGCAATAGATAATTGTATTTCAAGTTATATGAGTATATTTAGCATTAGGAATAGTAGTGGAGCTTGCCTTCTCTAGAGCTTGATCTTAGTTTGCAAAAACCACATTGTAGAGATATTACCATGTTACCTAAAAATTATTGATATTTCATGATCATATATAGTGTGTAATTTTGACCTCCAACAATTTTTGCATGCCCAGTGGGACATTTGATTAACATTATAGCATTTTTATTGAGTTTGGTGTGTGTCTGAGTAAATTTATTTCATTTGGAGGCACATTAGAGTACATCTAGAGACTCCCAAGTTTAAATATTCTAGTTTTAAGTAGGCCAATGCCCATTTTCATGAGAAGAATACAAACAAGGCAAAGTGCAAAGCAAGCGATAAACCCTTTCAATATTTGCGGTTATAACTTGAGGAGAATAAGAAGGGGTAGAGAAATTAAAAGATCACCATCACCTCTAAAAATAAATATTTCTACTTCTCTGGTAGGATTTTTTTCTATCCTCTATCATTTTAAGACCCATTCCATTCATGGCACATCAAATAAATTTACCCTTTGTCAACTTTAATGGTGGTAGTCCCTTAGCTCTAAATGCCCAACATGATATACCAATGTCTTCTTTGAAAATTATTCCTTTCTTCACTGGTGAAAACCATACTACCCCAATTGATCATATTCAAGATATTGCTAATGTGTGTTCAGTTCATCTAGTTATAGAAGATGATGTTACAATTAGGCTTCTTTCTTCTTCACTAAAGAGTAAAGCACTAATCCATATTGAAGTGTAACCCTTATGGAAAACACACTAAAAATGAGGCTTAATGTGATATAACAATAAAATTCACAATGAAATAGCTATAAACTTAAAAAAAAATTATTGCAATTACAAATTGGAAAAATCCATAAGAGACATGTATGCTAGGAGATCTATCTTTTTGTTCAAAACAACCTACTTTATAGGTATCTGATGGGAATATGAATTTTTTTGCTAAAATAGAATATGAAGGGTTCGAATGGGAACCAAAAGGTCATCCTACATGGATACCATTCTTATCCACCTTAGGGATGGATTCGAAAATATAGAAGTGGAAAAATATGAAATCTATCTAACTATTACTATTATTTTATTACTCCCCATTGGTAGCGTCATATCTTCTAGCCCATTGACCCATTTTGAAAACTAAAAGACACATTGGAAGGAGCAAAAATGAGCTTGAAGTGGGAAAATATAACAATAATTACACTTTGTTTCATCATTTTTATCATAAAAACTATAGAAATACTTTGGAGACCATCAAAATTACAAAATACTTAAAATTGCTTTAAAAGCTGCTAAAAATAGATTTACATGAATTTCCAAAAATAGGTATTGGAAAACCTATTTAGGATCAAGCAATTCAATGGTACATGAGTTTTAGTCCACCTTCATTCACAATTCAGATGAAATTGGCACAACTCTTTGTAAACAGTTTGAAGATAAAATAGACAACATATCCATATTGGAGCGGAAAGTTACGCCTATCGGGGAGGGTCCCTAATGAGCTTATGGTTGATTTTAATTTCTGACTTTAGAAGAAATGGGATAGAATTCCATTTCTCTTGATACCAAATCCACATTATGCTTTCCTTTACTTATTATGATCTCGAATTATGATATTACGGTAATGATTCAATTTATGGGTGTTGTCCAATTACCTGATGCTTATCTAATAGCCATTAGGGCTAAGAATTATTTGATACAAGCTAGAAAAATAGCCCCTAGATTACCTATGCCCTTATTTCCTGAATTACCTCAAGCTTCACATCCTTCCATTGCTCCCATTCTGAGAAAAATTCTTAATCTACTGCCTCCACATCTTATTCTTCCTAAAAGTAAAAGGATGATGATGAAATGAAATCCTTAATTAAAATTTTATCAAATAAAGTTATATCCCTAGAGAAACAAAAATTCCAATGTTATAGAAATTAGATGACTCCCAACGAAGAACAATCTTCAAACCAAGGGTTCAATCAAGTTTATCATCCATATGGAAAGCATTATACAATTCAAAGATATGGGCAAAATTAGAAAAATGATAGATTATAAGGTCAAAATCCACATCTTCCTCTTCAAGTAGTTTCTCCTTCCCAGTTACTCCATGTTGCTATCTCAAGTAAATAACTTGTTCCAGTGCAAAATAATGTGATACAAGAAATAGATTGGCATTTTTATGTAATTAGACACATAATTAGTATAAATGTGTGGATGGATTACAATTTCATCCTTATATGTTTCAAAATTCTTGAATCAATAAGAAGTAGTGATAGAAACAAAAATCCTAATATGAAGGATATCAAGTAGTCAACCCCAATAACAATTCATGTTTTTTGGGGTTATGAGTTCTTGTAATGAATCAAGATGTGGGAAATTCCAATAGACCTCATACTCATGTTGCTAATAATACAAGGTCTAAGAAGAGAGTGTTGGATACTCAACCTTCCTCTTCTTATAATAAAGAAAATCCTCTTCATAAGGATAAGGATATTGCAACAAAGATAAGTAAGAAAATATTGCTTAATTTCCTAGTAGACCTAGCCTAGTAAAGGAGGTTGTTCCCCAAATAAACACACTCTTTCCAACATTATATAAATAAATAAAGTATAACATCACACCTTTGATGCATAAATCTAATGGAGTTCCCTTCAACATTTTTGATAAGATGAAGAAGAAAAATATGAATGTGATAATGTGGGATGCCCTAGCTATTCCATTATAGAGATATCCTACATGAAGCTCTCAAGAAATATCCTCAATTTGATCCAACTATTCAAAAAGCACATCCTCCAATCAACCTATACCAAGTAAAGGAGGAACAAGTAAGAAAATAAAAGAAGAACCCACCCTTTTATATTTCTTTAGTTATAGGTAAACACCTACTTCATAATTACATGATTGACTCAGGGGCTAGTACTTATGTAATTCCTAAGAAATTTTTGATATCCTAGGTCTTAAGTACAATCTTCTTTCTAATGTTTTTTGCAACTTGATGGATCAACGGTAAAAATATTATGAGTGATCAAAGACATTAAGTTAACCTTACATTCTTGTCCAATTTTAACCATAAATCAAGATGTCTTGGTCATTGACTTTCCTCTTTTTTTTCAATTTCCTATCAAGATATTTCACTACCAAAGTGGGAGCTTATATGTCTTTAGATTGGTCTCATATGCTCCTAAGAACTAGATATGGTACTAGGCTTGTTGACCTAAAGCCCCAACAATATTGTGAGGATTAGGATATTCGACCTTAGTTAATGATGTATGTGGGAAATAGACCACATCTATTCTAAGAATAGAAACATAAAGGAAAGCATACAACAAATTTCATCCCAAACTCCATTTTTTATTTATTTATCAATAATGATACATCATTCTCAAATACATGTATATTGTATTCTATCTATATCAATTCTCATACAAAATATCCCAAAATGGAACTCACACACATATTTCTTGTGACGTGCCCACATATAATACATTAGTTATAATAAATACACAAAATACAATCGACTCCAAAAGACACTTCTTTTGACTCATGCCTCTATCGGCTTCAATCTTGTACAAGATCGATCTGTCTTCAATCCGTGGCTTTGTGTTGACTTACTTCAGTTTATCGTGGCTTTCTCTAGTTATCCGTGGGTCTTTCTCATGTTATGCGGCTTCTTCTAGTAACTTGTGGCTTTGTACTTTTATTGAAAACTTCTTCTAATATTTGGTAGACATTCTATTGTCCGCATGACTTCTCCTATATGTAAGCATAGTTCCCTTAGTCTTTTTCGGCTTTGTCCTTTCATATGTGGATCTATTATTTATTCACTGAGATATCTCCAAACTATAGAGGCTTGGTATATATCTCTATGGCTTATAAAAATTTCAATGAAGAACCCTTTCAACATCATCCCCCTACTTAAACCTTGTCTCATCCTCAAGACAACAAAAGTTGATGAAGAAACCTAAAATTTTGATCATCCTTCTTCTTTCTTTGAGAAACATTGTATGCATCACCTCCTAGAAACTTAGATGTCTGGCATAAGGAAGATTTACTTCACTTGACTCTCTCGATTGGACTTACGGGGTGTTATTATGAGAAAGTGTATGCATCACCCCAAAAACTTATACGTTTGACATAAATAAGGGTTCCTTCGCTTGACTCACAATCACGGGATGTCGCGACATCTAAGCCTTTATGGTGTACTTTGTGGCATGTATTTAGTGATCTGAGGAGTAATATTCTTTTCATAAATATACCAAGAAGCCAAATGATTGTTCACCTGATCAGTCCATTCTTGGAGTTGTGTATTTTCTTGAATTAAAGGAATTATGTCTGATGGGGTGGGTTGTGCATGTACCTTATTCCATCTAGTCCATGTTATTGTAGTTTCTTGTTTCATTCTTATAAGGACTTTTCCAAGGTACCACTACATTCTTGTGTATCATAAATTTTCTCTATCCACGCCCTCTGTTGGTTTTGGTATTTTTCTCTAAGTTCTATCAGTTTCCTCCTCGAGTTTCATCTATATCTTTGGAAATGTCATACTTTGTGGAAGCCTTGTGTATCTCTTGCTCTAACTTTTCCATTTCCGCCTTATCTTCCGTGGTCATGTTCAACCCTCTAATGGTGTATGTATAATATCTGCAGTATTGTTCAACTCTTTTTCTAACTTAGTCATCGTGGTTTGCAATTCACTCCTCTTTTGATTCTCCACTTTGTGAGGTTTAACAACTTCTAGTTTGTTTTATTCTACTGAGTTCTTGTGGATTATTTCTTTTACGCTTCCGAGATCAATCTGGTGCTCCCTTAAAATTTCACTTATTGTGTTCTCTATAGTCACCTCTATTCATAGATTAGGATCGATTTTAATTTGTAGATTATCTATTTTGATGACAGAGCATCTTTTTCATTGCTTCTTCAAGTTTGACCACATTTGTATCCAATCGCTTAGCACTTTTTCTAGTACTTGCCTCTACAAGTAGACTTTTGTAATGGAGTTAGCTTATCTAAGTGGACCTTGAAGCCCTCTACGGTTTTTTTAGTGAATCCTTGTTGCATCCAGATTGACTATTCTTGTTTTATTTTTAGTAGAAATTTCTTGATTTATTCCGGTGAATCTTTAGGTTCTTATGCAAGTAACATGTTTGTAGATATGTTTTTACTAGTTATTGATGGTCTTATTTGTAGCTATTCTGCTACTTTATTTGCTTCGTTTTCCTTCTTCTCTTTATCAACTTATTTTGTTTATTCTTGTTCTTTCTTCTTATCTTTTCCTTCTTTTCTTTCTTTCTCTACTTGTTCCTTCTTCTTTTTTTCCTCCTCCTTATTTTCTTTTTCTTCCTTCTCCTTCTTTTCTTGTTCCTCTTCTTTTTCCTTCTTGATTCTCTTTTCCTTCGATTTTGTGCCATGTCTTCTTTGGCTTTCTTCCTTCTCTTTTTCTCTTCTTCTTCTTCTTCTTCCACAACCCCTTCTTTTTCTTCTTTCTATTCTACGTTGTGTGTTATCTTGGTTTTTTTTGCTTCTTCTTGCTTTTTCTTGGTTACTTCTACTTGTTCTTTCTTCTATTTGTCTAACTCCTTTTTCTTGAGCTCTTATTCTTTCTTTTTATTTTCTTCTTCTATCAATAAATTTTTATTTTGTTCGTTTGTTTCTATATTTTTTCTTTTTCAAGCTCCTTTTTTGTCCTCTTGTTTTTTTAATTTTTTTATCTTTTTTAGTTATCTGTGTGCCTACGACTTTTTTTTTGTTCATCTATCTATTTTATTTTCTTCTCTACCTCTATTTTTTGCCTCAAATTTTAGATTTGTAGCTTCTTGTTCTCTTTCCTTTATCGATTTAATCAAAATCCCAATGAGCTCTTCAATCTCCTTCATGTGATGGAGATCTATAGTAGTATTTTTCTTTTTCTGTTTAAGTGTGATTATTTCCTATTGTAGAGATTGCAAGTGACTTGTATCCTCTATTTGCACTTGTTCTTGAATTTATTTTATCAAATCCTTAGGAAGAAAGTAAATGACATAAATGAGGACTATAGGAAATGTTTCCATATAATAAAGTATTTCTTCTGTTATCACCATATGTTCTTTTCCTGAGCTCACCTCATACTCTTGGGCTACTGTGAGATACCGCATATTGTTAAAAATTTGTTGTAGTATTCATAGGCTATTATAGAAAATGTTGTCTCCACCCATAGTTTTGTATTCCCTAAAAATTAAGGTGTTATATTTGTTGGTGAATCTGTGGTGATACGTGAGAAGGATTCCTTTCTTCATCGATTCTAAATGTTGGTTACTATATTAGGATGTCTCATCATCTACTACTTGGATTGTGGCTTGATTGAGTTTTCCTTTTTCGCTAACACCTTATATCATTTTTGGCAGGTATTATAGTGGTAAAATCTCTTTTGGTCTTCATTTAGTCATTCTAGGACTTACTTTACTAGTTTGTGCCTTGCCAAACTGATTTGGATATTTCTTTTTGCATTCTTCCCAAGTTTCTTTAATTTCTTCATCAAAGGTAGGTAGTCGTGGCTTTGTAGCATCTATGGGTAGGCTCTTAAGTTTTTAGCTAAGGAAGTGACTAACTCATCTGAGGATTCATAGGTTAATGGTGTTACATGTGAGTTCCTTGGAATTATGGGTCGAAAAAAATTGTAATCTATATCTGTGATGAACATAACATAATTTTCATATTTGAAAACTATATGTTCTAAAACCCGTGCTTTATTTTCTACAATTTGTCTGATCTGGTTTTTCCATCCCTACAGAGAAGTAATATGTGTTATCGCATTCAAAGAATTCATTTGTTCATAAATTTTTTCCGTTATAGGTGTATAATTCTGCAAATCAACTAATTCATCTTTGTGAGTTAGGGTTTGGGTGAAATACATTTCTAAGCATATCAAAACTGAACCATAATAGAATGTGTGTTTCCCTTCATTTATTTTTCTTATATTTTCATGGAATTTTACTACTAATAGTTCAACCAAGTTATTTTCCGAGTGTGAATTTACCATGTTGAGGGAAATTTGTACATGTTTTTCCAATAAGTTGTGTATGTATGAGAAAAAGCAGAGATAAGGTAAAGGTGGGGATGAATACTTGTGCAATGAAGGTAGAGTGCGTGTGTTTTGACTTCTAAATTCAATGTTGATTACAAGAAATTCCTTTTGGATAGGAGAACTACTTGAAATTAAAAGCAAGACCACAAGAGGAATATTGAATAATATATGTCGTGGAATATCTAGCGTAGGCTAGTTATGAGAAGTGTGATACTCCTAGATGGATATCAATCCAATGTTTAATAAAATTTAATGTAAGAAATAACGTAAGAAAATAAAATCCTACTGTAGTTGATATGATTTAGGTATCTCATTCAAATACAATAAGAAAATCTAATCTAATAGGTAAGGTTATGATCAGATTTGGAGGTTAGGTAGGTATCCAAGGTGACTAAAACAAGTCAGGGTCATGTTTTTGATGGTTTGGGCTATTTGGGTAAAGGTTATTAGGTTTTTGTTATAGGAAGAATTACGGATATAGATACTAATGTCGGTTGGGTATGACTGATGCCATTTGAGAGGGAAACCAATGATGATTTAGGTTAACTAGCATCAGTATAGGTAGACTTGTAGGAACTCAATAAAATTTAGTTTTGGTGATTCTTTGTGATTACACAGAGAGTGGGAGAATGATGATTAGGTTGCCAAAGAAGATGAGAATGCTTAGAGATTCCTAGGGTTGGATGTGGGGAGCTAAAGGGTTATGGATGGTTAGATGGGTGGATTGGCAAGAAGGTGAGGATGACAAGATACAAAGGAGAATAGGATTTAAAGGTGAAAGTTAAATAAATGATGATATAAATAAGTATGGAATGATGCATATCCAAATGTACTTACTTTTATTTATAGACCTGGTGGTTGGATGGAGGTGATGGTTGATCTATGTAACTGGTGGTCAGTGTCATGACAATGCTTCCCAGAATGCTATCGTGAATGCTAATGTCTTCAAATCAAGTCTTTGGTGCTAACTAGGGTGTGTCTTGATGTACCAGAGGGCTCTGGTTTTTCTTAGATATAGATATATCTCCTCCAAACTCAAATAATTCTTCCAACCTCTGAAAAAAGGTTACTTAAGTGAATATATGGTAAGCGATGAAAATTTAGGTTAAGCGGTGTCGGTTTAGGGTTAACGGCGTTGGTTATGACAGGAAATCCTAGGTTGCCAAAACAACAGATATTGGTTATATTTTTACCATTTCTTCCCATTGGTTTGGGTCTAAAATGGTATTTTCCTCATAAGTAAGTGGGAATGTTGTTAGAGAAATAATAGGCATCTAATGTTAGGGTTAGACTAAGTCTCAATTAGTTATGGTAAGTAGAGATTAAGTCCTAGTTAGAATAAACATGCTAAGAATAGGTCCATCATGAGGTTTCTTGGTGATGTGGCTAGGTGAGGTGGTCAAGTGAGGGAATTAATTAAATAAATTAAAGTAATTAATTAAATTAATCATGTGCACTATGGGATATGAATATGTAAGGTATGGTTTATTTAATTAATGAGGCTAGATGGGTGGTATGACCTAATTTCTTTGCCTACATTTTGCCCCTTTTTTCATGTAGCTTATATTGGTAAGCGATGTTGATAAAAATAGGAAGTGATTTGCCCATGTGTAGGTGAGTGGTGTTTCCCAAGTATGGGTGAAGTGATCCCCCTCAAACTAGGCGATGAGGTGTTATACGGGCGGTGGATGGTTTGATAAATGTGTATTTGGTGGAAGTGAAGGTAGGTGGGGAAGGGTATTATTACTATGGGAAAGGGTACGATCTATTCGGGTAATCAATAATAGGCTAGGTTCAAATCGGGTAATAGGTAATGGCAATCAAAGACATGCACACGTATAGACTATAACATGGTACCAAGTTGAAGAGCTTTCAAGATCTACATCATCCGTTGTCGATAGGTTTATCCCAACAAGGGTGAAGTGATTAAGGTATCAAGTCATAGGATATGGTCTAGAAACGCAATGTAGGTTAGGTGCAAGAACATTTACGTATGTTCCAAAGTACACCAAAGGTTAGGTTGGGATAAATGACATGACAATAGGAAAGGTAAGGTCATGAGGCCAAACAACATGGGTAATGGAATTAGAAGGTATGATGAGTACACAAGGTTAATGGTCACACCATTATCTATAACATCATGGATCGACCATTCGGTCGATAGTTTTCTATGTCATGAGTTGTGGACTGTAAATTTTACGAATAAGAGAGTTCTTCCTTATTGCGTGTTGTAATAATGGGTAGTGGCTAACATCATGGTTTAAATGACATATCTCACAGTCTAACAAAAATGAGTGTACTGATTTGTGGGGAAAAATATCCTTTCGTGACCTTCCACTTCACAATCTATGCACCAAATCCACGTGTGCGATTTAGATGCTGAATTTTCCGATAGCCTCTCCAATTGTTTCACCATAGTTGTGATCTATGCTTCTAAAAATGGGCTCACCCTAGTGTCTATACTTCCAACTACCTCAGTGCATAAAGTTGATTCAAGTGCTTCATGCAGATTAGTGTATGTATTATGTGATAACACCCTTCTAAAAGGTGTAATTAGGCCCCCAATGAACCATTGCGCATGTTGTCTTGCATGAATATCATAAGAAATCTTAGATAATAGTATTTTCAAATGAGCATCATACTCTCTGACACTCTTAGTAGTGCCTTGCTTAGTATATTTGAGCATTCTTATACTCTTGCTCGAACACGGGGTGTGTGAAACTCTTTAAGGAAAGCATCTTTTAAAGCTACATAGTCCGATTAGGGAAAAAAAAATTGTACCAAATTGTGCGTACCCTTGTAATGTAGTAGCGAATTGAATTTCCATGTACTTAGAATCCCTCATTCCTTTGGGGTACAACAATATTTCACTCATGTGTATGTGTTCGGTGACATCTTCTATGCTCCTATACTACGGAAGATGAAGATACATCTCCATGTAAATATTCTAGGTTGGGTGTAGACCTTTCCCACCTAATCCAAAACCTCATGTGTTTCCTCTAACTCTAGAACCACCACATCTACCAAAACTAGAACCACCTATACCTCCCGATCTTGAACCTATAGCCAAAGTTTGACCAAAATATGTACTCCCTATGTCCCAACGAGTAGTCTTGAATTACACCCCTACGATCTGTGAAGTGTTACTATTCCCATAAGATAGTCCAAAATTTTGGACGCCTAAATTTTGTGCTGAGAAGATACACTGAAAAGGTAACCCCAAATAATAACGAAGATGTTTGTGCTACCATCGATGTGATTTTCATATGACTTAATCTTTCTCTCCTACTGCCTAAATTATCTTGTTTACTTTTTTTCGTACTAGATACTAGAAGACCAAGCGCAAGGAAAATGTTTCAGTAGACTCGGATGCACACTCGTGGACCAGGTCATCTCTACTAGCGTGCTTCCATGTGAGGTCAAGGAGGTTTCCCTTTCATGCTTGGCCAAATGGAGGATTTCTTGATGCTCTAGCTCTACGCCTTCTATGTGAGCTCCAAATCCTTTGCGAGCCATCTCTCTCCTCAATTCCATTCACTCTGCAACATCCTGCTGCTTCTCTATCTCCCTCTTATGTGCCTCATTATACTTAAGACACCTTTCTTCTCTTTTCCTCTCTACCCCTAGGTTTGACATATTTCACCAAACATGCTCCTGCCCCCACACATGGTGGGGTGTAGTTAGCCATTGGTTTTCTCTCCAAGTTCAGGGTTACCATAAAAATTTTGATTGCCAGTGGAATGCCTTACAAGTAAGTTCCCTTGGGATATCATAAAATTTGTAATTCAGCTACCTCACGGGCATGGATAAGTGGTACTTTAGTACTCAAGATATAGTTGTTCAAAACACCATGAAACCACGTATCCACAGTGTGAGTCCAAATCATATCAGCATCACAAAGGGTTTAAAATTCTTCCTACATCAGGACAAGTGTGTGATACCTCCAATTTTGTTTAGATGCATAGGTAACTGAGACACTCATATAGTTCTACTAGTAAGATAGGGAAGAATCTCTCATACAAATAGTCATATATATTATGCTTCACCCATGTGTGTGTGTCAAACTCAAATGTAGTGTTGAACCTCCATGTGTATTCTTCTTCTAGGTCATGTATCCACTCCTCAACACTTCTTGGGTCAATTGGTATGTCTTCATCACGAACCATCCTAAAAATAACTGAAATAGAGGTCCAGAGAAATGGAACCAATGATGTAGCCAATGGAACCAATGATACTGACCTAGAATTTACTAGTAAAACCCCAGCGCATTGGCACATCAATCAACCTAGACTAATCATTATCCTAAAGCATGCAAATTTACCAAGCTCCTTTTCGGGGTTGCTGTTACGGGATGTTAGGATGATGAAGACTTTATGCATTCAGATCCATAACTAATTTATCATTCTACAGTGTATATTCAGATCTATATCTAAAGAATGTAACACCTTGGACAAACCGTTATATTTCTCTTTTGCATTACAAGCGTTGGCATGTGATTTATTCAATGAGGTGTGTTCCCTTGATTGTTGAAAATCATGCTTTTTATGGATAAATCATTTCTACTCTTGGATTCTTTAGAACAAAATGATATGGATTACAAGAATCCATTTTCACTTCTTATTAATAAGCTACAATCTGATTTTGAGAGTTGCAAACTTATATATTTTGATTGAATCATCCTTGGATAAATTTAAGTGATCCAAGGAATGTTTTAAATCTTATTAACAGACTAAATAGTAAATTGACATTCAATAGTTTGAGAGACATAGTGGACTAAACTTTTGTATTTTACAAATTTTATGGTCTTGTGTGAATGTGCCTTCATTCGGTTCTATGTTGTGCTTGTATCTTTGGATTGATCTCTGTAGGACATTATTGGTATAAAAAAATATAGTCTGCTTATGAATATGAAGGGGATTAGAATCCTAAAACTAAAGGAATATCCTAACAGTATCCTAAACTAGGTAAGAGCACCTACTTCCTAGCTACGTCTACTTATTTGGGTTATAATCTGACCTAAGCTTCTTATTCTATTTTGTTTGAGTGGTTTCCTAACCTAAAATATTGTGCTAGATGAATAGGGGGAGATCATTAAAGTAATATTATACTATGTTGACCTAATGCCTAATACTATATGGAAGTAAATTTAATCTAACCTAAGGTGATTTATCGTTAGACTAACCCAAGTCTTGGGAAATCTATCCTAAACTATTTAAAAGGAACCTAAGGGTCGCATGACACTAAGGTGACGGTTCCAATGGAATTTAATTGATTTGATTGGGTTTAATGCATGGAGGTACTACCAGTTTTGGCAAAGGCTAGTTAACTCTAGTAGAGGCATACGTGGAGGCTTCACTAAATATGGAATTGCATGTTAAATTGGAAATGGCATTCGCCAGTTTTGGGAGGCAATGGAAAGGAGAGATAAGTGAAATATTTGGGATTAGTGGCATTAATGGACCTCGGTTTTGTGTGAAAACCATCTTGGAAACAAGGGAGACATATTTGTGGGAGGTTGTTTGGTTTTGCATGTCTCATGAATTTTTCTCTGCATGGAGCTATCTGGTTCTTTGAACCAGTAGTTTGACTTCTACTTCTTGGCTATTTTTGGTTTCTCTGGTCTATTTTCGATCAGAGGAATGTATATGAGGCATTGGAAGAAAATTTGTTTGGTTGTTGATCTTTCATGGAGAAGAAAAAGAGTGGGAAGCTCAGCTGGAAGTCTCCTTCAAATTGGTAGAGGCACTATCAGGAATGATAGGCTCTACCCATTAAGATTTCTTGCTTTCTTCTAAATGAATCATTAAAACAACTCTGCTCTCATGAGATAATTATTTGTTTGATTTTTCTGGTTATTTACTTGCATGTTTTTGGGAATCTTTGTGGTTTTTGGGATGAAAATCCATTGCATAGTAATGTTAGTTTTTGGGAAACTTTCTCTATGCTAGTTTAATTGTGACATGCATGCGTAACTTGTATTTAAAGCTTTGTATTTAATTCTAAAACTGGTATTTGGGGTTGGTGTTGAATGTACGGGAATTTTTGCCTCATGTTTCATTCTGAACTATTATTTGGAGCTTGTGTTTCATTTAAACTTGTATTGGAGCATTCATGTTTTGTTCTGAGCTTGTATTGGGGCTTCGTGTTTCATTATGATCTCATATTTGAACTTCATGTTTTTTCTAAGCGTATTAGAGCTTTGTGTAGCTCTAAACTTTTATGGAAGCTTCAAGTTTGACACTATACTTGTATTTAGTATTTGCGTGATTCAAACTTGTAGTCGAATCGATGTGTTTGATTCTGTACTTGTATTTTGAGTTGGAGTTTTTCTTATATTCAAGGATTGAAATGCTTGAACTCATTTATGGACTGTCTACTCGATAAGGGCTTGAGAGATTAGTTCCAGGTTTGAAGTTGATCTGGTAATCTCTTTTGAGATCTCCTTCATGTAGCTTCTTGAGTGTGAATGGTTTTAGTACTTCTATCTTTTAGACTGTACCGCCTTCTTTGAACTTGATAGGGCATGTAAATACGAAGTATATCCTATTCTTCTCTACCCTGAGCGAACCTAAGTCTTGTTGAAGGCTTGACTGTTATGTTAGAAGGATTAATGGATGGGAATTGTATCTTGTTCTGGGTTTGGTTTGATATGTAGTTTGTTGGAACAGTCGTTAACAATTTTGAGGATTATGGAAATACAGTATGCATTTTCCTTCTTGTGAATAATGTTGAAATGAATACCTTCTTTGTCATGAAGCCTCTTAGATAGAACTTGAGAGTCCTTGTTGTGATTCTATTTCAGTCATGTTGGAGGTAATATTTAGACAATACTTGTCTTAAACTTATATTGGGTTTCTTCTTACCTTCAGATCCTCTTTATTGACTTTTTGGTTGTTAGGGAAAAGAGTGGATTACTCTCTCATGCTAAATCTTGTTGATAGGATTTATCATCTCTGGTTGGGGTTGTCTCATAGAATTTGTCTTCAGGATGACCTCTAAGTTTATGTCTCTATTATCTAGAGCCGTGTAGGACCTAGAAGTTGGGAATATGGTATCTTTGAGTCTGTGAGTTGTATTAATCCTTGTATCTCTTATATTGTTTGTGGATTTTTATTCCTTGATGGATTCATTGAACGAATCTTCAGCTTTTAGAAGAGAAAGGAATATGTTCTCTTGGGGAAAGTATATTGTTTAGGGACTGTACTATGTAATTTGTTATGAGATTTGAATTCAAACTTCTATTTAATGAATGGGAATAGATAAACCAGTTGGTAAAGATTTGTAAGGGAAAACTAGAAGTGTGCTTTCTTTCAACTATGTGTTTGGTTTTGTGTTCTCTCTTGGGAGCTAGTTAAATAACTTATAAGTTTGAAATAGAATTAGGAATTCATTTGATGGTATAAATGAAATAAATTATTGATTGGCCCTTTTCTAATTGAGACCCCTTTTTACTGTCGTTTGAGATAAGTTCATTTGATCGAACTTCTCTGTACTCGATTCTCTTATGTGATGGAAATTTCTTGTGGATTGTTTGGTCTACTTGGTATAAGTCATTGGTTGTAATGATGTGGTAGGAGATTATTTGAGTCAATATGTTGGAAAGAAAATATTAACATGCTTAGACCAACTATTTTGCTTGATTGAGTCATATGCCATTTGGATTGATATTGGTAGGTTGTCTCTTCTTACACTCAGTCTTATTATGAACCCTTATTAGATGGAATGAATAAGAGATTAATTATGTTTGAATCTAGCTTGGATTTGTGGAAAGTCTAGTTTCAGATCTTTTGAATTATATCTTCTAACATGTAGAAGTTAGTAAGACTTACAGTTAGACTATTTTGATTTCCTATTCTTCTTGGATTGATTCAAGATTCTTGTTTAGATGTTGTCTCTTTATTTATGGAATCCTTATATTGTTATCCTTGCCTTTGAAGCGAAAGTGAGTTGTAAACTTGTTTCTATCTTTCAAACGATGAAGTGTGTAAGGAATGGTATGCATTGATTCTTCTCATTTGCTTAGGTTGTGTTGGTACCCAAATTTGTTCTCCTTTTCAATTTGAGAAGCATCAAAGTTTTGGCATGAAGCTTGGAGACAGATAGATCATGATGTATGTCATTTTTTAGCTGGGGATGTCATCTAACTGGTACTCAAATTTGTGGAGAGATGGATAGCACTCAAATAGGCCTTGATCTTGTCCTAACTGTTTTAGGTTGTGCCTTTCAACAAAGGTAACAGGACCTATTTTGTAACCCTCAAATGGTGAAAGAGATGAAGGTATCCCTTAATTTTTGCAAATAGTATGAGAAGGGCCTTGGGAAAATATGATCAACACTCCAAATCTGACTTTCACAAGTTGTCACTTCTAGATTATGGAGATATTTTCAATACAAGGCAAGGGTTATTGAAGACATTTTGAAATCCTGATCTATTTTGCATACTTTAGCAAATCAATTTTGATCTTCTCGTGGGTGTACGAGGCCAAAATAGGGGTATTATGGGGCAAGATTAGTTGTTTAGAATTATTTTGGTGGGATATTGATAAGACAAACTTGACTATGCCGATTTTTGACAACCTCTACAACATTTGAACAACTATCGATAAAATGCTTCAAAACAGTCAGGATGTTCTTTCAACCAGAAGAGATACACAAATGGAGGCCCAGGTTTGCACTCTTCACAAAATATTTGAGACCTCAACACAAAATCTTTAGTTTAAGGACCCAATTAAACATCAAAATCTCGATCAAATCATGCCTAAGGTACCCCCAAGGGCTTACAAGAAATATCTATCAATAAATGAAGGTGAAGTGATTATAAACTCGCTTATTTTCAATTCCAAATGAAATCTCTTCTGAAAAATGAAATTGCAAATGCCACTAAACAATCAATAAGGATGAGATCTATGTGATTCCTAAAGATTTCAATGCAATATTGCAACAAGAACAAGGAAAATTGTTTACAGACATTTAAACATGATAACATACATCATATTGCCCAAAATAACATAGATTAATTCAAAAGCTTGTTAGATTCATCAAAGGGGAGAGTTTCAGGAACAATCTCAGAGCTATGTGATGGCTATACACTTGTAACCAACTCAACATGAATGAAGATCTAACACAGAAGACATTAACTAAGTTTTTTTGGAGGGTTTCTCAGAAGATGAGCTTCTCTCAAATTTTCTCGTGATTTTCAATTTCTCGACCCTTTGCATGTCAAAAACATGCATTATATATCTCTCTATTACATTTTATCCTTCTTTCCCAAGAAAAGAATATCCTATGGCATCTTAGTTTGTTACAAATTCACTCATGACTTGTAGAAAGGGACATCTAACAAAAAAATGTTCAAAAAGTTTCCAAGTGCCTCAAAAAAGGTGAATCATTGCAAAATTCACATCATTATCCATTGTGGAGGCATGTTTTTCATCTTCAAAGCATGCAAACCCCCTTCCTTTCATTATTTCATCCTTATCCCTCCAAAATTTGACTCTGTAACTTTTGGATCTAATATTTCACATTTTTTCTCGAGCCCAGAACAAAATTTCATTTCAAAAGTACCTCAGATCTACAAATTGAATTTTCAAATTGATTCCATTGATCCTTGAAGGCAAAAATGACATGAATTCACCAAAAATTTGATCAAAATCGATGCAAAAAACACATTTCCACACTTCCTAGAGCAAAAATGGTGGCCAAATTGAAAAATGCACAGTTACCATTGATTTTCTATTATCACTTCAATCGGAGCCCTCCACGTGTCACAATGCAATTGGAAATGGGCTTGGGATTACTTTTGAAATTTTAACATTTTTGGAAAAATGTAAAAATTTGACATTTTTTCGACCCTCCACCCTTGGAAAATGAGCCTGACACGTGTCCCAATGTGGGCCCCATTGGAATCGTGGCTTGATTCTACACATTTCCACCTTTTTTGGAAAAAAGGAAAATTTTCACAATTTCCTCCGCCACTCCACCCTTGAGATTTGACTCGACATGTGGCACAATATGATTGGATCTGGGGTCACCGCTCAATTTTACACATTTCCACCTTATTTGGAAAAAGGAAAATTTTCACAATTTTTCCCACTGGACCCACACCTCTGCTTCTGTCCTTGACACGTGGTGATCACTGACTCACTGTGGGCTTGCGTTCCTCCTTTTAAACTTTACTCAACTCCTCAAAAATTTCAAAACTCACCAGCAGCCCGCACTCCCCTCTTGCATTGCTTTTGACATGTGTCTCCCTCTGATTCATTACGGAGCCACACTTCAAATTACCACTTTAACTCACTTTGCAAAAAGGCAATATTTCCCTTTTTCCTCTAGTGGCCCACACTCCCTTCTACCCCTGATCCTACCACATGTCCTCTCCTGAGTGGCCCAATGGACCCATGGCCTTTTTCACAACTTTTTCTCCTTTTGCAAAAAAGAAAAAAAAGTTTCTAAGTCCTCTACCAGACCTTCCATCCCACTTTTGATGAAAACATGACATGTGTCCACCTTTGATTCACTAAGGGCTTGCACTCTAAAGCCACCACATGTTCCATTCTGATTCATTATGGGCCCTAGGCATTTTATTTGTACTTTAACTCTTTTTCCAAAATGCCTTAAGGCACAAAAAGACTTGCCCATCCGCCTTCACTCTGCTTGTGACACGTGTACCTCCTCTGGGGCCTGCGGAGATGTGGGGGAACATGCACTTTTTTCCAAAACATAAAAAATGTTAAGTTTTTGAGCGAGACCCACCAAACCTTTTCTAATCACAAATGACCATGTAGGAGAATATTTTGAGCTAAAATTTGTGGGAAAAGGACACTGTATGACCATCAAACAACACAAAAATGCCAACGATGCCCTAGAATGCTGAAGATGAATTTGATGAGTAAATGACGCCCGTCTAACCATAAAAAACACAGAAAATGCCAGGGATGCCCAAAATTGATTTTTTCTTCATGGGTGAAGGATTTTTCAATCAAAAGACAAATGGAAAGTGATTCAAAGCAATTTACGACCATGGGGATATATTTTCAAAGGAAAACAAGCATAAATCGATCATTTTCAAGCATCCACAATTAGGAAAAATGGAAAAATAGTAAAGGCCCATGGATTTTTGAAAAAATAGGGCACAAAACAGGGCACACATGCTAATTTCATTCAAATTGGAACAAATTAACAAGTTTATGAGCTTTTCAAGGCATTCAATCCAGGGGAAAAAGTTACAGGACCACGATTTGAGAGAAAAATATTCTAGAGCATGCATAATGAAGGAAAAATAGGGCAAAAGCTTGCAGGCTCAAAAATGGCACCAACATCAGGTCCTACTTGGGGATGGGCACTCCCAATGAGTGTCACAAGAACAAAAGAAGTAGACCAAGTGCCAAAAAACAACCATTGGGTAATGGAGTAAAAATGTAGATCTGAAAAAATAGACCTAAACGACAAAAATGGTGCCAAGGACAAGGCAAACCATAAATCGACAAAAAGGCAAAAACAAAGACTATAAACTATACAAGTGGTGCATACCTCAAATTTGGGGATTAATCCAAAAATGCTTGAGATGCTTGCCATTAATAGGTAGTTTAAGCAAGTCCCCATCTAAGTCTTTGAGAAAAAGTTATTTTCACCAATTCTAATATCAATGGAGTAAGGGCCCATCCACAATGCATCAAATTTACTATGTTTGCCCTTGTCTTCATTTCGCTATCCCATAAAAACTAGATCTCCAACATTGAAGGCCCTAGGAGTGATCTTCTTGTCAAACAACCTCTTCAACTTCTCCCTGAATCTAACATGACTTTTGTGGGAGGCTCTTCTTTCTTCATCCAGCTCAACAATCTAATTAATCCTTACTTGATATGGGCTGACCTCTTGATCTTAAAGTTGTTGAACAAGCTGAAATGAAGATAATTGTAGATGTAAGGGTAGAAGATATTGATTTCCATACACCAACTCAAATGGGCTCTTCCTAGTAGCTATTTTAGTAGTAATTCTATCATCCCAAATTGCAAATTTAAGTTGTTCACCCCATTTTCTCTTGTTCAACTCCAAGGTTCTCCTAATGATGTTCAATAAGTTCTTATTGTTGGAATCAGCTTATCCATTTCCTTAAGGGTTATAGTTTGAAGCATAATTCAAATTGGTTCCATAATCCTTGCACATTGCCATCAAGGGTTTAGCTCTAAAGCACATGGCATTATCAGCAACAATTTTCATTGGCACACCAAATGTGCATACGATGTGATTCAAAAAGAAGTCCATAACAACTTGGTGTGTTTATTTCTTGGTGGGGATTGCTTCTACCCACTTGGTGAAGTAATTTGTGGCTACAAGGATCCACTTATGTCTAGAATTAGAAGGGTCTGAGATCTCACCAATGAATTCCATCCCCCATTGTTTGAAAGGAGCCTCAATTGATATAGGCTACAAAGGAAGGGAGCCTAAAGATTTCATTCTTCCAGAGAAACACTGGCAGCTTTCACACTTTCTAACCAACAGGGTTGCATCTTTGAAGAGAGTAGGCCACCAATAACCAGCTCTCAAAATTTTGTGTGTTGTAACCCTTCTAGCAAAGTTTCCTTCACAAACTCCCCATGGAAATAAAAACTATTTTGGAGATCCATCTTGATTACACATTTCAAGAGGACACCTTCGAGTGGTTCTTCCAATCTAGCCCAAAGTCGGTGATGATGTATTTTTGAGAAGCCACTTAAGGGCCCTTTTCTGATTTTTTATTTAAATGATCAGGGAAGCATAGGTGTATGAGGTAAAACATTACATCCTTGTACCACTCGTAACTTATCAACTTCTCAAAAACATCTACCCTTTCTTCCTCTAATTCATTAACTTCCATATTCGCAAGTTGCTCTCGGTCATGAGCTTAGCAAGACCCAAACCTCTTACCAACTTTGTGGTTTGGATGTCCATGTCATATTCCTACACTTTGTTCACCCATCTACATTTGTTTCTTAAGATCTCAATCTCTAATAAGATGTCTTTTACCATGGTGTGGGGAACATAAGCAACAACTTTTGAACTTAAGATATAAGGCCTGAAAACCCTTATTGCTTTCACCAAGGAAAATGCTTATTTTTCCATGATTGTGTACTTTAACTTAGTAGCTTGTAAATCCTTGCTAGAGAAGGCAATAGGCCTCTTAGCCCCATCTTCATCCTTTTGGAGAAAAATAGATGCAATAGTATTTTTAGAAGAAAAAGAGAAGATTTGGAAAGGCTTCTTGTAATTTGGAACTGTCAAGATAGGTGCATGCTTAAGTGCTTATTTGATTCCTTCAAAAAATTGAATAGCAGCCTCCTCCCACCTGATAACTTGGTCTTTCTTTAACATGCATGTAATAGGAAGAGTCAATTCAACAAAATTTGACACAAACATTCTAATGAAATTGATCTACCCAAAGAAGGATTGGATGCCCTTCTTTGTTCTTGGAATTGGAACCTTGCTGATTACTTCTACCCTCTTAGGGTCAATCATGACACCAGCCTTTGAAAAAATATGACCAGTCAACTTGGACTTTTGTACCTGAAAATGGCACTTCTTTGGATTCAAAGAGATTCCAAATTCTCTACATCTGATCAACATTTTTTCCAAGTGCTGCAAGTGATCTTTATGCTCCTTGAAAACACAGTCACATCATCCTGATAAACTACAATGAAGTCATTTATGTAACTAGAAAAAGAAACATCCATTGCTCTTTGGAAGGTAGCTCCAGCATTCATGAGACTAAAAGGAATCCTTACATAAACATATGTTCCCCAAGGAGTGGTAAAGGTAGTTTTAAATCTTTCTGACTCCTTGAAAACAACTTGATTATAGCCAGAGAAACCATCCAAGGTGGACAACATGTTTTCCATGTTTGGAAAAGGATAATTGTCCTTCAATTAAGTGCTATTCAGATTTCGAAGTCTACAAAAAGTCCGATGTCTCCATTTTTCTTTCTGACTAGCATAAGGTTTGCAACCCAAGATGAATACCTTATGGGCTGAATGATCCCTCCCTCCTTCAGTTTCTTCAATTCATCTTGCATTTTCATGGAGAGGAGTGGATTAATTGGCCTCATATTTTATCTATAGGGCTTGGCATTTGTTTTAATAGGAATCTCATGCTGAAACAAGTCCTCTCTATATGCTTTCATCTCTAAATAAGACCAAGTAAGACAGTCCTGATATTTCTTCAATAGTTGAAGATAAGACATTTTTTCTCTTTGTTTAGATTTTTCCCAACCAAACCTTTCTTGGTTTATCATTAGTGCTCAAGTTATTCTCTTCCACATCCCTTGAGGCATACATGTTTCTATTGATGATGCAATCAACATTGTTAAAATTTGACTCAAGTGCAATAAGACCTCTAGGAATGGTGTTAGTTTTCAATTGAATGATATCATTCCCAAAAAAAGTCTCTCTTCCTTCAAGTAAAACACACCATTGGTTCCCAATCAATATTCTAATCTACAAACTCACCTTGATTTTTTAATAACCTTCGCACTTGAGTATCATCATTAAACACTTGCCAATGCTTGATGTTGTCAGGAACAGTTGGCCTAGTTAACACTTCAACATTGTACTCACATTAAGGTGAAACTGTGTAATTTCCAAATCTTGACCACAAAACTACCAACTTGTCAGTAGCAACATTGAAACTTCTGTCATGATGCACAATGTTGAAGGAATCAAACATCTCAATTAGATCCCAAACTGCATGTTTGTACTATTTCATCCGTTGATTTTTTGTAGCATACAATTTTCTTATTTGTTTAACAACTAGCTCTAAATATCCTTTTACAATGATATCCCTTGACACCATACTTCCATGTAATTCTCAAACCCAACAACAAGGCTTCATACTCAACAATGTTGTTAGTACATTCAAAATTAAGCTTGAAGGAAAAAACAAACTCTTCCAAGCTAGGAGAAATCAGAATTATACCAGCACCATTTCCAAATTTGGAGCAAGCTCCATCAAATAACAAGGTCCAAGGAGAACCTACCTATTCAAGGAACTTTTACTGATCCATCTTATGCTCCTTATAATAAAAAAACCCAATAAAATTATCCCCATCAACATCACAAAATAATACTTCATAAGAAGCATTGTTTGAATCCTCAATTAGATGCAACGTCTTCTTTTCTCCATAGAGCTTGACAAGGCTGCCCTCAATGTGAATGGTGGGAAATTAAATTTCCATTTGGACACTCCCTCCAACACTTGCAACCCACTTTCTTGACAATAACATACCCCATTTGGCAGGGCAATCAACAATTACAACATCCAATTTTAAATTCCTCCCAGGATAAGATGCAAGTTGTACCACCAAACACTTCACAAAAAAAACTACCGGCACTTCTCTTTAGTCCATGGCATTACACTTTCCATAGGATGCTATCACTTTGATATCTAAATCATTCATGACTTCTAGTTGCATGAAATTACATGATACATTGGAATTAAACATACAATTGTAAAGTATTCTATCCTTTATGATCAAAGTTGTAAAGAATGGATCAAAATTCAATTGGGAATCAACCAAGGATGTCCCTAAATATACTTCAGGAGTTTTCTCCAAGATCCTAAAATGCTGTTGGTGTCTCAAGGTTTACAATGATTTGAGGAGGAGTTTCAACAACATTTACATTTCCGCTTGGGGTACTCTTCTCCTCTTTCAATCCCAAGTACTCAAATGCTCTCTTCTTGTGCTCAGGAATCCTAAGCAACTCAATGATTGGAACACTCACATTAATTTGGATCGATACTTGGGGCTATGTCATAGGGAACATTCTTAGGCAAGGCAGCATTGGAAGGGAGACAAACAAAGTTATCATATGGCATGGGATGCTTGGCAGCTTGGGCATGAGGAGGACTGTAATTTTTTCTTGGGACAACAGAGCTTTTGGCGGTATTTCTCTTCTAGGAGCTTCTTTGGGCATGCTTGTGAGCAAGGGTATTTTAGGTTTGTCCCGAGGCCCATCTCCCTTAACAACTTTTCTCCTAGTGTTATAGTCTTTGTCTTGAGCTACAACAACATTCATCAATAATTGTCTATCTTCCTCCAAAAGTATACCACTATCATACTTCTTGATCATCAAAGTTCTTAAGTATTCAAAGTCATTGTTAGGAATTTCAAAATCTTGCACTACATCAACTTCAAGAGTATGAGGGGCAAGAAATAATTGTACCCATTTGATGCAATCCCAAAATTTTGTAGATGTCCTCACACTTATGACCTTAGTTGATGTTGCCCCTTGTGAGCTTGAATAATAGCCCACCATACAGATATCATCATCAGTACCATCATCATTACCAGCTTCACCATCTTGTTGGTCCATTTCATATGGAGGATGGGGTAGAAAACACCTATCACACCAATCAATATCAACAACAACAACCCTAGTAGTTAAGGGATTAGGTAACACTCTTCCTTCATGTGCTTAAGGATGTCTATTTACAGACCCCATGGGTCCTTTCCCTCTATCATCTTCCCTTTGATCACCCCTAGGATGATTGGAAAATCTGTCATGGTTTTGTGCTTTTTGCTGACCTTGTGAAGTCTACCCAATTCCCTTCTCAGCTCTTGCCAACTTGTAGGAAATATCTTTGACAACCCCTACCAAAGTTTTCACCACTTCCTCCAAGTCTACACTCTTTCTTGCTTGAGGCTTGTCAGGGTTTATCAACTTTACACCATCTCTCTTGAGAGGTTTCCCAATTGCTTTAATGTTATTTTCAATTTGTAGTGCCATGGTAAAGGCTTGCCTTAAATTGGTAGGGTTCTTGTCTCTTAGGTAATAGGCTTCCTTCTTATCAAATGCATCTACATATTTGATCAAGCATGACTGATCACATGGCCTCAAATTAACTGGAAGCCTTCTCAAAGTTTTTTTAAACCTTGTGTTGAAGTCATGAATTGATTCATTAGGGTTCTTATTGATATTCTCAAATTCAGAAAAGAGAAATCTAGGATCAGTCTTGTCACCACTGAATGCATTCTACATTTCAGTCCATGAATCAATAGAATTATCAGGCAGAGCCTTGTACCAATCCCTTGCATCCTCTTCTAGTGTATGAATGAAAAATTTAATATACACATCTTCATGCTCAATCTTAAAGTCCTCCATCATGTTAACAAAAATTTTGAGATGTTGATCACTAGTTATTGCATTGTTACCTTGGAAATTTGGCAACCTATTCCTCACATCTTGTGGGACAACATTTGGGTAACCATCCATTCCTCTAAATTTTATAGGACCAAAGGTGTTAACAACAAATGGAGGTCTAGGGGGAGGCTGAGCCATATGATTTTGAGGTGGTGATCTTGGGGGTGACACAAAATGATGAGGAGTGAGAGGTCTTTGGGGCTCAAGAATGTGGTTCACAAGATTGGTATTCTCTAGGTGCTGATTTTCTTGGAAAGTTTTACTAGAATTGAAACACACAAGTGTAGTTTGAAAAAGTAACTCACTGTGTACATCGGAGAAGGACCTTTACTAGTTGAAGTAAATAATTTTATGAGAGGATTGCTTGAATCAGAATCACTGAAAGAAGAGTGATAATCCTCTACTAAAGTTTGATCTCTCTCACCAATGGATATACCTTTGCCTGATTTCTAACCTTCAAAAACCTTCCAAACTTTTCTTTCCTGTAAAACTGTCTTTCACAATTCTTGAAATAAATTTCTACTTAGTTCCATTATGAAGAGATATCTTCTTCCTTCCAATTTTGTAGAGATTAACAACATAAAAATAAATGAGAGAAAGCTAAGACAACGGTATTTATCAAGATCAAATCAACATGGAGTGGCCACTAAGGAATTTCAACCTAGTTGTGCAAATGCACTAAAATAAATTGTCAAATACCTTTTAGCACTGAAAATCTTGCTAAAATTTATAGATCACACTTTCCTTTTCTTGAATATATCAACCACAAATGTAAATGAAGTGCAAATACTACCTAAACCGATAAAATTGTAGGCGAACTTATATCTTCACTTAATCCTTAAACATTTGATTATAAAATGATGCTTCAATAATGTAATTGCATATAGAACTTGCAAGAGACATTACCAAGGCTTGATATGCATTCAAATATCTCAAATATATATGCACATGGATCAGATTAAACCAAGAACGTCCCTGGTAGTGGCACCACTACAATTGGTACCCAAATTTGTTCTCCTTTTCAGTTTGAGCAGCATCATAGTTATGGCATGAAGCTTGGATACAAATATATCATGATGTATGTTGTTTTATAGCTGAGGATGTGATCTAACTGGCACTCATATTTTTGGAGAGATGGATAGCATTCAAATAGGACTTGATCTTATCCTAACCATTTTAGGTTGTGCCTTTCAACCAAGGTAAGAGGACCTATTTTTTAACCCTAAAATAGTGAAGGAGGCAAAGGTATACCTTAATTTGTGCAAATAGTATGAGAAGGACCTTGGGAAAATATGATCAACACTCCAAATCTGAATTTCACAAGTTGTCACTTCCAGATTATGGATATATTTTCAATGCAAGGCAAGGGTTACTGAAGACATTTTGAAATCTTGATATGTTCTACATACTTTAGCAAATAGATTTTGATCTTCGTGTCTATACAAAGCCAAAACGAGAGGGTAGTATGGGGTAGGATTAGTTGTTTAGAATGATTTTTGATGGGATATTGATAAGACAAACTTGACTATGCTAGATCTTTGACAACCTCTACAACATTTGAACAATTATCAGATAAAATGCTTCAAAATAGTCAGGATGTTATTTCAACCAAAAGAGATACACAAATGGAGGCCCAGGTTTGCACTCTTCACATAATATTTGACACCTCAACATAAAATCTTGACTTAAAGGACCCAATTAAACATCAAAATCTCTGATCAAATCACGCCTAAGGTACCCCAAAGGCTTACAAGAAATCTCTATCAACAAAATGAAGGTGAAGTGATTTTAAACTACTTATTTTTAATGCCAGATGAAAGCTCTTCTGAAAAATGAAATTACAAATGCCACTAAATAATCAATAAGGATGAGATATGTGTGATTCCTAAAGATTTCAATGCAAGATTACAACAAGAACAAGGAAAATCACATTTCTGAGACATTTAAACATGATAACATACATCATATTGCCCAAAATAACATAGATTAATTTAAAAGCTTATTAGATTCATCAGTAGGGGAGAGTTTTAGGAACAATCTCAGAGTTGTGTGATGGCTATACACTTTTAACCAACTCAACATGAATGAAGATCTAACACATAAGACATTAGCTAGGTTTTTTGGAGGGTTTCTCAGAAGATGAGCTTCTCTCAAAATTTTCTCATGATTTTCAATTTCCTGACCCTTTACATGTCAAAAATCATGCATTATATATCTCTCTATTTTATTTGATCCTTCTTTCCAAAGAAAAGAATATCCTATGGCATCTTAGTTTGTTACAAATTCACTCATGACTTGTAGAAAGGGACATCTAATGAAATTTTTCAAAAATTTGTCGTGTGCCTAAAAAAAAGGAGAATCATTGTAAAATTCACATCATTATCCATTGTGGAGGCATGTTTTTCATCTTCAAAGCATGCGAGACCCCTTCCTTTCATTATTTCATCCTTATCCCTCCAAAATTTGACTCTGTAACTTTTGGATATGATATTTCACATTTTTCTCGAGCACGAATAAAATTTCATTTCAAAATTACCTAAGCTCTACAAATTGTATTTTCAAATTGATTCCATTGATCCTTGAAGGAAAAACAACATGAATTCACCAAAAATTTGATCAAAATCAATGCAAAAATGTATTTTCGAAGTAAAAATGGTGGCCAAATTGAAAAATGCACAGATTCTTTGTTGATTTGCCTTTATCACTTCAAACCGATCCCTCCATGTGTCACAATGCGATTGGAAATGGGCTTGGGATTAGTTTTTGATTTTTTAACATTTTTGAAAAATGTAAAAATTTGAAATTCTTTTCTACCCCTCCACCCTTGGAAAATGGGCCTGACACGTGTCCCAAAGTGGACCCCATTGGAATCGTGGCTTGATTCTACACATTTCCACCTATTTTGGAAAAAATGAAATTTTTGACAATTTTCCCCACGGACTGCACCTATGCTTCTATCGTTAACACGTGGTGATCACTAACTCAATGCAGGCTTGTGTTCCTCCTTTTAAACTTTACTCAACTCCTCAAAAATTTCAAAAGTTTCAAAACTCACCGGTGGCCCACACTCCCCTCTTGCATTGCTTTTGACACGTGTCTCCCTCTGATTCATTGCGGAGCCACGCTTCAAATTACCACTTTAACTCACTTTGCCAAAAAGGCAATATTTCCCTTTTTCCTTTGGTGGCCCACACTCCCTTCTGCCCCTGATCCTGCCATGTGTCCTCTCTTGAGTGGCCCGATGGACCTATAGCCTTTTTCATAACTTCTTCTCCCTTTCGTCAAAAAGAAAAAAATTCTAAGTCCTCTGCCACCTTCCATCTTGCTTTTGATGAAAACATGACACATGTCCACCTTTGATTCTTCGAGGTCCCGCACTCAAAAGCCACCACGTGTTCCATTCGATTCAATTACGAAGCCCTAGGCATTTTCTTTGTACTTTAACTCTTTTTCATAAAATGCCTTAAGGCACAAAAATACCGCCCATCCACCTTCACTCTTTTTGCGACACGTGTACCTCCTCTAGGGCCTATAGAGTTGTGGGGAAATGTGCACTTTTTCCAAAACACAAAAACGTTAAGTTTTTCGAGAAAACCCATTGAACCTTGTCTAATCACAAATGGCCACGTAGGAGAATATTTTGAGCTAAAATTTGACGGGAAAAGGATGCCCGTATGACCGCGTCAAACAACGTAGAAATTGTCGGTGATGCCCTAGAATGCCAAAGATGAATTTGACGGGTAAATGACACCCGTCTGACCATAAAAAAACACAAAAAATGCCAGGGATGCCCAAAATTGATTTTTTCTTTGTGGGTGAAGAATTTTTTGATCAAAGGACAAATGGAAAGTGATTTAAAGAAATTTATGACCATGGGGATAGATTTTCAAAGGAAAACAAGCATAAATTGATCATTTTCAAGCATCCACAATCGGAAAAAATGGAAAACAGTAGAGGCCCATGGATTTTTTTAAAAATAGGGCACAAAAGCAGGAACACATGCTAATTTCATTCAAATTGGGACAAAACAAAAAGTTTATGAGCTTTTCAAGGCATTCAATCTGAGGGGAAAAATTTGCAGACCACGGATTTGAGAGAAAAACATTCTAGAGCATGCATAATGAAGGAAAAATAGAGAAAAATCTTGTAGGCTCAAAAATGGCACAACAAAGTTATAGGATGAATCATCCTAATAAGAGCTATGTTGTATTTAACTCTTTTGCTACTTAGTAAAGATAAATGTGCATTTTTATTCTTTTATAATTATGAAACAATTGGATGACAAGATCTGTTGATTGTTTTAAAGTAATTGATAGGATTAATTAAACCTTATGATATAATGCAGATGTTGCGGATTATATTATGCTCTTTTCTTAAAAGTAAATTCAGACTCTTTTATTGTACTTCTTTTCTAGATGTTATTACTTATGATTATTTGTATTAATTGTTTCATTAAAGCAGAGTTGTTTTAATGGAACAATTAGTGGAATGCACTTCACTTTAATGCTTAGTGCTTATCATGCTCAGTTCATTGAACTAACCGTGCTAGCAATTTTTGCAGATGGACATCGTAAGTGATAAAAGAAGGAAAAAACATTTATGATGCATTGGTTTACTTAATTTTGGATCTTATGTAAAGGATTTTGAATCATTCTGAGTTGTATTGGAAAATAAAAGTGATGTTCTTTTAAGATCTTAATTCTGATTGACATGCAAAATGTCTGAAATGCATAGTCTTGTAAATGTATATTTATCATCATGAATTGAAAGGTTTTGAGTTGTACTCCAATTTGTGGTGTGAATTCTTTTGTACTTGTATGACAGAATTGGTAGTGATATCTTGGTGGTATTCTTGTATCTGGTTGTGTACTTTTAATTTTATCGGTTAATAAGTTGGATAAAGGGGATAATATATTTCCCCCTTATTATAAGGAAACTTGTTAAATTATAAAGATGTTGTTCTTTATTTACACAACTATAGTTTAATAATAAAAATGCTTGGGACATACAATTAAACTATATGAGTTAAGAATGTTAAAAAGGAATAGTGGTTATGATCTTTAATCTTTTAACTATGGTTATAAAGTAAACACTAGTTGAATCTAGGTGGATGACACACTTGATTTGGACAGCTAGGTTGCATTAAGAATTAAATGTTTGATGTTTGTTGTCCTATTTTTGGGATAATTACTGGTTATGCCACGTTAATGAACATTAAATGCAAACACAAATTAATGAAGTTCTCCATAACGAATCAGGCTAATTATGGATAAAGAACTTAATGAATGTTGGAATTAGGGTTAGGCATGGTTGTTGTAATCTGAATCTTAATCCAATATTAATTATGATAATGACCACTAAGGGGGTATGTACATCTTGATGAATCAATTCCAACAAATGTTGGCACATGAAAACTGTGGGACTTTACCCTCGAGAAGTCCTAGGACTTCTCGAGGATACAGTGTTACAGTTGACATGTGGCATTACCCTTCGTATTTGTTCATCTAGATCTACGCACATCTGGACTTGAACTTCATTTACCTCTAGGTCAAGTTAGTAGCATGTTTTAGATAGGTAGTATCTTTCTATGACTCAGGGTACCTTAGCACATTCTAATGACTTAGGTCAATCGAGTATGCCCATATACCCTAAGTCATTGTGATCATCTTCTTATAACAAATTATGATGCTAAGCGGGGCTAGGGTCATACTGGGCAAGTGGTGAGTGTAGTCAGTAAAGACCATTCTAGATAATAGAGGAGTGAGGTGAAGGACGCATTCCTAAATGAAGAGTATGTCTTCTAGGAATAGTAACATGAACAATATGTTGATAATCTTTGGCCAAAGTATCTCAAACTATGGTTATGTTATCCTATGTCACCTAGTTTAAAGCAACGTGATGTCGATGAATATTGGTAACAAATATTTAGATAGGTTCCTTACACATATCACTCAAGTACCCGAATAGGGTAGGAAAACCAAGTATACGTAGTATACATAAAGTATTCTATGCTTCAAGTTAACATGAGAGATCGGTTCGAATCGAGTCATGGAATGAGAGATCGGTAATAAAGCGAGTCATTACAATCGCACACGCTGATTATCTATTGCGAGATTGATTGGCATTAAATGTTTGTTATAAACGATGTTTTATTTAGAACAGAGAACATTATGTTTTAAGAAAAAAATCTCTTGTTTCTAAAGTCTTAAAATGGGAATGTTACATCTTGGTATCAAAGCTAAAGGTTGCAGCTCTTGGACCTATTGTGTCCATACTCTGATGAAACTTAAATTTTCTTGTTAATAGAAAATGGTTAGAACAAGAGGAAATGTTGCAAATAACCCTCCACCTAAGGAAGGAGCAGCAATTGCTCAAAAACTTGATGAGATCCTTACTACCCTACTATACATAAGAGATCATTTGGCTGTACTTGAAAAACAAGTAATGGGAAATGAGGAGGAAGAATATGCTGGCAAAAATAATCAGCCACCTCCCGAGGCCAATGCTAATTTAGGTGTTGATAATAACAATGTGAACATACCGATCATCTGCTGAACAAAAAGGCTAGGATGGCGGCTGAAATCACTAATGATATAAAAGGATAAGTCTGCCAAAGTTTGATGGCACCACATTAGGAGATGGGGCTAAGAATTGGCTCAGCAAAATGGATAAATAATTTACAATAAGGAATACCTCGGAAGAAACAAAGGCCATATGGGGAGCATATCGGCTTCCCATGAGGCATCTTCATAGTGGGAAAGCCGTCGGGATGAGTTAAAAATTGATGAAACTAATATCACATGGGATCAATTTAAAGGTTACTTTAGGCAACATTAGCTCTTGTAACTTTACTATGATCAGAAAATGACTAAATTTCAAAACTTAGCTCAAGGGAAGCTAACTATAACTGAGTATTGGGAGTGGTTTACTAAACTCCTTAAGTATGTAACTTAGTATCAAATTGATGAGAAGTTCAGGATACAAAAATTCATCATGGGATTGAATCCCATTATAGGAGAGGTGGATGTTCATAGCCCAACCATGATGTAAGGGTTTGTTAAAAAGGCCATAAGGTAGGAAAAAAAATTGAAGGCAATTTCTACTCATGAGGAAGTAAGGAAGAAAATCCCCAACTCTTCTTCATCATCTCTTGCACCTAAGAAAGGACCATGGAAGAAATTTAGAATGAAAAGTAAGTTTTCATCTGATACTAGTAAGAAAGAAGCAACAAATAAGTCTATTGGTAATGCACGGAATAACTTTGTCAAGAACAATAATAACAGACATAAGTCCTATGGAGGTCAGAATGATAACTCTAAGGCTGGAAATAAATCTGATTCTAGAAAGGGACCTGAAGGAGGCTGTTATAACTGTGGAAAATATCATTACACAAATCAATTCCCTTTGAAAAATGATGATCGTAATCAACAACACAAGATACACGCTACAATAGCTGACAAACAGGGTGAAAAATAGGCCATGCCTATAGAGGTTCTGGGTAAGTTATTCAACATACCTATAACTATTATTTTTGATACTGGAGCTACTAAATTTTTTATTTCTCATAAATTAGCATCAAAATTAAAAAGAAAATCTAGAAACATGGATAAAACATGGTGTACATTATGGAAACAATGTTGTTCATACACTTAATATGTTTCTTTTTGGAGTAGTCCTTGATTTACCTAGTTTTTCCACTTGAATTTGATCTTTATGTTGCACCTTTGGGGTCTTATGATGTAATCATAGGTGTGAATTAGTTAGCAGAACATAAGGCTAAAGTGGACTGTTATAAAAATGCATTAGTTGTTTAGATGAACTGTAGAAAACACTAGAGATTCAAGGTGTGAAATGAGAGATTTCGTCGAAAAGCGTTAGCTACGCAACTTTAAAAGGCCAAAAATAAAGGTTGTACCTTATATGTAGTAAATATTGCAGAAACAACTGAAGAGAACAACGATGTCTTGGAACGATATCCGCTATTACAAAACTTCAATGACGTGTTTCTAGAAGAATTACCAGGTCTTCCACCCAAAAGGGAGTTTGACTTCACAATAGAGATCAAGCCTAAAACCTAGCCTATTTCTAAGGCACCTTATAGAATGACTACTATAGAATTAGTAGAGCTTAAGGCTCAGTTGCAAATACTTTTTCTAAAGGTTTGATTAGGCCAAGTGTTTCAACTTGGGGAACACCAAGTAATTTTTTGTGAAAAAGAAAGATGGAACACTTATATTGTGCATTGATTATAGAATGTTAAACAAACCAACAAACAATAATAGATACCCACTCCCTAGAATAGATGATCTATTTGATCAAATGCATGGAGCATTAGTATATTTTAAGATAGATCTTCAATCTGGATATCATCAATTACTGATTAAGGATGAGGACATTCATAAATAGCTTTAAGAACAAGGTATGGACATTATGAGTTCACAATTTTACCTTTTGGATTAACAATGCACTGTTGCATTTATGAATTTGATGAATAATATCTTTCAATAATACTTAGACAATTTTTTCTCATATTCTTGGATGACATTCTCATATATTCTAAAATCATAGAGGAAGACCATGAGCATTTGAAGATAGTTTTGGAAATCTTGAGAAAGAGATGGTTATATGGTAAGTTACATAAATGTTATTTCTATGACATAGAAGTGCAATATTTGGGACATGTAATAAGTAAGAATGGAATTGTTGTAGATCCTTCTAAAATAGTATCTATAACTGAGTGGTATGCACCAAAGAATTTACATGAAGTTAAAAGCTTCATGGGGCTTGCTAGTTACTACAGAAAATTTGTAAAATACTTTCTAAGGTGGTTGCACCAATAACTTCTTTCTGAGAATAAGGATAAGAAGTTTGTTTGGAGTGAGAAATTGAAATTACATTCAAAACATAAGGAATATTTTAACTTCAGCACCTATTCTAGTGGTACAATATCCTAATGGAGAATTTATGGTAGTAACTGATGCATCTAGTGAAGGTCTAGGAGGTATTTTGTTACAAAATGATCATGCCATAGCTTATGAAAGTAGAAAAGTAAAGTTACATGAGTTGAATTATGCTCCACATGATTTAGAGCTTGCTATCATTGTTCATGCACTATAAGTGTGGAGGCATTACCTACATGGTAAACCATTTGAATTGAAAACTGATCATCTTAGGCTGACGTATATTTTCACTCAACCAAATCTAAATGCAAGCTAATGAAGATGGTTAGAGTTTTTGTCTCAATATGATTTTGACATCAATTATATCAAAGGTAAGGAAAATAGAGTGGTTGATGCTCTAAGTCGTAGGAAACACATTTCTACTCTTATAACACTGAGAACTCAGTTTAAGGATGAAGTAAAAATTGTTATGGAAACTGATTCTTACTTTCAAAGCAAGTAAAGACAACGTTTGTTATAGATTCAAATGATGTGATGTATAAAGGTTTTTATTTTGATAACAAATGAATCTTAAGATTTGAAAACATAGTATACATACCTTCGCTAAGTGATTTAAGAAAGAAATTGTTAGCAAAATTTCACAATTCACCTTTTTTGGACACCCTGGTATTACAAAGATGTTTGCTGATATAAAACAACAATATTTATGGAAAGGAATGAAAAAGGATGTTATTGATTTTGTGACACATTGCCTTGAATGTCAATGTGTTAAAGCTAAACATATGCACCCAACCGGTTTATTGTATCCTCATAGCATACTGCAGTACAAATGACAAGTAATAAGCATGGATTTTGTACAAGGGTTACCTATGTCAAGAAATAAACATGATGTTATTTTAGTAGTTTTTGATAAACTAACGAAGGTAGCACATTTTATTGTTGGTAATATGAAGGATGATTCTCCTGTATTGGCTAAAATATTTATACACAAAATTTTCAGATTACATGGAGTACCTGAATTAATCATATTTGATAGAGATCCTAGAATGACGTCAAGGTTTTGGCAAACACTTAATGCATCCCTAGGAACTAAGTTGAATTTAAGTTCTATGTATTACCCGGAAATGAATGGATAGAATGAAAGAGTTAATCAAGTTTTAGAGGATATGTTATGAATGTATTGTATGGATCAGCAGTATAAGTGGGAAGAGTACCTTCCACTAGTTGAGTTTGCATATAATAACACATATCATGTCTCTCTTAAGATGGCACCTTTTGAAGCATTATACGAAAGAAAATATAGAACCCCTATTAGTTGGGAAAACATTGATGATAGAGAGGTAATTGGGCCTAAAATCCTTACGAAAATGGAACAAGTTAAAATGATTCATGAACACTTGAAAGAAGTAGCAGATAGGAAAAATATTTATGTTGATTTAAAGTGGGTTGATAGGAAATTTGAACTTGGTGAGAAATTCTTTCTTCGCGTTAAATCAAAAAAGAGATCTATAACTTTTGGCAAGGCTACCAAGTTATCACCTCATTATGTGGGACCCTTTGAGATAGTTGAAGTAATCAACCATGTAGCTTACTATTTAGCATTACCTCCTACTTTGTCACAAATGCATGATGTTTTCCATATTTATTTGCTTAAGAAATACGTTTCAAATTTATCACGTGTTAAATTGGAATTCCTTGTAGGTCCAAGCCCCGGGAATAATTATGGTTAAACCCATACGAGTCTTTGGAAACTCGCCATTTACATTTAAGAAATAGTGAAATAAGTCAATGAAAGATCCAAAGTGGGACCAATTTAATGAAGAAAGTGCAACCTAGGAAACATGGAAGATATGAAAATTGATTTTCCATATTTATTTGATCAGAACTGAATATGATGACTAATAAAAAAATTGATTTTATCTTTATATGTCAATAAGTCTACCAGTTTGGGGTAGATAACTGTTTTATTTTTAAATAAACAACCATGTGAATGTTGATTCTAGAACTTTAAATTCTGATATTGTTACAAACCTATGTTAAGAAAGTGAATAAATTGATTATCCTTAATGCAATGATCAAAATGAGATAATCATCGGGATGATGATTCTTTTTAGGAGGGAAGTATGTAACACCTTGGACAAACTGTTATATTTCTCTTTGCATTACAAGCATTGGCATGTGATTTTCTTGAATGAGGTGTGTTCCCTTGATTGTTGAAAATCATGCTTGTTATGGATAAATCATTTCTACTCTTGGATTCTTTAGAACGGAATGATATGGCTTGCAAGAATCCATTTTCACTTCTTATTGATAAGCTGCAATTTGATTTTGAGAGTTGCAAACTTATCTCTTTTAACTGACTCATCCTTGGATCAATTTCAGTGATCCAAGGAATGTTTTAAATCTTCTTAATAGACTGAATGGTAAATTGACATTCAATAGTTTGAGAGACATAATAGACTGAACTTTTGTATTTTACAAATTTTATGGTCTTGTGTGAACGTGCCTTCATTCGGTTGTATGTTGTGCTTGGATCTTTGGATTGATCTCTGTAGGACATTATTGGCATAAAAAAATATAGTCTGCTTATGACTATGAAGGGGATCAGAATCCTAAAACTAAAGGACTATCCTAACGGTATCCTAAACTAGGTAAGAGCACCTACTTCCTAGCTACGTCTACTTAATTGGGTTATAATCTAACCTAAGCTTCTTATTCTATTTTGTTTGAGTGGTGTCCTAACCTAAGCTCTTATGCTAAATGAATAGGGGGAGATTACTAAAGTAATGTTAGACTATGTTAACCTAATGCCTAATATTATATGGAAGTAAATTTAATCTAACCTAAGGTGGAAACTACCTATGGAAATGTTTTAAGACCTAAGGTGATTTATTGTTAGACTAACCTAAGTCTTGGGAAATCTAGCCTAAACTATTTAAAAGGAACCTAAGGGTCACATGGCACTAAGGTGATGGTTCCAATGGCATTTAATTGATTTGATTGGGTTTAATGTATTGAGGTACTGTAAGTTTTGGCAAATGCTAGTTAACTCTGTTAGAGGCATACATGGAGGTTTCACTAACTATGGAATTGCATGTTAAATTGGAAATGGCATTTGCCAGTTTTGAGAGGTGGTGGCAAGGAGAGATAAGTGGGAGATTTGGGATTAATGGCATTAATGGACCTCAATTTTTGTGTGCAAACTGTCTTGGAAACAAGGGAGGAAGATTTGTGGGAGGTTGTTTGGTTTTTCATGTCTCATGAATTTTACTCTGTATGGAGCTATCTGGTTCTTTGAACCAATAGTTTGACTTCCACTTCTTGGCTATTTTTGGTTTCTTTGGTCTATTTTCGATCAGAGGAATGTATATGAGGCATTAGAAGAAGATTTGTTTGGTTGTTTATCTTTCGTGGAGAAGAAAAAGAGTGGGAAGCTTGGCTGGAAGTTTCCTTTGAATCAGTAGAGGCACTATCAGGCATGATAGGCTCTACCCATTAAGATTTCTTGCTTTCTTCTAAATGAATCATTAAAACAACTATACTCTCATGAGATAATTGTTTGTTTGATTTGTCTAGTTATTTACTTGCATGTTTTTAGGAATCTCTATGGTTTTTGGGATGAAAATCCATTGCATAGTAATGTTAGTTTTTGGGAAACTTTCTCTATGCTAGTTTAATGGTGACATGCATGCGTAACTTGTATTTGAAGCTTTGTATTTCATTCTAAAACTAGTATTTGGGGCTGGTGTTGATTGAACGGGAATTCGTTGCCTCATGTTTCATTCGAACTATTATTTGGAGCTTGTGTTTCGTTTGAACTTGTATTGGAGCATTCATGTTTTGTTCTGAGCTTGCATTGGGGCTTCATGTTTCATTATGAGCTCATATTTGAACTTCATGTTTATTTTGAGCCAGTATTAGAGCTTTGTGTAGTTCTAAACTTTTGTGGAAGCTTCAAGTTTGACATTGTACTTGTATTTAGTATTTGCATGTTTCGAACTTGTAGTTGAATCGATGTGTTTGATTCTGTACTTGTATTTTGAGTTGGATTGTTCCTCATATTCAAGGATTGAAATGTTTGAACTCGTTTATGGACTGTCTACTTGATAAGCATTTGAGAGATTAGTTCTGGTGTGAAGTTGATCTGGTAATATCTTTTGAGATCTTCTTCATTTAGATTCTTGAGTGTGAATGGTTTTAGTACTTCTATCTTTTAGAATGTACCACCTTATTTGAGCTTGATAGGGCATGTAAATATGAAGTATATCCTATTCTTCTCTACCCTAAGCAAACCCGTGTCTTGTTGAAGGATTGCCTATTATGTTAGAAGGATTAATGGACGGGAATTATATCTTGTTTTGGATTTGGTTTGATATGTAGTTTTTTGGAACAATCGTTAACAAATTTTTATGATTATGGAAATACAGTATGCACTTTCCTTCTTGTGAATAATGTTGAAATTAATACCTTCTTAGTCACAAGCCTCTTACATAGAACTTGAGAGTCCTTGTTGTGATTTTGTTTCAGTCATGTTGGAGGTAAGATTGGGAAAATACTTGTCTTAAATGTATATTGGGTTTCTTCTTACCTTCATATCCTCTTTATTGACTTTTTGGTTTTTAGGGAAAAGAGTGGATTACTCTCTCATGCTGAATCTTGTTGATATGATTTATCATCTCTAGTTTGGGGTTGTCTCACTGAATTTTTCTTCACAATGACCTCAAACTTTATGTCTCTATTATTTGGAGCCATGTAGGACCTAGAAGTTGGGAATAAAAGTATCTTTGAGTTCGTGAGTTGTATTGATCCTTGTATCTCTTATACTGTTTGTGGATTTCTATTCCTTGATGGATTCATTGAATGAATCTTCAGATTTTAAAAGAGAAAGGAATATGTTCTCTTGGGGACAATATATTGTTTAGGGACTGTACTATGTACTTTGTTCTAAGATTTGAATTCAAACTTGTGTTTAATGAATGGGAATAGATAAACCAGTTGGTAAAGATTTGTAAGTTATACAAATAGAAGTGCTCTTTCTTTCACTGTGTGTTTGGTTTTGTGTTCTCTCTTAGGAGCTAGTTAAAGAAATTCTAAGTTTGAAATAGAATTGGGAATTCATTTGATGGTATAAATGAAATAAATTATTGATTGGCCCTTTTCTAATTGAGATCCCTTTTTATTGTTGTTTGGATAAGTTCATTTGATTGAACTTCTGTGTACTCGATTCTCTTCTGTGATGGAAATTTCTTGTGGATTGTTTGGTCTACTTTGTATAAGTCATTGGTTGTAATGATGTGGTAGGAGATTAGTTGAGTCGGTATGTTGGAAAGAAAATATTAACATGCTTAGACCGACTATTTTTCTTGATTGAGTCATACTCCATTTGGATTGATATTGGTAGGTTGTCTCTTCTTGCACTTTGTCTTATTATGAACCCTTCTTGGATGGACTGGATAGGAGATTAATTATGTTTGAGTCTAGCTTAGATTTGTGGAAATTCTATTTTTAGATCTTTTGCATTATATCTTCTAACATGTTGAAGTTAGTAAGACTTACTGATTAGACTGCTTTCATTTCCTATTCTTCTTGGACTGATTTAAGATTCTTGTTTAGATGTTGTCTCTTTATTTATGGAATCCTTATATTGTTATCCTTGCACTGAATTAGTAAGGTGATTTTTAAACCTTTTTCTATCTTTCAGAGGATGAAGTGTGTAAGGAACGATATCCATTGATTCTTCTCCTTTGCTTAGGTTGTAGGATGAATCATCCTAATAAGACCTATGTTGTATTTAACTCTTTTTCTACTTAGTAAATGCAAATGTGCATTTTTATTCTTTTATAATTATGAAACAATTAGATGAAAAAATCTGTTGATTGTTTTAAAGTAATTGATAGGATCAATTAAACCTTATGATATAATGCAGATGTTGCGGATTATATTATGCTCTTTTCTTAAAAGTGAATTCAAACTCTTTTATTGTACTTCTTTTCTAGAAGTTATTACTTTTGATTATTTGTATTAATTGTTTCATTAAAGCAAAGTTGTTTTAAAGGAAAAATTAGTGGAATGCACTTGAGTTAAATTCTTAGTGCTTATCATGCTCGGTTCATTGAAGGCCCGACCCGTGCTTAGCAATTTTTGTAGATGGACATCGTAAGTGATAAAAGAAGGAAAAAAATTTATGATGCATTGGTTTACTTAATTTTGGATCTTATGTAAAGGATTTTGAATCATTCTAAGTTGTATTGGAAAAGAAAAGTGATGTTATTTTAAGATCTTAATTTGATTGACATGCAGAATGTCTGAAATGCATAGTCTTGTAAATGTATATTTATCATCATGAATTGAAAGGTTTTGAGTTGTACTCCAATTTGTGGTGTGAATTCTTTTGTACTTGTATGACAGAATTGGTAGTGATATCTTGGTGGTATTCTTGTATCTGGTTGTGTACTTTTAATTTTATCGGTTAATAAGTTAGATAAAGGGGATAATATATTTTCCCCTTATTATAAGGAAACTTGTTAAATTATAAAGATGTTCTTTATTTACACAACTATAGTTTAATAATAAAAAGCTTGGGACATACAATTAAACTATATGAGTTAAGAATGTTAAAAAGGGATAGTGGTTATGATCTTTAATCTTTTAACTAATATTAAAAAGTAAAAATTAGTTGAATCTAGGTGGATGACAACCTTGATTTGGATAGCTAGGTTGCATTAAGAATTAAACATTTGATGTTTGTTGTTCTATTTTTTTGGGATAATTGCCGGCTACATGCCACGTTAATGAACATTAAATGCAAACATGAACTAATGAAGTTATCCATAATGATTTAGGCTAATTATGCATAAAGAACTTAATGAATGTTTGAATTAGGGTTAGGTGTGGTTGTTGTAATTTGAATTTTAATCTAGTATTTATTATGATAATGACCACTAAGGGGGTATGTACATCTTGATGAATCAGTTCTCATGGATGTTAGCACACACCAACTTCGGGAACTGTACCCTCGAGAAGTATTGGGACTTCTCAAGGATACAGTGTTGTAGTTGACATGTGGCAACACCCTTCCATATTTGTTCATCTAGATCTACGCACATCTGGACTTGAACTTCATTTCCCTCTAGGTCAAGTTAGTAGCATGTTTTGGATAGGTAGTAGCTTTCTATGACTTAGGGTACCTTGGCACATTCGGATGACTTAGGTCAGCCAAGTATGCCCATATACCCTAAGTCATCGTGAGCATCTTCCTATAACAAACTATGATGCTAACCGGGGCTAGGGTCAAACCTTGGGCAAGTGGACTGATGGTAGTCAGTAAAGACCATTCTAGATAATAGAGGAGTGAGGTGAAGGACGTATTCTGGAATGACGAGTATGTCATCTAGGAATAGTAACATGAATAGTATGTTGAAAATATTTAGCCAAAGTATCGCAGCTACTAGTTACATTGTCCTTTGTCACCTAGTTTAAAGAAACGTGATGTCGATGAATATTAGTAACAAATATTCATATAGGTTCTTTAAAAATATCACTCAAGTACCCAAAAATAGGGTAGGAGAACCAAGTACATATAGTATACATAAAATATTATATGCTTTAAGTTAACATGAGAGATCAGTTCATAACCGAGTCATGGAATGGAGATATCGGTAGTAAAATGAGTCATTACACTGATATCTGATTATCTCTGTTATGAGATTTATTAGCATGGAATGTGTATTCTAAATGATGTTTTATTTAAAATAGAGAACATTACGTTTCAAAAACAAATTCCCTTGTTTCTAAAGTCTTAAAATGGGAATGTTACAAAGAATACCATATTTAAATGATAACCATGATGAAATCAAAACATGCAAGAACCAATTATACTCAGGATTAATACTTTGATTCAACCAATACACTCCATTACATTAAACATGATAAATACACAGGAGCTCATTATAATAGATAGTACCATAGTTTATATAGGCATCAAATTTGGCAAAGATATCCTCATAATAATACAGTTCTCACACCCCCATTATACTACGTAGATCATTCCATATTTAATAGGGTTGGGACTTTCCCTTCACTTCTTACATAACTCCAAAAATAGGTCACATGTTGAAAATATCCATGCGCCTTTACAATTGCAACCACACATGCAAGTGCACTAATAATAGACATTTTCTAGTTAACTATCAGTAGAAAGTATATCTTTAGCCCACATCCATGCAAAGTGCTCTATAGCCACTCTTCTAAAAATATCCAATGTATTTCATGCAATTATTTTCCCGTTTGTGTGCTCCGCACACCATATTCCAAAAATAGATCATAATCGTGAAAATAGCTAAGTCCCGAATCTGTCTCTATCTTCCACACGTGATTCCTTCCGATCCTCCCAAACCTTTGAATGCACCTTGTTCACTCATGTGAACCACTTATGTGCCTTATTCTAAGTATTACACTTTTTCTTCTCAACATGGGGTGATGATTATTCACCTAGTATGGTTATTTATTTTTTGAGATTTTGATATGTATCAGTCTTCTTGCCGATGATAGTGAGGTTGTACATGAGAATTTTTATGAGTATATTATTATACTAGCTTTGTGGGTAGAATATTTTGAGGTTGTACTTGAGATGGTCTTGTATTATTTTGTATCAATGTATATTAGATGGATACACAGACTTTCATTTATAGATGGTGAGATCGATGGTATGGATGATGTACTTATGTTTTGAAATTTCTATTAGGATTTGTGTATAGATGGAAATTAGGTGGATTAGGCATGGTGGAATCAGGTTGGTTTAGGCATGATGGAGTCAAGTCGGTTTAGGCATCGTGGAGTCAGGTTGGTTTAGGCATGATGGAGTCAAGTTGGTTTTGGCATGGTGGAGTCAAGTCGGTTTAGGCATGGTGGAGTTAGGTTAGTTAGCCATGGTTGAGTTAGGCTATTTAGGCATGGTGGAGTTAGGTCGGTTAGGCATGGTTGAGTTAGGTCAGTTAGGCATGGTTGATCGTGTTTTTGGTTTTGATTTAATTTCCGAGTTATTGGTAACATGGGAAATAAATGATGAGTTATATGTATGTTATGGTGTAAATTTCCAAAATCTTTGATATCATGGAAATGTGAAATGATTGATTGGATATTTTTATGATGTGATAAATTAAGATATGTATTTATGGTAAATTTCCAAGTGTTATGAAAAATGGAAACTAATTATGGTAGAATGTTAATAGAAAAACATGTGGGAAAAAATGGGTTAGGGTAAAGAGTGGCTGAGCTAACCTCCAAGGGTCCCATGCCCTCGAAGTGTTACCCACATAGCCCCGGTGAAAAGGGGTCTAAATCTAATGTAGTTCTCTCATGAGCTAGGGAAGAATATGATGAGGTAGAGAAATGGGTTGGTAGGTTTTAGGAATGATTGGATCTAGGTCATAGGCATGGTTGAGTCTAGGTCATAGGAATGGTTGAGTCTTAGGTGAAAGTGGAAATCTTTAAAATGTAGTTGGCGATGGTGTGGTCCTGTATAGGAGAATCAATAGGTGATGAAGAAGGTAGAATATGAAGAGGTTACAAAAATATATACATAATTAATAAGAACCATAACAAGGCTACCATACCAAAGATTGGTTTATGAACATAAGATCCTAACACATTGCATGATTGACTATGCTAAGGGTGAAGAAAGTCACATGATCACGAAATGTCTTTTTACGTAAATTCCCTTGAGCGTGAAGGAAATCGGGTAACAAGGAAATGAGGTAAAAGAGGGTGGTTTTTAGCGTAACTTAGTGTATGATTGCATGTTTACTGGAAAGAAACCCATGATCAAAAATAGGCAAGTCCATAATGAATTTTTATATCATTTTTGCTTTTTGTTTTTGTTTTTGATAGATCGATCAATGCAGAAATTCTATGTGGGATGAGTACATTATCTCCTTGATATCTTCATGAAGCGATCAATGTGGGAATATTTTGAGTATTTTATTTTATTTTTGCAAGGATAGTCCTATTTTATGATAGACTATGTGTAGTATGGTGAGCTTTGTATAGTTGTCCTTCGAGGGAGCAGTCTATTTATAGTAGCAAGATAGAGAGAAGAGATGTCCCTTTTGAGGGAGATAACTTTTTTCTGGAATTTTGACTCAAGGAGTTGAATCCCATTTTTTCTTTTGGACATTTAAGTCATGGACAATACTATAGAGGAATATTAGGTTCTTTTTAGAAGATAAAACCATAGCACACAGAGGTTAACTATGAAAGAGATGGTTTCAAGTGATGAATGACCATGGGATTCCATCTTGAAAAAGACAAAAAGTATCCATGAAAATCATTCCATGAGTAGATCTGTGGTACTCATATTGAAGATAAGGTTGAAAGGTGATGGGTAATCACATGATTCTTGTTTAGTCGTTGATCCTCAAAATAGGTAACATGGAAGGTGAATGGTGCTTAAGGCATGAGAGGTTAATAGACAGAAGGTGATATAGGACTTGATTTCAATAATAAAATGGTCGAAGATGCAAGGCATTTAGGGGATCGAGTTTAGGTTTACCTTCGAGTGAAGACAAATGATAAGCACCGATCTATAAATATGAGTAATGATATAGGTTCCAAACCAATTAGGAGCAAATTTACCTTGTTTACTTTTTTTTCTTCTTTGGTTACATGTTGATTTTACTTCAGGATGAGGTCAATGCCATAGAATGTTTGCTCATAGACCCATTTTCATAGGCACATTTGATACATTTTTGGTAGATTTGGAGGTTTTCAAGAGCATTAAGATGACGTTCATATAACAACCGAAGTTGTGCTAGACAGCCCTAGTGAAAGTCATCATCGTTGAGGATGTCTTGGTGTGAGATGTGAAGAGATGGAATCTAGAATTTGAGAGGTAAGATAACCTTAGTACCATAGACTAGAGAGAAAGGTGTGGCAACGGTAAAAGTGTGAATATCGGTACGGTAAGCCCACAAGGTAAAAGTAATGGGCATATGTAAATCCTTCCCCAAGATCGTTAACTACTTTCATAAGAATTTTATTCAAGGTTTTATTGGTTGGTTCTTCTTGGCCATTTGTTTTTAGGTAGTAAGGTGACAAGAAACTAAGTTAAATGCCAAAGGCATCATAAAGCTTTCATGCAAGGTTCTATTTTTGAATTAATTATTGTTATAAGTGATGAGGCAATGAGGGACACCAAAGCGATAAATAATGTGATGTTTGATGAATTCAAAAAAATCTCAACTTTTATATAAATGAGGGGAATGGCTTCTACCCATTTAGTGTAGTGTTCGATTAAGTTATAATCCATTTGTGGCATTGTGAAGAATGAGGATTGATCTCTCCGAAAAGATCCAAACCACATTGAGAGAAAGGACAAAGGTCTCTTGTGACCTGTAAGGCATTACTAGGTGTGTGATGAAGATTAGCATGTTGCTGGAATTTCATATAACGTTTTACGTAGTCACAAAAGTCACAGTTTAGGGTTGGCTAATAATATCCTAGGTGAAGAATTCTTGTAGCGACAACTAGGCCACTAGAGTGACCTCTAAAAATTCTATCGTGAACCTCCTTGATAGTGTAGAGAATTTTAGAACATGTAAGGCATCATAAGAGAATACCATCGAAGATGCATTTATAAAGAGGACCACTCATGATCACATAACGAGAGACACCTTTAAGAAAGGTACATTGTCCATTATGAGTAAGATCAAGAGGAAGAATGGAAAGGGAAAGTAGTCTATAAACTAATTATACCAAAGGTCATGTGGGTCAGGTGCAACAGTTCTGACAGAGTTGACATCTCGAGATAAATAAGAAGGTGATTGCAACCTTTGTATTGTGACAAATATTTTGGATTCGGAAGGTGAATCGGGTATCTGAGAAGCTAGGCAGCCATGGTATCTACAAATTTATTAGTAGAATGTGGGGTGGTTTGAAGTTTATAATATTCGAAGGTAGTCAGAAGTATATCAACATGGTGTTTGTACTTTTGGAGTATTTCATTACAAAACTAGTATATACCATTGACTTGGTCTACAATTAGTTGACAGTCACCAAAGATATTAATTGATTTGACATCTAGGGTGATGACAGTTTGAAGGCCTCATACGAGTGCTTCATATTTGGTGATTTTGTTAGTACAATCAAAATCTAGTTTGAAAGATAAAGGCATGGGTTCAACATCAAGAGGAATGAGGATAAACCTGTACCACCTCCACGCTTACATTTGGAACCATCGAAGAATAATCTCATTTGATAAATGTATCATCCAAAGAGAGGGTAACAATGGATTCGCCTAGAAAATCGAAGTTAGAGGGTTCATCTCCGTAAAGTGGTGCATCTGCTAGTTGGTCGCTGATGGTATTTTTCCTTTATAGATTTTTGCTAGTAGGGTTTCACGTACATGTAATGTAAGAGGTGAGTGTTAGAGATGATAAAGGTTGTGTGGTTTAGTAAGTAATGAAAAAGTTTAGTGGTGAAGAAAACTAAGGCTAAGTAAAGTTTTTCAAAGCATGGGTGTACTTAGTTTTTAGTCTAAAAAGGTACGAATTATGTAGTAAACCATTTTCTCCCGGTGATTCTCATCGTGATGAGTGAGCATGTCACATAAGGAATGATCAGTAGTAGAAATGTATAGGAAAAATGGTTGGTCATCTTTAGGGGGAATGAACACCAGTGGTTAAAGAAGGTATTGTTTTAAGGTGTCAAATGATTTGTGGCATTCATCATCGTGTTTTAAGGATACATCCTTTTTTAGGAGATGATGAAAATGGTTAGCAATGGTCGGAAAGTTACAAAATAAATTGGTGAATAGATTGCAACTTACCTTTCAAAATTAGAAGATGACATAGATTAGTAGGTGGAGACATTTTGAGAATAGCCTTTACTTTAGCATGATAGACTTCTATGCCACACAAAGAAACAATGAAACCAAGGAGCTTTCCTAAGAGCACCACAAAGAAACACTTCTTAGGCTGAAGGTGAAGTCAATACTTGATGAGGCGGTCAAAGATGACCTTAAGGACTGTAAGGTGTTCGGTTTGATGTTTGGATTTGGAAAGAAGGTCATCTACGTAATCTTCCAGTATGCGATGCATTATTTCATGAAAGATATAAGTCATAGCCCATTGCTATGTAACACCAACATTTTTAAGGTGAAAAGGCATGACTCAATAGAAAAAGGTCACCCAAGGAGTGATGAAGGTGGTTTTGGGATGGTCTTATAGAGTGAGTAATATTTGATTAAAAACCAAAAAATTGTCCATAATTGATAGCATCTCATGGTGGGCGGTGAGCTCAACTAGTTGATCAATCCCTAGTAGAGGAAAATCATCTTTGGGGAAAGCTATGTTGAGGTCACATAAATCTATGTAAATGCAAAGTCCCCCTGTCACTTTTTTTATAGGAATGATATTATAAATCCATTAGGGATAGTAAATAGGAAGGATGAAGGAAACCGAGAGAAGGCACCGAAGTTCCTCTTTGACGAGAAGGGAAATGTGAGGATGCATTTTTCACATCTTCTATTTTACAGGCTTGGATTCAGGAATGGTTATGATATTGTGGACCACAATGTTTAGGTCAATACTAGGTATATTAGCATAGGACCAAGAAAAATCATTGCTATGATCCTGAAGGAAAGAATTAAAATATTTTTTTTAGGGACATCTAAAGATTGGCCTATCTTTACAATGTACTGGGTATTTGTGAGTGTTAATATTTATTTCAATAGTTGATTCATTCAACATAGTTTGCATCTTAGATGACAATGAATTGTGAATATAATAATCTTCCGCACCAAGGTAGGTGAGGATAGACTCATCATCTTGACATTGAATGATGTTAATAGACGGTGTATCATCATCAATCATGTTAGCATATAGGAAGGGAAGAGAAGAGGTAGCTTCACCATCTCGTTGATATGTCGAGGTCCAAGGAAATTATGTTCATGAAAAAAATTACGAGGAATAGATTCGGGATCTATGGACTCTGTGGGTGAAGGTGGTGACATTGGTGAACAGGGTGGAGAAGGTTTTTCATCCTCAATGAGGTCAATGTGGGCCTTCTTGGAAAATGGTTGGGAAAATCCAATGCCAATGTGATATTTTTTTCCGTTTGTCGGTATGAGGATAACGGTATGATGACCTTGTTCATAAAAATTAAAGCCAAATCCTTTCCATGCGCAATGGTGAAGGAAAGTGTGGGTGAAGAAGCGTTTATGAGAGATTGGAGGTTAGATTAAAATGGTCATGTTTGGGATGGCGGTTCAGGTGAATAGGTGGTAGTATCAAGTCCCCCATATGTTAATTTGGTGCGAAGGTGGGGAGGACCATAAGGGAAAACCTCTCCTATGTGATATTCATAATGAAGATGTTTTCATAGGTTTCCATACTCTCGTGGAGTGAAGAAGGTGTTGATATTGTAGAGGAAGTACTCCTCAGAGTGAGACATTGAAAAAACCCCTCTAAAAGATCGGTAGTAGGTATGTGGGTAGTGGGGATAGATGAATTACTAGGAGATTGGGTAGGAGGGATGTTGGTTGGTTGGGAAGTAGATGGGATAGCTACAAAGGCTATGGTAACATTAAAACTAGAAGATTTAGGTGTGGGTGAGGTTCTGCCACATTGGTGGATGGATTTGTGGGTGAAGGAGAAGTGGGGGTAGTGGTAGATGCCTTAACCTGGTATAAGGACATTGTTAGGTTGGTACAACATGTTACAAGTTTTGAACGGTGACAGAGTTAGTTGGGATGGTATAGTTATGCCCTTCATGTTTGAATTTTACACACGGTGCAAATTTGAAGGAACACAACCCATGATGTGAATCCAAGGTTGGCCAAACAACATATTATATTGGAACTCCCCCTCTAAGACATAGAATAGTTCTGGGATAGTGCGAGGGCCTACATGAATGTGAAGAATAATGGTGCCAAGGGTGGAAGTGATGAAATCATTGAAGGAGTGTAACATAAGCTGGATTATTATGCATCTAATTTGAATAGATGCACATTTTATTGTATGCATGGGAGGAGATCATTTTGATGTTAGCACCACCATCAATCATGACATGCCATGTGTGTATATTATCAATATATACGGAGATGAAAAGGAAGGGATCAAGTTCATCGACTAGATAGGTACAATATCCTCATCAAAGAAGCTGAGGTGGTTACTTACTTAGTGGATGTGGGGGTAGAACAAGGAGATGATTTGGTAAGAGAGGCCACATGATGAGGGGTGAGAATGGTGGATACTAGTGTGGGGTCATTAGGTAAAACTTTGATGGATTGCAAAACCTTTATGAGGGCTTGTCAATGAGATTTAGAGGTTTGGACGAGATCGTACAAAGACATTTTTAGAGGGGATTAGTGTAATTGTTTTATCATAGTACGATGGGTGACCCCATCAGAAATAGGGTATGCGGGTCCTCGAATGGTGATTTTGGGTGTGGGTGTAGATGGTATATTGGGCACGGGGTTGGTTGATGGGCTAGTTGTTTTTATTTTCCTTTATCCCTTTAGGTGCGAGTGACAACTTGGATCATGTTAATATGAGGGAAGGAGGTAGATGGAGAAGGTATGTCATGAGTAGTGTAACGAAATGATGGAAAAAACCTAATGCGGGGTAAGAGCCTTGTGAAATGAGTAGGGCACACCGGAGTTTGGGTGGCGGTTTGGCCAACTCTCTAATATGGAACATATTGATCTCAAAATTTGGAGGTGGATAAAAGGGTTTTGGGGTGAAGACGGAGGTCATTGAAGAAGTAAGGGATGATGGTTTGTGGTGATAAGTAAAGGTGGAATAGGGTCCTCATCAAGAAGATCATCATCGTCAAAATTTTCTTTAGGAGGACATAACTAGAGAAGAACAGTTTTGAGAGCCTTACAACCTTCTAAATCATGTCTTGTACATAATGGTAGGCACAAATTTTAGTTTTATCAAACCCTTTTGGTTTGGGTTTGAGGGGGTCATAAGTCCGGCGACGTAATGTGAGGACCGAGGTTTCTAAGAGTTTGGCTAAAATTTTGGTGTAGGACCCTGCCAATGGATCACAAAGTGGGAAGTGAGTGTGGGTTTGGGTAAAGGTGTGGATGATTGTGGTGGATGAGGTGTTATAGGAGGGGGAATGGATTAAATCACTAGTTTTGTAGTTTGTATTTTCTTAGGTTTTTATGTAATCTTCTTGGGTAAAGGTGTGGTGGAAGAACTAGCAATGGCGGGTGTTATTGACTTAACTACCTTGTTGGAGGGTAGTGGGTTCTTGTCTTTGGATTGCACCTTCTTGGGTAAAGGTGGGATGGGAGTACATGATGCAGAAGGGAAAGCAAATGGTGGAAGAGGATGGGTTACCAATGGGGACAATACATTTGTGGTGGAAGTGGTTAGTAAAGGTCGGGGTGAAGGTATAGGTTAAATTCATATAGGCAAAGTTGGGGTTATAATATCTGGTGGAGGTATAGGTGGTAAGAAATGTACATGTGAGGGTGAGGATATTTGTTATGTAGGTAAATGAGGTAGGTAAATATGAGGTGATGAAGGATTAGGTTGCTTACCTTTTGATTTTCCTTGGGTATTAATTTTTCTAGCCAAGGTTGATTAGTGAGGTACTAGGAAGGAGGAAAAGGTGACAAATGTTGTAGGAGAGAAGGTATGTGTCCTAGAAGGTTGGGTCTTCCTTTTAGGTGGAGGAATAATTTTGGTGTGGGTTTGATTTTCAAATTTGATGGGCGGATTAATTTTTCTAGCCAAGGTTGATTAGTGGGAGGTAGGCTAGGATGGATGGGAGGTAAAGGGATGAAGAAGAGGTGATTTTGAAAGGTCTTGTCTGGTTTCGGAAATAGGAGAGACTCAAAAAAATTTCATTGTATGTGTCCCCAAAGAATGTAAATATGTAATCAGCGTGAGATAGAGGAATTGGCTAGCCTAAAAAGCCGTGAGATAGGGGTGGCTAGCCTGGAATTTTCCCATAAAAGTAAAATAATCGAGACCATGTCAACAGGATCTTGGAATGTTGATGGAGAATTTTCCCCAACAGGTAGTGGCGTGTCTAAAGAATCTCCCATGGGTAGGAGAGATGGTAGGTGGGGTGAGATAGACTTATCTTTTGGTGGAGAAGAAGGTGATGATGATTCTCCTACGGGTGGGAGAGTTAATGTTTTTTATTGTTTGGCAGGTTATGGGGTAGATGGTGAAATGAAATCAATAGATATCATGGATTCCCCCATGGGTGAAGGAGGAGATGAAGGGGAATCCTCTGAGGGTGAAGGAGTGGAAGAGGTATGCTCCTCCATGGGTAGATGAGCTCGTGCTAGAATTTCCTCTATAGATGAAATAAGTGACAATTGAGAAACAACCGGTATGATATCGAAAACAACATGGACTTCATAGAAATTGATGTCATTGGTTGAAGGTTCACCATTTTGATTACATGATGGTGTATGGTTAGGGAAAAAGATCTTAAAGATATGCAAGTTTTGATTTTTTGGCATGTTTGGGTTGTCCATGACGAGCTCTCCATTAGCTAACATATTCTGGAAAATGTTCTTGAAAGTTATGCAATTACCTTCACTATGGCCTTTGACATGATGATAATTACAATAGTCATGTTCCTTATACCATGTAGGCATAGGACGAGCAAGATCAAAACAAGTATGGGGTTTCATAGGAGTAAGTGCAATGGCTCCAACTTTAAGAAGATTTTCTAAGATTGAAGAATAAGGCTCCCTAATCGAGTGTACTTTCATTGTTCCTATTAGAACTGAAAATTCGAATGGGAAAAAAATTGGAGGAAGATTTTACTTGATTAGATAGATGGGATGGACCAGCTTTGAGAACTACCACATTGGTAGATCCTTTGGATTTTGGATAACTATTTTGGGGTTTCAAGGACAAAGAAGAATAATTTGAGTTGAACAGGGTGTTCTTGTTTCACAATTGGATTTTCTTTTCCTCAATGGTGAAAATTTCCATGTTTTTGCCATGGTGAATGCTTCATCAAAGGTAAGGAAGGTTTCCACCTACAGATTTGGTGATATGTGCCTAGCACAAGATGTAGTGAACAAATCTACAAGTTTGGGTTGAGGTAACTGGAATGTTAATTGGTTGATAAGACTTCACCATCAAGCAATAAAATTTTTGATAGATTCGTCGTCATACTTTCGTGTTGAATATAGGTCGGTCATGGTGAAATTTTTTAATACATTGATTGAGAAGTGGTCCAGGAATGCTTGAGCCACTTGGTTAAAGGAGTAGATGGAATGTCTAGGTAAAATATTGTACCAATCTAAGGCAGGTCCTGTTAGGGACATGGGGAATGTTCGTAGGAGTAAAGCATCATCATGGGAAATTAGATAGCACCCATGTTTGAATGACCACAAGTGCTATTGTGGGTCTTCTTTATTGTTGAAACAGTTGAACTTGGGCATTTCCCAATGCACGGGGTATGGGAGAATAGGAATAGATGGATGAATAGGCTCATTACAAATTTCTTCATAAGTTAAGGAGTTACGAGAGCTGGAAGGCGATGCTTCTAGTGTCCGATTATTTTTCATCGTCATTCTAATGAGGTTATTGGTGGGTTGTGAGGAGTGGGCTCCTCCTACAATAAAGGGAGGTTGATGATGGGTGTATGATGTGGATGGCATCCCAGTAAATGGGGGTGTCGACTATAAAAACTGTGAAGGGGGATAGATATAGGTGGAAGATACCCTAAATAAGTGATAGACAAGATTGGGGGTTACTCGTGATAGGTGAAAACTGGTGGAGTATCCATAGCAACTCTCGTGGCAATTGGTGGTAGAGACTATGGGATAGAAAGAAATAGATTTTGAAATGGGGTGTGAGTTACCAACACCAAGGGTGGTTGTGATGCAACTAGTATATACGAGGAAAAGGGGGAAGATGGGGCCATGCTCAAGGTAGTTGGTGAAGGAATGGTCAACACCACATGTGTAATAGACGTCGTCGGTGCAGCAGTTATAGTGGATGTGGGGCCTAGTTGAGATACCACATGGGGTAAAGTGGATGAAGGTAATGTTGATCTAGTATTAGCTAATGCGAAGTGGTGACGAGGGAAGGAGGAGGAATAGATACGGGCATGTCATATACTAGTTTTCTGAGGAGTCTCGGGTAGATGAGTGTGAAAGATAGTATTGTAAGGCCGCAGGATTCTGGTCAAGGAGTCTTGTGAACTCCTCGTCACTAGTAGAAATGGTGATAGGCTGAATTGGATCTATATTCGACACGATGGAAGGTAGTGATGGTCTAGGTGGGAGTGGTTGAAGACTATCGTGAAATATAAGGGCGTTGGTTTGCCTATGATTCAACACCATGTGAATTAGTGTTGACCTGGTAAAATTGTACTCTGTAGATGACACATAAATTAGGAGGAATGGAAAAGAAAAGATACTTGGTAGGTGGATTTGGTCGAGTGTTTCAATTTAAAAAAAAAACATGGAAACTGACACCAGTTATGGTAATTGATGATAGTTAAAAGGACCAATGAAGGTTAAAGTAACTAATACCGATTACTATGGGAAAACACCAATTTTAGAAAATGAAGTGGGTGATGAAATTGAAATGGGGAAAGTGTACTTGAGCAAAGTGATATCGAATGTTGGGAATATGATGATGTCTTGAGGACTACAAATAGAAAAGAGAAGGTGATGAAAGTTTTTTTGGGTAAAATAACCAAAAAGAGCTCAGAATCGATTAATCGGTCAAGTAAAATGATGACGGTTAGATGGGAACCGATGACGATCACTGGACCAACACCAGTTATTGTGAAATTTGAAGAAGTGAATAAAAATGGATTTTATAAATTAAATCAGATGAAGAATCAATCCATAAATCTAAGAATGATAATACGAGGTCCTCGACACACTCGAAACATTTAGAATGCTTCAACTATGATGGTGGAGTGTGAAAGGAAGAATAAAATGAAGAAACGTAATCCTCACAACTCAAAATGTAATTTAGGAAGAAAGCTAAGAAAAACACGTAATCCTATGAGTGAATTTTATGTTACTTTAGCTTATGCTATTTCGAATCGACTTGTGAATTTAGAATATATTTTTTTGGTGGGAAGGAATCCTATGAAGAGGAAATCTAAAGGGAGGTTTCAGGTTATGTTTTGGTGGGGGTGGTCCTTTCTCTGAGTTATGACTAGACAGAGAAACTAGTTGGGTGCCCACTGTCAATCCTTTGATTGTGTGATCATTGACAACTTCTTTTAGGTAATATGTTGTTTAATAATATGTATAAATTCATATTTTTATGGTTTGGAAAAGATTCAGAAGAGAGAAAGTGCTTTTTATGATTTAATTATATCAACCATCAGCTGGGCATGAATTCCAGCATATAGGTTGCCCTCAGTTTTAAATGTGACATAATAATGCAATATACAAGGATGAAATGAAAAAAAAAATTATAACCCAAATCAAAAATTATCTTTGATGTAGAAAATGATGAATAAGAGAGATGATGATTTTCACTAATGTAGAAAGAAATAAGAATGATTATTTTTAAATGCACCAAAAGAAATGTTTCATTTAGAGCAATTAGAATGAAGGATAAAGTTACTAGAGAAGAAGATTTAGTGAATAATGATTTAGAAAGGAAACACACAATATGCAACCTATATGAATAGAAAGGAACCCACAAATGAGGGTCCCACTGGCATGCCAAAATGTTTCACCAATAAGTTATGTACGTATGAGAAAAATAGATAAGGTAAATGTGAGGAGGAATACCTGTGAAATGAAGGTGGAAGGTAGAGTGCGCGTGTTATGAATTTTTGATCCAATTGCAAGTTGCGATAAATTCCTTTTGGCTAGGAGGAACTACCTAAAATGTAAAACAAGACCACAAGAGTAATATTAAACAATATATGTCAGTGGACTTCCTAACGTATGCTAGATCCAAGAAGTGTGATACTTCCTAGATGGCTATTAATCCATTGTTTAATATAATTTAATGCAAGAAATAACGTAAAAAAATAACATCCTACTGTAGTTGATATGATTTAGGCATCTCATTCAAATACAATAAGAAAATATAATCTAATAGGTAATGTTATAATCGAACTGGAGGTTGGTCATGTAGCCAAGGTGACTAGAACAGTCAAGGTTAGGTTTAGGATGGTTTGGTCTATTTAGGTGCGCAGTTATTAGGTTGTTATTACATGTAAAATTACCAAATACGATACTCGATGTCGGTTGGGTATGACTGATGTTGGTTGAGAGGGAAACTAACGATGGTTTAGGTTAACCAACATCGGTAGAGGTGGACTGGTAGAACTCAATAAAATTTGGTTTTGGTGATTCTCTGTGATTGCACAGAGAATGGGAGAATGATGGTTAGGTTGCCAAAGAAGCTGAGAATGCTCAGAGATTCTTGGGGTTGGATGTGGGGAGCTAAAGGGTTATGGATGGTCAGATGGGTGGATTGGTAGGAAGGTGAGGATGACAAGATACAAAGGAGAATAGGATTTAAAGGTGAAAGTTAAAGAAATGATGATCTAAATAAGTATGGAATGATGCAGATCCAAATGTACTTACTTGTATTTGTAGACCTGATGGTTAGATGGAGGTGATGGTTGATCTATGCAATTGGTGGTCAATACCATGGAAGTGCTTCCTAGAATACTACTATGAATGCCAATGTCTTCAAATCAGTCTTGGTGCCAGCTAGGGTGTGTTTGGATGTGCAATAGGGCTCTGGTTTTTACTTGCATGCAGATATCTCTCTCTCCAAACTCAAATATTTCTTCCAACCTTTTAAACAAGGTTACAAAAGTGATTATATGGTAACAGATGATGGTTTAGGATATTTGTCATTGGTTTAGGGTTAACCAAAGACGCGATTACGGTGGAAAATCCTAGGTTACCAAAACAACAGATCTTGGCTATCTTTTTACCAGCTTCTTCCCGTTGTTCGAGGCATAAATGGTATTTTCCATGTAATTAAGTGGGAATGTTGTTAGAGAAAGAATAGGCATCTAATTTTATGGTTAGACTAAGTCTCAGTTAGTTATGGTAAGTAGAGATTGAGTCCTAGTTAGAATGAACATGCTAATAATAGGTCCATGATGAGGTTTTTAGGTGATGTGGCTAGGTGAGGTGGTCAAGTGAGGGAATTAATTAAATAAATTAAACTAATTAATTCAAATAATCATGTGCACTATGGGATATGAATATGTAAGGTATGGTTTATTTAATTAATGAGGCTATATAGGTGGTATGACCTAATTTTGGTGTCTATATAGTGTGCTAAGCCCATGAAATCCATCCTCTCAATTTGTATGATAAATATTTAAGAAAATGGCCTTAGTAGCATACCTCAAAGTATCATTATGAATATTTTTAATCCTTATGCCTCACTTACATGTTGTTACTCCCATTTCCCATGTCGTATCCTTCATCGGATATTTCTTCTTTTTATCGCCAACCTGTCCTTGTGCCAACAATCGTAACCCTAGCCATAACCTTTGTATTGATTAGATACGGTTAATCTAGGTATAGCATTTAATTATGGACTTGACTCGATCATACCCAAATTTTAATTTCCACCTTTGTAAAATATAGGATCTATCTCCATGCATCAATATTTTTATGGTTAATGGCTAAAAAGGGTTAAGGGGGCCCTACCCTGTATAAAGGGTGAAGAAAAAGATGCATCGATATTTAATTCACCAATAAACTGGGATTCTTTTTGTATTATAACTATTTAGTGTCAAGATTTTCCTTTATGTTAGATGCACATAGGGACAAAATGATGGTCTTGGTAAAATGAGAAGGATGGAAGAGTGAAGAAAATAACTCGAAGAAGGATTTGAGGCAAAGAACTTAGTGATGACAGGGGTAGGTCAATGACGATCCAACAAGTTTGATGAAGACTAAAGCAGAGCATGGATTATGTCGAGGATGAGTGGATGGAAAAGGAAACCAACAAGAAAATAAGTTTGGAAATAAGGTTGTTAAAGAAGCTCTAAGTGTTGTTATAGCTGATCCGAACTTGTAAAATATTAGACACAAGCAATACATGATAATATGATAAATAGGAATCAAAGCAACACAAATATAGTGATAAATCTCACAACGGATGATCGTGAGAAATGCAAGCACATTGAAACGATGTATATAATATATGTAAGCATCTCAAGAATTCTCACACACAAGGAAGGATTCTTAGTTCACAAGAAAGCTTGAAAGTGCATACATCTAATTGCAAGAATGAAAAGAAAGGATTCAGCTTTTATAGGGTCGATAATGACCTGGATGGTTCACCACCGACTACGGAGAAAGTTCCCCAATGGGCTAGATTTTTTTGTTTTAGCATGATTTCAAGATTTTAAGAGTTGGAAGGGTTATTTAAAGCATGTAGGCGGGATTAGATTGCTTGAGGATAAATCATGGGTAGTTAGGGCATAAAAATAGATAGGAAGAAAGCTAGGAAAAAGTGAGGGGATGAGGATTTAGGATGAAAGCATCCTAAATAGAAAGTGAATTAGGGCATGGATGAAGATTAATGATTAATTAATTAATTGATAGGAACTAATTAATTAATAGGAGTTAAATGGGCATGATATGGTGTGGATATTAATTAATTAATAGGAATTAATTAATTAAACTTAATAAAGATTAATATGGATGGGATAAAAGGGCATTTAATTAAATAAAGGGGATGAATTAAATAAATATGTGCATGCGGGTGATTACGGGGATAGATACCAAATTTAGGTGTCTACAATAGATCATGGGATTCCTTTTCACTTTCATTTAATGCACTGGGAGAAAATAACCCTCATCTTGGATGCAATAAGTACCTAAACCTATCTAAACAACAATATCATATGGATCAAATTCATAACTTTCCTTATCCCACTCATCTAACATAAGATCAGGGACTGATTGTGATGAATGTACTGCTTCAACTAGTTTTGAATCACTACTCATTTCTCCTTGCACCATGATACTTGAGTTAATAGGACTAGGATCATGGAATTCCACATGATAAGTTGATATAGGCTCAACTTTAATTGTAAACTTAGTCATATACCTTGTCCTCAAGATCATATGAGAACAATCTGAGGACAACTAACCTCCTACATCAGTTGTGAAGTCTCTTAAAAAAAAAAATAGAGGAGGTAGATCTATAACGGTTAGGCTAGGGCATGCATGGAAGGTTAGCTAGATTCCTTTGATTATTCCAATCATTCTGACCGTAGTACCATCCAATTGTAAAACACCCTCAATGATTGGAGCATAATCAATCCCCAAATTTTTTTCTATCTCCTCGTAAATCACATAGGTGTTGGCCCCTGAATCTATCATACAATTATGCACTAGATTCTTTCCAAAAATTAATGAGATATAAAAGAGAGGAGGTTTCTTTGTTTTGCTTACTCTCCCCTCCTTGAGATGAAATTTTAATTGAAGATCTTGGCCTTTGTTTTTTTCCCAAATGGTGGAATGAGTTGCTTCAAATATTATTGCAAGAGATACAATTGATGTGGAATGGAAAAGGCATCCCACATTGTCATATTCATATTCATCTTCTTCATCTACTCAACAATTTTGAAAGGGAAGCTCATGGATTTGTGCATTAGAGGTATAATGTTCCCCTTTCCTTTTTGTTCAATTCACATAAATTATTTGGTCATGGAACTTGTGCATTCTCGGGTTTGGAATATCCCAAAAATTTGTTCATTATGCATATTTTGAGCACTTTACGAAAATATGAGTGAGGCTACAAATTTACTCAAGTCTATAGATTTATTGAGAACGTCACGCTGAAATGAAGAAATAAGAGGAGGGGATCTTACATCCATTTTCCATTTATTTTACCTTGTATTATCTACCACATGGATTTGCATCCTATATGAGTGTTCCAAAACTTGATTAACGACATGAAATTCATCAGTCTCAAAGAACATAATATTGTCTTAAGGGAAATCTCATCAAGTTTCTTTAACATTAGTACTTGGGACTTCCATCATTGGTTCATGTTGATTGAAATAACCTTCCACCATGAGAGAGTGGCATTTCACACTATTTTCACAAGAATTATTATCATGGGGCTGATTACATAAGAAACACCATTTATATCCTTGAATCATATTGTTTTGGATAGGAACAATATCTTTTCTCAAGCTAGGAGTAGGTGCATGTTGTGGAGGTGGTAATTTTTGAAGAGGAAAGTTAGGATTTTCACCTGAAACCTACTTTGTTGGTAATTTTTCCCATACCCCTAGTTTGGATAGTAATTCCTTTGTTGATACCCTTGATTTTGATTTTGGTAGGGCCTAGGAGCTTGGGTTTTTTTCTTTTTGAGGGAAACTATCTCATTTGACATATTTTTGATCAATGATTTGAGATCATCTATCTCATTGGAAGAATTAGATGTAGGGGTAGATGAACTAGATTTAGACTTGGGGATTGGGGCAAGAGAAGGTCAAATTTCTTGGGGCAACTTTGGGAAAAGGGGGTCTAGGGGCTATTTTTCCAGCTTGAATCAAATAATTCTCAGCTTGAATAGTTATCTCATAAGAAATAGGTAAAGCCATAGCTCCCATTGACTAAATCATTATTGTAATATCAAAATTAAGAGCTCTCAAAAATTATAAAAATTACCTTAAAGATATCATTCGAGAAGGATTGGAATTATTTCCCATGTATTTTGAAATATCAAGTTGAAGTCTATCATCATCTCATAAGGGGCCCTTTTGATAGTTTTTAATTTCTCTAATAAAGATATATTATCTTCCTTTTCTCCAAAATGCTTGCAAATATTCTCCCAAGATCATACCGTGTATTAATAGAAGTAGGCAAGAGACTTATATACCACTATAATGCTTTTCCTTTGAAAGATGATGCCAAGAGCCTAACTACCACATCATCTTCAATAACAAGATGAACTAAACAAACATTAGCAATATATGAGATGTGCTCAATATGGGTAGTTGAATTTTCACCAGTAAAGAATGGAATGCTCTTTAGGGAAGATACTAGTATGTCATGTTGGGAATTCAAAGCCAAGGGACTGCCACCATTAAAGGTCATAAAAGGTTGATTTATTTGATGGGCCATGAATGTGATGGGTCTTATAACCCTAGAAGATAACAAGAAAGGCCTATGAGGAGTAGAGAGAACTCTATTTGGATGTAATAATGACCTTTAAACTGATCTTCCTCTTCTTCTTCTCCTTGGTGAAAGTTGTAAGTATTCAAAAGGATCTCCACTTGCTATTATTTTTCTTGTTTGAACTCTTCTCATAAAAATGAAACAACTGACAACTAAAACAATTAGATTTGAAATTAGGAGTCACTAGGTGTGTTTCTTATTTCGTATGCCCTAACTACCCATGATTTACCCTCAAGCAATCTAATCCCACCTACATACTTTAAATAACCCTTCCAAATTTTAAAATCCTGAAATCATGCCAAAACACAAAAATCTAGCCCATTGGGGGAACTTTCCCCATAGCCGGTGGTGAACCAGCCCAATCATCATCAACCCTATAAAACTAAATCCTTTCTTTCCGTTCTTGTAATTAATTGCATGCACTTTCTTGTGAACTAAGAATCCTTCCTTGCACCTAAGAATTCTTGAGATGCTTACATATATTCTAGACATATTTTCAATGTGCTTGCATTTCTCATGATCATCCATTGTGAGATTTATCACCGTATTTTTTTGCTTTGCTTCCTATTTATCATATTATCATGTATTTTTTTCTTATAATATTTTACAAGTCCAGATCAGCTATAACAACACTCGAGCTTCTTCAACAACCTTATTTCTAAACTTATTTTCTTCTGGTTTCCTTTTCCATTCACTCGTCCTTGGCATAATCCATGCTTTGCTACAGTCATCATCAAACCTATTGGATAGTCATTGACCTACCCCGCCATCAATAAGTTCTTTGCCTCAAATCCTTCTTCAATTCTTATCTTCACTCTTCCATATTTCTTAGTCTACCAATACCATCATTTTGTTCCTCTCCGTACATCTAACATTTATAACATTGATAGTTCTAGTTATAATTACCTCCTTGATATCTACCTACTGTTTGAGGTTGTCCACCTTGTTTATTTAAATACTACGGTGTAGTTATCGTTGGTTTTGAAGGTGGCATATTTACTGTAAGCATTTTTGTTTGAGTAGGGGAGGGTTTGGTGTTGCATTCTATCTAGCGACCATTGCTCTCCTGGTAGCATAATATTTTAAGTCTTCTAGTGCATCGAATAAAGGGAAAGTATGATGATAATGATTATATGACCCACATGTAATACAATACATAAATTGATTCATAGGAGGTGCTACTTCTAGTAAGGGACAAGTGTCCTATGTATGTTGGTCCTAAAGTTTGTAAATATTGCACCATGTCCTTTCTGATGGTGTTATGTTACTAGAGGATGCTTTTTGAGATGAATGTACTCTTACTTTGGCTACTCTTTTTGCATTTTAAAAATATGGAAATTCGATTCTACTATGATCTTTGGTACAAAGTATATTGTGCACCATATCTTTGGAGTCATATTGCTCTTTAACGGTGAACTACTTTTTAGTCCTTCAGTCCTTTGAATCTCCTTCCATAATTTTAACTTTTCTATTTCTAATTGCACCCTTTCTAGCTCAGTATTCAATGAAGTTTCACCCTCTCTTCTCCATGGTTGGGATTCCATTTTAATTTCCATCTCAATTGCCTATGATAATGTATTAAAGTGTTGTGAATCTAGTGTTGTTATAAGGTAGGAAAGTAGCCCGAGGTGAACCACTCAATCCTCTACTTATCTGTCAGGGGATCTTCTAATTTTCTAGTAAAATTCTTGAATCTCTGACTAAATTATTTCACCAATTCCCCCTCTTTCTGTATAAGGTCTCTCATCTTTCTTACTCTTTACGCATGGTGTTGCTTCAGAAAATGGAAGTCTATTTTAAATTATCTTTCAATGTCATCCCATGGTTTTTCTCCTTGAGCAATTATCTTCATGTACCAATAGTGCATCATCTCTTAATGTATATATGAAATCTTGTAGCTTAGTATCTTCATATATGGTATTATTTATTTTCTAAGAGTCCAATAGAAACAAATGTTCCAAGGCATCGCTAGTGTCCTTGTCAAAAATTGGCAATTTGATTTTTTGAGCCATTGGTTTGGTTGATCAGGTATTCTCCTTCTTTTTCTGGTTATGAACTATTTTTGAATTATTATTTCTTCCCTTATCTCTACTCAATTCAATATAAAAAAAAATCCTAGTATTTCTTGAAATTATCTCATTATCTCTTGTCTTTTCTAACTCTCTTCTCGTAATGTTTGATACCTTCCTCTAAACTTTTTCCTTTTCTAGATTCTCAAATGGTGTAGTAAGCGGCACATGGAATGGAATTAACTCGTGGGGTCAACTCATTTGGGCTTGTGTGTTGGCCGGGGACGTTTCTTTATTTGACAACTTTTCATAACTAATATTTTCCATAACTACCATCTTATCTTTATTATTCCTTAATCTATGTCTTTCTTCTAATCCCTTGTCACTCCTCTTCTTATTTTGTTTTTCTTCCTTTCTTCCTTGGTTTTCCTCTCTATCTCTTTCCTCAATTTTATCTTCTATTGCCTCTATCTTTTCTTTCTCTTGTTTCTCTATTTTTCTTCTTCTTCATTTTCCTTATCTACTATTTTTATTTTCTCTCTGAATTCCTTAATTAATTCATTCATTCTAGTAACTTCCTCTTCTTCTTCACCTTTTTATTTAATCAAGAAAGGGGTTATTGACTCCTCTTCATTCCACCCTTCTTCTTCTAATACCCTTTTAAACATTGGTTCTAAACCTCCTACTAATTGTTGTAGATCCCTCATTAAGATTTCTTGTCTCATTATTTCCTATTGAACTGGACTTTCTATAGTGTATTGAACCACGTGATTCTATGGGGTAACCAAACCTTTTTGGTCTCTAAAAAAATGTGGGTATTATAGCATCCACCTCCATTTCTAGGTAAGCCAATTATTGGCCTCCACTTGATGTGGGTGAATCTTCTTTCTCTATTTTCTTCTCTACTTTCTTAACTTTATTCAATTTTTCCTTCCTCTCATTCATTTTCTTATCTCTTTCTTCTCGTGTTATCCTTTGTTTTTCCAAATTTTTCTCTGCTTCTTTCTTTTCCATGGAAATATTTTCTCTTTTTCATCCTCCTCATTTTAGTTACTCTTTTTAATTTAACTTTCCTTAATTTTTTAATCTCCTCTTTGCCAACTATCTAATTTTTTTCTTTTTATTTTTCCCCATGTCATCCTATTTTTTCCACCCCAACCAACACCCCATTAATTTTGATAATTCATGACTCTTGGATCATCCCTATTCACGTATGTCATCCCGTGGTTCCTTTCCCCTTAAGAAACTCTTTCATGCCCCTAATTAATCCCTTTTCTATCATTAACACTTTAATTAAGAATGGAACAGATGAAGAAATTAACCGCGGGATCCACTTAGAACTTCTTGTTTCTTATTATCAAAATTGGTCCAACCTTGAATTTCCCACGTGATTATGTAGGAATCTAGAGTAGTTTCATACCGTAATAATTTTCTCGGTCCACGGTTCATCAAGATATTTTACTATGGTTAATTTTTACGTAGTCCACTCAAAATATTGTATTATATACATCTCGCAACCATTTTTTCATCTTTGCACATGTTAATAAACGGGGCCACAAATGATGTGCAACCTGGCCTAAAATTATTCTCCATACCCTCCAAACACTTCTACTTATGTTTCCTTGTAATTTATGTTCTTCCTTTTTTATTCTCCTATTATGAATATGTCGATCTACTTTTACCACCAATTTTAAATATTTGTCAATGTGGGCTTCCAATACCCTGGTGGTGAAATATTTCCTGACATCCACTTAACAAAAGGAACCTGGGCTTAGACACCAAATGTTGACCTAAAACCCCGACAATATTGTGAGGCTTAGGAAATTCGACCTTAGTTAAGGATGTACGTGGGAAATACACCACATCTACTCTAAGAACATAAACATAAAGGAAAGCATACAACAAATTTCATCCCAAACTCTAGTCTTTATTTATTTATCAATAATGATTACATCATTCTCAAGTACATGTATATTCTACTCTATCTATCTCAATTATCATACAAAATCTCTCAAGATGGCACTCACACATATATTTCTTATGATGCGCCCATATACAATACATTAGTTACAATAAATACACAAAATACAATTGATTCCAAAAGACACTTCTTTTGACTCATGCCTCTGTTGGCTTCCATCTGCATGTGCATGATTTGTCTTCAATCCACGGATTTGTGTCAGCTTACTTTAATTTATCATAGCTTTCTCCAGCTTATATGTGGGTCTTTCTCATGTTATGTGGATTCTTCTAATCTTCGGTAGACATCTTCTATTATCTGCAGCTTCTCCTATATGTACATGAAGTTCCCTTAGTCTTTCTCGGATTCGTCCTTCCATACACATATTTTTATTCATTCGTGGTTATCTCCATACTACAATGGCTTGATATCTATCTCTATGACTTATACAAAATTTGATGAAGAACCCTATTAACAAGGCTTACAAACCAAACCGATCTAATTTTTACTATCATGTTGAGTCTTATGACCCTACTCCTCTTTAATATAATTATCTTATATATGAAGACCAAGAACATGAGTCAGTTTCAATAGAGAAGCCTACTCATCCTTGTTCAATTCCTAACCTCCTATTAGATGAATGGGCCAAGGAGCATTATGAATTTGACCCTTATGACACAGCTATGGAAACTGGGCTTGGAACTTACTACATTCATGAAGAAGATTACATCCCCCACTACTACTTAAACAAAAATATCACACCTCTAGATTATGGACATTTATATTTGATGGTTTTAGAAGCGAAATGGAGTAGGATAGATTTTTTATTAATTTATTCAATGAATGAGAAATTATTCTTTCTTTGATAGATCATAGGTTTACATGTTCTACCAATGTAGTAAAATATGAAGCATTGGTACACTATCTCGCTTATTAAGAAGAAAAGACAAATCAAAGAATTATAGATTTTGGGGAAACAAAATTGGTCATACACCAAGTAAGACAGTAAATGTGCCACCAATAATAATATTATGAAATCTTATAATATATTTTTGGATCTCTTAGAGATATTTTATGTTGTTGATCTACAAGTGGTGCAAAGGAAACCTGAACAAATAAGTAGACTAGATGGAAGCACTTAGATCACATTTTTCACCAATTGAGAATCTCATCCAAGGTAATCGGCAACATGTTAAGAGATCTTGGTTAGGCCATTAATTCCAAAAAAATAAATTAGTGGCATATGTTTGATAGTGATGAACAAATTGTTCATTTATCCAAAATGAAGTTGAGTTTTCCTCAAAAATGTAATCTAATTTGCATGATAGCTATGGTGATCAAATCATTTAGCTAAGGACAAACAAGTTGCCTAAAGGATTTTTCACCTTGAACACATTTTCAGTCTTCTTGATGAACTTAGAGGAGAAGATATGAACATAACAATAAGGAAAAAGGACTCCCATCTAATCATTATTGCATAGGAAAGTAACTATTTCTTAGAAATGTTTCGATGATGATGAAAATAAATATTTTATTTCCTTATGTAAAAAATATAATGATGTTTTCTCATGGAAATAATCCAACACACCATAGATCTTGATACTAATGTCAAGCCAACTAGAAAAAGTAAAGGCCTATAAATCCCAAGATAGAGCCCCTCATGAGGAATGAATTATCCAAGTTAATTGAGTCAAAAATAATATTTCCTATCAAATACTCTACTTGGGTGGAAAATCTAGTTCCAATGAGGAAGAAAAATGGAGAAATTAGACTTTTTGTGGACTTTAGGGATTTAAAAAAATATTTCCTAAAAAATCATTATCATCTACCTTATGTGGAATAAATTTTACAAATGGTAGCAGGAGAGGAGAGAATCTTCATGCTTCATGGCTACTCAAGTTTCAATCAAATTAAGGTTAGAGAAGAGGATCTGTTTAAAACTACATTTATAACCAAGTAGGGAATGCATGCAAATTAGAAAATTCCCTTTGGTTTATCAAATGTAGAGGCCAAATTCCAAAGATAAATTTACATTGCTTTTAAATGGTATATCAATGATTTTATCCTCATTTACTTGGATGATATCACCATTTTCTCAAAGGAGAGAAAACCATATCAATCATCTTGAAAAATTCTTTGAGAGATGTAGGGATTTGGGGTATCACTTAACCTTAAGAATTGTAATTTTACATTTTCTAGGGCAAGCTCTTGGGAATATTGTTTCAAAGAATGACATTACCATTATTCTAGAGATAATTTCAGCCATCTTGTCTCTCTCCTTTCCAACTCACAAGAAGTCCCTATAATAATTCCTTAGAAATATTAACTTTTTTAGGAAGTTTATCCTTAATTTGATAGGATTTATTGGGCCTATCACCCTAATTCTCAAGAAAGATTTAGTTTTTAAATGGATAATAGAAGGAAAATAAATATTTTACAATATCAAACAGAAGTTTCTCGAGCTCCCACATTGATCAACCCTTATTACTCCAAGGATTTTATCCTATATGCATATGGAGTTGAATCCAATATTGTTATTATTTTAACACAACAAAATGATAAAGTTTTAGAGAAACCACTGGCATTATTTAGTCAAACACTGAAGGATTATGAACTAAAATACAACCACATAGAGAAAAAGACTTTTCCATCTTGAGATATCTCAATAAATTCAAGATTATGCCTACCACTAATCACGTTAAAGTTTTAGTCTCACATTTTAGTGTGAGATAATTCATTATGGGAGCATAAATCAGTGAGAAAAGAGTTGGATGGGTGACCAATATTATGGAATATGATGTGACTATTAAAGCCACAAAATTGATAAGAGGAAGAGCACTTTGTGAGAAATTGGCTTTGGATGATCTAGGTCATTTTGAGTTGGTTATGATGTGTATTAGTCCATTTAGACTCTTTAGCCAAGAATAAGGAGTTTCCCTCCAATTTGTAAATTTGAATATTTGAATAGCTTATAGGTATGTGTTAGCACTAGGTGTTAGAAAATTATAATAAATGATGAAATAAAGGTTCTAACACATATTACCCACCTTGTCCTTGAATCCGTCTCCTTACCTAGGCCTTAACTCATCTTGACTTAGCCTTGTCTAGTTGGGTTAGTGTGGAGAAGCCCTAACCACCTCATTGTTATTTTAATTTTTATAAGGATTCATGATGTATTTGAGTGAGGGGAGGAGGGAGAGTTTAAGGAGGAAATTTTTGAAGGTGGAAACTCAATAAATACATCATATGGCTCATGAAGCTATGGATAATCCATATGGCTCTTAAAATTAAATACTATGTGTAATGGTTTACTCTAATATTTATATTGAATGATAATGATTAGTGAATTATTCTTATGTGTTAATTTCACCTGAATGTGATCGTAGGTATTGAGGAACTTTGAGGTCATCAAGGAATCATTTAATTTTACCTAAGAGTAAGGATGTGATCATGATCATAAAATTAGTCAAGACAATGCATGATGTAACTAAGAACATGAATTAAGGGTTTTTGAATCATTGAATGAAGGAGAATAATTAGATTGTGTAGAGTCAATGAAAATTTGTTGAAAGATAAATTTTCATAGCATTCATCCATGTATGGAAAGTTAACATGTGATTTACATTTTTTTGAATGAATGGTGAAAGACATCTAGAAACTATGCATACCTTTTTAGACTAAGTTTGATTAAATGTTTGAAGAATCATGAGTTATACCTTAGAAAGGAGTAGTGAGGAAAGATGATTCAAGGTATATGAAGAGTTTTAGGGAAATCAAAACTGTTTTAGAGTATGCATTAAGTATGAACAAAATTGAATAACCTACTCGGATTCCATGTTTCAAAGTATAAAAGGAGATACTATTGTGTAAGTGTGTAAGATAACCTTTATGAAACTACTACACCTAACATTCAAATAAGTAACAAGTGTGTTGGAGTTGAATAAGGTGAATAAGTCATTGAGAAGGACAAAATAGAAACTAGGCTAAGATCTTAGAGTTGAGGATTATAGGTTTCCCATAATTATAGATCTAGTTTGAGAATTTCTAAATAATATTCTATTATTATTGAAGATGAAGTTATGTATATCCATTTAGAGGGTTTGGGCACTATAAGTTTAATCAATAGTCTCCTATATTGATTTAATATTTCATAACTATATTGATACCTCTTTTCTTATTAAGCAATTCAAAATTTTAGACTTTTAAGACATATTTTGGGTTATCATACTTTTTAATCCTTGATTGAATCTTTAAGCTTGATAAATTAGGAAAAGAGAGAGAAGTGAATAGGTATATAAGTCTTGATTTGAGAAATAATATTTGAGAAACTAAATTACAAATGCATAGTCCATTACTTGTACTATGTGAAATTCTTGTGGATAGGATCATGGCGGTGGATATAGAATCTAATCATAAAGGAAGTTATAAATAAACTTGTTGGAGATATTAAGAAGTGTGGTTAAATTATTTAAGAGTAAATAATGATGTTAAGTCATTAAACAAGGGAAAACCAAGACTTCCTATCACATTCATTGAAAGGGAGTGTTGAGAAAGTAAGTAAACCTATGATTGGAAGTCTTTTCAAGAGGAGACTGGAGTGCTTGTTGAAGATGAGGGATGAGTAGGAACAGAGGGGAGTAATGAGTGACAAGAGGTTTGAATAAGTAAGGTGTAAAATAGAGCATTAAAGACTATAATAAGCTTAAGACCTAGTGAACCTTAAGAAGGAAAAAGTAGAAAAATAGTAAGATAATGATTGAGGAATTTTGAAAACCTTGGGTATCGCATGAATTTTTTTATGTGAGTGGAGAAAGGTGTGTCAATGGTTGGTAATAGTGAGAATTCATAAAACCCTAATCAAGCCATAAAACCCTAAGTTATACGTATTAGAAACCAAGAAGGGTAGAAGGGAGAAAATGTGTAAGATAATGAGAGGGAAGTGATTGAGTGTTAACAATAGCTTGAACAAGGGTAACTTGATTGGTTTAATGTGTTGAGAAGTTTGGTATAAGTAGTAAAGCATCAAAACCCTTGCTAGTCATCTAAACCTAAGTAAAACCTTAAGGAGACCTAACCGAGAAGAGGAATTTGGTGTTAAAGGATTTGTGAGTGGAGTTAGAACAATAAATTTTTCATGAAGAAAGAGGAGGAAAATTGGTATCGAGAACACAATTTTTTTTTCTTGAAGTTTGGTGAATCTCTCTGACACACGCGATTTGTGTGAAAGAGGGTTTAATTGGAAGGGCTAGTCAAAAATAGTAGACGAAGAATAAGTTTTTTATGTGAAAAAATTGGTTAATGAAATTTTATAGAATCCGAGAAGGGGAAAATGGGTTCTTAAAAATATTACCTAGTGAATAAAGATTATTTGTATTTTGTGTTTTATGTCGAAAAGGATTTTAGGAGGGCTACATGGAATTATATAGGTTTACAAAGGAAATGATGCTAAATGGAGTTATGTAACTTTTTAAATGGTTTGACATGTTGGATTGATGTTATCTAACAGGTTTAAAGAGATTCTATCTCTTGATTCGGTCTTTTTTGTGTATTTTGAGTGTTGGAAGCCATTTCGTGCTACTTGAGATAAGGTGAAATTGCATGTTTTTGGGTATTTTGACAAATGTGTTTTCTAACAATGGTTGGATGAATTTTTGCTGATCTCTACATCAATTAGTATCATAGTGTGTGTTTTATCTTAAAGCAAGAAGAACTTAAGATGAAAGAAGAAGAATGTATTAAAGAAAGTGAAGAAAACATAGCCTTGTGAAGGCTTGAAAGATAAGGTCAAGAAGAAAGAATATTGATCCAAGGTTGAACAGAATCGGGGTTTAAGAATTAGAGAAAGAGGTTGTAAAATACTAGGTATAAGTCATTGGTGATGTACTAGTAGAGGTAAAGTGGCAGTGAGGATCCCTTGAAAGGAGAAAAGACAAGAAAGAGATAATTTAAAATATTAGGTGTGCAAAAGAACCTAAGTGAGACTTGAACAAGGTGAAAAAGACTTGTTGGGAAGAGATAATATGTAAAAAGAGTAAATAGTGATGATGAAGGGACTGATGAAGCTAATGTGCCACAAGAAGAAAGAGAGAGAGGAAGAGAAAAGAAGAAAAGATGAAAGTGTTGGAAAGAAAACAAGAAAATTAGGTTGAACAAGAGCTCAAGGAGCTTAGAAAAGATGTGGAGAAGTTAGAGGAACTGATAAAAATAAAATCATGATGAATTAAAATAATGAAGTTGGTTTTGTGATGAAAATATGTGTTAAGTAGCCTATAGAGCTAGTTGTGAAGAGGAAACAAAGAGAGAGATTGAGAGAGGAGATAAGGAAGGAAGAGACGAAGTTGAAGCAATTAGATAAGGGGATGAGAAAACAAGATCAAGACTTGTGGTAAAAGAATTGGTGTATTAAGAAACTCAAAATTAGAATGAATAAGAGGTGATTACAAGATTTTTAGCTTGTCTTAAGGAAGAGGAAGAAAGTGATGAAGAGGAGCAACAGAGTGAAGATGAACAATAGCTCATTGGTGGAGCTACTCACAAGGCTATAAGGCCTCCTTATTTTTATTCTAATATTTCCTTTAAATATGTGAATTCAGGTCTTAGAGATGAAGAGATAGAAATGAAGAAAATTTCCAAGAATCAAGATGAAGAAACTGAAAATGCAAGAAGAAATGAAAGTGAAAAAGACTTGACAATTGATGAAGAACTTTTGTGGAAACAAATCATGAATGAACCTGAGATTTCAGACATGATTGAGGATGAGGAAGACTATAGATGAGCATAGGAATAACTTATGAAGATAATACATTATTAATGAGAAAATAAAGGCTATGAAGAATTAGATGAATCAGATTTGAGCAAGATATGGGATGACGAAGATGAAGAAGAACCTGATTTTATATGGCAGCTGAGAGTTGAAGAAGAAAAGAGAAGGAAAACTTAAGATCAATTCAAAGAAAATGGAGACAAATAAATGAATAAAAGAGTGAATAAGGCCAAGAAATAAAAGAGAAGATTCAAGGAGGAAATATCTCAACAAAGAAGGAAGAAAGTGAAGTCAAGAAAAAGAATAAATTGTAAGACTAGGAAGAAGAAAAACAAAATATAAGCTCAACTCTCTACTGCTTGGGAGTATGATTTAGGAGCATCTTGTAAATAGTACAAATTTTTGTTTTCCTTAGGCGTTAGGGTATTCTAGGGTCCATTTTGAATCCTTATCGATAATGAGTTTACCCCTAGTTTCTAAATTTGAATAGCTTAAAGTTATGTGTTAGCAATGGGTGTTAGAAAAGTGTAGTAAATGATGAAATAAAGGTTGTAACACATATTCTCCACCTTTTCCTTAATTCCATCACCTTACCTAGGCCTTGAATCATATTGATTTATCCTTTTCTAGTTGGGTTAGTGTTATCAAAAATGAGCCCCTTGCTCATTTTTTGGCTAACTCCCTTCATTTCATTCCTCCCTTGTGCCTCAGTCATAATTTTTTACTTTTCATGCACTCAAAACCTTCGAAAGTGGCACCATTGGATAGATCTCTTTCTCATCTTTCCAGAAAGGTAAAGTTTTCTTCCTAACTCCATGTATTTTTGAAGTTATGGCTCGGTGGATTTTTTGTGGGAAATTTTCCCTAGAAAATCCCGAGCCAATAAGATGAGGCCACATGTCCTCGGAAGGGTGGAGGTGGAGGTAAACTTGAAATTTTTACCAAGTGTTGGCAGGGTTCAGAAAGGAATTTTTCAGCCCAATGGCCCACCGGCGAATGAGATGCGGACACGTGTCCAAGCGGGGAGAAGTTGGGAAAATTTCCCAAGGGTTGGCATAAGTAAATTTTTCGCCCAAGGCCCGCATCCAATGGCATGGCGCCGTGTGTCACCGGGGTAGTGGGGGTCGGAGGTGCGAAAGGATTTTTTCCTTTTCACCCAAGTGAGGAAAATATTGAAAAGAAATTCTGCCCCAAAACCCAAACCAATCGAATCATGCCACGTGTCCCAGCAGGCATCAGAGTGGCGGAGAAAGGTGGGAAATTTTCCCAAAGGTTAGCACAAAGGAATTTTGGCCCCAAGACCCGCCAACCGATGGAAAGAATCCACATGGCACCAAAGTAGAAGAGGTGGGGGAAAATTGGGAAATTCTCCCAAAGAAAAATCAAAGGAAATTTTAAAAGGGAAGTCCCACCTCCCAAGGCCCGAGCCAGTCAGATCATGCCACGTGTCCACGTGGAGGCAAGAAACATAAGGCGGGCCCGCAGTAAAAAATGAAAGGAAAAGCCCGCATCCAATAGCATCATGCCACGTGTCTAGTTTAGGGAGGTGATCAAAAGTGATGGAAATTTGAAGGAGAATCCCACGATGAATCACAAAGATGATACGTGTCTCGAGTCATTCAAATTTAGGTGGAGAATTTTGGAAAATTTTCCAAAGGCCGAAACGATGGAAAAAGAAGTAGGAAGGGCCCACAACAAATTGAATTGTGCCATGTGTCACTAGAGTGGTGGGGTGTGGAGATTTTTGAGGAAATTTTCCAAAATGCAAAAAGTGGGAAAATTTCAAATTTTCGGCCCACTAACCCATTTTGGCCCTGTTTTGCCCTAAATTTTCAGAGGGGCATAACTTTCAATCCAGAGCTTGGTTTTACGTTCTTTATATCAATGGAAAGATGGTGAAATTATCTACATGATTCCAAGCTCAATTTTGTGTTTTGGTGGATTTTGGAGGGAGAAAATTGGAAAACTCTTCTGGCACATGGAAATCAACAAAACTGACATTTCAACCACCATTTTTAATGCAGTATGGCTCGCATTCTCTCCCAGCATGGTCAAAAACATTGGGAAGTGGATTTGTAAGGGAACCCATGTTGTTTATTATGAATTTGGTTGGTGGTTGAAATCTTTCTCATGTTTTCCCACGTTTCTCTCTCTTGAGCTCGAATGGGCATTGTAAAAAGCTAGAATGGGCTCATTTTAAAACAGTTAGACATTCTTTTGGCTCTGCAACTTCCCTTTTCTTCCTAATCAGGTAGATTTGTGGAAATTTTTACCTTTCCATGCAAATACAACACTTCTTTTTGCCTCTTGGTCATTGTAATGCACTGTATTGGACCTGGAATGATAATATATGCTCTGTGATTAAATTTTCTCAATCCTTTCATATGTTTATCATTGTTTCCTGATATTTCATTACATTTTGGAAATTTGTGCATGTTTTATACTGTATTTTATAGTGAATTGTGTATGTTTTGTAGTAGCAAGTGTCTACTACTCATTTGGTGCATCACCTTATTTAGATCATGTTTATTTTTACATTTTCTCAACCCTATCTCCTTGGCAAAGTTCAATTTAGTTATAGGCAAACCCTCTGTAGAATGTCATGCACACTTGAACAGAGGAGTTGAGGAACCAACCTCTAATCTAGAGATTCTTTTCTCACTTTTGACAAGTCCCACACTTGGGGAAAAGATTCAATGTTCTCGCAATCGACTGGATGCTAAAATGTCAAATTAGAAATCGATAGAACATCCAGAGGGTGCCGTTGATTTGCACCAACAGTTTTGCACACTGGTGGGACCTTAGAGGTCTTCATCTTCATTACAACAAAATTGATGTGCATTTGTTACAAATTTCTTCTTTGAAAGAGCCCTAAATTGCACATCTGGCAACTCCAAAGAAGAAGAATCAACTGGTTTTAGAAGTACAGACCTGAAAACTCATGAGAAGAATCACCACAAGGTCAAGAGTTGGAGAAGAAGTATTGTTTGAGTATCTGCAATTATCTCCAAGAAGAAGACAAAGAGGGAGGATAATTCAAAGGTCTCCATCTCCACCAAACAGAACTCTATCAACTCCTCCACCTGGTAGACCTTTCATCCAATCAACAAGGGTTCTAAGGCCAATCAAAATGGCACAACACAACCCATATGTCAATTTCACTAGCAGCAGCCCACTTGCTCTCAATGCACAAAATCCAATCCCAGTTGCAGCATTGAAGAACATTCCATACTTTACTGGAGAGAATCAGACCACTCCTGGTGATCATGTCAAGGATATTGCTAATATTTGTGCAATCCATGAGATTGATGAGATGCAAGTTGCTATCAAACTGCTAGCATCTTCATTTAAAGGGAAATCTTTACAATGGTTCAGAGCCTCGCTGGCTCTATCCAAAATTGGAACCAGCTTTGTATAGCCCTCCATGAGTAATTTGGAGAAAAGGGAGATAACTTGTCCCTTTTGGAACAATTGACAACTATCAAGAGAGCTCCCAATGAGCAGCTGACTGACTTCAACTTCAGATTTCAAAGGACTTGGGAGAGAATTCCAATGGCAGTAAGGCCAACATTAGAAGGTGCTTTTCTATATTACCTTAAAGCTTTAAATTCTGATATTTCTATGTTGATTCAATCCATGGGAGGCACAATTATCCCTGCTACTTATAGCATTGCCATTAGATCTGAAAATTGTCTGATTCAAGATGGTAAGTTAGCTCCTAGGCCTCCAATGCCATTGTATCAAAATTTAGAGAGTCCAAGCACTAATCAAGTTCCTATTTTAGCTTCTATTCCCTCTCCTAGAAATCAGAATTCAAGTGAAGCTTCTACTTCATCTTCTAGTGCCTCAAACGAACTTCAAGAAGTCATGAAGCAATTAAAAATTTAGGTAATGAGTTGGTTACACTCAAGAGGAAGCAAGCCCAAAGTTTTAGACATTCTTATCAGCCTCAAGCTCAACCTAACAGAAGCCATATCAGCCACAAAGACCACCCAATCCATCTATAAATCAAAATCAAGCAAGGCCTCTTGCCAACAAACCATTTCAGCCCTATAATCCCAATGCTACACCCGCCTCTAAAGCACTAGTACTAGTAAAAAAAAACATAGCTCAAGAGTATGATTGGTTTTCCCATGCAATGAACCTCATAACCATTCTATGTGTTTCAATGGTGCTCTAAATCAAGCAATAATGGTAACAACAACTGGTGTGGAGGGTGAGGGGAGTCGTGAAATAACCAACAACAAGAAACATCCTAGCAATAATCAACTCCAAATGATACCACACTTGTAAACTGGAAGGCAGAAGATTTTTGCGGTATGAATCAAACAATATCTCAAAGTGTTGCAGCCAACACAAGGTCAAAAAGAAGAAATTTGGGTGAAGGACAGCCATTGGCTCCAAGTAATCCACAACCTTCTACCACTCCACAAACTGTTGGCAAACAAAATGTAGTTCCAAACATGCAAGGACCACCCAAACCAGCTCCTAAACCAACTCAGATGCCAATTGTTACTTTGCCCATGTGTAAGGAATGAATGTGTAGGCTAGAGGATAGTAGAGGGATGCTTCATCCCCATTCAACATCATTGATCAGATGAAGAAGAAAAATGTAAACATATCAATGTGGGAATCACTATCCATCCTAGGCCAAAGAGATTTGCTACAAGCTGCCATGAAGGACTGGTCAACTTCAAATCAATAGGTCCAAATGCAAGAGAAGGTACTCATAAATGCTACCTATCCTGAGGGGAATCATGGAGGATAGCAAGGTAAAATGTTGAAGCCCCCTCCATTCTATGTTTCATTGATCATTGGAAACCAATTAGTACACAACTGCATGATTGATTCTGAAGCAAGTAGTTCAGTAATGCCCAAGCAAATAGCTGATCAATTGGGGCTTCAATATGAGATCATATCCAAATGGGTAGTGCAATTGGATGGGACAGTAGTGACAACAGTAGGATTGATTAAAAATTTGAGTCTTATTTTGCATGCATGCCCCAACGTTGTTGTTTGGCAAGATGTCTCAGTGATAGACCTTCCACCACTCTTTGCCCTATGTTTGTCAAGGGATTTCACAGCTAAGATTGGAGGTTACTTATATGCTGATTGGTCACACATGTTGTTCAAGACAAGATATGGAACCAAATACATAATTAGATATGAGCTTATCACAAAATTTCACATTAAACCTCACACTTCAAGCCAAATCAATGCCAACCTGCTGGCGTTTGATCAAGAATATTATCCAAGCACCGATGAAGCTAACACCAAGGTTGGAAGCATCCCAAATTTGACTCTTGATGAATGGGCAAGCAAGGTGCATGCTTTTGATCCTTATCAAGAAATAGAGGAATCTGAGCTAGGATTCTTTTGCATGCATAAAGGAAATCACCTATTCCAAGATCACCAAGCTAGACCACAAGGATGAAAATGAGGTATGGCGGTTGTTATTTGATGGTTCAAGGAGTAGACAAGGAGTAGGAGGTGGAGCCATGCTTGTTTCACCTCAAGGAGTTAAGTAATATTCAAATTTTAGATTTTAGTTTGCATGTTCTAATAACACTGCTGAATATGAAGCTTTGATATAAGGATTACATTGGTCAATCAAAAGAGGAATAAAAACTTGCAAGTATTTGGTGACAAAGTGAGATGATTGTTAACCAAGTTAGAGGATAGCATGCTACCAAGAATGATCTACTCAAGTGCTAAAAAAATAGGGTGTGGGACCTCATTGAAGATTTTGAGGGTTTTAGCATCAAGCCCATCCCTAGAAAAGAGAACCAATCTGCTGACAAAGCTTGCAGCAGATTAGAGCAGCCTTTGATGTTGTTGAAAGCATCAAGAAAGATAAAGTACAACTAGATATTCATGTGATTGTAAGGCCTTTAGTGCCGAAAACAATGTAAGCTGGCAAGTGTTTGAAAATTATCAACATATCATCCATTTCTTAAGAAGAGGTGAGTTATTAGATAAAAATCGGAAAAGTTAGAACATCAAGATCGTGATCAAGTGGTAAAACTAAGAACCAACAAACTACCAAAGGTACTTGTCACTTTAGAGTCCATTTTCAATCCTAATGATAAGTTTAGGAGAGAGAAAGTAAACATCCAAGTCAAGGGAGAAGATTCAAGTGCCAATTTTGGTGGAAGAAGGAAAATCACTCCAGTTGGTAAAGTGACAATTGAGCAAGAAAGGTATGAGTTCATACATATTTTTCAAGAATTCCTTGATGTTTTTTCTTAGAGCTATGAAGATTTGAAAGGCTTTAATCCCAAGCTAGCTCAACACACTATTGAATTGGACCCAAGTGCTAAACCCATCAGGCAAAAACAAAGGCTGGTCAATCCACACATGGATCCTCTCATGAGAAAAGAATTGAATAAGTTGATAGAGTCAAGTATCATATTCCCTATCAAGCATTCTAGTTGGGTGGCCAACTTGGTTCCAGTTAGAAAGAAGAGTGGAGAAATCAGATTGTGTGTTGACTTAAGAGATTTGAATACAAAGCATCTCTCAAGGATCATTACCCACTTCCTTCTATGGAGCAGATTTTACAAGTTGTTGCTGGCTCTGAAAGGTTTTCATTGCTTGATGGTTATTCAGGGTACAATCAGATTATGGTGAAGGAAGAGGATCAGTTCAAGACAGCCTTCACAACCAAATGGGGGACTTATGCATATAGAAAAATGCCATTTGGGCTGTCCAACGTTGGAGCTACATTCCAAATGGAAATGGACATGGCGTTCAAGGATTTTATTAACAACATGGTGTTGATATATCTTGATGATATCACTTTTTTCAAAAAATTCAACAGACCATCTCTTTCATTTAAGACAAGTATTCTAAAGGTGCAGAATATTTGGGGTATCTTTGAATCCCAAAAAGTGTATTTTTCTAGCTCATGAAGGAAATCTCCTTGGCCACATTATCTCCAAAGAAGGATTAGCAATCGATCTAGAAAGAGTTGAATCCATAAGAGCACTACCATTGCCAAGTCATAAGAAATCCATTCAAAGTTTTTTTGGGAAGAATAAATTTTGTTCGGAGGTTTGTCCCAAATTTTGCAGCCCTAATCAAGCCTATCACCAAGATGTTAAAGAAAAGCATAGATTTCAAATGGAAAACAGAAGGCAAGGCAAGTTTTGAAGCAATCAAAGAGGCCATTTCACAAGTTTTGAAGAAATTTAAGCATCTAGTTTCAAACAACAAGGTTCAAGTGTTGGTTTCTCATGTGGGAGTTAAAGACTTCCTCCTTAATAAAGACCTCGAATGAGAAGAGAGCAGGATGGATTACTTGTGTCATGGAGTATGAAATTGAGATCAAATTCACCAAGTTGGTTAGAGGAAAAGGATTGTGTGAGAATCTGGTCTTGAACAAACAAAAGGAAGTATGCAATGAGAAAGAGGTTGTTTTGGCATTACAATATAGCCATGAGCAAGGAAGTACTCAAGAAGAAAATGATAATTTCCTCACTCCTTGCTGGACCCAAGACATGATGCACTTCCTACACACAGGCCTATGCCCTCCAGAGATGAATAAAACCAAAAGGAGACACTTCAGATTGTAGGCTGTCCCATATGCTCTTGTTGGTGGTGTTTTATTCAAAGGGGATGTGAATGGAGTGCTGCTAAGATGCATTAGTACAAATCAGATTCACAGAGTGTTGGAAGAGTTCCATGGTGGATCAGCTGGTGGTCATTTTGCACCAAGAGTGAAAGCTCTCAAGATCATGAGGGTTGGCTATTATTGGCCCAATATTTTCAGTGATTGTTATGCATGGATCAAGAGGTGCAAGAATTGTGCATTCTTCACAGGTAAGGAGAGACTAGCCGCCCTTCCATTGCATCCAATTTCAGTTGACCAACCATTCATGCAATGGGGTTTGGACTTCATTGGAGTCATTAACCCAAATTCAATCCAAGGACACAAGTGGATTCTAACAGCAACAGATTACTTCACCAAGTGGACTGAGGCAGTAGCACTCAAGGAAGCAAATGAATCTAGCATCCTGGACTTCTATGAAGGAATAGCAACCAGATTTGGCATACCTACTACAATAGTATCATATAATGCATTGGCATTCATTGGGTCCAAGGTAACTGAATGGGCTATCAAGAATGGGATCTACCTAATCACTTCATAAAATTATTATCCTTAGGGTAATGGCCAAGCTGAATCTACAAACAAGAACTTGTTAAGGATCATCAAGAGGACTCTTGATGAAAATTAGAGGTCTTGGCATACTAAATTGAAATCATCCGTGTGGGCTAATAGGATAATCCCCAAGAGATATACGGGTAATTCCCCATTCAAGATTGTTTATGGAAGAGAGGCAATTTTGCCCATGTCACTTGAGTTGCCAATGTTGGAACTCATGAAACAGTTGGAGTTGTTGGAGTTTGGACCCATGGAGATTAGGTATGTGGAATTGATGGAGCTCCAAGAAATTAGAAATTAGGCATCCTTGCAATGGAGAAATATCAAGCCTTGATCAAGAAGACCTTTGATAGAAAGGCCAAGGATAGATCTTTACAAGTTGAAGATCTAGTGTTAAGATGGGATGCGAAAGAGCAAGACTAGGAGGCATTCAAAATTTGATGCCACTTAGAGTGGCCCCTACATGGTCACAAATTGTAAGGACAAAAATGCCTTTTAATTGTCCACATTGGATGGTGAAGAATTGCAGATTCTAGTCAATGGAATCCATCTCGAACCATTTCTATGAAGGAAATCCTCCGCCTTGTACATATTAGCTTAGGTTTTCATTCCTCCAAGTGCTTATGCACATTTTTTTGTAGATTAGCTTTGCTTTCCCTAAGTGCTTTGGCACAAGCTTGTTGTTCTAGGAAATGTATCTTGCAAGCCTTGCCCAATAAGATGGTGTTTTTACCTCCATCTTCGTCCTTGCATTGTTCTAATTAGTTGGGGTACCAAGAAGATATTTGATGAATCCATGCCCAATGGAATGCTTTAGGCAACTAGTAACTTCATCCACTAGGTAGATGACCCCTCTGAGTCGCCAAAATTGTTATCCAAAATGAGCCCCTTGCTCATTTTTTTGCTAACTCCCTTCATTTCATTCCTCCCTTGTGCCTCAGTCAAATTTTTTTACTTTTTAGGCACTCAAAACCTTCTAGAAGTGGCACCATTGGATAGAGCTCTTTCTCAGCTTTCCAAAAAGGTAAAGTTTTCTTCCTAACTCCATTTATTTTTGAAGTTATGGCTCACAGAGTTTTTGTGGGAAATTTTCCCTAGAAAAGCCCAAGCCAATAATATGAGGCCACGTGTCCTCAGAAGGGTGGAGGTAGAGGTAAACTTGAAAATTTTACCAAGTGTTGGTAGGGTTCAAAAGGAATTTTTTGGCCCGATGGCCCGCCAGCAAATGAGATGCGAGACACGTGTCCAAGCGGGGAGAAGTTGGGAAAGTTTCCCAAGGGTTGGCATAAGTAAATTTTTCGCCCAAGGCCCGCATCCAATGGCATGGCGCCGCATGTCACCGGGGTAGTGTGGGTCGAAGGTGTGAAATGATTTTTTCCTTTTCACCCAAGTGAGGAAAATATTGAAAAGAAAGTCCACCCCCCAAAACCCGATCCAATCGAATCATGCCACGTGTCCCAGCAGGCATCAGAGCGGTGGAGGAAAGTGGGAAAATTTCCCAAAGGTTAGTGCAAAGGAATTTTGGCCCCAAGACTCACCAACCAATCAAAATAAGCCATGTGACACCGAACTAGCGGAGGCAGGTGGAAAATTGGGAAATTCTCCAAAAGCAAAATCAAAGGAAATTTTAAAAGGGAAGTCCCACATCCCAAGGCCCGAGCCAGTAAGATCATGCCACGTTTCCACGTGGAGGCAAGAAACATAAGGCAGGTCTGCAGTAAAAAATGAAAGGAAAATCCCACATCCAATAGCATCACGTCATGTTTCCAATTCAGGGAGGTGATCAAAAGTGATCGAAATTTGAAGGAGAAGCCCGTGACGAATCACAAAGCATGACACATGTCCTCGGGTCATTCACCAAGTGAGAATTTTGGAAAATTTTCCAAAGGCCAAAATGATGGAAAAAGAAGCAGGAAGGGCCCTCAACGAATAGAATCATGCCACGTGTCACTAGAATGGTGGGGCATGGAGATTTTTGAGGAATTTTCCAAAATGCAAAAAGTGGGAAAATTTCAAATTTTCGGCCCGCCAACCCATTTTGGCCCTATTTTTCCCTAAATTTTTAGAGGGGCATAACTTTCGATCTAGACCTTGGTTTTTTGCGTTCTTTATATAAATGGAAAGCTGGTGAAATTATCTACATGATTCCAAGCTCAATTTTGTCTTTTGGCAGAGTTTGAAGGGAGAAAAATGGAAAATGCTTCTGGCACGTGGAAATGAACAAAACTAACATTTCAACCACCATTTTTAATGTAGTATGGCTCGCATTCTCTCCCAACATGGTCAAAAACATTGGGAAGTGGATTTTTAAGGGAACCCATGCTTTTTATTATGAATTTGGTTGGTGGTTGAAAGTTTTCTTGTTTTCTAGCGTTTCTCTCTTTTGAGATCGAATGGGCATTGTATGGAGCCGGGAGGGGCTCATTTTAAAATAGTTAGACATTCTTTTTGGCTCTGCAACTTCCCTTTTCTTCCTAATCAGGAATATTTGTGGAAATTTTTACCTTTCCATGCAAATAAAACACTTCTTTTTGCCTCTTGGTCATTGTAATGCACTGTATTGGACCTGGAATGATAATATATGCTCTGTGATTAAATTTTCTCAATCCTTTCATATGTTTATCATTGTTTCCTGATCTTTCATTACATTTTGGCAATTTGTGCATGTTTTATGCTGTATTTTCTTATGGATTGTGTATGTTTTGCAGTAGTAAGTGTCTACTACTCCTTTGGTGCATCACCTTATTTAGATCAGGTTTATTTTTACAGTTTCTCAACCCTGTCTCCTTGGCAAAGTTTGATTAAGTTATGTGCAAACCCTCCGTAGAATGTCATGCACACTTGAACAAAGGAGTTGAGGAACCAGCCTCTAATATGGAGATTATTTTCCCACTTTTTACAAGTCCCACACTTGGGGAAAATATTCAATGTTGTGCAATCACACTAGATGCTAAAATGTCAAACTAGAAATCTGATAGAACATCCAGAGGGTGCTGCTAATTTGTACTAATAGTTAGTGCGCAAAGTGAATCCCTAACCACATCATTATTATTTTCATTTGTATGAGGATTCATGATGTATTTGAGTGAGAGGAGAAGGGAGAGTTTAAGGAGGATAGTTTTAAAGGTGGAAACTTTGTAAACATATCCTATAACTCATGAAGTTGTGGATAATCTATGTGATTGATCGAATGAAAATATTCTTAAAAGGAAATATTGTGTGTAACGGTTTACTCTAATATTGTATATTAAATGATAAGGATTAATGAATGATTCTAATGTGTTAATTTCATATGAATGTGATCTCAAGTCTTGATGAATTGTGAAATCATCAAGGAATCATTTGATGTTCCCTAAGGAATTTATCATGATCATGAAAATAGTCAAGAACATGGATGATGTAACTAATAACATGAAGTAATGGTTTTTGGAATCATTGAATGAAGGACAAGAATTAGATTGTGTAGGATCAATGAAACTTGGTTGAAATTTCAATTGGCATAGCATTCATCCATGCATGGCAAGTTAGCATGTGATTAAAATAATTGTGAATGAATGGTGAAAGACATCTAGAAATTGTGTATACTATTTTATATTAAGTTTGATTAAATTTTTGATGAATCATGAGTTATAACTTAGAGAGGAGAAGTGAGGAAAGGTGATTCAATGAATATGAAGATTTGTAGGGAAATAATAACCTTTGTATAGTATGCATTAAGTATGGACAAACTTAAATAACATGCTTGGAATGAGGAAACCTTGTTTTAGGGTATATAATGAGAGATTGTTGTGAAAGTTTTTAATACAACCTTCATGAAGCTGCTAAAACAAACATTCAAATAAGTAACAAGTGTATTAGAGTTGAATAAAGTGAATAAGTCATTGAGAAGGAAAAAAACAGAGACTAGGTTAAGAACTCATAGTTGAGGAATGTAGGTTTCTAAGAATTATAGATCTAGTTGGAGAATTTATAAATAATATTCTATTATTATTGATGATGAAGATATGTAGATCCATTCAGATGGTTTAGGCATATTAAGGTTAATCAAGAGTCTCAATTATTGAGTTAGGAGTTCATTAATATATTGATACCCCTGCTTTGACCGAGAAATTCTAGAATTGTAGACTTTTAAGACATAGTTTTGGGAATCGGACTTGTGAATCCTTGATTGAATATTGAATCTTGATAAATTGGGAAAAGAGAGAGAAGTGAATAGGTACATAAGTACTAATTGAATAAAGGATATTTGAGAAACTAAATTACAAATGCACAATCCATTATTTGTACTTTTGACAATTTCTTGGATAGGAGCATGACAATAGCTCTAGAATCTACTCATAAAATAAGTTATAAATAAACTTTTTTAGAAATTAAAAAAATAGGTTTAATTATTTATAAGGAGTAAAGAACAATGGTAAGTCATCAAATAAGGAAAAACCAACACTACCATGTCACAAATCATTTGAAGAGAGTCTTGAGGAAACAAGTAAACCTATGAGTGGAATTATTTTCAAGAGGAGAGTGGAGTGCTTAAGGAATATTAGGGAGGCGTAGAAACATAGGAGTAATGAGTGACAAGAGGTTTGAATAAGTAAGGTGTAAAACAAAGCATTAAGGAATGTATTAAGCTTAAGACCTAGTGAACCTTGAGAAGGAAAAACTAGAAAAATAGTAAGATGATAGTTGAAGAGTGTTGAATACCTTGGGAAGCATGAAATTTTTATATGTGAGTGGAGAAAGGTGTGTCAAAGGTTGATAACAGCGAGAAGTCACAAAACCCTAAGTAATTCATAAAACCCTAAGGTAAACCTATTAGAAGCCAAGAAGGCTTAAAAGGAGAAAATGAGTAAGATATCTGAAAGGGAAGTGATTGAGTGTTAACAATATCTTAAACAATGGTAATTTTATTGGTTTAAGGTGTTTAGAAGGTTTGTATAAGTAGAAAAGCATCAAAACCCTAATGACATATAAACCCTAAGTAAAACCTTAAGGATACCTAATTGAGAAGAGGAAGTTGGTGTTAAAGAAGTTGTGGGTGGAGTTAACCTAGGAAATTTTTCATGAAGAAAGAGGACAAAAATTTGTATCCAAAACACCATTTAGTTGTTCTTGAAGATTGGTGAATCTCTCCGGACACATTAGTTTATGTGAAAGTAGGGATAATTAGAAGAGCTAGTCAAAACTATAGGAGAATACATTTTTATGGGATCAAAATTGGTTGATAAAACTTTGTAGACACCTGAAGGGGAAAAATGGGTTCATTAAAATCTTACCAGTGAAGAAAGATACTTTGTATTTATTTTTTTATGACAAAAAAGGCTTTTAGGAGGGCTATAAGGACTTAGAGAGGTTTACAAAGGAAATGATGGTTAATGAAATTATGTAACTTTGTTAAGTGGCCTAACATGTTGGATTGATGTTATCTAACAGGTTTAAAGAGATTTTAGCTCTTGATTCAGTCTTTTTGTGTATTTTTGGTGTTGGAATTCATTAAGGCTACTTGAGATAAGGTGAAATTGCATGTTTTTGGGCAGTTTGACTAAATGTGTGTTTTAACAATGGTTTTTGGATGAATTTTTGGTTGATATTTACATTACTCTCTATCCCATTTTCTATATATTGGCAATTTGTGCACATTTTTAGTGGGGTCTCTTAGGATACAAGTGCACTATGTAAAATTGATTTTAGAAGTATTTTTTTGTTGCAAACCTCACATTTGAGATCTAAATGGTGTTTTGTGCCTACTTCCACTCCATTGTAATGGTTTTTACATACTTTAAGCAATAAAATATGGTTTTTTGGTTCTTTCTCAACCCTAACTTGATTTTATTTGAAATCTTTCCTCTCTATTGATCTTTGTGGTGTGTTGTGCATGTATTTTCTCATTTACAAGTTCTAGATTTGTTTTCCATTATATGAAATGAAATATTAAGTGTTGTTTTTTTCTATGGCATAACTATTTTCCCTTTCCATCTTCATTTTAATCCTATTTTAATTCAATGAGAGTGTATTTCCCCTTTATCTTTGTGTTATCACCTTTGTTTAGCTTAGGATTACCCTTTCATGCATGTCCCTCTCTCCCTGGTCCCTCGTGAATTCTTAGACTAGGAATAGATAGTTATATTTCAAGTCATAGGAGTAGATTTAGTATTAGGGATAGGTAGATGAACCATCCTTCTCTGGATGTTTATTTCAGTTTGCAAAACCCACATTGCAGAGATCATCCCATATTGCCTAAAAATTCTTGAGCTTTCATGTTCATATCCAAGGTGTAATTTCGAGCTCCAATAGGTTCCCTATTTATGATGTTGAGGTATTTGAAGTGATATAAAATGTTTACATTCTCCTTGAAAAAATTTCTCAAATTTTTTCCAAACCTATACCATTTATATATTGATTATGTAGACAAAATTATATAGCAATCAAGAGCTTTTCCTTTAATTTAAGAGATAAGTATTTTGATACTTCCATTCTCTTATGTGATCTTTTGTATTGCAAATTGATTGGATATATCTTGAATATGATCTATAGGGATTACAAAACCATTTCCATGGAAGAGGGGTAAAACTTTTAGGGCCATTTTGGAAATAATATTCCACTATTGGAAATCAAGGGGATAAAGTTCCAATGAGGGAAAAGAAGATATGTAGGAAGAGTCATGGAGTTGTGAAAAATTAAAATATGGAGGGAGATGAAGGGAGTGGTTTGAAAATGAGAAAAAAATTCTCAAAAATAGTGGAGTCTCAGGTGATTGGTTTATGATTCTAAAAGAAGATAAATTAAGTATCATTACCAAAATCTCAACTAAAATGTAAAATAGGTGTTTTTAGAATATTTTCAAAGAAACAAAACAAATCATGTCTAGTCAGGTGTGCTAGAAAACTAATGGTCTAAAAAATGTGTACCCTATTGAAACTCATGCAACAATGGGAATTATCCAAAGGTATGAGACCCTTTATCATTGGTATATATCTACAGAAAGGATGCTTCATATCTTAATATTCTCTTATACCTATGACTAAGATAACATTGAAAGATAGACAAAGAGAAAAGTAATTGGAAAAATGAAGTGGTGATGAACTGAAATAGAAGGGGAAAACTATCCCTCATCATGTTTATGACATAGAGATCTATAGAATTGTAAATAAAGCACAAACAATAAACCATGATGGGAAAAAGGAAATAAGATACAGCACACAACCATTGAAGTGCAAAAAGAGAGACACAATAATAAAAATTATGTTTCTCTTCAAGGTGAAAAATAATCTTACAATATGAGGGAGGAATTGATTGCATTACAAATTTCGATGTAAACATCTTAAGCACATAAAATTATCAAATTCTCAAAATATTTTAGTACTATAGAATGTGAGTAAGAGGAATTATTTTAGAATGAATATCTCTATATTTATAATAGTAGAGAAGAGAGAAAAAATAAATATTTTGAAACCAAAAATCTCACTCAAATGTGATTGTAGATATTGAGTTACTAGATCTAACTCCCAACTATAAAATCCTCTTCCATAAGTAAAGTCAGTTCTCAAATATCATAAAATGGGAAATGTGTTCTTGATGAGTAGGTCTACACACTTCATCAAGGTGTTTAGGTTGAGAAATGCCCTATATTGAGCTCGAATCTACCTTTAATATGCAACTATGTAAAAATGACATACATGTTTTTTTAAAATTAATATAAAAAATTATAGAATTCAAAGAAGAATATTTCCATATAATAAAACTTCTCGAGATATTTCAACAAGACCATTTTTATTTTATTTGGTTCCTATTGTCAAATAATCACTTGTGTTTATTTGGAAAAAAATTTGTAAAATTAAGGGATCCTCTCATCTTCCTCTTCTTTTCCCCTTCTTCCTGTTCTTCATCTCCCTCTTCTTCTCATCTTCATATTTTCTCATCTTCCACTTTTTCCATGAATCCTTACAATCTACGGCTTCCAATTTTTCCGCATATCCTTAAAATCTACAAGTTCCTCTTTTTCCATGGATCCTTAAAATATGTGGGTTCCTCTTTTTCCGTGGATCCTTAAAATTTCTGAGTTCTTATTTTTCCCGTGAATCCTTAAAATTCATGGGTTCCTTTTTTCCACAGATCCTTAAAATCTACTGAGTTCCTATTTTTCCGTGCATCCTTAAAATATGTGGGTTCCTTCTTTTTTGCAGATCCTTGTTTTATGTGGATTACTTATTTTCCATGGATCCCTATTTTCCATGGGTTCTTTCTTTCCATAGATCCAGGTTTTTTGTGGGTTCCTCTTTTTCTACAGATCCTTAAAATATGAGAGTCCATCAAATTTCTCATATAAAAAATGGAGGATCAAAGATCTAATGGGGAGCTGACACATCAATAGGAGTGACCCCAAGGTTAAATATTATGACCTTGTGACCATCAACTGTATGGAAAACATGGTGATCTTTAAATTCTCATAAATTTTGATCTAGGACACAAAATTAGAAAAACTTTATATCGTTGGAAATGTACTTTATTGAGCTATAATTGTCAAAAATGACCCCGTGGTCATTTTTTGGGTATGGGATCTGGAAACATTAGTGATGACCATGTTGGGTCTGCAAAATTGAATATTTAGTGGTCCTTGGTGTTTTTGGGATGGGTGATCTGCTTGATTTCATGTTTCATGTTATCCTTCTCTTCTTCTTATATATGCAACTCATTTTTCATCAGTAATACATCCCCTTTTAAATTCAAGGTTATATTGCCATTTTTATAGCCAAGTATTTTGAGTTGTAGAATTCTATGTTGTTATTATGCAATGCACTCAGTTCCTTCTTCATTATTGTAATAGAATGTGCACATTATAATTAGTAATATTTTTTTATTTTGGATCCTTTTTCCCTTTAATTTGTATTATTGTGTTCTTGCTTCTCTATTATTTTTATGGCATGTTATGTGTGAGTTATACTTACATTATCTCCATCCTTTGTGTCATTTATGCAAAAATCGAGTTTAGTAAAATTACAGGGTTGAATGTGTCTTATTTCTGACCTCTTAGCTTTACATTTTCCCTCTCATTATTCATCTTAGGGAGAGAATCCACTTCCATTTTTTTGCATCACCTTATTTATTTCAATATTTCATCTTTTTGAACCATGGTTCCTTGGAAATATTAGATTAGAACTAGTTAGTAATAGAGTGTAGAGTTGGTTAGATTAGTTGTAGTGAATTAGAGTGAAAGGAACCAATATTTTCACCTAGATATTGACCTTGAAGGAGCCATTTTCCCAAAATTTGAAGGTATTTCCATGTTTCATTGAGGTGTTGAGCCTAGCTTCAACAAAGGGTAAAAAGTCAAGTGACGATAGTTTTTGGCATGCCAAGTGGGCCCTATTTGAGCAATATAAAGCTCAATTTTGATCTACTACATTGAAATTGGTGTGTGTTTCAATGGTATTTTTCCTTTAGAGGAAATAAGAAACACACCTAGTGACTCCTAATATCAAATATACTTGTTTCAGTTTCATGAGAAGAGTTCAAACAAGAAAAAGGATAACAAGTGGAGAGCCTTTTGAATACTTACAACTGTCACCAAGGAGAAGAAGAAGAGGAAGATCAGTTCAAAGGTCACTATCACCTCCAAATAGATTTCTCTCCGCTCCTCGTAGGCCTTTCTGTTATCTTCTAGGGTTATAAGACCCATCATATTCATGTCCCATCAAAGTAATCAACCTTTTGCAACCTTTAATGGTGATAGTCACTTGGATTTAAATTCCCAACATGACATACTAGTATCTTCCCTAAAGAGCATTCCATTTTTTACTGGTGAAAATTCAACTACCCCTATTGAGCACATCTCATATATTGCTAATGTTTGTTCAGTTCATCTTGTTACTGAAGATGATGTGGTAGTTAGGCTCTTGGCATCATCTTTCAAAGGAAAAGCATTATAGTGGTATAGAAGTCTGTTGCCTACTTCTATTCATACATGGGATGATCTTGGGGAGAATATTTGCAAGAATTTTGGAGAAAAGGAAGATAATATCTCTTTATTGGAGAAATTAACAACTATCAAAAGGGCCCCTTGTGAGTTGATGATGGAATTCAACTTCATATTTCAAAATACATGGGAAATAATTCCAATCCTCCTCAGGCCATCTCCTCAAGTTACATTTTTTATATTTTTTGAGAGCTCTTAATTATGATATTACAGTAATGATTTAGTCAATGGGAGCTATGGATTTACTTGTTGCTTATGAGATAACTATTTAGGCTGAGAATTGTTTGATTCAAGCTAGAAAAATAGCCCCTAAACCCCCAAATCCTCTTTTCCTAGAGATTCCCTAAGAAATTTGACCTTCTCTTGCCCCAATCCTTGAGTCTAAATCTAGTTCATCTACCCCTACATCTAATTCTTCCAATGAGATCAATGATCTCAAATGATTGATAAAAAATATATCAAATGAGATAGTTTCCCTCAAAAAACAAAAATACAAGCGCCTAGGCCCTACCAAAATCAGAATCAAGGGTATTAACAAAGGAATTACTATCTAAACTAGGGGTATGGGAAAAATTACCAGCAAAGTAGGTTTCAAGATGAAAATCCTAACTTTCCTCTTCAAACATTACCACCTCCACAACATGCACTGCTCCTAGATTGAGAAAAGCTATTATTCCTATCCAAAACAATATGATTCAAGGATATAAATGGTGTTTATTATGTAATCATCCCCATGGTAATAATTATTGTGAAAATAGTGTGAAAGGCCACTCTATCATGGTGCAAGGTTCTTTTAATAAACATGAACCAATGATGGAAGTCCCAAGTACTAATGTTGAAGAAACTCGATGAGCTTTCCCTTAAGCCAATATTATGTTCTTTGAGACTGATGAATTTTGTGTGGTTAATCAAGTTGTGGAACACTCATATAGGCCACAAATCCATGTGTCAAATAATACAAAGTCAAAGAAATTGAAAATGGATGTAATATTTCCTCCTCTTATTTCTCCATTTCAGCGTGACGTTCTCAATAAATATACAGACTTGAGTAAATTTGTATCCTCACTCATATTTCGTGAAGTGCTCAAAATATGCATAGTGAATTTTTTTTTTGGTATTTTCCAAACCCAGAGAATGAACAAGTTCCACCAACCAAATAATTTTTGTGAAATGAACAAAAGGAAAGGGGGAAATTGTACCTCTAATGCATAAATCCATGAGCTTCCCTTTCAACATTGTTGAGAAGATGAAGAAGATGAATATGAATGTGACAATGTGGGATGCCTTGTCCATTCCACATCAATTGTATCTCTTAGAATTAGATTTGAAGAAGCTCATCCCACCATTTTGAAAAAAAAATGAAGGCCAAGATCTTCAATTAAAATTTCAACCCAAGAAGCGGAGATTAAAAGAAACCTCCTCCCTTTTATATCTCATTAATTATTGGAAAGCATCTAGTGCATAATTGTATGATAGATTCACGGGCCATCACCTTTGTGATGCCTGAGGAGATAGAAAAAAATTTGGGGATTGATTATGCTCCAATCACTGAGGGTGTTTTATAATTGGATGGTACTACGGTCAGAATGATTGGAATAATCAAAGGAATGTAGCTAACCTTCCATGCATGCCCTATCCTAACCATTTCTAAAGACATATCAATTATAGATCTACCTCCTTTGTTACTTTTTTTTTTCACGGGACTTCACAACCAAGGGAGGAGGTTACTTGTCCTCATATTGTTCTCATATGCTCTTCAGGACAAGGTATAACACTTATTTTATAATTAAAGTTGATCTTATATAAACTTATCATGAGGAAGTCCATGATCCTAGTCCTATTAACTCGAGTTTCATGGTGTAAAGAGAAATGAGTAGTAATTTAAAACTAGTTGAAGTAGTACATTCATCACAATCATTCCCGATCTTATGTCGATGAGTAGGATAAGGAAAGGTATGAATTTGATTCATATGATATTGTTGTTGAGATAGGGTTAGGTACTTATTGCATCGAAGAGGATGGTTATTTTCTCCCAAGTGCATTAAATGAAAGTGAAAAGGAATCCCGTGATCTATTGTAGACACTTATATTCCTTATCTATCCCCATAATTGCCCACATGCACATATTTATTTAATTTATCCCTCTATTTAATTAAATGTCCATTTATCCCATCCATATTAATCTTTATTAAGTTTAAATAAATAATTCCTATTAATTAATTAATATCCACACCATATCATGCCCATTTAACTCCTATTAATTGATTAGTTCCTATCAATTAATTAATTAATCATTAATATTCATCCATGCCCTAATTTAATTTATATTTAGGATGCTTTCATCCTAAATCCACATCCTCTCACTTTTTCCTAGCTTCTTTCCTATTTATTTTTATGCCCTAACTACCCATGATTTATCCTCAAGCACACTAATCTTGCCCACATACTTTAAATAACCCTTCCAACTTTTAAAATCTTGAAATCATGCCAAAACAAAAAAATCTAGGCCATTGGGGAAACTTTCCCCACAGTCTGTGGTGAACCAGCCCAGTCATCGTCAACCCTAGAAAATTGAATCCTTTCTTTCCATCCTCGCAATTGGATGCATGCATTTTCAATATTTCTTTTGAACTAAGAATCATTCCTTGCACCTTATAATTCCTAAGATGCTTACATATATTCTAGACATCCTTTCAATGTGCTTACATTTCTCATGATCATCCGTTGTGAGATTTATCACAATATTTGTGTTGCTTTTCTTCCTATTTATCATATTATCATGTATTTCTTGTGTATAATATTTTAAAATTTTAGATCAGCTATAACAATACTTAGAGATTCTTTAGAAACCTTATTTCCAAACTTATTTTCTTTCTCGTTGCCTTTTCCATCCACTCATCCTCTGCATAATCTATGCTTTGCTATAGTCATTGTCAAACCTATTGGATCATCATTGATATACCTTGCCATCACTAAGTTATTTTCCTCAAATCCCTCTTCAATTATTATCTTCACTCTTCCATCCTTCTCAGTCTACTAAGACCATCATTTTGTTTGTATGTGCTTCTAACATATTCAACCTTCCTTATTTCCATTTCTTTCAAACTTTACGGAGTTCTTAGCGTAAGGTTTTCTTTTGCATGTGACTTAAAGCATTCACAAGATCCTATTTTGCATCTTACCCTTGTATGTCTTCATATTCATCTCATATTCTATATATATCCTCCCAGGTCTACGTCAACCTACCTCTACGATCTGGGTCATCGTTGACCCATATCGTAATGATCAAGGTATACATTTATTTCAATCTAATTAGCTTTTAGATCAATCTTTATCATTTTCCATATTCAGTAATAGTTTTTTTCTACATGATATTTTTTGTTTCATCTTTTACATCACTTTTGTTTAACAAACGTGGGTTAACATCTATGAAAGGAAGCTAATACTTCTTGGAGCCACTTTTTCAGGAAACCCCCGCATATCCTATCTAATTTTTTTATTTTAGTGATTCTTATTTATAGGTTATCAATTTGTAGTAGTAGGTATCCATCATTTACTTTGTGCTTGTATCCATCACATACATGAGGTAACATAAACCCTCCAAGATTTATGAGTTTACTAGTTTCTTTTAATAGCTAGTGCATTATCTTGATTAAGAACAAGAAACTTTATAAAAACCTATGGAAGATGTTTTTTTGATGGTTCTATGAGTAAAAATAGAGATGGGTCAAGTGTTTTTTTATTTCCCTCATGGGTGAGAAGTTTTCTTTTCTCATAGGCTTCAATTTACATGCTCCAATAATGTAGCTGAGTATGAGGCTTTAGTTCATGGATTGTTGTTAGCTGAAAAGAGGCACATTAAGAAGTTACAGGTGTTTGGGGATACTGAATTGGTTGTTCACCAAGTAAGAGGAAAGTGTGCTACCAAGAACAATATCTTAAGGGCTTATAAACATAGATTTTGGGACCTACTTGAAATTTTTGAGGCTATTAATCTCCAAGTAATTCCAAGAAAGTTAAATATGGAAGCTGATCAGATGGATGTTGTAGGGTCACAATTTTTTCCACCTAGAGATCTCATTCAGGGACATGATCAACATGTCAAGATGGTGGTGAGGCCATCCATCCCTAACAATAATGTGAGTTGGAAAGTTTTTTGAAAGTGATGAGAAAATTACCCATTTTATTGAGAATGAAGTTGATTTCTCACCTGAGTTGCATTCAAGGCTATAAGAAGGCTATGACTATTATATTATCCAATTAAGAACCAAAAATTACCAAGAGGTCTAGTTACTCTTGAAATCATATTCAACCTTGATGATGATTTCAAAGGAGAAAATAAAAACATGACAACTAGTGAAGAAGACTATCAAAAGGTTGTGATTGCCCAAGATAAGGAGTTTCTACTTGGAAAGGTATGTGGTGAAACTGAAAAAGAAGTTTTGTGTCCTTATGTTAGCAATATCATGATATTTTCTCATGGAGCTATGAAGATCTTAAAGGTTTTAATCCTGAAATTATGCAACATGTTATAGATCTTGACCCCAATGTTAAACCTGTTAGGAAAAAATAAAGACTCGTAAACCCCTAATGAGGAAAGAGATTTCCAAACTCATAGAGGCCAAAATTATATTTCCTATCAAGTACTCCACTTGGGTGGAAAATTTAGTTCTTGTAAGGAAGAATAATGGAGATATCAAGTTATGTGTTGATTTTAGAGATCTAAATAGAGCCTCCTTAAAGGATCACTATCCTTTACCCTCTATGGATCATATTTTGCAAATAGTTGAAGGGTCTAAGAGGTTATCCCTTTTGGATGGATATTCCAGATACAATCAGATATGAGTCAAAGAAGAATATGGGTTTCAGATGACTTTAAATAGTAAATGGGGAACATATTCCTATGAAAAATTCATTTTGGGTTGTCTAATGGTGGTGTTACCTTTCAAAGGGCCATGGATTTTTCTTTCAAGGCATTCATAAACAAGTTTACTATGATTTCTTTGCATGATATTTTATTCTTCTCGAAGGAACGTGAAAATAAGATGGAACATCTTAAGAAAGTGTTTGAAATATGTAGAGAGTTTGGGGTGTCACTCAACCCAAAGAAATGCATTATTTTATTTAAATAAGGTAAATTATTAGGGCACATGGTTTGAAAGAGAAAATAGTTATCGACCCGAGATATAATTTCAGCCATCCTTTCTCTCTCCTTACCGAAACATAAGAAATCATTGTAGTCTTTCCTTGGAAAAATCAATTTTGTTAGGAAATTTGTTCCTAACTTTGTGGGATTGGTCAAACACATCACTCAAATGTTGAAGAAGAATGCTCCTTTCAAGTGGAATAATGAAGGTAAGGATAGTTTCAATAAGATCAAGGAGGAAATAACTCAGGCTCCCACCCTCATTAACCCAAATTATGAAAAAGATTTTATTTTGTATGCTTATGGGGATGAGAGTAGTGTGGAAGCCATTCTAACTCAGGAAAACATTGCAGGTTTGGAGCAACCGGTGGATTTTTTTAGTGAAACACTCGAACAAATACAAGCTAAGGTATAGCCATATGGAGAAACAAGTCTTTGCAGTCATGAGGGATCTCAAAAAATTCAAGTATATGCTCACCAAAAATCCTATCAAGGTGTTGGTTTCTCATCCTAGCGAGAGTACTATGTGAATACGATGTCACTTGGGTAGAAAGAATCATGGAATATGATGTCACAATAAATACTACCAATATAATTAGAGGTAGAGTAATATGTGAATACGTTGCAATGAGATACTAGTAGTTAGTACCAAAAACTCTTACACTTTGAGGAAGAAGAAGAAAACCGAGAGGCCCATACTCCTATTGGAAATAACTTTGTGGATGATATGGAAAAATTCCTAGAAATCTGGTGAATATCCCTCTCGGGATGGAAAAAACAAAGAGGAAGAAATTTAGGCTCTAGTCTATTCCTTAAATTCTAATTGAGGGCATTCTCTTCAAGAAAATACTAGATGGAGTTTTTTTAGATGCATTGGTAAAGATCATGTTGAGAGGATTCTTGGTTAATTCCAAGAAGTCTTGGCCGATGGTCAATTTTCTTTGAGAACTATAAACATGAAGATCATGAGGGATGGTTATTTTTGTCCCACACTATTCAACAATGCTCATTCATGGGTTAGGAAATGCAAAGAAGGTACCTTGTTTACTTGTAAGAAGAGGTTGGATGCCCTTCTGCTTTATCCAATTAAATCGTATCAACCCTTCTTCCAATGGGGTCTCGACTTCATTGGCATGATCAATCCATTTTCTAGTTTTGGTCATAAATGGGTTTTGACTACCACTAACTACTTTACCAGGTGGAATGAGATTTTTGAACTCAAATAACCTATTAAGACGTCCATTATACACTTGTTGGAATATATTTTGACAAGGTTTGGGGTCCCTCATACTATAATATTTGATAATGATAAATATTTTATGGGATTTAAGATCTCTGATTAGGCTCTCAAACACGGTCTATTTAAAAACTTATTCCAACTATTACCCTCAAGGTAATGGCCTAGCTGAGTCCACCAACAAGAATTTGATCAGGATCATGAAGAGAACAATGGAAATAAGTCAGCAGTAATGGCACACAAAAGTCATACCTACTCTTTGGGCTGATAGGATCACACCCAAAATATCAATAGGTAATTCTCCTTTTATTCTTGTGTATGGTAGAGAGGCTAGGCTTCCAATATCTATTGAATTTCCTTCATTGGAGCTAGCCCATCAGTTGGAATTAGAAGGTGAATATGCAAGAGTAGTTAGAATGGTAGAGTTGGTTGAGTTATAAGAGATGAGGGAATCAACCATGCATAAATTAGAAGAGCATCAAAAAATAACCAAATGGTGGTTTGATAGAAAATCTAGTGAGAAAACCTTCAAGGAGGGAGACCTTGTTTTGAAGTGGGATGTAGACAAAGCCAAACTAGGAAGAAACTCCAAATTTGATGTGCTATGGAGTGGACCATACATCATCTTAGTGTACAAGAAAACTAATGCATTTGAGCTGTCAAATCTCAATGGGGAGGTACTTCAGATCTTAGTCAATGGGATTTATCTTAAACCCTCTTACTGAGAGGGGTGTGTTTCATCTTGTATATAACAGGTTTGGTTGTTTTCTTGTTATTGTTAGGGGGAATATTTTGTCCTTGTTTGTGATCACTAATTTTGATGCCATCCCTTAATCATTTTGTGGTGATAAAAATTGAATAAGTGTTATGTTCCATAGGTGTTGTCACTTTTTGTAGTTCCTTGGGTTAATGGGTCACGATGTACTAATTGAAGGAAAAGGGGCACATTGACTCGGGTGTGAAAATGGAATTTTATGTCACCGATCTAAGGTAAAGTTATAGTTGGGTTTCAGGCCAATATTTTGGTGAGTTCTTTAGGAAGGGACAAGTTCAGAAATTAAGAAAGTTCAAGGTGAGTTTTAGAGCTTTCAAGATTATTTGTCAAGTTATATGTTGACTCCATGCCCAATGGATATAGAAGGCCATTGGTTCATACATTTAGCAGCCAAATGTCCCCAAGAGGTTGCCAAAATGTTTTCAAATAATCACTTGTGTTTATTTGGACAACTTGTTATAAAATTGAGTGATTCTCTCATCTTCCTCTTCTTTTCCCATTATTCCTCTTCTTTTCCCTTTCTTCCTCTTCTTCATTCCCTCTTCTTCTCATCTTCCTCTTTTTCTCATCTTCCACTTTTTCCATGGATCCTTAAAATCTATGGCTTCCACTTTTCTATGGATCCTTAAAATCCGTGGGTTCCTCTTTTCTATGGATCCTTAAAATATTTGGGTTCCTCTTTTTCTGCGTTTCCTTAAAATCTGTGGGTTCCTCTTTTCAATGGATCCTTAAAATCCACGGGTTCCTCTTTTTTTCGTGGATCCTTAAAATCTATGGGTTCCTTATTTTCTGTGGATCCCTATTTTCTACAGGTTCTTTCTTTTCTGCAAATCCCTATTTTCCATAGGTTCCTCTTTTTCTATGGATCATTAAAATCCACCAGTCCCTCAAAATTCTCAAATAAAAAATGGAGGCTTAAGGATCCAATGGGGAGCTAACATGTCAGCATAAGTGATCCCGAGGTTTACAAAGTGATGACCATATGGCATCAATTGTGCGAACAACATGGTGATCTTTAAATTTTTATAACTTTTGATCCAAGAAACCAAATTAGACAAAATTAATACCATTGGAAAGATCTCAAGGATTACTACATTATGTGAGAAAATTTGGGTCATAAAATGAAATTTATTGAGCTATAATTGTAAAAATCATCCCGTGCTCATTTTTTTGGGTATGGGCTCTAGAAAAATTGATGATGACCATGTTGGGTCTACAAACTTGAATGTTGAGTGGTCCTTGGTGGTTGTGGGAGTGGGTGATCTGCTTAATTTTAGGTTTCCTCTTCTCCTTCTCTTCCTCCTATATATGCAACTCATTTTTCATTGTAATACATCCTCTCTTGAATGCAAGGTTATGCTACCCTTTTGTGTAGCCAAGTATTTTGAGTTGTAGACTTCTGTGTTGGTGTTATGCAATGCACTCAGTGCCTCCTCCATTATTGTAATAGACTGTGCACATTATAATCAATAATATTTTGTTATTGTGGCTCTTTTCTGCCCTTTAATTTGTATTATTGTGTTCTTTCTTCTCTATTATTTTTATGGCATGTTGTGTGTGAGTTATATTTGCATTATTTCCATCCTTTGTGTCATTTATGTAGAGAATCAGAGTTTGGTAAAATTACAGGGTTGAATGTGTCCTACTTTTTACCTCTTAGATTTGCATTTTCCTCTCATTCTTCATCTCAGGGAGAGAATCCACTTCCAATTTGGTGCATCACCTTATTTATTTTAGTATTTCATCTTTCTGAACCTTGGTTCCTTGGAAATATTAGATTAGAACTAGTTAGTAATAGAGTGTAGAGCTGGTTAGATTAGTTGCAATGAATTGGAGTGAAAGGAACTAGCCTTTTCACTTGGAGATTGACCTTGAAGGAGACATTGTCCCACACTTTGAAGGTATTTCCATGTTTCACTGAGTTGTTGAGCCTAGCTTCAGCAAATAGTGCAACTTCAAGTGGCAACAGTGCACCAAGTCAAAATATATGACTACACGAATATTCCCATATTGTTTCCCACCATTAACAACCATAGGGTTGTCAATTTTAACCTTAGATATTATCATACCACCATATTGGTTACATGTTATCTAAAGCCAAAAATATAGATGACAGTTATGGACTGTCAATTTTACCCTATCAATTTTCCTTATTACTTGTCCCTTTCTTGTTGGCTATGGGTTATTAGCTCTTCACTCAATTTTTTTCATATGGCCCTTTTCATTAAATATGATATCTTATGTCGTTGAATGCTTCTCTACTCAACCTCTAATTTCCCATGACCTAACAACCCATAATTTTGCCACAAGGAAACTTATGATTGGTACCATGTGGCACTATTTCCTTCTATAAATTCATGTCATATGTAAACAATTTATTGTTACCAATTAGAGAAATCTAGTTATTTATGATATATTTTAGATGGGTACCACATTTTAACCCATGGTTGGGCCATATGTCGGGAAATGACTAGTTACAATATTTGGGGTGCTTCAATTGATATGGGCCATGTGTTAGATCCTTATTGGCTATGTGCTCTTGGGTCTCAATTCTATCTACTCTTTTCCTAGATTTTTTTAACCCTATTTAATGTATAATCCTCATCATTGGTCCACATGGTGGGATATGACTGGTACCACATGTCTTCATCTCATTTTCCATAGGATATGTGGTTTTTATGGTTTTCTCTACCTTAGCTGATTTTTCTCTTTGTTTGGATCAACCTTCCTGGGACCTAACTTTGTGGTATTATTCTGCATGGTGCAATCCCTACTTTCCTTGATCTTAATATCTCTAAATTCATTAGTCATTTTAAGTTTGGGGAAAATATAAGTACACAAATATTTCACTCCACTTAAACATGGAATTGTTTTGTATATGAATACTTGCACCTCTCTCCTCCCAAGTGTTGTGTGGTAAATATCTAAGTTAAAATATGAAAATAATTAACATTATTTCTCAATTGTTACCATGACATGAAATCAATGCAAAAATATCTCCATCCAAGGCCAAACATGTGTATGCAGGTCTTAAATTTCTCTCGAAAAAAGAGATATGAAATATTTTAAAATGTGATGAAATGGGAGAAATGTGATCTTGTTGCTAAAAATGAAGTGGGAGGATTATTTTGGAAACAATAATATTGATAAATCTAATGCATAGTTACTCATATTTTTATGCTTCTTATATCTATGTCTAATGATAATAAAACATGCTAAAGCATATTGTTGAAGGAGTGTGTTCAAATAGGTTCTCGTGGAAGCATCACTTGTGAAGAAAGATATTGTAGATAAGTATAAATCAATCTTAATTTCTTGATTTCTTTCATCTCATGTATGCACTACTTTGTCACACTCTTAATATGTTTCTTCTTGTTAGTATTCAAAAAAACAACCAAGGTATTAACTTGCATATATTTTACTTGTTAGGATTAAAGTAGCTATTTTTATTTAAAGTTATTTAGGTATTTTATAAGTTAAATTATGTGATTTTGCTATAAATTTTTTAATATGTGTGTGTTTATTTTTATTTTTAATTTTTCATAAAAAAAAATAGTTATTATTGCTAAAAATTTAACATTGTCTATGTATTAATAATTGTCTAAAACTTTAAAGAGTTTGTGTCTTATCACTAGCTAACTAATTTTGTGTCTACCATAGTGAATTTATTATTATATCATTAAAATATCATATGTATTCCATTACATATTATCAAATTCCATTACATTTTAAGCAACAAAGAAGTATTTTAACTGTCATAATAGCTTCAATATTTAACAATTTTATCATTATTAAAATTAAGAGTTATGGTTTGTGCTAAATTTTCAAAAATATCCTCTTATAAAGGAAATATTTTCAATCAACACCGAGGTCCTAATTAAATTTTGTTTCTTATTCATGTGCAGCTAGGAATTGTTGGAAGCATAATGGACTAAGAGGGTGGGTGAATAAGTCCTTACTAAACTTTAACAAATTTCAAATTTGCTTATTTAAACCATAAAACATTCATACATTCATTAATGTGTGCATAATATTTAATCAAATCAACATAACCATGCAAGAGACAAAAGAACAAAAGATATAAGTGGGAAAACCTCAAGGGGAAGAAAACCCACTAATTTTTTTTTGATATTACACACAACAAAGACTCAAGTGAATATTACACATCACAAGAAATTTCTTTAGTGAGGCACCAACCCCTAAAACCTTGTTGATATTACTCACAATAAGAGACTTGCATGAATATGACTCATCACAAAATATTTTGATAATAAGATCACAATAGATATGCTACAAAAACTCATTTGATGGTGATCACAAGATTCAGCTCTAAACTCCTTCAAACACACTTTAAAGCCTCACTCCTTCAATTCACTCAAACATGGACAAACATGACTTGAGTTCATCTCAAACCCTTAAACAATATCTATGACAGTCCTTGGAATTTCACACACTTCTGTAGATTTGAAATGATGCCTTTATCCCTATTCCATACACACACTCCGGTCACACTTTTTCCCTCTCTCCGCTAGTTCAAAAATGAACCACAACTTCACTTTTATACGCTTCTCTTATCATATACCTTAAAAATGTTATTCTTATACCAATATATAAAAAAAAAAATAAAAAATAGAACATTAAACTTCTACAAATTAATAAAATGGACCCATATAGGTCGGCCATGCCCAAATGCACCAAACAAGCTCAAAATCAACTCAAAACCCCATCACCTAGATGGGTAAAACTCACAAACACCATAACCATTATTATTCAAGCTCCCTAATTTCTCACACATGTTAAATATGACATAAAAACATAAAAATATGTCTCACATTAACTTAAACCAATCATATTATTCATAACAACGACAAGAAGACTCATATTCATCACTAAATAACTACTTTGAGGAACATGTCTTCACCTTTGGGCCTCAAGAATGAAAAATAACATCTAAAATATGTAATTTAGTCATTCATTGGAATACCATGACCTTTATAACACATAAATGCATGATAGAGCTCATGAAAAATCCATATGTGTAAACCACACTAAATTTCATCTTTACTAAACTAAACTACCCAAAAAGCAATTTTACATAATCAACTGGTTTGCACCCTTACTTCAACATACAAGTCCTCCAAAGGCCTTAAATAGGAACAAAATTCATCCCTATTCGCTCTCCAACTAATATAAATCACCAACTCATTTATCTCACACATCAATCACCTCAATCTCTTAGCCTGAGAAAATCTATCCTGAAAACAAGCAATCATTCTTCTTCACAAACTAAGTGTTATAAAAAATGCGGGAAGATATAATTGAATAATTATAGATCCACATATTAACATTTGAGGATTATAGATTATAATGTGCAGAAATTTTAACTAGATGTTTTACAAATGCATATAACAGATTAACATATGAATGAAAAAAAATATCAATAGCTGAAAGTAAATGAGACAAGAGACACCAGATTTAAGTGGAGAAACCCGTAGGGAAAAAAATCCACTGAAAAACATTGTCTTATATTAATAATTTATCAGTTTAACCCAGCACTTCCACTTCACTCCTCGGTCTCATAAGTAACAATAACATACTTTTGTCTTATTGTATAACAACTTGCATAAGTAGCTAAGTATAGATCAATCAATCTATGAAAAACATTAGAAAAATCTAGATTACCAAGCCATCCAATCCCGTGAGGGATCATCCTCTTTATATAGGATAGGTGATCCATTATCTTTGCTTCACTATTTTTAGATTTGTCAAAGACCGACTAAGATTATTAAAAATAATATTTAAGACAAAAGTGGGGAAAACAAAAATAGACATGTTAATTTAGCATTTTTCTACAAAATTATTTACAAATCCTTGAATTCGCAATGATGATTCAAAGCTAGCATACAAACAAGGGATTCGGGCTTGGTCCTTTGATGTTGAACTGGATTCTTTGCAAGAGAAATGCAACTGTGGTTTTCACATAGAAGATTAGAGCTCCCTTTGACACCCATGTGCAGCTCATCTAATAGTCTTTTCATCCACATAGATTCTTTGACAATTTCCATAACAATTCTATACTCTGACTTAGTAGAAGATATAGACATTGTTGGTTGCTTCTTTCTACTCCAAGTGATGGCACCTACACCCAACTTGAAAATATATCTAGAAGTATACTTTCTATTTGCAACATCACCAACATGATCAAAATCACAGTAACCAAATAATTGTGCATCATTACAAGAAGAATAAAAAATACCATAATTGATTATTCCTTTAATATATTTCAAAATTCTCTTTTCCATTTTCCAATGAACCTCATAAGGTTCTTGCATAAATATTGAAACTACTCCTACTGCATAAGAAATATCAGGTCTAGTAATGGTCAAATAAATTAGACTACTAACTAGCTTCCTATACAGAGTAGGATCAAATTTAGCACAAGCTGGTTTAGGGTCTAACTTAACACAAAATTCAATAGGAATGGAAACATGCTATGTTAAATATTCTAAGAAAATTCATATCATATTGAGATTGAGATGTAACAATAGACTTATGATCTTGAAATATAATCATGCCAAGAAAATGATTTAATAAACCTAAATCAATCATTTCAAAATGTTGTTTTAACTTTTCTTTGATTCTAACAATTAGATTTCTATCACTGCTAGTAATCAAAAGATCATCAACATAGAGAACAATAATGATAATATGATTGTTATCAAACTTAACAAATAAATCATTATCAGAACAATAGTTAAAAAAACCAAGTTCCTAAAAGAACCTATTAATTTTAGCATACCAAGATCTAGGAGCTTGCTTAAGACCATACAAAGACTTTTTAAGCTTATAGACATAAATTTATTTACCAGGTTCTTCAAAACCTTTAGGTTGACTCATATAGATTTCTTCTTTTAAGTCATCATTTAAGAAAGCATTTTTAACATCCATTTGGTGAATCTCCCAACCATATTGGGCAGCTAATGCAAGAAGAACTCTCATAGTTCTCATCTTAGCAATAGGAGAAAAGGTCTCAACATAGTCTATACTAGATTTCTGAGTGAAACCACGAGCTACCATCCTTTCCTTGAACTTTTCAATCTCTCTTAGAGAGTTATATTTGATTTTTAATAGCCACCTAGATCCTACAATGCTTCTTTTAGAAGGAGAAAGGACTATTTCCCAAGTGTCATTTTTTATTAAAGCATTATATTCATCATTCATAGCTTGAATCCATCTATCATCTTGAGATTATTCTTCAAATTATTATGGTTCTACCTCATAGAGGGTCATCAAGGCATGATAAGTATGCTAACTTCTAGTTAGATTTTTAAGATTATCCAGTTGAGAGTTTTGAACAATAATTTGAGCCCATTTAGGAATCTTAGGTTGCAAGAAATTTTGGGATGACTCCCCCTCAATCTCCATCATATCTAGATCAAAATGATCAGCCTCTTGAAATTTTTTTTCCATGGGAGAAGAATTATCAGGCTCTATCTCTAGAGAAGCAGAGGAGGGTTCATGAGGATCATCAAAGAAAGTTATTTCTAAGACTTGAACATTTTTTCAACAATTTCATGCTTGAATGGATCATAAACTCTCAATCCTTTATTTTTACAGCCATATCCAAAAAAATACAAGAAAAATAGGTTAGATCAAGCTTTTTCCTTTTGGATTTTGGAATGAAGATAGAAGCAGGACTACCAAATATTCTTAAGTGAGAAATATCTAGTTTTTTCTTTGTCCAAACTTCATGAGGAGTTTCTTGATGAAGAGATTTAGTAGGAACTTTATCCGAATATAGGCAAGCAGTGTTCATATCTTTAGACCATAATAATTGAGGAACATTAGAAGCATGAATCATAGTCCTAACCATTTCTAAGACAGTCCTATTCTTTCTTTCTACAATGTCATTTTTCTGAGGGGAATAGGGAGTATTCAATTCTCTTTAATTCTGCATGACACACCAAAATCATAAAAACATTTTCTAACATATTCACCTCCATTATCAGTCCTAATTCTCTTAATTTTCATATTAGAATCATTCTCAACTAGAGCTTTAAATTCTTGAAACTTAACTAAGACATCAGACTTCTTCTTAATGAAATAAGACCAAGTCATTCTAGAGTAATCATCAATAAAATAGATAGCATACAAGGATCCACTGAGAGAAGGAACCTCAAGTGGACCTCTCACATCACTATGAATCAGTTCTAATAACTGAGAGGAATTTGGATCATGATGTTTTTGAAATGGTTGAGCATGTTGCTTACCACGTAGGCAACTTTCACAAGTTTCATGACATGTCTTTATCTTAGGAAGACCAACAACAAGATTCAGTCTAGACATATCATATAGGATTTTGAAATTTACATGACCAAGTATTTCATGCCAAAGTTGAATATCATTCCTAAAAGAGGAAGAAAAACAATATTCAGACACAAAACCATGAAAGATATACAAGCCATTTTCCAAATGCAAAAATCAATAACAATTTTAAACTTATCTTTGACATACCACTTATCTTGTAGTAAAAAAACTTTATAGTTTTATTTAGTTAGCTGAGAGCAAGACAAAAGATTCTTTTTCAATTGAGGTGTTTAACATTGCCACAACCTTCTGATCTAATGATTAAGTTATCTCCTAGATAGATATTCTCTTAACATTTAACTACATCTGAGAGGATACTAGGAGTACAAGTCATGTGCCTAGAGGCACCATTGTCAAGAATCCATTCATTTTCATTTGAAGTTGAAAGGGCAGTATACAAAGCAATAGATTCTTTCACCACATTTGCTTGGGTTTGCTTCTGATTTTTCTTATGGTTATTAGGCTTGCTATTCTTAGTATTCTTAGCTAATTTTTTAGTCTTCACCCTACAATTAGACTCTTTATGCCCAAATTTTCCACACTTATTACAAGTACCATTAAATTTGACTTTAAAGTTCGATTGTTCTTAGAGTTAGTCTTAGGATTTGATTTAAATCTAGATATGATATTAGGATTTTGACTATGATTATTGTTATTTATATTATGAGCAGACTTATGACTCTGTGAGAATAGATCTTGAGAAGAAGTCTCTTTTGAATCAAAGTTCTCCATGACTCTCTCTTCTTGAATCAATAAAGAAGAAAAAATGTCTAGATCAGGAAGATCATTCTCATTCTGATACTTAGAATTGAGAATTGAGATGTAGTTTCTAAACTTTTCATGAATATTGATTTGAATTATGAAGTACAAAATCTTATCTTGAAATAATTCACAGTTGCAGCCATCTAATTGAGCTTTGATGTTCTTAATTTTAGCCAAATAGTTGACAATTTTCTCATCCCCCTTCATGGGTGTTGTAAACAACTCTAAAACCAGTTTAATAATTTTAGACAACCTACTGCCTTCATGCATGGTCTCTAATTTCTTCCATGCATCTGCAGGTGAGTCCATATGACCTATATGCATTAAGAATTCATCTCTAATGCTTTGCAATAGGATGGATAGAGCTTCCTAAGATCTCTGAGAGAAGGAGCTAAGGTTTTCAGGGGTAGATTATCTCCTTGTGGGACATTTTTTGACACCAGTCACAAGATCCTAGAGCTTTCTAGCCATGAAACAAGATTTTAACCTTACCCTCTAGATACTATAGTTCATTCCATTTAAAATTTGAGACTTATCCAATAAAAACTAGCAGAACTAGCCATTTTTAATGCTCAGACGGAAATGGAAACAAATTCAACTAAAAATGAGTCAAGGAAGCCAAACAGAGACAAAAAACTAGCTACATATCTTTTTATTAGCTATATGAATGCAATCAGCTCAAATTTAGTAAAAAAATAGCTTGATTTGGTCAAATTTAAGATTGATTTAACATAATTTATTCAGATTCGAGCTATAGGTGCTTGACAATTTATTTAGCAACTTGACGGAGCGATCTCAAAAAAGAGCTACTTAATAAATAAAAAACAAGAGGCGTGTATCGGCTTTAAAATAGATCCTCGGGTGGACATAAAAACTTTAAAAATTAAATTTAATTCCTTTTTGGGTCCATGACAATAAAAAAATAAAGCAGACGTTAAAAAACTAAGATAAGAATGACAACAAAAAAAAATATATATATACGTGTCACTTTTCAATTAGCTCGCATTTCATAATGCAACTAATAAAACAAAAGACAATTAATTAAAAATAGAACCATATACACATGTCTTAAATTAATTGGATCACTTTTTACACTCTAACACAATGTGAAATCAAAGTCTTAGTCAAATGAGGCCACTTATCGAAAGTTTAATGGCTAAAGAAAAGACACTTGGCGGATTTCCACCAAACTTTAAATAAAAATATTTGAGTGGGCTTAAGGTCTACAGATTAAACCAAACTTAAAATAAAGTTCAGGTTCGGAAGAGGTAAAAGACAAGTGTCACAATTTAAGAGGCTAAGTCAAAGAAAATAATGACACTCAGATACTAAATATGTTTCAATAAAACAATTAGTTAATGCTTCGTAAATATGACAAAGAAAAATAAAAAAAGATACATGGAGCATTTTAAATGGATTGCACTTCGCAAATGACATAGAATGACAAATGTGAAAAAGATATGTATGTGTCCAAATACTATTGGTTCACACTTTGCAAAGGCAACCAAAATGACTAAAGAAAACTGAGGACATGTGGAGCCTTTTAAATGGCTCACTTTTCGCAAGACTGTGAAAAATGCAAAAAGATGGAAAATTTTAATTGGATAACAACTGCCACAAATGAAAGACTAACAAATGCAAAATATGGAGCAATTCTATTGGCTTGGATTTTGCACATCTAACAAATGTGAAAAGAAGAGAAACTTGGAGAAATTTTATTGGTTTACCCTTCGCAAGCTAAAAATACCGATAATGTGAAATATGGAGCAATTCTATTGGCTTGGATTTTGCAAATCGACAAATGTGAAAGGAATAGAAAATTGGATAAATTTTATTAGTTTACCCTTTGCAAGATAAAATAATACTAACAATGCAAAATACGGAGCTACTTGGAGATTTTTTATTAGATCGTATTTTACAAATGACATAGGACAGCTAAGTCAAGTCTGACAACATGAAGACACGTGTAAAGCCCTTATTGGCTCGCATTTTGTAATTAACAATTAGACAAACAATATGAATGAAAAATTGAAGTAATATTGAGCCCGATGATTGGATTATCTTTGAAAATACAAAATTGACTATTTATAATACTAACAACGTGAAGGTAGCGAGGGCAAAATGATTGGCTCAAGCTTCGTAGTCAAAGGAACTTTGTAGAAACAAAAAAATTCAAAAAATACTGACAGAGCAAAGCCATATGGCATAAGATGATTGGCTCAAGATTTCAAAAGACATAAATTTTTCAGATTAAAGCCACTTGGCACTCTAAGAAAGGACAGTGAAGCTATTTGGAACAATTTTATTGGTCCAAACTTTGCAAAACTAACAAAACAAAGCCAGATGGCAAAAAAAGATTGGATCGGGGTTTGCAAAAGTAGATCTAGCAAAAATAAAGATTTTTAAATACATGGCAGATTTAAATGCTCCAAACTAACTAGATCTAAGGAAATATTTTGGGTCCACAATAAAAAAATAACCCTAACAGCTATAAATGGCGCGAAAACTTAAAATAATCTCGTAAATAATGGATTTAAACTATAAATGAATGAAACTAGATGTAGAAGCAAATATCTAGCATGCAAAAATCTCTAATAAGATTTAAATAGTCAATCAACTAATATCCAAGTAATATTTGGAATAAAAATTAGAACTTTGCACCTAGTTTAGCTTGAAGTTGTCGGCTGAATTTTTAGGGTTTCATAGATCAAACAATCTTCAAGCTTCTTCACTCTTGCAAGCTAGAAAACATCCAGATCTAGCTCTACACACACATAATCACAAGCTCTGATACCATGTTAGAATAAATGTGGGAAGATATAATTGAATAATTATAGATCCACAGATTAACAGTTGAGGATTATAGATTATAATGTGCAAACATTTTAACTAGATGTTTTACAAATGCATATAACAGTTAACATATGAATGAAAAAAAATATCAATATCTGAAATTAAATGAGACAAGAGACACCAGATTTAAGTGGAGAAACTCGTAGGAAAAAACTCCACTGAAAATCATTGTCTTATATTAAGAATTTATTAGTTTAACCTAGCACTTCCACTTTGCTCCTTGGTCTCACAATAACAATAACAGACTTTTTCTTGTTGTATAACAACTCACATAAGTAGCTAAGTATAGATCAATCGGTCTATGAAAAAAATTAGAAAAATATAGATTTCCAAGCCATCCAATCCCATGAGGGGTCATCCTACTTATATAGGATGGGTGAGCAGTTATATTGCTTCACTCTTTTCAAAGTTGTGAAAGACCGACTAAGATTATTAAAAATAATCTTTAAGACAAGGGTTGTCTAAGTGGATATTCCCACTTGACATTAAAACTCTAACACTATGTTGGATGACCTATCAAATCTCATCATAAAGACACAAACCTTATACCACTAGAAATAACTAGGAATCCTATTTCCATAACATACTATATTTCCTTCCAAATCCAAGCGGAAGGCGTCCAAACAAGTACATCTTTGAAACTACTCTAGAACTAACTTAAAACTACCTTAATACCAGTATTCATAAATAGGGAAAAATTTTCCCTCTATAATATCAGCCATGATCTAAAACTATCATGGAAAATAATTAAAGCTCCTAGGATAAAAACAATGTCAATTTATTTCATACCTCCTTTGGACAACTTTGTCCCAAACTAAACTTCTTCATAAACTTTCCTGTTTGAGTGGGGTCCACTCATCACCACATGCTATATCTTACCTTTCTAGAAACCTGGATTTTTCCTCTATATCATACAATAATCATACTAGTATATCCAATCAATTCTAGGCACATACCAAGAAGTTTTCCTCCATCGCTCTCAACCTAGGGTTTCAAGCTCATAATAAGTAGTTTCACTTCTTAACATTTTTCATAAAATTTTGGGCCTCATTTGACCTCATTATACCTCATATATATTATTAAATCCATTATCAAACATCCCTAAAAGGCTCAAGGGCCCATGTGATAACACATGGCATCCAGAAAGCAATTCTTTCCCATATGGAGCTTGAAAACATGCTCTAAGAAACATGTTTTGATCTTAATCTCATATCTTGCACAATATTCATCATGGAAACCTTATTTTTTTGAAAAACATCAAAACATACTCTTACAAAATATTCAATCATCATATTATCTCAAATATATCTACATATTCATATCCCATATCATTTTCATGACTAGGCCTTAGGGATTTGCATGTTCTAGGTTATAACAAACTGAACCAACACTATAACCAAGAATAAAACCTCTAATAAATGCTTCTATAATATAAATGATGTGACATATTTTTTTTTTTTACAAGAGCTCACACACTTCTTCAAGTGACTATCATGCCTAATTAGGCCTCCAAGCACTAGGATTAGACCTAGTTTACACCATGACAAAGTAGACCAACCACATGAATCTTCTTCCAAGAACTCAAAAAGGACCTAACACACCTGATACAACATGTATCACACTTCTTCATGCTTCCATGAGCTCATATACCTCTGCACCTCACTCTCATGCTCCATTTGGCCTTTAAGCACCTAGACTAGGTCTAGATGAACACTTGTAAATCATGCTCAAAATTGTACATATACTTCTTCACCTCACTCAAAATATTCATGAACTTAACCATATGTCATAATAGCATCATATAAGACTTCAGAAAAAAATCTGAAGAAAGTATTCCAGACTTTAAAGTAACCATTTCATATTCTTAAGTAGCTAGTTTATACTCTCAAACAAGTAATTCATATTGCAAAACAACTAAAGAGACTATGAAGCATTCTATCAAATTATGAAGCAACCTATATTTCACCTTGAAATAACTTATACACCTTTGAAAAACCATACTAACCATGATATAATTCATGACCACCTCTACTCAACTTGGGATGACTCAATATTATGACTATACACATTGAAACATGTTCCAAAACACCATATGACTACACCAAATCAAACACTACCAATCAACCTTCATATTTAACACTGAAATACACCTCATGGAGACTGATATGAAACCTATACACCCTTTTCCATAAATGGACTTGACATCAATGAAAATCACTATGACACAATGGCCAACAAACCGCGCCTTTGTCTTTGATGGCAACCACCTTCAGAAATATTGATGAAAATCATAAGACAAAACACACCTTCATGGATCTTTTCTATGTTTCTAATGTAACTCTCCCCCTTTGACATCTATAACAAAGGATTTTATAAAGACTCAATATGGAAAATGAAAATATACAATATTATACACAATGGAAACAATGAATGAAAACCAATTGACTTACTTGTTCACATGACTCCCCTTAGACTATACTTTGTCTTCTTGTCTTCTACAACAACAACTAATGATCCATGGACCATATCTAATCATTCAAAAAGATTCCTCTAAGATAATATCTTCCATATTTTTCTTCAACCATGTTTTTTTCTTCAAGTGCCAACAAAATCACCTTTAGGACTAATGTCCTTGAGCCTTCTTTCAATCGAATTTGAAAAAAATCTTAAAGAAAAAGAGAAAACATATCACATAAAACTCCATCTCATCACTCCCCCTAGAAATATATCATCCTTCACTAATTGAAAACAAAAACTTCAAGCACATACCTTTCATTCATGTCATGGAGATGGATTACAACATTCATTATAGCCCTGAAGCAATATCTTTAGTGTTTTGTATCTCTTTCCATGTAATCATACCTGAAATCACCATTATTTCTACCTAAACAACCTTCTTTCCACTTATAACAGATTATTCAAAGTCAAATATAGCTCACATGCCTCAATAGACCTTCGCAGACACTGTAGTTGTATCTCGGCTAGTTTATGATTGGTTTTTGGCTGGTTTTTCCATTATGTGAACTATAACTCTTATTCACAAAGCAGTCTAGATCTGATATAGGTCACAACCATCTCTCCCTACTTCAATAGACCTATTTAGACATGTATCTTACATATTTACATCTTCACCATTATGACAAGCTTCATACCAACTAAGAAAATAACTTCATGATTCTTATAGTTCTTATCGGACTTTGTACACCTTTGGGGAACATCATTACAATCCTCAATATCATACACATACTTGTAGACATGTGATAAGGAACACACACTATGACATCTAACATTCCATGTATACCTAGAAATCTTCATGTGCTTATTATAGTATCAAATTTAACATGATGAGATCATGAATTCATGCTTCATTCATACACACTAGTTAATTATCACACCAAAACAGAGATCAACTGATACACTCTCAAAGACCTCAAGCTCAAAACAAAACATAGTTATAAAAACTTTTGAGATACAATAAACCCCTCATAAAACACATGAGTACAACATTTACAAATGAATATGGATAAATACACCTTGATACAAACTGTTTATGCTTTATACTTCAAAGCATGCACATTTTCACAATGATAGTTCACATCTCCTAACTCATGACTTGGAGGACTTTTGACAAACAAGTGTTCTCACAAATATATAATTCTTCATAATGATATATAGACTGACTAAGAACTAATATTTCACACATAACTTCATCTTTTTGACATAACTCAATATGACACAACATACTTGACTCAAACCATTACCATTTGATGAAGCAAGCGTTCCTCACAAGTTAAACTTATTTTATTTAAAACATCATAGTTTATGACAACATGATAAGGAATCTTCAAAAATGTCATGACATACTTTCTTGATATTACCAGGACACAATTTTACAAGAAATGAGGATAGAATACCAATACACTTGATTAAAACAAATATAATTCATAGTACAAACCATTAGATAAAAACACAAGATGAATACATCTTATACCAACATCACAAGACTCATTTCTAGATTTGGATAAGACCAAAATGACTTATGAAGATCAAACATACCTTCTCATGATTCAACCATATAGGAACATGACTACATGAATCCTAATGGAGGCATCAAAGCTTCTGAATGTGTCTAACATAAAAAAACACCCATGTCCTCATTGGAGAGGACACATAGATCTTGCATTAATTTATGCAACTACTAAACCTTTGATTCCTTACCAACAAGCAGTCTCTTTTCAACATTTGGCTTACTAGAAACATTTGACTCCTCATCATGACTAGGCTTGACTTCTTCCTTCTTCTTATAGATATATTTCCTTCATCTGCAATATCTTGAAATATGACAAATCTTGTTGCATTTATAGCAAGAAATAGGATTCCTACCTTGAAAAAATCCATCTCTCCAACTCTTTCTAGGTGGGTTCTGATTGCAGATCATAGCAATATGGCCAACTTGATTACATCTAAACCACACAACTTCACTTCTTCCCTTATAGCCTTCATTACCCCAATTCTAACTTGAGGTTTTATGTATACATTACCTAGTAGTATGAAATATCTCATGAAAATTATAGCACAATACATTCTTAGCTTTCTCACTCCTATTATCCCTCCAAATATGATCATCTCTATAAAACCTTCTACACTCCTTAGCTCTATGCCTAAAGCCATTACACGTGAAACAATAACTATTGAAATATCTCTCATACCTTGAAGCATTTAGCTGCCTAAAAGACCTTGTATTCACATTTTCTTTGACACTTATCTCTTTTTGATCCTCTTTGGCATTTGAATCTTCAATCTCTTTTCTAAAAATAGTATCCTCTTACATCATACATTTTCCTTTGGTGTCATCTTTGAACCCCAAACTTGTTCTATCTCCCATTGATTTCTGAATGTTAAGAAGATAATCAAGGTCCTTGGTAATTTTCTCAAACTTTTGAAATGTTATTTCTTTGCTAATTACATCAGAAAACTCTCTTTTAAGAAGAGTCACTTCTTCTTCCTTGGATTACAGATTTAGAGTCATGGAACTCATCTGCATCTCTAGCCTTCTCACTATCTCATCAAGCTTCTCTGTCATAGCCCAATGTTTTTCTTCAATCTCATGAATTATTATTTCATAATTTTTGATCTAAGATCTCGAATTCTTATTGTATTTATCATCGTGATTTAATTGAGACTAATAATCATCTTCTTATTCATCATCAAATTACATAATATCATGAAATAGTGTTGAAATTTCATTTATGGATCTCATAAATATTTATTCATGAATAAGACCCATCAGCAAATACTTCATGCTCTGATTCTAATTCATAATAAGATACTCCATCATATTCAAACTTATAATCTAAAACACCACTACTTGCATTAGATAAGCAAGCCTCTTCCTTTGTGTAAAAACTTATTTTTCCCTTCTTCTTATAGTCAAACTTCTTGAAGTTCTTCTTACCTTTACTATACTTATGATTCTTCTTTTCATGATCATCCTCATGGTCTTCATCACCTTCATTTTCATGCCTATGAGGACACTTAGCAGAAAAATGACCTACTTCACCACAATTGAAACACTTAAATGGAATCTTACCTTTGTACTTTATAGAGACAACCTTAAATCTCCTAGCAATAATTGTAAAGATTTATTCATCGTCACACTCAACATTAACGATTTCATGAGAAACATCATCATCTCTAATCTTCTTGTTATTTTTCTTCTTTTAGCCTTGAAATCTATCTCCTTATTGACAAGTTTATCATTTTGAATTTTCTTCGCATATGCATTCAAAGTCCCATTCACTTCATCCATCTTCAAAGTAGTCAAATCCTTGGCCTCTTCAATGGAATATACTTTGTAAATCAAACCTAGGATCTAGATATCTCAAAACCTTTTGAACTACAACCTCTTCCTTCACATATTCTCCTAAACCTTTCATGGTGTTGACAACCTTGTCAACCCTAAGCAAATATGCAACAATAGGCTCATCATCATTCATTTTTAGTCCTTCAAACTAATTTATAAAATTATGAAGCCTAGGTATCTTTACCTTTGTGTCGACTTCATACAACTTGAATTTTCTCCCATGCTTCCTTTTCTAACTTGTAATGCATCACCTTTACCATCTCATATTCTCCTAGACCACACAAGATAGCATTCATATCCTTTGAATTGTCACTACAAGCCTTCTTGTTTGTATTACTAGTTGGAGGTGTAGCAGGAACAATATAACCATCTTCCATAACTTGCCAAATATCAAACCCTAGGGACATGATATGAGTCTTCATCCTTAACTCCAAAAATCATAGTTCACTCCATAAAACAAAGGTTCCTTACTAGTAGAAAAACCAATATGTTGACTTGCCATTTTTGTGCTTCAAGGATCTCCTTTCAAGTGATAAAACTTATCCAAAAGGACTAGGTATGATACCAATTGTTGGAAGAAAAATTTACCGAGGAGGGAGGTTGAATCAGTCCTTACAAAAATTTAACCAATTTCATATTTTCTTACTTAAACATTAAACCATTCATCCATTAATTAATGTGTGCATAACATTTAATCAAATCAAAATAGCCATTGAAGAGACACAAGAACACAAGATATAAGTGTGAAAACCTCAAGGGAAGAAACCCACTTTGAACACTTTTTCGATATTACACACAAAAATATTCATGTGAATATTACACATCACAAGATATTTTGTAGTGAGGTACCAACCCCACAAGGAGCACCAACCCCTAGCTGCTTGTTGATATTACTCACAACAATATACTTGCATGAATATGAATTATCACAAAATATTTTGATAAGAAGATAAAAATATATATATTGCAACAACTTAGTTGATGGTTATGAAAATATTCAGCTCCAAAATCCTTCAAACACACTTCAAACCCTCACTCAAATTCACTCAAACATGGACAAACATGGCTTGATTTGATCTCAAGACCTTACAGACAATATCTATAACATTCCTCAACATTTAAAACACTTCCTTGGATCTGAAATTATTCCTTCATACATGTTTCGTACACACACTTGGGTCGCACTTTTTCCCTCTCTCTTGGCTAGTTCAAAAATGAGCCACAACTTCAATTTAATACAATTATCTTCTCATAAACATAAAACAAGTAGTTACTATACAAATATATCAACCAAAATAACTCAAAAACATAACATTACACTTATTCAAATTTATACAATGAACCCGTATAGTTTGGCCATGCCAAAATGCACCAAAAAAGATTAAAATCAACTCAAAACCCCATCACCTAGATGGTTAAAACTCACAAAAATCATAACCATGATTATTCAATATCCCTAATGTTTCACACATGCTAAATATGACATAAACATATCAACCATGGTCTCACGTTAACTTTCACAAATCAAATTATTCATAACACTAACAAGAAGGCTCATATTCATCACAAAACAACTACTTCCAGAACGTTTCTTCATATTTGGGCCTCAATAACACCTAATAACATTTAAAATATAGTATTTAACCAATAATTAGAGTCCCCTTTAGCTATATAATACATCCATGTATGATATATTCCATGCAACATCAATATTTGTAAACCACAAAAACTTTCCTCTTCACTAAACTGAACTTCCCGGGAAGATGTTTTACAAACTCAACTGGTTTGCATCCTTTATGCCACTTAAAATACCTCAAATTACTTCAATAGGAAAAAAATTCATTCCTCTTCACTCTCCAACTTATAGAAAGCATCAAATCATTCATCTCATGCCTAAATCACCTCAATTTTTAGCCTAAGAAAATTTGTCTTGAAAAACAAAAATTCTTCTTCTTCACAAACTGATCTAGATGACCTATCAAATCTCATCATAAATACACAAACCTTATACCACTGGAAATACCTATGAATCCTCTTTCCATAACATATTATATTTCCTTCCAAATCCAATTGGAAGGCCTCCAAACAAGTACATCTATGAAATTGCTCTAGAACTCCCTCAAAATTGCCTTAAGACAAGTATTCATAAATAGGGAACACTTTTCCTCTATAAGATCAAACATGATCTAAAAATATCATGACAAAAATTAAAAATCCCAGGCTCAAAACAATGTCAATTTATTTTATACCTCCTTTGGACAACTTTGTCCCAAACTAAACTTCTTCCTAAACCTTCCCATTTGAGTGGGGTCCACTCATCACCACATGCTCTATATTACCTTTTTGGAAACTTTGAGGTGTCTTATTCATCATAAAATAATCATAATATAATATATAAACAATTATAGGCACATACCAATAATTTTTCCTCCGTCACTCTCAACCTAGGGTTTCAAGCTCATAATAAGGATTTTCATTTATTAACATTTTTTCATAAACAAATAGGTCTCATTTGACATAATTCTACATCTGATATATTATTAAATCCATGATTCAACATCCTTAAGATGATTAAGGTCCGATGTAATAGTTACATGTGTCATTTAACAATTATTTTCCATAACAAGTCTGGAAAACATGCTCTTAAGAACCCTATTTTGATCTCGAACCTCAAATATTACAAACTCGTCACCATGGAAAGCTAAATTTTTCCCACATAACCAAAAACACTCTTATAACATATTAAATCATCATATTATCTCAAATATATCTACATGTTCATATCCTATCTCATTTGCATGACTAGGCCTTGGGGATTTGCATGTTCTAAGTTATAATAGAGTAAACCAACACACTAACCAAGAATGACACCTCTATAACTACTTATACATGATAAATATGATGTGACATACCTTCTTGATTGTTTCCAAGAGCTCACATACTTCTGAAAGTGGCTATCATTCTTGATTAGGCCTCCAAGCACTAGGATTAGACCTAGTTTGCATCGTGACAAAGTAGACTAACAACATGACTCTATCCAAGAAATCCAAAAGGACCTAACACACCTAAGACAACATATATAAAAAAAATTCATTCTTCCATGATCTCATATACCTCAAGTATCTCACTATTATGCTCCATTTGGCCTTCAAGCACCTAGACTATGTCTAGATGAACACTTGCAAATCATGCTCAAAACTGTACCTACACTTCTTCACCTCACTCATCATCTTAATGAAATTCATAATATTTTATAATACATCATAAAATACTTCAAAAAAATTTTAAATAAAGTATTCCAGACTTCAAAGCAACCAATTCATACTCAAAGTAACCAGTTTATACTCGAAGCAAGTATTTCATACTCGAAAGTAACCAAATAGACTCTAAAGCGTTCTTTAAAACTATGAAGTAACTTGTATTTCACCTTTCAAGATTTTATGCACCTCTAACACACCATAACAAACATGATATACTTAATGAATGCCTCTAATCAACTTGGGATGACTCAATACTATGACCATGCACATTGAAACATGCTCAGAACACCATAGCCTTGCGCACCAAATTGGACACTACCAACCAACCTTTAGAATTAACAATAAAAGACACCTCATGGAGACTGATATGAAACCTATACACCATTTTACATCAATGTACTTGACATCAATTATAATCACTAAGACAAAATGGCCTTGGGAATGTTTTCTATCAATAATGACATGAAACTATGCTTCAATGTCCCATTTTTAGAGTGAGCAACAATAAAATGGAGGATGGAGGTAACAAAGGAAGGAGATCATTCAATGACATCTCATCAAGCACTAGAGATAGGATAATAAAATTTCATCCATGATAACCAGCTATTCCAAAATGAAAAATATCGAGACCAATAACCAATTATAGTAAACAACATTTATTCCATTTTAGATAAGTGTGACAATGATCTAGAATGGTAGCTACATACGAATATAGGGAGGATTGATTATTTATCATTTATTTTTAGTTTTATGTGATGTGTAAAATAAAAATTTTAATTTGATTATGGATTTTTTTGTAGTTTCCCCGATGTAAAAATAATGGGGATTTTGAATAGGATGTTATAGCATTATGATACGTGTATGTGTAGATTGTTGTTTGTCCTATAAACCATTTATATGTGTAGGTTTCTAGTTTTCCTATAAAACCATATGGATGTATGGGTTTATTTTTAAATCCCATGTAAAACCATCATAAGAAGTGGAGGATGAACATATGAGTGCATGTCTATTCACACTTGGGTGGTGGTTCTATCCATCTATAAAATCCATATGTGAGAATATAAATTTGTTTGAGTTATTTTTAAGCCAAATGTTCTGTGTAAGAAGTGAAAACTTAGCAGAAATGAAAGATAAACAAATAAACATGGAAAACCTTTCCTCCAAGTTTCTTGAAAACCTCATATAAGATTGTAGAAGTATTTAAACTTGTGGAATCTTTTAGTTATATTTTAGAAGCTTTTGAATTGATCTCCAAATTTATAAATGGAAAATGCTATGAGCACATAGACACGAGGATGAAGATGGAAATTTTGGAAGAATTTGGCTATAACTACAAAAATAGTTTTAGGATGATTTACAAAGGATTGGTATGCTTTTTATAGCTGAGGGTGAGGCCATGAATATTAGATCAAGGTTTGAATGGGTTACAGGTTCATAATTATAATTTTGAAATAGCCATTAGATTTGGTTTGTGTAGTTACAGCTTTGCAGGGAAATGAATGTTTGGATTTTGTGCGAGAAGATGATTGTATGTGTAAATTTTCTACCCCACCATTGTAGGGTTCTAGAAGTAGAGTTGAGTGGAGTGTGAGTAGATAAATAGGATTATTTAAATAACTAATTTAATTAGTTATGAGTTGTGAGAGGATAATTAACCATTTAATTAAATTAGCTAAAGGGGGTAGGAGTATAGCTTAAGTGTAATTAGAATTAATTTAATTAATTCTAAAAGGGATGTAAAGATAATAAAATTAATTTGATTAATTCTAAAGGAATATGATATATTTAATTGAATTAAATCTAAAAGGGATAAATATTCAAAGTATGAATTAATTAATTCTAAAGGGGATGTAAATAACTAAGGATAAACTAGGAATAAACATGTATTTTTAGGGTGTCTATAGTATCACATCGTTATCTAACTTGCTTGGATAGGAAATATGAAATTAGTCAAATCTAATGTATTGAACTTGATGTGATTATGATTTTTTTAAATTTAAATATGTAATATATTTATCATAACATATAAAGTTAAATTTCCAATGGGGTTAGGGTAGATTGGTTTTGATGGATGGTTTTCTTGCTCCACCCTAGTTTGAATCTGCTTGGACATGATCCACTTCGGGGTGGTTTACGGTTGGTGGCAGATATTGCATCATTATCGATGGCGAAGCATTACATCATCAATGGTGGCATGTTCTTCATTGGTTGTGTATCTGTGGTTGTGATGTTTATAGTAAATTTTATCTCTTCAAATTAACCTAATAAGAAAGATGATAAAACTTACTAAACCTCAAGATGGTAGGGTTTAGGTACCTGTGGATGTGGATGGACAATGTTTGATTGTTTTGATCCATGTATCAAATGAAGTAGCTCTTGTTATTCCAATAAATATACAATCATAGACACTAAACAAGACCGGATTAAACAAATATATGGCAGATTGCATGGAAAAGGCGGTCCCAGAAGGAAAAGGACTTCCTTGTAAGGATGTCAATTCACTTTTGATAAATTAATGTGGTAATGATATGATAAATCGATAGCCGATAATAAAATAAAAGTAGATGATATAACCATTCAATGCAAAGGTAAAGGGAATGACATGGTCCAGGGTTATATGTTGGTCTGATGGTGATTCCTAGTCCAAAGGGAGTTTGGGAATCACAGTATGGCTCAAAGAGAAATGATACAAACTTGTATATTATTTGCAAAGGAAAGTATGAATCTAATTTGGATAAGTGATAAAATGTGATAGATGACTCAAAGGAGCTCAAAAAGGTTTGATAAGCACCTACAAAGGTAGAATGATGGAAAAGGCTAGTGTTTGGATATGTGTATATGCTCACAAAAGGCAAGTGAGATGATGTGTTTAATTGAGATAATGTGAAGGATGGATCAAAGGAACTAGATTTGGCTAAGAGGAGCTTGATTGGACTGAATGAGAATCATAGAGACACAAAGTGTTGGTCAAGATTGGGGTTTAAATTTTTCTAAAAGACAAGATGCTGATGGCAAGTGGGTATAACAAGCAAGAATCGCCGATGATTGGGAAAATCATTGGCAATTGGGAGAAGATACACACAGGTTGACAAATGCCGAGACAAAATTGATCAAAACTTTTAAATGATGAATGATTAAAGTAATGATGTGTGAATAAGGTGCATACCTGGTTCAAATGATAGATAAGGCTGAGAGTAGATGTTACTTGGAGTTGTAGACATCCAAAGGGATCACTGATTTGAGCTTCAAAATGTGTTGATGAAGTCTGCAGATTGAGTGATACGGAGTTGGCTACAAGTGATCTAGAATGGCTCCAAGATACTCAATAGAGATAAATGATAACACTTGATGTTGATTTTATTGTCTCATTGTTTAATAACGATGTACAAAAGGCTTGATGGAATAAAAAGGCTCAAAAGTGTGAGAAGAATATCCCATAAATAGGTTCGTAATTTGGGCTTAAATAATCATTAGTGATTTAGGATTCTTGATTTTGTTTTGGAACAATTTCCTAATTTGAAGAATTTATTTATTTAAATGAAGGGAGTGTTTTAGAAAATGGATTATACATGTTGGAAATATTGTTGAATCATTGAGAGATTACATATTTCATTTTGATTTTATTTATTTTTGGTTTGTAAGTGGTTATACGGGTATGGGAATGTTATTAAATAGTTAAGAGGTTAAGTATTTCGTTTTGGATTTTTCTAATTTAATTTACACGTGATTTTGGGTGGAGAATGGTTAAGGAGGTTGAAAAACAGACTAGTTATGATTTTATTCTGATTTAGTTTGATTTAGATATGATTTAGATATGATTTATTTAGATTATATATGCTTTAATATAGATTGATTTTAGGAACATTTCAACCAAAGTATAATTATGATTTAATTTAGATATAGTTAGATATGATTTAATTTAGATTTATTTTTTTATTTAGTTTTAGTTTTAAGAAGATTCTAGGTGATTAAATAGGATTTATCAATCGTATGAAAGGATAATCATGAGATAAGTGTGATAATGATAGGATATTAATTTTAATTAAATAAGAATGGGTTTAGGATACGGGATGTTGATTTAATTAAATAAGGATATATTTAATTAATTAGACAAAGGTGAGAGATATGGTGTATAACTTAGGATAAATGATTTTAATAATGTAGTGTGATTAAATGGTGGGTATGAAATATCGATGTATTTAAGTAAATAAAGATAAAGGGGTATAATATATGACTTACGATATGGGGAGTTGATATATTTAATTAATTAATTGAGTAAGGATGAGGGTGATGAGGGGTGTAGATTTTATATGACTTAGTATAGGGATTAGATGTGATAATGAAGGGGGTCTAGCGGACTCGGACATAGGGAATATTAAACTTAGGATAAATTATTTTGATAATATGGTGTGATTAAATAGTGTGATAAATGTATGATTTTCATAAGAATAATATGATGTGGTGAGTGTATGGATTTGTGTAAGAAATAATGGTATAATGAAAAAATGATTGTGCGAATTTTGAGTGTCTACATTTTTCCCCTTTTTGTTGAGTGGTTTTAGACAAGCCACAAGACAAAAACAAGATGTGATGGCACTGAGGGATGTAGAATCATGTGATGAGGTTTTCCCCTCAAACTAAGGATTGATGAACTAGAAGGGAATCAATCATGAGTTTAGAAGAGAAATATGAAAAGATACAAATATGAGGAGTAATGAGGGATGATGGAATAATGCCCTAAGACAAGGTAAATAAATAAGATAAATGTCAGTCGTAAAATCAAGTGATAGGGGAACCAAAGGGTTTGTGTCTTATAGACATATGATCTCATGACAATGGATGTTTTGACAAGGTAAAATGACCAATGGTGGGTGTTTCCAAAAAGGTGGGCTTACGAGGCCCTGAATTAAAGTAATAGGGGAACCAAAGGGTTCATGTCCTATAAACATAGGACTTAACGATGCAAAGAATGATAATTTAATGAGGTCAAAGGACCAAAAATTAATGTTTCCACAAAGATGGGCTTACGAGTCCAAGAAGCCAAATGATATGGGAAAAAAGGGTTTGTGTCCTATAAAAATATGATTTAACAACAATGGGGGTTAATAGTTTGGCGATTTGATTAGTTCAAAGGACCAAAATTGATGTTTCCACATAGGTTGGCTTATGAGGACTAGATGGGGGTCTTGACGGTAATCAAGAAAGTAATGTGCTCGAGGAGGTAATCAGTTGACAAATGTCGATTCGATTGAATAAATGTGATGTTTTAGACACAATAAATTTATCTTTGGAATGTATTAAGGATTGTGTTGATGTTAAGATATTTTATTTCTTTTTGATGATGTTGATGCTGATATTAATGATGTTGTAGATATTGTTGTGTTGGCGAGAAAATTTGTCTTGTGGACAAATTGGTGGGTTTCAAGCCAATGCTATGGGAATCTAAGTCCCTCTACTTGAACGGTGCAGCTTCCATAGGTGCATGCATAAAAGGTGGATTTCAATGGTGGCCTTTCGACCAGAGATCCAATAGGGGCACTCCACTGACCCTGTGGCAAAGCTAGCAATGTCTCACTAGAGAAGAAACTTTGTCTTGGAAAGGGGAAGGGGAGTGGAAATGGAGGTAGGAGAAAACTAATGTTGTGAGTAGAATATCAGATGCCCACACACATTAATTAGAAATTTCATTTACATGCATTTATAGTTAGAAGAAAAAAATCCGTAGGATAAGCTACAACATCGAATAAAATTCATTAGTCACAAGGTACCAATGAATCCCTTAATCAAAAAGGAAAAAATTCCTTCTTTTATTATTGAAGCTAAAGAAAAGTTTGTACAGAGCTTTGAGAATAGAGGAGATTATAAGGAGAAGGAAAAATAGAAGAAGTATGGCATTCTTTTTCTTTTTAAAGTATAGAGCACTCTGGTATTTTTGAAATCAATCGCTTGAGACTCTTGGAATGACTATAAGGAGCCATTATATCCTTTTCCAAAATGGTTACAACTTTACAAATCATTTACGCCTCTTCAAATTCCTCCATTTTGAAGAAAACGCTCATGGCGGGTTAAAAACTAGATCTTACAACGCGAACATTACATTTGATTTGCCAGTTTGAATACAAACCATTTGATTTTCTCTTATAACTTTGAAATTGGGTCGTCCACATGGTAGAAAGAGATTGGAGTGGGTATGGGGAAAGCCCTTTGTGTTTTGTGAATTTTTTAGAGATTTGGCAATTTGGAACAAATTGGCCCGCACCCCACTTTTACTTTTCAACTTAGGCACGTGGCACGTTTTCATTGGAAATGGGGTTGCGGCCCTTTTCTCAACATTTTAACCTTTTTTGGAAAAAGGCTAAAAAACTCAAAGTTCTCCATTGTTCCACTCTCCGCTTTGACTTTTCAACTTAGGCATGTGGCATGTTTTCATTGGAAATGGGGTCGTGGCCCTTTTCTCAACATTTTAACCTTTTTTGGAAAAAGGCTACAAAAATCAAAGTTCTCCGTTATTTTTCTCTCCCACTTTGACTTTTCAAATTAGGCACGTGACATGTTTTCATTGGAAAGCAGGGTTGCAGCCCTTTTCTCAACATTTTAACCTTTTTTGGAAAAAGGCTAAAAAACTCAAAGTTCTCTGCTATTTCGCTCTCCGTTTTCACTTTTCAATGGCGGGCCCAAGACCTTGGTGGAGCCACAAAGCATTCTAGAACTTTTACTTCACTTTTGGGAATTTGGTTAAATTTCCAAAAGTCCCCCGATGGCCCGCTCTCCCACTTTGACTTTTCAACGGTGGGCTTCAACTTTGAATTTTTCCCTTTATAGCGATCGGGCTGCATGTCACAATTTTAACTTTGACTTTTTCTCTGTGGGCTCAAAATTTGACTATTACCTTTATAGCCTGATCGGGGCTACGAGCCACTTTTTAAATTTTCACCTTTTTTACAAAGAGGCTCAAAAACAAAAATTTCTCTACCGACCCACTTCCAATTAGGTATGTCCATGTACCCATGGATGACGGGGTGAAAATTTGATGGGGCAGCAAATGCCCATCATTCCCGACTATGGGAAAAATACACAGAGGAAGAGAACATCATCATTTTGAGTCCAATTTTTGAATTTCCTTTGCAAGCCGGAGACATGGAGGAAAAAAATAATTTGATGATCAAGCCATAGAACAAACAAACAATTTTAATCAAAAAAGGATATTGTAAAGAGGATATTACATGCATAGATCGGGAGATGGAGAATTTCTCAAAATGAGCAAAACAGAGATTTAAACAACACTAGGGCATGGATTTTCTAACTTCATCAAACTTTCAACTTGGCTTAAATACTTTAGGAGGGTGAGAGCTCAAAATTTTAAATTAACTTGGAAAACAAAAAGTGGTTTTCGGGAGACAACAATTGGCTCTAGCTTGGGGACATGACATGGACTGAGCATGACGAAGACATGGTATGAGGATCCAGAATCTCAATTTTTAAATTATATAATGTTGACCAGTGCCTTATCCATTGGGCCTTATAGATTAATGTACAATTCTAAGAAAAAATTATCAAAACAATTAAACACACGAGCTCACAAAAGAAAGGAAACACATGACATGTAATGAAGGGGAAAAAAACAACACAACGAAAATGTAAACACACCAAGAAATCACCTATGGTACAAGGCGGGGGACAACCCACTTTCACTGATGATACAGTTTCAAGTATTTCCTACTTTGAGGAAATTCCAATGGCGTTCCATCTAAGTACGAGAGGAGAAAAACATTCTCACCACAAGCTCCATGAATTTTGAATGGTCCCAGCCACAATGAATCAAACTTTCCATGGCTACCCTTTGGTTCTTTTCTCTTGTCCCATAGCAAGATAAAATCTCCAACTTTTAAATTCCTTGCTTTGGTCCTCTTGTCAAAGATATTCTTCACTTTCAATTGGTGTTCTTTAATTCTATCCACCACTTGGCATCTGCTTTCCTCCAACTTCTCCAGGAAGAGGATCTTCTTGTCAATGGAGTCTTTTTATCGACCATCTTCTATTTCTTGCAGCAACTTGAGAGCTAGCATCTCAATTGTGAGGGGAATATCTGCCTCAACTACATACAACATTTGGAAAGGTGACATACCTATTTCCTTCTTAGGAGTGATCCTATCAGCCCATAATGCATCATATAACTTCTTGTTCTAGTTCCTTTGATTCTCATATACCAACTTGTGAAAAATGGTCACAATGTTCTTGTTGCTTGACTCAACTTTCCCATTTCCCTATGGGTAGTAGTCAGAAGAGTGAGATAGGGAGATTCCAAATCCATAACAAAAATCTGTGAGATCCTTGGAAGAGAAATAGGTGGCATTGTCTACAACAATTTTATGTGGTATTCCAAAATGAACAATGATATTCTCCTTGATGAAGTTGTAGACTATTTTAGAGTGGCTTGCTTGGTTGGGATGGCTTCCACCCATTTAGTGAAGTAATCAGTTGCAGTGAGTACATAAGTATGCCCTACACTATAATGAGGATTTAGAACACCAATAAAATCTAACCCCCATTGTTGAAATGGTTCTTCAATCACCACAGGCCTGAGTGGAAATGTAGCTAGTTGTGGATTTCCAACAAATTGTTGGCATGCTTTGCATTTGGAAACCCAATCCTAAGTGTCTGCAAATATGGAGGGCCAATAATATATCCCTCTGAGGATATTATGTGCGGTGACCATTGCTGAGAAATTTCCACCACAAGCTTGATCATGATATGCCCTGAGAAAATTTTCTTGTTGCTCCTATCTAAACACCTGAGGAAACAACCATCTAGGCCTCTCTTGTAAAGTGCATGATTCTAAATCATGAACTTGGATTCATTTAGATTTAGTGTCCTTATTTGTTTGTAATCAATATGAGGAGGGCATTCTCCATAAGTGAGGTAGTAAGAAATGTCAGCATATCACTCATCAGTAGTGGTGACAAAGAGCGCATGTGGACTGTCTCCTAAACATGTTGAGAAAACACCATCTTTTTCTCCCTGTTGAGCCCTAAGAGCTTCATCTTCATCAATCATTTGACAAAACCATTTCTTCTTACTAGATTATAGGGTCTAATCTCCAAGTCATACTCTTGGGTATTTGCAATCCAACTTACACTCTTAGCCCCGAGGATCATGTTGATTCAAAATGTACTTGATTGCACTTCTAGGGACCATCACCACTTTATGGTAATTAAGAATGTAGAATCTGAAACTTTTAACAACTTTGACCACTACATAGGCATGTTTCTACAATTGGATATACTTTAGCTCATGATATTTCAAAACACAGCTCATGAAAGCAATGGGTGCTTCCAAACCTTCATCATTTTTACGAACAAGGACAACAGAGAGTGTATGTTCTGATGCATATCAATACATGATGAACTCCTTTTTGAAATCTGGAGATACAAGAGTTGGAGCTTTGGAAATGGATTTCTTGATCTCCTCAAATGTTGCTTTTCCTTCTTTATTCCACTTGAAATCTTGTTGATGCTTCATCATGGAAGTTATATGCTTAGTCGATTCGAGAAAACTTAGACACAAAATGATGAAAGAATTTTACATTTACAAAGAATGAATGAACTCCCTTCTTTACGGTTGGTAAGGCTAGTGCTTGGATAGCTCGATCCTCTCGGGATCAATGTGTCCTCCATGTTTGTTCACAATGTGTCCTAACAACTTACCTTATGTGACTCCAAAAATGCACTTCTTTGGATTTAGATAAATGACATGTTTCCTACACCTTTCAAGGACTTTCTCAAAATGAAATATATGATCTCCCCTTCTCTTTGAAAAAACCATGAGGTCATCAAGGTAAATGACAATGCAATGTTTCAAATCTTTGAAGGCCAAGTCTATTGCTCTCTAGAAAGTGGATCTAGCATTGATCAAGCTAAAAGGCATTTTGTTGTAGGAAAAAGTGCCCCAAGGTTTTGTGAAGGATGTTTTGTTACAATCCTCTCCTGCCAGCTTGATTTGGTTGTACCCTGAGAATCCATCAAGCAAAGAGAGCATTTCAAATCTAGTGACTACTTGCAAAATATGATCCATGATTGGAAGAGGGTAGTTGTCCTTGAGAGATTCTGATTCAGATTTTGAAAGTCTACACAAATCCTTATTTCCCCATTCTTCTTCCTTACTGGCACAATGTTAGCCACCCATGTTGAATGGTGGATGGGGAAGATGATTATAGCATTGAGCATATTTGTCACCTCTTCTTTGATAATATTGGAAATATTTGGATTCTAGGGTCTTTGTTTTTTCCTAAAGGACTTAGCTCCTTGCTTCAAAGGAATGAAGTGATGCATTTCCTTTGGCTGAAAATATTTGAGTTCATCTTAGGAATAGGACAGGACATCTGAGTACTTTTTTAGTAGAGCAACAGACTTTTTCTTCTCTTATGGTGAGCAGCATTTAGCAATGTTAACCATCCTTGGATTCTCTGAAGTGCCAATTTTTTCTTGATCAAAATCAGATGGACACCGAGAAGACTATTTTTATTTCTCTTGGATGAACCTGTCATGCTTTTCAAAGAGATCTTCCAAAGAAACTAGGCCTTTGAGGATTTTGTTTCCTTTCAGTTTGATTACTCCCTCTTCATCAATTCCCTCAATTCTTTCCTTCTCTTCTTTGGGGACTGATTCATGGTGCGGGTTTTCACTTCCTTCAAAGAAAATATTATTGGAATTATCCCTTTGTTGTAAGAAGGCTTGGATCTGATTTTCATCATTGAAGACACATCGAGTGATTTGCATTTATGCAGTACGTTGGGTCTAAACACCATATCAATGGTCACTTTATCCTTACCAAAAGAAGGATGAGGTATCACTAAGGAAGTTGACACTTTGCTAGAGAATCAGCCTTTTCATTTTCTCCCTAGTGATAGCTTGATAGAGAATTCATCAAAGGATTCAATGTAGTCCCACACTTTGTTTCTATAGTGCACAGTGCGGGGTTTTCACCTAATATTGTTGGCGAACACTGCTTTACCACAACCTCTACATCACCTTTGCATCTCAACTTATTTATTCCCATGTCCTCTATTGTATTCATGCCTAAGAGTAATGCTTCATACTCTATTGTATTATTTGTATTGTCAAATTGTAGCTTGTAGGAAAAAGGATATACCTCATTGGAGGGAGAGTATAATACTACACCAGCTCCTAAACCTACTTTGGAATGACTGCCATTAAACTCCATTGTCAGATTCGGTATTCTTCTTCCTCCATGAGAAGTGGAAATTCCTCTTCCTTCTGTGATGTAAGGAGGTAATTTCCAAGCCCACAATCTTGAAAAAGGATATTAGCTCTTGGATCATCATACTTCCTTACTATGAACTTAATTTTTCTGACTAACTATCAGTAACTTCTTCATTTCTCCTTTCACTAGGATAGTTACATATGACCAATCCATTTTTATTTCTCCACCTATATCTCTGTGAAAACTTCTACTCAATAACATACCAAAAGATGTTGGGATGTCTACCACAAAAATGGTCAGGAGTATCTTCTTGTCAGGGTAATCAGCTAGTGCAACTTGAGCATCCTTAATCCTTCCTACCAATGGAACTTGTTTGGATTCCATTGAGTAGCATGTGCCATTACCTAGGTCAAAGTGAGGCTAGGAGAATTTGTAACTTTTACTAGCATCACGTTATTTGAGGCTCCAAAATCTATAATGTAATTCTTCAGTTGAAACCTTTGATGAGAAGTGACAAGTAAAAAGGCTCAACTCTATTGGTGGTGGAGGCACTGAGGGCTAGCATGTTTTGAGAAGATGGTGTGGATGGTGTGGGAAGTAAGCCTTTAGAATTAGAGATTGGGGATGTAGAGTTACCACCCTAGACTTCCTTGATGAATCTGTCAAATTGGGCAGGATGTGTTTGTAGGTATTCAATTTCAGAGAGTTAGACTTTGGTTTTGCTAGCATGCTCTACAAAGTCAAATGAAGTTATGGTAGATGAGGAAGAGGTTCCAGCAGTGGATGAGGACTTAAATGGTAGATGTATCATTACTTTTGGTATTGGGTTATCCTTATCAAATGTATTAATTGTCTTGGAAGGAGATGGGGGTGTAGCCTTTGATTGAAATTTATATGTTCTTACAAAACCAACATTTAGAAGAAAATTTCTCTAAACAACTTTTGAGTTGGGAGAAGAATCGGATAACTTCTTGTTAGTGCAAAATCACAAAGCACCCACGGATGCAAATCAAGGTTCTAAATGATGTCTTAGGCATCGAGTGTGATTGCACAACATGGAAACCTCTCTCCAAGTGTGGGACTTGTGGAAACCGAGAGAGGAATCTCCAGTTAGAGGCTGGTTCCTCAAACTCCTCACGATTAGATATAATGCTTGCACAACTACGAGAGGTTCAAATCCTAATCTTACTCTAAATTGCAAGGAGACAAAGAAATGCAAAAAAATGAAACTAACTAAAGATGGTGATGCACCAAAAGGAGTGGTGAATATTTTGTCATGCAAATAGACACAAACCAAAGATTGCAACATAAAATCATACGAGTTGATAAGATATAATTTAGGATTTGAAATGAAGCAAATAATACAAACAAACGACTAAAACCCATTCACAAGGTTTGCATTATCATTTCCAATGTCAAAAACCACTGCATTACAACCTCGGAGAGGTAGAAAACCTATTACAATTCTTTGAAGAGTCTCGGTTCTTGTAACAATCACTTGCTTTGGAGGTGAAAGAAGAAGTCTGCTATGCCAAAAAGTGTTCCACCCTTTAGAAATGAGCCAAATCGGCTTTTACATTACATGGGTAGAGTCTAGGAGAGAGAAAACGTACAAAACATGGGAGCCCATTCCTCATTGACTACAAATGCATTAAATCAGCATGGAGGACCTTACAAACCCATACCCTGCCATTTTTGACCAAATTGGAGGAGAATGTGACCCATTCTGTATTAAATTTGGTCGCTGAAATGTCACTTCTGGCCATGAACACGCGTCAGATCCGTTTCTTAACTTTCTCTCTCCAGACTAAACCAAAATTAAAGATTGACCCCGGAATCATGTAGATAATTTTATAATCTTTCCAATGATATAAAGAACATGCAAATCCAAGCTCTGGATCGAAAGATATGGCAATCTGAAGATTTAGGGCACAAAACAGGCAAAAATGGGTTTTGAAATTTTTTCCCACGCTCCGCCACCTGGACGACACGTGTTGGGTGCTGATTGGATGAGCAATTCTCTCTCCTTCCCTTACCCGCGGGTTTTCCTTGAAAGTTTTGACTTTTTGTAATTTTGGAAAATTTCCCATTTTTTCCCCATGTCCCCGCCACTTGGGACACGTGGCATGATCTGGTTGGAGGATAGGGGCGCGGGGTCATCCTTTACCTTTTAGTTTTTGGCCAAAACTTTTGCCAAATTCTCTAATTCCTCCCCGAGCTCTGCACTCCCCTTCTCCTTAGGACACGTGTCCTCTTTTTATTGGCTCGGGCCAACGCTTCAAACCTTGCCCTTTGAAATTTTGGACATTTTCCCTTGTGACACGTGGCGTTTCTGATTCGTCCACAGGCCTGCCGCCGGCCGCGTCCCTCGTGTCCCTTTGGCCTGGTTGTCCCGAACTGTCTGGGAAAAATTCCTCTGATCCACCCGATTTGGGCTTCCTTGTCCCTCTTTGAGGCGAAGACACGTGGCGTGATTTGATTGGCTCTCGGCTCCTTCGGCTCTCCGCATCCCACGCGTCCCTATGTCCCAACTATCCCAGTGTGAAAGTTCTCTGTTTCGGCTGATCCGGGTGGTTCACATCCTTCACATCCTCACGGCCCAGATGTCCCACTTTTCGCACTGTGATTAGTCAATTTTTTCCTCCTTGGTGAATCAGCTTTCGCGTCCCGCACGTCCCTTTAGCCTAGATGTCCCATTGCTCTGCGGACTGCCTGGCGGCCTTTCGGCCGATTCACGCCCGACGTCCCAACTATCCCAAGGGCCGCCTAGACCAGGACTTAGCCAATTTTCATGATTTTTTCTACCCCAAGCTTGTTTTTTGCAACTTTTTCACCCTTTTTTAGAACTTGCTCTTTTCTTCTTGGATAGGAGAGTTAGAAAAAGGCCGAGGACCCCAGAAACATGATTTTTTTCCTTGAATCAATCTATCTGCCTGGGACTTAAATATTCTGATGCATGTTATCAAATTTACCCTAGGGGGTGAATTTTGGATAACAATTTGGCGACTCAGCGGGGTCACCTGCCTACTAGGTAGAAGATACCAGTTACCTGAAGCAGTCCATTGGGCATGGAGTCATCAAATATTCTGCTTAGAACCCCAATCGACGTAGAATGTGTGTAAGGAGGAAGATGGAATATGACCTGATTGAAGCAAGGACTACAAAACACCTCCATGGATAGCAGTAAGCTATGTGCCCAAAGCACTTAGGGAAAACAAAACTAACCTACAAAGAAACAATGTGCACAAGCACTTGGAGGAATGAAAATCTAATCTAATATTTACAAGGTAGTGAATTTCCCTCACAGAAGCTAACGCTTGAGATAGATTCCATTTCTTGGAATCGTAATTCTTCACCATCCAATGGGGCCAATTAGAAAGAATTGATGTTCTTGCACTTCGTGACCATGTATGGGGAACTCCAAATGGCATCAAATTTTGAATGCCTTCTGGTTTTGCTCTATCCACATCACATTTCAACACTAGATCTCCAACCTGAAAATATCTATCCTTGGCCTTCCTATCAAAGGTCTTTTTGATCGAAGCTTGATCCTTTTCCATTGCTTGGGATGCCGATTTTGATCTCTTGTAGCTCCATCAACTCTGCATACCTTACTTCCATGGGCTCAAATTCAAGCAACTCCAGCTGCTTCATGAGTTCCAATGTTGGCAAATCAAGTGACATGGGCAAGATTGCCTCTCTTCCATAGAAAATTTTGAATGGAGAGTTACCCTGTGGATCCTTTGGGAGTTATCCTATCAGCCCACAAGGCTGATTTCAGTTTGGTATGCCAAGACCTCGATTCTCGTCAAGAGTCCTCCTAATGATCCTCAACAAGTTCTTGTTTGTAGACTTGGCCTAGCCATTACCTTGAGGGTAATAGTTTGATGAAGTGCTTAGTTAGATACCATTCTTGAAAGCCCACTCGGTCACCTTAGATCCAATGAATGCCAATGCATTATCGAGATTATTGTAGCAGTACACCAAATCTAGTTGTTATCCCCTCATAAAGGTCTAAGATGCTAAACTCATTTGCCTCTTTGAGTGCTCCGCATACATCCATCCGGTGAAGTAGTTCGTGGTGTCAAAATCCATTTGTGCCCTTGGCTTGAATTGGGATTAATGACTCAATGAAGTCCAAACCCCATTACATGAATGGCTGGTCAAGCGAGATTGGATGTAATGGAAGGGCAGCAAGTCTCTCTTTTCCTGTGAAGAATGCAAAATTCTTACACCTCTTGATCCATGCATAGCAATCCTTTGAAGATTTTAGGCCAATAATAACCAGCCTTCATGATTTTTAGAGCTGTCACTCTTGGTGCAAAATGACCACCATCTCGGTCCACCATGAAACTCTTCCAACACCCTTTGAATCTGATTTGTCCTAATGCACCTCAAGCAGCACTCCATTCACATCTTTCTTGAACAAAACTCCATCAACAATGGCATACAAAAGCACCTGCAATCTAAAGTGTCTCCTTTGGGTCTTATTCATTTACGGAGGGCATAGGCACGTGCTTAGAAATTGCATTATATCTTGGGTCTAGCAAGGAGTGGGGGCAGCATTGTCTTCTTCATGATTGCCACTTGGCTCGTGGCTGTCCCTGGACTGTCAAAATAGCCTCTTCTTCATTTGCATACTTCTTTTTGCTTCCCAAAACTAGTTGTTCACACAATCCTTTCCCTCTTACCAGCTTGGTGATCTTGATCTCAATGTCATACTCTATGACACGCGTGATCCAACCTGCCCTTTTCTCATTCAAATCCTTGTTGAGGAGGAAGTCCTTAACCCCAGCGTGTGAGACCAGCAAGCTGGACCTTCTTTGTTTGAGATTAAATGCTTGAATTTCTTCAAGCTTCGATTCTTGCCAAAGCACATGCTTCTCAATAAAAGAGTACCTCACCTCATAGTCATCTAGGCTCTATTTGAAGAAGGAAATTGGCTACTCATCATTGTCCTTGTTCTGCTGTACCAAAATGGTGGAAATAGTATCATTACCTCCAAATGCATAGAGGATGAAATCCTTGGAGAAGTCTGGGTTGATGAGAGTTGGTGCTTGAGAGATGGCTTCTTTGATTGCTTCAAAACTCTCCTTGCCTTCTGCTGTCCACTTGAAAGCCATGCTCTTCTTTAACATTTTGGAGATGGGCTTGACAAGAGCTGCAAAATCTGGGACAAACCTCCAAACAAAGTTTATCCTTCCCAAGAAACTCTGAAGGGCCTTCTTGTGGCTTGGCAATGGTAGTGCTCTTATGGCTTCAACCCTCTCTGGATCAATTGTTAATCCTTCTTTGGAGACGATATGGCCAAGGAGTTTTCCTTCATGTGCAAGAAAGATGCACTTCTTAGGATTCAAAGACACTCCAAATATCCTGCACCTCATGAAGACTTGTCTTAAATGGAGAGAGGTGGTGCAGTGCATTTTGGAAAAAATAGTGATATCATCAAGGTAAATCAGCACCACATTGTTAATCAAACCTTTGAATGCCATGTCCATTTCCCTTTGGAAGGTAGCACCAGCGTTGGATAGCCCAAATGGCATTTTCCTGTATGCAAAAGTTCCCCATTTGGTTGTGAAGGCTGTCTTGAACTGGTCCTCTTCCTTCACCATAATCTGATTATAGCCTGAGTAGCCATCAAGTAGTGAAAACCTCTCGGAGCCAGCCACAACTTGCAAGATTTTCTCCATGGAAGGGAGTGGGTAATGGTCCTTGAGAGAGGCTCTATTCAAGTCTCTAAAGTCAACACACAATCTGATCTCTCCACTCTTCTTTCTGACTGGAACTAAGTTGGAAACCCAACTAGAATGCTTGATTGGGAATATGATCCTTGACTCAATCAGCTTGTCCAATTCTTTCCTCATGAGAGGCTCCATGTGTGGATTGGTGGTCTTTGTTTTTACTTTGCGAGGCTTAGTATTTGGATCCAATTCGATGGTATCTTTGAGCTAAGTTTGGATTGAAACCTTTCAAGTCTTCATAGCTCCAAGCAAACACGTCGGGTAACTCTTGACACATTTGTATGAACTCATACCTTTCTTGTTCGGTTTGTCATCCTTCCAATTTACAATGGTTTGTTCTACACTACCAAGATGGATACTAAATCCTCTCTCTTGACCTGAATGTTTGCTTTCTCCTTTCTAAACTGATCATTAGGGTTAAAAATGGACTCCAAAGTGATAAGTCCCTTGGGCAGCTTGTTAGTTCTCAGCTGTACTACTTGGTCACCATACTGCTGTTCCAATCTCTCTTGATTCTTGGCTGAGAACTCAACTTCTTCTTGTAAGAAATGGATGATTTGCTGGTCATTCTCAAACACTTGCCAACTAACATTGTTATCTGGCACTGAAGGCCTCAAAATCACGTGGATGTTTGGTTGTACCCTATCTTGTTGAATGCTTTCCACAATGTCAAAGGCTGCCCCCTCGCTACAAGCTGTCGGCGCCAGCTTGATTCTCTTTCCTAGGAATGGATTTGATGCCAAAACCCTCAAAATCCTCCATGAGGTCCCACACCCTATTCTTGTAGCACCTGAGTAGATCATTCTTGGCAGCATGCTTTCCCTTGACCTGATTTACAATCAATTCACTATCCCCAAAGACTTGCAAGTTCTTTATTTTCTTCTTTCTTGCCCAATCCATCCCTTGCACCAAGGCTTCATATTCAGCAGTTGTTATTGGAGCATGCAAACTGAAATCTAAAAGTTAAATAGTACTTTACTCCTTGAGGTGAAACAAGCATAGCTCCACCTCCCGCACCTTGTCTGCTCCTTGATCCATCAAAAATAGCTGCCATACCTCATTTTCATCTTTGTGGTTTGGCTTGGTGATGCTAGGAATAGGCTGATTTTCTTCGTGTATACAATAGACTCCTAGCTCGATTCTTCTATTTCTTGATAGGGATCAAAAGCATGCATCTTGTTTGCCCATTCATCAAGAGTTAGATCCGGGATGCTTCCAACCTTGGTGTCACCTCATCACTTGTTTGGGTGATCTTCTTGATCAAATGCTGAGCAATTGGCATTAATCTGACTTGGAGTGTAAGGCTCAATGTGAAAGTTTGCAATAGGTTCAGACCTGATTGTGGCTTTAGTTCCATACCTCATTCTAAACAAAGCATGTGTGACCAATCAGCAGACAAATATCCCCCAATCTTGGCTGTCATGAAGTCCTTGACAAGCATAGGGCAAAGAGTGGTGGAAGTTCTATGAGTGATACATCTTGTAAAACAACAACGTTTAGACATGCATGCAAGGTAATACTCAAGTTTCTAATCACTCCAACTATTGCTATTCTCTGTTGTCCCATCTAGCTACACCACCCCTTTGGATATTGTTTCATTTGGAGCCCTAGTTGATCAGCTATCTATTTAGGCATTCTTGAGCTACTTTCCCCGAGTCTATCATGCAATTGTGCACTAATTGATTTCCAATGATCAATGAAACATAGAAAGGAGGGGGTTTCAACATTTTACCTTGCTGTCCTCCATGATTTCCCTCAGGCTAGGCAGCATTTGTAAGTACTTTCTCTTGCCTTTGGATCTGTTGATTTGAAGTTGACCAGTCCTTCATGGCAGCTTGCAGTAGATCTCTTTGGCCTGGGATAGATAGGGATTCCCACATTGATATATTAACATTTGTCTTCTTCATCTGATCAATGATGTTGAATGGTGATGAAGGATCTCTTTGTTGTCCCTTGGCTTGTACATTCACTCCTTGCATGTGGGTAGCAACAACTGGTATTTGAGTTGGCCTAGGGGTTGTTCTTGGTTGCCCTTGTGCATTTGAAATTGGATTTTGTTTGCCAACCACTTGTGGAACCATAGAAGGTCGTGAATTGGTTGGGGCTAATGGTTTTCTTCACCCAAATTCCTCCTTTTTGACCTTGTGTTGACTATAACACCTTGAGACACTTCGGTTCCGTGGTTCATTTTAAGAGACCTCCTAGAAATCGGAGGTGGAGAATACCTGGCGAATATCCCCGGAACCGGTTTCACGGGAAGGCGAATTTTTTGGGGGTTATATGAAAAAATTTCGCCTGATTATCAAGCACTGTGACAGAAGGCTGCAGACGCGCGACGGGAGATTTTGCTGTCGCACGTCAAGTAAATGCAATGTCGCGCGTCAATAGACCTTAGTGTCGCGCGTCAATAGACCTTAGTGACGCGCGTCAATAGACCTTATTGCGCGTCGCGGTGCGTCAAGCGAGCACCTATTGACGCGCGTCATAGGTCTACGACGCACGCAGCGTCACTAAGGTCTATTGACGCGCGACACTAAGGTCTATTGACGCGCGACATTGCATTTACTTGACGCGCGACAGCAAAATCTCCGTCGCGCGTCTGCAGCCTCCGACCTCTGCTTTCTCATCAAAAAATCTCTGTCGCGCATCAACAAACTCTTTGTCGTGCGTCTGGTATGCGTCAATATCTGTTGTACCTCCTTGTCGCGCGTCAATAGGCCTTAGTGACGCGCGTCAATAGGCCTTAGTGACGCGCGTCAACAGACCTTAGTGACGCGCGTCACTAAGGCCTATTGACGCGCGACATTAAGGCCTATTGACGCGCGACATGATATTTGCTGTCGCGCGTCAATAGACCTTAGTGACGCGCGTCACTAAGGCCTATTGACGCGCGACATTAAGGCCTTAGTGACGCGCGTCACTAAGGCCTATTGACGCGCGTCAACAGGCCTTAGTGACGCGCGTCAATAGGCCTTAATGTCGCGCGTCAATAGGCCTTAATGACGCGCGACAGCAAATATCATGTCGTGCGTCTGCAACCTCTGCCCTCTTCTTGCTCATCGAAAAAACTCCATGTCGCTCGTCAACAAAATCTTTGTCATGCATCTACTATGCGTCAATATCTACAGTATCTCCTTGTCTGCAAACCCTCCTTGTCGCGCATCAATAACTTACCCCCTTGTCGCGCGTCTATAATATGGGATATATCATATTGTTGAAAAATGTGAAGTAGAAGTGTTCTACCTGGCGAATAATATAGGTTTATATAGGGGATATTTTTCAAGGGGTAGGCGAAGCCGACCCCTAAAAAAAATTAAAGTGTAATTTTTAGGCGAACAGGTCACTGGCCAGTGCCAAAAAATTCGCCTTTTCAAAATTTTCAAAAATGGAATATTCGCCATATTACGAATATTCGCCACTAAAATTATCCCTGCTGGTTCATGCCACAAAAATCCTCTCGCTTGCCAATTTACCAACGTGGTGTCATTTGGGGCTGATTTCTTTGTTGGAATGTTTCTTGTTATTGGTTGTTTCCTTGACTGCCCTCACCCTCCACACTAGTAGTTGTCACCATTAGTGCTTGATTCAAAGCACCATTGAAGCACATGGATTGGTTATAAGGCTCATTGCATGGAAAACACCAATCATACTCCTGGGTGATGTTGTTTTGTGTTGGCACCAATGCCTTAGAGGCAGATATGGCATTTGGATTGTAGGGCTGAAATGATCTATTGGCAGGAGGCCTTGTTTGATTTATATTTGCAGCTGGATTAGGAGGCCTTTGTGGTTGGTATGGCTTCTGTTAGGCTGAGCTTGGGGTTGATAAGAAGGTCTAAAACCTTGGGCTTGTTGCCTCTTGAGAGTAACCAGCTCATTGCCTAGGTTTTGCAATTGCTTCATGACTTCTTAAAGCTCATTTGGGGCACTTGGAGATGAAGTGGAAGATTCATTTGAACTCTGATTTCTAGGAGTGGGAGAAGGAGCCAAATTAGGTGCTTGATTGGTATTTGGGCTCTCTAAACTTGGAAACAATGGCATGGGAGGTCTAGGGGCAAGTTAGCCAGCTTGGATCAAACAATTTTCAGCCCTAATGGCAATGCTATAAGCCATAGGGATAGTTATGCCTCCCATGGACTGAATTAACATAGAAATATTAGAATTTAGAGCTTTGAGATAGTAGAGAAAAGCACCTTCGCCGTTGGCTTTGTTGCCAATGGAATCCTCTCCCAAGTCTTTTGGAATCGAAGTTGAAATTGGTGTTGCTCATTGGGAGCTCTCTTGATGGTTGTCAGCTGCTCCAAAAGAGACAAGTTGTCTCCCTTTTCTCCAAATTGCTCATGAAGTGCTATACACATCCGATTCCAATTTGTGATAGAACCAGCTCCAAGGCTCCTAAACCATTGCAATTCTTTACCCTTGAATGAAGATGCCAGCAACTTGATGACCACTTGCATCTTGTCGATTTCATGGATTGCACAAAGGTTAGCAATATCTTTAACATGATCACCAGAGTAGTCCGATTTTCTCCAGTGAAGTAAGGAATGTTCTTCAAGGCTGCAATGGGAATTGGATGTTGTGCATTGAGGGCAAGTGGGCTGCTACCTGTGAAGTTGACATAGGGGTTGTTTTGTGCCATTCTAATTGGTCTTAAAACCCTTGTTGATTGAATGAAAGGCCTACCAGGTGGAGGAGTTGAGAGAGTTCTGTTTGGTGGAGATGGAGACCTTTGAATCCTTCTTCCTCTTTTCCTTCTTCTTGGAGATAATTGCAGGTATTCAAACAGCACTTCTTCTTCTCCAACTCTTGACCTTGTGGTGATTCTTCTCATGAGTTTTCAGGCCTACACTGCTGAAACCAGTTGATTCTTCCCCTTGGAGTCACCAGATATGCAAATAATAGCTCTTTTCAAGCAAGAAAATTGCAGTAGATGCACATCAACTTTGCTGTAATAAAAATGAGACCTCTAGGTCCCACCGGGCGTGCCAAAACTGTTAGTGCAAAATCACAGCACCCCTGGATGCAAATCAAGGTTCTAAATGATGTCTTAGGCATCCAGTGTGATTGCACAACATGGAAACCTCTCTCCAAGTGTGGGACTTGTGAAACTGAGAGAGGAATCTCCAGATTAGAGGTTGGTTCCTCAAACTCCTCTGATTAGATCTAATGCTTGCACAACTACAGAGGTTCAGATCCTAATCTTACTCTAAATTGCAAGGAGACAAAGGTAAATGCAAAAAAATGAAACTAACTAAAGATGGTGATGCACCAAAAGGAGTGGTGAATATTTTTGTCATGCAAATAGACACAAACCAAAGATTGCAACATAAAATCATACACAAGCTGATAAGATATAATTTAGGATCTGAAATGAAGCAAATAATACAAACAAAGGATTGAAACCCATTCACAAAGTTTGCATTATCATTTCCAATGTCAAAAACCATTGCATTACAACCTCAGAGAGGTAGAAAACCTGTTACAATCTTTGAAGAGGTCTGGTTCTTGCAACAATCACTTGCTGGAGGTGAAAGAAGAAGTCTGCTATGCCAAAAAAGTGTTCCACCCTTTAGAAATGAGCCAAATCTGGCTTTTACATTGCATGGGTCGAGTCCAGGAGAGAGAAAATTAAAAAATGTGGGAGCCCATTCCTCATTGACTAAAAATGCATTAAATTAGCATGGAGGACCTTACAAACCCATACCCTTCAATTTTTGACCAAATTGGAGGAGAATGCGACCCATTCTGTATTAAATTTGGTCGTTGAAATGTCACTTCTGGCCATGAACACGCGTCAGAGCTGTTTCTTAACTTTCTCTCTCCGGACTAAACCAAAATTAACGATTGACCTTGGAATCATGTAGAGAATTTCATAATCTTTCCAATGATATAAAGAACGTGCGGATCCGAGCTCTGGATCGAAAGATATGGTGATCGAAGATTTAAGGCACAAAACTTGAGTTAAAAATGGGTTTTGAAATTTTTTCCGCGCTCCGCCACACGGACGATACGTGTCGGGCGCCGATTGGACGAGCAATTCTCTCTCTCTCCCTTACCCGCGGGTTTCCTTGAAAGTTTTGACTTTTGTAATTTTGGAAAGTTTCCCAATTTTTTCCCACGTCCCCGCCACTTGGGACACGTGGCATGATCTAGTTGGAGGACAGGGGCACGGGGTCATCCTTTACCTTTTAGTTTTTGGCCAAAAATTTTGCCAAATTCTCTAATTCCTCCCCAAGCTCCACACTTCCCTTCTCCTTAGGACACGTGTCCTCTTTTTATTGGCTCGGGCCAATGCTTCAAACCTTTCCCTTTGAAATTTTGGACATTTTCCCTTGTGACACGTGGCATTTCCTGATTCATCCGTGGGCCTGCCGCTTTTCACGTCCCTCACGTCCCTTTGGCCTAGTTGTCCCGAACTATCTGGGAAAAATTCCTCCGATCCGCCTGATTCGGGCTTCCCTGTCCCTCTTTGAGGTGAAGACACGTGGCGTGATTTGATTGGCTCTCGGCTCCTTCGGCTCTCCGCATCCCACGCATCCCTATGTCCCAACTGTCCCAGTGTGAAAGTTCTCTGTTTTGGCCGATCCGGGTGGTTTGCGTCCTTCGCGTCCTCACGGCCTAGATGTCCCAGCCTGTTCTGCATAGTAGTTAGTCAATTTTTTCCTCCTTCGGCTGAATCGGCTTTCCGCATCTCGCGTGTCCCTTCGGCTTGGATGTCCCATTGCTCTGCGGACTGCTGGCGGGCTTTCGGCCGATTCGCGCCCCGACGTCCCAACTGTCCCAAGGGCCACCTGGACCAGGACTTAGCCAATTTTCATGATTTTTTTCTGCCCCGAGCTTGTTTTTTTTTGCAAATTTTTCACCCTTTTTAGAACTTTCTCTTTTCTTCTTAGACGGAGAGTTAGAAAAAGGCCGAGGGAACCCGAAACATGATTTTTTGCCTTGATTCAATCTATCTTCCTGGGACTTAAATATTTCGATGCATGTTATCAAATTTACCCCTGGGGGTGAATTTTGGATAACACTTACTTGGCACAACAAAGTGTGATCCTTAACAACTGGTGAATATGATTTCTCTCTAGCTGATTCCATAAAAGGTGGTAATGGTGATCCCTGTTGATGATATTGTTTAGTGTAGGCTTTGAAGAGCTGTCTTCTTTGTTCTTCCTATTCTTAGTTACAACTGCTGAGGCTGAAACACCATTCTTGGATTGTGCATGAGTGAAAATAGCACATGAAAAACTTGGATCTTCTTCATCACCTTCCTCCTCATCATCAACGTATTCAATCAGGCCATTGTGCATGCCAACCTCTTCAATTTCAAGATAGTTTTCATAGTCATCCATGCTTTCTTCTTTAGTTTCCTCAATGTCTTCTCCTTCTTCTAATTCCCTATTGTCACATATGGCATTGACTGGTGGTGCTTCAAGGGAAAGCCTATGAGGAGGTGGAGAAATTCTTGGTCTATCAGGAGGATTTGGTCTCCTTGGAGCATTCCTCATTGTGATTTGTGACAATTTGTTTCTTCAAAGCAACTAGGTCATTTTCCATTTTTTGGAACATTGGATTAGTGGTGACTGAATTTGAACTCTAAACTTTTTGCTTCCCATTTGGTCCCTTCACTTTGCTAGAAATAATTAGATCATCATCAGTCTCAATTGTAAATTCTTGAACTTCCCTCAATGTTCTTGGTTGGGATCTTCTGAGGAAGAAACCAACTTATAATGGAAAATAACTAATGAAGAACCTTTTCAAGTTGTTTTTAGAGGGTACCACATCTTTTGGGATCCTTCTTGTTAACCTATCATACCTTGCTACAAAATCTCTCATTGATTTGGAGGTCTCCTTCTTCATCTAAACCAATTGGACTAGCAGATCCTAACAATCTTCTATGCTCTTGAACCTATGTTCAAATGCACTTCTTATATCTTCCCAGCATGTGACAGATCTTGGGGGAAACAAGTAGAACCATTCAAAGATTTTTCTTGGAGTGACTCCATAAAGAGCCTAACTGAAATATCTTCATTTTCAACTCCCAACACTCCACAAGCTGTGATGAATGCTGCTACATGTTCTTTGGGAGGCGAGAACCATCCCTTTGAATTTCGTAAGTTTTTGTCGAGCCTCTCGGTAGCTCATGGAGTGGTTGTGGTAGTGAAAGTGGACCAGTATTTCTTCCTTGTGGTACATTAGGCATGTGTTCCTCATTCTCATGATCACCCAATCTATTCTTGTTTCTATCCTCAAGTCTTGCTAAGGCTACTCACATTGCTGCTCTTTCTTTTCTTCAATTTGGAGTCTTTCTATTTCTTCAATTTGAGCCCTTATCTCCTCTTCAACTCTTGCCTCTCTTTCAACCTCTTCAAATGTGGGATCAATTTTCCTCCTTGCCTTAGTTATTGGGTGTATCTTCTATTAATGAGCTTGAAAGTTTATGCTCTTCTCTGGGGTGCTAGAATTTGTCTCTACCTTTCCAATTCGACAACACGTTCCTCTTCCAGTCCAAACTCCTTATGTCAATGAAGTATTGATTGATACTTTCTCTATTATGCCAAATAGCTTCTCTCATATTAGAAGCAATGTCTTCTTGTATGTGAAAGAGTAAATTAGGTTTCTCAAAAGGGGGATTTCCCATAATAGCCATGATTTACATCCATGTAGTTCATGTGATTATTCAATTTCAAAAAAAAAATCCTCTAGAATCTTTTTTTTTGTATTTTATGACCCTGAGGTTGTTTTTAGGTGTAGATGCTGCAAAATCTGCCCCATGATGGGCACCAAAAAATTTTAACGAGAAAATTTATCTTCTAGAAAAATTGGTGGGTTTTAAGCCAATGCTATGGGAATTTATGTCCCTCTACTTGAATGGTGCAACTTCCATAGGTGCATGCATAAAAGGTGGATTTCAATGGTGACCTTCAACCGAGAGAGATCCAATAGGGGCACTCCACTGACCCTGTGGCAAAGCTAGTAATGTCTCACTAGAGAAGAAACTTTGTCTTGGAAAGGGGAAGGGGAGTGGAAATGGAGGTAGGAGAAAACTAATGTTGTGAGTAGAATATCAGATGCCCACACACATTAATTAGAAATTTCATTTACATGCATTTATAGTTAGAAGAAAAAAATCCACAAGAGAAGCTACAAGACCGAATAAAATTCATTGGTCACAAGGTACCAATCAATCCCTCAATCAAAAAGGTGAAAATTCCTTCTTTTATTATTGAATCTAAAGCAGAGTTTGTACAAATATTTGAGAATAGAGGAAATTCTAAGGAGAAGGGAAAATAGAAGTATGGCATTTTTTGTCTTTTCCAGGTACAGAGCACTCTGGTATTTTTTGAAATCAATCACCAACCTTTTGGAATGACTCTGAGGAGCCATTATATCCTTTGCCAAAATGGTTACAACTTTACAAATCATTTATGCCTCTTCAAATTCCTCCATTGCGAAGAAAACGCTCATGGCGGGTTAAAAACCAGATCTCCCAATGTGAACGTTACATTTGATTTTCTAGATTGAATACGACCATCGTTGATTTTCTCTTATAACTTTGAAATTGGGCCGTCTATGTGGTAGAAAAATGTTGGATTGGGTACGGGGAAAGCCCTTTGCATTTTGCAATTTTTTAGAGATTTGGCAATTTGGAACAAATTGGCCGGCACCCCCGCTTTGACTTTTCATCTTAGGCATGTGGCACGTTTTCATTGGAAATGGGGTCGCAACCCTTTTCTCAACATTTTAACCTTTTTGGAAAAACACTAAAAAAACTCAAAGTTCTCGGTTGTTCCACTCTCCCGATTTTAGTTTTCAACTTAGGCATGTGGCATGTTTTCATTGGAAATGGGGTCGCAGCCCTTTTCTCAACATTTTTACCTTGTTTGGAAAAAGGCTAAAAAACTCAAACTTCTCCATTGTTTCACTCTCCCACTTTGAATTTTCAAAATAGGCATGTGACACGTTTTCATTGGAAATGGGGTCACAGCCCTTTTCTCAACATTTTAACCTTTTTTGGAAAAAGTCTAAAAAACTCCAAGTTCTCTGCTATTCTGCTCTCCTGCTTTGACTTTTCAATAGCGGGCATGAGACCTTGGTGGAGCCATGGAGCATTCTAGAACTTTTACTTCACTTTTGGGAATTTGGTTAAATTTCCAAAAGTCCCCGATGGCCCGCTCTCACGCTTTGACTTTTCAATGATGAGCTTCAACTTTGACTTTTTCCCTGTGGGCTTAAACTTTGACTTTTTCCATTTATATCCCGATCGTGGTATTTGTGGGTCACTTTTTAACTTTGACTTTTTCTTTGTGGGCTCAAAATATGAATTTTATGTTTATAGCCTGATCGGGGCTGCGGGCCACTTTTTAATTTTGTCTTTTTTACAAAGAGGCTCAAAAACATAAATTTCTCCACCGACCCGCTTCTAATTAGGTATGTCCACGTACCCGTGGATGATGGGGCCAAAATTTGACAAGGAAGAAAATTTCCAGCGTTCTCATTGTGGGAAAATCACACAGAGGAAGAGAAATTCATCATTTTGAGTCCAATTTTTGAATTTCCTTCGCGATCCGGAGACATGGAGGAAAAACAATGATTTGACAATCCAGGCCATAGAACAAGTGAAAAATTTTGATCAAAAAGGAGATTATAAAGAGTATATTACGTGCACATACCGAGAGATGGAGAATTTCTCAAAATGAGCAAAACAAATATTTAAATGACATTAGGGCACGATTTTGCTAGCTTCATCGAAATTTCAACTTGACTTAAATACTTTAGGAGGGCGAGAGATCGAAATTAAATTGGGAAATGAAAAGTGGTTTTCGGGAGACAACATGTTGGTATTTGTTTGGGTGATGATGTTGATGTTAATGTTAAGATTCATTGATTTGATCTTAATATTTGTCATAAGAATGAAATGTGGATTGATTGCTTTGTACTAGATTTGATACATATGTGATGGGAAGCAACAGAATAAATGTTCTTGCACTTTTATCCTTTACAACAATTGTTAACAAATGACTAACAATGGGTAGTCACATGTAGGATCTTGGATCTAGAAATGATAAAGATGTACCTTCCTAGGACATGAGAAGGGCCGACATATGTAGGTTGTGTGGGAGAATAGGCTCTCCTTTCAAATGTTTCATAGGGAAATTCCCCAGCTTTACATTATTTAATTTTGAAGAAAACTAATCAATGTGGGAAGTTTTCTTATTATGGGAAAGCTGATCAGGGTGGGAAAATTTCCTAGATACTTTTGATTTTTGATATTTTGAAGGATGATCAATGCAGGAGGCCTCTTTTATGGGTAGTCATCCTTCGAGGGTATGGTTTACACTTTTGATTGGTAGTTGTCCTTTGAAGTATCAGTCTATTTTTTACTTTTGATTTTTACATATGGCCATCCTTCAAGGGATCGGTCTATAAATTTGATGGATATTGTCGTTTAAGGGATCTGTCTATCAGTTATGTTGATTTTTGAGAAACTCATCCAAATGATTTTTTTTACTTTATTTTCAGTTGCGAGAAAGATCTTAATAGACCATTTCAAGGAGGGGGAATATATGTATACAACCTACACACACATGCCCCAAGACATGTCTTTGGTTGGTAGACAAGGTAGATGGAAGTAATGATTGTGGGGTTCCTGCTAAGGAAGAACTTATCCATGTAAAAGATGTGATGAATAGAGTTGTGGTGCTCATCTTTAAGGTTTGTGAGGATAGTGACAAAAGACCACATGCTTTCAAATCATTACAATGATAAGATGGTTGGTGGATAGTGAAATAAGATCTTTGATGTGACTACTATCTTGACGGTTGATGTGTTAATAGTAGAAAGGCTGCAAGTGCAAGACATTCAAAGATTGACCCCTCTACAATATGGACCGACCCGATTAGGGTTAAAACTTTCCACGTTTAATCCTTCCCAAAGTTGATATATTTTGATTAGATTGATAGGTTTGGTGAATATGTGTTAGAGGAATGTGGAAGATAAGACTTTTGAAGCCTCAGTAGAGAGGAATCCCTAGCATCTTATAATGGATAAAACCAATGTGCACCTGAAAGGAACAATACCTCTCAGGTTAGGATGATGAAAGTTTTGATCTTGATTAATTGAGTATATGGTAAAAAAGGGAGATGTGCATATTTTGACAAAGGATTCGTTAAAAATGTGGGTTGGTAAAGAGGGGTTAATGACGAATCTTTGGTTTTACCTTTTCTTCTTGTATGTTGATTTTAGATTCATATAAGTGGGTAAACCATATTGATTTGAGATGAAGGACCTTCAACGGAAGGTGATGAGAATCTGGATGAAATTTTTTTGTCGAGATTTGGTTGAGTAGGACCTCCTAGTCTTGTTGATGTTGGTAAGAAAATTGTTAATGAATTGTATTTAGATGTGAGCAAGGTTGAAGGACATTCAATAGAAGGTGTTGATAAGATTGAGGGACCTTTAAAGGAAACTATTAATGTGACCTAGAGATACCTTCAATGGAAGGTGTTAACGAGATTTATGGGCCTTCAATAGAAGGTTGTAAAAAGATGAAGGGACCTCTAATGGAAGGTGTTAATGAGTTTGTTGGACCTTCAAAGGAAGGTGCTAACAAAATTAATGGGCCTTCAATGGAAAGTGCTAAAGAGATGTTTGACAAAGGTCTGCTAACGAAAGAATTAAGATGTTCCCATTAAATTATAGATGTCTTGAAGGACATTAACGAGGATGGAGATGTTGGTAATATTGATGATGAGTTATGATGGTAATTTTATGGAGAAGAATATAATTGATGAGGAAGATTTTTTGGATTATAGATTTCAATTCTTTACAAATTTATGTATTATGACTTGGGATTTTGTGATAGGTATAGGTTTTGTTTTGATTGTACCATGCAGGTTTTCAAGTTTGTTGGCTAGGTGTTTTAATTGGTGGTAATGTGATGAGATAATCTTGCATGAGCGTCTCGATGATGTTGATATAAATCCCTTTTGGAGGGTTTGGATTAATGTATTTTTATTTTTATTTTGTTTTACGAGGATGCTTAGTATGACATGTCTTGTTTTTGGATGGGGAAGATTCGTAGACATTGTATGGTATTGAGACATCGTAGGGACATTGTGAGGTTGGTAAGATATAGGATTGATAGAATTAGATGATGGATCAGATCCCAAAATAGAAGAGGAGGGATTGATAGTATACGAATGTGTGACAAAATGTTGAGATAAAGGATGAGGTCCTAAGATTGATGGTAAAGGTGAAATTGTAGAATTGAAAGATTTGGATTGTGAGAGAGGATGGGGTCCCAAAATGGATGGAAAGTTTGAGACATTAGATGATGTGTACTTTGGCTTTGTAATTTTGATTTTAGGAAAAGGAGGGGTTTTACGATAGATGATGAGGATGAGATGATGGGTGTGATAGGTTTTGATTTTTAATGTTTGTGTTAGATAGAGGAGAGGGATTCACATCAAATTATGAGGTTGAGGCCATAATTGTGATGGTATTTTTTGTGGGGTATTTTATTAGGATAAGGTTCTAGGCTAGATGGAAAGTGAGGAGCTATAGATAGGATTGGGTCTAATTCAGATGAGGGAGGTGTCGTTTCTAGACATAATTGTGGTGGATTATGTAAGATTTCTAATTCTTTGATCGGTTTACAGGATAATTAGATGTCATGATCTTCGATTATAGGTGCCTCCTCAGTAACGACTTCAAATGTGGAATCTAAAGGTTGCGAGGAGGTAATAGATGATTAGATAGTGGACACAGGTAATGCCGATGTGTGAGGATCATAAAAAATAGGATCCAAGGGTTCTAAGCCTTCAAGTAGAGGTGTTAGTGATGAAGGGGTCTCCTCATGGGGAAAACCTATGTAATAGTGTTGATGGTATGACTTAAAGGATATACAATATCTATATGGACTGATTCTATCGAGGGGTTGGATTGGGAAGACCAGTAAAGTCATCGTACGTGGTAGTTTCATCTGAATTGTAGGAAGAACTAGGAGAATTAGAAAAAATAGTTTCATTTAAATCATAGGCAAAACTAGGAGAATTAGATGAAATCTTTATAGATTGAGGATTAAGATGGCCTTCTTTGAGGGCTTGGTTTTCTAATTTCTTGGCCATGGAAAAGGCTTCATCGAAGGTCTGAAATGTGTGGATTTGAAGAGTGGATGATATCTGATGAGAACATGATCGAGAAAACAACTCAATTAGTTCTGATTGTGGCAGTGGAAAGGACAATTTATTAATAGTATTTTTCCATCTAGTGAAAAAATCTCCAAGGGATTCATTTTCAGATTGTTTGATGGTAGCAAGGTCATAAATGGTGATTTTACGAGTAACATTTATAACAAAGTGATTGAGGAATAACATGGCTAACTATGTGAAGGATACCAAAGAATGTTGAGGAAGGGAATTATACCAATCCAAGGAAAGTCCTTCCAGTGACATGGGAAAGGTTCGAGAAGAAGATATTGATCATGGATAATGAGATAACATGAGTGTCTAAAGGATAGTATGTGTTGTTGAGGATCCTCCTGGCCATAGAACAAAGTAAATTTAGGTGATTCCCAATGTAGAGGATAGGAATTATATAATATTGATGGATGAATGGGTTCATTACAAACCTAATCATAAGTGAGGATGTGTTTGGATCCCTTGGTAGTAGATTCTAAATTGTCTAATCTATTTGAAAAGTATTGCAAAGGATCATTTGTGGGAGTAGATGTGAAGGAATTATTAACAAGAGGATGTGATTGATTTGGCTGATGAGGATTGAAGGTAGGATGATTTTGTTGTGGATCAGTTTGATGTGGAGTTTGGTAAGGGGTAGCTTGAGAAGATATTGTTTGTAAAGTGGGTTGTGATAAAGGGATGTGGGGAGATGTGGAAAAATATTGAGTATGTTGTTGTTAGATGAGAGGGATTGATTGAGATTGAGTAGGGATATTTGTATGGGTTTGGGATGTCTGGGATACCAAAAATGGGATTGAAGTAGAGATGGATTGATTAGATGAAGGATAGGGAATATTAATATTCTGATGTAATTGTGATGAAGGAGAGGTTGTGGAAAATATTGTTTGATTGGATAGGGGCTGGGAAGCGATAGTTTGGAAATAGCTTGGTTGTAAATAATAATCATAAGTTTGTTGAAAGGGGTTATTGTATGATTGTTGGATGGGCTGAAGGGTAGAAGTTCCATAAGGGACATAGGATGGTCTATATGACTCGAAACATGCCAAAGCTAAATGAAGTTAAATAAGATGTAGTGGGTTGATAAGATTGATAAGGACTAGATTTTATATAGGGAATGTTTTGATATTGATAAAAATATGATGCATAATGATTATAAGGATATACAGATACAAAGGATTGATCCATTTAAAACAATAATCAGCTGAAAATGATACAAAAAAATTCTAAAAGAGATTTAAATATAACAGAAAAGTCAAGAGAAGAATTTTAATTATCTTGATTTAATTAAAAATAATGAAATGTGTAAAATGGCTAATAGGATATTAGGAAATGGGAAGCTATGGATGGTTTTAGGTATAGGGAATAGTCGTTGATATACACGAAGGTATGTAAGGCCCAACTCTATACCGATGCCAATACGGGCGTGGTATTTGGGCCTACCCCCTCACTTCATGGTCCCGTAGTGATAAGGGTGTTAGGTGCTTAGCCAATATATCGACAAACAAATGATTATACTTGGCCAGAAAATTGAGTTGGCTTCTCCTCTTGGTGATCAAATCCAAGTAGGTATCCACATGGGTAGGAATTGTTTTAAATGTGTTTTGTGTTTAAGTGGTTCTGTTTGTGTGTCAAGGAAAGAAAAGTGAATCCAATGAATTATCCTCCTAATTAATTCTATGTGAAATAGGAAGGATGAAAAGTTCATTTTAAAACCCAACTCAAAATGTCATTTTCAATGAAAACAAACAAACAAAATGCAATACTAGAAATAAAAATAAAGTTTTAGAACTCACCGTTAAATGCTCTTTTTTTTAGCAATTTTTTTAAGTAAGCAATCAAGGAATCCAGAAAATGAGCTTTCCGAAACAAAATCCTACGAGATAAGTTAGGAAAAACAAAAATCATAGAACAACAAACAAAAGGAAGAAGCAAATTGCTAGGTTTAATTAAAAAAGCACCCAGAGAAATGGTAGGCAATTTTACCAACCGTAGGAGATTTAGCCAATCGCATGCGATTTTTTACATAGAGAATCAGAAAAATAAAATAAAAAATTATTTTGATGAAATGAATAAAATAAAAAAGGAACATGATCCCACCAAGCATGCCAAGATGTTTAGAATAAATTTTACCTCTTCAACTTAACCTAATAAGCAAGATGATAAAACTTACTAAACCTTGAGATGGTCTAGTTACGAGGTACTGCGAGATGTGGATGGACAATGGTTGATTGTTGCGCTCTATGTATCAAATGAAGTATCTCTTGTCCTACCAAGAAATATGCAATCACAGACACTACATAAGACGGGATTAAATAAATATATGGTGGATTTCTTAGTAAAGGTTAGTTTCTAGAAGTCAAAGGACTTCCTTGCAAGGATGTCAATCCACTTTTGAGAAATTAATGTGATAATGATATGATAAATTAATAACTGATAATAAAATAAAAGTAGATGATATAACCATTCAATGCAAAGGAAAAGGGACTGACATGGTCCAAGATTATATGTTGGTCTGATAGTGATTCCTAGTCTAAAGGGAGTCTGCGAATCACAGTATGGCTTGAAGGAGCAATGATACAGACTTGTATATGATTTACAAAATCAAGTATGAATCTAATTTGGATAAGTGATAAAATGTAATAGATGACTCAAAGGATCTCAAAGAGGTTTGATAAAAACCTGTAAAGGCATAATGATGGCAAAGGCTAATGTCTAGATATGTGTATATGCTCACAAAGGCAAGCGAGATGATGTGTTTAATTGAGATAATGTGAAGGATGGCTCAAAGGAGCTGGATATGGCTCAAAGGAGCATGATTGGACTGAAAGAGACTCATAAAGACAGAGTGTTGGTCAAGATTGGGTTCGAATATCCGAAAGGCAAGCTGCAATGGTAAAGGGGTATAATAGACAAGAATCACTTGGCGATTGGGAAAATCATGGCGATTGGGAAAATCACATGATTGGGGAAGATACACACATGTTAACAAAACAGAGATAGAATTAATCAAAACTTTTAAATAATGGTGATTAAAGTAATGATGTGTGAATAAGGTGCATACCTAGTTCAAATGATAGATAATGCTGAGAAAATATGTTACCCGAAGTTGTAGATGTCCAAATGGATCGCTAATTCGAGCTTGAGAATGTGTTGATCATGTCTGCAGATTGAGTGATACAAAGATGGATACAAGTGATCTAGAATGGCTCCAAGATACTCAATAGAGATAAATGATAACACTTGATGTTGATTTTATCGTCTCAGTGTTCAATGACAATGTACAGAAGGCTTGATGGAAGACTGAGGCTTGAAAGTGTGAGAAGAAGATCCCATAAAGAGGATGTAATTTGGGATTAAATAATCGCTGGCAATTTAACAAATCATCAGCAATTTTGGGATTCTTGAGTTTTTTTTGGAACAATTTCCTAATTTGATCATTTTTTTATTTAAATGAAGGGAGTGTGTTAGAAAAATGATTATACGTGTTGGAAATATTGTTAAATCGTTGAGAGATTATAGATTTCATTTTGATTTTATTTATTTTGGGTTTGTAAGTGGTTATACAGGTATGGGAATGTTATTAAATAGTTAAGAGGTTATGTATTTCATTTTTGGATTTTTCTAATATAATTTTCACGTGATTTTGGGTGGAGAATGGTTAAGGAGGTTGAAAAATAGGCTAGATATGATTTGATTCTTATTTAGTTTGATTTAGATATGATTTATTTAGATTAGATATGATTTAATTTTGATTGATTTTAGGAAGATTCCAAGTGGTTGAATAGGATAGATATGATTTAATTTAGATTTATGTTTAGTTTTAAGAAGATTCTACGTGATTACGTATGATTTATCAATCAGACGAAAGGATAATCATGACAAAAATGTGATAACAATATGATATTAATTTTAATTAAATAAGAATGGGTTTATGATATGGGATGTTGATTTAATTAAATAAGGATATATTTAATTAATTAGAAAAAGGTGAGAGATATGGTGTATAACTTAGGATTAATTATTTTAATAATGTCCGTGATTAAATGGTGGGTATAAAATATCGATATATTTTAGTAATTGATTGAATAAAGATAAAGGGGTATAGTATTTGACTTATGATATGGGAGTTGATATATTTAATTAATTAATTGATTAAGGATGAGGGTGATGAGGGGTGTAGATTTTATATGAATTAGTATAGGGATTAGATGTGATAGTAAAGGGGGTCTAGTGTACTTGGACACATAGAATATTAAATTTAGGATAAATCATTTTGATAATATGGTGTGATTAAATAGTGCGATAAATGTATAATTTTCAGAATAATAATATTATGTGGTGAGTGTATGGATTTGTGTAAGAAATAATGGTATATCAAAGATATGAGTGTGCAAATTTTGAATGTCTACATATGGTTTGCGGTAGAAAAATTGTTATATCTTGTTTGAGGATGTTGGAATTGTAAGGGTGGGGCCCCATCAACCCTCACGGTTCATAACTCTGATAAAAAAACTGTTTAAAAATCTAAAAAAGACATATAAAGTTAAATGGTATGAAGTATGAGGTGAAGAGGATTAAAAAAATCATCCTTGTGTGTACGGAATTTTTTTCCTTCCATAGTCTAAAGGGCTCTGACCATGGGAGGGAAATTTTTGCATTTGCACCAAGGTCAAAATATTTCCTCCCAAATTTTATAATCCCTCCGAATCATGGTAAGGAAAAAACATTCCCTCCACATGAAGAAGAAAAAAAAAATCTTTCTTCCCATGGTCAAGAGCCCTCAAACCATGGAGAGGGAAGTTTAGGTATTCTCGAATTAGTCTTTCCCACCAAATTTTAGTTGTCTCATTTACATGGTCAAGTTAATTGTCTTGATTAATGTTAAAAACGTCATTTACATATGGTTATTATAGAACTAACACAATATACCATTTGTAACACTTTTAACGTATGGAGACTTCGGATATTAAAATAAAATATACTTGAAGTTGGGGAAAAGATTGTAAAAATGTGAACTTCAACATTTATAATTGAAAAGAAGGAATTTTAGGAAAATAATTTCAGTATGCAGACTTAAACTCTTATAAATATGTAGAATTAAAATATCGTAATCTTAAATGAAAGTGAAATTTTTGGAAATATACAAAATTGAAAGACGCATATTATGGATGTGGAGATCAATAATGATACAGATAAAACTCATACATAATTTCAACATCCATCAGTTCAAAAATTTTAAGAGGTGTACTGTGTTTTCATGAGGTAAACAATAATTATATATAGCATTAAATTGATTGTAAAATTTATATATGAACTTTTTATGCAAAACCAAAGGCAAGTATAGGAAAGTGAATTTTACTATTATATATGAATGGATCTATTACCATTTTAAAGTATAGACCAATATATAAGGATCATTTGATGTACAAGAATCCTAGAGTAGTGTTCTTTATTCATAAATATATTTTTATGTTTCATATGGTCATATGGTCCACCATGCAAGAACATAATCTGAATAGATCAATTGAAGAGTTGAATAAGGGTTTAGATAAATCACTAACAATTTTTGAATGATCTTTATATGAGTGTATTAATATTGACAAACAAAATACCTAAAGAACTCTAAAAAAAAATTATAATTTAAACCTCTTAAAGAGGTTTGTAAACAATATTCATGTATTTTGGATTTATAAATAATTATTGAAAGACTACCAAAAATTTATAGATGGTGATGTTAATAATTGAATAAATGTAAAAGAGTTAAAAAAGATCAAATACAATAATAGATAGATTATGTGGATTAACTATGCGCATTTTTCAATAAATTAATAAAAACATCTATCTATTATTTATATAGACTATGAAAGCTTTAAATATTTGGCTCAAAGACAATGTTTGGTTGAGCAAGTTTTAATTACCACACATGGAAAATTTAGAGACAATATATAATGTAAAGAAATATATATAAAATATTTGTAAGCCTTTTAAATAGAATATAAATTTCAATGGTTCTAACTTTAATTCATTTCAAATTTGCGGAAATTATTTAACTTTTGATATAAATTATAATATTTAGATGTTGTAGGTGATGAGGTATTGACCGATTGGTAAAGTAGGATGGTTGTTTCCCACTACACCTAGGTTCAATACTAGTTAGGTGCATGCCTTGTTAGGCGAGAATGATCTTGAATTAAGGCCAATTATGGTTGAGCGTTGTAAATTTATTGTGGAATAAGACCCCTGTTGTGTCCTAGGTGAATAGGAAAGGGACATGCCAACCATTGTTTATGGATAAAAAATTTAGATGTTGTATGTTTCAATATTTTGAACAATTGGGAATGATATTTTATAGAACACTAAAATAATAAGTATTTATATTTTAAATTGGTTTTTTTATCTTATATTATGTGATATGAAATATTCATAAATATAGATATCATGGAAGGATCTACTAAACATAAATGTGACATGTTGTAAAAATCATTGGAAATATTTTCCCTCAAAGATAGAAAAACTAAATCCATAAAATTTACGTCATATGGGTTGAAATTTTTATAAAATCAATTCTATAGAATAAATTATTGATTTGGAGAGAGATGAAAAATAATAATTTCTAAAAGAGGTAATTTGAGTGACTATTATTTTTCATTTCTATCGAAAAAATTGTTTCATTATTCAATATATATGGTCTAATATATTAATGTTTGGAGAAGTTGAAATTTTAATTATGTTTATAAAACTATAAGAAAATCACACGATTAAAAGTGGTGTCTATTGATATTTCACTATTTTTTGTTTAGTTACTAACTATTATCAAAATAGTTATGAATGTAATCTCTAACAAAATTTTGGGATAAAATTTATACTATAGTTAACACTTTAAAATACACATGATGTTTAATTAATTTGAATTAAAAAAAGATGTTCACTTGGCGCTTTGCAGATATGGAGAAAAAAATACAATCGGGAAACTAATCTTATTATTCTTGATGATTTACGATTGGTTCCTATGAAAGATAAAAATTATGAAAATATTTCCAAACTATGTAGTTGGTGATAAAACACATTATCTTTATCACAATGCAAAGGAAATACTTGATGGAGCTCTTGGGATATTTACATATATAGGCTTATGATCATTAATTAAAGAGGAACACCTCCATGAATTATTAATTTGGTTTATTAAGTTCAACATCGATAAGTTCAAGGTTTTGGGGTAAAAACCAAAGTGCATACATTCATGGGAAGTATTATCCAAATACAAACAAGTACACAAAACCATTAGATACAATCATAGAGAACTTGGGAAATGAATATGTATACAATGGTTTCAACATTTTATGTATGGATTACAATTTATTGGTTGACAATACACAATCCATAGCTAAAAATTGCATGACACCTAATAGTTATGATGGTAATTGAAACATTGGTCTTGAATAGAAATGGGAAACAAAATTAATAAGTATAATAATGTGTTCTTGTGGAAAAACAGGATATGATATATTAAATAAAATATAACATTAAAACACAAATACTACATGATTCATTTATGAGTACATTGGAATATAGTTTTTTTATGAGTAAAAGAGGGTTGGTGGGTCCCTCACCCTTTCAATTAATATTAGAAAAATAAGTACATATGTTCCACTAGTTGTAGATAAGTAGTCTTTATGGAAACCTACCAATAAAATTACAAGGCCCATCCAAGTTACTACCCAACCCTGCACCATGGATAAATGCAACTAGATTGCCACTCCTAAGTTTCAAAATAAAATCAAAAATATTTTAAATTTTGCTAACTTTGCATAAATCTAAAATGTATAAAAATATCATATTCGTAGAGTATTAAAAAATCTAAAACATACATACCACGTAGGATTACCTAACCTTGAACACTCTATGCATTACTTGTGGCCATTAGAAAACTCAAAGCTAATAATCCCTAATATACCTTTACATTAAGATTCATATTTTTAGTCCCTGTAAATTTGCAAAATCACCCCACCAAATAGTCTTCATGTAGCATCTCTTATTTCTTTCATTTACACATGTCTTCCATAGTGGTCTTCAAATCATCAACCTAAACAACAATTGTTTCCAAATTTCATCCAAATAACTCGGTGCATTACCCACCTTCACCTCACTTAAATGTAATTTCCTTCTTGTATATCTTCATGTTATACCATGGTCAACTCTTTTTACTTTTCCTTGAGAATACCAATTTTTAATCCTTGCCCCTTCTACCATTCATGCCACACATATATATTATTTGTAGTTATAAATTATACATAGAGTATTTCATAGTAAAACAAATCTTTAGTAGTCAAAATTGTTCTTGTATCTCAAAAAATCTCAAACCATACTCCTTACATAATTTTCTGATCCCAAATATTATTCAATGTATCAAATTGTATACAAGCCCCATCAACTTAATTCTACCTTCCATAGCCACAACCGCGGAATCCCACAATAACATTTAATCCTACAAAAGTTAGCCTTTTTCTTATAAGAACCACCCAAAACTACATCCATATGGTTAAGGATTTAGTGTTGATTAAGGAGGTAACACTCCTTATATGAAAAGTTTCCTTCTAGTAGTAGATAAAAAATCTACCACAATCTTTTGACATCCCACTTTTGAAGCCTCCAAGGATTCTTCAAGAAATTTTCCACCGTATATTTTTGTCCCTGGTTCTTAATTTTTGGAGATGATAAGGGTATGACGTTCTTTCCTATTTTGGTTTTAGATGAATAAATTTTGGGAATCATTTTTACATTACAATCATGTATAAAAGATTCAAATTCTTCCATATCTACCTTCTCCTCCATGTTTTGAATGTTCCTATCCTTTCCTAGTGTATCTTGAAATATTTTTGTTCTGTAGATAAATCTACAACTTTTTCTATAGCTAACCTATAGTGATGGGATTCCTTCATTTCTAAAACTACTTTTGGATGGGTATTAAGCTTATCTTCCAAGATCTTAGGTGAGAACTTCTATAGCCATCCTACAATGATGGGGTTCCTCTATTTCCATAGTTACTTCTATTTGGAAATCTAGATTTCCTTTCAATGTCATAGGGGAACTATTGAGTTGTGGAACTCAATTACTTAAGTTTAGCATGCAATGGAAACTTGTTGGAAAATACGAGTAACCTTCATCGGTCAAGGAGGAACCATCATCGGTCACCCGTAACCAACCTCGATCATGAAGGACCAGCATCGGTCGGTGCAAGGAAGGAACCGTCATCGGTTACTTGTGTAAGGATGTTTTAATTAACTCTCAGGAATTAGATCTATTTTTAGCATTAAATTATATCCATTGATTGTAATTACATGGCTAAGTTCCCTAATTCTATAAATGACTGTATAAGAATAAAATCTAGGGTTTAGAAGTAAGGGATGGTTAACAAGAATTAGAAAGAACTGCAAAATTTAGTGAGAAAGAGAATTCTTGGTGATGAAGAAAAAGTTTCAAGAAAGAAAGCATGTACATCGAAAGGTGTGGAAGATTGTAAATCTTCATTGTATATCTTGTCAAAGCTTTGGATAATAGATTGGCTTGTTTCTTGGTGGACATAGCCCACACTGGGTGAACCACGTTAAATCTGGTGTTGATTTATGTCTCTTGTTTTGTATAATTTTTCTAGTAGAATATCCACTTTTATTTACATGTATACTTAGATATGATATATTGTCTATACAACTGGTGTGCTAAACCCAACAACTAGTATCAGAGCTTTGTTTGAGGATTTTTTGTGTTGACAAATTTACTCATAGAGGGTTTTTTGATTGAGTGGGAACTACGGGAATGACAGAAGAAAAAAATACAAGGTAGAGAAATTTGACTAAAATTATTAATTATGGAAGATGGAGATTGAGGATTATCCGTTTCAAAGTTATTGTATTTACTATTGGATGAGAAGTCTAGACCTATGAAGATGAATGATGAAGAATGGAAGATTCTTGATAGAAAGGCTTTATCATCTATAAGATTGAGCTTGCCAGCATCTGTGGCTTCCAATATTACAGAAGCAACTTGTACGGTAGAGTTAATGAAATCTCTTGCTAATTTATATGAAAAACCTAGTGCTTCAAATAAAGTTTATTTGATGAAGAAACTATTTAGTTCTAAGATGCATGAAGGTGGATCTACATCTAGTCATTTGAATGATTTCTGATCTATTATAAATCAGTTAAAATTGGTTGCAATACCATTTTATGATGAAGTAAAAGTTATTTTAATCTTATGTTATTTGCCTGATAGTTGGGATGACTTGGTAATGGCTATTAGTAATACAACATCTGCTAATAATATTTTGAAGTTTGATAATGTGGTTAGTATAATCTTGAATGAATAAATTCCTAGGAAATGTATAGAGGAATCATCATCTGTAAATGCTTTGAATGTAGAAAGCATGGGAAGGAAGAAGGAGAAATCCAAGATTAAAAGTAATGGGAAATAAAAGTCAAGGGATATAAAATCTAAATCCAAAAGTAAGGGAATCACTTGTTGGAAATGTGGAAAGAAAGTACATGCAAAGACAGATTATTAGTCAAAGGATAAAGAGAACCAATAACAGGAAAAAAGTAAAGAAGCAATTCTTGTTACATCGGAGGTAATGCAAGATGCTCTTATTCTTTCTTTAGATAATAGAATTGAATCATGGGTTTTAGATTTAAGATCTTCTTTCCATGTAACCCCTACTAAGGATTATTTCATAAATTATGTCCAGGGTAATTTTGGGCATGTTTATTTGGGTGATGATGAACCTTGCAGTATTACGTGTAAAGGGGAAGTTCATCTAAAATTACATAATGGAAATACATGGGTATTGAAATATGTGAGGCATGTGTCAAGCCTCAGGAGGAATCTTATTTATGCAAGGTAACTAGGTGAATTTTGTTGCATGGTTACTTTTATAGGAGACTCTTAGAAAGTCACCAAGGGTGATTTTGTTGTGGCAAGAGGTAATAAGGTAGGAACTTTATATTTATCTACTTGTATTACTAATTCCTTTTCTACATTATCTACTTTAGATTCAGATGTATGCATGTGGCATAACCGATTGGGCCATATGAGTAAAAAAGGAATGCAGATCTTAAAGGCTAAGGGTAAGTTATCAGCTTTAAAAGATTTAGATCTTGATTTTGTGAGCATTGTATATTTGAAAAGAAAAAGAGAGTGAGATTTCTCAAAGTTGGGGCAAATAAGAAAGAGAAAAAATTAGATTTTGTACACTCAGATGTGTGGGGACCAACTCGGGTAGTTTCTCATGGAGGATCCCAGTATTATGTTACTTTCATTGACGATGCTACAAGAAAGGTATGGGTTTATTGTATTAAAGGTAAATATGATTTTTCAAGAATTTTAAAAGATGGAAAGCCCTTGCGAGAGAATGAATCAAATTCTAAGTTAAATTACCTTAGATGGTGGTGACAATGGTGGTGAAATTGGAATACGTAGAGAAAGAATGGTTCTAAGAACACCATAGGTGAATGGTGTTGCAGAAATAATGAATAGGACAATCATGGAACATGCTAGAAGTATGAGAATACATTCTGGATCACCCTTACTGATTTTGGCGAGAAGAAATTGATACATCGGTTTATTTGATTAACGGTGGGCCTTCAAGCTCAATATATGGAGGAATACCAGAGGAATCTTGGACTAGAAAATAGCTAGATCTTTCTTTTCTTAAATTTTTTTGGTTCAAAAGCTTTTTGCATGTTGAGAAGGAAAATAGAAAGAAGTTGGATGCAAAATCTAAGAGATGCACTTTCATTGGTTATGGATCTAGTGATTTGGGTTCCATTTTTGGGATTCAGAGAATTCTAAAATTATTAGGAGTCATGATGTTAATGGAATAAAAAGAGAATGTACGAGGATCAAATTTTGATACCCAAGGATGAACCGGTTGAGAAGTTTGTGAATGAAAATGAACTCTCGGATTCAAAAGAATTATCGGCAGGGTTACACAAGAATGGCGATGTCGATTGACCTCGATGGGCATCGGTCGATGAACCAGTATCGATTACGAAGATCCAAACCGGCATCGTTAGTAGAATTGACATCGATTAGAGGTGACTGGTGTCGATTAATATCAGATTTGAATAGGAATGTCCAGGAGGTCCAGATTGAGCCTCTAGTACTCCAAACTCCTGTGAGAAGATCACAAAGGGTAAGTAAATCTCTAGAAAGATTTACACCTTCTCTATCTTAGTTATTATTGATTGATAATGGTGAACCAAAGAGCTTTGAAAAAGAAATGCAGGATAAGACCCATGTCTAGTGGGAGCATGGCATGGATGAGGAGATGGACTCCTTAGAATAGAACCAGACATGGGATTTGGTTAAGTTTCTAGTAGGTAAGAGAACATTGCAGAACAAGTGGGTTTACAGGATCAAGGAAGAAGAGGGTGAACATAAAAGATACAAGGAAAGGCTTTTAGTGAAGGGATTTGCACAGAAAGTAGGTATTGAATTTGGTGAAATATTTTCTCTGTTGTTAAGATGACTTCTATTCATACTATATTGAGCTTAGTTGCAGTAGAAGACTTGCATTTAGAGAAACTAGATGTGAAGATGGATTTTCTTCATGATGGTTTGGATGAAGAAAATTGTATGTAGCAACCTCTTGGGTATGAAGTCAAGGGTAAGGAGAAATTAGTGCGTAGGTTGAAAAAGAATCTCTATAGGCTCAAGCAAGCTCTAAGGAAATGGTACATGAGGTTTGATAGTTTTATGCAAGAGCATGGTTACTTGAGATGTGAATCTAAGCATTGTGTTTATTTCAAGAAGTGGAAAATGGGAGTTATATTATTTTGTTATTGTATGTGGATGATATGCTTATTCACGGGATCTAGTATGTAGGAAAGCTATGTGCTTAAGGGAAAGATAGCTCACACATTTTCTATGAAGGATTTAGGAGCTGCAAAAAGAATCCTTGGCATGAAAATACATAGAGACAGGAAAAACAATAAATTTTATTTGTCTCTGGAGGATTATATCTACAAGGTGTTAGAAAGGTTCAATATGCGAGAATGCAAAACCACATTAGCACACCTACACACTGGACACTTCAAATTAAGCAAAGATCAATGTCCATCATCACATGAGGATGTCAAATACATGACATGAGTGCCAAATGCTTCATCAGTTGAGAGTCTCATGTATGCCATGGTTTATACCAGACCAAACATTGCACAGGCAGTGGGAGTGGTGAGTAGATATATGGCCAATCCAAGTAAAGAGCATTGGAAAGAAATCAATGGATAATCAAGTATTTGAAATGGACATCTAGCATACTGAGTTATGCTTTGGAGGTTTAGATATTTCATTATGTGGCTATGTTGATTAGCATATGGTGGAGATCTGGATGGTAAAAGGAGCACTACTGGATATATTTTCACAGTATGTGGGATAGCTAGTTAGCTAGATTTTGAGATTGCAGAAGGTTATGGCTTTGTCTACTATAGAGGCAGAGTATGTTAAAACTACGAGAGGCTAGAAAAGAGATGATATGGATGAATAATTTCATGGAAGAGTTGGGAAAGAAGCAAGATGATTTTAAATTGTTCAGTGACAGTCAGAGTGTAATTCATTTGGCAAAGAACTTAGTGTTTCATTTGTGAACAAAACACATTCAGTTGAGGTATCACTTCATACGGTAGGTATTGGAGGATGGAAAATTGAATCTGGAAAAGATTCATATGAGCAAGAACCCTGTAGATATGCTAACGAAGCCATTAGAAAAGGATAAGTTGGAGTTACACTCCACTTCTTTTGGTCTTCAAGTTTGAGACTTGAAGAGGAAGAAACAAAGCTAAGGAAGGATCCAAGAATGATGTTGTACATGTATGGTGCAAGTAATTAATCTCCAAGTGGGAGATTGTTGAGTTGTGGAGCTCAATTACTTTAGTTTAGCATGTAATGGAAACTTGTTGGAAAATATAGTAACCGTCATTGGTCAAGGGGGAACTGTCATCATTCACCCAGAGTGGACTCGGTTAGGAAGGACCAACATTGATTAGAAAAGGAAGGAACCAGCATTGTTTAGGGCTAATCGGCATCGGTTGCTGTGCGTGGATGTTTTAATTAAATCTTGGGAATTAGATCTATTTTTAGCATTAAAGTATATCTATTTATTGTAATTGCATGGCTAAGTACCCCAAGTCTATAAACAACTATATAAGCATAAAAGCTAGGGTTTAGAAGTAAGGGATGATTAACAAGAATTAGAAAAAACTTGCAAAAGTTGGTGAGAAAGAGAGTTCTTGGTGATGAAGAAAAATCTTGAGGAAAGAAATTATTGTACATCTGAGAGGTGTGTAAGATTGTAAATCTTCATTGTATATCTTGTTAAATCTTTGGATAATATATTGGCTTGTTTCTTGGTGGACGTAGCCCACATTGGGTGAACCACGTTAAATTTGGTGTTGATTTATGTCTCTTGTTTTGTATATTTCTTCTGGTAGAATATCTACTTTTATTTGCATGTATGCTTAGATCTGATATATTGTCTGTAAAACCGGTGTGCTAACCCCAACAGAACATGCTCCTTCTATTTGTATTGATCCACCCTCATGTAATATTTCTTGTGTGGGTTGTGATTTCCTGTTAATTTCACTTTCTATTACTTTTATTTTTAGAAAGTTCTTCTTCCTTAGCATATCCTTCCATGTTATGCTTGATAGAAGAAACACTAAAGGTATTAACTATTTTATTATTTCTCCACTCGAACCACATATGTATTATCTTGGTGTCTTCTTTTCCAGACTTGGTTTGTGCCTAAAGATCCTTGTTGGTAAGGCTTGCAAAAATGTTGGATGGGAGCAGGCCTTGTAAACTTATATCCACCAAAATTTCTTGAATCTTTCCGAGAAATTATCCTTATTTTCCAAATCTTTATTTTCAATTGGTTAGACCAATTACTTCCCATTAGTATTCATACTTATAACTTGAGGGGGAAATTTTACAACATTCACCTTAACCTATATACACAAAAAGGATGTATCCTCCCTAAATATTTGGGATCTAATTTACAAATACCACCCATAGTTTTACCAATTTTACAAAAAAATCCAATCACCAAGTATTATAGAGGAAGAGAATATATTCTATTCTGCAACATAGCTCCATACCTTTACTAAATTTTGGGTTCATAAAATTAGGTTTTCACGATTTGCAATAAGATATTTTTCCCATAAAAGAACCATGTCTAGGATAATAATCATTCTCTATATTCTAAAGTTTGGAATTCAAACATAGCCCAACCTTCAACGAAGTATCTAAGGTTAACTAGATAAAACCCTAGTTAGGTATTTTATAATCTTGATTCCAAAAACCACCCTTTCCAAGACATCGTAGGGATTTTCCCTAAGAGGGATAGATCCCTAAAATTATACATTCCTCATCCACCATTTTTGAAATATCTCCACTTGTCGAGAGGTAGTGTTGAAATATCACAATGTGCGAGCTCTAGAGCTTGGTCCCTTTCACTAGTACAATCCATTGTAATTTCTATGACCTTGCTTATGTATTTGATCTTATATAAAAGTGATAGTTTTTAGAATTAAAACCCAACCCTACGAATCTTGAACCTACAATAGCTTCATCATCCTTCCCCATTTACTAGGAATCACTTTAATCCATAAAATAGACAACATCAGATACATTTCCTAATGATTTTTAATTCATTGTAAAACAAACTAGAGGATTCTAACATGGTTTTCCTTATGGACGAGGTTCTTCCAAATCCAAAGATTCCTTGATCACTAAATCTTCCCACATAGAGCCATATGAATCCTATATTTCCTTTTACTTCTCTTTAAAGACAACCCCAATAAAACTGAAATCAATCATTCCATTAATTATTTTTTCAATTTTGTGAAAAATAACCACAAGGCCTTTTACACTTCCTCTATATCCATAAGAAATGGGGTTTATCAAAACTACTTTCTTAGCCTCCCTCTTCCTTGATGTTGTTAGGGAAAATCCTTGGACTAGTCAAGATTCGTTACTAGCTATGTTCTAGATTCATCCATCCTCCTGTAGGGCCAAAACCCTTCCCTTGAACGTGCATTCAGGATTCCCCCACTTCTTGTTCTAGATATGATGCCTACAAATATTCATCCTCAATTTCGCATGTTGCCCAACATTTCCCAACTCATATTTTTATATCACTCCTTTTTTTTATTTTCATTCATACCTTCCTCCAACTTTGGTTCTCAATTAATCTTTCGAAAATGAGATTTTTTTTTAGAATGATGGTGATAATAAAACATGGAAATGGGATTGGGTCCTTAATGTTTGTCAAACGATCTATATTCGGAGTGACCTATTTTGTTCCACTGGGTCCACATGGAGAAGTGTGACCCCTACCTCAAGGTGTCTCTAAGGCCACAATAACCACTATGTGATAGGGAAATTTCCCACTCCAGACACCACAGGTAGATCAAGAAACAAACCCATGATCTAGTGGGAACCAATGCAATGGCTTACCTTTGTGGAAAAACACTAAGAGCGAGGCTAATGTAAAATTTAATTTTTAAGACTCTTATATTTCCTAGGTATGGTAGGTGATGGTTATTGTTTATTTTGAGAAATTTCTTATGGTGCAAATTTGATAAATGGATATAGATCTCCAACCAATGATGACCATTTAAATATTTGAAATAAATTCATAGACATGTTGGTTTCATTTTATGATAAAATCAAGAATTTGTTATGGAATACTATGATGGATATGTGAAGAAAATAAGACCACATAAATGTTGGGTGGAGAATATGAAAATTTTATGGCTACACTTGTCTTTAAAATGATGATTGCTCTTTATGAACAAGGTATAAAGACAAATTGTGTTAATTTTTTCTAGATTATGGTAGTGAATTTGAGAATTCACAAGTTGATAACATTATTAGCATTTTTTTTTTTTAAAAAAGGAAAAATATTATGACATTTTAGTAGTCAAACATAGGTAAGATACTTTGAGGTCTCGTTTCAAAATTAAATAAATGAAATTTTATTTTATTGTGATTTTTTTTTTATATTTACTCATGTGTGTTGAATTGATGATAAGATGAATTCTGTGAGTAGTCATTATTGTAATGGCATTATGCTCCTCTAATTATTTTTAGATTAACCGACGTGTTTTAAAATAAATTGGAATCTATTGAGTAGAATATTTTGAAATGATATTTTACATATTTATTTATGTTATAATGTTAAATAATTATTATTTATAATTTAATAATTGGTTAATGATAGAATTAATTACACATAAATTATGATAACATTTAATATCATATTTAACTGACACATTTATGACACCATATGAATTAAAGAGAGAAAAAAATTCCTTTATTGGTTTAAAAATTCCCTTATTTTTATGCCAATTTCACTTGTGTAGTAGACAAGTCCAAAAGACAAGACAAATAACTCCTACAAAAATAAGACCACAAAATTATGTGGAATAGATTTTTGAAATGTGACCAGATTCATGGAGGTATAAAACTACATAAATGGAAAAATTTCTATGAAAATGGTTATTTTTGGGTGGAGATGAGTCTAATAATGTGAATTTTATTTTGTGCCCTAACTTATAAAACAAGTCTTTTTTTCTGTCACAAATCAATGTGTGAGTTCAATATCCTTCTATAAAACCCTAATTCAACTTCTAGGTCTACACAAATTGAGGGAAAAAATGTGTTTTAAGGCATGTAAAGAACTAGGGCAGTCTTATCTTCCTCAATATTTATCTATCCCCTTAAGTATAAAACAATGTGGAAAATAGAAAATAATTATAAGGTGTTCAACAAGTAATCTTATCTAGTGCAATAGGCCTAACCCTTATATTTTCAATGTGTGCAAAGACTAAGAGAATCTAAATTCTTGACATCTAGTTTCTAGTATATGGATGCTTTAGAAATAAAAATTCATTTGCATAACTTTGATATTGATGTATTCCTCTCATGTGTTATGTGTCTTAAATGCACTAGTGTGTGTGTGTGTGTGTGTGTGTGTGTGTGTGTGTGTGTGTGTGTGTGTGTGTGTGTGTGTGTGTGTGTACCTCGTGAGTCAAAATTATGACTATATTGGCACATAAGATGACACATAACTAGTGGGAAAGACAAAAACTCTAGAGAAATCAATTTAGGGTGGAAATAGCCCAAAAAAATTGAGTTGTCACTTACTATAGAGATGTGACTAGATTCATAGGTATGAAACTAGTCATAATCCTTAAAAACTAGAAAATGATCAAAAATATATTTAAAAATAAGCAAGGAGAGAGTGTTTGAATAAAAAACATTGTATAAATAGAAGAAAAGAGCTATAAAAGGGCACAAAGAAGAATGAGAAGTGAGAAGATGAAGAGGTCAAGGTGTCGACATTAACAAAAAATAAGATGAAAGTTGATAATTATAAGAAAAATGTGTCAATAAGAGCCTAACCTCTACCAATTATCTATAAACACAAATATAGTAATTCCATAGTAATTTACTAGTCGTCTATTAAAATTTAAATTACAAATACACTAATTTTGGTCGATCTATCAATGGTAAAGTCACATAATGGGAATACCATTCTTTTATGGGTGAGACTAGATGATTAAGTGGTTGATATAAACTACCAATCACAGTATTTACAAGGAGTCCATGTGGACCAACAACGTCTTCTTTACGAGGGTAAGCAGTTAAAAATCAATCTTTGTTATCGTAGATAGCTTATGCAAATATTCAATCATTCATCTTGTCTTATGATTATATGGTTGAGTGGTTGGTAATGGGAAGCCTTCCTCTTCCAAGTCTATATCTTTTAAGGATGTAGTTAAAAAAATCATTATTCCCTACCATATGCTTCAAAGTCTCATCTTATTTTTAGTACCTATATAATGGAGCACGGCAATAAGATAGTGAAGGTGGAAATCATAGTGTTAGAGGTCACTCTTCTTTATTCAATTTATGAAGAAGATGCAGTCATTTGTCGATTTAATGGGTTATGGATGACTACATTGGGATTACTCTAGTGGATTCATTTGACTTGGACAAAACATAGTGAGATATCTATTTGTTCCAAAGGTTTTTTATTATTCAATTTTATATTAATGATGATTATTAGTATTTTTTATGAGGGCCCTTGGTTTTGGGGTAATGTAGAACTTTTTATAACTCCCGGTACTTGGAGTTTGAACCTTAACATCATGTTAGTAACTAGAATGCTTGTAGGGATTCACCTTTCCAATTTATCTTTACATTTACGGGTTGTCCTAGTATTTCGAGTTATTGGGAACTCTTTAGGAACTTATATAAAATCAAATTTACATATAGTTATGGCCAAATTACGCAAATATGCTCGCATTTGTGTTGAGATAGATCGAAGTAAGGGTCCTTCTAAAAAAATAATTCTCAAATGGTAAAAAATTAAGCATGCTCAGATCTTAGATTATGAGAATACAACATTTCATTGTGGGATATGTCATTTAACAAGACATCTCAAATATATTGTCCCAGGCTCATGCTCATCCTTGTAGAAAAAGGGACCACATCAAAATAAAGAAGTTGAAATTTTCCAAAGGATGAAAATGAACAAAGTGAAGATCCATATGAGGATCTCACCGCTCAAATATCAAAGAGGAATACAATCTTCCCTCGGGGACTCATGTTGAAGATATGGATTCCTCGTTGAAGGAGGTCATAATTTATTGAAGCCTCACTTGGAAGAAAACAAAGATATCATGGCGATACTTCTAAGTTTGGATAAGGAATTGGTTGCTACTTTGAAGTCGGATATCCCACCTTTTGAATTACAATTGGCTACTATGTATACATTTTGAAAGGAGTGGCAACAGTCAAAAAAAAAAAAAAGAGAAAAGAGATATATAGATGATTATTATTTACGGAGCAAAAAATGACTTACACATCTTACTTATACTACATATTAGAATTGTGTTATGAACACTTATAAAATGTGTTTTCTATTTAAATTAAATAGAAATTACATTTTATTTTCATTTTGAATAATAAAATCAATAAATATACTAAGTATCCTAACATAGTACAAATTAACAACTAAGACATATTTTAAAGGCATTTCTAGTGTATACACAATAACAACTAAAAGTCGGTGAGTGATATAATTACAAAAGTGCATTTCATCTCTAGCTAATCATGTCGCCTACACCTCAAAAGGTTCTCACACAAAAGTAGTGGACAAAAATAAAAAGTTTTGATCCACATTTTAGCATAGAAAAATGAGCATAGAATGATGTTTTATTATATCAAATATTATTAAAATATGCAATGATACCTTCCCCTCCATAAAGTGTGAACCAAAAAGATATGTACATTAATATGTTTTATTTCCGATTATATCTAAAAGTATTCGTCAATCCTCCTTTATCTCCTATAATTTAATAAAAAATGACACCGGTGATAAAGAATCTTGACTAAAGATTTATGACTTGAAGCATATATTTTAACATTGTAACAAAACATATTATGCAAATAATTAACTACTAAAAGAAACGTGTCTTAAGCAATTAAATTAATGGTGTATTATTATGAGGCGACAACTTCAAACAATTATTATAGCTCAAACTTTTGATTGCTCCAAATACCCTGCACACTAAGTCATTTTTCAGATTAGATTAGATTGGATTGGCACACTCATCTATTTATCCAATAAAAAATGTGTTAGTTCAAGATCACTTGAGTTCCAAGTAGAAGAAGTGATCATATTTTAATGAACAAAATCTCTCACAATCTTTGAGCACTACCACAACACACATGCACTATACTCCACTCCACTCAAGGCATCACAACCAAAGCAAATCATATTTAATTTAGACTTTTGTAAGGTAGAAAACCAATCTCCATATCTCATCAAAACAACTCGGATTGAAGCTGCAAAATTCAACGTAATGATGAAGGGTCTAAATGACCTTCAATATTGAAAGTAATGATGAAAGTGTAAACCTTTAAAAATGGGTTAAAATGATATTTATTAGTTATAATTTTTTACAATTTTAGTATGTTTGTATATTTGTTGGTGGTTGGTTTAAATTAAATATTCTTGGTATATTTGCTTATTTTTAAGGTTCTTAATTTTTTTATTAGTCCTTTTTAGTTTTTAGATTTCTTGTCATTAAAAATTAATTGTATGGAATATCAATACTGAGTCTTGAGAACTATCTAAAAAATCGAGACAAATCTAGTATGCTTTTAGGAGGTCTTTGTTCACTTGATTGTCTTCATTGTATGATATTACTATTTTCAATTTTTAATAGTTAAAGGTCAAACTAAGTGCTAACATGGCATATATATATATATATATAGAGAGAGAGAGAGAGAGAGAGAGAGAGAGAGAGAGAGAGAGAGAGAGAGAGAGAGAGAGAGAGAGAGAGAGAGAGAGAGAGAGAGAGAGAGAGAGAGAGAGAGAGAGTCATTTGATCATTTAGCATTTTGGAAATTGATGTAGTCAAGGTATGGAAGTTCATATGAGGACAACATTAGCCTTTCATAATAATCAAACTCCATAAACAACCATGTAACACACTTGACATTTTTAATTCTATATTCACAAATTTGGATAGTTTCCCCCTGAAAGCATTCAAGAGAGCTTAAACACAAAATAAATTATATTGATAATGTTTAGAAATGAATCGAGATATGTTCTCACGAGCATCTTAGACACAAACAACCTGCCAACATAGTCATGCACCCAATCCTTGGGTTGTTACGGGAAAAAAATGAGCATTTTGTAAAGTAGTTAACCCAAATTTAAAGTATTCGAATATCTTACAAGAAAATTTAATGTTCTAATATGATAGATTAATACTTGATCTATTCAACAAATCTAGATCAAATATCATTTCCATTTTTGTTAAACTACTTGGAGCTTCACGTCCTTCAATTTGGAAAATCGCTTTTGTTTTGCTAAAAATGGTTTATATGCAAAGGAAGAGTAGCCAAACTCAAGCATTTTCAATCACTACACATTCTTGGGCTGAAATCTTTCTATTGGTACCTTAATCTCCCTCTAAGACTATTCTAAACTTCAACCTAACTCTAGACACCTAAATTTGGTAATTAGGTACTTAACAATATTGATTTGGCTTGTATCTATAATCATGACTTGCACACAAAAACATACTTTAACACATTATTCCACTATCATATGGCTTCCAAACACTTCATATTATCCCAGTTTTTGCTCAAACACCTACAAAAATGATCTCATTTGTCATAGACATCTTGTATCTCTTGTCAAACTTCTCCAAGCTTCCACTTACGACACTCTACCTCCTAGGACACTACCGTCAAGTTGAACATTTCATATGATTATGTTCCTATTTGATGGTTTTGTCTGTAATGGGCTCACAATCATGTTTTCTTATGTTTTTCTTATTTCTACTTCCTAGGTTGTCTTAGTGTGAAATCAAATCCTATGGAATGGTATAAAATTGAGTTAGATACACTCATTTACTTACCCGAAATTCTCAAAATCTCCTCTAGTATATACTTATCTATTATTAAGGAAAGTCACCATAATCTTCCCTAAATCAAGAGAATACATTTGGAATAACCTCTATATAAGTCCAAAGCACTCTAAACCAAGTTAAGAGAAGACTGATCCAAGTCAAAAGAGTCTCAATTCCAAATCAAGCACCATCAAGTATCTACATTTCAAAGGGAACTTCAAGGGGTTTTACTCTAGTGAATATCAATCTACAAGCACTATATTCAATGATTGTGAAAGGTGCATCTGAAGTATACCCATTTATCTTGCTATTAGTGTTAAGGAGTAAGAGAAAAATAAGGGAAGGTCACTTTGGACAGTCATTCACTCCTACAATGCACTAGGAGAACTACATGGAGTTCGAGCCCTTCATTTGGGCAATATAGTGCAACACTTGGTTAGAATCAACAAGGGGATCGGAGACCAAGGGTACTCCAACTAAACCAAACACTATTGTTTGTTTTCTAATGTTTATTTGAGTGTTAGTATAGGAAACTAGGGTTTGATCTTTGCGGTAGTAGACGTGAGTATTTAGGAATAAGTGAAAGTAGAGGAAGTCATTGAAGACAAAGACAAAGTGATCTGAATTGACATAAAAGTGCATAGTAGTGCCAAACACTATTGTATAACTATACACTAGAATTTTATCTTAGGTTTTAAACTTGGTGATAGTGTTTAGGATTTTTTTAGCACTTTGTTTCATATACAAAGAACATTCATTAAATTAGCACATCTTGTTTGAACTCATTCTAGATCTAGATCTCCCCGCGAAGCAGTAGGAAAGCTAAGTGCAATCATATTCTTGTGTTTTACTATATTTAGCATATTCCCTAATTGAATGTAACTTTTTAATATCATATTACATTTATATTTAAATCTAAATGTTTAGATTATTTATCTATTAATTTCATTGCACATTGTTCTCTAAGATAGTAATCCTAATCAAAATAAGTGATCTTTAATTTGGGTGTAATCGTTGGGTGAACTGTTTATTCAACTTACACAACTTGCCTCGGGATTTAGGGTTTCATATTTCTTTCTTCTAGGTTTTTTTAAATCAAACTTTGAATTTAATTTAGATGTATATTGAGTTTTATCATCTAAGTTTTATTATCGATCTATAAGTATTATCCACCCTTGGTATACCTCTTCAGGTTCTACATAACCTTCATGCTTTTTAGGGTTATAATCGGTTTTATACACAAAACCCTAGGTTCCATTAAGGGTTTCTTTTGTCACATGGCTTACACATTATATACACTATCATCACTTTCTATAAGGTGTTATCCAATAGTCCTATCATTTTTACCTCGTTGATTTATCTTCTAAAGATAGTAGGGGCATATAACAACCCCCTTGCATTTTGCGGTCAAAATTTCATAGTTTATAGGGTATTAGTTGATGGTGTCTTCACGGTGAATATATATCCTCACTCCTTACTCAATAAAATTGGCATCTTTATGAGGTATGTTCAACAATCAACCATTATTTCTAGGAACTTTAAAAATACTCTTTGGCACACTTTGGGAAAAATCAAAGTATACATATTCTTTATACCTATAGATATGCCTATCTTGAAGGATAATTTATATTAAAATATTTTATTAGGTAGGCTATGGATCCATGACATAAAAATGTACCATTTACAATTCATATATCCAGGAAATTTATCCATGAGGGACATGAGTACATTATCCCATCATATGATGAGATATATGGTTCTGTCAAGTTATGATATTGAAAGCTCACGAACAATGTGTTATACCTTGTAGATGTTGTTATCAATTGGTTAGTACTCATTTATCTTGGAACCCTCTTGACTAATCCATCATGGTCATTACCACTAATCCCTTTTAGGAAAAACAATAAAGTTAATTTCAAACACAGTAATGAATCTCATATTTTTAATGAATATAATGAGCACAAATTTGTATAATTAGATCAAGTCGACTCTTTCTTATAAATAGTTAGAGATAAGTTTAAAAAAATCTATATCTATTCTACTTGACATATCATGTGGAAGTTCCCTTTCAAATTATAAAATATATATCTATTATGCCTACATCTACCCTTGGTATGGGGGTACCTATTTTGATCAAAAACTTCCCACATTTGTTTCATCTACTTCTATTACCTTTACATCATCACTCATACACAATCATGGAATCCTACATACCTCATCTTCTGCATGCTCCCTCATGCAAACCATTTACAATATCGAGGCTAAGGTATTGCAATTAGAGAAAGGAGCATTTAGTAATATTCAAGTTATGGATTCACACACTTTACTTCATAATCCATTAACACTCGATGTGGATTCTTATACAATACCTATCAGTTTTTTCACTCCTAATATTCCCATTTATGAAATAAAGTAGATTCAGAAAAACATCTTCACTCCTTTCATGTAAAATGTCTAAATTATTTCTACAATAATAATATCCTTACTAATCTATTCGCATGAAGTCTAAAATATAATTCCCTAAAATAGTTTTATGACCTCCCTACTATATATATCAAATCCTTCCATCCATTTTTGATCAATTATTATCACACTTATCGATAAATATTGGTGAGAAAGTCTCATATGTTCAAATTCAAAACCTAAACATGTCCTAATGAACTTTTTAGTGCATATGTGTTACAATACAAGAGGATGATTACTATCATGAATAATTCTCTTATGGAAAATGATATTTACTATCTATTTACACAAATTTTACTTTCCCCTTGTAATATTATGTCATGTTTTCAAACTTTTAAACTTTTGATTAATTATATCAACCTTAAAGGACTACGAGGTCAAGATTCTCACAATGAACAATATTAATTATGTAATTAATGTAAATTTTTTTCCCAATGCTAAGTTTAAAGGTAATTAAGGTTTTTAAGCTAAATCTAATGATAATGAAGAAAATATAATGATCAATGTTATATCTCCACCAACTAAGCTTCAATTATAAGCCCTCCTCGGTGGACATTCACATATCTACCTTCTCCATCTCATTTTATACTTATGTGATTAATTTAGTGTGACCTTATGTCTCTACCTTAACCTATGAATGTTGAAGAGATCAAGTCTCTATCTAGAACATTTTATGTTGATGTGTATTGTCACCATCACCAATGTTTTTGGATAATCTAAAAATTACTTCTTCAAGCTAAAGCATGTCATTCAATATATCATTAATAATCAAACTATTTAATTTGAAACCAATTAAGATAAGTCTAGAACACTAGTAAATATAATTCAAATCTTAAAATATTTAATGAACCACTACTCAACATATATATTATCATAAAGAAAATTTTAAGGTTCATCATACATACAACAATTACCCATTGGACTTTGTTATTGGAATTGTCACTACTAGTCAACATCTATGAACTAACATTTAATGAGAATGAAAATGTGGATGATGTTTTAGTTATCCAAGCACTTTGTATTCAAGCTTATTTTATCCATAGTGTTCATATCGACAATAGGCCCTATCAAAATCTATGCACTATGAAATTTCTCAAATCTATGAGATACAATGAAAAACACTTACAACTATTTCTCAAGATATTTACCAATATATTGGAGATATTACCTTGCCCCTTCAAGTGGGTTAAGCCATCCTATCTACACTTTTCCTGGTTCTTTAGAGCATTGGAACATGTTACATGTTATTAGGACTCCGTTGACTTCATAATATTGTTTCTATCACTTCTAATGTGCATAAGTGTGTCAAATGCATTTATTGTAATAAATTTGTCAATGTTTAGAGCATTCATTATGAGTATTATTTTATAATTATGGCTTATACTCCTACTCCCATTTTATAAATGGTCACATGACCTGTATACTCACCCCAACTATTTAGATGCTTCCCAATAAAGTGATAAGTACCCATATACTACCAACTCTTCAAAATTAGCCACATTAAAAATCATCTAAATATAATTCAATAGCTTCTTAAAAAAAAAAAAAATAGTCTAATAAACATGTCCTATAACCTAATATTAAAGTGACAAAAATTCATATGTCATGTAGTACTCCATCTAGGTATGTGCCTCCTCTAATAGTCTATCCTATACATGAGCCTATATCAAGACATTTTGATGATATGACATATGATTCCATTCTAGGGTCTTTCATGCACTGATACATAATTATTTATTCCCCTCTTCCGTATGAATTTTTCATCAGATAACATGCTCTTGAATATTTCTAAACAAATACAAAATTAAAATATCCATAAATTTAAAATATTTAAAACATTAAAACACTCTAAAATTACAAAATAAGGAAAATTTACTAGTTTTTAGTTTGCATATGTTGTTTGTCACATGATTTTATAGATATCATATTCTAATTTCTAGGCAAATATTAATTTCACAAGTTATATGATCATGATGTAGGATACACATGAATCTACATAATTTTAAATGTTGGACATTCCATTCACTAAGTCGTCTTGTCAATCTTGGGGCTCTTCCACATTATCAAGATCTATTTTATATTTATTACCCATTTCTATAAATTTCTAGTCCACACATCTTATGTGTGTTCATATTATGCATTTTGATATATGATATTATAAAAAAATGCATACTAACACATGCGAATCTGTAAAAGACTAGTGCATCTTATTTTATGTCCCTATTGGTTGTTATTTATTTCTTCTTTATGAATTGGATAACATACTATTTTTTGTGTGTGTGACTGATGCGAAGCATTAAGGAAAGAAGCAAAAAAATTTAAAAATTCCCTTCTTATCATGTTTATGAAGTCAAGGAAGAGGGATATAATTCATAAAGTAATGAGGAAAGGTCTAGGGTGCAATACCAAGTGTTAGAAGGAGTCAAGTTGTTCAAAATTTCAAATTACAAGTTTTCCCTCCTTTTCTAAATTCAAATTTTCTAAGCATGAATAGGTGGACTTGTAATTTTTCAAGTATGGGAAAGAGGTATAATAGTTTTATGAGTTCATGTTAGGGGTATAGATATGATTTAAGTTACCCTTGGGGTATGAATGGATGATACAATGTACTACAAGAATTTATATACATGTTTTATATATTTTGAGGATAAGGAAGTCGAGAAAAAAAAAAGTTAGGGTTTATGAAGATGTGAGTGAGAAAGGGATAAATCTCAAATGGAATTTAGTTTTGAGATATTACTTGATTGTCAAAAGGGTGGAAGGAAGAGAGGAGAAAGTATTTTGTAAAGAGATTATAATCTAATACAATAAAACTTTGTTTTTATTATTTAAAATGATCTTTTCTTGTAGAATTTCCAAGTATTTTTATATCTCTATTTAAGAATTTATAATCCTTATTTGAAGCACTTAAATTATTTGGTAGAAATTAATGTTAAGGATTCATTTTAGGAGGATGAGGAAAATTGGAATGCTAAATATCTTGATTTCTAGCATAAATATTGATGTATGAGAGTGTAATAATAATGATAATGTGAAATTGCAATAATTTTTTTGATATTCTAGTTTTTGATATGTGAAATGAGGCCTTTTTAATTGGAATCACGTGGTAAGAGGTAGTGAAGTGATATTTTCATGGTCATAAATTTGAATCCTGTTATTCTCTATTTCATGTTTGTGAGACCCTCGGAAACTAAACTGTGTAGAGTTGATAGAGCATGATTTACCTTTGAAAGTTAAATATGTGATTAGAACTCTTAAATATGAGAAGATAATTCTTAAGAGGTGTTATAAAATATATGGAGAGGGTAAATAGTGTGTCTTTTCTTGTAACTTTGTTCTTTGGTGTCAAGATGTATATTGATAAGCTAAAACCTTGATTTTACATACTGTGGCGATTAGTTATATGTAAAATTGAAGTTTTATTGATGCATGATGCCTCCATGATATAATAGACCTAGAGAGGAGATAATTTTTTTATTAAATCTTAAACTTAGGTCTTGAAACCAATAAATTATCATTTTATAATATTTCAATTATGCTCAGAGTGAGAGAAAGGGTTTATGTAGAGTTTGATTGCAAATAAGCATTTAGAGCCTTTATACTTGGAATTAACACTTAGAAATATATGGAAATTATCTTTCCAGGGTATTAATTTAGGGTAAGAAATAAATTTTTCATGATCATGACTAGATTCTAAGTTATACATGATAGTTGTCCTTATGAAGGACTGTGACAAAGTATATAACTCGAGTTAGACCGAGTTGTTGCATTTGAAACTTTTAAAGTCCATTGTAAGTCTTGAAAATTATTAAATATCACCTAAGTGATATGAGAATATTGTTTATAGAGGTTATAATTTCTAAGAGATCAATTAAATTCATGAAAAATCTAACATTTTGACACTCGAAGAGACTATACAGATGGGAGACCTAATTTGAAGGTTCAAATGACAAGAAAAAGGACTTGTGATTAGAATCCAAGCTTGAAACTTTAAAAACATTTACAACTTTACAATGGGTATTTATAAATGTCTTTACTTGGTCAAATGAGTGAGGAAGTCAAAAGTTATGTTGGAAAAAGGACCTAGACATGGTATGAGAGGCTTTAGAGCTAGAAAAGATAAATAAGAGTTTGAAAGAAGAGATTAAAAAGTTGAGTCTTAAAATTTGGTGCACACCATTAAGAAGGTAAAGGGTGATTGAAGAAGTTTTAATTTTTCTGGGTATGCATAGATGTTTGTAACCATGAACCTACTAGAATTCTATCCTTGAGAACACAAGAAACCAGTTTTGGAAAAACTAGATAAAATTGGTTATTTCTTTGATTGTGAATTATTAGGAAGGGTCAATTGAATTTACATAAGTGCTATAAGACATGGTAACATGTTAGTGAAGATATATTTTTCTTGAAGGTCAAGATGTTTAATGTTTGAGCTATCCTAAGCTAGGTGACAAAGATCACAAAACAAAGTGCATAGGTGAATGGAGTAGTTTTTGTCCTAAATTATTTTATGCATGTGAATGTGAAATTATATATGCATAATTTTGGTATCAAAGTTGAGATAGATCATAAGAAGAAATTTTTATTATTCTAACAAGAATGTGTGGAAGTTGTTTGTGAAGTGTGTGTGACAGGTGATTGTGAAGGAAAAGAGGAAAATGGATAGATAAGAGTTAGTAAAAGATTTAGTGGTATTGATAATCCAAAAAAAGATGCAAGAAGAGAGATAAAGAAAAGATAAATAAGCCAAGAAGAGAGAAGAGGAAAGGAAATGAGAAGAGTGGTTGAGAGAGTGGAGGAAATATCTAGAGAAGCTTGAAGAGTTGATGATGAAAAAAGCAAAGAGGTAGGATTTGTGATGAGAAGAAAGGTTAAGTGGACTATAGAGCTTCTTATGAAGAAGAAGAAAAGATGGAAATTGAGATAGGTAATCAAAAAGAGGAGAAGAAGATAAGTAAAATGAAGAAGAAGGTAAGAAATTAGAGAAAGAAGTAGTCAAAGAATTCATGTATGAAGAAACTCAAAAATTAAATGAAGCCAAAGTAAGTGCAACAACGACAGATTATCTTGTCAAAGAGGTATGTAAATAAAATAATGTACAAAATGAAGGTTTCTTAATTGTAAATACCCAAGAATAAGAAGAAGAAAGCATATTTTCTAGTCTTATAAATGATGAAGATTTGTTCAAACCACATGTTGAAGAGAAGGATATTAGTTTAAGAGAGATGATTATGATAATAACAGCTAAGAAATTCCCTGATGAGAACTAGAAAAGTAGGTATGAAGGTAAAAAAGTATGGAAAAAATAAAATTACATGTCGAGGTAGAGAGCGGGTGATGAAGGAGATGAAATGGTCTTGGAAGAGGCCTTAAATATGTTTTTACAAATTAATAACATCAAGAAAGGTATAATGCACAAGGAGGAACTTGAGAAGGAAGATCGAGAGAAGTTTAAGCAAGAAATGAGAGAAAAGGAACATGCAGCAGTAAAGGAGGATGGATATCAAGGTTGTGAATATATTGTAAAGGCCTAGAAGAAAGAGGAGGTCAAGAGGAAATAATATGACATAATGAAACAAGAGAGAGATGAAGGTAGGAGTGAAGAAGCACATGATGAAGGTCTTGTGGACCAAAAGAAAGGTATATTAGATGAAGAATTAGTTAATGAAATTAGTGAAGATAATGAAAAGATAAAGAATGAGGAATATGGAAAGTTTTTTAGTCCTTTCTAGAAAATAAAATGATGGAAAGATGTTGGGAAAAGGATATGTAGAGATGAAGAGCATCATAAATAATTAAGATGAGTATATTTTTGTTATTGCTATTATGTTTTTATGCACGTAAATTTGATGGAAGCTTGGAGATGAAAAAGATGAAGATGAAATTCATGAAGAGAAGAAGAAAATTCAAAGTAACTATAAGCATAAGCATAGAGAGAAAAATATGGGATCTAGGTGGTCAAAGGGCAAGCAAGGACAATAGAAGTGAAGAAAGAAGAGCAAGAACATGCAAGGATGATGAAGATTAAATTAGAGACATAACTATACAACTAAAGTACATGGTGTATTTTCTCTACCTTTTGAGTATGATGTAGGAGCATCAAGGAAATAAGATACAAAATGCCAAAATTACCTTCTTATCAAGTTTATGGATTCATGGAAAAGGGATATAAGAAATAAATTAATGAGGAAAGGTCTAGGGTGCAATACCAAGTGTTAGGAAGACTCAAGTTTTTCAAACTTTCAAATTACAAGTTTTCCATCCTTTTCCTAAATTCAAAATTTCTAAATATGTATATGTGGAGTCCTAATTTTTCATGGGAAAGTGGTATAACATGTTTATGAGGTCATATTAGGGGTCTATATATGATTTAAGTTACCCTTAGGGTATGAATGGATGATAAAATGTACTAGAATAAGTTATATACATGTTTTGTATAGTTTGAGGATAATGAAGTGAGAAAAAAGTAGTTAGGGTTTATAAAGATGTAAGTGAGAAAGGGATAAAGCTCAAATAGAAGTTAGTTTTTATGTCTTCCTCAAGGATCAGAAGGATGGAAGGAAGAGAGGAGAAATTAATTTGTAAGGAGATTATGATCTAATAAAATAAAACTTTGTTTTGCTTATTAAAATGATCTTTTCTTGTAGAATTTCCACGTCTTTTTAATAAATTTGTTCAATAATGTATGATTCTTATTTGAGTCACTTGAAGTATTTGGTAGAAACTAATTCCAAGGAGTCATTTCAGGAGGATGAGGAAAATGGAATGGTAAATATCTTTATTTCTAGCATAAATATTGATGTATGAGAGTGTAATAACAATGATAATGTGAAATTGCAAGAATTCTTTGATATTTTAGTTTTGTGATTTTTAAAATGAGGCCTTTTAATGGGAATCACATGGTAAGAGGTAGAGAAGTGACATTTTCATCACCATAAAGTTGAATCCTTGTTATTCTCTATTGCATGTTTGCGAGACCTTAAGAAACTAAACGTGCGGGGTTGATAAAGCATGATTTACCTTTGAAAGCTAAGTACGTTATTAGAACTCTTAAATAGGAGAAGATAACTCTTATGAGGTGTTATAAACTCTATGAAGAAGGTAAATAACATGTCTTTTCTTGTATCTTTGTTCATTGGTGGTAAGATGTGTATTGATAAGCTAAAACCCTTATTTTCTGACCTATGATGAGTTAGTTATACGTGGACTTGAAGTTTATTTGATGCATGATGCCTCCTGGCATAAAAACCTAGAGATGAGATAAAAACAATTATTAAATCCAAAACTTAGGTCTTGAAACAAATAATTTATCATTTTATAAGCTTTCAATGATTCTCGGGATGAGACAGAGGGTTTAGGTAGAGTTTGATTGTGAACAAGCATTTAGAGCCTTTATACTGGAATTAACACTTGGAAATATGTTGAAATTATCTTGACATTGTCTTAAGTTAGGTTAAGAAAGAAATTTTGCATGATCATGACTAGATTTCTGTTATGCATGACAGGTTGTCTGTTGAAGGACTATGACAAAGTATATATCTAGGGTTAGACCGAGTTCTTTGCATTTGAAACTTTTAAATACCATTATAAGTCTTGAAACTTATTAAATAAAACCTAAGGGCTATGAGAAGATAGTTTATAGAGGTTATAAGTTCTAAGAGATCCATTAAAGGCCTGAAAAATATAAAATTTTGACACTTAGAGAGACTATACAAAGTAGGAGACCTAATTAGAAGGATCAAGTGATAAGAAAAGAGACTTGTGATTAGAGTCCAAGCTTGAAACTTTAAAAATAATTAAAACTTGCAAATGGGTATTTAGAAATGTCCTTACTTGGTCAAATGAGTGAGGTAGTTAAATTTTATGTTGGAAAAAGGATCTAGACAAGGCTAGTATAGGCTTGAGAGCTAGAAAAGAGAAAGTGAAGTTTGAAAGATGCGATTAAATAGTTGAGTCTTAAAATTTGGAGCACACCATTAAGAGGGTAAAGGGTGATTGAAGAAGTTAATAATTTGTCTGGGTATGCTTACATGTTTCTAACCATGAACCTACAGGAAGCCTTGCCTTAAGAACACAAGAAACGGGTTTTGGAAAAAATAGATAAAATTAGTTATTTGTTTGATTGTGAATTATTGTGAAGGATCATTTGAAATTACATGAGCACTATAAGACATGCTAATATATTAGTGGATACAAATTTTGCTTATAAGGTCAATATTTTCCATGTTTGAGCTATCCTAAGCTAGGTGACAAAGGTCTCAAAAAGAGTGGATAGGTGAATGCAATTTTTTTGTCCTAGCTTGTTGAATGCATGTGAATGTGAAATTATCTTTGCATCATTTTGGTATCAGAGTTGAGATAGATCTTAAGAAGTAGTTTTGATTATTCGAACAAGAAATTATGTAAGTTGTTTGTGAAGTGTGTGTGACGGGTGATTGCGAAGACAAAGAGAGGAAAATTGATAGAGAAGAGTTACTAAAATATTTGGTGGTATTGATAAGCCACAAGAAGAGGCAAGAAGAGAGAGAGAAAGGAGAAATAAGCCAAGAAGAGTGGATGAAGAAAGAGTTGAGGGAGTTGATGAAGGATGTAAAGAAGCTTGGAGAGTATATGATGAAAGAAAGAAAAGAGGTAGGGTTTGCGATGAGAAGAAAGGTTAAGTTTCCTATAGATCTACTTGTGAAGAAGAAACAAATATTGCAATTGAGAGAGGTAATCAGAAAATAGGAGAAGAAGCTAAGGAAAATGAACAAGAAGGTAAGCAAATTATAGAAAGAAGTAGTCAAATAATTGATGTATGAAGATATTCAAATATTAAATGAAGACAAATTAAGTGCAGAAACAACATATTAGCTTGTCAAAGAGGTATGTAACCAAAATTATTTAGAAAATGAAGGTTTCTTGATTGTAAATACCCAAGAATAAGAAGAATAAAGAAAATTTTATAGTCTTATAAATTATGAAGATTTGTTCAAACCATATGTTGAAGAGAAGGAAATCAGTTTAAGAGAGATGATTATGATAATAACAGCTAAGAAATTCTTGATGAGAACTAGTAAAGTAGGTATGATGGTGAAAGAGGATGAACAAAAGTAAATTATAGGTTAGAGGTATAGAGCAGGTGATGAAGGAGATGAAGTGGTCTTGGAAGAGGCCTTAGATATGTTTTTACAACTTATTGACATTAAGAAAGGTATAGTGCACAATAAGGAACTTGAGAAGGAAGATCAAGAGAAGTTTAAGAAAGAAATGAGAGAAAGGAACATACAACAACAAAGGAGTATGAATATCATGGTTGTGAATAGTTTGTAAAGGCATCAAAGTAAGAGGAGGTCAAGAGGAAATAATATAGCATAATGAAACAAGAGAGAGATGAAGTTGGAAAAGTGAAAGAAGAGAGAGATGAAGGTAAGAGTGAAGAAGCACATGATGAAGTGCTTGTGGACCAAAAGAAAGGTCTATTAGATGAAGAATTAGTTAATGAAATTGGTGAAGATGATGAGAAGAGGAAGAATGAGGAATATGGACAATTTTCAGTCCTTTTAAGAAAAGAAAATGATGGAAACATGTTGGGAAAATACTGTGTAGAGATGAAGAGCATCATAAATAATTAATATTAGTATATTTTTATTATTGCTATTTTTTATGCACAAACAATTGATGGAAGCTTGGAGATGAAAAAGATGAACATGAAACTCAAGAAGAAAATAAGAAAATTCAAAGTAAATGTAAGCATAGAGAAAAATATGGGATCTAGGTGGTCAAAGGGTAATCAAGGATAGTAGGAGTGAAGAAAGAAGAGCACGATCATGCAAGGATGAAGATGATTCAATTAGAGACATAACTATATAAACAAAGTACATGGTGTCATTTCTCTACATTTTGAGTATGATGCATGAGCATCAAAGAAAAAAGATAAGAAATGTCAAAATTAACTTCTTATCATGTTTATGGAGTCAAGGAAGAGGGATATAAGAAATAAAGTAACGAGGAAAGGTCCAGGTGCAATACTAAGTGTTAGGAGTCAAGTTGTTCAAAATTTCAAATTACAAGTTTTCCTCCTTTTCTTGAATTCAAATTTTCTAAGCATGTATATTTGGAGTCCTAATTGTTTAAGTATGGGAAAATAGTCTAAGAGGTCTATGAGGTCATATTATGGGTCTTGCTTATGATTTAAGTGACCCTTGGGCTATTAATGGATGATAAAATGTACTAGAAGTTATATACATGTCTTGTATAGTTTAAGGATAACGAAGTGAAAAAAATAGTTAGGGTTTATGAAGATGTAAGTGAGCAAGGGATAAAGCTTGAATGGAACTTAGTTTTGAGGTATTCCTCAAGGATTAGAAGGATGTAAGGAAGAGAGGAGAAAATATTTTGTAAGGAGATATAATATAATATAATAAAACTCTTATTTGCTTAAGAAAATGATCTTTTCTTGTAGAATTTCCACGTATTTTTAATATATTTGTTGGATAATGTATGATCCTTATTTGAAGAACTTGAATTATTTGGTAGAAACCAATGCTAAGGAGTGATTCTAGGAATATGAGGAAAATTAAAATGGTAAATATTTTGATTTCTAGCATAAAGATTGATGTATGAGACTGCTATAATAGTGATCTTTGTGAAATTGTAAGAATTCTTTGATATTATAGATTTGTGATCTATGAAATGAGGTATTTTTAATGGGAATCACATGGTAAGAGGTAGTGAAGCAATATTTTCATGATCTTAAAGTTTAATCTCCTGTTATTATCTATTGCATGTTTGGCAAACCTTAAGAAACTAAACCATGCACAGTTGACATAACATGATTTACATTTCAAAGTTAAGTACATGATTAGAAATTTTAAAGAGGATAAAATCATTCTCATGAGGTGTTATAAACTCTATGAAGAGGGTAAACAATGTTTCTTTGCTTATAACTTTTTTCCTTAGTGGTAAACCTGTGTATTTATAAGCAAAACCCACGATTTTATAGACCTATGGTAATAGTTATACATGGACTTGAAGCTTATTTGATGCATGGTGCCTCTTTGATAGAACATACATAGAGAGGAGACAAAAAAATTACTAAATCCAAAATTTAGGTCCTGAAACTAAGAAATTATCATTTTATAAGCTTCTAATGATTCTTGAAATTTGGGACAAAGGGTTTAGGTAGGGTTTGGTTACAAACAAGCATTTGGAGCCTTTATACCTAGAATTAACACTTGGAAATATGCGGACATCATCTTAATAGGGTCTTAAGATATGTTAAGAAAGAAAATTTGCATGACCATGACTAGATTCTCAGTTATGCATGACAGTTATCCTCTTGAAGGAATGTGACAGAGTATATAGATAGGGTTTGACTAAGTTGTTGCATTTAAAACTTTTAAAGACCATTGTAAGTTTTGAAACTTCTTAAATAACACCTAAGGGCTATAAGAATATTTTTTATAGAGGTTATAAGTTCTAAGAGAGCCATTAAATTCTTAAAAACTCTAACAATTTGACACTTGGACAGACTATACAGACTAGGAGACCTAATTTGAATAATTAAGTGAAAAGAAAAGGGACTTATGATTAGAATCCAATCTTTAAACTTTAGAAACAATTAAAACTTGCAAATGGGTATTTAGAAATTTATTTACTTGGTCAAATAAGTTAGGTAGTCAATTTTTTTTTTTGGAAAAGGACCTAGACAAGGCTAGTAGAGGCTTGAGAGATGGAAAAGAGAAAGTGGAGTTTGAAAGAAGATATTAAAGATTCAAGTCTTAAAATTTGGAGTACACCATTAGGAGTGTAAAGAGTGATTGAGGAAGTTTTTACTTTATTATGGGTATAGACAGATGTTTCTAACCATGAACCTACAAGAAGCCTTGCCTTGAGAACACAAGAACTTAGTTTTGGAAAAGAAGATAAAATTGGTTTTTTCTTTGATTGTGAATCATTTTAAAGGATGATTTGACATTCCATGAGTGCTTTATAAGATAGGATAAGGTGTTAGTGGAGCAATATTTTTCTTAGAAGGTCAATATTTTGCATGTTTGAGCTATCCTAAGCTAGGTGACAAAGATCTAAAAATAGAGTGCAAAGGTGAATGGAGTATTTTGTTGTCCTAACTTGTTAATTGCACGTGTATGTGAAATGAGCTCTACATAAGTGACCCTTCACTTATTTATGTGTGTGAAATTTCATTGTTAGGATTTTTTTGGTATCCTTAATATCCTTATCTTCTATATCCCTTGGCCTATTGTGTGGGTATACAATACTTTTATCTTTCTATTTTTCCTTTCTATGTAATGTTATATGTCACATCTCATAATTTAATTTTGGTTGTCATAAGGATAAGTTGTAATATGAAGAGTGGTTTATGAAGGTAGGGAGAAAGATGTTGTTACTCAGGTGAGGTTGTAACTATACGTACGTATGTATACCCTGAAAAGGATATGCACATGCGAAGTTGTAATCCAAACCATGTAACAACACTTGTTGCTAGGAATTCGTGGAGTACTTGACATTTATAACTTATTTTTTTTTTTCTTGGTTGTATGAGTTTACTTTACCTTGCTCTGTGTGATGATTTTGATGCATTGGTTTACTATTTGGTTTGTGTACCTATTAATGAGTTTCCGATTCATCTTGCTTGCTGGAAATAATGATTTGCTAAATATGGTAAATCTATACATGGTTGTAATGTATTATTTGGTAATGAGAAATAATTGTAAATGTTCAAATGGTACTAACCTTCTTTTGACATTACGATGGTCATAGACCATAAAGCATTGTGATGGTCTTCAATGAAGAACATTTAAAGTTTGGAATCATTAATGTAAAAGTTATAAGGTTGAATTAATGATATTTTTAATACTAATGTGAAAGTATTTTTAAGAGACTGGACTATGGAAAATTATTGTAGGAAAAGATTAATTTGTTTGTTGGTCTTTGATTATATACTTGGCATCTTTTTTAAATTGTTTAAATGGCTTGAATATAAGACATGTAATGTTTTATTAATGATTGGATTGATCACACCATGCATTGGATTGAAACTTTTTTGGTTTAATATCGTCTTCAACCAAAATTCATATGCATTGGATGGTTTAATAGTCAAACAAATATGGTGATTGGCATTTTTTTGTTTTGATTAGCAATATGCTCTTCGACCATACTCAATGTAATTTTATTTTATAATAATTAAATTGTTTGATTGATGAACCTATACAAATATTTCATTTTTGATATTTCTTGGACCGCTTGTTCAAAATTCCACTAAGCTATTTTGGAGGGAAGTTGGTGATGGTAGTGGTAAGTAATCGGCTAGTATGTGGCGCCTAAAAAACTTAAAGAGCATTTAATTTCTCAAGAAACTTGAGAAGATTCTTAGAGAAGCTACCTAACATGCATTGGGAAATTCATTTTAATGTGTTTGGTTAGTTTGCATCTCCTTCTTTAGCTGCTCGAGCTCCATTCTGGTCCAAACTGTGCATGAGGTTTTGATAAGCTATTTTGTTTATATTTTTGGAAGTTATTAATGGTAAAACTAACATTTTATAATTGTCATTTTATTTGGATTGTTGGGTTGGTACTTTTTGAATTTTGTTGTTTTATTCGGTGGGTTGTTGGAGAAATACTTTGAGAAATTATTGCTCGAATGTTGGAATTTTTTAGAGAAAAAAATTGAAGGAAATAATGAAGAAGAATAGCTGGCATAATAACCCTTACAAAAATGGGTTTTCTTTTCTTTTTCTTGTTATTTCACTCCAAAATGAGTGAACAAATTTTGGGTTGATTATTTAAAATATTTTTTTGGGTTTTCATCATTGTGCGGGTTAAAAATTGTTAGATAAATAAACTGTGTATATTCCCTTATCTGGGTGCTTGAATAAATTTTCTATTGAATTTATTTTGGGGGAATATTGGTTTTTAGCTCATTCAGAGGTATGTGATTTATTAGATTTTAAACCCATACTTTCAAAGCTCGATATGGGGAGTGTTTTTTTTTCCTAACTTGTTCTTGAGCTAGATTTGATGGTTTTTTAAAACGTTTATTCGATTAAGTGACAATATAACCGGAATGTACATTATGGGTATACATTGTTCTTGTTAATTCTCTTAATATGTCAATATGGAATCTTACAAACTTGTATAGTTATGACTTCATCATTTCCTTTAAAAAGGAAAAGACGCGTGATTGAAGCATAAACTATGTATTCCATTGGCTATGTCAAATTTTTAGTCTTATCTTTGGTTTCATGTTAAGGTAGTGGAATATTATTTTACTTATATGAGCTTGATTTTTATTGAGTTTGGGCTAGTTGTTATGAGTCCTGTAAACATGAGTTCATATGAAGAATTTACTCTCTTCGATTTTAGTTGTTATTTCAAAAGGGTTAATGTTTTTAATGGATTTTGTTAGGTTATGAGACCTTGAGTCTATTTAAATTCTTACTACTTGAGATAATCAATACTTTTTATTGTAAACCATAGATCGAGAATTGATTCCTCCTAACGGAAACATTGTTCACATTTTTGACTTGTGAATGCATTAATTTAAGTATGCCGTTTTGTTTATCTTCCTTGTTAGATTAATGATTACCTTTAGATTGAATAACTATTTCAGGGAACAAGTTAAGTCATGGAAATCGGTAGGTGAATAACCATTTTTCTTCTAATCATGCTTTCATTAAATAATTTTATGTGAAAGGAAGGTTGTGATAATAGTTGTCTACTATATCTGAAAAGGAGTATTTGATATTTAATTTTGTGCATAAAGCTCTTGATTGTGCATTATATTTGATTTGGAAATGAGAAATAAATGTTTTCTGAAGTGAATCTGTGACAATAAATAATCTTTTGTATCATTAACACAATGATAGTTTGTGGTTTCATTTCAAGAGGTATATGAAAATGTGATAGTGTAAATAGTTTTATAATGAAGTTAATATTGAAAAGGCATAATGATATTTATTGCATGTCCGTAAGTTGTTGATAAGAGCGATTGAGTTTTTCAATAAGTTCATTTCATTGGTTTCATATTTTAATTAGGCTTAATATCTTTGTGAAGTTGATATGATTTAATTGTATGTTTAACTTCTTACATTCATCACTTCATAGTGGAACACCATGATTGAGAGTTGTCAATCCATGCCACCAATGAATTGACCATGTATATTATCTTATTTTATCCTACAAATTTCAGGATGGAATGATTATTACAAAGTTCTAATTGGATTGATTCCACGCATGATTGTCATGCGATGATTGTATTTATCTGATTTTAGATATTTATTTTGTTTGAATATCTAGATTATGGATTATTGTATTTATTGAAAAGAGAAACATGATTTCACATAATTTCATAAGGCAATTGGCCTATTTGTATTAAACTAAAATTATTGTAATAATTTATGAAATAAGGATTTATCCTTAATGAGTTCAATAAATACATTTATTATTTGAATACCTCTTATGAGTTGTAATAATGATTTATGATGTTTTAACAGCGGTATGTACTTTGAAAATGATTATAAAATTGTATTGGATTTACATGATTGTACTTTACTGACAGTTGCTATCCTAATTTATTGAATGGTCATTATTATAGCTATACCAATCGACATCGTCATTTATATGTTTAATTTAATGAGTTAAAAAAATAAAGTTGTTATGGACAGTGATATAGAGTTATGAAATAATGATATTCCCTTAACTTGATCGTAAAGAGATTAATTAAATAATTAATTCATTACGTAGTACAACTCTAAAAGTACATTTTTGATAGTTGTACCTTTACAACAATATCTTATTTAACAACATTAAGATGTCATAAATGAAGATGTATTATACCATAAGTAAGATAGTAATATAAAATGTGAATGATTCATTTATGACTATCGTCAATCTAAACCTAGTCCTAACAACAAAAGTTGTAAAGTGACACTATGAGATTAAGACACTTTGTATGATAGTAACTAGTAAGTTACTATAGACCTTGTCATTAAACGTATAACTTGACTTAGTCTCTAAATGATGAAATATACCTTGTATAAGATAACTGTATTATCAAAGCATGGACTCTAAGTCCCGCATATTTGTTTGATTAAACTATATCCGTACCATATTATGATGGTTATGGGAAGGGTAATAATTACTTATTTATGGAAGTCATTAAGTAATCATTATCTTTCCCATAGGTGTCCTAAGATGGGAATGATAGCATACTCTCAAGTTGAGAGGTGAGATCTAGATTCTAGGCCATCTTAATACAAGAACTTAAACATTTAATTAACGAGACGTGATCCAGATAACTTTGTAGAGATTAATGTGTGGTGATGAGACAAGTTTCATTTGGATTATGTGTAGTCACAAAACTAAGCATGCAAAGTATAGCTTAAAAATTTGTCCTAATTAGTTCACTAGATGAATACGTTTGATTGACTATGTTTCTATATAATGGTGTGAGATGCCCGATGGAACTCAATTAACGATTTTTAGGTAGACTCTTAGAAATGCATTAGTTATGAAAACTAAATCAATAGGTTAACTAATTGCATACAAGTTATGCACACTTAGAAAGAGTCATGATAAAGGGGATAGAGTAGATCTAATTGAACTTTACAGTTGCACATGGTTATTATGTTATCAGATGGATTGTAAAATATATTTCATTATGTATTATAATTACTACTAGTTAAAATCATTGAAGGCATTGAATGGGTTAAGGGTTTTTTAAAAAGAAAAAACAATTCCCTTAATTTGGAGTTATTATAAAGGGGTGTTACATTTTGTTATTAGATCGAAGGTTTTTAACTCTTGGACATAATGGGTCCTTATGCTAACACTAAGTTTTATTCTTGTCTAACATAACAAAATGGTTAGGACAAGAGGCAATGTTGCAAACAATAAACCTGCTTTAGGGATGAGGAAACAACAACCCAAAAATTAGACGAGATACTTGATGTCATGCAAGAAAATTGCAATTGAATAAATATCCATGAAAATTAGATTTTATTTGAAGAGAGTAGTAGTGATAGCGTATGAGATCCCAATATTAGGGGTAGACTAATGCTCCAAATTAGAATGTAAATGCTCCAAATCAAAATAAAAATATTGCAAATCATAATGCTAACATAACAAATCCTAATGCTGAAAATCCTAACCAACTGAAGATAAAATATATCATTTGGTAGAAGACCACAAATGATATTAATTGTAGAAGAAATATACAATAGAAAATCCTATTGCAAACATTAAGAAAAGTGTTCAAAACAATACAATAGTTAATGAAAATAAAACTAAAATAAAAATACCATTTTATTGATGGTTTAAGTGTGGTGGTGATCACTACACAAAAAATTTTCCTTTGAGAAACAAAGAGAACAACCCACAATAGAGAATTCATGTTGCAGTAGAAAATAGACAAGATGAAAAGCAAGCCACACCTATTGAAGTACTAGGTAAGTTATACAAACTACCTATAACTATTTTGTTTGATACTAGTGCTACTCTTGAATGTTTCATGTCAAATAAGTTAGCTGATTTTTTAAAATGTTAGTTATATGAATAAATTATGGAATGTGCAATACAGGAACAATATTTTCCACATGGTAAAACAATGTTTGTCTGACCCAACATTGGATCTTCCTAGTTTTACCACATAATTAGATGTTTACGTAGATCCTTTAGATTCTTATGATGTTATTATAGCCATGAAGTGGTAGTCACAACATAAAGAAGATGTGAACTATTTTGAAAAAAATAAAATGCTTGGATGACTTACAAAAAACAATAGTCATATAAGGCATAAAAATAGAAATTGAAGTAAGGAAAATGTATACAATGCAACTCAAAAATGATAATAATAAAGGTTGCATGCTTTACACAATAAAAATATCAGATTTCAGTGAGGAAGGTAATACTTCCTTGAAATACTATCCGTTGCTACAAGAGTACATTGATTTCTTTCCGGAGGAGTTACCTAGACTTCCTCTAAGACGTGAATTTTATTTCACAATAGATATCAAACTTGGAACAGAACCTATTTCTAAGGATCCTTACCAAATGAATACAATTGGACTAGTATAACTTAAGGCAAAAATGCATGAGTTTTTATCCAAAGGATTGATAAGACCAATTTTTTCTACTTAGGGAACACCTATCATTTTTTCAAAAAGAATAATGGCACGTTAAGGTTCTGCATTCACCACTGCATTCTTAACAAAGCCAAAATCAAGAATAGATATATTTTGCCAAGGATAGATGACATCTTTGATCAGATGTGATATGCATCAGTATATTCCAATATCGATTTAAGATTAGGTTACCACCAATTGAGAATAAAAGATGAAGACATACACAAAATTTCCTTTAGGAAAAGGTATGGTCACTATGAGTTCATGGTATTACCATTTGGACTCATGAATGCACTGTTGCATTCATGAACTTAATGAATAACATTTTTCAAGAATACTTAGACAAGTTTTTCTAGTTTTCTTGGATGACATTCTAATCTATTCCAAAAACATGGAAGAACATAATGAGCACTTGAGAATAGTGTTAGACATACTTAGAAAAAGAAAATTGTATGGAAATTTTTCAAGTGTTCCTTCTATCAAAATGAGGTGTAATACCTTGGTCATATCATAAATAAAAAGGAATATCTATAGATCCATCTAAAATCAAGGCTATAACAAAATGGACAACTCCAAAGAACGTTCATGAAGTTAGAAGCTTCATGGGGTTGGCTGGTTACTACAAAAAAATTGTAAAATACTTCTCAAGAGTTACTTCTCCAATAACTTCACTGTAGAAAAAAGATAAGAAATTTGTTTGGTTTGATAAATTCTAGAATGAATTTGATTTTATCAAAGATAAATTAACTACAACATCTATATTTAAGGTTCCCGATCCCAAAGAAGTTTCACTCTTATAGCGAGATGCCTCTGGTGAATGTTTGGGTGGAATAATTCTGTAAAATGACCATGTGATTGCATATGAGAGAAAAAAATTAAAGGTACATGAGCTGAACTATGCTCCCCACGATCTATATATTTCTACCATAGTACACACATTACAATTTTGGAGGAATTACTGTTAGGTTAGAATTTCAAATTAAAAACAGACCACTTGGGGCTGAAGTATATATTCACACAACCTAAATTGAACGCAAGATAGCATAGGTGTCTTGAATTATTATGAAAATATGATTTTGATATAATTTACATAACATAAATAGAGAATAGAGTGGAATATTCACTAAGTCATCAGAAGCATGTTTCTATATTGTGACCCTTAGGACTCAATTCAAGTATGAGGTAAAGTGTAACACCCTGAATTATGACGAGTATTCAAGTGTGATATATGATTTCTTCTATATAAGGACGTGTTTCTTTGATTGATAAGTCTCCTCCCGTATCTTCTTTGCTCTTGAAGATCTTTGAGAGAGAATATGCTTGGACTCTTTTATTTTTTCATTTTTAGCACCTGAGTTCAATTTGATTTTGGGATGAATTGTGGATTTATCCATCCTTATGACTCAGCCTTGGATCAGTTGCATTGATCCAAGAGATGTTTTAAGTTTATTCAGGATGAACAAAAATTATTGACCTTACGAAAGTTGCAAGGTCTGAATGAGTTGAATGAGCAATTCCGGAGTTTAACTCAGGCTGATCGTGTTAAATGAATTTGGTTCCAGATATCGTAATATCAGGAAGGCGTAGACCTTGAGCCAGGTAAGAAATTCTGGTGTATACTGCAAGCTTAATTTGCAATGCCGGATAGAATCCATTACAGGAAAGTTATACCCTGTTTGGTTCTAATACTGATCGGTCCTACTTGGGAGACCTAGACTGGATTCGTTAAGGTTAATAACCTTAACCTAAACTATAACCTATTGGTTGAATTATTGCTAATCTAACCTAGCCCTAAAACTATAAGCTTAATGCTCCTAAGGTTAGCTACACCTAGCACTATGGAAGTAAGACTAATGTCTTACCTTATGATCTAACCTATGTTTCTAACCTATCTTAACTAATGATAATGGATGGAAGGGGACCTATGAAGGGGCGCGAGTCATGGGCGGTGGTTTCCATGGCATTTATGAGGTGGATAAGGATGAAGGACTTGGGATTTGGCGGAGGTTGCAAATGGCTATTGTGACCTGACGTGGCAGCATTACCAAATTTGGGAATGGTTGTTTGTTTTCATTTGGCAATCACCAACTTTGGCGGTCGGTGGCAATGGAGAATAGGTGGGAATTTAGGAGTTAATGCCATTGATGAACTTCGGTTCCGAGCGCGGATTGCTTGGGAAGGCATGCAAATGGAAAATTGGTTGGTATTTTGGTTTTCCATGCGTTCCTTTTTTCTCTCTGCTTGATCACTGGTTCTTGAACCAGTCTACTCTGTGTTGCATGGCAACTTTGAGAATATCTAGCTCTTTTCTCTGTCGGGGAAAGTTTATAAGGCATGAAGGTAACAATTTATTGTTGTTTAATCTATCGTGGAAGAAGAAGAGAAGGTGCGAGCACATTCAGAGGTCTTCTTCGGATTTTTAAGTGACACTATCAGGCATGATAGGCCCTAACTTTTAAAAATCTTGCTTTCCTTCAAATGCTTTCATTAAAACAACTCTGTTCAGGTGATTTTAGTACAGTTGGTTTGAAGCAATGTATTGGTTCTTCTTTTCTGTGGTTTAGGAATCTCTGGTTATGCGAAGACTCTGTTGAAATGTTTCTACTGTATTTATTTCTTCTTTTTGGATTCATTTTCAGCTGAAGACGTGGCTGTGTTATCATGTTGTTGAATCCTGTTGAATCTTGCTGGGTATACTTAAAATTTCTTCTGATTGGAATGCTTGCGTTGTGATTATTTTACTTGAACGCGACTTCTGTTGAAGTCCTTACTGTGTTTTCAATTTTGGTTAGACACGTTGAAAGTTTGCAAGGATTATATATGAAAATGACTCTGTTGGAGTCCTTGAAATGTATCTTATGTTTTCAACTTCTGTAGAAGCTTTGTTGTGATTACATATTGGTATTGACTCTGTTGGAGTCCTTGAAATGTATCTTATGTTTTCGACTTCTGTAGAAGCTTTGTTGTGATTACATATTGGTATTGACTCTGTTGGAGTCCTTGAAACGTATCTTATGTTTTGACTTCTGTAGAAGCTTTGTTGTGATTACATATTGGTATTGACTCTGTTGGAGTCCTTGAAATGTATCTTATATTTAGACACTTAGAAGCTTTGTTGTGAATACTTATTGGTATTGACTCTGTTGGAGTCCTTGAAATGTATCTTATGTTTTGACTTCTGTAGAAGCTTTGTTGTGAATACTTATTGGTATTGACTCTGTTGGAGTCCTTGAAATGTTTTCGTATGAATTCGACTTCAATCTAAACCCTGGTTGTGAGTACTTGTTGGATATGACTCTGTTGGAGTCCTTGCAGTATTCCCATGTGAACACGACTCCTGATGAAGTCCTTGATGTGTTGCGTGTTGGCTCGACTTCTGATTTAAGTCCTCGCTGTGCATGCATATTGATTCGACTCTTTCTTAATGTTGTTGTGTTTATATTCAGTTTGATTCTGTGGAAATGTGTGTTGGGTTACATTACAAACACGACTCTATTGAGTCCCTGCTGTATTTTTGTATTAGCTCGACTTCGGTTAAACCTTGCTGAGCTTATGTTATGGAGGTGACTTCTGTTATGGAGGTGACTTGGTTAAAACTTTGTTGAGCTTATATTATGAAATTGGCTTCTGATATAAGTCCTTGCTGTATATTCGTAGGGATTAGACTCAGTTGAATGTTGTTGTGTATGTATGTGTTTCGACTCAGTGGGAATGTCGTTGTGTTTGCATATGGATACGTCTTCTGTTTATAGTGTTATCTAGTCTCGTGTTTGACTGAGATAAAGAGTTCCTAGCTGTGCCATGTCAGGCGATGGCGTTGGGTATTTTCATGTTTGATGAATGATATGGAAAGATTTGTTGAGTCTATTATGGTTGGATTATTTATTACTGCTTTGTCGCGAGAGCTCTTGTATTGCTTAATAGCTACAGGTGATTTTTATAATTTAATTTTGATGAAACTGTAGTTTCTTCTTGTTATCTCGACTGATTTAGTCGCATGCGTATAATGTAATTGCATTATTCTTGAGAAGTTGGTACAGTCCTGAACATGATTGGAATGGAAATTTGAATGTCTCTGTTTCTTTCTCCTCAGCTGTAAAGTATATGTTGATATATATAACTGTAGGAATAATAAAATATTCTCTCCTTGTCTAGAAACTTTGAGTGCTTTCTTCTTTTGTATTCCTTATGTGAACTCTACAGTACGGGCTTAAGAAGGAAAGACTGTTAAACTGTAGGGAGAGACTGGTAAAAAATATATTGCAGTAAAGTAGTGTATTTGTCAATACCATTGAAATAATGTAATGTTTTTAAAGGAATCTCGTCAGTTGTACTTGATGAAAGTTATAATCTGCCTTTGAGGAATTGTTAAAAAAAAACATACCTGTTGGATACGAATTGATAGGATATTCATTTTTGAATGGAATAATTTGTTGGATTATTGTTGTCCTTGGGATTCAGATGGATGGATGTTTTGGATTCATTTTGTTCTTCTTAGTCTCTAATATATATGATGAATCATCTGAAGGGTATTTAGGATTAATTGGTAACTATAATATGAGTCATGCGTTAAAAGTCATGTTAGAATTACAGAAAGATGATTAGTCTGATTTATGTTAAGTATTTGAAGAAATGATTTCATTTAAACAGGTTGTTTAATGAGAACAATTGGTGGAATGCAATTGTTTTAAGAATTAGTGCTTATCATGCTCAGTTCACCGAACTGACCCGTGTTGGCAATTTTTGCAGATGGTTGTCGTAAGTGGTAAAGGCACGCAGATCTGATATGATACTCAGATTGTTTAATTTGGTTTTATGATGAATTCCAACTTGATTTCTCTAATTGTACTATATGAAGAAAGTTGTTCTTTTGTTGTTGAGTATTGTATCAAATATGTTGAATGCATAAATTGTAATTGTTTGGCTTAGAAATAAATGAAATGAGGGGATTGTTACTATGTGGCTGCATTTGTATTGTGATGGATTGATCCTCTTTGGTTCGATTGTTTTTAAGTGCATTTTTATTATTGTATACCTTGGAGATATTTGGATTCTCTAAGTAGGCCTTGTAATGATTATGTGACTGAATACTTGTAAATGATTAGTAATTCTTTTATGTTTTGAATATGGCTAAATTATAAAAATTAGTCCACTATTTACGGGAAGTTAAGGTTAAACTACACCTTTATAGGTAGTTGAAACAGGAAGGGTAATCTAATACTCCCTATCCATGATCTAAGTCAAGACAACTGATGATTTTAAATCACTATACCTTAAAAACAATGAGTAAGATATATATTTCAGTTTTGAGAACTGATATAAAACTATAGGGGTATAGTTAGCACCCTTATGAGATAGCATAGGGCTACTGCCAATTTTGTTGATTAAGATTAATGTGAGTCAATGAACTCCTTGATGAGATCTCAAATCTTATTAAATTTCTCTCTGTGAAATGGATCTTATATAAGTAAGGCAACTCAAAGGTGAGGCAGGGGTTGGGAAAAGACTACCCAGAAAGGAGAGTCTTAAAGTATAATTTCAACTCAACGTAAGTAACACCTTAAGTTAAGTAGATCTTTCCGAGGTGGTTTTGTAGGATGTCGGCACATGTCAACTGCAGGGTTGTACCTTCGAGAAGATTAGGATCTTCTCGAGGATACAACAATGCAGGTGACTTATGGCGGCACCCTTTGCATTGATCGTTAAGATTTACACCTTAAACTCGAACAAGTTTTTACTCTGGGATCTGGTTAGGAACATGGTCATGTTATGAGGCTGCCCTTGGAGACTCGGGGTACCTTGACACATAGGGTTAACTAGGGTTGACCCAGTATGTCAGCTTATCCCTAGTCCTCGAGAGCATCCTTATAACGTTGACATGTTATTAATCTGTTCCTGAGTGAATGACTTGGGGACGAGGGAAGGCTGACAGAAGTTAGTGTAAGACATTCTATATAACATCGGAGTGGGGTGAAGGACGTATTCCAGATTGATGAGTATGCCGTCAAGGAATACGAGACATAAACAGTACGTTTCAAATCTTTGGCCAAAGTATCGCAAGCTGCTGATTGCGTTGTCCTATGTCACCTAGTCTAAGGGACGTGATGCCGATGAATAATGGTAACAATTATTCAGATAGGTTCCTTGGGCAGAGCATTCTGAAATCCCTAGTTTAGGGAAGAGAACCGCAAGAGTGTGGTGTTAAAATAAAAATGCCAACTCTATGATACCCATGAATAGATCGGTAGATTACCGAGTCATGGAATGAATAGATCGGTGGTATACCGAGTCATTACAGCTGCATATGGTTATCTGTTATAAGAATGATTGTTTTGATCTGTGAGTTCTAAATTATGTATTTAGAACTAGGAAGCACTTATAAAAAAAAAAAAAAAATTCTTGTTCTAATGTACTAAATTGGGGAATGTTACATCTTGGTATCAGAGCTGAAGGTTGCAGCTCTTGGACCTATTGTGTCCATAATCTGATAAAAACCTGAATTTTCTTGTAACAGAAAATGGTTAGAACAAGGGGGAACGTTGCGAATAATGCTCCACCTGAAGGAGGAGGGGCGGCAACCCAAAAGCTTGATGAGATCCTTGCTGCCCTATTGGACACAAGAGATCGTTTGGTTGTACTTGAACAACAAGTAATGGGAAATGAGGAGGATGATGAAGCTGGTAACAACAATCAGCTACCTCCTGAGGACAACCCCGATGTGGGTGTTGATAATAACACTGGAAATGTACCTATCCAACTAGAAAACAAAAAGGCCAGGTTGGCAGCGGAACTCACTAATGATATAAAAAGGATAAGTCCACCTAAATATGATGGCACCACATTAGGAGATGGAGCTGAGAACTGGCTCAGTGAAATGGAAAAGTATTTTGCAATAAGAAACTTCTCTGAGGAAACCAAAGCTATTTGGGGAGCCTATCAGCTTTCCCATGAAGCATCTTCGTGGTGGGACAGCCGTAAAGCTGAGCTAAATATTGATGAGACCAATATCACTTGGGATCAATTTAAGGGCTATTTTAGGCAACGTTGGCTGCCACAACTTTTCTATGATCAGAAAATGATAGAATTCTAGAACTTAGCTCAAGGGAAGCTAATGGTAACTGAATACTGGGAGCGGTTTACGAAACTCCTCAAGTACGTACCGCAATATCAAACTGACGAGAAGTTCAGAATATGAAAATTTATCATGGGACTAAATCCCATGATAGGAGGAGAGGTCGATGTTCACAGCCCAACCACTATGGAAGGGGTTGTTGAAAAGGCCATAAGGCAAGAACAGAAATTAAAGGCTATTTCTGCTCATAAAGAGGAAGTGCGGAAGAAGATTGTAAACCCTTCTTCAACTTCACTTGCACCCAAGAAGGGGCCATGGAAAAAGTTTGGAAACAGAAGTAAGTTTCCAGGGGATAATAGTAAGAAAACGATAGCGAATAAGCCTGCTGGAAATGTAAGGGATAGTTTTGCCAAAAATTATAACAATGGGCAGAAGCCCTATGGAGGACAACGTGATAATTTTAAGGCTGGAAGTAATTTTGAGCCTAAAAAGGGACCTGTAGGAGGCTGTTATAATTGTGGCAAAGACCACTACGCAAATCAGTGCCCTTTGAAGAAGGATGATCGTAATCAGTAGCATAAGATACATGCTGCAGTAGCAGACAAGCAAGCTGAAAAGCAAGTGACACCTATAGAAGTTTGGGTAAGTTATTTGGCATACCTGTCACTATTCTTTTTGATACAGGAGCTACTGAATGTTTCATTTCTAGTAAACTTGCTTCTAAACTTAAAAGAAAAGCTGGAAAAATGGATAAATCTTGGACTGTACAGTATGGTAATAACTCTGTTCATACAGTGAGTATGTGTCTTTTTGGGGCAGTCCTTGACTTACCTAACTTTTCCACTGAAGTTGACCTCTATGTTGCACCTTTGGGATCCTATGACATTGTCATCGGTGTTAATTGGTTAGCTGACCATAAAGCAAAAGTAGACTATTTTGAAAAGAATATAAGATGTTTAGATGATCGGCTGAAAACAACAGAGATACAAGGAGTGAAACGGGAAATTTCAGTTAGGAAACTGTCAGCTATGCAACTTAAAAAGGCTAAAAACAAAGGATGTACTTTATATGCAGTAAAGATGTCTGAATTTTCAGAAGAAGATGGTGATTCCATGAAACGATTCCCTCTGTTGCAAAGTTTCAAGGATGTATTTCGGAGGAATTACCAGGTTTACCACCCAAAAGGGAATTTGACTTCACTATTGAAATCAAACCAGGAACGGAACCTATTTCCAAGGCACCTTATCGGATGACTACTACAGAGTTAGTCGAGCTTAAGGCACAATTGCAAGAACTTTTGTCTAAGGGCTTGATTAGACCAAGTGTTTCACCTTGGGGAGCGCCAGTAATATTTGTAAAAAAGAAAGATGGAACACTTAGGTTGTGTATTGACTATCGGATGTTAAACAAAGCAACAATTAAGAACAGATACCCACTTCCAAGGATTGATGATCTATTTGATCAGATGCGTGGGGCAGCGGTTTATTCCAAGATAGATCTTCGATCTGGTTATCATCAATTAAGGATTAGAGAAGAAGATATTCATAAAACAACTTTCCGAACAGGTACGGACATTATGAATTCACGGTTCTACCCTTTGGATTAACTAATGCACCCCATAACTTTTATGAACTTAATGAATAATATCTTTCAAGAATATTTGGACAAGTTTGTACTTGTATTCCTGGATGATATTCTCATATATTCTAAAAGTGTCGAAGAGCACAATGAGCATTTGAAGATAGTTTTGGAAATTTTGAGAAAAAGAAAGTTATACGGTAAGTTATCCAAATGTTCTTTCTTTGATACTGAAGTTCACTATTTGGGTCATGTCATTAGCAAGGAAGGAATTGCAGTGGATCCTTCAAAAATAGTGGCTATAACCGAGTGGCCTGCACCCAAGAATGTACATGAAGTAAGAAGCTTCATGGGTCTTGCTGGATATTATAGAAAATTTGTTAAGGATTTTTCTAAAGTGGCTGCACCAATAACTTCATTGCAGAAGAAGGATAAGAAATTTATTTGGAATGATAAGTGTGAAACTGCTTTCAAAAGTTTGAAAATCCAGTTGACTTCAGCACCTATATTAGTTGTACCAGACCCTAATGGGAGCTTTACTGTTGTAACGGATGCTTCTGGGGAAGGCCTTGGTGGTGTTTTGTTACAAAATGATCAAGTCATAGCATATGAAAGTAGAAAACTTAAGTTACATGAGCTGAATTATGCCCCTCATGATTTGGAGCTTGCTGCCATTGTTCATGCGCTTCAAGTCTGGAGACACTATTTACTTGGGAAACCTTTTGAGTTGAAAACTGATCACTTAGGGCTGAAATATATTTTCACTCAGCCTAATCTAAATGCCAGACAGAGAAGGTGGTTAGAGTTTTTATCTCAATATGATTTTGATATTAGCTACATCAAAGGGAAAGAGAATAGAGTAGCAGATGCTCTAAGTCGTAGGAGACACATTTCTGCTCTTATAACATTAAGAACTCAGTTTAAGGATGAGGTAAAAAGTGCCTCAGAATCTGATATATACTTTCAGCAAGTAAAAGCAGCGCTTGCTGCAGAACCTAATGATGAAAGGTTTAAAGGTTTTCATTTTGATAATGAAGGAATCTTACGTTATGAAAATAGAGTATACGTACCTTTGCTAAATGATTTGAGAAGAAGTTATTAGTTGAATTTCATAATTCACCCTTCTCTGGACACCCGGGTATCACAAAAATGCTTGCTGATCTAAAACAACAATACTTTTGGAAAGGTATGAAAAAGGATGTTATAGATTTTGTGACTCATTGTCTGGAATGTCAGTGGGTTAAGGCAGAACATATGCACCCTGCTGGACTATTATATCCCCATAGCATACCGCAGTACAAATGGCAAGTAATAAGCATGGACTTTGTACAAGGGTTACCTATGTCTAGGAATAAGCATGATGTTATCTTAGTAGTTGTAGACAAACTAACAAAGGTAGCTCATTTCATCAGCTGGAAATCTAAAGGATGATTCTCCAGTGTTAGCAAAAAGGTTTGTACATGAAATTTTCAGGTTGCATGGAGTACCTGAATTAATTATATCTGACAGGGATCCTAGAATGACGTCAAGATTTTGGCAAACGCTTAATACAGCTCTTGGAACGAAACTAAACTTCAGTTCTGCATATCATCCGGAAACGGATGGACAAACGAGAGAGTAAATCAAGTGTTGGAAGATATGTTGCGAATGTATTGCATGGATCAACAGTATAAATGGGAAGAGTATCTTCCATTAGTTGAGTTCGCATACAACAACACTTATCACTCATCTCTTAAAATGGCACCTTTTGAAGCACTTTATGGAAGAAAGTGCAGAACCCCTGTTAGTTGGGATAGTATTGAGGATAGAGTGGTAATTGGGCAGAAATCCTCACTGAAATGGAACAACAAGTAAAGATGATTCGTGAACGATTAAAGGAAGCAGCAGATAGGCAGAAGAGCTATGTTGACCTTAAGCGGGTTGATCGAAGGTTTGAACTTGGTGAAAAGGTTTTTCTTCGTGTTAAACCCAGAAAGAGTTCTATAACTTTTGGCAAGGCTGCCAAGTTGTCACCTCGTTACGTGGGACCTTTCGAAATTGTCGAAATAATCAATCCTGTAGCTTATCGATTAGCATTACCACCTGCTTTGTCTCGCATTCATGATGTTTTCCATATTTCCTTGCTTAAGAAATATGTTTCAGATTTGTCACATGTTTTAAATTGGAATTCCTTGCAGGTCCAAGACCCAGGAATAATCGTGGTTAAACCCACACGAGTGCTGGAAACTCACCAATTGCATTTGAGAAATCGTGAAATACAACAATGTAAGGTCCAGTGGGACTAGTTTAATGAAGAAAGTGCAACTTGGGAAAATCTGGAAGAGATGAAAATTGCTTTTCCCTTTCTTTTTGAACAGAATGAAATCTGTTGACAAATTTTTTTTTTTTATGAACTTATCTTTTTCATGTCTTTATGAAAGCCAGATTGAGGCAAACATTATTCAGGTTGAATAAAATGTATCATGACATTGATTTCTGGAATTATTCAAGTTGGAAATAGTCTTTTGTATTGTGAACTAATAAATTGGTTGACCTGAAGGTAAATCAAAATATGTAATCATCGGGACGATGAATCTTTTAGGAGGGAAGCATGTAACACCCTGAATTATTGTTACTTCCTCCTGAGTATTCAAGTGTTGATATATGATTTCTTCTATATAAGGATGTGTTCCTTTGATTGAGAAGTCATGCTTGATATGGATTGTATCTTCTTTGCTCTTGAAGATCTTTGACTGAGTCAGAATATGCTTGGACTCTTTTATTTCTTTCATTTTTAGTACCTGAGTTCAATTTGATTTCGGGATGAATTGTGGATTTATCCATCCTTATGACTCAGCCTTGGATCAGTTGCATTGATCCAAGAGATGTTTTAAGTTTATTCAGGATGAACAAAAATTATTGACCTTACGAAAGTTGCAAGGTCTGAATGAGTTGAATGAGCAATTCCGGAGTTTAACTCAGGTTGAACGTGTTAAATGAATTTGGTTCCAGATATCGTAATATCAGGAGGGCGTAGACCTTGAGTCAGGTAAGAAATTCTGGTGTATACTGCAAGCTTAATTTGCAATGCCGGATAGAATCCATTACAGGAAAACTATACCCTGTTTGGTTCTAATACTGATCGGTCCTACTTGGGAGACCTAGATTGGATTCGTTAAGGTTAATAACCTTAACCTAAACTATAACCTATTGGTTGAATTATTGCTAATCTAACCTAGCCCTAAAACTATAAGCTTAATGCTCCTAAGGTTAGCTACACCTAGCACTATGGAAGTAAGACTAATGTCTTACCTTATGATCTAACCTATGTTTCTAACCTATCTTAACTAATGATAATGGATGGAAGGGGACCTATGAAGGGGCGCGAGTCATGGGCGGTGGTTTCCATGGCATTTATGAGGTGGATAAGGATGAAGGACTTGGGATTTGGTGGAGGTTGCAAACGGCTATTGTGACCTGACGTGGCAGCATTACCAAATTTGGGAATGGTTGTTTGTTTTCATTTGGCAATCACCAACTTTGGTGGTCGGTGGCAATGGAGAATAGGTGGGAATTTAGGAGTTAATGCAATTGATGAACTTCGGTTCCCGAGCGCGGATTGCTTGGGAAGGCATGCAAATGGAAAATTGGTTGGTATTTTGGTTTTCCATGCGTTCCATTTTTCTCTCTGCTTGATCACTGGTTCTTCGAACCAGTCTACTCTGTGTTGCATGGCAACTTTGAGAATATCTAGCTCTTTTCTCTGTCGGGGAAAGTTTATAAGGCATGAAGGTAACAATTTATTGTTGTTTAATCTATCGTGGAAGAAGAAGAGAAGGCGCGAGCTCATTCAGAGGTCTTCTTCAGATTTTTAAGCGACACTATCAGGCATGATAGGCCCTAACTTTTAAAAATCTTGCTTTCCTTCAAATGCTTTCATTAAAACAACTCTGTTCAGGTGATTTTAGTACAGTTGGTTTGAAGCAATGTATTGGTTCTTCTTTTCCTGTGGATTTAGGAATCTCTGGTTATGTGAAGACTCTGTTGAAATGTTTACTGTATTTATTTCTTCTTTTTGGATTCATTTTCGGCTGAAGACGCGGCTGTGTTATCATGTTGTTGAATCCTGTTGAATCTTGCGTTGGGTATACTTAAAGTTTCTTCTGATTGGAATGCTTGTTGTGATTATTTTACTTGAACACGTGACTTCTGTTGAAGTCCTTACTGTGTTTTCAATTTTGGTTAGACTCAGTTGAAAGTTTGCAAGGAATATATATATGAAAATGACTCTGTTGGAGTCCTTGAAATGTATCTTATATTTCGACTTCTGTAGAAGCTTTGTTGTGAATACTTATTGGATTACTGTTATGAAATGTATCTTATATTTGACTCTTTGTTGGAGTCCTTGTAAATGTTGTATCTTGAAATGTTTTATTTTCGACTTTGTAGAAGCTTTGTTGTGAATACTTATTGGTATTGACTCTGTTGGAGTCCTTGAAATGTATCTTATATTTCGACTTCTGTAGAAGCTTTGTTGTGAATACTTATTGGTATTGACTCTGTTGGAGTCCTTGAAATGTATCTTATATTTGAATTCTGTAGAAGCTTTGTTGTGAATACTTATTGGTATTGACTCTGTTGGAGTACTTGAAAAATTTTTTCGTATGAATATTGATTGACTTCAATTAAACCAATGTTTTTTGTGAATTCAATACTTGGTTGTGAGTACTTGTTGGATACGACTCTGTTGGAGTCCTTGCAGTATTCCCATGTGAACACGACTCTGTTGAAGTCCTTGATGTGTTTGCGTGTTGGCTCGACTTCTGATGTAAGTCCTCGCTGTGCATACATATTAATTCGACTCTTTCTAAATGTTGTTGTGTTTATATTCGGTTGATTCTGTGGAAATGTGTGCTGGGTTTACATTACAAACACGACTCTATTAGAGTCCCTACTGTATTTTCGTATTAGCTCGACTTCGGTTAAAACTTTGATGAGCTTATGTTATGGAGGTGACTTCTGTAAAGTCCTTGCTGTGATTATCTTTCTTGAATTTAGCTTCTGTTAAAAGTCCTTGCTGTATATTCATAGGGATTAGACTCAGTTGAATGTTTGTTGTGTATGTATGTGTTTCGACTCAGTGGAAATGTCGTTGTGTTTGCATATGGATACGTCTTCTGTTTATGGTGTTATCTAGTCTCTGGTTTGACTGAGATAAAGAGTTCCTAGCTGTGCCATGTCAGGCGATGGCGTTGGGTATTTTTCATGTTTAATGAATGATATGGAAAGATTTGTTGAGTCTATTATGGTTGGATTATTTATTATTGCTTTGTCGTGGGAGCTCTTGTATTGCTTAATAGCTACAGGTGATTTTTATAATTGAATTTTGATGAAACTGTAGTTTCTTCTTGTTATCTCGACTGATTTAGTCGCATGCGTATAATGTAATTGCATTATTCTTGAGGAGTCAGTACAGTCCTGAACATGATTGGAATGGAAATCTGAATGTCTCTGTTTCTTTCTCCTCAGCTGTAAAGTATATGTTGATATATATAACTGTAGGAATAATAAAATATTCTCTCCTTGTCTAGAAACTTTGAGTGCTTTCTTCTTTTGTATTCCTTATGTGAACTCTATAGTACGGGCTTAAGAAGGAAAGACTGTTAAACTGTAGGGAGAGACTGGTAAAAATATATTGCAGTAAAGTTGGTGTATTTGTCAATACCATTGAAATAATGTAATGTTTTTAAAGGAATCTCGTCAGTTGAACTTGATGAAAGTTATAATCTGCCTTTGAGGAATTGTTAAAAAAACATACCTGTTGGATACACGAATTGATAGGATATTCATTTTTGAATGGAATAATTTGTTGGATTATTGTTGTCCTTGGGATTCAGATGGATGGATGTTTTGGATTCATTTTGTTCTTCTTAGTCTCTAATATATATGATGAATCATCTGAAGGGTATTTAGGATTAATTGGTAACTATAATATGAGTCATGCGTTAAAAGTCATGTTAGAATTAGAAAGATGATTAGTCTGATTTATGTTAAGTATTTGAAGAAATGATTTCATTTAAATAGTTGTTTAATGAGAACAATTGGTGGAATGCAATTGTTTTAAAATTAGTAGTGCTTATCATGCTCGGTTCACCGAACTGACCCGTGTTGGCAATTTTTGCTAGATGGTTGTCGTAAGTGGTAAAGGCACGTGAGATCGATATGATACTCAGATTGCTTAATTTGGTTTTATGATGAATTCCAACTTGATTTCTCTAATTGTACTATATGAAGAAAGTTGTTCTTTTGTTGTTGAGTATTGTATCAAATATGCTGAATGCATAGATTGTAATTGTTTGGCTTAGAAATAAATGAAATGAGGGGATTGTTACTATGTGGCTGCATTTGTATTGTGATGGCTTGATCCTCTTTGATTCGATTGTTTTTAAGTGCATTTTTATTATTGTATACCTTGGAGATATTTGGATTCTCTAAGTAGGCCTTGTAATGATTATGTGACTGAATACTTGTAAATGATTAGTAATTCTTTTATGTTTTGAATATGGCTAAATTATAAAAATTAGTCCACTATTTACGGGAAGTTAAGGTTAAACTACACCTTTATAGGTAGTTGAAACAGGAAGGGTAATCTAATACTCCCTATCCATGATCTAAGTCAAGACAACTGATGATTTTAAATCACTATACCTTAACAACAATGAGTAAGATATATATTTCAGTTTTGAGAACTGATATAAACTTATAGGGGTATAGTTAGCATCCTTATGAGAGGGCTTAGGGCTACTGCCAAATTTTGTTGATTAAGATTAATGTGAGTCAATGAACTCCTTGACGAGATCTCAAATCTTATTAAATTTCTCTCTGTGAAATGGATCTTATATAAGTAAGGCAACTCAAAGGTGAGGAACGCAGGGGTTGGGAAAAGACTACCCAGAAAGGAGAGTCTTAAAGTATAATTTCAACTCAACGTAAGTAACACCTTAAGTTAAGTAGATCTTTCCGAGGTGGTTTTGTAGGATGTCGGCACATGTCAACTGTAGGGTTGTACCTTCGAGAAGATTAGGATCTTCTCGAGGATACAACAATGCAGGTGACTTATGGTGGCACCCTTTGCATTGATCGTTAAGATTTACACCTTAAACTCGAACAAGTTTTTACTCTGGATCTGGTTAGGAACATGGTCATGTTATGAGGCTGCCCTTGGAGACTCGGGGTACCTTGACACACAGGGTTAACTAGGGTTGACCCAGTATGTCAGCTTATCCCTAGTCCTCGAGAGCATCCTTATAACGTTGACATGTTATTAATCTGATTCTGAGTGAATGACTTGGGACAGGGGAGGCTGACAGAAGTCAGTGTAAGACATTCTATATAACATCGGAGTGGGGTGAAGGATGTATTCCAGATTGACGAGTATGCCATCAAGGAATACGAGACATAAACAGTACGTTTCAAATCTTTGGCCAAAGTATCGCAAGTTGCTGATTGCGTTGTCCTATGTCACCTAGTCTAAGGGACGTGATGCCGATGAATAATGGTAACAATTATTCAGATAGGTTCCTTGGGTAGAGCATTCTGAAATCCCAGTTTAGGGAAGAGAACCGCAAGAGTGTGGTGTTAAAATAAAAATGCCAACTCTATGATACCCATGAATAGATCGGTAGATTACCGAGTCATGGAATGAATAGATCGGTGGTATCATAAAGAAATAAATGAGTCATTTACAGGTTTGCATATGGTTATAATGTTATAAGAATGATTGTTTTGATCTGTGAGTTAACATACCATCTAGAAACTGATGGTAAATCGAATGAGTAAACCAAGTGATAGAATATATGATAAGTATGTATTGTATGGATCAACAATACAAGTGGTAATAATATCTTCCATTAGTGGAATTTACCTATAACAACACTTTTCATTCATCACTGAAAATATCACCATTTGAAGTGTTGTATGGGAGAAAGTGTAGAACTCCCATCAGTTGGAATAGTATAGAAGATAGAGTGTTAGTGGGCCATGGAATTTTAACATAAATGGAAAACTGGGGAAGCTCATTCATGAATGATTAAAATAATCTGCTAATAGGCGGTAAGAGCTATGTAGATAAACAAATAAACATAAAATTTGAGCTTGGAGATAAATTTTTCTTAAGGGTTAAGCCCAAAAAGAGTTCAATAACATTTGAAAAGTCTACCAAACTATCACCAAGATATGTGGACCATTTGAAATTCTAGAAATCATAAGTCCAATAGCATATCATTTGGTGTTACCTCCCACATTGTCCAAGATGCATGATGTTTTTCATGTTTCCTTTCTTAAGAAATATGTTTCAGATGTAACACATGTACTTAATTGGAACTCTTTACAAGTTTAGAATCAAAGAATTGTGGTAGTTGAACCTAGCATAGTATTTTAAAATCACAAGTTGCAGCTAAGAAATAGAGAAATCACACTGTAGACACTAAAATTAGGTCACACTCCCCTTGGTCCCTCGTCAAATAAAACACCTTGAACACATTCACCTAACCATGGCCCCTTTCATCCCACACTAATATTAAATTAATTTATTAGCCTCACAATATTTATTATTTAAATATCCTAATTGGGATAATGCCCACATATACACCTCATCTAGCCACCTCACCCTAAGACCTATTCTTAGTATGTTGCCATAACTAACTAAGACCTACCCAAACCCTAAAAATCAAATCCTACATTCCCTCTAACCATATTCCCACATGTTAGAAGGAAGCTTCCATTCTAATCCGTGGAGAAAATGAACAAGATCCTAGAAAATCAAGGGGATCTACCTAGTTTAGTAAACCTAGGAAATCCCACCCTAACCAATGTTGGTTACCCTAAACTATCGCGGTTAAGACGGAATCACCGTCGGTTACCATTTAACCCCAAAACAACATTATTTTGAATTTTGCACATTATTTAGATTTTGATACATCTTCTGAGAACAAGTGAGGAAACCAGAGCTGCATGAAAGTAGAACCAACATCGCACACGCATCGAGCATCCATAGACAACACCGTAAGCAATCACATGACCATTTTGCCTTCATGGGAGCATCCGGGAAGTTCCAACACTACATCAAGTTCATTCCATTTGATCACCCAAACATTACTAACGGGCATCAAGCTCATAAAAGCGTAATTTTTGTTAACAAACACTTGTCCATCGTCATTTAAATATATCCTTTTACTTATGTTAATAGTTTTACTCCCTTTCCATCCCCCACCATTTTACCTCCATGTAAACTTGACCATCCTTTTATCCACACAATTGAATTTCCCATACGGATTTTAATCATTCTTGTACATACCGAGACCCACAAGAACCTTTCCATTGCCCTTCCCTTTTCATCTAACCTTAGATCTATCTCCTTGCCAAGTTTTTATTGAGTTCCTATACCCTGACCATACCATCAGTTACCCACAACCGCCACCGGTTAACCTAAACCGACACCGGTCATACCAGACTAATGTTGGTCTCTGTGTTTTTGACTAGAAACCAAGAACAAAGCCTAAAACCTCCACCAAATACCCAAAATAGCCCAAAACCTCACCTTGACCAATACCAGTACCTTGACAGTGACCTTGACCTTCAGATTCAATCATAGCTTAGCCTGTTGTGAATGAATTTTCTTATTGTAGATGAATAAGATACCTAAATCATTTTAACTACAGTAGGATTTCCTTTATTGTTAGCATTAAGTTGTTTTAAACAGTGGATTGACAGTCATCTAGGAAGTATCACACATCCTAGATCTAACATATGTTAGGTAGTCCACTGCATATACTATTTAATTTTTATTTGGTGGTATTGTTTTCCATTTCAGGTAGTTCCTCCAAGAAAAAGGAAGCTCTCACAATCAGTTGTGGATCCGAGAAGTCATACATGCGTAACAACCTACAACTAGCATCTTAACAGTATTCCTCCTAGCCATTTTTCCCTTATCTATTTTGTCAACATTCAAAGAAATACATCTAGAATCAAGTGAAACATTTTGGCATGCCTAGTTGGACCCATTCGGGGTTCTTTGCATTCTTTCATTTCTAGGTGAAAACGTTGTATGTTTGTTTCTTTTCTAAAAAGTTCTTACATTAAAATTTCTCCCTGGAACCTTCTTCTCTTCTATTATCTAAAATCCATCGTATTTAGTGCTTCAAACGAAAATTTCTTCTCTTTATTTAGTATCACATTAGTGAAAGAGCATCCCTTCTCCTGTTCATCTATTTGTGCCATCGAATTCTACATTTCGATTTGGGTTTAAAAATCATTTCATTTCATTATGATTTTCTACATTAACTCACATTAATTGAGGGTAACCTATACATTGGAAGTCATTCCTAGTGATGGTTGGAAATTTTTTTGTAGAAAATAACTTCATTTCTTTTTATCTATCTCGAGTCTTACCCAAACATCACAAATTGAAAATATCTACACATTCTTAAACAACATCTCACCGAAAGAAGCTGTAAGTGATCACACAATCATGACATAGTGGGTACCGCCTGGTTATCTCTTTCGATACCCCATCGAGGACAGCCCGCCCCATTATAACATACCGAAACCTCTCTTTATAGATCTCCTTCTTCGTAGGAAGCCATCCCCACCAAAAATTCTAATCTAAAGTTCATGAGTCAGTCCTTAAATAACATAAGCTAAACAAACATAATAGAAAAAGCACTCTTAGGATCATGTTTTTCTTAGTGTTTTTGCTTGGCTTGCATTTTAAGGTGAGAGGATTTTGTTATTGATTTTCTTATTTCCCTTTGCATGCTCCTCATCACAGTTGGTGTATTCCAGCTTCATCTGAGTGTGCCTGGACCATATTCTCATCATTCTCAGAATTCTGGATTTGATTCCACATCAAATTTTAATTCACTACCACATTTCTTCATCGCTTATTTCAATTTCACAAGAAATCGGTGTTGATCCGGTGACCGTCATTGGTTACCCTCTAACCATCACTTGGTTTCACCCAACTAGTGTCGGGTTCACTATTTTTTTGGTTAACCTACCCAAAAGGACACGTATTCACCTTATTTGACTCATCATATTCTCGTCACTCTTATCATATTCATTGACTGGTAAATTCCATCAACATTTCGCATACTGCAAATTATTGGCCTTATACCTTGTTTTTGACCAACTATCCACATTCCACGTTGATGGACCCCCGGTTACCTATGACCGAGCGTCGAGTTTAACCTAACTAGATTTGATTAACTGTGTAATTTTCCATTGACATTTTAGTCCCAATTCACCCACCACTTCCTATTTATCTCTTCTCTGCTGTATATTTCGTGTCATTTATAGAAAGTAGTCTTGCCTTGTTAATACTTGGTCCCATGGTTACGATCCGAAGCTAAATGAATGCTCTCATCTTCCATGCTAGTTGTTAACCACTCTCGTCTAGTCCTTCACCACATTCTATTTTATCACCCATGGATCCTACCCAACCTATCACTATCACTACAGGAGATGAGGAGTTCACATGACTCCTTAACCAGAACCTTTCTACCTTGCAGTTTTATCTTTCCCACTCATCCACTCAAGATGCCTCAGGTCAGTTGATATACGACATACCTATATCTATCCCCCCGAAACTCACTCCTACTTCTAACCCCGCCTCTACTAGCTCTGCGCTACACGTATCTGCATTACCCCTAGTAATTTTTAGTTAGGCCCCATACTCTTGCTATAACAGCCATGTCTGCCACATCTATTATACCTGCCACATCCACTATACCTTTTCTAACCACCCAGAACATAACCTCATCCACACATCTTGTTTCATATATATCCGTAGCTACACAACCACCCCTAGTGTCAGTGACCCCTACCCCTTTCCAAAATGTTTTCCTTTCTATCCCATAATCCTTAGCCTCCATTGCCACTAGGGTCACCATGACCCTTCCACCTCCATATATGTATTATCGTAGCCTCCCTTAGATTCTCAGAGGAAGAGATCACACCACACAAAACCGATGACCTGCACTCCAACTCTCTTCATCTCTATCCACATCGATGATATACGTGTATGTCATGTTATGATAAATGGGGGCGCTAGCATTAATATCATTTCCTCCCATGCATTCACTCAAATGCGCATACCTAACAATTACATGCATAAACATCCCGTCATGTTGCATTCATTCAATGATGCTATCACCTCTACACTTGGCACTGTCATCCTCCATGTTCGCGTGGGCCCCGTACTATTCCAAATTTATTTTATGTCTTGGAGGGGGAATTTCAATATAACATGTTGCTTGGTAGACTCTGGATTCGTGTCATGGGTTGTGTCCCTTCCACTTTACATCATTGTGTGAAATTCGAGCATGAAGAACACACCTATACCATTCCAGTTGACCCATCACCTTTTAAAACTTGCAACATGCTTTACCAACCCAATGATGTTCTCATACCCATCAAAGCATCTACCTCCACAACCATTGCCACATCACCTACACCTCCCTCACTAGTGCAGCCACTACCTTAACCACACCTACATCCTCCATTCCTACCGCTGCCACAACCTCCATGGCCAAACCGTTAACCTCCCAATCTATTAGCCACACCTCCAATCCAACCTTTGACACATCATTTATTCCAGCTACCCACATACCAACCACCAATCCCTTGGAGGGAATTTTTCAACGCCTCACTCTGGGGGAGTATCACCTATATAGTGTCAACACATTCCTTACTCGCAAGAGTATGGAAGTCTTCACCAACACCCTCGTTATGATCACCGTATAGGAGAGCACCTCCTTTATGGTCCTCCCCACCTTCGTACCAATCTCACATATGGGGGACTTGATACTACAACTTACACACCTAAACCACTATCACAAACCCGCCCATTTTCCACCGACCTCCAGTCACTCACCAATCACCATTTCACCCACACCTTCCTGCACCGATGTGTGTGGAAGGGTTTTGGTTTTGGATTTTATGAGAAAGGCCACCATACTGTTATTCCATGTACTACTTACAAGCATAACAACCGTAGTGGTATTGGCTTTGTTGAACCACCTACCAAGAAGGCCTACATTGAACTCATTAAAGACATCAACCCTTCTCCACCTTCATCACCACCATCGCCACCTTCACCGACAGAGTCAATGGATCCAGAATCCATTCCTCCTAACTTTTTTTTCATAAACACCATTTCCTTGGGGCCTCTAACTTATCAATGCAAGGGTGAGGATCCCTCTTCTCTTCCCTTCCTATACCTTGAAATGATCGATGATGATACACCTTGATTAATGTCGTTTAATTCCAAGATGATGAATCTATACTCACCTACCTTGGTGCAGAAGACTCATATATTCATTGGTTGCTACCATCTGAGACCCAAACCATGTTGAATGAATCGACTATAGAAATCAACATTCATACTCAGGACGACCCTCACATTCTAAAGAATCACAATCTTTGGATGTTGCTAAATAGGAAGCCATCACTTCTCTTCTTAGAAACCATAACCATGTTTTCACTTGGTGTTATGAAAATATGCCAGTATTGACCCCACCATAGTGGTCCACAATATTGTAACCATTCCTAATGCTAAGCCTGTAAAAAAAGATAAGGAAAATGCACCCTCACATTGCCCTTCTCATCAAAGAAGAACTTCAGCACCTTCTTTCCATTTCCTCCATCTTGCCCATTGATTATCCTCGTTGGATTTCTAACATTGTCCCTATCACTAAGGTGATAGGGGGACTCCACATTTGCATGGATGTCTATGACCTCAATCTAGCTTGTCCAAAAGATGACTTTCCTTTACCTCGTATTGACCAACTGGTTGACCTTATCGCTAGTCATGAGATGTTGTCACTCATGGATGGCTTCTCGGGTTATAACCAAATCTTGCTTGCCCAGGAGGATCAACATAAAACCACATTCATAACCCCTTGGGGACCTTCTTCTATTGAGTCATGCCTTTTGGCCTGAAAAATGTTGGTGCCACATATCGTGGGCTACACTTTACATCTTCTATGATATCATGTATCGTATATTGGAATATTACGTGGATGATCTCCTGGAAAAATCTAAACGCCGCTTCGAGCACCTCACCATCCTAAAAACCATCTTTGACCACCTCATTAAATATTGCAATCACCTTTAGCCCAAGAAGTGTTTCTTTGAGGTTCTCTCAGGAAATCTCCTGGGATTTATCATTTCCTTACATGGTATAGAGGTTGATCTTGCTAAAGTCAAGGCCATTCTTGAAATTCCTCCTCCCACCAATCTTAGGAAACTTTGTAGCCTACAAGGTAAGTTGTAGTCTATTTGTCACTTAATTTCACAATTGTCTAATTAGTGTTAACCATTTCATCATCTTTTCAAGAAGTATGTCTCTTTTAAATGGGATAATGACAGCCACAAAGCTTTTGAGGCCTTAAAATAATACCTTCTCCAACCACCCATACTCATTCCACCTAAAGACGATCAACCCTTCTACCTATACATCTCAGCTACCAATCACTCCTTGGGGGCCATGCTCTCTCATCACAATGAACAACACAGGGAGCAGGTGGTTTATTACATAATCCATACTCTTTTAGACTACAAAACCCGATACACCCATGCTAAAAACTCCACCATTATCTACTTAATCACAAAACATATGTTCTTACCAACACGACACCTTACACTTCATGTGTGTTAAACCTTACCAAAATCAATGTGCCACATGTTGGCTTATGATTCTAGCTGACCTCATCCTCAAATTCATCCATAAAAATTCCATCAAGGGCCAAGCTATCGCTGATCAATTGCCTGATGCACCCATTTCCGGGAACAATCCTCTAACTTTGACTTCCCAAATGAGTCAATTGCTACCCTTTCCCGGACGAACCCGCTTACCAAATGATACTATTTTTCAATGATTCTAAGTGTCAACATGGGGAGGGGCTGGATTTATCCTCATTCCACTTGATGGTGAACCCATGCCTTAGTCTTTCAAACTATATTTTTATTGTACAAACAATATTTTTGAATACAAAACACTCATATTAGGTCTCCAAGATGCCTATGCCTTGGATGTCAAATCCATCAACATCTTTGGTGACTCCTAATTGGTCGTAAACCAAATCAACAGTATATACCAATGTCGTAATGAGACACTTCAAAAGTATAAACATCATCTAGACATACTTTTGACCACCTTTGACCGCTACGCCCTTCAAACCATCCCACATTCAACCAACAAATTTGCCAATACCATGGCCTTCTTGGCTTCTCAAATACCCGCTTCACCCGCCGATTCTAAAATATTTATCACCGTACAATGACTCCAATCACCCTCTTATTTACCTTGTGATGTTTACTCTATCAGAACCACTACCCCCAACCCGAGTGACCTTTGGTATAAACAATACTTTGACTATCTTTCTCTCTCTGTCTTACCTCCCGACCTCACTCGTAATGGACAATGTGCTTTTCTTAAAAATGTCTCTCATTATGTCATCATGGGGGGCCTCCTCTATAAGTGCAAACTTTGATGGTATTCTCTTATGATGCCTCACAAGTTCTAAAATTCCTTATACCATTAAGGAAGTTCATGATGGCATATGTGGAGGTCACTTCAGTGGCCTTGATGTTGCTAAGCGTATTCTTTTCCTAGGCTATTACTAGATGACCCTTAACCATGATTGTTGCGACTACATTAAGCATTGTGTCAAATGCCAACAACATGTCAACCTTCATCATACACCCAGTCATGACTTATATGTCACCTGTGACCTTTGGCACTTTTCTCAATGGGGTTTGGATCTTGTCAAAGAGATCAATCCCTATTCTTCCCAATGACATCAATGGATCATCACCGCTACCGGATACTAGACAAAATGGGTTGAATCAAGACCACTCATCTCCATGAAAGATGAGAAAATATGTGAGTTCATCAATCATCACATCATCTATCACTTTGGTGTTCCTCATCACCTCATCATGGATAATGGAAAACAATTCAAAAATAAAACCCTGTGAAAACTTTGCGACACCTTCAACATTCAGCTAAGTTTCTTGTCACCTTATTACCCACATACCAACGGCCAAGCCGAATCCACTAACAAAACCTTGAACAAAATTCTCATGAAAGTGGTTAACAATACTGGGAAGGATTGGCATATGCACATTCCTTTTTTCTCTGTGGGCATACCGCACTAGTATTCACACTTCCACTACCGCCACACCTTTTCTCTGGTCTATGGTACAAAGGCTGTTCTACCTCTGGAAGTCTAAATTACCTCACTCTACATTTCTCTCCATGACATGCTCAATGATGATGAATTTCATCAGGAATGTTTAGCACAACTTGAGTTATTAGATGAATGTCGTCTTAATGCTCTTGACCACCTTCAAGTTTACTAAAAACATATCAAATGTTCCTATGAAAAACATGTCCGTGAACGAACCTTCTAAGTCGGTGACCTTGTCCTGAAAGAAAATCAACATGTAACCAAAGAAGAAAAAGTAAACAGGGAAAATTTTCTCCTAATTGGCTTAGACCATACATCGTGACCCATAATTATGGATCAGGTGCTTATCATTTATCTTCACTCAATGGTAAACCCGAACCTAGGCCCCTTAATGCCTTGCATCTTCGACCATCTCGCTATTGATTTTTATTTCTACCTCAGCTTTTATCTCTTTCCATGCTCATCCCTTGAGCGCTATCCACTTCTTACACCTCACCAATGATTAAACAATAATCATGTGATAACCCATCACTTTTTATCTTCTCTTAATTATGTGTACCACGACACTACATATAGCATGATTTTCATGGATAATTTTTGTCTACTTTTAGATGAGATCCCATGGTCATTTCACCCCGCCCTCACATGGGATCCAACTCCTTGAGTCAAAATTCCAATAAAAATATGACTCCCTCAAAAGGACATCTTTCTCTCTACAATTGCTGCTATAAATAGACTGCTCCCTCGAAGGATAGCTATGTAAAGTTATTTTAAAAAAGGGAGAGACAAGAATCAAGCTTCCCACATTGATCGGTTTCACAAAGACCTCAAGGAGTTAATTTATTCATCCCATATAGACTTCCCGCATTGATCAGCCTATCTCAAATATAAGTCAAAATAGAATTTTTTTTTGTCATGGACTTTCCCATTGTGGTGTTGGATCTCTTGCCAAAAGGCATGATACCTACTGCTAAATAAACTACCAATTTTCACCCTCTCACCATTCACATTTTCATTTCCTATCCACCTCAAGGGAGCTCTTGGAATAATGAAATTTGGTGATCATGTGACTACTTTTCACCCTTAGAATAATCAATCATGCAATGTTTTTAGGGTCTTATGTTCATCATCCCCTCCAAGGTATTACCTACTCGTTATGATCCTAACCAATCAGGTGGATTTCTTTCCTTCTATTATCTTTTAACCTTCCTTATTACGTATTGATTACCTTATACAGAATTGGTCCTTGACGATTACCTTTGGGTAATCTTCTTCTCCCACCACAATCAAATTAACCTATACCAATTTTCCCAAAACTCACCCATACCTAACAAACCTAAACTCAATCGCACATAAAACCTACCAACTCATTCTCATACCTCCTCACATTCTTCCCTAGCTTATGGGAGAACTACATTGGCCTAAGGTCCCTTTTCACCGGGACTATGTAGGCAACACTCCGAGGGCATGGGGCCCTTGGAGGTTAGCTCGCCACTCTCTACCCTAACCAATTCATATTTCATTTTCCTAAATCACATTTTACCCTACTTAGTTTCCTTTTTATATCAAAAATTGGAAATTAAACCAAACAAACAACAAGTTGCTTCACATTTTTATCATCAACAAAACATACATTTGTTATGACTACCATTTATTTACCATCATCATGCATGTATTATAAAACATCTTAAACATGACCCATATCATCATTCATTGCACAAATTAATGAATTACAACCTCAACCAATTTAAAATCCACCATGCCTATGACCTAACTCCACCATGCCTAAAACCTAACTCAATCCATGCCTAGATCAAAACCTAACTCAATCCATACCTATGACCTAACTCCACCATGCCTAGCCCAAAACCTGACTCAACCATGCCTATAACTTTGACTCGACCCATGCCTATAACTTTGACTCCATCCATGCCTAACACACCTATCCTAAATCCATCTATGCATAATAATAAAATTGTATCAACACAAGCACATAATGATCATAATTATAATCATCTCTATAAATAAAACTATCCACACATGTGTGTCCATATACATAACTATCAAATGTCTTCTGCACGTAGGATGGTATAAATAATCCAATCTCTTAAAAATATCATATATAGCCTCACCATCTTGGCACGACGCATGCCAATATATGATCAAGATATACAAAACTCTCATACATCCTCAATGTCTTTGGCACATAGGCGGTATATATCAAAAATGACTACAATACATCGAATATATGGATGGGCATCAAACCTCATCTTGTTAGACATCCTCCATGTATCGGTCTCCTAGTCTCCTCCTTGGTTCCTCTGTCGACGGATTGATATCATCTCACTACCCGCCATAGGTCGTGGTCGGCCCCTACTAGTACATCACCTGGAGCTGGCCTTCGTGAGTTGGTGGCCTCACCCCGATAATGTCGTGGGGATGGATGGCCACTGTGTTCTCCACGCTATGAGTACGAGATCTTGTCCTCTCTTTAGAGGCCCTGCTATTCCCTCGTACTCTCCATAGGATAGAAAATATATCCCTAACCGCCATCAACTAATCCTAGTAGTATCTAGCCCCACCCAGGGCATCCCATAACCTAGATTTGGGTATAGTCTATGGTGGCCCCATAGACCTCGGCCCTTGTACCTATCCTGCGGGACCTTTTCCCACCCCCTGGCATGTGAATCGGGACCTGTCCTAGTGCTTGTGGAGGTGCCATCGGCCTCACATATTGTGCCTATACCTACGCTTGTAATTCCTGAATCTATACGTGCAACGGCCAACTAGCCCTGTAAACCTATAACCTATACTTGTAGGGTGGGCACCTAACCATCATCACCATCTCTATCTCCATCCTGGGCCATCTGGGCTCGAAGAATGTCCACTATGCATGCAACTCGGTCACCTCCACCTCCGAATCAAGCTAACTTCCCTTGTACCATTCCCAACTGGGTAATTAGGGTCACCACCTACCCCTATAAGGTGTCTCTCTGCACCGTGTTAGTGGCTAATTCCATCTACCCTAGTCTAGGTTGTACTACTTGTAAATTAACTGCCCACCACTATCTATATCTATCTGTCACTCCGACATCATCAATTCGCTAGTCTATCACATGCTCCTCCTCCCCGTAGGTACTTGTTGGTTGTGGAAGTGGAAATGGTCTCTCCACATCATCCTCTGGTACTATGGGAAGGGCAGAGGTATATCTCATTGTAATCCCAACTGCCATCTAACCTTGTCAATGGGGATCATCTCGTGCTCACCTATAAGGTGGCCCTTTATCCATATGAGTAGCTACAAGCTAGCTAGCTCCTCTCACCATTTGTCTATATAAGGGATAACCCACATATGGTCTCCATATAATATCTACCCCAGAAAATCCCTCCAGTAGCTGCCGGTAATACACTACATCATGTGTAGCCCTATCTGATCGCCTCTCTCCAATAACAAGCACCTATCACCTATACCCCACCCGCACCAAACCCGACTCAAATGCATCTGCTTGGGGAATACCCATTGGATGCACATAGATAATGTGCTCATAGGCTCAACAGTGAAGTAAAAAGGTGTAACATAGGCTAAACCTGTGGTGCTACCCATATGCCCATAGCTCTTTATAAAGATGTACCAGGAATGTTGGCACCTAGGAAAAGTGTGTCCTTGCCATCATCATGTCATGTAAGACTCCCATCAATGATCATGGGAATCTCCCACCCTCTGCATCTCGGTAGTGCAAAATAGTAGACTACCTCCATCAGTAATACTACTAGCCTTGTCTCCTCTAGACGGGCTAGGTACATCTCTCCATAGCTAAGACCGATGTTGTGGAATTTTAGCTCTGTCATCCCTTCCTCCCCACTCCTATTTTACTAAATTTACCTCCCATAATTCATAATTTATTTTCCCCCAAAAAATATAAACCATTTTTATCCAACTAACCTTTAATTCAATCTAACAAATAAAATAACAAGTGGGATTGAATCTTACCTCATCTCGCTGCCGTTTGCATGGTGGCACCTCGCCGCCTGCACTTGGTGGTCCCTTGATCCTTTCCTACCTCTTCCATCACCAAATAACCGCTCAATCTCCAATCACTCAATCCAATCAAATCAATCCAACCTAGCCCGCGGATCCACCTATCAACCAACTCTCACCAGCCATGTGGCTCGCCAATCTAGTCCTCACCTCACTCTATCACTTTCCACTTTTTCTCTATCTCTCTTGTCATTTTCCCAATTTGCTAAAAGACAAATGATTTGAAAAATGTGGTAATTTTTCTTTTTATAACCTACCCGACTTGACCAGCGATGGTTTCACCTTGACCAACATCGGTCCTGTGCCCTAGCTTACCATGGTTAGTCCCTCTTGACCGGCATTGGTTCCTTTTAACCGTCATCGGTTTACCTACTTAGTATTTTTCCTACCTTCTACCCCCAATTTTTGACCTGAATCCTTTTTACCTCACCCATACCTCACTTGGACACTTCACTGTATCCTCTTGACCTTATCATTTTCTACCTCACTTCATTCTCATTTGGGGACTCGTAACATTTACCTATACCTTGGCCCTACTCATGCCGTGACCTAAATATTTGGACCTGGAACATCACTAGTGACCTTTGACCTCATTGTTTACTATATATTTTGACCTTACCTTGCCTCTTTCCATAACCATTTATCCCGACCCAACCCTTGGTGTATCGAAACATACCTAAACGTTCCTGCACCTAACCTCTGTCATGTTTCTTGACCATATCCTATACCTTGGATACCAGACACACTTCAAAATTGTTTGGATAAACCTATCGACCTTTGACAATGTAGAGTTTTCATGCTCTTTAACTGGCACCGTGCTGCAGTTTATACATGTGTGTACGTTTGATTGTTACTACCTTTGACCCTGATCCATTACGTAGATTACCAAAGTGGACCTTTTTCCCTTTTTTACCTCGTTACGCCACTTCTTCTTCATCACATTCAACTTTTATCAAGCCAATCACTGATTCCACCTTCTCCCTCATCATTTCTTGGTTTGAGGGTTATCACCTTCACCCACACGTGGGGCAACCACATCTTAGTTTTGTTAGCGTCACTTACCAATACAAGCTACACAATAAAAAGGGGAAAAATGTAGACATTAAAATTAGATCACACTCCCCTTAGTCCCTCGTCAAATAAAAAAACTTGAACACATTCACCTAACCATGGCCTCTTTCATCCCACACTAATATTAATTTAATTTAATTAATTTATTAGCCTCACAATATTTATTATTTAAATATCCTAATTGGGATAATGCCCACATATACACCTCATCTAGCCACCTCACCCTAAGACCTATTCTTAGTATGTTTCCATAACTAACTAAGACCTACCTAAACCCTAAAAATCAAAGCCTATATTCCCTCTAACCACATTCCCACATGTTAGAAGGAAGCTTCCATTCTAATCCATGGAGCAAACAAACGAGATCCCAGAAAATCAAGGGGATCTACCTAGTTTAGTAAACCTAGGAAATCCCACCCTAACCGACAATGAGTTAAGATGGAACCATCGTTGGTTACCATTTAACCCCAAAATAACCTTATTTTAAGGTTGGCACATTGTTTAGATTTTGATAAATATTATGAGAACAAGTGAAAAAACCAGAGCTACATGCAAGTAGAACCAACATCTGTACATGCATAAGAGTATCCATAGCCAACACTAAAAGTAATCACACAACCATTTTTCCTTCACATGAGCATCCGGAAGTGCCAACACTACATCAAGTTCATTCCATTTGATCACCCACCATTACCAACCAGACATCAATCTCGTACAAACAATAAGTTTTGTTAACCAACACTTGTCCATCGTCATTTAGATAGATCCTTTTACTTTTGTTATTAGTTTCTGCTCCCCTTTCCATTCCCCCACCATTTTTCCTCCATGCAAACTTGACCATCCTTTTATCCACACCCTTGAACTACCCATACCCAGATTTTAATCATTCTTGTGCATACTTGAGACCCACACGAACCTTGTCATTGCCCTTCCCTTTTCATCTAACCTCAGATCTATCTCCTTGCCAAGTTTTTATTAAGTTCTGTACCCCAACCACACCATCACCGGATTACGCACAACCATCTTCGGTTAACTTAAATTGAAACTAGTCATACCAGATCGATGTCGATCTCCGTGTTTTTGACTAGAAATCAAGAATAGAGCCTAAAAACCCCCACCAAATACCCAAAATAGCCCAAAACCTCACCTTGAATAGTAATAAGTACCTTGTGGTGACCTTGACCTTCGATTCAATCATAGACTAGCATATTGTGAATGAATTTGCTTATTGTAGATGAAAGAGATACCTAAATGATTTTAACTACGGTAGGATTTCCTTTATTGTTAGCGAGTAAGTTGTTTTAAACAAGTGGATTGACAATCGTCTAATAAGTATCACACTTCCCGGATCTAGCATATGCTAGGCGGTCACTTGCATTTACTATTTAATTATTATTTGGAGGTATTGTTTTCATTTTAGGTAGTTCCTCTAAGAAAAAGGAAGCTCTCATGATTAGTTGTGGATCCAGAAGTCATACGCACACAACAAACTACAATCAACATATTAACATGTATTCCTCCTAACCCTTTTTCCCTTATCTGTTTCATCAACATTTGAAGAAACACATCTAGAATCAGTGAAACACACACAATGCATGGTCTAATGGGACAAATACTTGAGAAGAAAGTGCAAAATGGGAGAATCTAAAGGAAATAAAATTGTGTTTCCTTATTTTTATAGTAATAAAGACTGAAATATGATAATATATTATGATATACTTGATATTATTTTATATTCTAGATGATGGAATGAATTTTTTTGTCATAATTCCAACTATTTGTCAAAAATTGAATGATTTAAAGGCTATTACAACCAATAAATATGAATATAGATAAAATAAAATCTGGAAAAATTTCAAGTTTTGGATGAAAATGATTGACTATTTTCCTTAGTTGTATGATATAAATCTATGTGTGGTTGATTATGTTTTTGTTCATGAGTAAAATCATTGGGATGACGGTCCATTAATCAAGGAAGTATATCACATCCTATAATTTCATTCTAGTTTTCATAAGGATACGTTATAATATGAAGAGTGGTTTACAAAGGCAGGGAGAAAGGTGTTGTTACTCACCTAAGGTTGCAGCTATGCGTACATATGCATACCCTGAAAATGATATACACACTTAAATATAATTGTAATCCCAACTACGTAACAACACTTGTCTCTAAGAATTTGTGGAGTACTTGACATTTATAAAAAAATTCTTTGCTTAGTTGTATGAGTTTACTTTACCTTGTTGTGTGTGATGATTTCGATGCATTGGTGTACTATTTGGTTGTTGTACTTGTTAATGAGATTTTGGTTCATCTTGCTTGCTGGAAATAATGATTTTTTAAATATGGTAAATTTGTACATGGTTGTAATGTATTATTTTGGTAATGAGAAATAATTATGAATTTTTAAATGATACTAACCTTATTTTGACATTACGATGGTCATAAACCGTAAAACATTATGATGGTCTTCAACAAAGAACAAGTAAAGTTTGGAATCGTCAAGGTAAAAGTTATAAGGTTGACTTAATGATATTTTTAATAGTAATGTGAAAATATTTCTTAAGAGACTTAGACTATGGAAAAGTATTGCAAGAAAATATTAATTTGGTTGTTGGTCTTCAATCATATACTTGGCATATTTTAAAACTATTTAAATGACTTGACCATAACACATGTAGTGTTTAATTGATGATCCGATCAATCACACCATGCATTGTATTGAAACTTGTTTGGATTGATATTTTCTTCGACCAAACTTCATATGTATTAGATGGTTTAGTAGTCAAATGACTGGGGTGATTGTAATTTTTGTTTTGATTAGAAAAATGCTCTTCGACCTTACTCAATGGAATTTGATTGTTTAATAATTAAACTAGTCAATTGATTAACCCATTCAAAGATTTAATGTTTTGATCTATCTTGGACCACTCCTTTAAAACTACACTAAGCTATTTTGGAGGGATGTTTTATATGGCATTGGTAAGTAATGTGGCCACTATGTTGAACCTATAAAACTTAAAGACCATTTAATTTCTTGAGAAACTAGAGAAACTTATAGGAGAAGCTACCTTGTATGCATTGGGAAATTCATTTTATTATGTTTGGTTAGTTTGCATATCCTTCTTTGGCCACTCAAGCTCCATTCTATTCCAAAGCTGTGCATGAGGTTTTTATAAGCTATTTTGTTGAGTTTTTTACTAAGCGATTAATGGAAGACATAGCAATATATAAGTGATGTTTTATTTGGATTTTCAGGTTGGTGGTTTTTAATATGTGTTTTGTTATTCAATGGGTTATTAGATAAATACTTTGAGAAATTATTGCTCAACTTGTTGGAATTTTTCAAAGAAAAAAATTGAAGGAAACATTTAAGAATAAAATCTTCCATGATAACCCTTACATGCATGGATTTTCTTATCTTTTTTTGTTATTTCATTTTGAAATGAGTGAATGACTTTTGGGTTGATTATTTGAAAATTTTGTTTGGGTTTTCATCACCGTGCGAGTTAAAATTTTTTAGATAAGTAAACTGTGTATATTCCCTTATCTAGGTGCTTGAATAAATTTTCTATTGAATTCATTTTAGTAGAATATTAGATTTTGAGCTCGTATCAAGGTCTTTGATTTATTGGATTTTAAACCCATACTTATGAAGCTTGATATGGGTAGTCGTTATTTTTTCCTAACTTTTTCCTAGGCTAGATTTAATGGTTTGTTACACTATTTATTTAACTAACCGTATAACAATAATGTACATTATGGGTATACATTATTCTTGTTAATTCACCTGATATGTCTATATGAACTGTTATAGACTTGTATAGTTATGATTTCATCATTTATTTTAAATAGGAAAATACACTGTGATTAAAGCATAAACTATGTATACCTTTGGATCTATTGATTTATAAGTCTTATCTTTAGTTTCATGCTAAGGTAGTGGAATCTTTTTTTACTTAATATGACTCAATTTTTATGGAGTTTGGGCTAGTTGTTATAATGCCTGTATACGTGATTTCATTTGTAATAATTCACTCTCTCGATTATAGCCATTTTATCAAAAGGGTCAATGCTTGTTATTGAAATTTGTTATATTATGAAACCTTGAATCTATTTATATTCTTACTAATGAGATAATCATGTCTTTGGTTGTAAGAAATAGATCCATAAGTGAGTCTACCTAATGGAATTTATGTTCAAATTTTTGATGTGTGAATTCATTAATTCTAGTATGTGGTCTTGTTTATCTTCCTTGTTATATTAATGATTACTTTCAAATTGAATAACTATTTCAGGGACCAAGTTAAGTCATGGAAATTAGTAGGTTAATAACCAATTGTTTTCATAACCGTTTTTCATTAAATATGTTTATGTGAAAGGAAGGCTATGATAATAGTTGTTTGCTACATCGAAAAGGAGTATTTGATATTCATTTTTGTGCATAAAGTTTTTGATTGTGAATTATATTTGATTTGTAAATGAGAAGTAAGTTTGCTAAAGTAAATTTGTGATAATAAATAATATTTTGTATCATTAAGATAATGATAGTATGTGGTGTCGTTGCCCGAGGAATATGAAAATGTGATTGTGTAAATAGTTGTATAATGAAGTTAGTAATAAGTATTACAAAGGCATAATGATTTTATTGTATGTTTACAAGTTGTTGGTAAGAATGGTTTATTTTGTCAATAAGTTCATTTCATTGGTTTCATATTTTAATTAGGCTTAGTATTCTCTGAATTTAATATGATTTAGTTGTAAGTTTAACTTATTACATTCATCACTTCGTAGTGGAACAACATGATTGAGAGTTGTCAATCCATGCCAGTTCGATGAACTGACCATGCATATTATCTTATTTTATCCTATATATTTCGGGATGGAATGATTACCACAAATTTCTAATTGGATTGATTCCATGAATTATTTTCATGCGATGATTGTATTTATTTGATTTCAGATATTGATTTTGTTTGAATATTCAGATTATGGATTATTGTATTTATTGAAATGTGAAACACGATTTCACAAAATTTCATAAGGCAATTGGCTGATTTGTATTAAACTAAAATTATTGTAATACTTTATAAAACAAGGATTTATCCTTAATGATTTCAATAAATACATTTATTATTTGAATACCTCTTATGAGTTGTAATAATAATTTATAATGTTTTAACATCGGTATGTACTCGATTTACGTGATTGTACTTTACGATGCTTACTATCATAATTTATTGAATGGTCACTATTACAGCTATACCACTGACATCATCATTTATATGTTTAATTTAATGAGTTAAAAATAATAAAGGTGTTATGTAAAATGATACGGAGTTATGAAATTTAATGATATTTCCATTAACTTGATAGTAAAGAGATTAATTAAACAATTAATTCATTACATAGTACAATCGTAAAAGTACATTAGTGACAATTTTACCTTTATAATAATAACTTATTTAACAAAATTAAGATGTCATAAATGAAGAAGTACTATACCATAAGTAAGATAGCAACATAAAATAAGAATGATTCATTTACAACTATCGTCAATCTCAACCTAGTCTTAGCGACGAAAGTTGTAAAGTGACACTACGAGATTAAGACACTTTATATAACGAAACTAGTAAGTTATTATTGATTATGCTAAAATGTAATATCCTAACCTAATATGATGTAATTGGAGTAGTAAATAAATAACCAATAAAATAAATAAAATATACCCAACCAAGCTAAGCAATAAAACTATGAAACCCTAATGTGCAAAGAGGGTTAGGAGGGCCTTAACTAATTTGAAGATGCTGCAAGGCTATGTCGTAGTGGGGAACAAATGAAAAAGAGGATGAAACTATCACACAAAAGCCTGAGTAAATATAGATCTGGAAGATTTTACTAGAGTGGGGTACGGGGAAGGATAGGTGTACCACTGGATCTGGTTTGAATTATGGGCACTCTGGTCTCAAATTATGGCCGCTCTAGTCTACACAGATGGGTGCAAACCCAAATTTTCATGGCCGCAAGATGTCTTCACTCCTCTTCTTGTCACATGTATACCACTACACTTCACCAGATGTTGTCATAAACCTGCAATGGAATAATCACCTGGAAGACCCCAAACCAAACATCAAATCCCTAAAAAATAAATATGTATATGAAGGGGTCAAATTGTCTTCAACTTCCTGATTAATGGAATTATCACTCAAAGTGTTACACTATATCTTAGACCCAATGTAGTTATAGGTGTGTGTGTAATTGTGCCCTAGGTTTCTCTTGTGCTAATCATACTTTTTGAAGTAGTGAGCAAGTAACTAGATGTAGAATGTAATAAATGTGTGCATGGAAACAATAGACTCCCCTCCTATAAAGTGTGATGCAGATGAATCAAAATTTATTCCTTATGATGGAGCTAGATGGATGTAAATTTAGTTATAAATTCCTTTGATGGATGCACCCTTAGGTGGTGATAGGTAGTGCTTAATGCTTTGTCCCTAATTATGATCACATAACTTTATATTTATATGATTCCTTCACTTGAATTTGGTAATCAACCCCAAAAAGGCCGAAGACCAAAAATATAAGATTCTCAAAAATCTAGAAAGAACCCAAAAGTGAGAGTAAAGTGTAAAGAGGAGAGGGGCACCTAAAGGGGATGAGGGTGCCTAGCGTTGGCATCTGGTGGGAGATACAATCTAGAAAAGGTAAAAGCTCAAGTATGGAAAGTCAAACTGGGTCAATAAAGGTGAAAGGCTGAAAGTAGCAATGGAAAGCAATGAAAGATGGCCAAAGACATGGGTTGATCAATACTATCCTTTCTTAGGAATCATAAAAATAGTAGTATGTGATCGAGACTAGATAATGACTCAAAGTGTGTGATTTTATGTCTACATTTTCCCCACTTTATGTTGGTGAGTAAAATGCTCGGTAATATAAAGTAGATAGAGATGTGTACCTGATATCCATGTAGATCAATGTATAAATCTTGCCAAGGGACTAAACAAGATGTGGACTGATAAAAAGATGGAGCATGGAGACTAAAGATCCAAAAAGTGTAAAAAGGTGATGAGAGTGAACCTAGGGAGAAAGTGCATGTGTGAATTCCAATGTGTGTGATGTACCTGCATGTTAGTAAAGAATTTTTTTTATATTGATTGATTTCTTCCCATACGGATGGACATGCAAAATAGGAGATGATCAAGTAGTCAAATATGCATGTTTATGTGTAAAAATGTGTATAAAGATGCATGTATATATGTAAAAATCATGCAATGAATGTACACAAATGAAAAAGGAATATATGCACCTAATCTATGATGAGAAAAAGGTGTAGAAAGGATCTTATTGATGAAGTGTGATTTTTTTTTTCTGATCTCATGCCACTAGACAAAAAGTCTAGGGAGGAAAGTAGCATTTATCCTCTAAACTGTAAATGCTTCCCAAAATCTGAAGAGATCTTTGTAATTCCTGGTATTTTTGGAAATACAACGCCAATTGAATGCAAGAAGTGTAAGGAGAAACTACCCAATGTTGTCCTCAAAACTTTAACTACTTCCTGTTGTATAAAAAATCACTGCATCTCGTGTGTACTCACGCATGTGCTAAGGAAAATCTACCATTTAAAAATCATTGTATTTGGAGTTCAGTAAACTATGTTGAACCCACTCGCCAAGTAACCCATTATGTCATGGACTAAAAATGAAAAATGAGTTGTACTTGATATTGTGCTTTATATTGTGTGTAAACTCAAATGATGCCCCCTCTTTAGGGGTGCATGCAACATTCTTTGTAGGAGGATGCCGACCCTAAAGAGGATCAACCACCTGTAATTGAAATTGTGCCCTACAGGAGGTAGGATATGTGCTTAGTAGAAACCAATGCATATGCAAACAAGTGGCTAGGAAAAAGTGTTAGTACGAACAAACATGCATGTATAAGACAAGTGTAAGCTATAAATACAATGTGTAAGAAGATAATGAAAACACCCAAGAAGATGATGTAGACAACGAAAAAGTAGGTTACAAACATGGGACACCACTCATGGTGTCATAAGACAATCAAGGTTGATGAATCAAATAGCATACAAGTCTACACACAAAAGACAAAAGGCATAACTCAGTAAACAAGAACAAACAATATAAAAATTATAGACACCTAAAATTGGTATCCCTACCCTTGTCTTCTCACATGCACATATTTTATTAGGATCCTATCTAGGTCTCCTTTTAATTAAATACATCCCCTTAATTTAATTAAAATTCCCATCCCATCACCTTTAGTTAATTTAATTAATTAACTCCTATTAATTAATTAATTAATATCCACATCATATCATGCCCTAATCCACTTTCTATTTAGGATGATTTTATCCTAAATCCCTATCCTATGCTTTTTCCTAGCTTTCTTCCTATCTATTTTTATGCCCTAACTACCCATGATTTATCCCCAAGAAATCTAATCCTAAAAAATGATAGAGCTCGAATGGCTTCTAGACCAATGCAGTCATTCCAAACAGAAAGATACTTAACAAATTATAAGACTAAACCAAAATAGAAAGGAAAATGCACAAGGATTCATACTCATTCCATAAACATACATGAAACAAAACTATGAAGATATATGTATGGACCAAAATCATTAATGATCATATTCAAATAAGTTGGTAACCTCATTACATCCATTAGATCCATTACAGAACATCATAGTATGGCAGACCAAAGTCATACATCATAACTAGATTTACATCCCTTAGCTCTCAAAAATAAAATTTACAATCCCAAGCCCCTTGATGCATCCTTCTCCTATATTTTATCTACCCAACCCAATACAACTCCTCGCAGCATTTTTATAGAGCTCCACTCTCTATTGATCTCTCTCTCTTTTTTTTGTGGGTGCTTGTATTTATAGGCCTCTTGAACTACCAACTCACCTTTTATGTGGCTTTAGATCTCGCCAAGTGTCCCAATGTGGTCCTCCATGGGAGCATGCTCCTCTAGGCCTGAGCTCTCCACTCCTTGCCATGATGGTCTTCTAGAAGCTTCCATCGTAGGGTATATTCCTTCCTAGGCCAACTTGTCACCAGGCTGGCACCTTATCCATTCATCATGTGCAGGTGGGTCATGCTTTTCTGTGTCCTACCCGATACCAAATATGGCTAAGTCTCGAGACCTTGTTCTATCGGTGCATATCATGGGTCCTTCTAAAACCCTCCTAGAACCCTGCCTTGTGTGCCTTCTCCTTGCGCACCCACCCCTCAACTTAGGCCTTGTGTGCTCATGTGCCTTTTTGTACTTAGTCAATATTTTAGGGGCCCAACATCACCCCACACTTTACCTATTCTCCACCCTGAGAACACTTCTTCAAAAAAAAAAGAATTACAATAGACTTAACGTCTTGGGAAAAGAATAAGGGAATGAAGAATTGGGAAAGATGAAAGAATGGGGAAGTGTTGTTATTACTGCAACAAGAGAGGAAAATCTCTTTGCAAGTTGGCCTCCAACTTGTTCCAGGCATCGACTTCATTTTGCGCTCTCTGGAAGAGGTCACCGACTAGGTGCTTACCTCCTCAAAACCCAGTCCATCTCCTCGAGTGTTCATTGTTTCAACAATTCCTTCCAATTCCTTGCCCACATCCTCAAGCACATCCATCCTTCTTGTAATCTGTGGGTACAACTCCTTCATCTGATTTTTAATTGAACCTCGTAAGGTTTCAATAGCTTTTGACTTCTTCTCAACCTCGGCTAGGATCCTCTCCCGCTCCGCTCTATTTCCTTTGTTCTTCTCTTGGAATTCCTTGAGCTCTACCTCATGAGTGGTGACCAGAATACTCACCACTCTATCTCTATCTACACAATTGTCATACATGGCCTCAATAGTATGGGTAGCAATTTTCACATCAGCAAGAACTTTGTTGTACTACTCGGAAATGATTTCTACAACCTTCAATTTTTCCTTTTCAAGTGTGCTTGCTACTTCTTCCATGGATTCTAAGGCCAGAGGTTGCCTCTCCATGGTGAGGATGTGTGTTAAGTCCTCAAGGCACTCCAGGGTAGATCCATACTTTTTTGCGTGGGTGGTGTTAGATCGGATGCTTCAACATAATGGCATCTGTGATGGATTCTACCTTCTTATATACCTCACACACCCTTTCCTTTTCTTCCCTTAGTTCATGCTTTAGTTGTGTGCTGATTAGTTCCTCCTGTTTTAAGTCCTTGGTCCTTTCTTCTAGCTCTTCTTCCCTCTTCTCTAGCTCTGCCTCTAGGAATTTTACCTGTCATTCCTCCCAAATAACCTAGCTTCTAGTTCAACTGAGACCTTATTCAATGCATTACAGACTTGTTCATCCAAAATTTTTGGGCGCTCACCAAGGGGTTGTCTCCTTTTGACTCAAGCATCTTCATTATTTCCCCTTGGCTTACTTTGAATTCTGGCTCATCGATGTGGGACTCAATTTCCCAAGAAAGCATTTCCTCATCGAGGGTATGCACCTTCTTCATCAAATGACTTCATGGCCAAGAGTTGATCTATTGGTACTGTGCTTTGGAAGTGCATGTGCAACACCTTGTTTGGATCATCAATATAGCTCATTCTTGGTCTCTGGATCTCCATGCACTTTCCTCTATGTGTGTGCCCTTAGGAATAATTTACCATTAGACTGGGGCCTCCTGCGTTTCTGTGATCTTTTCCTACTGCTTCCTTATTTTTCTTCATTCATTATCAACTCAGTGTTGTGCTCCAACTCTTCCACCACTAAGGTCTCAATGATCTTCTCCACTTCTTTCTCTGCTTTGCTTTGTTTTGCTTCATCCTTAGTGAGGCTTGGAGTCCTCTGATTCTTTGTGCTAACCTCTTCACTTCCTCCCATGTCTGGGTGCCCTCCTCCTCCTAGCTTCCCTTCCTTCACACAAAGTGATAGTCATTCTTCTCCTCTTCACCTTCTTCTCCCAAATCATGCACGTTGAAAAACAAGTGGTTCTTGGTCTCCTTCAGTTCATCTTCTTCATCATCATCCCTCTCACCCCTGTAGTTCTCCAAGCTCTCTTTGTGTCCTCTGAATCACCTCCTCCATTACCTTTTATTTCTTCCTAACTGGGGATTCCAGTATAGGAGATTCTACTTTCTCTTCCTCCCTCTCGATGACTCCTTAGTTATGGGATTTTCTTGGTTCTGGTGTCTTTTCCTTGACTAGAGACTTTTTCCTGTGTGAGTAAATACTTGTTCTAGCACTTGTTCTTGGGGTGCCCACCATTTGTGTACCTTGGACACTTGGTGCCTTTTTCTTTATCTCTTCCATCTCCTTTTTCTTGGGTGTGGTCTTCTTTCTACTGTTGGGTCTTCAGGTATAGATACCTCATTTTCAAGATAAGCACCCTTCTCAAACTTGGGCCTTATGTGAAGGTATATACACACATCTGTGGACCTCCCTATAATAGGAAGAGTCAGAGGTCTCATCATCTAAACTTCATGCGATACACGTACTTTTCCATATACACATGCTTGTTGGGGTAGACCAACATCTGTGCATCTCCTTGTGGTCCCGATCCATATTTCCAAGGTCAAACTTCAGCTTCTTGGATTCCTTGAATCTATTTACTCCCACCTGGAAGTACTGAGTGGTGAAGGAAAATGGAATTTTACACCATGGGCTCATGTTTTCATCAACCAACTTAAATCTACCAATGTAGAAGTGTTGGTATATTGTGAATTCAACTTCTCCCTCTGTGAGCATTGGAAGTTGTTCTGGGATCCTCCACTCTACCCTGAATGCATTCCTCAAGCACGTATACCACTTCTCTCAAGATGCGTGCCTTGTGAATGGCCATCATGCTATCGCAAGTGTATTTTTGAATCTCTTTGCGGGTGAGGGGTCTTCCTCTGGGTACTCCCAAATGAACTTATCTACCACATCTGGCACTCGATCTCTAAAAACACAATAGTTAAGAGGACATTTCTGAAAAAAGTATCTTGTCACCTTCCTGTGTTGCTATTGATGATCTCATCTGTGATGTACGTGGACAAGTTGTAGATGGCACCTTTTGATATCCTTCTACAAACATTGAGCCATGACTTGTTCACTTGCATCCACCTCTCTTGGTCATTAAGTTTGGTTACTAGGCGTGCGACCATTCTCATCACTAGGTCTTGGATATCCACAATATCAAAGTACCTTGACCCCTTCTTGTATGCATATGTGGTGATGGTTTCTTTGATGGCTTCTTTGTCGCATAGGTCATCCTCTATACTTTCTCCTTCACATATGAGACCTGTGAATTTTGAAATCAGCTGAGGAGTTATGTGCATCTTGCGCCCTGTGAAGTGAAAGTGGTCTTCGTGTATGCGTGACATCAGCCACTGATAGAGGTGCTCAGGCTTCCCAAAGTAGGGAAACTCATAGAGTTGCAACAATCCCGCCTTCTCCAACTTCACTTTTACTTCGTCATTTATAAATGGGTAACCCTTTTGGTGTCCTCTTGTTTTTTGGGTGCACTAACTCCAGTGCCATTTATTTTTAGTCACATGTTTGTGTGATGGTTATAATCACTTACTATCATTTTTCTTAAATGGGACTCCCACTCCTTTCAAAAAAACCCCATCTAGGTACTGCATTTCTACATACCATTCTTCATTGGTACTTGCGGTAGTTTCTTGTTGTTTTCCCTTGCCCTTGCCTTTTCCCTTCTTAGGTGTTACAACTAGTTTCTTGGGTGCCATTGTGTAGGTTATCTTTGCACTTCAACTTCTCTTGCTCTGCTTCTCTACCCTTTCCAAGCTTAGATCTCAAACTTGTGAAGAAAATCCTTTTCAACCCATGCCCTAGCTGCCAAACCCTCACTGGAATATCCCTTTCACAAGATGGTGCTTCTCCACAACTCTCTCTATGCCCGTGAACTACTTCCCTCCTGGTTTGTAGATCCAAACTAGTCACTCACGGTTAAATTTTTCCAATTTTTCTTCACATGGATCAACTCTGGAAACCCTAGTTCACAAAATCTCTTCCTTCTTCATATTTGCAATGTAAATAATGAAATGTCCAACCTTCTATTTATAGTTTTTCCCACTTTTTAACATTAAATGCTACCTCACCTACCACCATACTTCAACACTTAATGTATTTTTCAACAAAACCCTGACTTTAGCACCTTAACTCACGCACCCCAACCTTGTGGACAATCCCCCAACCTTCTGGCATGTAACCAATCCATCTTGATAGGAGACTCTTTGCGTGCGTGTCACAGTCTTAAAGGTACTTCCATCATGATTTTTTCTCTCACCTACCTCATGTTGCTTTTGCACTTCTTCCTCTCTTGTACGTGGATCCACAATGTAGCCTTACCCTGACACCAACCATCCTTTTTCACCTTTCCTTCCATGCACTTCCTTTCCCTAGGGCCATCCAACTGGGCTTTCCAATGCAATCCTTCCTGGTGCTTCACACTTTGTAATTTCTTCCACCTTACTCCACCCCACACTAAAATGATGTGCGGTCCTCTGTGCATTCACAACCTTCAAAAAGTAATGAGGTTACCGGCACCCAAGGCACAACAAAAAACAACAATGAGAAAGGGAAACACAAGAAAAGAAAATGCATTAAAGGAAATCCTAATCTATCGCATGAAATACTTGCCTTATTACAAACACCAAGAAGACTTATTTATAGTAGGGCTTCACCTACTCCCATTGAAGTGTCTGGTAATCTCATCCCATCCAGTGCTTGTAACTGGCATGCATGCCTGAGTCAAGAATGTATGAGATGATGTAGGGACCCAACCAATGCACCTTCAACTTCCCAGGATGGCGCAGAACTTTGAATCATATAGTAAGACCATCTGCCCAACCTCAAACTTCTTGTTCTTAATGTGATGATCATGCCATGCCTTTTGTTTTGCTTTTTCAGTTTTGGCTCCACCTAGCTAATGATCATCTCTCATCCAATTGCATTAATTTGTCTATTCTTTCCTCCAGAGCACTTGTTCATCATCTAATCCTCCTGCGCATGCTATACGTAGAGAAGGTAACATGAATTCAACTGGTAGGATAGCCTCCGTGCCAAACACCAATTGAAATGGTGTGGCCTTATTCAACCTCTTGTAGGTTGTCCTATATGCCCAAAGAATGGTTGATACTTTGTCATCCCAATCCTATCTACCAACATCATAGATCTTAGTCAATGTGTGACTAAGTATTTTGTTAAATGCCTCAGTAGTTCCATTTCTTGAGGGTGATAGGGAGTAGTTTTGTGATGGGCCACCATGAATTATGATAACATAATCCTAACCATTTCATTGAGGAAGTGTGTACCTCTATCACTTGTCAAACTCAATGGGCATCCATACCTGTTGATTATGTTTTCCCATAAAAATCTAGTAGTTGTAGCTATTGTACAATCCTTTGTAGGTGTTGCCTCTTCCCACCTTGTCAAATAATCAAGTGTAAGTGAGGATATACCATGAACTAGTCCTTCGTGCCATTGGTGAGATTGGTCTGAAAAATTTGATAGCCCACTTCTCAAATGGTTTCACGCTGGCTATTGGTGTAAGGGCATTTCATCCCTTTTTCTAGGTTTTCCAAGGCGTTGGCAATGGTCATAGGCCTTACAAAACTCAATGTAATCTTGATAAATGGTCTCCCACCAAAGCCCTATGAGTAGAATCTTTCCACGTGGTTGCATTTCCCACATAGTGTCCTCCTACAATCCCACCATGTGCCTCTTCCATAATTGTAATGTGCTCATGTTCTAGTATGCATCGGTGCAGAACCTCATCATGACCCATTTTTATAAGATCTCCACTAATTAGCATGTAGGGTATGCGCGTATGGCTAACTTCTTCTTCTCAAGGCCTTCATTCCATCTGGTGCCACACCTATTTTAAGAAATACCACAATGTCCTCCAAATCTGAGGGCATGTGCCATAACCTAAATAGTTGTGCATCTGGCATAGTCTCTTCAATGCTCTCACGCATCCTCTCCTGAATCAATCCTAGACAAATGATCAGGTCTAGAATTACTTTTACCTAGTTTGAAAACTACCATGAACTCAAATTCTTGGAACAATAGTACCCACCGACATATGTGCCCTTGTAGAATGGGCTTGTTCACCAAGTATTTCAATGCCATATGGTCAATGTAAAATATAAATGGAGTTTCCAGCAAATATATTGTCTGAACTTGTGAAGTGCGTAGATCATTGACAATGCCTCGTGCTCAGTTGTAGTATAATTCTTCTCTCTGTTGGTGTCAACTTCTGCTTGCAAAGCACAAAGGATGATCAACAATCCCTTCACCAGGTTGTGCAAGTACTGCTCCAATGGCGGTTCTGAGGCATCCACATGAACATGGAAAGGCTTATCCCAAGAAGGGAAACATAGGATGGGTGCGGTGACAAGCCTATCCTTAAAGTGTTGAATGCCTTCTATTGTGCCTCTCCCCAATGAAAGGCACTTTTATGTCTAAGAAACTCTTCTAAAGGCGTGGTGATCTTGGCATATCCCTTGATGAACTTCTGTAGTACCCCGTATGCCCAAGAAATCCATGCACTGTGCTTTGACTAGTAGGCTCCCTCAATCCCACAATTACTGCAACTTTTGTGGGATCTACTAGTAGGCCCTCCTTACATATGATGTGCCCCAATAATGTTCCAAATGGGGTAGAAAAGACACATTTCTTAATGTTGAGGGATATCCTCAACTACCGACACCTTTCAAACATCAGCCTTAAGTTGTCACAATGGTCCTTCACTAACCCATATATTGTCCAATCATCTAGGTAGACTTGAAGAAATTTATGGATGAAGTCCTGGAAAGCTTGTACCACAATGCATGAGAACACACAGGTGCATTCTTCAACCCAAAAGGCATGAATGTATAGGAAAAAATTCCCCACTCAGTGGTGAAATTCATCTTCCTCTGGTCCTCCTTCGTGATCCTTACCTAGTGATAGCCCGAGAATCCATCTGTGAAAGAGTAGACCTCGCGTCCTGCCACTCCCTCTAAGATTTCTTTCAGTAAATGGGGTTGGGAAAGGATCAATGATACACACTACATTAAGTCCCTATAATCAACATAGATCCTTATCCTTCCATCCTTCTTGATGCTAATTACCATTGGACTTATCCACTCTGACTCTTCAACAACTTCAATGATGCCTGATGTTATCATCTTATCTATTTCTTCCTTGACCTTCATGCGTAGGTTAGGATTCATTCGGTATGGTCTCTTCTAGACTTGGGCATGCACCCTCCTTCAACTTAATTCTCATTTCCCCAAGGAATGGTGAATGCCTTTGAGTTCATGATACCCACGTGGGGAATAAATCCTCAAACTCACGTAAAAGATCAATGATCTTGGAGACTTCCTTCTCGACCAATAGTCTCGATGATAGCCTCTTTAGGTTCTTCTTTTGAGCTGATGTTAACCTTTTTCATCTTTAAAGGTTCATGGTAGGTGTGCGCCCATTCATCAGCACTATCTATGACTTGCGTGTCCCCTAGAATGGTTAACATCCAAGTTTTCTACTTCTTCCCCATCAATTACATACACCATCTTCCCTTTTTCTTTTCATACACACATGTGCTCAAGTTATATCTCTTTATTTCTTCTTCCTCAAAGTGCACCTCAAGCTAGGTTCACCTAGAAATTCTTGTATTCTATCTTCTGCCATAGCACTATCCCCAATGGTAAGGTGCTTGATAACCTATAATGCCTTATCCACTAATGGTTTTGTACTCCGATACTCGAATGTTTGAATGAGATCATGCCCTAATTCTTGCCAATTACCTGTTTGTGGCGTGTCTCGAGTGGATGTACCATGTGCGTGCACAACCTTGTAGGGTGGAGTATAACTTGTGAACCCATAATGAAGGTGGAAATGCTTTTGCACTTCCCATCTAGGTTATCTCACATGCTTGGATATGGAAGGAAGTGGTCTCTTTACCATGGTAGTATTTTTATAGCGGTGGGTGTGTTGCTTCTACTGAAAAACCTTATGAGAGAAGGAAATTCTCACCTCGTGCCATTCTAAGAGGTTCTCTCGATGTGTTCCCCCCCTGCACAATAGTTTCCGAGTAGGACATAATTTGAACATTTCTCTTCTTTCCTTTTCATTTCTCCAATGGGCCTCCATTTCTCACAAGAAATATTCGGATTAGCCCCTCCCTGAATAACTTGGTAGTTTTCTTTCCTCCTAGGTGACCGGACTATACGTGCCTTTGTCACCTTTGTCACCGATCCTCTCAAATGTCATCGATCAACTCATAGGTCCCATGTGCCCAATTATCACATGCTATATTGGTGGTGTCACTTAAGGACTGAGCATCCTCAAACTGGATAACTCCCTCTGTGGGATGAATTATCTCTAGATCCTGATTGAGCACACATATATTCTATCAGGACCTCTTCTCCCAGGGGTTTAGTATAGGGTGTTGATTTTCCATCAGCCAGGGGTATGATGACCCATTCCTCCTCATTTTCAAAGCTTATGTATCCCTTGTTGAACCGAAGATCCACATTGTTCTTATAGCACCATGGGCACCCAAGTAATGCTGGGAAATTGTCTACCTCGGTGAGTGCCAAGACTTCAAAGTCCCCAGTAAACTTAGCCCCCTGAATGGTGATAGTTGCATCCTTTAAGACACCGATGGGCATTTGCCTTCATTTTTTTTCCATATACAACACATTGAAGATGGTTGTAATGTAGGTCTTCCCATCTGATGCCATGCATCCAAGGTGAGAACATTGACCTCTGTGCACCTGTGTCAATGAGGATATTACTAAGGATCCATCCATCCATGACTGCATTTAATGTGATCTCCTTATCATAGTCAAGGTTGTGAGGGGGAAGGTTTGCATGTAAGACCTACCTCTCACACTCTTCTCTGGCATGCGTGGTACCTTCTCTCTCAACCATGCTCCTAGCAAGGGAATAATATTCTCTTGCCTTAGCATTTTACATACTTCCTTGACCTCATCCAGGTCATCCTTTGGCACCTCGACCTTCCTTCTTTGCTCCTCCCTCTTGGACTGCTCCTTTAGACATTGGATTTCTCCTTGTAAACTCTGAATGACATCCATGGTTTCTTGATATACCTCCTTTTGATGCGTAGGTCTAGGTACTTCCCATGTACCACTTCTTCCCTTGAAACTAGGTTCTTTGCCTTGGCATTTCCTTTGCATGTGTGTGGCCTCTCTCTTGTTGTTACCATAATAGGTTCCAAGCCTGCATCATGTGTCACCCATGGCATCCATTGTGTGTCATCCTTCTTAATGCTTACCATTATAGTGCCCTTGTCTTTTGTGTTGTTGACTCATGTGCTCAAACAACTCAGGGCACTCCTCATACTTGTGCTTCTTCCACACCATGAGCATTGCAATAAGTCTGGACACTCACGCTTGTAGTGGTATGTAGATCCACAATTAAAATAGGTTCCATGGGAACTCACTTCTTCCTCCATGGTTACCATGACCATGGAATCCTCCATGAAATCCCCTTCCATGTGTGCCTCCATCTATGTGCTCCTCATAATGGTGATCATCACCCTTAGAACTACTTGCAAGGCTAGTTTGGTGCACACCAAGATCAATAGCATCATGAATCTGGTCAATCAGCCTATAATCTTTGGTGTCATGTGATGTGGATGTACAAATCTTGCAATAACAAGATACATTTTTATGGATTTGCATTGTAGTAGAGGGCACCTACTTGCATCATGGTCCCATGACAAATTTCACAATCCACTGCTATAGTGCGTACCGACTTCCTAGGGAATCTATCCTTGACATGCCCCTCTACTTCACAATCTATACACCATATACCACTGTGAGTCTCATGGGCTGAGTTCACAGACAAACTTCTCAGCTACTTAGCCATAGAAGTGATTTGAGCTTCTAGAAATGGGCTAACACAGTGTCAACACTCCCAATAGCTTCAGCGTGTAGAGTAGCTTCCAATGCCTCATGGGTCTGTGAAAGTCTTATGAGATAATTCCCTTCTAAATGGTGTTATCAACCCTCCAAAAAACCATTGAGCATGTTGTGAAGGGTGAATGTCATAGGAAACTTTGGACAGGAGGGTTTTAAACCATGCATCATACTCCCCACACTCTCTTCCATTCCCTGTTGGATCTCCTTGAGAGTGTTGATGCTCTTTTACTCAAACTCAGGGATGTGGAATTTTGCTAGGAAGGCATTTTTCAATGTGGTGTAATCTACCACCATTTGATGGGGTCATATTTTCCTATACCATATATGTGTGTGCCCTTGCAATGTCATTGCAAAAACTACTTGCCCTTTGCTCTGGGGTTGTGATCCCCTTTACGTGCCATAGTAAGCTCACACTTGTGAACATGCTCCACAACATCTTCAATACCTCTGTAATCTAGAAAATGTAAAGACATCTCAAAGAAGACTTGAGGAGGTGGTTGGGGCCCTTGTCCTCCTGATCTAGTTCCTTGACTTCCTCCAGTGTTTCCTCCTCCTGGATCCACTAGATCCACCAGGTCTTGTGCCCCCAGTCCCACCAGTTCCACCTCCAGATCCTCCTGCAGCCCTAGTAATGGGCTGAAGTGGTCATGCCTAGGGTCCCCAACATCCCATTGAACTATGTGCCAATCATCTGTGAGATTGTGCCACTGCCAGATGTGTGTCTCGCACCACTCCCGATGTGTTACCCAAGCCTTGTGTATTTTCTCCTTGTCCAAAAAATTCCTCAAATACTGGAATAGTATGCATACCATAGAAGTAGGAAATGAAAAATTGTATCTCCTAGGCATGGATCGGTCACTTCCACCGATACCAACTGGGTTAACGATACTCCTTCCTTGATCTGGAAAACCAAGCACCAAGGTTTGGTCACTAGGTGGGTTTAGATGTGTGCCGATGATTCTTCTTTCTCCAGTGATGAACTCTCATCGAGAATTGAAGGGGTCTCTCTCACTGTGCTTGCCAAGATGGGGTAGCACAGACTTGCTCAGGTTCCACGTCCTCTGCGTGAACCTCAAATCCTTCCCACAACATCTGCCTCCATATATCCATCACACTTGCAACCTCATGTTGTCTAGCAATCTCCCTTTCATGTGCTTCACTATACTTGAGTTGTCTCTCCTCCCTTTCTTTCTTAGTCACAATGTCTACCATCTTCCTCCACCCTAGCTTCCTCACCTAATGCTCAGAATGGTTTAGCTGGCCATCAAAATGCCTCTAAACTCATGGTAATGATCAAGATCTTCATTTCCAAGGGAATAACATGTAGAAATGATCCTCTAGGCTCCCTTAGAAATTCAAACTCAGCAACTTCTGGATAAGAATATGTGGAAATAGCATATTCCAGAGTGTAGCTAGCCAACACTCCTTTCCACCAATGATCCACAACATGAGTCCATGTCAGATCTGCATCTTGTAGCCTCTAGTACTCTTCTTGGGTCCACATGTGATCTATAATACTAGCTTGATCTAGATGCATATGTCGAGAGCCATTCATACAACTCTATTGGGAAAATAAAAAAAATTTCATATAACTCATGGTAGAGGTTCTCTTCTACCCATCTATGTGCATCAAACTAGGTCAGTGTTGAATCTCTGAGAAAATTCATCCTCCGTGCTCTTAAACCATGTTTCAACACCTTCAAGGTTAAAATGCTTTCTATCATCACTCATTACATAGATCATGATGTATGTCATTTCCCACTACAACTTTGAAAAGAGGTCCGAAATGGAACCAAGATGTAGTCATTTTTACACCCACCAAAGAACAAGGGAATCCCATGCATGCCGACCTATCACCCCAGGGGTTGGGCACTCACCCGAGGCACACATGGGTGCCGAGTCTCTCCTTTATGTGAGTTTAGTGGGAAACATCATCTATGATAGGAACTTAAGGAGAGTGAGTGGAAATGAGACATGTAATCATCATAGAGCTCAAAATGGCTTCTAGACCAATGTAGTCATTCCAGACAGAAAGATACTTAACAGATTATAAGATTGAACCAAAATAGAAAGGAAAATGCATAAGGATTCATACTCATTCCATAAACATACATGAAACAAAACTATGAAGATATATGTATGGACCAAGAATCATTAATGATCATATTCAAATAAGTTGGTAACCTCATTACATCCATTAGATCCATTATAGAACATCACAGTATGGCAGACCGAAGTCATACATCATAACTGGATTTACATCCCTTAGCTCTCAAAAAAGAAAATTTACAATCCCAAGCCCCTTGATGCATCCTTCTCCTATATTTTATCTACCCAACCCAATACAACTCCTCACAGCATTTCTATAGAGCTCCACTCTCTATTGATCTCTCTCTTTTTTCTTTATAGGCGCTTGTATTTATAGGCCTCTTGAACTACCAACTCACCTTTCTATGGCTTCAGATTTGGTGCCAAGTGTCCCAATGTGGTCCTTCATGGGAGCATGCTCCTCCAAGCTTGAGCTCTCCACTCCTTTCCATGATGGTCTTCTAGAAAGCTTCCACACAGGGTATATTCCTTCCTAGGCCAACCTATTGCCAGGTTGACACCTTATCCATTCATCATGCATGCGGTGGGTCATGCTTTTCTTGTGTCCTTCCCGATACGCCAAATATGGCTAAGTCCGAGACCTTGTTCTGCGGTGCGTATCATGGGTCCTTCTATATTCTCAGCCCTATCCAAACTTTGCTACAATCACCACCGCTCAACCCTAGTCACCATCGACCATGGTCCTAATTTCAAATATTCCCTTTCCAATATTTATTTGGCGTCATTATATAGTTTATGCTACTTCAGATCCCTTCTATAGGTTGATTCCAGCATACATAAGCCCTTACTGCATCTAGGTTGCATCCAGATCTTGTAGGGTTTGCATATTTCAGTTACATTTAAGATCCAGCCTCCCAGGTCATCATCAACCTTCCTCTACATAGGCTGGGTCACCATTGACCTAGACCATGTAACCTTTAATTTACTATTATTCCAATCATATCGGTTTCTAGATCAATTTTAATCATTTCTTAGATTCAGTATATTCATGTCTCTACATGTCATCTTCTATTATTTATTTATTTCAGTCTTTCTAAACAAATAGGGGTTGATATCCGTGAAAGAAAGATAATCACTTCTTGGATCCAACATTGTTGGGAAGCCCCCACATAAATATATCTAATCAATCATGTTTTAGTTTATCTTATTTACAGGTCATCAACTATAGCGAGGATCTATCATCACTTTGTGCCTGTTCATCCATCACATCACACTTCTAAGGTACTATAAACCCTCTATGTTATGAGTTGCTAGTTTCTTTCATTACTAGTTCATTCATTTGATTAGGAACAAATAAAATTTTCCAACATTTTTGGCACGCCCGGTGGGACCACCCTTTGGTGATCCCTTTTCATTTCTTTTCTATTTTTCTTGCTTCTTCTATCTTCTACTAATACTATAGCACAAGGCCCTATTTATTTCTTGCTCGTGTTGGGTCGGGAATTTCGGGTCGCTCTTCACTAAATTTCAGATAAAAGGAAAAGATTTATCCAGGTTTTCCTCTTTTTCCTTATTTTCTCTTTCTACATCATATTTCCCTTTCTGTGTGTGTCCTCATCAAAATATCACACTTCGATTTGGTTTTAAAAATAACCTTTCTTTTCTGCATCCTGATTGCTCACATAGTTTAAGTAGGGGGTTTACTTGTTACATTTCACAATCCTCACACACAACCTAAAACTCACAAACCAATCAAAACATCAAAACAACATCCTACCTAGTACACTTTGAAACCAGACATAGAATGCCTTCTCTTAGGTACCCCATTATCCATCCCCTTTTCTATTTTTCACATTTTCTTAATTAAAAACAATAAAAATAATTATTTTCTTGACTTTCTTGGTTTAGTTAGCATAAAAATTGTTCTTGTTTCATGCCTATAATTACTCGTTCAATAGCCAAAAGAATGGAACAAAACTTCCCTTCAAATAGTTCCACCTCGACTCAACAAACATATTCTACAACAATTGCTTCATCCATACCCTTGATTACCTCTTTCATGAGTACTAATCCTCTCTTTAGTACCTCACACCTAGAATCCTCTATTCAAACCACTACCTTAGGAGAAACTAATACCTTCTTCTATCATCATTTTGTCCCATCTAGACCAGCCACCCCATCATCGCCATAATGAAACCTCTTGGACCTCCTCTTATTCCTCATGGTGATGCACAGTTCCAGGAGCTCCTTGATGTGAATTTGGTAGCTCTCTAAGACTATCTTCTTAGGAGATCAACTCAACTTCCCTCGGATGGTCCACCACTTCAGAAAATTTACCCTTATTAGACTAATCCCAACTCTAATTAACAATTTGTAGTAAACGAGCTTTCCTCATCCTCTAACAATCCTCCCCCTCACCAAATTTCTCAATTGGTCATGTCTATTCCACCCAATCTTCACCCAATTAATACAACCATTACCACTACCCTTATTATTACCTCCTCCACCCTAATATCACATCCCTTATTTGGGCCACATGATCTCCTCACACCACATGTGCATATCACTACCTCCCAAACTCCTCTTACATGTACTCTACCTTATTCAGTGTCTAACCCCTTTCAACAACAATTTCATCCTACTTACACTCATCAAGTGCCTACCCAGTCTCAACAATCATACAATATCCCCATGACACAACACCAAACATTCCAAACTCAACCTTTAACTCACATTCATCAAGAAATCCCCAAGCACACATTCAATCTCACCAACAATTTTATCTAGCTACCTCACAAGTTGTGTAACCACAACCCATTATCACTTCATCAAATGATCCTATGCATGCTATCATGAATAGGTTAGCCAACCTTGAGGCTACCACCTTAGGGCCCAAAGTTTCATTATCATATGAAAAAATTTATAGTGATACATTTAATCCATTCGTACAATTAAGCCATACTCACCACATTGGGAATTATCAAAATTCACCAAGTTTAACAGCAAGGAGGATCCAACAACACCTTCATGCATTTAGACATATATGTTATCTTATAGCACATGATTAGGAATTGAGGCTTCATACTTTCCCTATGTCTTTGGCTGGTCTAGCATTACACTAGTACAACAACATCCCTCAATATTCCATATTTTCCTTCAATCAGGTTGCGTAGTAGTTCTTAGAAAAAATTTCAATCAACATTGTGCGTAAAATAACTATCAATGATCTGTACTCCATCCGAAAGTTTGAAAAAAATTCCATCACAATCCTCTTCACATAGTGGCATGAAATTATAAACCAATTATCATTTACCCTTCCGTAAAATGATCTCTTTGAGCTCTTCTCATGTTCGTGTGCAAAACATATATCTTCTACTCTATAAATCCAATCCTTCCAAACCTTTGATGAATCCTTCACCATGGCTCACAAGCCTGAAATATGTTACCTTGAGCAAGATCATTTAACGCTAAAATCAAAAAAACCTAAACATGAATTAACTAAAACATCTGCACATAACGAGAAGTCTAAGGGAGTGGCCAATGTTGTGGTCATAAAATCTTCTCCTACACCAACATCTAGCACATGGAATCAGTAATAGACCCCATGACCGACACCCAAATACACTCCCCTTGGGAAGTCATATATCTCTATATTTTACAAGTTAATAGCATAGAATGTAATCACATTACCACTTATTTGGCCAATTGATGAGTCAATACCGAAACCCATGTGGTATCGTGAAGACCATTACTACAAATACCACCAAACCTAAGGTCACGACATAGAGAAATGTCAAACTTTCAAGGATTTAGTTCAAAAGCTCATTAATCAAGGCAACCTTTAGGTTGAAAATCATAATGCTTCACCTAATCAGCTATTTGACATCTTCAAACAATCTTTTCCAAATCATACACTAACAATACAAGCCGCAAACACTTCCATAGCCAAAACACCTAATTCTCATACTATAAACATCATTGATCAAGAACCTATAACTTATCCTCCTTCATCACCAACCACATCAATCCCCTTTGGTATTATTCTTACATATATAAAACCACTAACACTTGTCCCCACATCCACACTAATTGAACCTACATCTACCTTGGCATCCATTCCTACTATTAGGACCTCATTTGCAAAAACAAAAAAAATTCCTCCAAAATTATTTATGAAATAAACATTCCCACCTACTTCTACGGTTGACACCTTTGGTTCCATGTCTACTACGCTACATATTATATCCACTTCACTACTTACTAGATCCACCTCACCAGATCCAACTACTTTACCTACATCCATCCCACTTCTACCATTTGAACCATCCTTAGAGTTAAAATTGGTCTCTTTCAGAGCTTTTACCTATACCCACATCAATTATTGATATTGTATCCCGACCGCCTTCTCCCTTAACACCACCTCCATCATTTGAATAATTATTGGAAACACTTCAAACAAAATTCAACGTTTCTTCCACCTCATTGACAAAATAAAACCAATCTTTTCCTTCCTTACATTCCATCAAGAAAAAACTACTTCCTATGCCTATACCAACTGTGACACCACCCCGTAGATCCTATGGTGGAAATTATTGTCACTCCTCCTAAGGAAAACCCTTACAAAAAAATCCAAAATCATTAGTACATTACCTCAAAAATCTCTTGTACATTCCTATGATAAATTTGACATTCCTATCTCTAGATCATCCAATGTAACAACCTCTTCATCAAGAACATTTTATCAACCCAAACTAAAACCATCCAACACTAAGACATTAACCTATGCCAAAATTGAACTTGGACCATCAAGACATCAACATACTCGAACTTTATCATCTCAGACATCCACTTCTTCTTCAAATACCAAGACATTCCACAAGGAAAAAGCACCTCTTAAGGATTTGGGTGAATCATATGCGGAAATTTTTGAACAATTACTACAAATTTCTGCAATCACGCTTCCGCCTATTAGGGCCTTCAATATGAATAGAAAAATCCATTATGCTTTAATCCTAACCTCATCTGTGCATATCAACGTGCCCCTAGACACAATAGTGAGCAGCACGTAAAGCATTCCAAGCCATCATCCATGGCTTCATTAAGGAAGAATACCTTCTCCCCAAGCCAAATCAATCTCTTCCTTCCACTCCAACATCTACTGACTTTGACCTCATCCATCCAAATGCAAAATTCCCCTAGTTATTCACAAAATTTTACAGCCATCCCACCTCCAGATGACTATTAATTTGAGGATAGCCCCCTTTTTTCATCGGTGTTGTTTAGGTAACCACTTAGTCTAGCCAACATGAACCTAAATCAACAGCTTAGCCGAAAGCTAAAACCTTTATATCCATTCCTCCTCCTATAGAGTTAACCTAGTCATCAACACCTAAAATTTCCATCTTAGCATCATCTAGGACTATTGAAAAGAGTAATTTTTAACAACTCCATCAGGCCCTAGTCAACATGTTCTTTGTATGAGCTCATCTAAAGCTCCCCGGACCACATAAAGGATCTCACTAAATCCTTAAAGCGCATTTTGACATCCAGTGATGAGGATCAACCTTTCACATTCCTTGTAGGAGTGTTTGCAAATTTACTACCATCTCATTTGATGATGCTTAGATTCCAGATATCCCACTAGAAGAGCATGATCTTCCCCTCTTTATCATGGTCAAAATTAATGACATGTTTATCCGACAGTCCATGATTGATAGTGGAGCGAGCATCAATATCCTCCCATCACATACTTTTGATCAACTTAAGATACCAAAGGCCTCCATTGCCAAAACACCCATGGTCTTTCATGCTTTTAACGATGTTATCGCTCCTTCATTAAGAATGGTTGTTCTTCCTATCTGCGTTGGTGAGAAGCTCCTCCATGAGGTATTTTACATCATTGAGGGAGAATTTCAATACAATGTTCTCCTTAGATGACCATGGATTCATGCCATGCGTTGTGTCCCCTCTACACTTCATCGTTCCCTTAAATATGAGCATGTAGGGAAAGTTTTGACACTTCTCGGGGATGATCCTCCATTCCAGGCATACAACATGACCTATAGACCAAATTATGTACTCATTCCCAAGAACAATTCATCTACACCATCCACTAGCTTAGCTATTCCCTCATCCAAACTCCCTAATGATGATTCTCTGGATAACGTAATGGACAAACTTACAATGGGGGAGTATTGTCTCCTCACACTTAACACCTTGCCTAGTCCTCACTTTGTCTTGGTGGACTGATAAAACACCCATGTCTTTGGCAAAATGTCGATATTTTATTCCTTTTGATCCACCACATCTTCACACCAATCTCATTTATGGTGGTTTTGATACCCCCTCTTCTCACATCGATGATCTTCCACATGCTAAACCTTATACTTTGGCGGTTTCAGTTTCCTTAACAAATCATCATTTTCCCACACCTATCTCTACCGTTGTGCATGGAAGGGATTTGGTATGGGACGCTATGAGAAGGGTTTACATGACCTCATTATTAATCAGTTTTGCAAGCCTAATGAAAGGTTTGGGTTAGGTTACTAGGAGCATTCCCCTGACCCCATTCCACCATCTGAGATATTCATGGACATGCCTTCTCTACCTCCTCCATCTTTTTTGACTCTCAAAGACATGGACATTCATTATCCACTTTCTCCAAATTTTTTGAATCTTGAAGACATGGAAATGGATGAAATGATTTCTATTTCCTCCGAATTATTTTTAGTCTCAACCATAACTTTGGCACTGGTCACCTATCAATGCGAGAACTATACTATGTCCCTTCCCATTTTTCATCTAGATATGATAAAAGAAGACTCTTCTACCATTGACATTATTTAATGTGTTGATGACAACACTATTCTTTCCCACGGGCAGAGGATTCTTATCTTCATAAGACCTTACCATCCAAAACATCCACTCTTCTCAACAAAGCCACCATTGATGTCAATATTGAGACTCCTCAGGAGCCTCACATCCTCAAGGTAGGTCAATCCCTTGACCACTATGAGCTTGAGTCTTTCACCACATTCCTCTTACATCATAGCCAAGAATTCACATGGTCATATTTAGACATGTCTGGTCTTCGACATTCTATTGTCGTCCATAATATTGTCACCATTCCAAACGCAAAACTAGCTAAGCTAAAGCTTCTTCGAATACACACTAAATTTGCTCTCCTCATCAAATAAGAGTTATAACATATTCTTTTAACCAATTTTATCATCCTCATTTATTATCCCTAATTGGTTTCCAACATCGTTCCTATCTCTAAAGTGTCAAGAAAACTTTACATATGTATCGAATTTTGAAATATTAATCTTGCTTGCCCTAAAGATGGTTTCCCACTCCCCAAAATTGATCAACTTGTATATCTCAAAACAAACCTTGAGATTCTTTCCCTTATGGATGTTTTTATGGTTACAATCAAATTCTCATCGTGTCAAAAGATCAAAATAATAATTCTTTCATCGCCCCTTCGGGGACCTTTTAATACTTGCATCATGCCTTTCGTTCTAAAGAATGTTGGAGCCACCAACTAGTAGGCCATGAATTATATCTTTCATGATATTTTACACAAAACCATAGAAGACTATGTTGACGACCTTTTAGGTAAATATAAACATCGTTGCGACCATATTTCTTTCCTTGAAATCCTTTTCGAGCATCTTATCTATTTCGCCTTCACCTTAATCTAGCCAAGTGTGTATTTGGAGTGCTAACTGGAAAAATCCTTGGATTTATCATTTCCATTAGGGGCATTGAAGTTGACCCTGCCAAAATCAAAGCAATTATCGAAATGCCACCTCCTTCCAACCTTAATCAACTTCATATTATTCAAGGATGACTTTGATTAGTTCTTCATTTTATCTTACAACTTTCGGATCATTTCTAACCCTTTCATCATCTCCTTGAAAGGACATAGATTTTAATTGGGTTCATGATTTCCAAAATAATTTGGACAACCTTAAAAAAATATTTTGTCTCCACCAGTGCTCACACCTCCACATGAGGGGGAGTCTTTTTATCTATACATTTCTTCTACTGATCACACTTTAGAGGCTATGTTGGCACATCATGATGACCAAGGTCATGAACAAGACATTTATTACATTAGTCTCACCCTTTAAAAATTTGAAAATCGTATATCGAGGCTAAAAAGTTGTGTTGTGCACTTTTCTTTTCCACCTATAATCTTCGACACTATCTTCTTAATCACAAGACTTATGTTGTTACTAGCTTCCACCTTAAAACATTGCATTCTAAACCTTATCACAATGATCGAGTTACTCAATGGCTCATGCTCATGACTGAGTTTGACCTCAAGTTTATTCCTCAGAAATCCATTAAGGGCCAAGCTATCATAGACCAGTTAGCGGAAGCCCCTCTTCCTAGTACACATCTTCCTCATGAGCAATTCCCAGATGAATCAATCAATCATTTTCATCATGAGTATGGAATCCTTAAGATGACCTTATTATTCGATGGTTAAAATTGTTAGGAAGGGGTGGTAAAAATTTTGTTCTCATTCCTCCTTGGGATACTCCTATTCCTCTTGCCAACAAACTCAATTTTGAGTGTATGAATAATATGGCAGAGTATGAAGCCCTTATTTTAGGTCTTGAAACCACTCTCTTCCTAGGAGTTCAGGTCCTTGACATATATGGAGACTCGAACTTATCATCAAACAAGTCACATGTGAGTATCAGTGTAAAAATGATACTCTTCAAAAATATTGTGACATTGTTCATCTTCTACTCGAATCCTTTGATTCTTATACCATATAATATTTACCTCGATCAAAAAATTATATCGTTGATACAATGACATCTCTTACAACTCTCATTCCTTGGACAACGAAGGAAGCCAAAATTTATTTTTCATTCATCATCATGATCAACCATTCCAAGACCTACCTCATGTTAATCTTTTTGAGTCTATTTTATCGGATCTTTGGTACTCCCAAATATTCAATTATTTATCCAAATCCATCATCTCATCTGATTTATCCAAGGACACTAGGAGATCATTTCTCCATCATGCTAACCACTATGTAATACTTAGTGGCATCCTTTACAAACACATATTTTATGGTATTCTCCTTTGATACCTTAAATCCCATGAATCTCTTTGTGCTATCTAGGAATTACATGACGGAATTTATGGTGGAGACTTTAATGGCTTAGTTGTCACTAAGTGCATTCTTTGTATTGGTTATTACTGGACTTCTCTTAACCATGATTATTGTGAATATGTCAAGAAGTGTGAAAAATTTCAAAAACATTCCAATATTATCCATATTTCAAGTCAAGCTTTGGAGCCTACTCAGGGCCTCTGGACCTTCTCACAATGGGGTCTTAATCTCATCGGTCTTATCAATACTCGATCTTCACAAAAATATCACTCCATCATCAGTGCAACTGATTATTTCACTAAGTGGGTGGAATAAATTCCCCTTACATCAACCAAATCTGTTCCTATCATTAAATTTATCTATCAACACATCGTTTCCCACTTTGACGTTCCTCAAAAACTCATCATAGACAATGAAAATTACTTTAAAAACAAATATCTTAAGAATATTTGTGACTCATTTAACATCCAACTCAGATTCTCTTCTCCACACTATCATCAATCTAATTGCCAATCCAAATCCATTAATAAAACTCTTTAAAAAATTCTTGTGAAAACTATTGACCAATCAGGATGTGAATGGCATCTTCATCTCCCTTTCACTCTTTGGGCTTATTGGACTAGCACCCATACTTTCACGAGGACTACACACTTTTCACTTATGTGTGGTTTTAAAGATATCCTCCCTCTTGAAGTTAAAATTCCTTCTTTGCGCGTGTCCCTTTACAACTTCATATATGATGAAGACTATCATCAAACACGTCTAACACAACTTGAGTTGTTAGACGAGCACCACCTTCTCTCTCTTGAACACCATCATGTCTATCAAGATCACATTAAATTTTCTTACAAAAAACACATAAAAGAACATGAATTTAATGTTGATGACCTTGTTATCAAATAAAATTATTACGTCACTACTCTAGAAAGGATCCAACAAGGAAAGATTTCTCCTAAGTGGACTAGACCATACATTATCATGCATAAATATGGGTTGGGAGCCTATCGATTGGCCTCCCTTAATTGTAAGCTAGAAGAGGAAATTATTAATGCACTAAACTTGTGAAAATTATGTTGTTAGTGTGTCTTCAAGAGAGATATTATTCATATTATTATATCATTCCTTCATCATTAGCCTCTTCCATATTTCATCGTAGTGATTTGGAATTGTGTGGTCATCCTTCAATTTACTATAAGTGAACTTAAATATGAGCACAACGGCTCTTGCACGTAGCATATTCCTTATGGATAGGTTATCCATTTTGGCAAGAAATCCACAATCATTACATCCATCACCCTCTCATTTGCATATTGGGACCATGCAAAGGGTCTAGGGTGTCTCTTGTACAATCATTTTCCCCTCTTAAGTGGTCTACTTAACTATTGCCAAATCTTCCCCATGTCAAAATCAAAATCAAAGGATTATCTAATCCAAAATCAAAGCTATCAAAAATAGAATGATCCTCGAAGGATAGTTTTTCATTCAAAAAAAAAAGAAAAAAAGAAGAGAAAGAAAAATAAAAATAAAAAAGAAAGAAATAGACCTGATCCCTCGAAGGACGACTATCATATATATATATTTTTCCATCTATATTACATATGTATAAAGAAGAAAATACCTTGGAAGGATGGATACTAATTTTTATCATGGCATCAAAGGTTTCATATTGATCAACCTTCCAGGTTTCCTCATAAATATTCCCACATTGATCAACTTTCTTCTAGCATTGCTCTTCCCCCTTTCCTAGAGCTAGGGCATAGATTTAGGGAACACCACTAACGGAGAACCCTCTTCTTGCATAAAAGTTACATCTCAAACCCCTTTGTCATTTCAACATCAGTTCTATGAGTTCATTCCATCCATTGTCTCTTTATGATCTTTGATATAACTAATTGACGTTGGTTACATTCTAACACATGTTTTGGTTACATGTGCCTTGCATTATTCGGATCCCCTCTTGTTTACCTCTAATGCAATTAGAGGTATATTTTCTTTATGCATTCCTTGATACGATGTAATGTCATTCGTACCTATAGGTCTCCATTATTTGGTTGCATTCATTATCTCAATCTCCTTTTAATCTATCTATCCTAAATACATCAATCTTTACTTACACTAATCACTAATCACATCCACATTACTTTTCAAACCACAATAAATTCTATCCATTCATTCATTACCATGGTCAAATTTAAAAATGAACATGTAATCCTAATCCTCATTAACCATACAAAAAATTAATTGTGCCATGATGAACGAATTAAATGTAACCTAGAGGGGGTTGGGGCAGTTCGAATTCCTCTCTCTTTTCTCTCCCATTCTTCCTATATATTGTAAGGAGGGGTTTCTTTCTGTTGTTGGACATTTTCTGCTTTGCACCCTCCCTTCTCTCCTGTTCATAAGAAGATTTGTGGAGTTTTCAAACCTCCCATATAGACTGTAACACCATTTTTGCCTTCTGGCTATTGCAATGTATTGAATCGATCCTTGAGCAATATATATGTGTCTGTGGTTGCTTCTAAACCCTCTTACATATTTATTACTGTCATTCTTGATCTTTCATTGCATTTTTGCTATCTGTGCATGGTGTTGTGTTATATCTACATGGTCTGTGTTTAATGTGGCAAAGCATATGTTCTTCATTCCTCGGTGCATCACCTCCATAGTTTAGGTTTTATTATACGCATTTCTCTCTCCCTGTCTCCTTGGTAGTTAGGTTAGGTTTTTGGGTGAACCTCTGCGTTTTATTGGTGCATCTGAACAGAGGAATAGGAACCAGCCTTTCTCTGGAGAATCCTTTCTCATTTTCAAGTCCCACACTTGGAGGAAGGATTCAATGTTATGCAATCACACTGGATACCTAAGTGATCAACCTAGAAACTTGATCTGTATCAGGGGTGCTGTGATTTTGCATCAACAGTTTTGGCACGCCCGGTGGGACCTAGAGGTCTCATTTTTATTGCAGCAAGGTTGATATGCATCTGCTGCAATTTTCTTGCTTAAAAAGAGCTATTATTTGCATATCTGGCGACTCCAAAGGGAGGAATCAATAGAATTTCAGCAGTCAGGCCTAAAAGCTTATGAGAAGAATCACAAGGTCAAGAGTTGGAGAAGAGGAAGTGCTGTTTGAATACCTGCAATTATCTCCAAGAAGAAGGCAAAGAGGAAGAAGGATTCAAAGGTCTCCATCTCCACCAAGCAGAACTCTCTCAACTCCTCCACCTGACAGGCCTTTCTTTCAATATACAAGGGTTTTAAGACCACTCAGAATGGCGCAACCAGTAAACCCCTATGTCAACTTCACAGGTAGCAGCCCACTTGCTCTCAATGCACAAAATCCAATCCCAGTTGCAGCATTGAAGAACATTCCATATTTTACTGGAGAAAACCAGACCACTCCTGGTGATCATGTCAAGGACATTGCTAACATTTGTGCAATCCATGAGATTAATGAGATGCAAGTAGCTGTCAAATTGCTGGCGTCTTCATTCAAGGGAAAAGCATTGCAATGGTTTAGGAGCCTTGAAGCTGCTTCTATCACGAATTGGAATCAGCTGTGTATTGCACTTCATAATCAATTTGGAGAGAAGGGAGACAACTTGTCTCTTTTGGAGCAGCTGACAACCATCAAGAGAGCTTCCAATGAGCGGTGGTGATCAATTCAACTTCAGATTTCAAAGGTCTTGGGATAGAATTCCAATAGCAGTCAGGCCAACAGCAGAAGGTGCTTTTCTGTATTACCTTAAAGCTTTAAATTCTGATATTTCTATGTTGATTCAATCTATGGGAGGCACAACTATCCCTGCTGCTTATAGTATTGCTATTAGAGCTGAAAATTGTCTGATTCAAGCTGGCAAGCTAGCTCCTGGCCTCAATGCCATTATATCCAAGTTTAGAGAGCCCAAGTACTAGTCAAGCACCTGTCTTAGCTCCTATTCCCACTCCTAGGAATCAGAGTTCAAATGAAGCTTCCACTTCATCTCCAAGTGCCCCAAATGAGCTTCAAGAAGTCATGAAGCAGCTGCAAAATTTAGGTAATGAGCTGGTCACACTTAAGAGACAGCAAACTCAAGGCTTTAGACCTTCGTATCAGCCTCAAGCTCAACCTAATAGGCAGCCATATCAGCCTCAAAGGCCACCTAATCCAGCTGCAAATATGAATCAAACAAGGCCTCCTGTCAATAGACCATTCCAGCCCTATAATCCAAATGCCATATCTGCCTCTAAGGCATTAGTACCAGCACAAAACAATATTGCCCAGGAGTATGAATGGTGTTTTCCATGTAATGAACCCCATAATCAATCCATGTGCTATAATGGTGCTTTAACCCAAGCTTTAATGGTAACAAGTGCTGGTGTGGAGGGTGAAAGTAGTCAAGAAAACAGCCAACAACAAGAAACATTCCAACAGCAACCTGCCCCAAATGACACCACATTGGTAAATTGGCAGGCAGAGGATTTCTGTGGTATGAATCAGGCAGTCTCTCAAGGTGTTGCAGCCAACACAAGGTCAAAAAGGAGAAATTTGGGTGAAGAACAGCCGTTAGCCCCAGCCAATCCACAACCTTCCACAGCTCCACAAATGATTGGCAAGCAAAACCCAGTTTCAAATGCACGAGGGCAGCCAAGAACAGCCCCTTGGCCAAATCAAATGCCAGCTGTTGCTGCCCATATTCAAGGAGCAAATGTGCAAATCAAGGGACAGCAGAGAGATCCTTCATCACCATTCAGTATCATTGATCAGATGAAGAAAACAAACGTCAATATATCTATGTGGGAATCCCTATCCATCCCAGGCCAAAGAGATCTGCTGCAAGCTGCTATGAAGGACTGGCCAACTTCGAATCAGCAGGTTCAGAGGCAAGACAAAGTGCTTACAAATGCTGCCCAGCCTGAAAGTAATCATGGAGCACAACAAGGTAAAATGCTGAAGCCCCCTCCATTTTATGTTTCATTGATCATAGGAGACAAGTTGGTACATAATTGCATGATTGACTCTGGGGCAAGTAGTTCAGTAATGCCTAAACAGATAGCTGATCAGCTAGGGCTCCAGTATGAAATAACAACTAAGGGAGTAGTGCAATTAGATGGGACAGCAGTAGCCACAGTTGGAGTTATAAAAAACTTGAGTCTTACCTTGCATGCATGTCCCAACGTGGTTGTTTTGCAAGACGTCTCAGTCATAGACCTTCCACCACTCTTTGCCCTATGCTTGTCAAGGGACTTTACTGCCAAGATTGGGGGATATTTGTCCGCTGATTGGTCACACATGCTGTTCAGAACGAGGTATGGAACTAAAGCTACAATTAGATCAGAACCTATTGCAGATTTCCACATTGAACCCTATACTCCAAGTCATATTAATACCAATTGCTCAGCATTTGATCAAGAAGATCACCTCGGCACTGATGAGGCCGACACTAAGGTTGGAAGTATCCCAGATTTGACTCTTGATGAATGGGCAAGCAAGGTGCATGCTTTTGATCCTTATCAAGAAGTAGAAGAATCTGAGCTGGGGGTCTATTGTATACACGAAGAAAGTCAACCTGTTCCTAGCATCACCAAGCCAAACCACAAGTATGACAATGAGGTATGGCAACTATTTTTTGATGGATCAAGGAGTAGGCAAGGCGCAGGAGGTGGAGCCATGCTTGTTTCACCTCAAGGAGTAAGGTATTATTCAGCTTTTAGATTTCAATTTGCATGCTCCAATAACACTGCTGAATATGAAGCCTTGGTGCAAGGGATGCATTGGGCAATAAAGAGAAAAATAAAGAACTTGCAAGTTTTTGGGGACAGTGAGCTGATTGTAAATCAGGTCAAGGGACAGCATGCCGCCAAAAATGATCTACTCAGGTGCTACAAGAACAGGGTGTGGGACCTCATGGAAGATTTTGAGGGCTTTGGCATCAAAGCCATCCCTAGGAAAGAGAATCAAGCTGCTGACAGGCTTGCAACAGTAGGGGCAGCCTTTGACATTGTAGAAAACATTCAACAAGAAAAGGTACAGCCAAACATCCACGTGATTGTGAGGCCTTCAGTGCCGGATAACGATGTCAGTTGGCAAGTATTTGAGAATGACCAGCAAATCATCCACTTCTTGCAAGAAGAAGCTGAGTTCTCAGCTAAGAATCAAGAGAAGTTGGAACAGCAATATGGTGACCAGGTGATACAGCTGAGAACTGACAAGCTGCCCAAGGGACTTGTCACCTTGGAGTCCATTTTTAACCCCAATGATCAGTTTAGAAAGGAGAAAGAAAATATTCAGGTCAAGAGGGAAGATTCGGTATCCATCTTGGTAAAAGAGAACAGGCCATTGCAAATTGGAAAAATGACAACTGAGCAAGAGAGATATGAGTTCATACAGCTTTGTCAAGAATTCCCTGACGTGTTTGCTTGGAGCTATGAAGACTTGAAGGGTTTCAATCCTAACTTAGCTCAGCATACCATCGAGTTGGATCCAAATACTAAGCCTGTCAGGCAGAAACAGAGACCAGTCAATCCACACATGGAGCCTCTCATGAGGAAGGAGCTGGACAAGCTGATTGAGTCAGCAATTATATTCCCTATCAAGCACTCAAGCTGGGTTGCAAACTTGGTTCCGGTCAGAAAGAAAAGTGGAGAGATCAGGCTATGTGTTGACTTCCGAGACCTCAATAGGGCATCTCTCAAGGACCATTATCCACTCCCTTCCATGGAGCAAATATTGCAGGTTGTAGCTGGTGCAGAAAGGTTTTCACTACTTGATGGTTACTCAGGCTTCAATCAGATTATGGTAAAGGAGGAAGACCAGTTCAAGACAGCCTTCACAACCAAATGGGGCACATATGCTTACAAGAAGATGCCATTTGGACTGTCGAACGCCGGAGCAACATTCCAGCGAGCTATGGATATGGCATTCAAAGGCTTGATCAACAAGACAGTGCTGATATACCTAGATGATATCACTGTCTTCTCAAAGAATGCTGCAGACCATCTCTTTCACCTCAGGCAAGTTTTTCAGAGGTGTAGAAAGTTTGGAGTGTCTTTGAATCCTAAGAAGTGCATCTTTCTTGCATATGAAGGGAAACTCCTTGGCCACATTGTCTCCAAGGAAGGATTAGCAATTGATCCAGAGAGGGTTGAAGCCATAAGGGCTCTACCATTGCCAAGTCACAAGAAAGCTCTTCAGAGTTTCCTGGGAAGGATAAACTTTGTTCGAAGGTTTGTCCCAAACTTTGCATCCTTGTCGGAGCCCATCACCAAAATGTTAAGGAAAAGCATGGCTTTCAAATGGACGGTAGAAGGCAAGGAGAGTTTTGAAGCAATCAAAGAAGCCATCTCCCAGGCACCTACTCTCATCAACCCTGACTTTTCTAAGGATTTCATCCTCTATGCATTTGGAGGTGATGACACTATTTCTGCCATTCTAGTACAACAGAACAAATATAATGAGGAGCAGCCGATTGCTTTCTTCAGCCAGAGCCTAAATGACTGCGAATTAAGGTACTCTTTTATTGAAAAGCATGTGCTTGCAGTAATCAGAAGCTTGAAGAAATTCAAGCATTTAGTCTCAAATAACAAGGTCCAGTTATTGGTCTCACATGCTGGGGTTAAGGACTTCCTCCTCAACAAAGATTTGAATGAGAAAAGGGCAGGATGGATCACCCGTGTCATGGAGTATGACATTGAGATCAAGATCACCAAGCTGGTAAGAGGCAAAGGTTTGTGTGAGTAGCTCGCTTCCAAACAACCAGACAGCCCAAAAGATGAAGAAGACGTTGTCCTGCTATTACAAGAAGATCAAAAACAGGAAAATGATGATGTGTCCACCCCCTGTTGGACTCAAAATATGATACATTTCCTACAAACGGGCATGTGCCCTCCAGAAATGAGCAAAGTGAAAAGAAGGTACTTCAGATTACAAGCAATTCCTTATGTGCTTGTTGATAATGTTTTGTTTAAAAGGGACATCAACGGTGTTCTATTGAGATGCATCGGGACAGGTCAGATCGAGAGGATCTTACAAGAGTTCCATGACGGGGAGGCAGGAGGCCATTTCACCCCACGAGTAACAGCTCTCAAAATCATGAAAGCTGGTTACTATTGGCCTACTGTATTCAATGATTGCTACTCATGGGTTAAGAAATGCAAGAAATGTGCATTCTTCACAGGGAAAGGAAGGTTAGCAGCACTTCCCCTTCATCCAATTTCAGTAGATCATCCATTCATGCAATGGGGATTGGACTTCATTGGAGTCATCAATCCCAATTCGAGTCAAGGCCACAAGTGGATTCTTACAGCAACAGACTATTTCACCAAGTGGACCGAGGCAGTAGCGCTCAAAGAGGCAAGTGAGTCTAGCATACTAGACTTTTATGAAGGGATAATAACCAGATTCGGTGTGCCGGCCACCATCATATCAGATAATGCATTAGCATTCATAGGTTCAAAAATTATAGAATGGGCTGTCAAGAATGGAATCTATTTGAGCACCTCTTCAAATTATTACCCGCAGGGTAATGGACAGGCAGAGTCCACAAACAAGAATTTGCTAAAAATCATCGGAAGGACTCTGGATGAAAATCAAAGAAAATGGCACACAAGGCTAAAATCGGTGTTATGGGTGAAAAAGAATAACACCAAAGAGGTCACGGAGTAATTCTCCCTACAAGTTGGTCTATGGGAAGGAGGCGATGTGCCTATATCATTAGAATTACTGCCTTGGAGCTCATGAAGCGGCTTGAGTTATCTGAATTCGAACCAATGGAGGTCGGGTATGTGGAATTGATGGAATTAGAAGAAATCAGAGAACATGCGGTTCAGACGATTGAAAAGGATCAGGCCGTAGTAAAAAGATGGTTTGATAAGAGAGCTAGAGCAAGGACCTTCCAGGAAGGGGACCTAGTTCTGAAATGGGACGCAGATCAGGCAAAACCAGGAAGGCATTCCAAGTTTGATGCCATCTGGAGTGGTCCCTACATGGTCACGGGGTGCAAAAGTAGTAATGCCTTCCAATTATCTGCATTGGATGGAGAGGAACTTCTGATTCGGTTAACGGAATCCATCTTAAACATTGCTACTAAGAGAAGCGTTTTCCGTTGTAAATATTAATTTAGATTTTTAATTCCTCTAAGTGCGTATGCACATTGTCCTGTTGTAGTTAGGTTTTATTTCCTAAGTGCTTTGCATGAGTTTTTTGCTCTCAAAGTTGTTTTCTACGATTCAGAGTGTTCTTTGGAGGGGAAGTTGCAGATGTCGAGGGCTTGTTTGAGTTAATGCTTAACTCCATGCCCAATGGACCGCTAAAAGGCCACTGATCTTCTACCTAGCAGGCAGGTAACCCCGCTGAGTCGTCAAAATTGTTGTCAAAATTTCACCCCCCCAGGGTAAATTTGATAACATGCATCAGGATGTCCAAATTCCAAGAAAAATGACTGACACTGAGCAAAATCAGGTTTCTAGGGTCCCTTCAGGAATCTTTCTAAACTCCCCAGGCCGAAGAAGGAAGGAGCAAGCTTAGAGAAACTGCGGAGAAGGTTGCAGAAAGCAAGTAATTTGGGCCAGAAAAAATTGTGAAAATCGGCTAAGTCCTAGTCCAGCACAAGGTGGGACAAATGGGACAAAGGTACGCGAACCGCCCGAACCGGCCGAAATGAGTCCAGTCGGCCCACAAAGCATTTGGGACAAGTGGGACGAAAGTACGCGGCGGGCGCGAAATGCCGATTCAGCCGAGAGAGAAAATCGACTAACTGCTGAGAGGGCAGTTCGGGACGAGTGGGACAAATGGACGCGAAATGCCCGAACCGGCCGGTTCGCGCGAAATCAGCACAAGGAGCCCAAAAGCAATTGGGACGCGCGGGACAAAAGGACCCGAACCGGCCGAAAGGAGTCAAATCGTCCCGAAACAAGCGGGCCGAGAAATACCGAACCGGCCGAATCGGCCGAAATTGTCCCAAGAGGTCCAAAATCAAAAGGGACGTCCGGGACGGATGGACGCGAAGTACGCGGAAGACCCGGCAGGCCCGAGAACCATTGAGAAATTGCCACGTGTCATCAAGAGAAGCCAAAAGGTCAAAGGGCAAGGTTTGAAGCGCTGGCCCGAGCCAATAGAAATTGGACACGTGTCCAATGGAGCATAGAAGTGCGGAGCTCGGGGAGGAGTTGGAAAGTTTGGCCAAATCTAAGCCAAAAAGGGTAAAAGTGAAGGAAGACCCGGCAGGTTCGTCAACCAACCAATGCATGCCACGTATCCCTAGTGGCGGGGCGTGGGAAAAAATGTGGAAAATGTTCCAAGAGCACCAAAAGTCAAAATTCAAGAGACAGCCCACTGAAAAGTAGAGGAGAGAGAATTATTCAGCGAATCAGAGCATGCCACGTGGCGTCCAAGTGGCAGTGCGGGAAAATATTTCAAAATCCGTTTTCACTGTTCCGTGTCCTAAATCTTCAGATTGACATATCTTTCGATCCAGAGCTCGGATTTGCACGTTCTTGATATCAACGGAAAGCTGCTGAAATTCTCTACACATTTCCAGGGTCAATCTTGCATTTTGGTGTAGTCTGGAGGGAGAAAATTGAGAAACGCCTCTGGCACGAAATAACAAGCAGAGATAATGCTTCAACAACCACTTTAATGCAGCAGACAACCCGCCGCTTCTGTTAGGCAAACCGCCGCTTTGCCAGAACCCGCCGCTTCTGCCATGATGAACGAATTAAATGCAACCTAGAGGTGGTTGGGGCAGTTCGAATTCCTCTCTCTTTTCTCTCCCATTCTTCCTATATATTGTAAGGAGGGGTTTCTTTCTGTTGTTGGACATTTTCTGCTTTGCACCCTCCCTTCTCTCCTGTTCATAAGAAGATTTGTGGAGTTTTCAAACCTCCCATATAGACTGTAACACCGTTTTTTGCCTTCTGGCTATTGCAATGTATTGAATCGATCCTTGAGCAATATATATGTGTCTGTGGTTGCTTCTAAACCCTCTTACATATTTATTACTGTCATTCTTGATCTTTCATTGCATTTTTGCTATCTGTGCATGGTGTTGTGTTATATCTACATGGTCTGTGTTTAATGTGGCAAAGCATATGTTCTTCATTCCTCGGTGCATCACCTCCATAGTTTAGGTTTTATTATACGCATTTCTCTCTCCCTATCTCCTTGGTAGTTAGGTTAGGTTTTTTGAGTGAACCTCTGCGTTTTATTGGTGCATCTGAACAGAGGAATAGGAACCAGCCTTTCTCTGGAGAATCCTTTCTCATTTTCAAGTCCCACACTTGGAGGAAGGATTCAATGTTATGCAATCACACTGGATACCTAAGTGATCAACCTAGAAACTTGATCTGTATCCAGGGGTGCTGTGATTTTGCATCAACAATTACATATTAATATCAAAATCATCATAAATAAGATATTTAACATTATACAACTCACATATATCAAATCATGAAAAAATGATGTCATATATATATATATATCAAAATCAAATGTATCAGTACATCATTTCCCACTAATAGGGATCTCTCAAAGTAGAAATGTTATTAAACCCAAAAAAATAATTTCAAAGATCCTAATATCCCGCCCCTACGATCCGATCCCTCCGTCTCGCCTATCATCCTCGTCACTTGGACCCCTGGCCCTCTCCTCAATGTGGCTGAGCCACATTCATTGTGCTCCTCAATGACCCAGATCCATCTACCACTATCTTAAAAATATGCTCGAGTATCAAAGATTATTTGGAAGATTCTTGATCACAATCCCCTCATAATACTTAGCCTCTGTGGCTAAGGATATGTATTTATCAATCGAGATCATGCTAAGAGGTGTCATGTCTCCTCCTCCTTGTGGTGTTTCTTGTCCTCCACCTATAGCCTTGGTAGCTAGTATAATAGAAAGATCTCCAAAATGAAACGTATAAGCCTCCCTTTTTTAGGGGTATCGAGTACCCAATAATGTACAACTATGTCCCTCTCTTGGACCGCAGAGTCTCACTCTACCCTCATCTAGTATAACTTAGCACGAAGTTGTGCTAAGCTGGACAGATCTCTCCAACTCCTCCATCTCCACCTCCTAGAGCTTCCTCTACATCTCCCCCAATCTCCATCTCCTCTACCTCCTCCTCTCCTCCCTCCACATCCACCCTAGCTACCTAGATAATATTCATCCAAAGTCACCAAATACCACTTTGAATCCTATGTCATCATCATCATCCCATGGTGTAACCTCTTCCTCTAAAGGATCTACCATAATAGGGCTCAAAACTCCCTGTTAACCTCCTCCGCCTATACAAAATAGGAGCATCGGTATAGTCTGGATGACCCCAAAATGTCATCACACTCAATCAAACTAAATAACTTGGATCATCTTCATCCATCTCCCCTGAACCCACTATGTCTACCTCATTTTGGAAAAATCAACATATACTCTTGGCCATGCAGGGAAATCCCTATATAGTCACCATCTAATCTGATCAATCTCTAACTCTGTAAACTGATCAACATACCAATCCACTTCTCTATCACCCTTGTCTTCAAAGGCATGGTCATTCCTCCATCTTAAGAACCCAACCTCCAGCTCAATGTGGTCTTAAGTGACCCATGGATTCCCTAGTGGCTAAATCCTTATTATGTGCTCATACGCTCAACAGTGTAATAAGAAACCATCCAGTTTTGATCTCCGCCCTACCCTGTACATGGAAATCTCATGGTAAAATTGATGTAATAAAGAATTTCCAAATGAAAACATAGTCGATGATCCCTTATGTCTTCCACTACACCATCTAGTTACCATAAACCGAGCTTGACACGAGTCTTTAAAAGCATAACAAGACACTACCATCATAACCAAGCAGATCAATCAGCTTCGTGATTCACCAATATTGTACCTAAGATCATATGAAAATACCCCAAAGAAAACCTAATGTGGGGAAAATTGGCTCCAAATAATTGTGTCAATACAAGTCTCCTGTCACAAAAGTGCGATGAGAGCTACCTTATCCACTTCTATAGGTAATCTTAGTATCCTATACACATCTTGTAGGGTGATGGTCATCTCCCATGTCCTGAACCAGAAGGTCCCAATATTTCGTTCCCATATCTCCACTACTGTGATCATCACCCCATATCTTGTGGGATTCTCTGATAATGTCTAAACCCACTTCTCCCAACTGCAGTAAAGTGATCCCACTCGGTGTCTGTTACATCTCCTCATATATGCTCATATAAAGCAAGTACCCAGTCTCTCAAATATAAGGTATCTCTCTGTTGTAATCATAAACAAAACATATGAGCATCAGCTCACAAATCTAATCCAAATCCATTAAATTTCATCAAAAATTCAATTTATCCAAACCAAATCCAATCTAACCCTATTTTATTTCGACCCATCTTGGGTCAACTATTTTGGGGAAAATCAATGCGCCTTAGAGACCGATCGACATTAACCCACTTGGGTCACCGCCAACCACCCTTAACATCATCCACTTTTTCTCAAAAAATGTAAAAACTAATAAATATAAAATTTAACTAAAAACAAGCTTTAGTTTTGTTACTCAGCATCCTCCGCACCCTCTAGCATTTCCTTGCAGGTCATGTGGCCTCCATCTCTAAGTTTTATCTTTAACCATTTTGATATCTCTCTTCAAGTTGCACATGAAAATGAGCATCGTTGGCTGACTTACATGCTTATATAGCCACTGACTCATGGCCATCAAATCGACCTCTTTGGATTGTTGTTGATTGGCCTTATTCGCCATCAACTGACCTTAGTAACTTTAGATTTGACTTCCTAATCTTTTTTATGACCTCTTCTTGGGAATTCTTCAAATTCCACCTTTGTGGCCATCTTTATTTTCCTTTAGGGAATTTTATTTCAATATTCTAATCCTATCCTTTTGCGATCTCAAATTCCACCTTCGTGGCCATACTTACTCCCTCTTTAGGCATTTTATTTTTCAATCTTATTCAATTTACACACAAATTCCACCTTCATGGCCATACTTATCTTCCCCTTGGGGCATATTATTTCACTACTCACCTTTTCAGCCTTTTCTCGTGTCTTATACTGGGGCACCATTATTTTTCATCCTTGTCCTTTACAGACATATAGTTTTTTGCTCGATTCCTCATGTATGAAGGATTTGCATAATTTTCAAATTTAACTAGGCATACTTTGACGCTCACCTATGAGCTCATGATCATTCAAGATTGCATCCATATGAGAGCTTTCCCATTGGATTCTCTCCATTTTGTAGTGATTTTCACCCACTCGGTGACATGTAAAACATTATCACCTATTTCCATTGAGACCACAATTTCCCCTCTACCAATGTGATATTGGAATCACCGCCATGGTTTTCATTTTTATTGCAATCCTTTTTATTAGAGAATCTTGCTTTGGTAATCATTTTACCCATATTATTTTTACCCTCCCGCCCTTCATCATCTACCTTTTTCAATCATGTCATTGATTTCCTCTGGTGTCATCGATCCCATGTTTGAGGGGGAGCTCGTCATATACCTCTCATCAATCTTGAAAATACAATTTATTTCTCACTAATTTTTTTCTCATGGCTTGTTACCTCAAACCATTCAATAAAAAGGGGCAAATGTAGACACCTAAAATTGGTATCCCTACCCTTGTCTGCCCATGTGCACATATTTTATTAGGATCCTATCTAGGTACCATTTTAATTAAATACATCCCCTTAATTTAATTAAAATGCCCATCCCATCACCTTTAGTTAATTTAATTAATTAACTCCTATTAATTAATTAATTAATTAATATCCACATCATATCATGCCCTAATCCACTTTTTATTTAGGATGATTTTATCCTAAATCTCTATCCTATGTTTTTCCTAGCTTTCTTCCTATCTATTTTTATGCCCTAACTACCCATGATTTATCCCCAAGCAATCTAATCCCACACAATTATTTAAAGCACCCTTCTAACTCTTAAAAACATGAAATCATAAAAAAAAAACAAAATGCTAGCCCATTGAGAAAAATTTCCACAGATTGACAATGATCCAACTCGGTCATCATTGACCCTATAAAACAAGTTAAATATTTCCATAATGGAGAGGACAAATTAGATTCATGTGAATTCTAGAGCTCTCTCATGACTTGTGAACTCACTCTCATGCTTGAGTATTCCTGTAATAGCCACAAACCTCCTAGACCTCCTTGGAACATGTATTCATCGCTCACAGTCATCCTTTGTGAGATATATCATCATCATCACATTAATTTTATTATATCTGGAATATTATTGTATTTTCTTTCTATCTAAAATTTTGTACGTACGAAGCAATTTCTGCAACATCAAGGATCACTCAACAACCTTTTGTTTTGGCTCCTTTTCTTTAAGTTGTATTTTTAACCATCTATTCAAGCCCTATCCAAACTCTACTACGGTCATTTTTTCTTCACCTATGTCATTGTTGACTAGGGTCCTAATTCCCAATTTTCCCTTTCCAATCTATGTTTTCTTTCATTCTCTAGTTTCTTCTCCTTCTAATCACTTTCTACAAAGTTGATTCCATCATACAAAATACCTTGTTGCATTTAGGTTACATCCATGTATTACATGGTTTGTATATTTTAGTTACATTCATTCTAGATCCATCCTCACATGGTCATTGTTGACTGCCCTCTGCATGATCTGGGTCACCATTGACCTAGACCAGGTAACCTTTAATTTACTGTTATTTCAATTATATCATCTTCTAGATCAATTTTAATCATGTCTTAGATTCAGTATATTCATGTATCTCGTATGTCATCTACCGTTCTTGATTTATTTCACTCTTCCTAAATAAATGGGGGTTGACATCTGTGAAAGGAAGATAATCACTTCTTGGATCCAAAATGGTTCAGGTAGCCCCCACATAAATTGATTTAATCAACCCCATTTCAACTTATATTATTTATAGGTCATCAACTATAGTGAGGATCTATCATCACTTTTCTCCCATTCATCCATCACATCTTACTTCTAAGGTACTATAAACCCTCCATGTTATGAGTTTCTAGTTTCTTTCATTACTAGTTCATTCATTTGATTAGGAACAAAGAAACTTGTCAAACAAAAACAAGGATGGAAGTAAATATCCCTACTTAGAAAATGTTACACATGAAGAACATATTAGCATGTTAGAAAGATAAAACATGTGTCAAAGCGTATGTAACTCAATAAAGTAGTGTGTTATGAATAAAAATTAAATAATAGCACCTATAGTGTATGAATGTGGATGCCCTAGAAACCCTTTGTGGGATTGGTGCCAAAAATCTATGCTACATGTAATGTAACTATAGATTCTATGATCATAACTATAAAGAAAGTGAACATGCATGTGTGCATGATAATGATAATGATATACAAGATATCTAGTAGCATGTGTAATAAAGCATACATGTAAAAACATAGTAAGAAAGAACGAGTGCAACCATAGAATCCAAAGATATCTTGTGGATGGATGGAATGAAATGTAGTGTGAATTATAGGAGCCACCTTCCTCCCAAGTGAATGGAATTATATTCAATGAGGTTCATTTTTATGGCCCCTCAACAGTAAAGAATGAACCATAAATGAGAGTGCATCATTGAGAAATTATTGAACTATGTGTTGTGTGTAGTTCATTGTGGTGAATGTGTAGTGATGACATGCAACATAGAGATGAGGTGTGCATGATGATATATCCTAATCATATATCACAAAAATATGATCAAAGGAGTGATGATTTAGCCTAAAGTGTATATCACTAAATGATGATCAGAATTGGTGATGATGATGTTAGAGTAAGTGATGATGTATCCTAAAGCAAATACCACTAAATTATGCAAGCGGAAGTGATGATGTAGCCTATGGAATATATCACTACAAGATGAGTAGAAGGAGTGGTGATGTAGCCTAAAGCATATACCACTAAATGATGTAAGCGAAGTGATGATGTATCCTATGGCGTATATCAGTAAAATAGGAATGTCACATGATAGAAGGGATTTAATTATTGAATGTGTGAGTATGGTGAGGTCCATTTGATTTATATACCCTTAATATTCCAAAGATGGGACTGAGTGACTAAAGTGTGTCATCGTGTAGTGTTGATGCTAATGCGTGGATAAATATGCATGTGCTAAAAGGTATATGTGTGATAGTGTGAGTACAAAACATATTTTGATGGTAGTGTGGGGGATGTGTGAATGACATATCCCCAAAGTGTGTGGTGGTGAATGAACTATCCTATGAAATAAAAGGATGAAGGACCACTACTCAATGATTATGGTGATAAAAGCATGTGATCATGTTCTAGGAGTGGTGGTATAACAGATAAACGTTGTGCAGGTGAGTGAATCATATGTGCATGTGAGGGATGAGTATATGATGTATATCATGGTGTAGAAAAATGTGTAAGGGGTGGAGACCTACGTGCAGAAGAATGCGATGGTGATGGAAATCTATGTGGAATAAAATGAGGTGGTGATTTGCACCTAGATGTAGTAAGTGTCCTAAGAATGGGCTTATACAACTTTACTGGACTATCAAAATGATGAGATCGTGTAGCGTATGAAAGTAGGTGAACTAGGAGAAAATGGTGCTTTAGGTTCTATAATTCATAACTTACTAGATGAAGTAGAGGATGCATTGAAAAATTTTGGAGGAGAACCCACCCATGGGGTAGATGGACATACACCATCAATAAAAATGACTTGATTGTTGTGAATAAATTTGAGACACAAATGAATCATGGAGATAATAGATTTAGACTTGTGGATCCAATTGATACATAATACCATGTTACACATGTTGAATACTTGTCGAAAAGGAAAGGTACAATCATAGTGAGAGGACCAACTATAACGTGGAGTTTGAAAATTCCATATGACTTGTTCATCATATATGAAATTTGTTATAGTGGATAACCAATAGTGATGAGAAGTGGAATAGAACATGCACTAATGGGCCCGGATGGGTTGACCTTAGTATTATTATCAGAGATAAATCTAATAGAAGCACTAATATGTAAATGATTAGAAGAGAATGTGGCATGATAATTGTGATCAAAGAAAGAGATAATTGGTGGAGAAATGTTAGTGTTAGAAATGAGGAATTCAAGAGCCCTAGATGTAGGAAGAGGCACTGTGTGATATACATAATTAGCCAAGGATTCAATTACTTTTGTGTCATGATTCAGTAGAGGATTTTTAAATATTTTGAGCTTACGATTTTCATTGACGGGTGTAGAAATTGTAGGATCTTTAAGCTCAATTTTACCATTATCGATTAGGTTCTGAATAAGAATATGAATCTTGAAACAACATATGTGGATCTCCCTACGCATTTATGTTAGTAAAAATGATAATTTTCATCAAAGTTACTCCCCTTTTGTTGAGATGGATCTAATTGGAGTGGAGGAGGAAGTGTGATGGGGTTACCATCAAAAAGTTGTGGTAATAGAATAGGTGGAGGGACAATGAACTTAGTGAATGTGTGTCGAGGCAGTTGCAACTGAAGATCTTTGGTAGTGGTTACCTTATTTTTTGTGATGGTTTATTTTTTCAATGAAGGGTTGAATGGTGAATTTCATTGAAAATGTGCAAAAGATGATGCATGTTCTTGGGATTTGAGATTACCGATGGATAAAATATTGGTTTCACAAAGCTTAAGAATATGACATAGTTGGTCGAATGAGGGAGATGTCTCGAAGAGAATGCTTTCCTGAAGAGGTGGTAATATACTCACGATTAAATAATCCAAGAAGCTGAGAGTCCACAAGAACATTTGACATCTTAGCTAAGTTGTTTTTGTATCATAAGACATAGTCTGCTAAGTGTTTGTTAGATCCTTTCTTAAGTTGTGTGAGTTGAGCATAAGAGATCTTAGAGATGATATTGATAGAGAAGTGAGTGAGAAAAGCATTGGCTAGATGTGTGAAAGATGTTACCAAGTGGACAAAGTTGGCCATAGAACTAACACATCGCATACTCTTATAGATCGAGGAAAATATTTACTAGGAGTGTGTGATCATCCACATAATCAAGACATGCTACGTGAAAAGCTCAAAGATTCTCTTGTGGGTCACCATGGCCTTTAAATATGGGAAATTTAGGAGAGATGAAGTTTAGCGATATCGGATATGTGAAAATGTAATGAAATTACTTGTATAATTCATATTAAGAGAAATAGTAGAGCACCAAATAACACAATATTTCAGAATAATGATCTCAATATGTAATTAGAATAGCTTCACCACTTTAAGGGGGCAACCTCCAAACCATATAACATGACTCAAATGCTCAAATGATAATGAAATACTACATATAATCCCCTATATATACTATTCATATGCTATGGCCATCACCAAGGCCGATCTATTAAGCATGAGAAAGTATAAATGATATAATAAAATGATATGGTAAGCCACAAGTCGGCTACTCATATCCTAATACAAGCAATAGGTTAAGGTCATAGTATGCCCTTCCCCTTCAAACTAATGTTTTCCTCAACATTGAATAATCCTGGATGTTACTGTAGAAAACCTTCATCCTCCCAGGTGGCGTCTTCTATGCTCAGATTCTTCCACTTGATCAGATATTCCTTAATGTCTCTAGTTCTCAACCTCTTAGTACGTGTTTGTAGAATCTTCTCTAGCTCTAAAATTATTCTTCCTTCCTCGTCAAGTTCTGGTAACTCTATCTGGGATTCAAATTTTGTCCAATAACCTTCTTCAGGCATGAAACATGGAATACTGGGTGTATGTGTGAAGATGGAGGCAACTCTAGTTTATAAGAAACACTACCAATTTTTTGTAGAACCTGATAAGGGCCATAATATTTAGGAGCAAGTTTGTTTTCCTTTTTCTGTTGCTTTAGGGACATCTGTTTGTAAGGATGGAGACGTACAAAAACCTAGTCACCAATTTCAAAATGTCTTTCACTACGGTGTTGATCTGCTTGTTGTTTCATCCTATTTTGTGCTAATGCTAAATTCTCCTTCAAACTAGCCAAAACCTATTGTTGATGTTGAATGTGTTCCTCAAAGCATCTCTGACCTTAGTTTACACCCTCAAGGAGGAAGTGATAGAAGGTGGATGGTAACCATATAATGCTAAAAATGGGGTCATTTGAGAAGAGGTATGAAAAGATGTGTTATACCACCATTCTACCAGTGGTAGCCATTTAATCCACCTTTCTTGCTTATCTGATACAAAACAACGTAAATACCCCTCTAAGCATTTGTTGACCACTTATGTTTACCCATCGGTTTGAGGATGATAAGATGAACCGTGAGCTAGCTGAGTACTCAAACATGAAAATAATTCCATCCAAAAATTACTTTTGAAAATAGGATCACGATCACTCATGATTATCTTTGGGGTTCCATGTAGCCTTTGAACCTGTCTCCAAAAAAATATTTGTGGACTGATCTTGGTTGCGAAATGGATGTGATAGGGAAAACAAATGGGAATTTTTGTGAGCCTATCCACAATAAAAAAAAATAACATTCTTACCCTCGAACAAGGTAATCCAGGTGATGAAATCCATGGAGACGTCCTCCCATCTCGGCTAGGAATTAGTAAGGGTTGCAACAAACCCGGTGTCTTAATTGTTTCCCCTTTGTTTCATTAGCACACTAAACAATCGATACAAAATTTTTACATCCCCATTGAGTCCTTCCCAAAATAATTCTCTTTTTATTCTATGATATGTCTTCAAAAACCCAGTGTCCTCCAACAAAGGTGAGGCATGTAGCTCTGCAAGAATCTTATGCTTCAACTTAGAATCTTTACTCAAGTATAACCTATCCTTATACCATAGGGAATTACCTTTCCACTCAAATTTGTTAGATGTCATAGATCCTTTCTTGATATTCTATATTAGAGATTGTGTATCCTTATCTTGATTCCATTCCAATCTTGCTTCCTCCACCCAATCAGCCATCAACATGGACATTCCACATAGTAAGGCATCTGCGGATGTATCCCTTCTAGACAACGCATCAACTACTACATTTTCTTTACCATTTTTGTATATGATTTCAAAATCATAACCCAACATTTTTGTTACCCAATTTTTTTGTTCCTTAGATGATAACCTTTGCTCCACATAGTATTTGAGACTATCGTGATCAGTTTTTACCTTGAAGTGTCTACCCATGAGATATGGCCTCCATTGCTTGACTGCATGAAGAATAGCCATCATTTCTTTCTCATAGACAGGTTTGAGAAGATATTTTCCTTTTAATTGATGAATCTCAAATGCAATTGGTCTTCCTTCCTACATTAGAACTTCTCCCAATCCTAATCCTAAAGTTTCACATTCAACAATGAAGGTTTTTGAGAAGTTGGGAGTAGCCAAAACTGGGGTGCTGCACATGGCTTCCTTCAGCTACTCAAAGGATTTAGTGGCTATGTCATGTCAATAGAAGGCATCCTTCTTTAGCAATTCGGTGAGTGGGGTTTCTATTCTACCATATCCCTGCACAAATCTTATGTAGTGCCCTGTTAGTCCTAGGAACCCACACAAATTTTTGAGATTTTTGGGCCCTGGCCATTCCACCATAGTTTTGATCTTCGAGGTTCAACTTTGACACCTTCATGGGATAAAATATGACCCAAATACTCTACCTCTTATACACCAAAAGAACATTTGGATGGCTTTGCATATAGAGTATGTTTCTCCAAAACTTCCAACACGTTATTTACATGTTGTAAGTGTTCTTCCCATGTCTTACTATAAATCAATATGTCATCAAAGAAAACTAATACAAATTTCCTTTTAAAAGGCCTAAAATAGTGTTCATCAAGCTTTGAAAGGTTGAGGGTGCATTTATAATACCAAAAGGCATTACCAAAAACTCATAATGGCCATCATGATTCCTAAAATCCATTTTATGAACATCTTCCTCTTTTATCCTAATTTGATGGTACCCCGAACGAAGATCTAATTTTGTGAAATAAACAACACCATGTAATTCATCAAGTAAATCATCAATTACTAGAATAGGAAACTTATTTTTGATGGTGTACTTGTTGAGTTCTCAATAATCTGGACACATCCTCCATGTTTCATACTTTTTACGTACCATGACCACTGGTGAAGAATATGCACTCTGGCTATGCCTGATGATACCTTCCTTCAACATTTCCTCCACCATTTTCTCAATCTCACTTTTCTGGGAATATGGGTATCTGTATGGTCTGATGTTAGGTGTTTGGCTCCCTGGAATCAACTAAATGACATGATCATGATCCCTAACTAGTGGTAGTCCCTTTGGAATTGCATCAAAAATAGATGAGTGAGCATCCACAATCTTCTGAAGATTAGGTGGCATTGAAGACTCTGTATTTTGTACTTCTATGGAAAATAACTTTTCTATAAATCCATCCACTCATTTTCTAAGAACCTTCTGCATCTGATGAGAGCTAATAATCTATGTAGACTTAGCTACCATCCCATTCAATTGTATTGTCCTTCCATCGAATGAAATTACATGAACAATTCTTGGAAATTCATCTCAATAGTACCTAAGGTTGTGAGCCATTGGACCCCAAAACAATATCGCCCCTCTCATAGAAATAACAAACATGGCGAGTCTAACATGTAGTCTCCCGGAAATCTTGATACTATGACACTTTCCTGTGCACTTGATGTATCCCACCATCTCTGCAATCATAACTTGCATTTCTGGAGCTAGGTAAATAAAACAATTGAGGTGGGCATCTAACTTACTATTTATGAAGTTATGAGTACTCCCGAGTCAATCAACACCGTCACCTTCTATTTTTGAGATAGCCAATAACCTTGAGTGTTTGAGGAGTACTAATACCTAAAAATGCATGGCAAGAAATTGTAGGTTGGTGATCCTCTACTTCATCTTCTACTAGTTCCTCAGCCTCTCCTATAATTTCAGCTTCCTCATCATCCTCATTACCTCTGTCAATATAGAACAACTTCTTCTCAGCACATTTATGTCTCGGTCCATATTTGCTATCACAGTCAAAACATAATCATTTCTCTCTCTTTTCTTCCATTTGTTGAGGAGTCAGACTAATTAGCCTGGCAAATGAAGGGGAAGAGATACTGTGGTCTTTGATGTTAATGAAAGGTGGCCTCCTACTAAAAATAATTTTTTCCTCTACACAACGTGCCATGATAATAGAATCAGACAACTTTATTGGATTAAACATCCGTACCTCATGCTCGATGTGGTCCTTAAGACCCCAAGAAACAAGTCATTGATTCTCTTCTCGGAATATTCTCCACCCTTAAGGATAGGTTTTGGAATTAATGCACATAATATTTGACTGATCCTGTTTGCCGTAACTTTGCTAATTGACTAAATTAGTTCTCTGAAACATTGGAACTATAGTGCAATTGCAACTCCTCGGTAAAAACTGTCCAAGTGACACCTAGACCATTCTTTTGCCTCTGAGCACATAACCAATGATACCAAACAAATTGGTTGGGTTCAAGATCTAGGGATGCCAATGTCACCTTTTTTTCGATGGTGTTTTATGTAACTCAAATAATTTTTCCATTTGATTTATCCAATTCGGGGATACTTACCATCAAATTTGTGCATATCCACTTTCAAAGCATCATGCTCCGTGGTTACGAGATAAGTTTGATTCGATGGGACCTGGAAAAGTGATCCCATATGGTTAGTTTGTCCATGATTTTGAAGCCCTGAAGGTCCTCCTTGGTTGATATGGGCCGATTTGGGCCATACTAGTTACCCTTTACATGTTGCATGATATCATCCAACCGATGATTGATTTGGGCTATGTCTCCTTTAGAGGCCATCTCAAATTGTACAATTTACAACTCATAATCAAGTTGGCAAACCTTATGATCAACTAAGGTAAACCCTAGTCTTTGAGGAATCTGTATTTACTCCTTCGACTCCATCTTTATACGGGGTGTTGCCGGAGTAACCGGATTGCTTTTTTCTCTTGTGGAAGGCCCCACCACGACGTCAAATCTTAGGGTTTAGGGTTTAGAAACAATTTCGGCCGAACAGGAAAAAACATAGAGAAGATACTAATACTATATTTTTTATATCTTTCCAAAAATGTAAAGAACTTAAAATTTTTCCATAATTTGCACCCTAGGGAGCCATTTTATGAAAAAACCTAAATTTGTAATAACGTTTGCAAAAAAATAAAAAAAGTCTGAAATTTTCAGGGAACCTTTGAAATGCTTCACAACTCCAAAGTAAAAATATTTCCAACCAATTCTCTTTGGTTCATGATATGTGGGGGAAGCAAAAATTAGGTTTTTACCTAATTTCGGCCCATATCGCAGCTACGATACACTTGTAATGAAATTACTTGTATAATTCAGATTAAGAGCAACAATAGAGCACCAAATAACACAATATTTTAGAATAATGATCTCAATATGCAATTATAATAGCTTCGCCACTTCGAGGGGGCAACCTCCAAACCATATAACAAGACTCAAATGCTCAAATTATAATGAAATACTACCTATAATCCCCTATATATACTATTCATATGCTATGGCCATCACCAAGGCCAACCTATTAAGCATGAGAAAGTATAAATGATATGGTAAGCCACAAGTCGGCTACTCATATCCTAATATAAGCAATAGGTTAAGGGCGTAGCAGAAAATGGTGAGCATAAAAGGAGTATACGAAATGAAGTAGAGTCAAGATATGGAGATACACAAGAAGTGGCAAGCTATAGCTAGAAAAATTGTGTTTGCAAGTCCTGATATAAAAATTATAAATTAAGAGTATTTGAAAAGGCACCATGTTATACATTGAAAGTATTATGTGGAGTGATTGGAGTGGTGGTGGTAGGAGTAGATCTTTGGAGTGAGGGGCTAAGTGGATACTATGTGAGTCAAAGAGTTAACAATAGGTGGATGTGTGGTGACATCATAAGTATTTTCAGTTGTAACTAAATCATGCGAGAACATGTAAAAATGGGTGGGAAAATTATGCAAATATTTTCAAGAATTAGTAAGTTTGTTCAATTTTTCTTGATCGACATTAATATCCTCATCATATGGCTTCTCACAATTAGAAACTTCTATTTCATGAAGAGGAACATTGTGAGAGGTATCTAATGGATTTTCAGTTGTAGCCATGGATGTGGGGATATCAACCATTGATTTAGAAATTCTACGGATAGATGAAGAAAGCTCACAATATTGAAAAGACCGGAACAACCACTACGGGTGAAGGGCATAAGAAAAAAAAAGATCCAAAGAAAAAGTGGCTTTAAAGATCGAGTTCACCAAAATTATTATGCTAAAATGTAATATCCTAGCCTAATATGATGTTATAGGAGTAGTAAATAAATAAGAAATGAAATAACTTAAATACAACCAAGGAAGCTAAGAAATCAAAATATGAAACCCTAATGTGGAAAGACGGTTAGGATGGCCTTAGCTAATTCAAATATGTCGCAAGGTTTTGTTGTAGTGGGGAATGAATAAACATGAGGAGGAAAATATCACACAACATCTTGAGAAAATGCAAATCGAAGGATTTTACTAGTAGGGCACTGAGGAAGGATAGGGATGCTCGTGGGTGCCTTACTGGTTTGAATTATGGATGCCTTTTTGCTGAGATGGTCATAAATCCAAATTTTTAGTATCCCAAGATGTCTACACTCCTTCACTTCTTGTCATGTGTATGCCATTGTAATTCACCAGATGTCACCATAAAGCGCCATGGAAGAATCACCTGCAAGACCCCAAACCAAGCAACAAAACACGAAAAAATAAATATGCATATGAATGGGCCATATTTTCATCATCTGCCAAATTAATGAACTTATCACTGAGTGTTGCACTACATCTCAGACCCAATGAATTTCTAGATATGTGTATGTAATTGTTCCTTAGGTTGATCTTGTGTCAGTCACACTTTGTGAAGTAGCGAGCAAGTAACTAGATGTATAATGTAATAAATGTGTGCATGAAAACAATAGACTCCCCTCCATGAAGTGCGATGTAGATGAAAAAACTTTTTTCCTTTTAATAGAGCTATATGGATGCAAATGTAGCTATTAATTCCTTTAATGGATGCAACCTTAGGTGGTGATAGCTAGTGTTTAGTTCTTTGTCCCTTATTATGATCACATAACTTTATATTTATATGATTCATTTTCTTGAATTTCATAATTAACCCGAAAAGGCCAAATACCAAAAAGATAAGATGCTCAAATGGATAGAAAGGACCCAAAAAGTGAGAGTAAAGTGTAAAGAGGACATGGGCACCTAGAGGGGATGAGGGCGTCTGTCTCTAGCATCCTATCTCGGTGCTTGGTCCAAAAAGGTAAAAGCGAAGTATGGAAAGATAGTGGATCAATAAAGGTACAAGACCAAAAGTAGCAATGGAAAGCAATGAAAGATTTCCAAAGACATGGCTTAATCAATACTCTCCTTACTTATGGATCATACAAATAGAAGTATGTGATCAAGACTAGATAATGACTCAAAGTGCGTTATTTTTTTTCTAAAACTATAGACCTTGTCATTAAATGTAGAACTTGACCTAGTCTCTAAATGAAAAAATATACTTTGTAATAAGAAAACTATATTATGATGTCGTGGACTCTAATTCTCGTCTATCTACTTGATTGAAATCTATTTGTACCATCTGATGATAGCTATGTGAAGGTTAATAATTACTCAGTGATGGAAGTCATTAAGTAATTGTCATATTTCCTATAGGTGTTCTAAGATGGGACTAATAGTGTACTCTCAAATTGAAAGGAAAGATCTATATTTTAGGCCATCTTAATACAAGAACTTAAACATTTAATTAATGAGACATGATCCAAATAATTGTGTAGAGATGACTGTGTGGTGATGGGAAAAGTTTCATTTGGCTTATGTGCGATCACGAAACTAAGCATGCAAAACATAGCTTGAAAACTTTGGCCTAAGTAGTGTACTAGATGAATACACTATTAGTTCACCAAGTTCCTATATAATGGTGTGAGATACCAAATGAAACTCAGTTAATTGATTTTCAAGTAGACACTTAGAACTACATTAGTTCTCAAACCTAAATGAATAGGTTAACCAATTACATACAAGTTATGCACACTCGAAAAGAGTGATGATAAAGGGGATCAGGTAGATCTAATTGACCTTTATAACTGCACATGGTTATGATGTTATCATATGGATTGTAAACTATATTTCTTGCTAGATTATAATTGCTACTAGTTAAAATCATTAAAGGCATTGAATGGGTTAAGGGGTTTGTTTTAAAAGAAAAAAATCCAATATTTTAAAGTTATTATAACATAGGTGTTACATTATGCATGACATCATGCATGAATTTATGTGTGATCTTGTTTTCTTATATGTATTTTTTTTTCTTATCTCTATCTTCATGTTGACACTGCAATTTGGAAACTTGTCCTTTAGAAAGGTAGATTTTTTCTTTATTCCTCTACTAAGATTTGGTTGTCAAACTTACACCTGTGTCTCGATTATGGAAGGACCGAGTTGTTTGAGAAAACAATGGAACCATATTCAAGCTATGGGACCTTACACACTTGAGATGGATCTCCATACAAGGTTGGTTCCTCTACCTATTTCTACTATTACTGCTACTCCTAATGCCAAAATGGAAAACTAAGCTAACAATGCCTAGGGACTAGGGATAGAAGGAGAACATAATGAAAAATAAACTAAGTGAAGCAATAACACCATAAAAAGGGGGATGGAAACTATCTATTCTAAGTGAAAACAAAATAGAAAGCATAAGGGAAGGCTAGACATGCGTAGCACAGACCAAAAATCATTTACACCATCGATTTCATGAAACACAACTAGAAAATGGTGATGCAAGGAATTTAAAGTGACACAACAAGCATGCAATGCAAGAGGGAGGAAAGAAAGAAGAATATAAACATGCTAAGGTAGAGAATAGCCAAAAACAATGCTTCTATTACTTTTAAGGATGCACAGTCTGTTACAATAGCGTAAGAGGCCAATATCCACATGCAAGAGCTAGATCTAGAGGTCTGAATCTCAAAATACAACTATATGGAGTACTTCACAAATGCTAGAGGAGAAAAAATGTATAACCCTTTACAATGAATTGAGCTCATACATTCATAGATGAAGTGATAAGAGAGGAAGAAGAGGAGGGAAATGTGATTTGAAAACTCAATCACTAGCCATTAATGACTATAAATTCACCTACAATCTATCAATTATGGTTCTCCATGTCTATTTGGCATGTCGAGAGAAGGAAGGAAGAAAAATTGGATCAAATCTAGGTGGTTGAAGTAATTATATCACATATTAATGGCATGAAATATGTTTTCCATCTCCTCACCCACCAAATACCACTGAAAATTGAATTTGAATGGCCTAACATGTATCCCACGTCAGCATATTTCCAAAAATTCTATACACACAAGGATCTAAGCACTAGAACAAAATTTATGACTATTAGAAGATTTGTAGTGCAAGCTGGTCATGTAAGACATGTGGTGAGTGCGGATTGGCTAAAGAAATTGCCAATTTTTCATTAGATTTGTCATTTCTTCGATGTATCACACACTTTGGTATGTTGCGAGGATTTGGCACCTGGTGGCATGCTTTTATGGGGTGCGTGTGATACACTTAAGGTCCGACAAATTTTGATGTGTCATGAGAGAACATAGAAGAAGATGCAAAGGCATGCACATGGAAGGATAAGGCGTGAAAGAAAATAAAGGGAAGGTGTGCACAAAGGTAACACACACAAGAGGAGATGGAAGAAATAACCAAGGAAGAAATGTATGGGAGAGGTGAAATTATTACAAAATAATGTATGACGGCGGTAAGGAGAAAGGGAGTGCCAATGTTAGGGAACTAGCTGATTTGAAAGGCAATTCTAAGGCACGTGCGCAGGATGGATAACTCCTAGGAAGAAGGTGATTACATAGAAGGTGCACTCGAGGGAAGAGTGAAACAAAGAGGAAAAGGAAAATGGAAGGGAGAGAAGTACAGAAGTAGAGCACACAAGGCACACGAGGAACTACAGCCAAGGAGATATGCTAATGAGATAATTGAAGTATACACAACCTACAATGAAGATCTTAGAGCCAAAATATGAAATGAGTTGTCCAAATAACTAGGGGAGTTATTTGGATAATAGTTTTTGTGACTTTGGGGCCATCTACATAATAGATGAAGGAGATCAAGTAACTGTAGCATCCATTGGGAATGAAGTCTACTATGTATGTGAAAAATCTGATGTGGAACCTTAAAGAATTACCCCTTGAAGTCACTTGTAGTGTTTTTGAACTCTTTCTGAATCTTACAATTTCTTTGAAAGATGCTTGAAGATAGCTGACATCCTAGAAGAAAAAGAAGAGTGGGCGCAAGATGCACATAAGAAGAAATAACTATGTACAAACAAGTAATGTGTGCGTAGTTCACTTGGAGGAATAAAATCTACTTTAGTATTTACCAAATGATGTAGAAAGATTAATGGAAGGGTTTGAGATATATCCCGTTGAATGGGATTTATAATGTGCCTCCATCAAGATGAGACAAATCAAAATATTTAGCCTCCTTTAATGAACAAATGATGTATGGGCCACTCTAAAGTATATCAAACTTTGAATGACGTCCAGGTTTAGCTATGTCAGCATCCCATTTTAAGACCAAGTCCCAAAATTTGAAATCCTAAGGCATAGATTTTCCGTCAAACCAGTTCTTTGTTGATTTTTGATGCTATTCTATATTGATTATGGCAGATCTTCTTGATTCTTCAAGTTCAACCAACTCTGTCATTCTGATTTCTCTCTGGTCCACGCCTTGAATTCTAGTTGTTGGAAAAGTGACAATGAATTCAAATAAAGTATCAAAGGAAGTGTAGCCTCCTTACCATAGAAAATATTGTAAGGTGAAGTTCTTATTGCCTTATTTATTATGATTATGTCTACCTAAAGTAGGCATGAGACCTTTGTATGCCACTATCTTTGGTTGATGTTCATTGTGCACTTCATGATCCTGATCAGGTTTTTGTTTGTTGATTCTGCCAGACCATTTCCCGAGGGTAATAGTTGGAAGAAGTCTTCAAATATATTCCAAGACTTAGCACCCAATCAATAATTGGTACCAAGGAAGGCTTTTACATTATCAGAGATAATGGTTTGAGGAACATCAAAGCTTTTACGATGCCCTCAAGAAAGTCCAAGATGACTAACTTGGTTGATTCCTTGAGCACGATAGCTTTTGTCCATCTTGTGAAGTATTCCATAGCTATTAGCACCCATTTGTGGCTAGTGCTTGAAGGAGGATTGATCATACCTATGAATTTAAGACCCGCTATGAAAAAGGATGGTCCGATAGGATTGGTTGGAGGAGAAGCACTTCCAATCTCTTCTTTCCTACCAAGAAAGTGCATTATTTTCATTTCACAACCCACTTGTGTGCATCTGCAAATAGGGTAGGCCAAAAGAGTCCTTCCATTATGATATTCATTGTTGTAGTCTTGGCATAGAAGTGTCCACTAGATAATCCATCGTGAAATTTTGTAACACCTTTTGAGTCTGCGCATTGTTGATACACCTCAACAACATGCCATTAAGATTATTCTTGAAGAGAAGGCCATCAATTAGCACATATGGAATAGATTTGATCCTCAAATGTATCCTCTTTTATTTATTCAAACAAGGAGGATATGCACCCTCAAAAAGGAATGTGATCATGTCCTTCATCTAGTTGTGCATGCAAGGATTTGTATTTTGTTCAGGTTTTGCATGCGGAAGCACTTTATCCAAAAATAATGAAGTCTCAAGTTCAGTCTACATGTCCTTCACAAGTTGTTTGTAGAGTGAACTACCTATTACCAATTTTTTGGCTTTGATAGTCACATCATACTCCATGATTTTGGTCACCCATCACGATCTCTTTTCGCTAATCACTTCTCCCATGATGAATTCTCTCACACTTGCATGTGAGACCAATACTTTGATACTGTTTTGGAGAGCATACTTTTAAATTTCTTGAGTACACAAATGATGGCGTAGACTTGTTTCTCTATGTGACTGTATCTTAATTAATATTCCTTTAGTGTCTAACTAAATAAAGCCACTGGTTTCTCTATTCCTTGTTCATTTTCTTTTGTTAAGACAATAACAACACTTGTATGAACGCCATAATAATAATGAACGAAATAATTTGAATAATGCGGGTTGATGAGTGTTGTACGCAAGAAATTTATTTATTGATATTTTTGAATCTCTCTCTTCCTTTTCTACTATCCACTTGAAATATATGTATTTCTTGAGCATGAGGGTGTGAGGCCTTACGGTCCCTACAAAGTTAGGGATGAATCACCTAACAAAGTTAATTTTTCTAAGGAAGGATTGCAAGGATTTCTTATGCATTGGTAATGAGAGGTCCAGGATGGCTTAAACATGCTTAGAATCGATTGATATTCCATATTTTGAAACCCCAAGAGATTTTCATGCACCACCACGAAATTACACTTCTTAGGGTTAAGAGATACCCTAAACCTTCTTCACCTATTTCTCCGGGAATGTCATATGGTCTACACCCTACTTTGAGAAGGCATGTAATGGCATCAAGGTAAACCAATACGAACTCATTGATATATATCCCTTGAAGGAAATATCCATGGTGTGCTTAAATGTTGCACCTATCTTTGACAGACCAAAGGTTATATTTTGATAGGCATATGTTCCCCAATTGGTTGTAAATGCTATTTTGAATTGATCCTCCTCCTTGACCAGGATCTGATTGAAGCTAGAATACCCATCCAACATTGACAATATTTACATGCCACCCCACATCTATAAAATCTTCTCCATCAAAGGAAAAGGTTAGTGATCCTTTAAAGATGCATTATTAAATTCTTTGAAATCAACACAAATTTTAATTCCGCCATTATTCTTGTGTAGTGGAACTAGATTTGTGACCTAGGTAGAGTATTTGATAGGAAAAAATATCTTTTCCTCGATGGTTTTGGATAACTCCTTCCTCATGCGAGGGGCTATATCTTGAGATTAATTTGTCATTGCTTTTGTCTAATGGGCTTGATATTAGGATCAAGGTCAATAGAGTGTTGAGAAACAATTAGGTCAAAACCTTTGAGATCTTCATGCTCCCATGAAAATATATCACTTTATTTTTGGCGAGAGAGAAATTGAGGCCTAATTTTCTTCATGTGTAGAAGCTTTACTGAGCAAAAACTCCTTCCTGCGCACAATAGAAAATGGGTAAAAGTCTTCTTACAGTGCGCACAAATACTTTTATTCACCCTAAAACTCATCATTAGGGCTGAATATTTTCTCCAAGGTGACCAGCCCTTTAGGAAAATTGTTTGTCTTCTTATATCACTTGGTCACCATAGCTGTCATGCAAGTCAGATTGTAGGCTTGATGAAAACTTGGCTCTATTCTAAATGAACTAGACAATCTACATGTCCTTTGTCAAACACTTTCTAGCGGATGTTTTTTTCTAGAATGGATGGCCTTATTACCATATTGTTGTGTTGAGTGTTCCCTTTAATAAATTCCTTAGCAAGGAGAAGCTGCGAACCAAGTGCAACCATTTGATTAGATTCCTTATTCAATTTACGTGGCACCACCTGTAGATTTAGAGCATCAATGCTCTCAAGAAGGTCTCAAACTTTGTGTTTATAAGCTTATTCTTTGCGAGAAAACTTTTTGTGACCTAGTGGATAACTTGTTCTGTGTCCCCAAAGATCTGCAGTGCCTTGATCTTTTTCTTTTCAACAATTAGGAGGTCATGCACTAACACTTCATACTCTACCATATTGTTGGAACATGCAAACTATAACCTATGTATGAAGAAAAACTCCTCTTTCTTAGGGGAAATAAGAACCACTCCCGCACCGTGCGATGTTTCTTATTTTGGATCCATCAAAGTAAAACTTCCAAAACTTGTGTTTACTTCATTTTGCTTGATCGCATTACGATAGTAAAACTTATTTTCATGAATTCAATATGTCCCGAGCTGTGTTTGAAATTCTTGAAGCTCCTCGGCATACGGATCCAATTTATGGTTCCTTTCTACCCATTCATCCAACACTAATTCAAGAATAGGAGGCATGATAGGCTACTCTTCATAGTTTGAAACTTGTTATTCTTGGATTAGGTATTTGGTTTGGAGGAGATAATCCATATGACTCTACATGATAGGAAAATATTGAATCAACTTGTATGGTAAACTAGGTACCATACCTTGTCTTGGGTAACATGTGGGACCAATCAAAATATAATTAACCACCCACTTTGGTATTAAAGTCCCTTGATAGACATAGGGAAAATAGAGGGGGCAGATCAATGATTGACACATCTTGATTTATTTTCAAACTTGGACATGCATGGAGGTTTAACTCAAGATCCTTGATGATTCATAGGGTAGTGACAATTGAACCATCAAGTTTTTTGACTCCTTTTGTTAAGGGGATATACTTAAAACCTAATACATCAAAAATTTCTTATGCATGCCATAAGTACTAACACTGAGTTAATCATACAATTATGGACAAGATGTTTGCCTATGATTAAGGACATATAGAAGGGTGGGGTTTTGAAAAACTTACTTACTTTATTCTCCTCTTATTGGTAGATATTGAATGAAGCATACGGTTATTAAACAATTGGGTCAAAGACGCAAAAGTTTAGCTAGAGCTTCATGTAACAAGTCACATTGAGATGGAATGGTCAAGGCATCCCACATTGTGACATTTATGTTTGTCTTCTTCATCTGGTCCATAATGCAAAAAGGAAGGCCTACTAATTTATGTATTTGGGGCATAGTAGTATCCTTCTTTGACTATTCAAGAGAAGAGGCAAGAGCCCTAGCTGGTGCAGAGGATTCACCTACCAAAAGAGGAGTGTGCATCACTTCAATATGAGATTTTGTAGAGTCTCATGTGCAAGAACTTGTATACTTTTACTTTTGGATGCCTTATGTTCATATTTATGCTTTTAAGGATCAACTTGTGTTGCTAAAATTGTGACTTGAGTGCCAGATTTGAGCATCCTCTTCTTGTATCTCATGTTTTTTGCAACCTATAAATGTGGTCTACTATCATCATCTAAAAATTGATTGATTGTGTAAAAATCCTTGGCACCAAATAATATAAAATTGGCTTTGGGAGGAGCCTTTGGCTTTTCTTGGTTCTCAAGCTTGCTTGCACTCATGGATGGATCATAGTTAGAAGCATTATGGATCATATAGGTCTGTGCATGTGCAACATTGGCATAGTGATATTGACTATGAGGTATGTTACAAAGGAAGCACCACTCGATTCTTGGGCCATGTTATTCTAAACTGGAAAAAGTTCTTGGCTTGTGTTGGGTGCTGTAGAAGATGTTGTGCAGGAGGGAAAACTTGCAAGGGAAAGTGTGCATTAGCATGCCATATGTCATTTTGTTGGTTATATCGGTATATTTAATTCCAATAATGATTTTGTCAAGGATGAATGTTTTGGTTGTGTACCTAATTATAAATATTGTTCAAGGCTTGTGCATGTTGTTTCTCTAAGGAGATGACCTTATTTGATAAGTTTCTAATTAGGGCCTTCATCTCTTCATCTTCTTTTTGCTATGCGGGAGAGTGGGATGTAGATGCGATAGGTTGTGCACTTTGCAGACCTTTGGAATAGGAGCCATAAAAGGTTGGGGTGTTAGATACATCTCTAAAAATAAGGGCATGGGATGTCTAGGAGCTAACTTTCCCACCAGGATGAGACAATTCTTTTCCCTTATGGAAAATTTGTAGGCAGCTGGTAAAGTTATACCTCCCATGGATTGAATCATGACTAAAATTTCACTATTCAAATCCCTCAAATAATACATGAAAGCATGTTGGGTAGTAGGCCTTACCACTTAAGGAATTTTGTCCCAGTCTTCGAGAATTTGATGTTGAAATTAATCATCCTCTCATTGGGAACCCTCTTTGTTGTAGAATCAGCTCCTCCCGGTGATAGATGATTTGACTCATCTTCAAAGTAGTTGCATAGATTTTTTCCAAGATTATCCTAGCTAGCAACAAATGCAATTCTTAGGCCACGAGTACCACTAGAGTGCATTGCCTTTGAATGAGGCTATAAGCGACCTAACTATTACATCATCATCATGCATGATTAGGTAAATAGAGAACACATTGGCCACATCTTAAATGTGTTTAATAGGGGTAACTTGATTTTTCTCGTAAAGTATGCAATTATTTTGAGTGTAGCTTTGGCATATCATGATGTACATTGAGATTAAGTAGGATTCTACCGGTCAAATTGGAAAATTTCCTCGAAGGAGGAGATTATAGCACCATGGCAGGGTACGTAGGTATATTATGAGGAGAAGTAGAATATGCTCGATGCACTAGAGATGAAAATGCATGCGTGAAAGATCTGCTTTGCATGTACTTCTTGGTGAAAGATGGAGGTACTCAAAGGACCCTTTAAGCTGCAACAAATTGTCTGTGTGAACTCTTCTCATAAAGGCACTCTAACTACCAAAATAATATATCCGAGTGTTGGTAGTTTCCAAATGTGTTTGAAATGATCCTCTAAAGGTAGGAAATTTCTAATTCACACACAAAACTTAGCAATGCTAAAATCTAAGATTTCAATGCTTGTCCCATTAGGCATGCCAAAAATGTTGGTTGTCAAACTTTCACTCGTGTCTCGGATCTGGAAGGACCAAGTTGTTTGAGATAATAATGGAACCTTCTCAAGTTGTCATACCTTGTGCACTTGAGAAGGATCTCAGCGAAGGCTGGTTCCTCTACCTATTTCTTCTCTCGCTACTCGTAATCTTTGGAATGGAAAAATAAGATAACAATGCTAAGGGACCAGAGATAAAAGGATAATAGAATGAAAAATAAACTAAGAGAGGTGATAAAACCAAATAAAGTGGGATGAACATTATCTATTCTGCGTGAAAATGAAAGAGAAAGCATGAGGGAAAGCAAGGCACGTGTAGCATAAACTAGCAAGAATTTACACCATTTATTTCATGAAACACAACCAAAAATGACGATGTAAGGAATTTAAAGTGATAGAAGCAGGCATGCAATGTAAGAGGGAGGAAAGAAAGAAGAATATAAACATGCTAAGGTAGAGAATAGCCATAAAATGATGCTTCTATTACTTCTAAGGATGCACAGTCTGTTACAACGATGTACAAGAGGTTGATATCCACATGCACGAGCCAAATCTAGAGGTCTGTAACTCAAAATACAAAGATATGAAGTCCTTACCAAATGTTAGAGGATCAAAAATGTCTAACCATTTACAATGAGTTGAGCTCATACATTTATAGATGAAGTGATGAGAGAAGAAGAAAATAAGGATGGAAAATATGATTTGAAAAATCAATCACTAGCCATTAATGCTTGCAAATCCACCTGTAATCTTTTGAGTTTGATTCTCCATGTCTATTTGGCATGTAGGAAAAGAAGGGAAGGATGATTGGATAAAATATGGGTGGTTGAAGCAATCAGATCATAAATTAATCACATGAAAGATGTTTTTTGGCTCCTTACCCACCAAATCCCACTTAAATTTGAATTTGAATGTCCTAGCATGTAGCCCATGTCAACAACTTTCCAAAAATTCTAGGCACACAAGGATCTGGGCACTGGAACAAAAGTTATGACTGTTAGAATATATACAGTGCAAAATGGGCATGCAAGACACGTGGCAGACGTCAATTGGCTAAGGAAATGGCCAATTGTTCATTAGCTTTATCATTTCTACCATGTATCACACACTAGTTTGTTATAATTATTTGATGTAATGGTGGCACACTTTGATAGGTTGCGTGTGATATAATCAAGGTCTGAAAAATTTCCATATAGCATAGAGAACGAGAGAAGAAGATACAAATTCATGCGTGCGGAAGGATGATTCATGGAAAGAAAACACATGGAAGGTGTGTGCAAATTTAATGCACGCAAGAGGAGATCGAGAGAAATACCCAATGAAGAAATGTATGGGAGAGGCGTAATTATTACAAAATGATGTGTGATAACATTGAGAAATGGCGTCCGAATGCTAGGGACTTAGCTGATTTAGAAGACAAGTCTAAGGTGTGCGTGTAGGATGAATAACTACTAGGAAGAAGGTGAATATGTAGAAGTTACACACAAGGGAAGAGTGGAACAAAGAGGAAAAGGAAAATTAAAGATAGAGAAGTGTAGAAGTAGAGCACACAAGGAATGCGAGGAACTGCATGACCAAAGAGATGTGTCAATGAGATAAGTGAAGTGTACACAACTGTAATGAAAATCTCATAGCCAAAATATGAACTGAGTTGTCCAAATAACTAAGGGAGCTATTTGGATAGCACTAGGACAAATATTTACGTTCTAAGAACAATCAACACATATATCTATCACTATCATGATGTGATCATCTCTACAATATGCTTTTTCATTCATATAAGAAATATTAATTAAATATATTAATCATATATCTTTAATCATCATTTTATAACTTTTGATTTTAGATCATTTTTTCCTATCCAAAATCATTCAAATTAGGTCCATCTTGAACTACGATCATGGAAGACCTCTACGGTCTTGGAACCTCTTATCTAATGACTCTTTTTCTAATTTGATAATATTATATATGTTGTTTCATCTTCATAGGGTCTTCCTTGAGATGAAATTTCACATATAGAATCCTTTATAAGTAATTAAATATCATTTAATAACTCACCTAACACTTTCATAAGATCCTATTACAAATATTAACACAAAATAATTCAAAGCTCTCCTAAATCTTCCTAAAGTAGTTGAAAATCATTTAGAGAAACCACTACTATAGGTTTGAAGTACTCAAATAGGTCAAAGAGTTTAGGCTCCTCCATTTCCAAGAATTCAAAGGTGTTAGAGCCATTTCATAAAAAAGGAAATGTCATACCAAGAATTGTTAAAGGTATTTAAGGGACAAATGGGTTTAGTATTGTTGTTGTAAATATCTCCCCCGGGTAGATATAGACAAGCAGAAGAATATGGAAATCAAAGAAACTCAGAGCCCGATATTTATTGCGTCACCAATAGCCCAAGGTGTAGGTAGAAGGCGCACGTCAAAGAGTGTCGACATGAACATGGATGCACCCTGGCGCAGGTAGAAAAGTGTCGACATGAAAAAGTTTGCACCAAGGCACAGGTAGAAGGCGCATGTCAAAGAGTGTCGACATGAACATGGATGCGTCCTAGAGCACTTAAGAGTATGAAGAAATGCACATGGATGTGCTAAGGTGCACCTTCGGGAGATGACATTTTAAGTCGACAGAAGCAAACCACGACCCGAGATATTCAAATGGCCATAAATTTTCACAGGGAGCTCAGATTCACGCAAGGTTGGAATTTTCAGAAAGCTTACAAGGTCCTCTATCCAACTATGACTGGATATATTTAATTGGGTGGGAACAAGTTCTTAAAAATGCAAAATACAGTTTGCCACTTTTTGGGTTTGCTAGGGTTCTCACCTACCACCATAATGAGATGAATTAAATCCAACTTGGAGGTGGTTGGGGTAGATTTGGATTTCCTCTCTCTTCCCTCTCATTCTTCCTATAAATTGTAAGGAGGGGCTTCTTTTTAAAGGTTGGACATTCTTGTTTTTCCCCTCCCTTCTTCTCTTTGGCAGGTTTGTTTGTGGAGTTCAAACCTCCCATTTAAAAATGTAATGCAACTTTGCCTCTTGGCATTTTGTAGTGTATTGTATCAATATTTGGAGTAGATAATGCATGTCTATGGATGATTCTCAACCCTCTCTATGTTTATTTGCATCCTCCTGATCTTTCACTACAATTTTGGTTATTTGTGCATGATCTTGCATTGCATTTTAATGGTTTGTGTTTATTGGCAAGACAGGTGTTCTTCATTCCTCGGTGCATCACCTTTGTTAGTTTAGGTTTATTTTTATGCATCTTCTTACCCTGTCTCCTTGGCAAGTTAGATTAGGTTTTTGAGTAAACCCTCTACATTTTTATGTGTGCATCTGAACAGAGGAATAGGAACCGGCCTTCATCCGGAGAGCTTTCCCGATTCACAAGGTCCCACACTTGGGAAAAGCTCCATGTTATGTAATCACACTGAGAGTCTCAACCAATCGAGTTGCGAGACATTACGGGGTGTTTTAATTCACCATCAACAATTGTATTTAGAGCACACAAAATAACACTACTAATGTGTTAGGTAAATTCTCTAATCTATAGTTATCCCATTATATTTATGTCAAGAGATACAAGAGGAACACATAGGGGTTAGCTTAAACTACATTCACACTTGTGCAAATTTCTAGGATAAATACATGAGGCTTTTTCCTTCTTAACGGGATGTAGTGTACCACTTGGATTATTTTAGCATGGATTAAATACTAATATTTCTCTAGCCTCACCCATACACTTATTTCTCTATTTGTTATTTAATGCTTTAATGAATGGTATTTCATGTATCTATGGTTTCCACTTATTGCAAGTCATAATAGATTGTGTCAAGAAAGCAATGGCAATTTTTAGAAAAGTGAACGATAATTTTTTTACGAAACCTCATTACAAGTGGGTCAAAATGAATAATACGGGGAAAAATTATACCATATTCTAAGAAGAGTTGTACAATCCTAGCAGGGGTCATTTTCTAGTCACAATATTAGAAACCAAACATCTTCAAGTTTAGAAAAATTATTTACCTAGTATTCACATACAAAACTTCTCTATTTCACTATTTAAGACTAATTATTCATCTCCTCATGTGTTTTTTCACTACCATTATATTGTATATTATATCATTATTACAAATATTAATGTGTTATTTTGATTGTTCATTATTAAGTATAAATTAATTAACTCAAAATAACCCCTATAACAAACCCTTACATCCTATATATTTTATTATATCATGTCTTATATATGTAAGTAGGGTGTAAATGGTTCCAAGATATATATCATGCACTCCATATGAGGAAGATTCAACAAATATTGCAATCCATAGCCACATCCTATATGTGTTCCAATAGTAATTATATGTTATATTTAACATGGAAACACTTAATTATTTTGAGCCAAGAGATGTACAATATATATCCATCACCTCAAAAGAAGGGTAACTCAATGCATTTATCATATAAATATCAATACAAAATAGGCACATAAAAAAATTATTGCATACATAAAATATAGGAATAGTTACAAATTTTTTTACGGTACAAACACGAACATGTATAGTTTCTATACAAGGAGATTTATAATGTACAATTGGATATAACCAAGGTATACTTGTATACTGAATAATTAATGTGAACTATCCATCTCAATTATGATAGTAAAAAAATATAGTTTCTCATAAAAGTTTAGATTTTACAATGGCTAAGATAGGAAATCACTCAATAACACATTATAATACAAATTCACTTAATTTCATTACAAATTCAAGGGGTGTGATTAATTATATTTTAAATAAATTTTATTATAAAATTTAGGGGGCATGGTTACTATGGAAAGTATAAGTTACATATTTATCAATTTACATGCTTTTATTTCAATGCATTCAAGAAGTTCAATATAGATCTATCTACGGTGGTGTGGTTTATTAGAAAAGGAAATTTTGAATTTTATGATACCCAATGTCCTTTGGCCTTATGATATATAGGACCATGTGGTTCCACCTTAATTTGAGTTTTGGAATTACTACTCCCTAAGAATCCTATTTACTTTTATTATTTCTCTTATAGTTTTCCATGTCGAGATTTCTTTGTTACCTAAATTTCTTGACATATTTATTTGTTCCTATCATGCCCCCAACCTTACTCTAACTGATTTTGTGAACTTTGGTTTGGATTTTCAGAGATAAAACACAAATCATTAACATTTAACAATATTACATATATAAATCTAATGCACTCCTATTAATGAGGAGGTTACACTAACAAACTAATCCTAAAATATCCCAAGTATACCTATATACGTGTGTTGTTAAAACAACCCACAAAATAAAATGTACACAGTATAATATATCTCAAATTTATTAATATTCTAATGGAGAACTAATTTCCTAACATTCTCCCCTTATTGCAAACAATGGACAAGGAGCATCGAAAATATAATCATATGCTCTTGCATGTTTGTAGGTATGCATACTACTTTACGGATCTTTTTATCGGATCTCTCTGCACATGATCACCTACATATGATAACTTATCTCACTTTCAATTCCATTTAAATGTATTCACTATCTAGCTATCTTCCAATGAAGTAAGACAACTAGAGGATCTTCGCAGTTAGAGGATCAATGAAGTCAACCCCCTCCTATTCAACTATTTTTATAGTTTGACACCTTCCATGCCATATCACAACATTTTCATGAGATTACATTAGTAATGCTCACATGTTATAAGTGAACAGGAACAAGATTTTGTTCTTATTTTGCACACTACAACATAAAGCAAACACATAATTGAAAAAAGAATGCTACCAATGGTGTATGTTTCCTGTCCATAGCGGCTAATGAGAGCACATTAATCGGAATCCTTTCTCCATTTCCTTTGACATCAATATAATTGAATTAATTTAATAAAAAAATATTCATCACTATGGAAAGATAATTCTTCATCATTTTAATATTCTTTCCAATCGAGTTTTCATCTGTGTAGGCATTTTAATCCAACTTATCATCCGAGAAGACCTTGCACCCTATTATTACAATTCAAAATTACATGTCCTTGTTCTTTACAATAGTAGCATGTGATTTTTTTGGAAGAACTTTCATTTAATGGTACTTTCTCTTTTTGGAAGATGTACTTGCCTTGTTTTGAACATATAATACTTCTTCTGGTTTAAATCTTTCACTCAAGTTTCCTTCATCAAGTAAGGTGGAAATTACCCCTTCTAGATTGATTTTTACTTTGCTTAAAGTAAAAACCATATCATAAAAAATCCTACGCATGGTATTTAGGAGTAATTCTTTAGCATAATCATCTTTGAATTTCTCTTTAATACCAACTAACTAATTTAATAAAGAAAAAAAAGTTATATGATTTTCCTTTTTACACCTTCATCCATATTCAAACCATACAAATGTTGCTTCAATGTCATCTTTGTACTTTCTCCTTTAGAGCCAAATAAATTTTTGGTCAATCCCAAATTTCCTTTGTTGAATTCGTGAAGTCCACGTGATGAAAATACACTTTTGATAGGCCAATACCAATAGTTCATAATGAATTTTTTAAAATATTTTATAACCCATTTGGAAAGCTCATTTTAATCGGTCATTTTGATGGTATAAGGTTTAACAATATCCCAAAGGTCCTCTTGATTAATTCCAGTTGAATCTATATTTTCCAAGTGTGAAAATATTGGCCTTCAAAATTTTCAATAAGACTTAACTTCTCCATTTTCACACAAAACTAAATGGACGTCAGTTTCTACCAAAAATGTGTCATGTACAAATAATAAAGAAATGAAAAAGGATATCTAATAATTACTTATACAAGAATCACATACATAACTTGTTTTATGATATAATTTGACACTTTTGATGACGATGAGGAAAGTAATATTTAATTACTTTTTACTACTACAAGCCATTGAGATTGACTCCATTCCAAAATAAACATAACAATGGAAGAATTTAATTGACAAACCAACATTACAAAATAAAATTGATAGATGCATACAAAATACAAACAATGGATACACACTAATTACATTATTGGCCATGGATCACATTTGAACTAGTAAACTGAGATGTAAATTATTTTCATGTAATTGTAGAATGTGTCCTCAAGTGTTATGGTAGAATTTTCATGGTAATATAAATCAAACATCTCTCTAATGTTAATTCGTTGTACTAATCACAACTTTCCCCTTGGAGCAGCAAATGGTTTTGGTTTAGTAACTGTGTAAAAGTAAACCAATATATTTTCCACTCACAAACCAAGCAATATGGATGGCGTAGTGTAATCAATGAAAACCACCAAATATACACAAATTTCCATCTATGCAGATGGATTCAATTATATGGCCAACATACATCGGACTCGATCAATACTGATACCAATGCAATGTGCACAATCATATGGCCTAATATAAGATTCAAATTAATATGATACTAAAATAATATAACAAAGAATCACTCGATTATGTATTCTCTCTACGATACCAAATGTAAACTTTGGTTCATATTTACAAAGACAAAACATAAATCATTAACATCCGACAATATTACATATATAAAGCCCAATGCAATCCTATTAATGAGGAGGTTAGGATACCAAAATAATTTTAAAATATATACACTATACCTATATACATGTTTTGTTAAAATAACCCACACAAATACGTGTACACAATAATAAATCTTTAATATTAATAATCTAATGGAGCACTAATTTCCTAACGAGAGTTTGATTACCCCCTATTCTCCATAGTTTTTATATAATTTTTATCTCCTTATGCCTTGACAAGGAGACATGGTTTTCTACATTTTTAGGGAAGATTTAGTCCTACACACATAGGTGTACACCTTTGTATTATATAGTTTATAAATTTTAAATCAATTTCAATATATTTAAATTTTAAGTTTTTTTCATTAAATAGAAATTTACAAAATCTTGTGTTGCATGTTTCATTGTTGGGGGCATCTTGTAGTCATTGGAACAATATAATAATTAGGAAATTGAGAAAAGGAAAAAAATGTTTACATGCTCTAGTACATTTTCCTTTAAATCTAGTGAATTTCATTTATTTATCTTAAAGGGAGTAAATGTATACACCTATTTTTGGTAATTTAGTACCTAACAATATGATATTTCTTATATCCCTTAATAGTACTGTGCACATAAACATAACTTACATGCATTATAAAACCATCTCCTAAGGCTTGTAAACACTTTCTATTATACCACTCTTTTTCTCAAACACCTACAAGAATGATCTCATTTCTCATAGACATCTTATATCTCATGTAAAAATTATTCAAATTTACACTTACATCCCTCTACCTCCTTGGATGCTACTATCTAGGTTTGTATTTGGCTAATGGCTATATTTTCTTATGTTTTCATTATTTTTAATTCCTAGTTGGCTTTAGTTGAAATCACATGTCATGAAACGGTATAAAATCAAGTTAGACACACTCTTTTAATCACTAACCATTTACAAAAGATCCTCTAGAAAATACTTATTAAGTATTAAGAAAATATACCCTTATATAACCCAAATCAAGAGAATACACTAAGAACAACCTCTATACAATTATGAATCATTGTAAACCAGGTTAAGAACATACTGATCCAATTTAAAATCTTAGTATCAAGGAAAAATCAACAACTAACAAGTATCTAAACTCTAAAGAGAAATTTAAGCAGGTTTTACTCTAGAAAATATTGATCTATAAGAAAAATATATTCTAGCACTCTATTTTAGTAATCTATTCACAAATTAATTCTCAAAAAATAAGAACAATGAAGTTTATACACTCATAAAGAGTATATCTAATTTATACCTATTTATCTTGTTTTTAGTGTTGGGGAAAAATGAAATACATGAGGGAAGGGAGAGACACTCTTTAATTGCATTCACTATTTCAAAAGATGTAGGAGAACTACATGGATTTTAAGCCCCTCATTTGTGAAATGTAGTTCTTAAACAAAATCAAAAATGGGGTTGCCCACCAAGGGCATTCCAACTCAACCACAAACTACATTTTGTTATCTAATGTTTATTTGAGTGTCGTACATGAAACAAGAGTTTTACCATTGCGGCAGTAGGCATGAGTATAATAAACAAGTAAACTTGTAGGAAACCATTAAATATGAAGATGAAGTGAACCAAAATGACATAAAAATGAAGAGCAACACTTGACCCTATTGTGTAACTGGACACTATTTTACTTTAGTTTTCAAGCTTGATGTAAAAGTCTAAGATGGTTTTATCACTCAATTTTAGAGACAAAGAACCTTTACCCTTGTCAAAAATGTTTTCCTAATTCCTTATCTAGATCAACCTATGAAGAAATAGAAAAGATAAGTGATTGATATTATTTTTTACTATATTTATCATTTTCTCTAATTGAATGCAAATTCTTAATATCATTTTTACATGTAGTGTCAAATCTAAATTTTTATAGTATTTATCTACTAATATTTTTTTGATAATAGGTAAAACAGGGTTAAGGGGGCCCTACCCCTTATAAGTCAAAGCTCCAAAAAGAGTAGATAAGACATTACATAGCATACAAAAAGATACATATATATCGACTATTACATCCGAGCTCCTCCATGAGCATATAGACCATTTAATACATAGCAAAAAAGAGTAATAACAGTAAAGATTAGACCACGGACTAAATAACAATAAAGTCAAATAACATAAGCTGTATGATACTAGCCACCTAGACAAACATCACTTTTTAGCCTTTTGGACCATCTAACAATTTTGCCCATTCCTTTGACAAAGACTCAATATTGACACCCAATGAGGCCAAGTCACATCCAATAGCATCCCCTTTTCTTTTCTCACGGATTACCATGCTCATCCACGAGCTTGTAAGCATTGGCCAACTGACCAAGGGTTTGGATATGATGCAGAATGGATTTCACAATAACAACACTCCATTCCATATAGCTATGTAAAATAGCTCTGATGTGATCCACCTCATTTGAGAGGTTGTTGCAGTTGGATTTCATAATTTCAAGCTTGCCCCCATTACTGATTTTTGCCACATATTCAACCTACATTTTCATTTTGTGCCAATCATTAAAGAGGAACTGAACAAAACTATTCATTAGCCTCATGTCACCCTTTAGTTCTTCAATATCCATCGCCATCTTGGAAAGATGATTATCCCCTTTCTCAGGACCCACTTGACCCAACACTTCAATCTACTACTCCAATTGGGAATTCACAGGAACTGATTCCCTGCATGCTTGATTCTCCTTTGGTTTTGATAGATAGACTAGGAACATTCTTTGAATTTATCTCTCTAATATTTTGAGAGGCATCGATTTCCACTACCTTATCATCCCCTGAAGCATATCCTTCCTGAGACTCTGATTCTTCACTAGAATCCTCCTCCTTTGAGTCGATTATTCTTCCTTGGCATAACCCTTAAGGGATTTAGTGAGGGAACCCATTTTATCAATGTCAAGAGCATCTATTTTAACTAGGGAAAGAATAAAACCTTGGTGAAGGGGGACAATGACTCTATTGTTTTTAAACTGGGTGATGGAAGCACTCAGAGAGTGAAACAAGAAATACGGGAAGCTAAAACTATGGCCATGTTGAAAATAATTTAACATAGGAAAATGGTAGGCATAGATAAACTTGTGATGGCCTTCTAGGGTAAGAAACTGAATAAGGGTTAAAGCCACATTGTCAAAAGGCCTAGGTAAAGTAGAGTAAAGAAAAATGGAAAAATGAGTGGTAAGTTTTTCATTACCTTGTAAGAATAACTTCATCTCAGCCATAGCTTCATTTTTAGGCTTGTAAACCTCCCTTCTAACAACAGGTACACCCATCACTTTAGCAATAGACTCCATAGTAATCTCAATGTGCACACCTTTCAGGTCCACAACTGCCCCTTTTTTGGTCATCTTCCAAGCTTTGGAAAAGTCCTTACTCAGATTTTCATAATGACCTTCAAAGATTTTGAGAAAAGGAGAGAAACCCTTTCTCTTGAACACTTCCATGGCTTTGGGCTTAACCCCATCTAGGTCATACGACTCAGTTCTCACAATATCACCCCCATTTGAAAATAAGAGCACCAATTCACAGAAAATCCCAACTTCATATTACTCAGAATGAAATGAACAATCCTAGCAATGTCGATGTTATAAGCATGGAAGGAAATAATGACTTAAAGGTAACATGAGTGTATCCAAGCCCAAATCTTCATATCATCCCACCATAAATTCACATGAGTCTTACAACTCTTATACATTATTTCCCTATCATACCATGACTTGTCATTATTACCCAGTGGTGATGTGTCCATGTTGATCTTTTTGGAGGTGTGCTCACACCTTAGTATCTATAGCTTCTTCATCATTGATTAATGTCATATCATGACAATTAACCCCCTTATTGGAAAAATAATCAGCAACATGTATTTCCTCTCTATAGATATGTTTAAAGGTAATTTCTTCAAACAAGTTAGACATTTCCTTTATACTAGTTATAGAGTTTTGGATAGATGTAGAAGTAGTACCTTTACCAGTAATACTATTAATAATGTTCAATGAGTCTCCTTCCACTTCCAATCTAAAAATATGTGTTGACAGCTATAGAAACCCCAATAAGTAGTATCCACTTAAGCAACATGATTCATTTTAATTCCAAGATTACAATGATACCCAAGAATGAATCTTCCTTCAAAATCATGGAAGACCCCTCCATAACCAACTTTGTTAGGGTTTCCTTTGGAGGCACCATCAAAATTTAGCTTTATCCAGTCCTTTTCTCCCAACCTTGAAGCCTAGGATTATGTATAGGAAGGTTAGTTTGAGTAGGACTTAAACCCCAATTCTTAGATAATTTACTCTCACTTTGAAGAATTGTTTTCTTATGTGGGGCTATGGTTGAGAAGTTTGCATTGATAGTGTTAAAACAACGAGTTCCAAATTTATTTTCTAATTCCTTCTTCCCTTTAAAAATCCTCCTATTTCTCTCTTTCCAAATTTCCCAAGCCAAGTGCATTATAGAAAGGGTCTAAAGATGTTTGAGTCCTTGACTCCTAAAACGACTTAACAATTAGGACCAGATTTGTTAATGGAGTATGGGAAAATCCACTTGATTTCAAATAGGTTAAGAAGGGTGTTTCTAACCAATACCAAAAAAGGGAAATGGAGGAATAGATGTAAAGAGTCTTTAGTATCTTTTTCACATAGAACACACCTATTCACCATATGAAAATTTCTCTTATTAAGATTGCTCATAGTAAGGATTTTATCATGGAGAACCAACCACCAGAACATATTGATCTTGGGAGTAAATTCTTTGACCCACACACTTTCCCATTTGAAGATGTCAAGATCAACTTCCTCTAAGAAAAAGGCATTTTAGGCACTTCTAACTAAGAAGATTCCACTATCCTCTCTAGACCAATATAAGATATCATCTTCTAAACTCTCTTTATTAACAATAACTCCTCTTAATTTGTTGTTAATAGAATTGATCTCATTATTGTTATGTCCAACCAAATCAATTATTTTCATTGACCTAGAGGTTCCTCAAAATTGAAGTAATCTTTAACCTTAGTCCCATATTTAACCACAACATCCTTATAGATGTTAGGATAGGTTACCTTAAGAGGTTTTTCACCTAACCATTTGTCTTCACAGAAATTAACCACTCTCCCATTTCCAATCATCCATTTTCTTTACTCAGAAACAATGTATTTAGCCCAATTTATAGATTTCCAAAAATTTGAACCATTAAAGTCAGCATTGTTAAAGCACCATTCATTAGCTAGAAGATTTGACCAGTATTTCTATCTTATGATGGAAGTCCACACATTGTCTTCCTTAACCAATATCCAAATCATTTTTGACAGCATAGCTTTATTCATTTTAGCCCAATCTCTAATACCAAGACCCCTCATTTTATTTTGCCTACAAACCCTTTTCCATGTAAGGAGAGGAATTATGTCTTTTTGTTCCAACCCACTCTAACGAAATATTTTTTGGATAATATCCAATTTATTAGAAATAGTGGAAGGTAATCTATAAATAGACATAGAGTACAGAAGAAAAATTTGAATTGAGAATTTGAGAAGGAATGTTGTACTTTCTTGGGATAAAAATGAGCCTTTCCAGCCTTTCAATTTCTTAAAAATTGTCTTTCAAAAAATTCCATTCAGTAATCTTTGGTGTTAAAGTTCTAATAATCATTCCCAAATACCTAGTAGGGAATTTTTTAATCTCATAGCCAAGAATACCAACTATTTTGACACATCTTCTTTTAGGGGTATTGATAAAAAATACCAACTTTTACCAAAATTGATCATTTGGTCGAAGCTTCCTCATAATCAACCATCATCTATTTAAACTCTCTAGCCTCTCTAACCAACATTGTGTCATCAAAAAATGTTGGTGAACAACATTGTCACTATTAACAACAGGTGAGATGCCTTTAATTATTCCTTCAAAATTAGCCTTATTGAGAGCTCTACTGAGATTTTCAGCCATGATTATAAATAGAAAAGGAGAGATAGGGTCTCCTTGTCTTAATCCTCTAGAACTGTTGAAAAAACCACAGGGAGTCCCATTGATCAAAATAGAAAATTTAGTTGTGGAAATACATGTCTGTATCAAAATCCTAAAGTCTTCATCAAATCCAAACCTAGTTAAGACATTAAGAAGAAAGGTCCAAGAGACACGGTCATAGGATTTCTCCATATCAAGCTTAATAAACATAGCTTCCTTTTTATTTTTCTTGGCAAGTATGAAGAGTCTCTTGAATAGTGACAATACCATCTTGGATTTGATTTCCATTAGAAACCCCCATGATAATCATAGATAATGGAAGGAAAAATAAGTTGAATTCTTAAAGCTAGGATTTTAGAACACATTTTGTAAATACAATTACATAGGCTGATAGGTCTAAAATTCCTGAAATCCATAGGATTGTGATTTTTAGGGACTAAAGAAAGGAAAGTGATTTTTAATTCATGGAGCATATTTTTGTTCTTGAAAAACTCTTGAATAGATTTGCAAGTATCATCCTTAACAATATCCCAAAAAGTTTGAAAAAAGGTTGGAAATCCATCTAGTCCGAAGCTTTATCACGGATTAAAGTTTTTAGCATAAATTTAATTTCTTCCATTGAAGGAATATTTGTGAGCATTCTATTTTTAGTCTCATTTATCAGCTAAGGAATGCAATCTAGAAAGTACCCTTCCTTATTTTTGTTAGATGAAATGGTTGTAGAAAGAAGTCTTCTGAAAAAGGAGGTGGAAACATTTTGAATATCCTTAGTATCAGTAAGCATCACTCCATCTTCCCCATGAAACTCAATATTATATTTGTGCTTCTCCTTTTAAGGGTTGAAATGTGGAATAATTTCATGTTTTTATCACCTTCTCTAAGCCATTACACCTGGATTTCTGTCTCCAGAAAGTATCCTCTTTTAGAAGGATGTTATGGTAGTCAGTCAATAATTATCTCTTTAAGCTGACCTTCCTGAATACTATCATTATTAAGAGTTTCCAAAGATTCATAAAGGGAAGATATCTCATTTTCCAGAGACTTATTTTTCTCAAAAATGTTACCAAAGAATTTTTATTCCATCCTTTCAGATTATTCTTAACATGAGCAAGTTTCTTAGTAATTCTAAACATAACAGTTCCTTTGATTTTCACATTCCACCAATCTTTCATAAGATCAAAAATTTCCTCATTTTGTAACCACATATTCTCAAACCTAAAAGGATTTCTCCTCCTCTCTTTATCTTTGATTTGGAAAAGAAGTAGATTGTGGTCTAAACCAATCCTAGGGAGAGAAAAGAGACAAACATCTTTATTCACCACCCCATGAAGTCAGATCCCTATCAAGTTTGACTTGAATCAATTGATCACCTTTTCTCCTATTAGACCAAGTAAATCTGCTACCCTTCAACTCAATATCCATGAGGTTATTTTGTATGATAAAATCCTGGAGATCTTCCATACTCTTAGTTAAATCAATGTTACCACCCTTTTTTCCCCCAGACTCAAAGGGGTGTTGAAGTCTCTATAATCAGCCATTCAGCCCCTTTAATCATTTTTTGAAATTTGGAGAGTTCAGACCAAAAAAAATTTCTTTCTCCTTTTATATTTGGAGCATATATATTAGATAACACCAAAAATTATTTAGATTTCTTATCTTGAAACAACATATCCATATGATTACTTCTTTTAAGAAGATTTATACCTTTGAGTTTTTCCTCATTCCAGATGACAACCATTCCTCCTGTAGATCCTTTTGAACTAACAACTAGTCCAACAAGATTCTTGCAGCACTTATGTTTAGCTTCCAAAAAAAGTCCTTCCTCCATCTTAGTTTCCTGTAAGACCATGATATCAAGTTTTTTTAGAATCTAGTTCTTTAATTAATCTCCATTTAGTAGGGTTATTCAAACCCCAAACATTCCATGAGACTATATTCATTTAAACCCTTGGTTTTTGGTTCTTCTAAAGCTCCGTAGATTGAGTTTAGACTGAGTTCCATCATCAATATCCTTTTGAATCTACTTTTTTCTAGCAACCTACTTAGTAGGTCTCCTGAACTAATTTTCTTCTCCTTTGGGGTGGCCTCTGAAGACTCCCCCTTTTGTTAGATGGGGTTTTCAAAGAGATCTCATTTTCAGCCTTTTTGGGATCCTCTTCCACTAATTTTTCTGATCTAGAATAATTTCCTGCAATGGGGATAAAGTTTCTTGGATGATCCTTTGGACTTTACTAGCTTCCATCGATCTTCATTTCCAATCATTAGATCATTCTCCTCAAAACCCAAAATATTGTCAAAAGGATTAGTAAAAGGTCCCAGAGTTTCATCAAGACTCATTTCCCTAGTTTTTACATGGGAAATGTTCCTTAGTAGCTTCCTTTAGAATATTATCCAATTTATTTTATGATAGGAGTTTATCAACTTGAACATGGGACTTTTTCGTCTAGAAATGCAGTTCAGACAAGGCTTTCTATTGATTCTTCTTATTCCTTACTTCTATAAAACCATCATCTATTAACTTAGGAGTCTAAACTTGATTTATATTTGACCTCTCTCCATTATTCTCAGTAATAATAATGCCTTTATTTGGATTAGTATTCTTTGTTGTATTATGTTCCAAAGAAGCAACTTCCTTACCTTTAGCCTGTTCCTTAACTAGATTCTCCTTATAAACCTTTGAAACTGTCATTTTACACTGTTGCTTTACATGCCCCCAACCTTGGCATTTCTCACATTTTTAGGGTAGTTTTGAAATCAATTCTTTGTTCCCAACTTCCCAGTCTAGATTTGAGAGTTATGGATTTGGGTAAATTCGAACCCATCAAAGAGTAGATATAGAATCTGGCACAAAAAAACATGTTTTTGTAAGGGTCACATTATCCATAACAACATAGGTACCAAGAGTGTTTTCAATCCCTTTAATAACATCTACATCCCATAGTTCCAATGGAAGACCTGGTAACCTAACCCAAACAGAACTGATTTATATTTTCTTTATCAGGGTTGAACATAGGAGTCCATTTCCTTAGGAACAATCCAAGCTTCCCAGGAACCACAGGCCATCATTTAGGATTCTTTGGGGGTCTTCCAGATTGTTAAAATTAAACAAGAAGAAACCATTTGGTAAAGTTGTTACTTCCATATGCCCTTTAGGTTTCCATTTCTAGAATAGACCAAGATCTTATTGATTCTATATTGGGTCTTCCTCCAACAAGTTTCCCTATCAAATCATTCTCCATATTGCTCAAATTCCTATCAATAATGCTATTAGGGATTTCTAAATAGTTACCTGATTCACCTTGTTTAAGTTGTGGAATGATCCCTATACATTTTCATTCCCATATCTCAAGATTTTTGCATATAAACAAGTGGCCCCATTTCCTACATTAGTTTCTAATAATATGATTTCACATTAGTTTTTAATATTTTAATCCTACACTGAGTAAATAATATTTCATTTGGTTGTAATCACCAACCTTCATGCCCCTTCATCTTCAAATAAAAATGAAATATCTTCATATACCATAAAACTCACTATCATTATTTGTTATTCCAATATGATATGAATTTGTAACATATATACATCATTACTAAATCCCGAGGGGCATTTACCATATATTTTTCCATTCTTTAAGATCCCACAACCTCCACAAACACACACTTTTAAAAAAATTACGTTTGATAAAGTAAAAATGTTTTGACCTTCTCGTGACTTGATTCTTTGGTTATTTTCAACTCTTTATGATGTTATGGGCCTATCTAGTGATCTACTAGAGGACCCAATTTAACTTTATTATACATCATTCATTTCAAAAATGAGAATAAACAATTGAAATGTCCTCAATAAGACTAAAATTATTCATGATATAGTTTGGAACATTTGATCTCAAGTTATAATGATGATTCAAGTTCCCCATCAAAAATAATTTAGAACATGGTGAAGGCTACTAAATTTCCAAGCAAAGCTAAGACTAACACGACATAGTCTAATTGAGCAAATGCTTATTGAATCTAAAAATAGTTACATCAAAGATAAAATATTAATGGAATTCTTGAAACAACTAACATGAATATAATTCAAAACCTAGCTAAAGCATGCCTACTAGTATGTTCAATTGCTAACTAACATAGACGTAAATATATCTAGGAGCATTCAAATTGGGGGTTTTTACTACCGAACAATAGTTATCTACTAATATGATTTCACATTATTTTTTGATATTTTAATCCTACTCGAGTAAATAATATCTCATTTGGCTGTAATCACCAACCTTCATGGCCCTTCATCTTCCAAGAAAAAATGAAATATCATTGTATACCATAAAACTCACTATCATTATTTGTTATTCCAATATGTTATGAATTTGTAACATATCTACATTATTACTAAATCCTAAGGGGAATTTACCATCATTTTTTCCATTCTTATTATCCCACAACCTCAAAAACATACACTTTTTTAAAAATTGGGTTTGATAAGGTAAACATTGTTTTGCCCTTATGTAACTTGATTCTTTGGTTATTTTCAACTCTTTATGATGTTATGGGCCTATCTAGTGATCTACAAGAGGACCCGGTTTCACTTTATTATTCATCATTCATTTAAAAAAATGAGAATAAACCATTGAAATGTCCCCAATAAGACTAAAATTGTTCATGATATAGTTTGGACCATTTGATCTCAAGTTATAATGATGATTCTAGTTCCACATCAAAAATTAATTTGGAACATGGTGAAGGCTACCAAAGTTCCAAGAAAAGCTAAGACTAATATCGCATAGTCTAATTGAGAAAATTATTATTTAATCTAACAATAGTTACATCAAAGATAAAAGCTTAACGCAATTATTGAAATAAATAACATGAATATAATTCAAAACTAGTTAAAACATAGCTCTTTGGTATGTTCAATTGCTAACTAACATAGACCTAAATATATTTAGGAGAAATCAAATTGGGGTTTTTTTGTTACTCCAAGGAAGGTGAGATGGTCTCTCCAAAAATGACTACAAGATCATATTGGATACCCATCTACTAACCCTTGATGAAGACTTGAGGATAGGATTGAGCTTGGCTATAAATCATATTTCTTATATCATATGCAATTCAAAGCATGGTGTAAAGTTTAAAGGTATGTGGTTATTCCTTTTTATAGTTTTTACTTTGAGGAAAACTAGCATCTTAGTGAATGTGGGACTAAAAGCACAAATTAGAGTAAGAATTACTAATCATGATTAAGATTTGCTAATCAAAATTAGTGAATTAATAGGTGATTAAGATGTGTAGAGCATTAATCAACCACTTAGGGTAAATTAGGAGGCTAGGATAATATTTTGAAGCTTGTTGAGACATTGTGGAAGGAAGTGGGATGATTTTGAGTTGTTGGAAGAGGGGTTTGAGCCAATAGTAGGGTATATTGACCAAAACAAGGGTAAAATAGGATTAATTAGCTAATAATCACTAGTTTTCTATTTGGAAAAGAAATTTGACTTACGATTCATCGTAAAGTGGCATCCTGAATGTGAAAGGGGTTAGGTAATCAAAAAGCGTTGTCAATTGACCAAAATGGTAAGAAATGTTAGTTAATTAGTGGAAATCACAAATTATAATGGAAATGGTAAGAATGAGAGTGATTTGTGACCATTATGCAATAAGATTGCAAAAGCAGAATTTAGGTGTCTACATTTTCCCTGTTTGAGGTGAAGCAAGTAACTTCACTTCAAATATAGTAGAAAAGCATAAGCAAGTAAATTTTTGAAGAAAATTTAGTAGAATGAAGGATGCCTCCTCGAGTGTTGATGGGGTGATAGAGTAAGTCAATCGACAATCAAAAATATGATTGAAACAGATAGAAGTAAGGATAGGGATAAACATGGTTGTTTATTTCCCGGGTGGTTTGGAAGAAAAATTAGTAGTGATAATAAATGATAATGGAGAATATAGGACCAACCCAATCTTTGCATCTAATATTTCAATAAGAAACTTTGTTGTATCATTTTTCCCCTATGATCTACATCATTGACCTTTATTCAAATAAACAAAAGTGTAAGATAACATTAAAAGTTAAATTACTAACATTTTTTCATTGCTAAGAATACGTAACTCTAGGTAGCATACATAATGAAATGCAATACCAGAAAGTAAAATGATGCTTAACTCTATACAACATACATAATGTAATGTAATATGAGAAAGTAAACTGGCTAACCTAATAGAGAAACAACTACAATCACACATACTAAAACAAACAATGTTCAAGAAATTTACACCAATGTTTTTGTGATCATGATTCAGTTCCCAAATGTTCATATTATAATGAAAAGGGTTAAAAATGGTGCCCCAAGAAAGGATACATGTGAGGGGAATAATATAGGACACAAGTAGTCCCATGGAAAGCAATCGTGCACTATGACACAGTCTCTCGTAACTCACTGTTACATGGGAGTAATGACATAGTAAGCAATCTACCTTTGTTAATGGAGGTAGATCACGATGATCTGCTGATCCAGAGATATATAGAAAAACATACCATTCCAAAAGATCCATAAGCACCAAGAAGGAAAATGAGTAAAAAGGAGGTGTTGTATACAAATCAACATAATCGCCACTCTGTGTAGATCAGAGGTTATAGAACCACTGCCAAGACATGGCAAAAATCCTGTAACCACCACTCAACCAGGGTGGCAGTCCTATGATTTCCGGTTTGTACAGGGTGGTGGTCCTGACACTTTTGACGGGAAAAATAAAATCAAGGAATGAACAATTCCATAATTTAAAGAGATGGTTATGTCTCTTCCCTTCCATGCCCTTTCACATCCTCTAGTGCATGGGAGGACATGGGAAGGCCTATAAATGCATGAAAGGAAGAGGAGATCGGGGATTCGAAAGATCCAAAGAGATCAAGAGAAAATTTTGAGTCATGAGAACTAGTGAATAGAGATTCTTCAATGCTGGAGTGGAATTGTAGGAGAAAGGTGTAAAAAACAAAGAAAGCAAGTAACTAGAGGGGAAGTTTACATTTTTGTTCTTCTCTACACTTATTGTAATATGTAATTGTTTAAAATTGGCCAATAAAAGTGGGAAGAAAGAGTGTTTTTCCCTTCCCGACTGGTTTTCCTCCATTGGAGGTTTACGAGATAAAAGTGTTGGTGTTTGGAATTTGAATTCGTTTTAGTTATCTATAATTTCCTTTCTAACGCACTAGATAATCAGTCACTAAGGCCTTATTCTTCATCAAATCTATCATTTTCCAAAGAGAAAGTAGAACAAAAAATTATTGTGATTTTGTGAATTTCCAAAGTAGAAGTTTATGCATAATTTGCAAGTTGTTTGACACAAGAACAAGAAAGAACCTAAGAAATATGCTTTTATAGGAAAATTTTTGATGTTTGAGGAAAATGCATTTTTGAATTTTTGAATTTTTGGATTTTTAATAATTCTACTAGTTTTTTTGAAACATTTGGGTTTTTTTTTTTTTTATTTTTTTTATTTTTACAGAAGAAAATATTATAGAAGAAATAACGAAGTCATGAGACATCACCAAAATTCACCATAAGGCAAAAATATGCCCCAGGTAGTAGAAAAGTCCGCCAGAAGCAAAAACATGCCCCAACGTACCAAAATGGGCACAAAAATATTTATTTTTAAAAAAATAATCACCGTGACAAGTGCTTGAGGATATTTAGAAGAACCATGACGTCTCTAAGGTGCCTCGGGAGTGAGAAACACGTCACGGGGGTAAAAATGGGTATATAAGCCATCGCGGCCAATTCATTTACCACATTCACTTACCATTTCATTGTTGATTGAGTTTTGACATGCAAGAGGAAATGACGAGCGCATAGAACTAGAAATACTATAAGGACCATGTGAGAGACTACATGAGACTTCCAGTGGATGGCCTAGAGGTACAAGAAAGCGATATTTTCACCTTGTAAATTATATCATTTAATTTTAGGTTAAAAACCCTTTATTAGGGTTGAAATTGGGTAGAAAAGACATGTGAATGTGCGGGAATGGCCCTCAGGGCACACATGTGCTCATGGGGTGCGTAAGCTTTGTAGTATGTGTGGGTGTGTACATGCTAGTGCACTAAGGAGGCACTCATACATTTTTGACAGGAAAGCATGGGTAATATGTGCCTATGTAAATGATAGGTTTAGGGAAAAAAATGAACACGCCTACACGTGGATGAGGGTCCACGACACGGTGAGGGTTGCGCTAGAGTGTTAAGGGCGTCTATGCACTAGGGATTGTGATGGTACCACTAAGGCGGAACTAGTGCATAAAAACCATTTTTAGAATGTTTTTAGAAGAAAATGAAGGTTTTAGGAAACCCTAGATGGTAAAAATAGATGAATCATATAAGAATTAGATGATAGACTAGAAGAATAACATGGTAGAATAGAAAAATTAGATGATAGATATAAGAGTAAGAATAAGATCATAATAAATGACCTAATTGGATTTCTAGATGGACTTAGAGGTATTAGAGACACGAGAGTGACATGGGTGGCTCTAGGCCTACGAGGCAACATTTAGATGTTGAGACCAATTTTTCTAGAGATCACATTGGAGGTGACCAGTTTAGCACATGTGGCCCACATGCCACAAATTACTTTAGATCATAGCCTACTCATAGCCTTAGCTGAGAGATGGTAGAGTGAGATTCATACGTTCCATCTTCCTACCGGCGAGATGAAAATAACTTTGGAGGATGTTTGACAGATCTTACGAGTTCCTATTCAGGGTCGCTTGATTACATATGATGGTTGTTAGGACCGTATTGAGTGATGTATAGCCAAGATGTTTGGAGTAGTAGACATACCCCGCTGGGGTATGATGGTCTTCATTAGGAGGTACATGGCCGATCAATGAATCGAATGAGTCCCTATATTCCTATTAGGTCTTTTCGGTGGCATATTATTTCTTAACAAGACTGGTGCTCGGTTTCCTCTGGGCCTTATTAGAGTGATTCACGACCTGCTTCAAGGAGAGGTTTATTACTTTGGGGTCAATGTATACTGGCTCATTTATACACATATTTACATTTGATATCTTACCATGGATAGAGGTCCGTGGGTCCTACCACTTTGCTACAGATATGGGCACTGGGATCATATTGTGATAGGCTTCCTACATGAGTATTGAGAAATCAAGTTATTGGAGAGCCTTCCATCATGGGTTGGGTTCCAGATGGAGATGATATTTGTGGTCACATGGGGACACTGATTATTACAGGTGATCATTTTATGAGGTACATCCTCACATGATCACATGGTGGCCATATAGGTTGTACCATTGGCCTTAGGATGTAGTTGAGTTGAGCATTGTTGCAGTTGATCATTTCATTCTTAGGAGTAGGAGCCATATCATGGAGTGGTATAGAGTGGACTAGGTCCAACGGTAGTTTGGTATCATCCAGGATTCCTAGTGATGAGATGTGGTACATACACAGATACAAAGAGACCTTTCATATGGGGCCTTGGATCAGGCTGGGCCAAGCACGTACTAGCTTCTTACAGGTGGTTCAACAGCCTTCGGTGAAGCTAGTGTAGATAGTGGATCTAGGTATGACCCCAGATTATGTAATGTGGTATGTGAAAATGTTGCCATGAAGATTGACCATACCACAGGAGGTATTGGATGCAACAACATAGGGGGGACATGGCCCAGATCCTAGGGCACATGCATAGGCTCAGGCACAGGAAGGTCCATAGAGAGGACCACATATAGGGGTACTAGTGTAGTAGGTGTTAGTCTAACAAAAGGTTTTAGTGCAACAGTATGTAGTGGTGCGGCCACATTTATTAACACCACAGATTCCCATTCAAGTTTGATTATGGGCACCCTTGGAAGCACCTCCATCACCCCCTCACGTGAGTCCACCACATATTCCACCCATAGGTGGAGGATATGGTGAGGGTGGAGAGGATATGGAGGAGGATGTATAGGTTAGCGGGAAAGTGGCTGCCTTGCAGCAACAACTACAACATGTTATAGCCCTACAACTTTAGGTTAGAGCCGAGAGGGAACAAAATATTACATAGAGAGACCAGGCTATCACAAAGGGGGTCAGCTCATGATAGAGTGAGATTATGCCATGACAGAGAGATTATAAGTCATGTCTGAGTGAGATCAGAGGATCACAGAGAGGCTATAATTATAGGCAGATAGAGATCAACTAGTGGCTAAGTGGGTTCAGTGGATGGAAGAGTGTAAAAAGGTTCATAAAGACATAGCTATAGTGAAAAGAGAGTGTGATGCTCTACTGTAGGCATATTCAACATTTGGAATGTTAGACTTATTAGTAGATATGATGCAAGCTAGTGGTGAGGCCTCCTACTACAAGGCATTGTACCACCAAGCCATCCCAAAGGGACAGAGGGCTACCCCGTTGTTATCAGCTAGACATTACTTGAGTCTAGACCTATATCCCAATAGACCTTCGATCAACCAGATCAATCTAGTAGCCTACTATGTAGTAAAGCATAGTGGCTCTGTAGGACCATCACATCAACAACTTCCTCCTCAAGGCCCTAGGCCAGGCAGTCCCAGAGAGGGTGAGAGTCATGGTTGACTCTCTTATTGATGTACTAGATGTATATTTTTGGTGTATCACCTTGATATGAAGGCATAATTTTTATGGATGTATATGTATTTTTTTAATCATGCACAGTGATGAAGGCACCATTATCATCCATGCCCATGATGGATTTTTGTATCTGATATGTATCAAGACACATTGATTTTTTACATAGACATTTATATTATGATGATGTATGATGATTGATGGATTACTGATGTATCACATTTTGTTTATGAGATATCATGTTTAATCTATATGTTTATGTTTGTATCACATGTTTTTAGATTTATGAGATAGCCTTAGCTGATGTCATATTGCATGTTGATGAGATACTTTGAGTAAAACATGTTTTTATTTTTGATATTGGTGTGGGGGATAGATTTGTGATCATGTGCAACCCCTCTTTCCCCATTGATGATATGGTACGATGATTAGCTTTAGCATACATGTGTGATGTAGACTTATCTTTTATTGATATATGATGTATAGATGTGATGGTTTATTTGATATGATGATGAAATGATAACAAAATGTACAAGTAAAATAACAAGCACAAGTTAAACAAATCTAATCAAAGAAACACAACTATCTACAAGTATGTAAGATAAAATGAACTCAATGCAATGCACCACAAATTAAAGTAACATTCAATCTAAGTAAGCAAATGAATCCAACTTAAAGTACACAATACAAAAAAATCAATGCAACTAAAACCATACAAACCAACAACTAAAAGTAAGCAAACTACTACTTTGTTTTTGTGGGATAGTTTTGGGATGTTTTTGCTATTTTTGGTATTATCTTTAAGACAATTTTCTATTGTTTTGGAGTTTTCTACAAAACGTATCTGAATGTTTGGATTTTTCCAAGGAACATATATGTAAATTTATACAAATGTTTTTGATGTTTTCTAAGAATTTTTCTGAAGCGAACATGTAAGGGAATGAAGAAACTTGGATGCCTCTAGTGTTAGATGGGATGTAAAAGGAAGCATTCCATATGCTATGTGCAAGAAGGTGATGATGCAAAGTTTCCCCTAATGTGAGCTAGGAATATTCAAATTCAAACTCTCCGCATTCAAAAGTAGGATTAGTCGAGATTAGGGAAAAGAGGGATAGGCTCACAAGGGACTCAGATGAAGTCAAATACGAGCTTAGGACAAATCTATCATATTCCTATACCTGAAATGCTTGTGAAAAAATGGACCCTCCTTGGCAACGGAAACTAGTTTTTACCAAAGGACTTGTCCAACGTGCCACCATTGCGCGATTTTCACCATTGGATGCACCTATTTATTTCTCTTTTTTTTTTGTTTTTATATTTTTTGCTTTTATGATTTTTAGAGATCCCATACTTAAGCATATAAATTCTTAAGATGCATTGCGTTCATGGGTTCTCAAATCTCTTGGCCATCTAAATAGGAAAGCTTATAGGCACCTGAACCAAACTTGGCCACCACAACATATGGCCCTAACCAATTAGGCTCAAATTTTCCTTTCTTTTCTTGGTCCTTATTGGTGTTCTTTTGATTCTCTTTTAACACCAAGTCTCCTACCTCAAATTGATGAGGTATTACTCTTTTATTATATCTTCACCGCACTCGATCCTGATACACTTTAAGGTGATTGAGGGCGTGAAGTATTTTCTTGTCTAATAGCTCCAACTCTTCCAGTCAAGCTACTCTATAGTCCTCTTCTTCATTCAGGTAATCCCTTAGCTCAATACACAAAGAAGGGATCTTGATCTCTAAAGGTAGTACGAATTCCATGCTAAATACTAAGGAGTATGGAGTGACACTGTAGGGGTGTAGATAGATGTTTTGAATGCCCAGAGGGTAGGGTGAATCTATAGATGCCAGTTATGGCATATTGTATTCACCATCTTCTCCATAATGTAAATGAGGGTTTTATTAGAAGCTTCAAATTTCCCATTACCTTGAGGGTAATAGGGGTCAAAACTTGAGGGAGATTTGAAAGCGTTTGTAGAGTGCTTTCACATTTTTATTTTTAAATGGCTTACCATTATCAGTGATAATAGTAGAGGGGATACCATATCGATAGATGATATGGTTCATTATAAATTTAGATATTTGGGCACCTTCAACATAGGTAAGAGGAACAACCTCTACCCATTTTATGAAGTATTTAGTAGCAATAATGATGAACTTATGACCATATGAGGAGACATGGTTAATTTTTCCTATTAGATTAAGACCCCACTTTGGGAATGGATAAGGTGTTGTGACAAGATGAAAGGATTGTGCCATCACATGTATCAAAATTCCACACTTCTAACAATCCACTCACTTCTTCACATGGTTATAGTAGTCATGCTCCATGGTATGAAAATAGTATCCTACCTTGAATATTTTCTTTTCGAGGATGATCTCATTAGAATGAGTTCCATAGATGGCTTTGTGTACCTCTTTGATTGATTGGATATATTTATATGAATTTAAACAATGCAACAGATTCTTTTCGTAGCCTTGGCAAAAGAGGTTTCCTACAATTAGCGTAGTAGCGGGCTATACACTAGATGAGGGTTTGTTTTTCAGCATGGGAAATGTTAGTGGGAAAGGTTTCATCATGGAGGTAATTAAATATTTCAATGTACCATGGGAAATAGGACCAACAATTTCACCTACCAAATAGGACTCGGTATGTCATATGCTAGAATTCTTAGATTTTCAATGAAGAATGACATATTGTTGTTCCCTAGTGGAATACTCAACATGGATCCTACTATAGCCATAACATTTATTACTTTGTTCTATACTCTTGTTATTTTATCAAATATTATCTAATCAAAGAAATCCTTCAAAGAATCAACCATTCTTTTATATGGAAGAATTTTCTCATCTTTTACTTTGTATTCATTTGTGACTTGTTTTATAATGAGCATTGAATCACCAATGCAATTGAATCATTTGATATCCCATTTAATGGCTAGATTCATTCCTGTGATGAGAGAATACTCCACTATATTATTCATGCATGGAAACTCGAGTTGGAAATCTTAGGGAATCAAGTCTCATGTAGGTGTGATCAGCACAACTCCAGCACCTGAACCATGAAAGGTAAAGGAGCCATCAAAGTATAATTGCCATACGGTTGATTCCTTAAGGTAAATAATGATTACATATGGTAGTTCTAGACTCAAAGGTTCGGTATCTAGTAGCGAGATCTTATGTTAGTTGTTTTGCTAGAACCTTTCCTTTCACTGACTTTTGATGTACATATTCAATTTGAACTCACTTAATAAGATGATCTAATTATCCAATTGTCTTGTGAGTGTGGATTTTGACAATAAGTATTTTAGTGGATTAACCTACGAAATGAGCTTCACCTTATTATTGAGAAAATAATGGCGTAGTTTATGGAAGGAAAAAACTATGGCTAGGAAATCCTTTTTCATCTATGGAAATTTAAGCTCATAGGCTATCGATTTTTGCTCAAAAGTACACAACATTTTCCATCTCGCTTTTTATCATACTAGGCCAACACTGCCCCAATTGAAAAATGTGTAGCAAAAAAGTAGAGAAAAAAGGGTTTTCCTTTTGTGGGCAACATGAGAACAAGGGTTTAGCCAAGTATTCTTTTTGCAAAGTAAACAGTTGTTGCTACTCTTGTCCCCAGTTGAAATGGACATCTTTCTTAAGAATATGTGTGAATGTATGAAACTTGTCTATGAGCTGTGAAATAAACCTTCTTATGGCCTGAATATTTCCTTCAAGGCTCCGTAGTTTTTGATATTGGTAGGAGGAGGCATTTATATTATAATGGTGACCTTTATCAGTCCACTTCTATTCCTCTCCTTGAAACAATGAATCCTAGTAATTTCCTAGATAACATACCAAAGACACATTTCTTCGGGTTAAGTCGGACTTTGTAGTCCCTTAGACGTTTAAAAATACATCATAGAATCTTTGGGTGATCTTCTCGAGTTCTAGGATTTACTAATATGGAATATATGTAATCCTCCATGATGTCACTAATCATGTTGTGAAAGATTACATTCATCACCTGTTGATATGTAGTGCCTAAATTCTTGAGATAGAAGGGCATGACTTGGTAGCTGAATGTCCCCCATAGGTTTGTAAAAGCTATCTTATGTTGATCTTCCTCCATAGTATTTATTTGATTATAACCTGAGAATCCATCCATAAGTGATAAAATCTCATAACCAGTAGTAAAATCGATAATCATGTCGATGTTAGGGAGAGGAAAGTCATCCTTGGGAAAAGCTTTGTTAATATCTCTAAAATTGGTACACACTCTGATATCGATTTGGATTTTCTAAACTGGTACAACATTAGAAATCCACTCGAGTAGTCAATAGGTTTGATGAAGCCTACTTGTAATAACCTTTCTAATTCTACCTTAACCAGAAACATGATGCAAGGATTCATCTTCCGGACTTTTGTTTTATGGGCTTGGCATCTGGGTGTATAACAAGATTGTGCACCACTAATGCAGGATCAATTCTTGGCATGTCTATGTAAGACTAAGTGAATATTTATACATATTCTCTAAAAATTCTTGTAAATGTTTTATGTTCTTGATCTGAGAGTGAAGCTCCTAACTTAACCATTCTAGGAAACTCCTTTGTGCCGATGTTAACATCTATTGTCTCCTCCACCAGTAACTTGGATTCATATTCCATGCATGTAGGATCGGGAGGGATATTGAGATCCTCCTCTACCAAAGGTGGTTCAAGGATATCCTCATCTTTATGTGGGTACACTATCTTGTCCATAGGTTGTTCCATTTGTTTGTCCATAAGTGCCTCAAAGAGGTTTTTGCTATAGGACTTGGAATTTTTCTTTCCACAAGGATTTTCTATAGGAATTTTTCCCTTTCTTATTTTCTTACTTAAGTGACCACACAACTCTACCTCCTCTTTGAAGTACGTGCATGTATTGAGCTGAATGGAGAATCCTTTCTTGTGGTCATTTCTCATAATGTTGTCTCTAATGCTAAGGAACTCACCAATAGCCTCATCATTCTGAAAGATGTTAATGGGTATGTGCTATTGTTGGTCCCAATTCACAAGTGATGGGTAAATGAGGTCTAGTTTTGGAATGGTAAGGGGTGTAATAGGGGTTATGGTAAGGATAGCCATGTTAGAGAATAGGTTCGTAGAGGTGAGGTCTTCGTAAATACTACACTGGGAATCTATTTTACTTTCATTTTCGGACAAACTATCCTCATGCTCAGAAGAAGCATACTCATCATCTGAAGGGTGAGACTCATACAAATGGGTGCCAAGACTATATTTACCCATTATATGATGAGGTATTAGAAGAGATTCCAATGAACCTTGTTCTTGACAATTATAACCATGTCCTTTATACCTCATAGTAAGCATTATTCGGTTAGGAATAACATACGTAGGTGAATTGTAACATAAATCAATTTCATCATCTTCAGGTTAGAATACAATCTATTTGAGAATTCTTTCATCTTCTAGTAATCCAATTGAAGTGAAATTATCAAAAGGGCAGATCTCCCTTGATCTTCATAATTTTGTAGCATGGTCTACCATGTGCTTGGGCTGATAGCAGATTGTTTTGAGCCATAAGGGCTTGCTGAAGATTATACTCTCCACATCCATTTTCTTTAACTTTCATCTCCCATGTAGAAAGAGGAGATTATGACGTAGACACACCATTGTCACTAGGAATCAAGGTGTCTAGATCCAATCATTAAGAAAGGGCCTTGGAATGGACATGAACAACAATATCTGTAGAGGGACACTCATAGATGGTGGGAAAATAGCCCAAAAATTCTTTGCAATGACAAAATGGTTAGGGATCCCCTTCTATATTAAGTTTATATCCTTCATGTTGTAAATTTAAACACTGATGATATGTTGATGACAAGGCCTCCATAGCATGAATCCATGGGCAACCAAGTAATATGTTGTAGGAGAGCTCTAGGTCCAATACATGGATCTTTGTATCATCGTTTATGGGACCAAATTCCAATCAGAAATTTATCATTCCATCGATTGTTGTTCTTTGTTTTCATACACCTTTATGGTGATGAACTTTATCTCCAAATCAACCTGTCAAACTAGTTTAAGAGTAAAAATATTTAGACCTGATCTACCATCCACAAGCACTCTCTTGACCTTATTATGTTTGATTATTACTTCAATATGTAAGGGCAGGTTATGGGAGGGATTTTCTACTAAGGCTTCTAGTAGACTAAAGGTTATGTATTCTAAAGGAGTGACTTATTCTACCATGTCCCGTAAGTGTGTTAGGTCTATATCATGAATACGCTTGATCCCTATAAGGTTTTGTAAAGGATGTCCTTATGGACATTAGAAATATTTAGAAGATCTAAGATTGAAATTTTAGTTGTGACCTTTTCTAATCGGTCTAACACATCATAGTGAATCTCTTGAGGAGGAGGGGGAGTGGATTTTGGGATAAAAAGGTTATCCCATCACATTTCCATGCTACACTCTTTTCTCTCGATTTTGATCGTGTTGACATGTTCAACAAGCGAATCAACACAACCTATTAAGGTATCAAAATGGTCTAGATTTGATATATATTTGGTAGTATTATTTTGAGATGATTGTTCTGATATTATTTTTTATTTCCTTTGTGGTTAGAGAAATTTTCTTTAAAAATCCCCATATTTATCTTTGGAGACTTGGCATATGTGGTAGAGTCTACTTCTATATCACCGCTTTCAATTAGATCCTGAATGTAGTGTTTTAATTTCAAACACTTGTCAGTTTTTTTACCCTTTACATGGTGAAAGATAAAAAATTCATTATCCTTAAACCATGATGGTTTAGGTGTGTCATATCCATAGGGTTTTTCTTTAGGAACTAAACCATATTAACGTCCTTAATTGCTTTAGTATTGATGATATTGAATCAGATAGAGGAGTGAATGCACAACATTTATATTCCATAGGAGGAGTTCCATTTACAAGATTCAAAGGAGTGTGGTTTTGAACAACTTATATTCATTTACATTCTACTATCCCATCACCAATGAATTTTTTTCTCTTATTATGAACAAAATTTGGTTTTTCATTAGATTTGGAATCGTTATGATCATGCGAGATAGGTTTTAGGGTCCCCCTAGCTAACACCATTTTTTCAATTTGATTCCATTTTTCAATTACCTATTTGAACATCTTTCCATAATTAATTTTCAATTGGAACATGATGTCAAGGTGGAGGTTGGGAATAAATATACTTATAAATTATTTTTCAAGTATGGAGTAAGGGAAGCGGGTAGCTAACCCTCTCCATATTTTTAGGAAAGCAATGAATTTTTTATTGTTTCATTGTTTCACATTACAAAGATCTAGCATGGTAAAATCACTCTCTATATTAAAATAAGAGTGACATAAAAAATGTTCAACTAATTCTGACCATGTAGATAGAGATCCCTTGGGGATGTGTAAAAACCACTCTAGCACCTGTCCTCCTAAATTCCATGGGAAGAGGCGTATAAGATAGCTGTCACTATATGTAACCTATTAACATGCCATATAAAATTATTTTAAATGGTCATGAGGGTCAATTTTTCCCTTATACTTGTCAAATTTTGGACAGATCAAAGTGTCATGGGAAAGGTACTTGTAACATGGCTCTATCAAACAGATAAGGGCACAACTCATAAAACTAGTATTTCTTGTTGTGACTAGTTTTTCCTTCTTGCAAAGCTAGAAGAGAATTTTTTCATAGTGGACCATTCTTGATTGAAGAGTGGGTCCTGTGTGGGTGGTGTAGGTGTATACGAAGGGTTAAATCTAGGTATATTCCCACCATAATTTCTCTGCAATAAATTATTCTTAAGGGTATTTTCATGTCTCCCGTCGAGGAGTGTTCATTTGGAACTCGTGAAATAAGGCCTTAGGTTTTGCATTTGGTATATCTTGTTTCAAAGCTTTCTGTTATTTCTTGTTTATGTGTGAGGATAAACTTGCTAATTGGCAAGTGAGAGAATATACTTTTTCTTCTAAGGTTACCTCCCAAGTGGGTATTTTGTTACGATTTTCACGAGGAGGTTGTTCATGATGAGCATGGTCTTCATGATCTTTGTAGTGAACTCTAACTGTAGGTATATGATAATCTCCTTCATTTTCAAAATGTATCTCCTCATTATTCTGTCATCTAGAAGTAGAGGCATGTCCGGGTTTAAAATCTCATTAATATTGTGATGAGGATATTCCACTTCTTCTTCTCCCAAACCATGTCGGCGATAAGAGAAGGGTCAACTATGGAAGGTAACTTAGCTCCTAGTTCTATAACATGCATAAGAACCTCATGTTTGTTGTGAAACAATTCATCATCAATATGGGCAGGATGAAGTTCCACAAGTGCACAAGGATAATACTACTCTCCACCACTATGGTAAATCATGAGATTATCCTCTAAAATAGGGTTGTCACCTCCAAACAAATCAGCTTCTAACTTTTGGGACCACATTCACATATTATAAATATTTGAAATATGTGGTACAAAAAAAAAAAAAAATTCCACTAAGGTTTACTAAAAGTGGACCCTAGGAAAATTTTCATAGCATAACGATGTTAATTCATCACAAATAAATGGTGACTATTAAATAACCATGAATCCAATAGGTCTTAATGAGGCCTAGGATAAAGAATAAAGAATGATTTACCCTAGCAAGGTAATATATAACACAACACTTCTATGACAAGACAATGACATATAACACTCAAAACTAGTCACAACAAAAATTTAATCCCTATGTTTATTTGAGATAGGTTTGAAACCAAATAGTTATAACACAATATCACTAGCTAGGCCAAGTTTGAAACAAACAAGACCTAAATGCTAAGAAATTTTTGACATGATCCTCTAACAAGGTATAATAAAAACCATTTTCTAAACACTAAAAAAGTCTAAGTCTTGTAAAATAGATGATATAAATGTGAGCAGCATAACAACGTTATTTGGACACATAAACAAACTTTGAAAGAAAGCAATATTTTAGTATCAAAATGCTGTTATAGGAATGCTAAAAAGGTAACCTCAATACTCACAAAACTCAAGAAAAAACTAGAATGTAAAAACTATGCCTAAGTATATCAAGGAATTACTATGCATGCAAGCAACGCAACAATATAATCTAGAGATTTAGGCCAAGTTTCACAATGGAAACAAGACGTAAATATCAAAATTGTATGGCTATATTGCGGGCAGCATAAAAACTAAAAATAATTCACTAACAAGAAAACCTAACTACAAATGATAATAAGTCTCAATATGGGTTTTGAGATAAGAGGGGCTACTAGAACTTGATGATATACCATTCACACTTTCAACTCTTGCATTCCAACATTGCAACTGGTCATGCAAGAAGACTACAAAAGTGGTGGACACCATTATTTATAGTAGGTATTTATATATTGTTGTTTTTATTTTGTCTCCAAATGAGCAAGAATAAAATAGATTAGACTAATTGGTGATGAAAAATACTTGGTGTAACTTTAACATAGTTTCACCTTGTTTTAGGACAAGTGAAAAACTAGGAAAAAGGAACACTAAATAGAGTTCATGATGAGATATCATGTAGTTTCAACTTTAATATATTATTTTCCATGTTTTAAAAACAAGAGTTTGAATATAAAAATTTATCACTTTGTGAGAGCACTCAAGTATATAAACTTAGACAAAATTGTCTCCAAGATGACAAGCTTTCCTAGGGGGTTCTCTCTATGTGTCACAAGATATCTCTACGAGATCAATTTACCAAGAAAGTCACACTGATTAATCTCTGGAGTATCTCAACTTTACTTTACCCCCTTCAATATAATGAACATAAAAATGTGTTCAATTGTACTTTCATTGGGTCACAATGGAAATAATTTGACTCTAATCTCACCAAGGCATACTAATCAATTGGGTATTTGGAGCACTTTCTTGTTTCATTCACAAGGTTCCCTCTTATGTGAACTAATTTGGGGTTCATAGGAGCATTCCTCTTGTTTTCTTAAGGCTTATGCAAAGGAAATTTATCCTAGTTGAGTGGATGAGCCATAGCTCTTAACTAAAATCTATAATGCAATGTTTTTAATGGTGTGTTGGTGTATTTTCTTATCTTTTGGATTAAGTAATTTAGTTTAGACCACCATTGGTAACCTATAACACACATGAATGTTAGAATTTGGTTTAAAGAGAGTCCTCCTTTCTTTGACTAGCATTAGGTCCTTCACATAAATGGTTAGTAGTTCAAAAATATTTACAATAGTATAGAAAGAGGATTAAGCATTTTTTGGTTCTCAAGATCACGTTAGGTGTAAGAGAAGAGCATACACAACAAGTAACGCACCTAGATGAAAATATTGTAAATACATTAAATACCATAAAATTTTCAAAAAAGGTTTATTCCCATTTAGTCCAAGTGCTTCTTAAAGAAAGACTAAAATTACTTTTGGTTCCCAAGATCACACTAGGTGCAAGGAAGAGCATACAAAATTTGTAGCCTTGATTATATATCAAGTAAAAAGATCTCAATTAAAAGATCATGTACATGCCAAAATGAAAGTTTATTCCCTTAAGCATAGAAATGAATGATGATTTTTCCTACTTACTCTAAATTAGAAAAAGGAGGTTTAGGGGTGTTTTTGATTCTCAAGATCACACAAAGTGCAAGAGAAGATCATACATAACCCTATTCCAAACTCATACAAAACATGAAAACAAAATCACTCATCAAACCCTAAGCCAATTTTAACAAAAATCACTTATCAAACCCTAAGCTAATTTTGTTAGAAATATTTCTCTAAAATAAGAAAATTGATAGTAACAACACCTAAAAATCCCTAAAAAGGATAGGAACACTAAAAACCAGAAATTTAAAATTTGAGAAAACTTTACCTGAGTACAAGAGCACACATATTTATGCATAGGTGTGTTCGATAGAGTGTTTGGCCCTAAAATTCTAGTGAAGTACCAAAGAATGCACGCACAGGACTAGTGAGAAGAAGGGCACTCAGGGAAAATCACATAGGAAAAAGGGATTTTAGAAGGGTTTAACTGAAACCAGGGCACGCACAAGAGGCAAAACATAGGTTTCAAGGACTTAGCCATATTTTTTGTTCTAGGGACACTTGAGGAAAAATGTGAGGACCAAACTAAACTTGATGAGTGGATAACGTGCCAGCCTAGAACCTTGGAGGTCAAGAAAAGGATATACCCTGTAGGGAATATTCCCATAAGACATCATTACAGAGAGTGGAGGGTTTGCAAAGGGATAAACATTCACCAATGGAGAACCACATCAACACTTGACACACGATGTGCATTTAGAGAAGGCATGGAGGTGGGTATTTATCTTATATAAATATCAAGCCAGAGATTGAAAGAGGGAGATGGAATATAGAGAGAAGGTAAAGACAGATGCACATAGAGAATACAAAGAAAGAGGAGCGTAACAAAGTGTCTGCGGTAATGCTAGGGTTTAGAGAAATTAGTGCAAGGGTTTTAAGGAATTCCATAAGCATATGCATTAGTCTTTGGGATTTTTAACAAGGGTTAGATTAGGAAAAAGTATAGGTAGGTTCTCATATCGGGGAAGATTTGTGGGAGACAAGTCTCTGTCATTTACTATAAATGGTTTGAGATGACCCTTTTTGAGTGTAATATGGCTACTAGAACTATTTTAAATCAATATAAATGTGGGTTCATTTTGTATTACTTATTTATGGGTATAAACCCTCATGTTATAAGACTTATCATGACCTAGATATAGTTTATTATGTTTCTTACAAATGTTATTTAGCTTCTATAATGCATTAATGTGTGGATCTGTTAGTTGTACCTTCTACCTTTTTAAATAAGTAAATGTACTTCTACTTCTGTAACCCATCCTCCATTAATGGTGGAACCTTCTCAAAAAGCTCACATAAAGGATAAAATCGATACCCACGTGTGCCTTGGGTGAGTTCTCAACACCTATTTGGGTGATAGGTGGCACGCTTAGGTTTGGAAAATAGTATTAAGGGTAAATACATGACTACATCTTGGTTCTGTTTCGGGACCTCTTTTCAAAGTTTTTGTTAGAATGGTGCATGATGACAAAGCACTTGACCTTGGACAGTGTCAAAGCATGGCTTAAAAGCACAGAGGATGATTTTCTCGAGATATTCTAGTGATGGACTTGAGTTTGATGCATGTAAATGGGTAGAAGAACATTTGTATCATGAGTTGTATGAGACCTTATTTTGTTGTTTTCCAGTGGAGTTGTATGAATGGATTTCGGCGTATGCATCTATATCAAGATGGTACTATAGACCTCACGTATGGACCCAAGAGGAGTATCAGAGGCTACATGATTCTTATCTAACTTGGACATGTGTTGTTGATCATTGGTGGAGTAGAGTGTTGATGAGTTACACCTTGGAGTATGCAATTTCTACGTATTCGTGTCTAGAGATTATTGAGTTTGAATTCTTAAGGAAGACAAGAGGACCATTCTTGCATGTTATCCCTTTAGATATAAAGATCTTGATCATTACAATGATTTTGGAAGCATTTCCTATGGCTAGCTAAGATTCTTCTAAGCACTGGGTAAGGAATCTAGGGTGGAGGAAGATGGCAGACCTTGCGGCTAAGGAGAGGGAAGAGAGATGACTCAAGTATAATGAAGCTCATGAGAGGGAGTTAGATAGAAAATGAAAAGTTACAGGAGTAATGGATTTATGGAAGTAGACATTGCGGGAAGGAATTGCGGTTCACGTGGAGGACATGGAGCCTGAGCAGTCTATGTTACCCCATCTTGGCAAGTGTAGGAGAGAGACCCCTTGCCTTCTAATGAGATATTGTCACTAGGATAAATAAGAGCCATTGGCGCACATCTAAATCCACCTGGTGACCAACCCTTAGCACTTAGTTTTCCAAATCCAGACATAAGTATTACTAACCCAGTTGGTATATGTGGAAGTAACTATTCAAAGCACATAGGAGGTATAACTTTTCATTTGGCACATCTATGGTGAACAATCATTTCTGTGTTTAGAGTTATATTTTCTAGAGAAAATTTTGGGTACACAAAGCTTGGGTACAAAGTGTCTAAAAGCAACACAAGATACACATCTATAATGGTGCAATATCACAGACTACTGGCACGTAATTTAGTGTGATAGTGGGGACATAAGGCACAACCACTTCAGGACCCTTTCTAGCTATGGGAGGTGGATCTGGTGGGTTAGGTGGAATAAGAACTAGCAGACTTGGTGGATCTGAAGGATCTAGTGGGTCAGGAGGGATAGGCATTGGTGGATCTAGTGGATCTAGTGGTGGAGGCAACACCAGAGGGAATCAAGGTTTTGGATTAGACATAAAGGGCCTCAACCACCTCAGCAAGTATTTTTTGAAATGTCTTTGCATCTACTAGATTAAAAAGGTGTTGAGGATGCTGCAGAGCATGTACAAAAATGTGAGCTGATATGGTGCATGAAGGGGATCACTACCTCGAAATGGAAGGCAAGTCAATTTGTAACAACGTTATAGGGGTGTGCGCATAGTTGGTACTAGAAATATGACCCCACTAGATAGTAGTGGATTATACCATGTTATATAATGCCTTCTTAGCTAAATTCCATAATCCCAAGTTTGAACAAAAGAGCTTTAGCATGATGAAGGAGATTCAAAAAGGTATGACAAAGAGTGTGTGAGAGTATGAACCTCATTTTGAAACTCTCTTATCAAAAATATCTTATGATATTCATCCCTCTCAACATTCTCAATGGTTTTTTGGAGGATTAATAACACCTTTCAGGAGAGCATTTTTGTAGAAGACTTTCGCTGCACCCACACGAGGCCTTGGAGGTTTCCCCCTGCACCGAGGTTGTAGGAAGCGTGATACCTTGGTGTTATCCCATTTCTTAAAGCTCAGATTGTTGCAATGGTAAATTATCTTGAGAATCTATCTAAAAACACATCCCATGAGACTCATAGTGGCCTATGGTGCACGAATTGTGAGGTAGAGGGACATACAAAGGATAGTTGTCCTCAGAGATCGGTATGCATCATGATAGTAGACTATGAAATTTACCATAGAGATCATGATGTAAGTAGGTTTCCACTACTGCAACGTGTGATCTATAAGAATGTGTCTTGCTATTGCAATATTTTCACCTCTACTACTCATGATACCAAGGATTGTAGATTGATTGACCAGATACATGATGCCATTGATATTGGTGTGCATTAGAACAACATTGCAAATAATTCCAAGGATGATGGTCATCACTATGAAGGATGCGTGGATGGAGGAGCTCATGGAAGAGGCTTTCACGAAGGATTTAGAGGTTGTGGCAATTACAAAGGTGGAAGAGGTGAATTCCCTCATGGAACTTGTTATAACTATGGGTCCATAGAGCATTACAAGCATGAATGTCTTGACCTACTACAATGATCTTGGTGTGGAAAGAAGCACAAGTATGAGGAGTTCCTAGAGATATTTGAACACATGAGCCAATAACACTAAAAATAAAAGGGCATTGGGATGCTAAGCATTACAAAGGTTAACTCACAATGGATGATAAGGGTGGCGCACGAGTTAGAATTAGAACTGTCTTGGTGATGACACAAGCTAAGGTTGCGCATGCTAGGAGATAGAAAACTAGAGGCCACTGATTATAAGAGAAGAGGTGGTGTATGGGAAGTATCTAGACCCTACCCATCAGAAGGAAGTATATCAAGATACCATGGACATAATTAGGAGTCTTCAAGGAGAAATTCAATGTCTGAAGGAGCAATCCAAGAAGTTGGGGTAGAGGAAAAGTGATGAGGTTCCTTAGTAAGATATAGATGATGTTAGAGAGGTGTGTAGGATGTTGTGCCAAGATAATATCATTCCTCTATTAGGATAATGGTTAAGGGATAAAGTTCCAAGTGCTGGAGTAGAGTGTGAGAGGTAGGTTTTGCATGCTAACCTTCCTCCCCACAGCCTTAACTACAATAAGGAGATTACCTTGAATGTATTTTTGATGGATGACTCTTAAGAAATATTCTGATTGACATGGGTGCGGAAGTCAATGTTCTCACCTTGGATGCTTGGAATCAAATGGGAAGGTCCCCAATACAACCATCTTTAAATGTGTTGTATATGACCAATCAAACAAAGGAAATACCCATTGATGTTTTAAAGGATTTTGTTATCCCTATCCAAGGGGTGAAATTTACAAGAGACTTCAAAGTCTTAGCACTTGTTGAGGTAGAAAACTTTCCAACATTACTTGGGCACCCCTAGTGCTATAAGAACAATGTTGACTTACGTTTCAATAGGGGGTGTATAATTTTTGAGAATAAAGAGGAAAGTGCTATCATTCCTTTGAGAGATGGGAAGTTAGCACCATATATTAATCCTTTAGGAGAGGAAGACCTAGACAAAATTTATGTGCACAATATCCAAGACCACGAAGTTATGCAACCAACAAATGAAGGAATTATTCAAAGTGGGAAGATGCTCAATCTATAAGTGATACAACTAGTGTGGCATGTGACGATTGGGCACATGGGACATATGAGTTGGTCAGAAGTAAATTAAGAGGCTCTTTGATGAGAGTAATAAAGGCATGCTTAGTCAAACACCTAGGAGGAAATATGTTTCCAAGTTATTCTATAGGATCCAACCCTGATGTTTTTCTACAAGAAATGGAGACCTAGTGGATATGTGAGATCAAAAGGAGAAGGATGCTTAGCTATACCTTTCTCAAGACCACAACACGTTGGTGGGTAACCCATCACAATAACCTTATAGAGTGGTGTGAAGTGAGAATTACATTCTCTATTAGGTTTTCTCAAGCAATGCACCTACCATCATACAAGATTATCATGGGAAGGAACCTGCCTCATTTCATGTCCAAGCATGTGAGAAGAACTATATGGAAGGTGCGAAGCCTTTCCACCCTTTTTATGGTTTCATAAGTTGTACTTCACCTTACAAGGTTTCACACACACATGGTACATTCACTTACAGATGCACTGTTAGACAATACACTAGAAAATGTTGATGGATGACCTCCTTCAAGCTTTTGAATATCTAAGTACCAAGCCATAAGTGGATGAGGTGTTGAGGTTGTTAAGTGCCTAACTATCTGAGATAGTTCCATGGAGGAGGATAGAATACTTTAATTATTAGCTGATCCCGACTTAGAAGTGCGCTTTGATGAAGAAGAATCGGAGGAGATACAGTTTGAGCATGCATGCATGGAAAAATTAAAAATAAATTTGGTCTATGTGATCCATAGTGAAGAGGTGGGAAAACTAGAGGTTAACCATATTATGGGTACAAGTGATGTTATGGATAGTGTTGATGAGCAAGCATGTGCCTACCATGAACTCCTAAAAACCAAGAAGGTTAACATTGGTTGGGAGGCTAAACCTAAGGAGGCTACTATTAGAGATTACTAGACAGAAAAAGGATGTTTTGAAAATCATCGATCTATTTCGCGAGTTTCAGAACTTATTTCCATGTGGGTACCATGAGATTAAAGGAATTCACCAATCTTTAGGAGAAATGTATATCAATTTAAAGGAGGGAGCATGCCGAATTCGGAAGATGCCTTATCGAATGAATCTGAATCTTCACATCAAATTCAAGGAGGAGATTGACAAGATGATCGCATCAAGCATCATTGAGGTTGTTGAGGAATCAAAATGGATAATTCTAATGGTCATAAACATTAAGAAGGATGGGAGAATAATAATTTGTGTTGATTATAGGGATTTGAATGCGGTATGTGTCATTGATCCCTTTCCAACCCCTTTCACCGAGGAGATCCTAGAAGGAGTAGTTGGGCACGAGATCTATTCATTCATGGATGGCTTCTCAAGATATCATCAGGTTAGAATTGCAAAGGAGGACCAAGAAAAGAAAAATTTCTCTACTGAATGGGGAATATTTTCCTACATAGTCATGCCTTTTGGACTGAAGAATGCACCTACTATGTTTTCATGCATTGTGGTGTAGGCATTTCAAGACTTCATCCATAAGTTTCTTCAAGTCTACCTTGATTATTGGATAGTATATGGATTAGTAAGGGATCATTGTGACAATCTGAGGCTGATGTTTGAAAGATGTTAGAAATTGAGGATATCCCTTAAAAGTAAGAAATGTGTTTTCATTACTCCATTCGAACCCTTTTGGGGCATATCATATGTAAGGAAGGCTTGTTGGTGGATCTGCCAAAGTTTTCGTTATTGTGGGATTCGGGGGAACCTACATGCCCGTGAGTGAAGTGCGTAGATTCCTTGGGCATACGGGGTATTACCAAAAATTTATTAAGGGGTATTCCAAGATTTCAATGCCATTGAAAGAGTTGTTGAAACAAAAAAGTGCATTTCACTGGGTAGAGGCGCAGCAGATAACATTTGATACATTGAAGAATTAGATTATCATTGTTCCCATACTATACTTTCCCTCTTGGGATAAGCCATTCCATGTACATGTTGATGCTTTGCATAAGGTGATTGGGGAAATCTTAGCACAATTTGGAGAGGGAGTTATTGACCACCCCTTGTATTTTTCTAGAAGAAAGATAACCTCGTCAGAATAGAACTATACTACTATCAAGTGCAAAGAATTTTCAATGATCTATGTGCTGCAAAAATTCAGGTAGTATCTTTTAGCAACACCCTTCATTTTATACATGGACCACATGGCATTAAATTACTTAGCAAACAAACCTATTTTATAAGGTCGCATAAGTTGGTGGGTCTTGTTGTTTTAATAATTCGAGTTTATGGTTTTTGTGAAATCGGATAAGAGTAATATGGTACTTGACCATTTATAGAGGATTGATTTAGGGAGGACACGCAGAGCATTACGGATATAATGCCATATGTAAAAATATTTAGATTGTGGCATGCATCCTCTGACTTGGAAGATATTGTTGTATTTCTCAAGACGGGTGTGGCACTAGAGGGAATGAAGAATTTGGAAAGGAAGTAGTTAGCCATACATGCCGCACCCTACATCGTAATTGGTGGATAATTAAACAAGCTATACCACGATGAGGTTTTGTGTTGGTGCATGTTAGAGAATGAACACGTTGCAATCATGGAGGAAGCACATGGTGGAATTTCAGGAGGACACTATGTAGGGATGTAACCACGCGCAAGATCCTTCTAGTAAGGATTTTATGGGAAAGCATATACCAAGATTGTATTGAGTTTTTCAAGGTTTGTGACCATTGTTAACACCTTGGAAAACTAGGTAGAAGAGATGAGATGCCCTTGAGAATAATAGCTAGCGCAAAATCATTTGAGAAGTGGGCCATTAATTTTATAGGACCAATTTCACCTAATGTATGAAGGACTTGTTCACTATATATCATTACTTATACTGATTACTTAACAAGGTGGGCAAAGGCAACTCCTACAAGGGACTGCATAATGGCAACAACATCCAAGTTCCTATGGGAAAACATAATCAGCAGATATGGATACCAACTAATTTTAACAAGTGATAGGGGTACTCATTTCATAAATGAGAAAGTTAGTATTTTGTTGGTGGAATTCATGGTAGCCCACCACAAGACTACCCCTTATCACCTCCAAGATAATGGAACCACTAAAGCATTTAAAAAGATATTGAGTCACACACTGAACAAAAATTTTGATGTAGGAAGAAGATATTGGGATGATAAATTTTCTATTGTGTTATGGTCATACTAGACTACTTATAAAATAATGAATAAGGACGTAACTTTCCCATTGATGTTTGTACGTAAGCGGTGTTACCTATTGAATTCATGTTACCATCACTGCATATAGTGCATGCAAGAGGATTAGATGATGAACAAGCACTTGAGGAGAGGATTGATAAGTTAATGCAGTTAGATGAGAGGTGGGATATTGCTCGTTGGAGTCAGAAAATAGAAAAATCTAGGTAGAAGGCATGACATGATAGACACATCAAGAACAAATAGTTTGAGGTTGGGAAAATGGTTCTATTGTATGATTCCAAGTTTCTACGCCATCCTAGGAAATTCAAAGTCCATTAGATGGGCCCATATATTGTATCCTATATAATTGATTTAGGTGGTTTCTAGTTATAAGCACTGGATGGAACACGGTTACCAGGCCATTTCAATGGGAGTAGGCTGAAGCCCTACTATAAATAAGTCTTCCTTGTGTTTATAAATAAGGAAATATTTCCAATTAGCCTAGGATTTCCCTTAATGTATTTCATTTCTTTGTGTTTTCCTTTCTCATTGCTTTTTCTCTTTCTTTTTGTTTGTTGTGTGTACATTGTGCACTAGTAGCCACTTATAATTTCAAAAAAATTCTATGCATAGAGGACCACACATCTATTTTTGTGTTGGGTGAAGTGATGTGATAAACACTGAAGTCGTGGTTTTGATGGCCCGGTCCGAGGATCAAAAGCACATAGTTTGGAAGATCACACATGGAAAAGATGAACACAAGAAGTTTGGTGTCAGGAAGGATTTACAAAAACCACGTGAGAAGTGTAGGAACAACATGAGGTGGCGATATCAATAATCAAGATAAAGACATAAGAAGTGCCTTGCACCGAAAGTGCATGTGTAAGTATTTTTGGCTAGTAAGGGTTTTTATGTGCTAGAAGGTTGTATAATTTTTCACATAGGATTGGGTGTGGGGGTAAAATAATTGAAGGTTTTTAGTAGGAAGGATCCACCTTTATTGCAGTAAGGGAATGTTGCTCGGTGGCATGGAATTTATCAAGGGAAAAATAAAAATCTATAAGTAGAAGGTCGGGGTGCATTATTATTTACCTTATATTTTTGTTATCAAAGAGCTCTCGCAAACTAGGGCATCCTTGAAGAAAAGTTGTGTGAAAAAGGGTTGTGAAGATTTACGTGCATAGCTCAGTTCGATCAATGAACCAGAGTGGAAAAATAAGTAAATGGGCATAAGTGGAGAAGGTTATGTGGAATAATCCTACGGGTGATTACGTCATCTTGTGGAAAAAGGGTTTTCTAGGTTAGGGTTGAGGGGATTTTCACAAAGGAGTGGAGTGTAGAGTTGAGTAGAGCCAAGATCAAGGGAAAGGAAGAACTTTTAGTGACCTGATAGAGAAATGGCACCAAGGAAAGCAACAAACATTTCACCAAATAAGGGCAAGGGAAAGGGGAAATAAGTCATTTCCACTAGTTTTAATGAAGAATGGTACGCGGAGATGCAATATCCAAATGACATATTTCTTGGAAAAGAATGGGTGTCTCACATTAGAAATATGGTCATGAGTGACTACAACCATCGAACGAGCACCACAGAGAATGAGATGGCATTAGAACTGGTTCACCCTATAGATAAGAGGACACCAGATGGAATGTCTATCTATAATGATGAGGTAAAGGTGAAGATGGAGAAGGACCAAGTTATTGTAACTCTATGAGTTTCCCTATTTCGGAAAACCTAAGTGACTATACTAGTGGTTAATGTCATGCATACATGAAGACCACTTCTACTTCATAGGATGGAGGATGTGAATAACTCCCCAATTGATTTCTAAGTTTACTGGTCTTGTCCGTAAAGGATAATATTTCAAGGATGACTTCAACGATAAGGAGGCCATCAAGAAGACTATTAAAGCTTATGACTATAAGAAGGGTTCCCGATACTTTGAAATTTCTATGATTTCCAACCCGATAATGAGAATGGCTATGTAATTGGTCACAAAGTTGAATGGGAAGGATAAATGGACACAGATTAACAAGTTTTCATTGAATGTTTTTCATAAGATCTCGGAGGGGACTGTATGCACCAAAAATTATATGTGCTACATTGTCATAAAAATGGTTACAAAAGTCCCCAATGATGATTCAGGTCCTTTCAAGAAGGTGTCCAATCTCTAATTTCCATTCGTAGTTTATATTTTTCATCTAGATGTCTTTACTTATCCTTCCCGTGATATTTTCCAAATTCCTACCTATTTCTACACATGTTTTGGCCTTTAGTGCCAGGACCGCCACCCTACCTAGGTGGTGGTTCTAAAACCACCACCCAAAAATAGGGCGGTGGTCTGAAACCGCCACCTGTGCGGCAGGTGGTGGTCCTGCCCACTTTTTCCAAAATCCCTCACGCATGTTTTAACATGTGATGGTTCACTTAATTTCACTTTTTACATGCATCCGTGAGCCAAATTGTCTAAAATTAGCTTTGATTGCTTGGTTCTCCTTCCTCCTATTTTTAAATATATTTAATTAGTTGGAACTGCTCCTTCTTGCCTTGATCTTGAAGGCACCTCCCATCCTCCATTCCTATATATTCCATGCTTGTATTCAAGAAAAAGGCTTAAAAATTTTTGTGTATCTTGCATTGTATTGCTACTACGATCTTGCTAGGAATTGCATAGCCAAGATCTAATCTCTTGTGTTATCTCTCTTCTACTTGCATTACATCCGGACTGCCATAAATATGCCATTGATCAAGCACCATCCTCCTGCTGTTGTTCTTGCATTACCAATCCCTTGGACTCACATGAATGCTCGAAGAAATAAAGGAACATACTGAGGGGATAGATATAAACACAACCAGATTTACCAAAGCTCTTTCTTGTCTAGGTTGGAATTGTGTGTTTGTTTTCCTTATTTTATCAATTGTTAATTCGAAATTAGTAGTTTCAATCACATATCAAATAGAGTAGAAACTCATTCATTTCAACAATTTAGTCAATCACAAGTAGATCAAATCATTAGTAAGCTTGCCTCTTTAACATTATCGGGAAGTTATGGGGAACAATAGCCCCTTTCAGGGTCATGATTTTTTCTTCACCTCTGAGGTAGGGTTTGAAGGGTTTTTGATTGGATTAGGTTATTTTCTTTAGATTAGATTCATACATTCGCACAAGTAACCAACTACATCCGGATGATTACTTGTCTTTAGTTTATTTATTAGATTAGAACACATTGCTTAAAAATTAGAAAAGAAAAAAATAATTTCCTTTGATAGATTATTTTTCTTTTATTTGTTTTGTTTTGATATATTGTGAAAACTCCAAAAACATAGATTATATTTCCTTCAGTAATTAGTTTTCTTATCAAAAATAATTTTATTTCATTTTGTATGACCATCAATGATCCACAATAGGAAAATACATACATTTTTTATCCCTTGGTCCCACTGCCCAATGGGACAAAATTGATAACTGACATCGATACCATTTTATGTTTGAAAGTCTTATGCACACCCGTAAATTTTTCAGAGAAAATAGAAGAACTCAATATGGTAAACAACATTGCTAATCAAGCCTATAACTATTGGACTACTCTTGGTAACATGGTTTAATTACATGCATGACCATTCAAGGACCACAACCCCCATGAATCTTTGATTGTGATCCTCAAGTCCCACAACCCAAAGGGCCTACTAGTCAGTTAGACATTGATACTATTTTATGTACATTAGTATTTAGATCTTCACCACTTCCACCAGATATTATTGTACAACTTTCCTTACTGAACATAGCAGCTGATCAAGATAAGAATTTTTGGACCAGACCATAAAATCACCCATAAATACCTATGGATCCATTATGCCTCTCATTCTTACTTCCATGACCTTGTCTGGAAATCTATATGAGGTGCCCATAGGTCATTTTCCATGTGTTCAACAACCAAAAATAGAATCTCGGAGAGATCAACATTCATTGGAGTCTCCAAGCAACTATTATCTCGATCGATCCATCACACCACTTCAAGTTAGGAGAGCATTCTTTTCCTTAGACTCACAGATCCCGACATTCAAGGTGTTGAAGATATAAGATTGCCCAATTAGCTTGATCTCCATCACCACACTCACATTCACATTCATTCTACATCGATGTCTGGCACGACCTCAAGAGGTTGGGTGTGAAGAAGGTCACGTGTTGATTTTTTGTCATACAAATTGGTGAACCCGACATGAAGAGCTAGTCTCTAAACATTTCGCTTTCTTTTTCCATCCTTTATTCTATAGTTATTCTCATACCCCAGGAATATTTCAGGATACGATGAGTATGGTCTACCCATTCTAGGTTTTTACATGTGCAACTACCAATCAAGTATACCAAAATAATCACCTTCATTTTCAACATGGGCAGACAACCACTCATCACTCAAAACCCTATACTTCATGGAACCAATGTTGGTTCCTCTATACGTATTGAGGAACTTAACCAGTCATGTAAACCTATCCTCATGAACAATCAAGTTCAAACAACATGAATTTCACGAGCGAAGCAAGTTATTCTCCTCGATATTGTTTTGAAATCCCATTATCATGCAATCGGATCAAATCCCACATCTAGATGAGGAATATTTAGCATGATATGCTAGGAGTGAACAAAACTTCCAGAACATGAACCAAACTTTTGATAGGTTGCAAGGACAAGGTGATGTCCTGCTCCAAAAAAATAACACTAGCCCTCCACCAACTGAAAATACTACTAATGAAGGGTGGAAACATAGTGAAAAATTCATAGTAGGATACCATACTCCTCAACAACCTCCGAGGGTTAGAAAAATCACATAAGAAAAACATCACCCCATCAATAGGTGATGTCATCTTAGCTTTGGTAGAAAAATTCAAGGAGCTAGAGATTGCCCAAAATACTCATAATTTATATGTAGGGAAAGCAAAAATTCTCCCTACCCATAGAATTATGGATAAATACCTACTACATAGAATCCTCCAGTTTATATAAATACTCAAAACCTTGGATATCTACTTACGAGGATGGGAACCTTAGGTATGCCCCCTCACGCCACATATGGATATCTACAACAGGCACTAGCCAAAAGTGTGTTCTCAAATGCCATACCAACTAGAAATGCAACGTTCCCTGGCTTTGTGCCTTCGATTCCATATCAAGGTAATCAACCCCCTATGTACACATGTACTTTAAATATCTGTAGGGGGACATGTACACCTACCTGGGTCCATATGGATAAGCTGCAGGGGGATGCCATACACCCCCAAAAATGTCTATGATGTCCCATTTCAGCAACTAATGAAACCTCCCCAACAAGGATCTTTAATGGTGGAAACATATGCAATGGGGACCTATTCTAAATATCTCAAGGAACCCCTAGAATTCTCCATTTGGAAAGTCATGCTCCTGAGACCCTTGCTTGATCTTTTGAAATTCAAAGGGGAGGGCAATCCTAATTCCCATATCAAGGCTTACCCAATGACCATTTGAGATTTTTTCCCATGGGACGTAATACTTGCAAAAATTTTATCTAAGATAGTAGAAGGTATTTCTCGATCGATTGGTACTATAGGATACTAGAGGCTTCAATATGCTCCTTCAAGAAACTTGTATCAGAATTTATTAAATCTTTTGATATGAACAAGATTTTGAGAACAAGAATCAAGAAATTCCTTCATATCAAGCAAGAACACAATGAGTCTGCAGCCCACTTTATTCAAAGGTGGCAAAAATTTCTCTACTCCTATGCAAGCACTCCAAATATGTATCAAACAGAACTTTGTGATTTGTTCTGCCACTCTCTTAACAAGGAGAAAAAGGAATATGTTCAAAAGTTCCTACTAAGGAACTATGAAGAGGTGCTAGAGGGTGATCTTCAAATTGACCAACCAGCCATTGATAGTGGTCATAAGACTTATGGAGCTAATGGAAGGTTATTCACCCCTAATTAAAATAATCACAGTTACTCAAATAACAAAAATAACAACCAAGGACCAGAAATCCTTAATAAGAATCATGGGGTCACGATAGATGGAGTGATGAGACCAACCTAAGAAACCTAACATTGTCAATGCTCCCAATACTTCCGCTTCAAACAACCAAAATAACAATGACAACAATCAAAGGAACAATAAATTCTCACCCTTAGTTAATGTTGTAGATTTTAGCGCTAATAATAATAAGCAACAATAACAACCCCAAAGAATCAAGATAAACATGCACCCAAGGCCCCAGCTAATACCCAAGTGGATATCCAAACCAATTTCAAAACCAAGGGCAAGGGTTCCCAAATTTTAACAATAACAATCAACATTTGAACAATAACTATAATTTCGAGGCCACAACAAGGTGCAAACCAAAGGCCTCAAGATTACGATCCTAATTTATACTGTAGTTTCCATAGGGTTCACGGTGTATGACACAAGAACATGGTGTGATTGTAAAAACTTATAGAATTTTCCAGAGGACCTATGACAGTTGTCTTTTGACATGTTTTTGGAAAACTCAACAGTTCTCACTCAAAATACCTACATTGGACTGGTATCTCCACAGAACACACCACTATGAATCTTTAATGATCCTCTCCCCATGTATCCAAAATATGGTATATTAGATCCCAATGGTTCAAAAAAGGGTATTATAATAGGTACCCGTGATCTCGAAGTCTCAAATTTGTCAAACCCACAAGTGACACCTCCTCTCGATGGTCACCAACAAACAAAATTTTTGGGGTTGGTAGAGTTGGACACTGAACCAACAACTAATGCTGCCAATAAAACTAGGGATTATTCTTTGTAGCCTATTCTAATCTACTTGAATGCATTAGATGACATCTGTGATACGCTAAGCAAGCTAGTAGGAGCTTACAATTTGATCAATGATTTAACTAAGAAATTCTCACACATTTCCTTCTTGGATCTGTTAAAGAATTCCCCTACTCATAGGGCTGCTCTACTAGAAGTGTTGGGTCTTGGTCATTTGGCTAATGTCACCCCTCCTCTAGAAGCACAAATAAACCACGTGGAATTTGATGTCTATACTCCAAAAAGACATGAAAGATATGTTGGATTTGTGTTCGATATCAACAAGATGCCCATAGACGCTGAAATAATTCATAGAGGCGATCCAACATTGTTTTTACAAGTCTCGATTCATAAAAAATATGTAAATCATGTGATGATTGATGATGGGGTAGTAGTCAAAATATTCCCTTCTATTTCCTTCAAAAACTAGGGTACGGAGAGACCAATTTCTCTTTGACATGAAATATATTAAGGGGCTATGACAGCCTCAAAGAAATGTCAATCAGAACTATAGTGTTGTCGGTCACCCTTGGACCTAAGACGGTACTAACCAAGTTTTATATTATAGATTAGGAAACCAATTATAATATGATCCTTGGTCATCCTTGGATTCATTATATGAAGGTGATTCCCTCCACTTTGTTTCAGGAAGTTAGGTTCTTGCATTTAGGGAAGGTTTTTGTGGCACAGGGTGATCCAAAACCATTTGACATACACCTAGATAATTTGAAAAAGAGGCTAGGGGTCCACTCTGAGATTGATATTCCTAAAAATCATTTAAATAAACCTACAAGATCAGTACTAGAAGAAAATTTGGTTCCTACAATGGAATTAGAGGTCATGGGTTTGATCGAAGGCATTCCGATAGTCAGAGATGAAACCATCATAGTAGAGACAATATCGTTAGGAACTACGGCAAAGATTGTCGAGCTATTGGAAAAATATTTACCCATTCTCCTTCCTTTTGATTCTATGGGCATGTGACATACCCTAGGACTTGGTTCTCTACCAACAAATGAGGTTTGTATGGTCAAGGTAACTGAAGTAAAGGAGAAAGATTCAAAAGATGATCCAATGTCCATTTTTCCAAGTAACTGTTGGACTCTCCATTTTGATGGAGCCAAGTGTCATTTTCACATTGGGGTAGGTGTGATTCTTACCTCTCATGAGGGAAGGATTATACCTTTTCGTTCAAATTAAACTTCTAGTGCATAAACAATGGGGGTGAATACAAAGCCCTTCTACTTGGTCTCATCGTAGCTGAAAGAATGGGTGCTCTTAATATTAAGGTGTTGGGTGATTCACAACTGGTTGCAAATCAGGTATCCAAAGTATATGAGACTAGAGCTAAGCATTTGTAACTTTACAAAATAGTAGTGCTGAACTTAATGAAGAGGTTTGACTTCATATCAATCGAGGAAATTCCACGAGACCAAAATCTCCTTGTAGACTCAATCGCAACATCTACTTCTCACTTTACTCCAAGTGGTGAGTTGGAAGATTCAAACTTCATGGTCTTGGTTCGTGTAGAACCTTTGGTTCATAAGACACCGATAACTCCAATGTTGACATATGTAGAGACTAAGAGTGAGTTTGTCATTACAGATCACATTGACATTGACAAAGCAACTCTAGAATATCTAAATGCTCTCATAGAGCTACATCTTACACATCATGAGGTTAATATTTCTCTAATTCCACACTCTTCTTCCTATTTTGGAAATCCCATGATGGAATCCTCCCCTAGGAGGGAACTCAAAATTTGTGAGGTAGGAGAAGAGGGGGATTTAGAGTTACCTTGCCCCACCTGAGTTTGAGGAAGGAAACACCTCCTTAATCGAGGGAACAATTGATATAAATATTAGGACCAAGGAAGAACCAAATATTTTGAAGCTAGGGTCCTCTTTAACTCCTGAGGATGTTGAAATACATACCCACATTCTCAAGGAGCATTAGAAAGCATTCACATTTAATTACAAGGAAATGATAGGGATTGTATCTTACATTGTGGTGCGTAATCTCATCACTAAGCCAAATGTAAAGTCAATTAAGAAAAATTTGAGGCCCATGAAGCCAAAAGTGGCCCTCATGGTGAAAGAAGAAGTGATGAAACTCCTCCAGGTGGGATTCATCAAGCCAGTTGATTACTCTCAATGGGTATCTAACATAGTCCCCATTCTCAAGAAAAATGGAAAGATCCACATTTGCATAGATTTTTGGGATATAAATAAGGCTTGTCCTAAGGATGATTTCCCATTACCATCCATCGATGTTATCATTGACGTAACAACTAGTTTTAAGTTGTTGTCTCTTATGGATGGATTCTCTGGGTATAATCAAATCAGAATATCTGAAGAGGATCAAGCCAAAACCATGTTTATAACTCCTTGGGGAACTTACTATTATGCGGTCATGTTGTTTGGGCTTAAGAACGCTGGAGCTATGTACCAACAAGTGATGACTTATATATTCCATGATCTTATACATAAGATTGTGGAATCCTACATGGATGACCTACTAGCTAAGGCCAGAAAGCATTGCAATCACCCAGAGGTGCTTCATATCATCCTTTCACGCTTAATCAAATACGATGTCACATTGAATCTAGAAAAGTGTGTATTCAATGTAACAGGAGGAAATATTTTGGGGTACATCATATCTTCATGAGGAATTGATGTAGACCCAGCCAAAATCTGAGCTATATTGGAAATTATTCCACCAACGGATGAGTCTGGCATCATATTTTTCTTGGAAAACTTGGGGCAATCTAAAGATTTATCCCTAACTTGACCTTTGTTGTTCACCCAATCAAAAATTTGTTGAAAAAGGATTATAACATTGATTGGATAGAAGAATGCAATAAGGCCTTTGAGGTAGTTAAATGATTCTTATTTTCCCCTCCCATGTTAATGTTGCCTAGATTAGATTGCCCTTTGATCTTATATTCATGAGCTATAGATGTTTTGCTAGCCTGCATGTTGGCTCAAGAGGATGATGATAAATGAGAGCGTGTAATCTATTTTATTAGTCAGACGTTGCTTGATTATGAGACATGTTACACCCAGGTAGAGAAAGAATGCCTTGCCATAGTCTTTGCAAAAAAATGCTTAAGACATTATATGTTGAATCAAGAAACAAGGGTTATTGTTAAGTCAGATCACTTATGTATATTTCTCACACAAGGATCCTTATCTAAGAAGGTCGGGTGCTTCATAACTCTGATGGGTGAATTTGAGTTAACGTTTTTTAATCAGAAATCCATCAAAGGAAAAATCATTGTGGATTGGTTAGCTAATAATCCATTAGATGGAGGTGATCTGGTAGATCTAGACTTCCCCAATGAGTGTTTGTGTACCCCATTGAGACTAGGTCCCCATTTCTGCATGTCCATGGTATACCAACATCATTAATTTTATAGTGGACCATACGTATCCAGAAGGGGAAAAATTTCAAGAGATAAGGTGGTTACGTGTCATTATTTCTAAGTATGTTATTGTAGAGCGGGTTCTCTATCACAAGGCCTTCAATGGAAGGTTCTTAATATTTGTTGATGCTGAAGAATCCAAAAATATTCTTTATGAGTCACATAGAGGAGTATGTGGAGGTCACTTTGGTGGCCATGCCACTACTTAGAAGATACATTGTATGGGCTACTTCTAGCCCACTCTAGAACTTGACACGCTTTAGTTTATGTGCAAATGCCACAAATGCCAAGAGTTCTCCCATGAGATCCACATACCGACACAAGCTTTGTAAACAATCACAATCCCATCGACCTTTTCCACATTGGGCCTGAATTTAATAGGAAAATTCTCTCCCTCATCAATGATGGCCATAACTTCATAATCATAGCCACATAATACTTTACCAAGTGGGTAGAAGTCATGCCTCTTACCACTGTACCCAAGTCTATGATCACTAAGTTCATCTTAAACCAGATCATTTATAGGTATGGTGTCCCACAAATCATTATCTTGGATAATGGAATGTATTTCAAAAATAACGAGGTGCGTGAATTGTGTGAAAATTTCAAGATAATTCATCACACAACTTCTCTTTATTATCCTCAAGCCAATGGATAGGATGAGGCTACGAATAAAACATTAAAGTCCATCCTCCTTAAGACCATTAAGGAGAACAAATGAGATTGGCATTTAAAGCTTTTTCTAGCCTTATGGGCCTATCGGACGTCAATTACAACACTATTTCTAGTTATAATTTCCTTAGTTGCCATCTCTCCTTTTGTTTACATTTGTTTCTATCTCTTGATTATTTCTAATTGGGTTTTTCTCCTTTGCTTGCAGAGACTGCTGATGAGTGGCAAGACCTGATTCACTAGGTATGCACTGATACCCTGATGATCCCTATGGAGAAGACCCATGCAGAGCTATCCGTGGATGCAGGGGAGCCCTTAGTAGCTGGTAGGCATACCGACATTTTTTCCCCTGTCTGGCATGTGGCTAGGATGGTGACTTCCCTCCGTACCAAGCTAGTAGGGTACAGGATAGCAGAGCACCTGATGAGGAGTCACTCTCATGGCGAGGCCACAGCTGCTCCTCGGGACCGTGAGCCCTCCGTGCACTCAGAGCACCGGCGTAGCTAGAGTCCTAGACATGGGTGTGCACCCTCAGAGGGATCTCATAGGGGTTGAGAGACCTGTTTGTATGATGTATTTGTATTTTCGGGCTCTTTGAGTGTTTTGACCATGCTTAGCGCATGATGGCATTGTACAAGAAACTTTGATTATATATATATATATTCTTTTTGGATTAGACTCTTGGTATCAATGTTCTTGTGATTTGCTTTCGTATGTAAATTACAATGTTGTTTTTATATGCCTTTCAGAATGTATGCAATGGAGAACAAATGATACAAATGTTTTCTTTCTTTTTGTATTTCATGATGCTGATGTATGATAATGTAGACACAATGTGATTTTGAACTTTAGTTTCTATAAGCAATTTTTGGTACTTCATTTTTTTGACAAAATGTGATGATAAACCGGTATGATGAGCAGATGAACTTGCCCCATTCCTATCTCCACACAACTAGTAAGATGTGAGGGCTCATCACTAAGAGCTAGACAGGGAACAAGTTGTGAAATTTGTTGAATGGTAATGATGAGAGATAGACAAATAATTGGTGGAACCAAATTTGGATGCTACAAACCTACTCTACTCAAGTGACTCCATAGTTTAGAATGCTACTTGCCTTACGGTTTATCTAGACTTAGATCCGTAGATGGCCACATGGTTGACAAAATCTAGTTTTCAAGGTTTTGAACTCTCTTAGAATTTTGGACATCTGATTCATTCATTTTTGACTCAAGATTTCAAAGGTTCATTTGAATTGTTTGTTGACTACCTTAAACGTTTATTGTTAAGAGGACCCCCCATACCTTGCCCCATGCTACTAGTTAGAAGTGTGGGCTTATCACCATGGACAAGGTATAGGTGAGTAAGGGAATTCCCATCCTTTCCCAACCCTATGTCACTAGTAAGAGACGCAAGCTCATCACCGAAGGTTGGTAGGGCAAGGAAATGTGTAAAAATAAAATTTTCTATTTGATCTATATTTGACTTGTTTATTTGAGCAAAATGTCAGTATGTTCTTACTTCCAAAGAGATATACACATGGGATAGATGTGACACGATGAAGCTTCTAGAACAGACCATAGACAAGACACCTATCCTAGGGAGAAACCAAAAGAGAGAACAAGCATGCAGACCTTGGTATGGTTACCGTTAAGACTTTGTCATATCTAGCTTTGTATGGATGAAAGGATTCTAAAATGGTGATGATGTTATGAACATGAAGAAGTATGATTTGAAAACTAATGTCAATATCATCAGAACTTTGTAATGAATTGCTTTGGGAATAAGTTCCTTGATCACAAGATTTGTACGAAACAAGCAGACGAAATGAACCTAACTACATGAAGATGCAATGTAGATATAATTATATAGATAGTGCTGGTCACTTATGCATAGAATCGCTTAAGGTGTAGGGAATTGACAGTTTCACCAAATTCCTCACCCTCCAGTGTGCATAAGAGATATGCACCATTTCCATAGTCCTTCATGAATTAGTATGGGCCCAACCATTTGGGCCAGAATTTCCTCCCCTCACTGGTCTTTTTATCGATCCGACTGTCTAGTCTTAGAACTAGATTACCTTCATATATGTCTCGTTCATAGACCTTCTTGTTATACTACTGGCACATCCAGTCAGGATAGACTTTATGTCGTTGTTTAGCATCTAACCTAGCTTCATCTAGGCTTTCTAATTGGGAGAGATGTGCTTCTCTATAAGAGTCTTCATCCAGAATCCCTTGTAATGATATGCGGAGACTGGGTATTTCAACCTCAATTGGGAGAACGGCTTCCACTCCGAATACCAGTGAGAAAAGAGTTACTCCTATTGGTGTTCTTATTGAGGTTTGGTGGGCCCACAAGGCTGGGTATAACTTTAAATTCCAATCTTTTTGTTTTCTTTCACCGTTTTAAGGAGAATGGCTTTCAATGTTTTGTTTGTTGCTTCAGCCTATCCGTTGGCTTGAGGGTAATACAGGGAGGTTGTATGATGGTTTATTTTAAATTTATTACATAGTTCATGAACCTCATCATTCTTAAAATAAGTCCCATTATCTGTGATAATGGTTTGTGGGACACCATACCTACAAATGATCTAGTTCAAAATGAACTTGGCGATCATGGAACCTGGTACAGTGGTGAGAGGCATAGCCTCTACCCATTTGGTAAAATACTCGGTGGCCGTGATTATGAAGTTATGGCTGTCTGTAGATGAGGGAGAGAATTTCCCTATCAAATCTAGCCCCCACATAGAAAAGGTACATGGAGTAGCGATTGGTTGTAGAGCTTGTCTTTGGCATGTGAATCTCATGGGAGAATTCTTGGCATTTATGACACTCCGCATAAAAACTCTCTTTGCGTCATGTTCTAGAGTGGGCCAGAAATATCCCATCCGATGTATTTTATGGGTGGTGGCATGACCACCGAAGTGGCCTCCACATATTCCACTATGAGATTCGTGGAGAATCTTCTTGGATTCTTCTATGTCAACACACCTTAGAATAATTCCATCGAAATCCTTACGATAGAGCACTTGTTCTATTATAACATATTTACCTACGATAATGAGTAATCACCTTCTTTGTTGCGGCGTAACACTTCTACGGATATGTGTGGTTCATGATATAATTAATAATATTAGTATACCAAGGACATTCAGAGATGGGAGGTCTAGTTTCGACGTAATATATGCATTCATCGGGAAAGTCCAAATCGACTAGATCGCCTCCATCTAATGGGTTGTTAGCTAACCAATATATTATGATTTTTCCCTTAATGGACTTTTGATTTACAAAAGTTAATTCAAATTCACCCATTAAGGTCATAAAGCTTCCATCCTTCTTAGAAAAGGACCCTTGCGTGAGAAAGGTTCATAAATGGTCTGCTTTTACAATGACCCTCGTTTCTTGATTTAGCATGTAATGTCTTAAGCATTTGGTTGCAAATACTATGGCAAGGCACTCTCGTTTTGCTTACGTATAACGTGTTTCATAATCGAGTAACATGTGGCTTATAAAATAAATCGTGCATTCTCTCTTGTCATCATCTTCTTGAGCCAGCATACAGGCTAGCGAGACATTGGTAGCTCGTGAATATAAGATTAAAGGGTGATCTGGTTTAGGTGGCATTAGCATGGGTGGTGACAATAGGAAACACTTAACTACTTCGAAATCCTCCTTGCAGTCTTTGGTCCAATCGATACTGTACTCTTTCTTGAGTAGATTGTTGATTGGATTAATGGAAAAGCTTAAGTCTGGGATGAATCTTCGGATTGCACTGAGTTTCCCAAGAAACAACCTAATTCGATTCATCTGATGGTGGGATCATTTCAAGAATAACATGGATTTTAACTGGGTCTACATCGATCCCTCATGACGATATAATGTAACCTAGGAGCTTCCCTCCTATCACACCAAATACACATTTTTCTGGGTTTAGTGTGACTCCGTATTCTATCAAACGTGAAAGAATGATACGGAGCACTTCCGGGTGATCACAGCACTTCCTAGCCTTGGCCAACAAGTCATCTACATAGGATTCCATGATCTTGTGAATAAGATCATGAAATATGTATGTCATTGCCCATTTGGTATGTGGCACCAGCGTTCTTGAGACCGAATGGCATAACAGTGTAGCAATAGGTTCCCCAAGGAGTTATAAATGTGGTTTTGGCTTGGTCTTGTTCGGATATTCTGATTTGATTGTATCCTGAGAATCCATCCATGAGAGACAAAAGCTCAAAGCCAGCTATTGCGTCAACGATGATGTCAATGGATGGTAATGGGAAGTCATCCTTGGGGCATGCTTTGTTAATGTCTCGAAATCTATGCAAATGCATATCTTCCCATTCTTTTTGAGAAGCAGGAACGATATTAGATATCCATTGAGAATAATCAACTGGCTTGATGAATCCTACTTGGAGGAGTTTCATTACTTCTTCCTTTACCATGAGAGCCACCTTGGGTTTCATTGGTCTTGATTTTTGTTTAACTAGCTTTGCATCTGATTTGGTGACAAGGTTATGTACCGCGATGTGTGGTGTAACCCCTGTCATTTCTTTATAATTAAATGTGAAAGCCTTCTGATGTTCTTTGAGGATTCGAGTGTGTATTTCTATTTCTTCTAGAGTTAACAAAGATCCTAGTTTCAAGATCTTTGGGTCTTCCTCTGTTCCAATGTTAATATCAATTGTTTCTTCGATTAAAGAAGTGTTACCTTCTTCAAACTCAGGTAGGGCTGGAGGTAATTCCAGATCATCTCCATTCTCTACTGTGTACATGTTGAGTTCTTTTTGTGGGGGAAGCTCTATCATGGGATTTCCGAAGTAGGAAGATGAATGTGGGATTAAGGATGAATCTACCTCATGATGGGTGAGATGTAACGTTGCATAGGCATTTAAGTAATCCAGAGTGGCTCTATCACTATCAACGTGGTCTAGGATAATAGATTTGTTCTCAGCTATGTTCGTTAAAAGAGGGTTTGACATTGTTTTCACTAATGGTTCAGTACGAAGGGATACCATGAAATGGGTATCTTCTAACTCACTATTTGGGGTGAAGCGTGATGTTGAGGTTGCTATAGAATCCACAAGAATATTTTGTTCTCACGGGATTTCTTCAATGGATATGAAGTTGAATTCTTTTCTCAAAGTTAATACCATTGTTTTGTAGAGCTGTAAGTGTTCAGCTCTAGTTTCATACACCTCAGAGACTTGGTTCGCTACTAATTGAGAGTCTCCTAACACCCTGATGTCATTAACACCGAGCCTTTTAGCTATGATGAGGCCAAGGAGGAGGGCTTCATACTCCACACCATTGTTTGTACATTCGAAATTTAGTTTAAAGGTGAACGGTAGGATCTCTCCCTCGGGGGAAGTGAAGATCACACCTGCCTCAGGACCCATAATGACATCTTGCTCCATCAAAATGGAGAGTCCAATATTTAGTTGGGAAGATGGATGTTGGGACATTTGCTATGTCAATTTCTTCTGCTTTGGTTACTTCTACCATGTAGAGATCCTCTGCTGGAAGAGCACCAACACCTAGGGTATATCCCATACCTATAGAATCAAATGGTAGGAAAATTGGTAGATCATGTTCTAGTAAGTCAACAATCTTCACAGTAGTTCCTAATGATATTGTTTCTACAATGTTAGTCTCATCCTTGAGGGCTGGGATAGTCTTGACTAGGCTCATAGTCTCAAGATCTGTTGTAGGTACCAACTTTTCTTCTAGTTTCGTGTTAGTTGGTTTATTAAGTTGGTTTGTTGGGAGTTCAAACTCAAAGTGAATGCCTGGTCTTTTCTTTAAGTCAGCTAGGTGTATATCGAATGGTTTTGGATCGCCTTTGGCTATGAATACCTTTCCTAAGTGCAAGAACCTTACTTCTTGAAATAACATAGAAGGGATTGCCTTCATACGGTGTATCCATGGTCAGCTGAGGATCATATTATAATTGGTTTCCCAATCTATAATATAAAAATCAGTCAGGATTGTTTTGGGTCCTAAGGTAATTGGTAGTATTATAGTTCCAATCGAAGTGGCCTTAAGGCTATCATAGCATCTTAGTGTATTCGAGTCGTGGAGCAGTTAGTTTCTCCATACCCTAGATTTTGAAGGAAAGAGAAGGGGACTATGTTAAGCGCTGCCCCATCTTCAACCATTCCATGTTTAATGTAATTGTTATAAACCCACACTTGCAAATGTAAGACCGGATCACCTCTACGTGCAATCTCGGTGTCTATTGAAATTTTGTTTATTTTGAATATAAACTTGGTATTCCTATCCGGCTTCCCAGAGGTAGATATCAAATTCTATATGGTTTTGTGTTTCGGGAGGTGGAGTGATGTTAATTAAATGACCTAACCTAATGCCTCTAAAAAGTAGCCACTGTGGGTAGGAGAGTTCCTTAGCAAATCCAAAAAGGAGATGTGAGAGAAGGTTTTTGTTAGGTCATTAATCAGATCATAGGCACCTATTTGTTGGATGTTATCTATCTCTAGCGAGTAACTTGGATTTGGCTGAGAGGAATACTCTCGTGTCCTTGTTATGACTTCCACGGGTAGTTCGGTATCTAATTCTACTAAACCGACAATCTTAGGTCATGGTTGACTTCCTAATTATGGTGCAACAGGTGGATTTAGTGAAGTCGAGGCTTCATAATCATTATTTCCTACCATTATACCTTTGTTTGTCCCATTTGGATTTAATTTGTTGTTATTATGACTTGGGAGTGGATCATTAAAGATCTTGAGGGGAGCATTTTGAGGGGAAACTACCCCTATAAAAGTATTTGGTGTTGGTGATGCAAGATCTGCCAAGAACATATCTATGAAAAGTTGTCTTTGCTCCTCTGGAAAATGTTGCATGAATTTATTGTAGTCACGACACGTTCTAGTGTCGTGGCCTTGAATCTTGTGAAAACCACAATACGAGTTAGGATTGTAATTTCTAGGTTGCTGGTTTGGTGTATATTGTGGTCCAAAACTCTGATCAAACCGTTGTTTATTAGGACTAAGGTTTTGTACTTGTTTTTGGTTTTGGTTCTGATTTTGATATCCAGTTGAGTTTTGGCTTGGACCCTGTGTCTAGATCCACCATTTTGTTGTTGTTGTGGATGATTAAAATCCACCGAATTGATTGTTGGGGTAAAGTTTTTGCTTCGTTGATTGTTAACCAGTGGTGAAGTATTTAGAACATTGACCTTTTTAGCTTGGTCAGCTACCCCATCGGTTGTTGCACCGCAATTTTTGTTAAGGATTTTAGGTCCTTGATTGATGTTTGTGGCAGTAGGGTAAGTTGTAGTATTCTGGTTGGGGGTGATTAACCTCCCATTGCTCCATATGTCTTGTGACCGCTATCTATTGCCGCTTGATCTATTCGGAGAGCACTCTCAAGTACTTCATCGTAAGTCCTTAGTGGGAACTTCTGGACTTCTTCCTTCACCTCTCTACTGAGAGAATGAAGGAATAAATCACATAGCTCCATTTGGTCCATGTTTGGAGCACTGGCCAAAGAATAAAGGACTGTACGCCATCTCTGGATGAAATGAGTGATAGATTCATTGTGCTCTTGTTTAATGTGCAAGAATTCCCTGATTCCTATTCTTAACAGTTTGTTCATGTCAAATGCCTTAATGAACTCTGAAACAAGTTATTTAAATGAATGGATGGAAGCTTTAGGTATTCTGTAATAATAATCGAGGAGATATCCTCCAAGGTTTTGGGAAATATTTTAGCAACAACCCCATCCCAAGGAAACAACTCTCGGATGGGTGTGGCATTGGCCTTAATGTGTGTATTCGGGTCTCCCTCCCCTTTGTATTTGGGAAAATTTGGAAGAGGTATCGGAAGCATGACGCTTCATATGGTGAAGTCTAAGGGCTCTTTAAAATATTCTGAGCAAGTCCTTATCGCATAGGTTTCGACCATTGATGGTGTCTATTGAGGGGGAGGAGGTGGAATGGGTTGCTGATACGGCGTAGCGTATGTATTTGCAGGGGCATAAGGAAGCCCCTGTGGTTGAGAAAGCATGCCGGGAGAGGAGAACATATCTCCTTGTGGTGACTTGGAGTACATGTTTAAGTATGAAGGAGTATTCCCCAAGAGTGGATTGTGTTGTACAAGACCGGGAGGTATCATATTCTCCACCCGAATGGTGTTGGAGGGGCGGTTCTAGTTGGTGTTTGTTGTGAATACTGAGGAGGCATGCCCAACATGCCTATTCCTGTGAGGAGGTCTACTTGGCTAGGATGATGTGGAGGATTGGAATTTCCTGCCTACATGAATTGAGATGTTTGACTTGCTTGAGCAAGTTCTAACCCTCTAACTCTTTCTACTAAAGTTGAAATGACTTCATTTGGTGAAGTCACAGTATTTTGCCTTGGTGGCGTTTGTTGTATATTCTGAGGTTGTATAGGCATGTGATACCCCGCTATGAATTGATCGTTTCCCTACCAAGTTTCACCAAGGGAATTTCCTATAGGTAGTGGCATGGAGGTGTTTTCTTGAAAAGAGACCTCGGGTCGTGTTTGTAAACTTCCTATAGGTGGGTACATACTCCTAGAGCATTGTTCATTCCTGGCATAATGTACTGAATGTTCATCATCTAAAACCAGGTATAGATCTGATTGTCTACTAATTTGTTGTCTAAGCAACACCTGAGGAGATGAACCATATTCTCCTTTGAATGTCATATTATTCGAGCCAAGGCTCTGTTTGTTGCATTTGTGTGAGTTGATCCAACTCCTCTATTTGGAAAGATGAACTATATCTAGTCCTTGGAGGTGGAGCTTGTGTTTATAATTGGTTATTTGAATAGTTGTCACCCCATACTGAGAGTGAGGGCGATGACTATCTATTCAGTTGAGCGTAGTATGCCTCAAGACCTAGGAGAGGTCTGCCATATGCATCAAATCCCAAAATATTTAGGGGTATATGAATACCCAGAGAATAATGGGAAAGAGTGAAGGTGGAAGAAAGAGGTAATAAAGAAAAGGGGAAGCACTGTGTGGTTCACATTGGGTTCACCAATTTTGTACGATGGAAAAGTGACAAGTGAGCATGGGAATCTACAAGTAACTCTTCCTTACACCCGACCTCCCGAGGTCATGCCGAGACAGCTAGTGGGGATGGATTATGCATGGGGTATGGGTAAACTAGTTAGGCAATCTTATATCTTTGACATGCACTAATGGAATCTACGAATCTAAGGAAAAGAAGGCCCTCCTAACCTGAACTAGCATGATAGATCGGTCGGTGAGGATGACTACTCGAAGGCTCCAATCAATATCGAGCTCTGGCATGATCGATCTATAGGTTGTGGGATACGAGGAAAATGACCTAGGATTGTTTCGTGTATATCTCCAGACAAGGTCATGGGATGGATGATGGATATGGTGGATTCTACGGGTGATTCTCCGGCCTAGTCCAGAAATCCTTAGCTTCGTTAGCTACTATATCCAATAGGGATAACTGTGTGATGATAATAGGTGAAGTGGAGTGGATCTGAATACTAATGTGTGTAAACTAGCGTCAATGTCGGATTGACCTGTGGACTTGTTGGGTTGTGGGATTTGTGAATCGCAACCATAGATTTGTGGTTGTTATGGACACGATAGGGTCATGTGCGGAATCGATCTCTAATCCATAGTATCCAATAGTTGTATGCCTTTTCGGCCTCTATGTTGAATTATGAGTTGTGTAATCTTTTCAGAGTATCTTATAGGTGTTCTTGCAAACTGAATTCTTAAGTTAGTGTCTATATCAATGAGAATATCTCCTATATCTGGTTGTGGGACCAAAGGATCACAACCGAATGTTTTCTCTCTTTCAAGCCCTTCTACAGTCATGCGGATGTTTATCTAGGGTAACCTGTAGTTTGGCTGGTTTGACTAGAATATGTGTGCTTGGTCATCTTCTATGTTTAACCCTCTTAACTGTGAGCTGATCTATTGTAAGTCTGTTGTTGTTCGGAAGACTTGGATTCTAAGATTCTGGTCTATATCGGTTATTGCTGCGACAAGATTGGGTTGAGGCACGATAGGCTTGAATACGTATTCTCTAGGCTCCCTAGGTCCCGTGATTGTCATGCAAAAGGAAATGATATAAAGCTAATTAATGACAGAATAAATCGACTACGCAAGATATATCTATGTATATTCCTAAATCTGATATTTTGATAAACTATTGAATAAAATTTAAAAGAGAAATTATCTAATATATCTAGAAATTTACAACTAAACTAATAACAAAATTAAAACAAACAAAGCAGCCGAGTATAGCTACTTGTCTGTGCAGTTGTGAATCTATTCTAAGTAACCAGATAACTGATCTAATCTATTTGAAAGACTCTCGATCCTACCTCAAAAGTGAGGAGTGAATCATAGTTTCTCAGAAACTATCAATCCCCACAACTTCCCTGGCAATATCGAAAGTAAAATTAACTAAAATGAAATGATTGGCTACTCTACTTGATATGCTTTAACTAGAACTTTGAAAGCTTGAACCTAGATTTTGCAGAACAGTGGCAAATCTGATGGTGTGTGGCCTTGTCCCCTCAGTGTGATTTCCTCGTTCTTTCGTGCTCACGTGGATCCAGAAAAGCATGTAATGCTAGCATCAGCAGAAGTAGATATGAGACAATGGCAGCTTAGGATGCAGACTGAATACAATGTGAGTAGGAGAGGGATAGCGCAAGAGAACAGAGCTTGGCTTATGTAATTCCTAGTGGGATTTATTGCGAGTCATGTAACATAAAATATCTAGAACCTGAAACTATCCTATTTGATGAGCAGAACCTGTAACTTTAATGGCTTCCTACTGAAAATCAAACTATCCTACTCCAATTGATTGGATGAAATAATAACAACACTTGCACAAGGAGAATATGTGGCTTTCTAACAGCTAAACAACACTACCATGCATACAACAAATGAAACTATGAATCCTAAGCAAAATTGAAAGGCTAAGCTATTGAAATGAGAAATTCAGAGGAAAATTTGAGGGGCCATTTGCTTGAGCACAAGCCAGCTATTTATAGAATCCCATTTACCCAAAGGTGAAAACCAAATTGATCTCTTAAACCATAAACAATGCCAAAACACTATTCCAGGGAACCATAATCATAAATACAAGCAAAGGCGGTGAAAAAAGCTGGTAAACATTGAAAATTTACATGAGTCACATTAAAAAGAGCATTCTAGAAAATGCGTGAAGGACCCCTTGCCTTGAGCAAGGTGGCGAGTTATAGGACCGTTGTCCTTCCGGGTAGTGGTCATGAGACCGCCGCCTAGGCAGGGTGGCGGTTTCATCACTGAAGATCGAAAAGCAAAGAAAAGAGGGGGAAGGAAAAAGCAAAGCACACAGGGGCTAAGTAGGGCATGCGGGATGTTAATGCATACTTGGAGAGATTTTTGGATCTGAACACCTTGCGAGGAGACCTGTATCATCATTGGGGCACGTGTAATGTTGTTCCGGCGGTGCAGTACCCTAAAATTTTGGGTACGATACAAACACCAACATGGGAAACCACCTTTTATTTGGTATTTTGTGTGGAAGTAGTTTTACCACTCGAGGTTGAAATATCGAGTCTCCATATTTCACTGCATGAAATCTTTGGAGAAGAAGGCTATCGAGAAGCATGACTCTCTCAGTTAGAAAGTCTTGATGAGGTTAGACTCAATGTTGAACAACAACACAACATTTATGTTGACCTGGATGGCTCGAAATACAATAAGAAGGTTTACGAGTGTGAAATATACGAGGGAGATTTGGTCTTAAGACTTGACATCTAGATAGAAAAAAAAACCGGCGAGGGAAGGAAATTCAGACCTAGGTGGTTGGGTCTATATTGAGTAGTAGAAGACTATAAAAATGGGGCATTTTTCCTGTGTACACTAGAGGGTGAGGAGTTTAACGAATCTATAAACTCTCTTCACCTAAAGAGGTATTACACATGATCCATTAGCATTTTCATATGTACATTACTACATCTACATTGCACTTTCATTTTCCAGCTCATTTTGTAAAACTTGTGATCAAGGGATTTATTCTTATAGCAACTCCTAAAACTTTGGAAAAACATTCAAATCATGTCGCTCCAAATTTTCATGGTATCATCAATTTTTTTCAAATCATTTCATCAATTCAAGCAGGATAAGAAAAAGTTTTGACCGTGATCATACCAAGGCCTGCATACTTGGTTCTGCTTATAGTCTCTTTCTATATTAGGTGTCTTTGCCTATAGTCTATTCTAGAAGATTCATGGTGTCACATCTATCCCATAAAAATATCTTTGGAAATAAGAACATACTAAACATTTTTCCTAGATGAGTAAGTCAAATGCAAATCCATAGAAAAATTTTATTTTACACATTTCTTTTCCCTACCAACCTTTAGTGTTGAGCCTACATCTCTTACTGGTGATGTAGGGTTGGGAAAGGAGAGAAATGCCCTTACTCACTTATTCCTTGTCCATGGTGATAAGCCTAGGATTCCTACTAGTAGCATGGGGCAAGGTGTAGGGGTCCCTTTGATAACCTTGAAAGTTACAAATAATTCGCTCAAATGTTGTGAAATCATAAGTCAAAAGAAAAGTGAGTTAGATGTCAAAAAATACAAAAGAGTTAAAAACCCCAAAACCAGATTTTATCAACCAAGTACCCATCTATGGATATAAGTCTAGATAAACTAGAAATTAAATCACATTCTAAGATATGAGGTAACTTGAGTAGGGTGAGGTTGTAGTGTCTCAATTTGGTCTTGTCAAACCATTGTCTTTCCCTCATCATTACCATTCAACAATTTTTCATAACTTGTTCCCTTTCTGGCTCTTGGTGTTGAGCCCTCGCATCCTACTGGTTGCATGGGGTCAGGAGTGGGGAAAGTACATATTCTTATCATATCATTATATCACCACATTTTTCCAAGACAATATGAAGTATCAAATATTTCTTAAAGAAACTAAAGTTCAAACATCACATTGTGTTCATGTTATCATATATCAACATTATAAAATACAAAAAGAAATCATTCTATTATCATTTCACATCCATTGCATGCATTCTAAAAAGCATAGAAAAGTGAAAATTATAAACAACTAGAGTACACATGAGAAATAAACCAAAAGGGAGCAAAATCAGATACCATGGATTACCGAACCAAAAAATAAGAGTCTGTATATATCATAGTGGGTAAAGTTTATGTACACCACCATCACGTGCTAAGGCATGGTCAAAACACTTGTAATGAGCCTGAAATATACAAAAAAATTGTATAGTTCCCAAAAAATGGAAATAAAGAAATAAATGGCCCAATGGCTTGTCAATCCCTACGGGATCCCTCAAATGGTGCACGAACATGTCCGGGCTCTTGTTATGGCTACGAAGATGTTGAGAGTGAATGAAATGGTGAGAGTGCTCATGATGGCGGCCATGGCTGCTATCGTATCACTATGGGAATGGCTCCACCTCATCAAATGCTTGGTGGCCTCATATCCGGCCACTATAGTACGAAGGGAGGTCACCACCTCTGTTATCCTCCAAACAAGAGAAAACATGTCAGTGTGTCTACCAGCAACTAGTGGTTGACTAGAATCATTAGTCAGCTCAACTCGGAGTCTTGCTTGAGGGGATCAGCAGGGTGTCCACACACACCCATTAGATGAGATCTCTCCACTCCTGTGTAGTCATTTGCAAGAAGGGAAGGAGAAGAAGAAAATAAGTTAGAAAAATGAAAAATGCAAATCAAAAGAGAATATCAAAAATAAGGTTTCAAATTAACAAAGGCGAGAGAAGAGTGTCAAACATAATAATATCTCTAGGTATCCGGGTAGGGTAATTGAATGCTATTGTTGATGTTATTAGCGATTATGGGGCCTCCCCAAATCCAGAGGCCAAACATTGTCTAATCATGGACTCATCATCCCCCTCCCCACCTAGAGGAAATGGATCCTCTAAGACTAAGGTCTCTCTCTCTCTACACTGACCTCCTCATGTGCAGCTCTCAACATCTCTTGAGTGTCATGCCACTTAGTTACACTCCCTTCCTCTACCATACAGCTGTGTCACCGAGTATCGACATCTCCCCCTTGATGTAACCTAGAATATAGTAATACAAACCCATTAATACCCCAAACATAACACATCACTCGGCCTAGATTGAGTGCTCACCGAAAGCATGCAAAGGTACCACGTCCCTCTTTAGGGTTCTTTGTTGCGGGATGATAGCATGATAAAGAATTAATACATGTAGTTCCATTATAAATACATCATTCTACTGAGAACATGCCAGATCTATATCTAAGAGAGAACAAAATTAAGTATTAACCATGATGAAATCAAGAACATACTAGATCTAGATACACACAGAACTAACACTTAGATTCAGCCAATATCCTCCATTATATTAAATATGACAATTACACAAAAGCTTCTTACAATAATGGCATTTTATGCCCATGTGCACATAGATTTGATATAGTAGTCCAGTCTTACACACATACATCCATATATCTGTCTCTCTCTCATTCTTTTATATTATATATCCTCTACTATGCAATTCACTACATATTTATAAGGGTGGGGAATTTCCCTTCACCACTTATCTAATCCCAAAATAGGTCGCATGCTATTATTAGCTACATGCTTTTTACAGCCATAGCCCCACATGCAAGTGTGCTAATAATAGAATTCCTTTAGTTAACTAACAGTGATAAACCTATTCTTAGCCCACATCCATGCAAAGTGATTTATATCCGATCCTCCAAAAATAGCCAATGCATGGTGTGTAAGTCTTTTCCTCGTTTATGTGCTCTACACACCATCTCTAAAAATAGATCCTTATGTACCAAAATGGCTAAGTCCCAAAATATGAACTTATCCTCTGCAATTGTGTTTCCCTTATCTAATCATGCCTTTGAACATTCCCTATTTTCCCATGCGGACCTCTTGTGTTCCTTTTATTAAGAATTCTATGCTCAACATTACCCCACACTAATTGTATTGTCACCATGATAATGGTTGTCTCAAAATCTAATTAAATAATCTGAATGGAAAGAATTAGAATGAATCTATATGAATAAAAGAATGACGTTACTCTTCTCATGAGACATTGGTACAAAGGCTCATATTTTCCGAAGTAGGGTATCTCGTATAACTGATATACTCTAATATTTTTCAATAACTCCTCCCTAGTGTCGTCATAGACCTGGCATGTCCTCCACCGTGCACTTATTGGTCTTTGTTTTCAACGGTGCATCGAGTTCCTTCTTTTTATATGGTATGATGGTTATACTCACTTATCTTGCTTCTCCGAATATGGGAATCCAATTCCTATCCTACTATAACCCACTCTGGATATTACATCTTTGAAAAATTTCTCTCATGGATCATTTCTTCTTCTTCCACGATCAACTTCTTCCTTCCCTTAACTCCTACGCATCTTCCTTCTTTGGTTCTATTTCTACCATGTAATCCTCTAAAAATACTCGTCATTTGACTTCTACAATGTGCAACTCAAACCCTAGCTCAAAACTTTGTGCCCTAGTGGAAATCACGTGCCTAGCTAGTTTTTAATGCATACGCTTCATTCAAACCCTTCTCCTGTGGGAGCGCAAGATTATCCTTTGCACAAACCTCCTTTCCACATATGGTTTCACAATCTTCTCACCTCAACACCATTTCTTTTATCTTCACACTTAACTCATTTCAAATTCTCTTAATCGCAATGGAAAGAATGAGATCACATCCCATTGTTATATAAATTTTCAAATTTTTGATGCATTTATTACTCCACCTACCCAATTTCCTCTAATTTATTGACCAACTTTGTTCATTCGCGTAGTACATATTCACGACCTAGCTATAACCTTCTAGCATTCTTTCCTACCCTCTTATCACATACTTTTCTTGCACGCTTCCTTGCACCCGAGTACCTTGTCATTGTTCTTTCCACTCGTAGTTGTTATCGCATCCGCTTACCTCGCATTATATTTTCCCTTCATTAATCTTCATCTTTGATCACTTTTTAGAAGCAATCCTTTGACTTGGATAGCACCCATAGTATCTTATTCCTTTCATCATTTAATTCCAAAAGTCTTGTACCTAGATATCAACAACCACCCCATACTAAAAGTATGTGTAGTCCTCTACACATAAAAATTCTTCAAATAGTAATTAGCTTTTGGTGCATAAACCCACTTATTACACAACACACTAACTAAATTGAAAAAGCATAAAAACAAAGCAGGAAACACATTAAGGGAATGCAAAATTGAAAACATAAGCTAAATGACAACATTGCCTTAATACAAACACCAAGAAGAATTATTTATAGTAGGGCTTCAACCTACTTCATTGAAGTAATTGGGTAACCGTACTCCATCAAGGGCCTCTAACTGAAAAGCACGACTCGATTATGTAAGTGATAACATATGGTCCCAAACAATGTACCTTGAGTTTTCTTGGATGGCAAAAAAATTTAGAATCATAAAGGAGCACCATCTTTCCTATCTCCAAATTTTTATCCTTGATGTGCCTGTCATACCATGTTTTCTACTTGGACTTCTTTTGTTTTTGACTCCAACATGGTATGGCTTGTCGCTCATCTAACTTGATTAATTGTTCAATCTTTTCTTCTAATGCTTGCTCATTAGCTACACCTCTAGTGTGCACAATACACAAAGAAGGTAACATAAATTCCATAGGAAAAATGGCTTCCGTGCTAAACACTAACGGAAATGGTGTTGTCTTTTTCAACCTTTTATATGTTGTCCGATATGCCCAAAGTACTGCAGATACTTTATCATCCAAATCCTTTCATCCAACATCACATATTTTTTTCAATGTGTGGCCCAATTTTTTGTTGAAAACCTTAGCAGTCCCATTTTCCTAAGGATGATAGGGTGTAGTATTATGGTGTGCAATCATGAATTCATCCAATAAAATCTGACTGTCTCATTAAGAAAATGTGTGCCCCTATCACTAGTCAAACTTAAAGGGTATCCATACCTTGTAATAATATTTTCACATAGAAACCTAGTGGCTATGGCCGATGTATCATCTTTATAGGTTCTACTTCTGCCCACCTTGTCAAATAATCTGTATAAGTTATGATATAGCATGATCCAGTTCTACGCGTGGATGGTGAAATAGGACCCATAAAATCTATAGCCCATTTCTCAAATGGTTCTACACTAGTAATGGGTCTTAGAGGCATTTCATCTCATTGACCACATTTTCCAAGATGTGGACAATGATCACAAGCCTTACAAAATTCCTTACAATCTTTATACAGGGTCTCCCACCATAATCTAATGAGTAGAATCTTGTGCATAGTGGCATCACCAACATAGCGGTCACTTGCAATACCACCATGAGCTTCTTCCATAATACCCGTATGCTCATGTTCCAATACACAATGGTGCAATACTTAATCTTAGCCTAATTTTTACAGGTCACCACTGATTAACATATAGGGGGTTACGCGTATAGAAAGTTGTTTCTTCTCCAAGGATTTGATCCCTTCTAGTGTCATCCCTATTCATAGGAATACAAAAATGTCTTCTAGTTCTGATGGCACTCGTTGTAACCTATATAACTGTGCATCTGGCATGGTGTCCTCAATTCCTATGATTCTTATCCTAAATGTATTCTTGATAGATGGTCTATTCCAAAATTAATTTTCCCTAGTTTTACCACAACTGTGAAATCAAATTCTTGAAACAAAAGCACCCATTGACATATACACCCTTGTAGAACATGCTTGTTTACCAAATACTTCAATGCCATGTGATTCGTATGAAAGACAAAGGATGTAACTAGTAGGTAATAGCATAATTTATGTAGTGCATAGATCATTGACAAAGCTTTGTGCTTTGTAGTTGTTTAATTTTGTTCTATAGGAGTCAGTTTTCTACTAGCAAAACCGATAGGATGATCTACAATACCTTCTCCGTGTTGAGATAACACCACACCAATGGCCGTTCTAGAGGCATCAACATGTACATGAAATGATTGGTCCCATGAAGGAAATGTATAATAGGCGTGGTAGTAAGTTTATCCTTTAACATCTCGAATCCACACTATTTTGGTTCTCCCAATAGAACGTACATTTCCCTTTCAAGTAACTCTTTTAAAGGTGTGAAAATTTTGGCATATCCTTTTATAGAATTCCTTTAATATCATATATGACCCAAAAATCCATGCACCTCACTCGATTGGTAAGCTCTCTTAGGCCTATAATGATTGCAACCTTGGCTAGATCAACCAACAAACCCTCCTTACATATTATGTGTCCTAAAATTATCCCAAATGGTGTAGCAAATATGCACTTCTTGATGTTCAATGAAATACTCAACTACCTACATCTTTCAAAAATTAAGCACATGATTGTCAAAATGATCATTAACTAATCCACACACTTTTCAATCATCTAAATATACTTGTGAGAAGTTGTGAATAAATTCCTTGAATGCTTGAAAAACTATGCACGAAAATACAATAGGCATTACGGTATAGGTAAAGCTACCCCATTCCGTAGTAAACATATTCTTTTCTTGATACTCCTAGGCAATCCTAACTTGATGATACCCGGAAAACCCATCTCAGTGAACTTATAGATTTCATGTCCTACCATGTCTTTCAAGTATTTCCTTAGTGAATGGCGTAGGAAATGGGTCTATTACACATGCAACATTCAGCTCTTTGTAGTCCGTTCAAATCCTAATATGTCCATCCTTCTTGATACTAATCACCATTGGACTAACCCATTATAATTCATCAAGGGTTTGATAATTCTGACTTTAACATTTTGTTAATCTCTTCTTTGACCTTTTCGTGTAAGTTTGGGTTCATCTTGTAGGGTCTCTTTCTAACTAGGCACGCACCCTATTTAAGCTTTATCTTCATCTCCCTAATGATTCATGCACGCCTTTAAGTTCATGGCACCCCCTAGGGAATAAATCCTTATAATCCCTTAGTAACTCTATGATTTTTGCCACTTGAGTCTAACCAATAGTCTCCAATTATGGATTTCTTAGGCTCATTATATGTTCCAATATTCACCTTCTTTTTTTTCATAGGTTCATGATAGGTGTGTGTGGTCATATCTACATTGTCCAAGACCTCACGCCCATCTGTTGAATTATTTATATCTAGATTTTCTACTTCTTCGTCATTAACTAAGTAGACCATTTTTCCTTTTTCTTTCTCAAGGCAAGCGTGTTGAAATAATCTTACATCGGCCTCTGTTTCTTAATCAAGATGCACTCCTAATTCTTCTTTATCTAATAACTCCTGAATGAGTTCTTCAACCTTCACACTATCTCACATAATTAAGTGCTTTATAACTTTTAATGCTTCTTCCATCGGAGGCTTTGTAGAGAAGAATTCAAATGTTTGGGCCATTCCTTTAATTAAATCCTACCAATTTCCATTCTCTTGATGGAGTTTTGCATATACATACCAAGCACGCATGCAACCTTGTAAAGTGGAATAAAAATTTTTCACCCATAGCAAAGGTGGTAAAGCTTCCTACCCTGCTTTCCAAAATCTCTCACACTTTTGAACGTGGTGATGAACAGGTTGATTACCATAATAAGTAGAGATTTGAGTAGGCACATTGCTCCTAAAGAACCTAGTAACAAGAGAAATCCTAATTTCATTCCATCCTACAAGATTACCCTTATGGGCTACCCATCAAAGACATGCGATAACCCATGTAGTGTATATGATAGCATATTTCTTCTTTCTAGTAGGTCTATCCACAATTCTTCCATTGTGCATAGGAATACCATAGGATATCATTCTCTGCTATAACAAGGTACTGATTTGTTACCTATCCTCCGACATAATGCAATTTACTTGCCTCTAGGAAATATTCTCTTTACTTCATGCGCTACCAACTCATAGTACTATGAGCCCAATTATCACTAGCAACACTTGTAGTATCGCTAATAGATTGTGCACCCTTCCTTTGAATTATTCCTTCTTTAGTTGGCTGAAGTATCTCTAGATCTTGGATGACACGTACATAAATCTAATTCAACTATTCTTCACTTAAGGACTCAACATAGGGTGCATATTTTCCATCTGTTAAAGTGATAATAACTCTCTCCTCATTTTAAAAACTGATAAAGCACTTATTGAACCAAAGATCAACATTATTTGTATAGCACCAAGGATGAACTAATAGAGATGGAAAGCTATCTGACTCTTCCAACGCTAAAACCTTAAAGTCTCTAATGAACTTGGCTCCTTATATGGTAATGGATGCATCTTTCAAAACTCGATGGGGATGTCCTTGGTTTTATTATCCATGAACAATATGTTAAAGGAGGGTTGTAATGGGGTATTCCCATTTGTACCATGCATCTAAGGTAATAACATTGAATTCTAGACATGTATCAATCAATATATTACTCAATAGCCACCCATCCAAAACAACATTCGAGTGATTTCCTTGTCATAATCTAGGCTATCGGGGAAGATTCATATGCGGGATTTGTCGTCTAGTCTCAATACTTAAATGCGAGTGTTTCCCTTTAGCCAATCCCCTAACAATGGAATGATATTTTCTTGGTGGAACATTTTACATACTTCCCTTAAGTCATCTATATTAGTTTGGACCATCTCTAATACTTTATTTTTCTCTATCTTCTGTGATTTCTATTTTAAGTACTGTATCTCACCCTGAAGATTCCTAAGAACTTCCATGGTTTCTGATAAACCTCCTTCTGATGGGCCGGATCTGGGTATCATGCATGTATAACCTCCCCTTAGTAATGGTAGGTTTACGTTGTAATGCTTCCCGATGTGTGCCTCCTTAGCGCGGGTCGTGATCGTCCAACTTTAGTGCCTCAGATTCTACCTCTAACTTAGGCATCCATTGATTTTCCACAGTGTGCTATATCCTAACCATCCCTACACCTTTGTTTTCTTATCTATGTTGCTTACTAAGATGCTCATATAAGTCCAGGAACTCCTCATAGCTATGTTTATTTCCACAAAAACAACATGTAATATTCGAGGACATTCGTGCATGTAGTGGTGGGAGATCTGCATGTATAACATGTTCCATGAGGGAACTCAATTCTTCCACCACAACAACCTCATCCTCTGAATCCATCATGGTGTCATCAACCTCTGCCATAACCACCTTCAAAATTCCCTTCATTCAGATCATAGCATACCTAATCATGATCCTAGTCCACGATGCTCATTCTTTCCCTTAGATTTATCTAAAAGTCTTGTCTATTATACACAAATATCTAAAGAATCATGGATCTATCCAATCAATGAGTATTCCATGTCATGAGTCATGGACCTACAAATTTTACAGTAGCTTGAAACATTCTTCCTTATCACACATTGTAATAATGGGCAACAACTAGCATCATGGTTTAAATGGCATATTTCACAATCCATCAGCAATGAGTGTATTGTTATATAAGGACAAATATCCTTTGTGTGACCTTCTACTTCACAATTTGTGCACCAAATCCTTGTGCACATCTCATGTGCTGAATTTGTTGATAGTTTCTCCAACTGTTTTGTCATAGCTACTATTTGTGCTCCTAAAAATGGGCTCACCCTAGTATCTATACTTCTAATTACCTCAGCACACAATGATTCTTCAAGTGCTTCGCGTGGATCAGTGAATGTCTTATGTGATAATTCCCTCCTAAAAGAGGTAATCAAGCCCCCAATGAACCATTGTGCATGTTGGCTTGCGTGTATGCCATAAGAAATATTTTATAATAGCATTTTAAACTGTTCATCATACTCTATAATACTTTCAGTAGTGCCTTGCTTAATATCCTTGAGTGCACTTATACTCTTCTGCTCAAACTCAGGGATATGAAACTCTTTAAGGAATGCATACTTTGAAGTTGTATAATCTACACAATTCTAATAAGGGTCAAACTTTCTATACTAGCTATGTGCATGCCCTTGTAACGTAGTAGCAAATTTGATTTCCCTACACTCAGAAGTCATGATTCCTTTTATGCGCCACATTATTTCACACATATGCACATGTTCAACAGCATCTTTTATGCCCCTATACTCTGGAAGATGAAGAGACATCTCCATGTAAATATTCTGGGGTTGGTGCGGACCTTTCCCACCTAATCTAGAACCTCTTGTGTTTCCTCTGCCTCAAAACCACCAAATCCACCTAAACTAGAGCTACCTATGCCTCCTAATCCTGAACCTGTAGCTAGGGTTAGACTAGAAGATGTAATTCCTAGTGTCCCAATAATAGAAGCTGAACTGCCTGATGATAGTACGCGAAGAGTTACCACTCCTAAAAGTTAGTCTAAAAATCAGCGTGCTTGTATTATGTGCTAATGATACACCTAAAAAGTACTCCCATATAATAACAAATCCATTTGTGCTTCCATTACTTTGCCTTTCATAAGAATCACTCCTACTCTTCCACTACTTGAATTAGCTTGTTGACTTCTTGTTATACTAGATGTTGGAAAATCAAGCAAAAGGGGCAAGGTTCTTTAGGTGGATTCGATGCACACTCATGGCCCTAATCGTCTCTCGCTAGTGTGCTTTTACATGAGGTCGAGGAGGGTTCCCTATCATGTTTTCCCAAATGGGGAAGTTCTTGAGGCTTAGGTTCCACATCTTTTACATGAACTTAAACTCCTTCCCGAACTATATTTCTCCACAACGCCATTTTCTCTACAACCTCCTGTTACTTCTCGATCTCCCTCTCGCATTCCTCATTATACTTAAGACACATTTCCTCTCTCTACCTTTTTGCCACTAGGTTTACGATCTTTCACCAAACCTACTCCTACCCCACATGTGGTGGGGTTTAGTTAGCCATTGATTTACTCTTCAAATTCAAAGTTACCATCATGATCGTGATTTCTAGTGGAATGCCTTATAGTTAAGTTCCCCTCGAGATATCATAAAAATGGGATTGATTAATTCTAGACATGAATAATTGGAAATTGAGTACTCAAAATATAGTTGTTCAAAACACCATGGAACCATGTATCTATAGCTAAAGTCCAAATCAGATCAGCATCATAAAGGGCCTAAAATTGTTTTTGTGTCTAAACAAGTGCATGATACCTCCAATTCCACTTAGATGCATATGCTCTCAACCACTTAGACAATTCTACGGGAAGATAGTGAAGAAGCTCTCATATAAAATTTCATACATGTTACGGTCCACCCGGATGCATACGTTAAACTCAAATCCAAAGTGTTGAACCACCATGTATATTCTTCTTCCGGATCATTTATCCACTCCTCAACACTTGCTAAGGTCAACCGATATGTCGTCATCATGAATCATCTTGAAAATAACTGAAAAAGAGGTCCCAAAAATGGAAGTAATGATGCTGACCTAGAATTTATCAATACAAACCAAGTAAGATCCGGCACACCTTTGACACATCACTCAGCCTAGACTAAGCACTCACCCAAAGCATGCAAAGGTACCAGGTCCCTCTTGAGGGTTTTTGCATGATGTTAGCATGATGAAGACTTAATAAATGCGATTCCACTATTAATACATCATTCTATAGAGCATGTTAGATGTATATCTAAGAGAGAATAAAAATAAGTATTAACCATGATGAAATCAAGAACATACTATAGCCAAAGACACACAGAACTAACACTTAGATTGAGCTAATATCCTCCATTATATTAAATATGACAATTACACAAAAGCTTCTTACAGTAATGGAATTTTATGCCCATATGTGGATAGATTTGATACTGTAGTCCAAAGTATTGAACACATACATCCATATATTTGTCTCTTTCTCATTCATTTATATTATATATCCTCTGCTATGTAGTTCACTACATACTTATAAGGATGGGGAATTTCCCTTCACTTCTTATCTAATCCCAAAATAGGTTGTATGCTATCATTAGCTATGTGCTTTTTACAACCATAGCCCCACATACACATGTGCTAATAATAGAATTGCTTTAGTTAACTGATAGTGATAAACCTATTCTTAGCCCACATCCATGTAAAGTGCTTTATAGCCAATCCTCCAAAAATAGCCAATGCGTGGCATGCAAGTCTCTACCTTGTTTATGTGCTCTACATGCCATCTCTAAAAATAGATCCTTATGTGCAAAAATGGATAAGTCCCAAAATATGAACTTATCCTTCATGCATGTGTTTCCCTTATCCATTCACACCTTTGAACATGCCCTATTTTCCCATGTGGACCTCTTGTGTGCCTTTTGTTAATTATTTTCTTCTCAACACCCCTCATCCTCCTCAATATCCTCTCCAAATGAATCCTCATTTGTCTCATCTCATGTGTGATCCTCATAATCAGAGCCTACACTAATAGCCTTATCCTCCTCCTTGCTATGAGTTGGAGTGGACATAATCTAGAGTAAAGGAACTTGACGGGAACCAACTTCTGTCAAGCACAAACCATGCACCTAACTAAAATGGCACACTTGGAGTAACTACTATCTAGTTGGGATCTCCTCTAGAGCCCCTCCTAGACTCCTAAATGGTCTGTAGAATGGTATTTTTGGGGGAAGTTTGTCAACATATGGTAGGCCAAACTATTGAGGAACCGATCAGACGGATGAATCTCAAATCTGCTAACCCTATCAACTAGCTGGCCTATAGTAGAACAAGCTACCACCATGGTCACCTCCTGTCCCCATAACCCTACCATGTCCTAGTAGGGAGTAGTGACCATGTCTACTATGGTTAGAGAAGCAAATGGATGATGAGGTATCCTAAGTATAGATATAGCTATCCACCTCACTACCCGGATGACCCTTGGGTCTAATACATGTACTCCCCTTCCATAGGGGGTGATATGATCATATACCTAGCCCATGAAAAGAGTGGGGTGGCTCGGTGATTTCTCATCCAATCAGAATAACATGTATAAGTCATGGCGGGTATTCATTAGGATGTCTAATCCCCATGAGTACATGTACCCATGTCCCTCAATCTGTGTGATGATCAGAGCCTACTAGTAGAGAAATGTGTCACCTCCTTTTTCTCTGATCAATCATGAGGAAAAGATACCCATAATGGTTCTTCGAGTAATTGGAATAGGAGTAGTATCACTCGACCGGACCTTCATCCCCTTCTTTGAACCAGATGAGACAACAACATCTCCTATATATGTGGCCCATTATTTCATCATGACCCTGGATCTTATTGTCTCTAAAGTCAGCCTCCTCCCAAGAATCAGGAGCCAAAGGATGTGGTATACATCCACCGGAGTAATCATCCACTCACCCCTAACACTTGGAAACTGGAAGGTGTTCCAATTTGCATCCCAGAGTGGGAGAAAACTTCACACAATATGTCACTTTGGTGGGAGAAATGTGGGGTATTACTGTGCAATCCTCCAAATACCTTCCCTCTGTAGAATATCCCTCTCAGCTTGAGTCAACTGATCCCAAATCCTAAGAAGCTAATCACACTCTTTCTCTCTCTCTCTCTGGACTCTAAGAAGCATATTCCTCCATCTGCATTCACCAAAACATGAGAAAAGATCAAGTTAGTAGCATATATGCTCACTAAAAACATGAAAATACATGAAAATCCCAAACAAAATCCAAGTTAGTGACCATTTTGGTCATTACATTTAGAACGCCGCCAAGCGAGGCAGCGATCCGTGACCATAGCCCTGCTTTTGGCGGCGATCCTAAACTGATTTTCCAAACATGCCCTTAACCCAAAAAAATGTTCAAAAATGTAAAAAAAGACAATTTACGGTGAAATAAAAGAATGCCCTATGGGTGCCCTTCAGAGACTCATTTAAGACAAATTTTTTTAAAATAATCCCCCTTAGGTGAACTTTTCAACATTTTTACATTTAGGTTATAAAAAGACAAAAGTGAAAATAACCAACCTTTGACCACACTGGTCAATCTCCCACATGTGGATGCATGATCACTATTCCACAACAATCATTTCAGTTGTACTCTTGTCAGAAATGGTCACCGTGAATCCAGAGATCAAAATTCACCAAATCAACAATGCACAAATGAATTAAAAAGGGAGTTTGTTTTGATATATATATATATATATATATATATATATATATATATATATATGTTATTTTAAACCTCATTTTTATTGTATGTGTTCATAGAAATTTGGAGCGTTGGTGCGAGATATATTTCTATATCCTTGCACAAATGGTAAGTCCTCTTGTCATTTGATTTAGTGTTTATTTTTCAATATTTTATCTATTTGCACTTGAGTCTTCTTTTTCTCTTGCTGGTAATGGGAGTTTGGGTGGTGACATTTTGACACATGGGCATGTTAGTTATAACTTCTAATTTTTGTTTTGGGAATGCCATACTCGGATTCTACATTTTATGCCTTTTCATGGCTAAGACACTTCTCGAGGGGACAATATATACACACCCAAAATTACATGTGCTACATTATTAGAAAAATGGTTACAAAAGTCCCCAATGATGATTCAGGTCCTTTCAAGAAGGTGTTCGAGCTCTAATTTCCATTCGTAGTGTATATTTGTCACCTAGACATCTTTACTTAGCCTTCCCACACTTTTTCCAGCTTCCGCCTCTTTTTGCACATGTTTTGGCCTTTAGTGCTAGGACCACCACCTTTCTAGGAGGTGGTTCTAAACTGCGCCACCCAAAACAGGCAGCGGTCTTTGGCCCGACACCCTACGTAGGGAGGCGGTCATACCCACTTTTTCCAAAATTCCTTATGCATGTTTTAACATGCGACGGTTCACTTAATTTCACTTTTTACATGCATCCATGAGCCAAATTGTCTAAAATTATCTTTGATTTCTTGGTTCTCCTTCCTCCTTCTATTTTTAAATAGATTTAATTAGTTGGAACTACTCCTTCTTGTCTTGAGCTTGAAGGCACCTCCCATCCTCCATTCCTATATATTCCATGCTTGTATTCAAGAAAAAGGCCTGAGAATTTTTGTGTATCTTGCATTGTATTACTGCTATGATCTTGCTAGGAATTGTATAGCCAAGCTCTGATCTCTTGTACTCTCTGTTTTACTTGCATTACATCCGGGCTGCCGTCAAGCTGCCATTTCTCAAGCACCATACTCTTGTTTTTGTTCTTGCATTCCTAATCCCTTGGACTCACATGAACACTTGGAGAAAGAAAGGAAAATACTAAGGGGATAGATATAGACACAACCAGATTTTCCAAAGCTCTTGCTTGTCCAGGTTGGAATTGTGTGTTTGTTTTCCTTGTTTGTTGAATTATTAATTTCAAATCACTAGTTTCAATCACATATCAAATAGAGTAGAAAATCATTCATATCAAATAGAGTATAAAATCATTCATTTCAATAAATTAGTCAATCACAAGTAGATCAAATCATTAGTAAGTTTTCCTCTTTAACATTACCAGGGAAGTTGTGGGGAACAATAGCCCCTTTCTAGGGTCATGATTTGTTCTTCACCTTTGAGGTAGGGTTTGAAGGTTTTTGATTAGATTAGGTTATTTGTTTTAGATTAGATTCATACATTCGTACAAGTAACAAGCTACATCCGTATGATTGTTTGTCTTTAGTTTATTTACTAGATTAAAATGCGTTTCTTAAAAATTAGAAAAGAGCAAAAATATTTCGTTTGATAGATTAGTTTAATTTTACTTGTTTTGTTCTGATATATTATGAAAACTCCAAAAACATAGATTAGATTTCCTTCATTAATTAATTTTCTTATCAAAAATCATTTTATTTAATTTTGTACCACAACAGGAAAAGACATAAAATTGTGATCCATTGGTACCACAACCCAACGGGCCAAAATTCATAACGAAATTGATACCGAGTTTACGTTTGATAGTCTTACGCACACCCACAAATTTTCTGATAAAATAGAATAACTCAATATGCTAAACATCGCTACTAATCAAGCCTATGACTATTGGAATGCTCATGGAATTTTTTTTTATTATGCACATGACCAATCAAGTACATAACCCCATGAGTGTTTGGTTGTGATCCTCGAGTCCCATAACCCAACAGCTGCTAATCGGTTATACATTGACACTAGTTTTTGTACATGAGTATTCAGATCTTCACCACTTCCATGAGATATTATTGCACAACTTTCCTTACTAAACATAACAGCTGATCAAGCTAAGAATTTCTAGACCAGACAATAAAATCACACATAAATACTTGTGGCTCCATCATGCCTATTGTTCTTAGTTCCATGACCTTATCTGCAAATCTATGTGAGGCACCCATAGGTCATTTTCAGCTGTTCAACAACCAACAAACAGAATCTTGGAAGAGATCAAAATTGATTAGAGTCTACAAGTGGCTATTATCTCAGACTGAGACCATCACACCACTTCAAGTTAGGAGAGCATTCTTTTCCTTAGACTCACAGATCCCGATATTGCATGTTGAAGATATAATATTTCCTAATTAGCTTGATCTTCATCACCACACTTACATTCACATTCATTCTACACCAGTTATCTCGGCACGAACTCGAGAGATCGAGTGTGAAGAAGGTCACGTGATGATTTTTTTGTATAGGGACCATATATAACCTCTCGGATTTAATATCGGAAGAAATAATGAATTTCATGGGAGATGGAGAAAAGATCATGTTTGGTAATGTCCTCCTTACCATTGTCTTTATGGAGATTGGAGTAACCAATGGGCCGGATAAATTTTTGTTGGAATACCCAGATGAGAACCCTTCCTCTACCAAAATATTTGAGAAATACACTTGTGACACCATGACTACTTCCCATAAGGTACAACTATAAAAATGGTATAAGCGGATGCATGATGCATTCGACATTAAGTGGAGAATACCCAAGTAGTTATCTGTTTTCCTACAATGCGAGGCTAAATTCACCTTGTACCAACATTTTAGTATTGTCATGTTTACTCGGTAGATGGTGCTAAGGGTCCTTGGTTAAAATTGTCATTCTCCATCATAACATAATACTTCAGGAGTCAGGTCAATCGATTCAAAGAGGAAAATCGAGATAAGGTTTGACCTCAAAAAAAGTGAGACAAGGATTACCAAAGAAGCACACCTATGAGCTGCATAGAACATTGATATATCCAAAGAAGCACACCTATGTGGAGAATTATGTCTACGATGGCATACATATGTTGAATCCAATGACATTACCTATTCTTGGGGGAGGACTGCAACAAGGGTATACCTCCACATAAGGCCTAATTATGAGAAGGGAGCTTACATTGAAAGTTGTGTCTTTATCCCAGAAGACCCCACCATAAGGAAGAAGGTTAAACCAAGGAAAATGGAGTGATAGGAGGCACCTGAGAAAAAGACACCAAGTACACATACAACACAATTTGTAGGCATGCAGGAGTCAGGCATAAAACCAATCACCTATGCACGGAGGAAGAAGTACGCCACACAAGAGAAAGAGAAGACACCTCAGGAAGAGGTGCCGGTGAAATTTGGGAAATAAGAATCACCAATGAGAAAGGAATCACCTAGGGAAAAAGAAAATAAGAATCTCCTATATTAGAATCACCAATTCGGAAGAATAAAAGAGTAACAAAAAATATGGACTTAGAAGAAACATAGGGCATGGAGCCTGAAAAGGGCGATGAGGATGATGAAGAACATGGTGAGGCTCATAACCATCATGTGTATGATGTACACGAGTCAGAGGAGGATGGAAATGAAGAGAAGGATGAGGATAAAGGAGGTGCTCACGGTAAGGGGGGAAGTGAAAAAGTCAATATGAAGGATCAAAAGACTCCAAGCCTGACTAAGGAGTAGATAGAGGATGTCGTAGAGAGGGAGGTAGAAATCATTATAAAGGACTTATTGGATCAATAGGTGGAGTGAAACACTTTGAAGAAGTGCTAAAGGATATGGAGGAAAGAAACAATGTGGGAAGGAGTATGGAAGAATGGGTGGAGATCCCGGTAGGGTAGTAATCTTCCCAAAGTTGGTAGTGGTGCAAGAACAAGAAATGACTTACATTAATAATCCAAACAAATTACTACGTGCATGTTTCCAAAGTACCATGCCTTTAAACCAAATCCTTGCATGGTATTCTTTTGATGAAGAGGGTGCATACCCATGCACGAGGAAGATGTTGTCTTGGGATTTTAAGTCCCATGTTGATGAGCCCAAATTCAAGGTCAATCCTAAGGCATTGATGACAATACTATATGTCAAGGGAGTAAACCCTTTGGTGAATGCCCAAAGCAACTATCGATGAGCAATTTTGCAACACACTCAACAAATTATTGATATAATTTGAGGAGAGGATCTTTGGAAGAAATGACAGAATAAGGGTCTTGGAGGAATATCTTGAAAAGGAAAATGAAAAGATCATTGAAAAAGACATGGAGTTAAAGTAGAAGAGTTTATTAGTGCACAATTAAGGCACAAGTTACGGGAGTAAAAGGTAAAGGTGAGTGTGATCTATAAGAAAATAGATATTATTTCGAGGCTATAATCTTAAAGCACCCAAATCTTGCCCTGCCTGAGAAAAAATACAAGTCAACCATGAAATTATTGGAAGACTTGACCCACATCCTCACCATGGAGAGGTGACCACTCACATTGGAATCAATAGAAGAGGAAATGACATGCCAAAAAGAGGAAGAAAAATTAAAGATTGGGGAGACATTAGCTCTGTATTCTGAGCTCCTTGCCACTGTAAAGAACACCATGTAAATGGATGAGGATTTTTATGAAAATTACACTGATAGAGATAGGGTAGCGAGCATATTGGTTGCTACGCATGAGGTGGATCTGAAGGAATTTCAAGAAAATAACAAAGGAAACAGGGTGGAGTGTGATAATATCCTAGCCAAGGTTGAGAAAAAGTTGGAAGAAATCAAAACCTTACAGGGTTTGATTAAGAATCATCTTAAGGAGCTATATCCCTAGGTCACTCACAGAATGGATGCACTAGATTATCTTAGCAAGCAGCTAGAAGGCATTGTAGATACACTGAATGCTAAGAGTGACGAATTCAGTTTTGATGAGGTGAGCGCTCTAGTAGGTGACCTACTTCAATAGGTGTAGGGTGAGGTAGATACCTAGGAAAAGATTGAGGAAATAGTGAAGAAGGAATCCCCAATCCTCCTACTGAAGAATAAATTATTATACTCTTTCATTCTTTATTGATTTTCATTGTTCCACTATTCTTTATTCTTTGAAGAAGCGGGTTAGTTTCGAGGATGGATAACATGCTTAGTATGGGGTGATGTTGGGACCTAAAATTTTGGCTAAGTACCAGAGCATGCACACATGTAGAACAATTGATAAAAAGGGTGCTCGGGGAAAGCGTGTAGGAAAAACAACTTTACGAAGGGTTTAAGTTAAACCGGGGCATACGTGGAAGGCGAGAACATGGGTTTAAAGGACTTAGTCATATTTTATGTTCTAGGGCACTTGAGGAATAGTTCAGGACATGAATATGCATGATGATTAGATAAGGTGTCATCTTGGAACTTTGGAGGTCAAGAAAATGATATTCCCTACAGGGAATATTCCCAGAAGAGATCATTACAGAGAGTGGATGGTTTGAAAAGGGATAAGCATTCACCAATGGAGGACCACATCAAAACTTGACACACGATCTACGTTTAGAGAAGGCATGGTGGTGGGTGCTGATATTATATAAAGAGATTATGGGTCTAGATATAGAAAGAGGAGATGAAATATAGAGATAAGGGAGAGACGAAAACACATAGAGAATGCAGAGAAAGAGAAGGAGAGTAATGAAGTGTTGTAGTAATGCTAAGGTTTAGAGAACTTAGTGCCAAGGGTTGTAAGGGATTCCATAAGCATATGTATGGGTACTAGGATATGTAACAAGGGTTAGAGAAGGAAAAATATAGTTAGGGTCTCATATCAGGAAGATTTACGGGAGAAAAGTCTTTGTCATTTAGTATATATGGTTTGAGATGACCCTTTTGACTATAATGTGGCTACTATAACTATTTTAAATCAATATATATATGGGTTCATTCTGTATAACTTATTTATGGGTGTAAAACCTCATGTTATATGACTTATCATGGCCTAGATCTAGTTTATTATTCTTCTTACAAATGTTATTTAGCTTCGTAATGCATTAATGTGTGGATCTGTTAGTTGCACCTTCTACCTTTTTAAATAAGTGAATGTACTTCTACTTCTACAAATCATCCTCCATTAATGGTGGAACCTTCTCAAAAATCTCACATAAATGAGGGGCTTGAAGCGTGCACATGCCTCGGTTGAGCGCCCAATGCCCACTAGGTGATAGGCCAACGCACTTTGGGTTAGAAAATAATATTAATGGTAAATAAATGAGTACATAGAGCATGGGCACAAACTTTGAAGAAAAGGAACATATAGTTATGCATATGTGTGCCTCTGTCAAGTTTACATAGTAAATTATGCACACGCATGACCAAAGAGGCATAGGAATGTACCTTGAAGCATAGGAGAAAGTCACACAGTGAAAAACCTAGTGATACACAAGCGTAGCTAGAGAGGTTTGGGTGCACAATTTGAAGCACAAATGCATATATAAGAGCATGGACATGACCTTTGAAGTGTGGGCACACTCTTTTGAGCGTAGGCATGAATCTTCCTATAGGTGATCAAAATACGAATTTTGACAAGAAAAATTTGAAAAGATCAAATATTTGGCCTTTTGAGGAAATTTTGACAAGCACTTCACCTCCTTATATCCTACAAAGAACATGAAAATACCACATCTACTACTAATCTAGTTGAAACAACTATCTAACTTAAAAATTTATCTACAAAACTTTTAAAATTACTCTAAAAACTTTAAAGTAATCTAAAAATCTTGAGAAACTAATCTAAAAATCTTGAAAGTAATCTAGAAATCTTGAAATTAAACTAGAAAACTTGAAATTAATCTAGAAAACTTGACACTAATCTAGAAAGCTTGAAATAAATAAAAAATTTGAAAGTAAGTTAATTTTTTTAAAAATGAATGCTATGGGGTAATTGTCCCATAAGTGTTTCCAAATGAAGACTACTAAAATTTCCAAGAAAAGCTAAGACTAACACCACATAGTCTAATTGAGAAAATTCTTATTGAATCTAACAATAGTTACATCAAATATAAAAGCTTAATGGAATGATTGAAACAACTAACATGAATATAATTCAAAACCTAGCTAAAGCATGCCTACTAGTATGTTCAATTTCTAACTAACATAGACCTAAATAGATCTAGGAGCAATCAAATTGGGGGTTTGTTTCTACTCAAGGAAGGTGAGATGGTCTCTCCAATAATGACTACAAGATCATATTGGATACCCATTTACTAACCCCATTGAATACTTGAGGCAATGATTGAGCTTGGATATAAATCATATTTCTTATATAATATGCAATATAAATAATGGTGTAAAGTTTAAAGGTATGTGGTTAGTCCTTTTTATATTTTTTATTTTGAGGAAAACTAGCATCTTGGTGCATGTGGGACTGAAATCACTAATTAGATTAAGAATTTCTAATCATGATTAAGCTTTGCTAATCATAATTAGTGAATTAACAAGTGAATAAAATGTGAGAATCCTTAATCAACCACTTAGGATCAATTAGGAGTCTAGGATAAGCTTTTGAAGCTTGCTTTAAGACGTGGAAGGATGTGGGGTGATTTTGAGTGGTTGGAAGAGGGGTTTGAGCCAATAGTAGGGTTTATTCACCAAAACAAGGGTAAAATAGGATTAATTAGCTAGTAATTGCTAATTATTTATTTGGAATAATATTTTGACTTAGGATTTTTCATAAAGTGGAATCCTAAATTCGAAAGGGTTAGGTAATCAAATAAGTGTTGTCAATTGACCAAAATGGTAAGAAACATTAGTTAATTAGTGGAAATCACTAACTATAATGGAAATGGTAAGAATGAGAGTGATTTGTGTGCGTTTGGCAATAATATTACAAAAGCGAAATTTAGGTGTATACACATGGTTATTAAGGAGCTTAAACCTAGCCACATATTTCTGACCATGACTTTGCTATACTATGTGTTTAATGAATATTTCTACATAATATTCATCAAATTATGGAAATTAAATATCCTTGAATTGATATAATTGAGTGCTCGCATAAACATTAGAACCTTTGTATGATCCTTATAACCCTTAAATTTTTTTGAAACCAATAAAGGTGAAATGAAAAATTTTGTGTGACCTTGAAATTATCCCATACAACTGACCAGTGCACCTATTTTGTACATTCAAAAGGAGTTTGTATGGATGACCATATCTATAAGAAACATGAAATACATCCTTTGTTTTTCTTTGATAAAAAATATTTGTTTCTACCTAACATTTTCCTACATTAAACACTCCATATAGATGAAATTATATGTCCATACACATAATTATAGGCTTATTGGTAACACAACTCTTTTTCCAATTTCCATGGAAAAAATGGCTCGTTCCATCATATCTTATAATTCTTAATCTATGATTATTTCCATTTTTTTCTTTCTATTCCATTTTTGTGCCATATACTCTCCTCCTTTGTCTTTCTTTAATTATCCTTTCTTTTTCCACACTTTTATAGGTATTTCCCACATATACCCAACCACTTCATCCTTGAGTTCTCTTTTTACTCTTGGTCTCTATAATATTTTTATAGTCCACAAGTAGCTTTTAAAAATAGACACCTCCGAAATATCCACATATTTCCCATCATCATATCTTTCTTATATGTTTCCTAAATATGTCAACATTTTTGAATTTCAATTTGAATAACTATTACCTTTATCGATGTGTAAATTAAAAAACTAAAAATTGAACCTTTTATACATCTCACCCTATGTTTATGTTTCTAATGAAATGAGTGTTTATTTCTTTATTTTTGGGTTCTTTAAATATGATGGTGGATTTATAATTATCCCAAGAATATATCAGCATAAGATGAAAAAATGAGCATTGAATTATTATATATGGAATAGGTATATAACCAAGGAATGTGGATGTTAAATGACCTTTGAAACTAAGATATAATTCTCTAAATGAGAGTATCCAAACTTTTCTCGGTAGATTGAAACCTACTCCAATACCAACAATGAGGACCCACATAGAAAATTATCTTAGAATGTCAAAGTATGTAGATGACATGGATCTACATGGCACTAATATAACATACTTATCCCTTTAGAGGTTTACACTATTCTATGTGACATATTCTCCATATCTCATAGACCATGGGATTAAATTAATGACTAGATTGTTATTGGTGAAATAATTTGTCACAAGGAAAAATTAGTTGATTTTCACCAACGCTTTGGGACTATGTCCCTCTTGCTTGTGAAAGGGGAGGCTCCCTTTATTGAATGTAGATAAAAAAAATATCATGGGTGGTCAATATGTCAGGGATCACACAAGCACACTCCACTAAACCTGTGGCAACACCTAGTGCAAGGGAATAATTTTCTTGAGAGGTGAGATAGTAGGAGTGAGAACTTTGAGAGAGAGGGGTTAATATTGTAAATAGGCACAAGAAGATTTTTACAAGTTTTAACCAAAATTTATCCACACAAAATTAGAAGAAAACAACTTTGTTAACAATGGAAAGACAAAATGAATCATGAACACAAAATTTCATTAATCCATTCATCAAAGGCTCTAACACCTTTCTTGGTTATACAATATTTTCACATGCACAAAGATGAAAAAGAGAGATGGAGGAAACATATAGAAAATAAATAGAATAATTCCATCTATTGCTTGTTTCTTTGTAGTGCACTAGTTATCTACTTAAATACTCAAAAATTTAAAACCCTTTGGAATGACAAATTCATACAATATATCAATTCAAAAATGACTCTTTACCTACCCCCACATGAATTTTCACTAACCTTTACAACTTGTGACCTTTCATATCCCTAGGAAAGAAAGTGAATTCCTTTTTATTAATTGGAGGAAACTCATTACAATGTTTAACTATAGGTCACATTTAAATGAATAAGACAAAAAGTGAAAAGTAAACTCCATAATGAATAAATAGAACATTAGAGAAGTGTAGACCTTTGGGTTGTCATTGACCCACATACTTCATTTTGTACATACATTATTTAATCTAAAACTTATCATTATGTCATTATTCTAAGTCACCCTCCCTCATCTAGTAAAATCAATTTTTACACCCTTAGAAATTACTATTTACCCATCCCAAATCACCTCATCCTCTTCAAAACCAATTAAAAACCTCTAAACCACCTCAAAATTATTTTATCCTAGAATCCTAATCTTCACAACTCACCCATAACCTCCTCTCAACCATTTTCCTCATAAGTTAACCAAAAACCCCATTTAGGAAGTTGTTTCAACCATTTCCTAAACGTTTTCTGAAAAACCTTGATCGCCAATGATTCTACCTAATCACCAAGCAATTATAAACAAAAATTTTTACACCTCTCTCAAGGATCTTTAGAAAAATTTTCTCACTCTTTCATTTTTTCTTCAACCTAACAATGAATCTAAGTAATCCTAAAGATCATCAAGGACCTGTATCAACTTCAATCTCTTGTAAACACATCATTTTGATAGTCTTTTTCATCAATCATCTCTCAGGAAGCTCAAAAACTAGCCATCAAATTCAATCAGCTCCATCCGGAGTTCGAGAGGCATATTTCAATCTAATTCCACATCAAAAGGTATTTCTTTGTGTTGTTTCATCATTTTAATTTCATAAAGACATAAAAAACAATAAAAAATCATCATTTAAAAGCTTTGTTTATCATTTTTATCAAATTTTATCATTTTCACAATAATCACCAATGATTTCTTTAATCACCTGCAATTTTGTCCAAACACCCACAATTCATTTGAATCACCAACTATCCCTATCAATCTACATATTTTAATCATTTCATCAGTGTATTACCAATTTTTATCAATATTTTGGATTTAACTTGTCCTTTGCAATTATGTCTTTATTGTAGATGGTAGTACCTAGCCGATTTCATCCTATTAAAATCATCTACAATCTAACTACTTTTCAACAACCCTTCTTTTAGGAATAGTACAACATCCTTCACAAGTTGAAATTGTGTGCAATTTGATTTTCCACGCGTAGAAGATATCGAGGATTAGATCCAATTATTCTATGAAGTATAATAGGAAATTGAGGAATTTTGTATGGTTAATTTGAATCCACCTTGATAGCATAAAATCATGATTGGGCCACAATTGAAGTTACATAGGACTTACCCTTCAACCTTGAGTTCTAGATCTTCTTATCCATTATCAATCTATATTTTTCATTTACATATTCTTGTCATTATCTTTTTCACTCTATTTCATTATATAAAAGTGAGTTGTCATCCTTCGAGGAAGTCCCTTTTATTCCTAGAATCAACCTTTGCCAAGTAGCTTGTTTATCCCTTTATATAATCTATTTTGTTTGGGTGTCTTGGATTTATAGGTTTCTTCATCAGCGTAAGAAGAAGTAAATTTATCACACTACATCAGCATTCATCAATGCGGGTATCAATAAACCCTACCATCTTTCGAGGTCATTTTTCTTTTGTTATTTCGTTATATTAAGTTAAATGTGGAAACCAAAAATATCCGTACATTCTAACACACCTTGTGGGACAAATGTCCCCTTTCGTCATTTAAAATTAATTAATTTTCACCTTTAGGTTCTTTTCTTTGAAATCATTAATAGCCCTGGTCAAATCACCAACAATTTTTGTGTATCGCCAATGATTCCTGTAAATCACCAACAATCTTTGTGGATGTTTTTTGATTGATTAGTCGATTAGCCTCTAACAGTCATTTCTTTTTCTATTATTTATTTCCTTATAGACCTTGTAGGTTCCTTTCTTTGGAGCTCTTTTTTGTGTTGTAGCCATGCTTTTAAAAAATTGAAAGAAAGAAAAATTTAAAAAAGGAGTGTTTTTAGGTACGTCTTCTTCTTTATTTTTCTTTCCAAGCATTGAATTTTTTTCTCGCCCTCATCAAACACATATTTATTTTTGGTATTAAAAATAACCTCTCATTCTATTTGATCATATAGCTTAATTAGGAGGTTAATAGATTGCATTAACTTAATCTCCCCATACACAACTAAACCATTTTAAATACAACTCGCATCAAAATGTTCCTACATAGGTAGACCTACTTGGATTCTATCACCAAGAGGAGAAGACGACTTGGTTTTTTGGTCAAGTATAAATAATTGGTTATCGGTATATTGGATAAGCACCCAACTCCCTTATCATTATAGGATCATTAAGTGAGGGGGTAGGCCCCAATACCAGGCCCCATACTGATACCAACATAGATTCAAGCCTCACATACCTTCAGGTCTAACGTGAAACCATCCATAGACTTCCATTTCATAGGACCATGTTAACCATTTTGCACATTTCACCTTTCCCTAATTAATCAAGATAATCCAAAATTATGCTATGTGATTTATCTACTATTTATAGCCAAAAAATTTAAATTCATTATTCATTCTAGGTGATTGTTTTTTTTCATGGTTACTATAAGAAAACAATCTCATCTCCAAAATTTTGAACATATGACAAAAATTCCCAACAAAATATCAAAAATATTCAAACCCACATTGAAGATGTGTCATGTTTAATTGAACAACATCAAGCATCTATATCACCTTGACCACATGATCAAGAGCCTCCACCTTCCCCTAGTAGCTAACCTATTTTATCTAAAATACCAAATCCACCCATCCCTCACTTCTTTGATAATAGGGATCCCTTCTTTTATGAAATTATAGACTTGAACCTCATTTCCCTCAATGCATAACTTATTACCCGGGTGTTCATCTGCAACCATTCACACCTAGACGGTAACCTCCTGTATCTAATTACTCATCTAATTTATCCTAGCTTCTTGATCCAAACCATGATCCGGTCATGCAGCAAGTACACCCTTATCCTCCTAGTAGTCAATTAGAAACATCTAATGTCATGTCTTCAGCTCCTATCATTTCGTTTGATCTTAATGTGGTATCCTTACAAGACATGACAAATCACCAACCTACATATTCACTAGACATTTCATGTTGCTCTACATCATCCAAAAATAGTTCCAATAAATCTTTACCCATGTCAACCTCGTTAGTCTAATCTGTTGGTGCCCATTTTGACCCTCCATCATTTTGCAATGTTTTTCCCTTTTCTCTACGTTCCCTGAAACATTTTTCCCTTTTGAGATGGATGATATAATGTTTTGTCTCCATTTTCATGCCTTGAATTGTTTGCAAACTCATTTTCCTTGCCCCTTTCTAAGAGAAATCCCAAGTTTGCTTGTTTTTTCCCTAAATGTTTCAAGTTTGTGGGCTCTGCCATTTTTCCTGACCATGGAGGCTCGAAATTAATCAATTTTTACTTGTATGCATTCAAAAATCCTTTTCCATGGTCGTAAAATGTTTGAAAACATGTTTCATCTATCCTTTGTTCCAAAAATCCTTCACCCACGAAGAAAAAATCAATTTTGGGCATCCCTGGCATTTTCTATGTTTTTTTACGGTCAGATGGGCATCATTTTCCCATCAAATTCATCTTCAGCATCCTAGGGCATCATTGGAAAATTTTGTGTCTTTTGATGGTCATACGAGTGTCCTTTTCCTATCAAATTTTAGCTCAACATCTTCGCATACATGGTCATTTGTGATTGGACAAGATTCGGTGGGTCTGCTTTCAAAAAACTTAATGTTTTTGTGTTTTGGAAAAATTTACAAGTTGCCCCGCAGCTCCACAGGCCCCAGAGGAGGTACACATGTCGCAGGCAGAGTGAAGGTGGATGGGTGGGTCATTTTGTGCCTTAAGGAAATTTGGAAGAAAGAGTTAAAGTACAAAGAAAATGCCTAGGGCCCACAACAAATTAGGAGTCAACATGTGGCAGCTTCTGAATGCAGGCCCACAAAAAAATAGAATGTGACACGTGGTGGCTTCAGAGTGCATTCCCTTAGCGAATCAAAGGTGGACACGTGTCATGTTTTCATCAAAAGTAGATAGAAGGCTGGTGGAGGACTTAGAAAATTTTTGCCTTTTGGTGAAAAGGGGAAAAAGTTATGAAAAATGTCGTGGGTCCATCGGACCACTCAGGAGAGGACACATGACATGATCAGGGGTAGAAGGGAGTGTGGGCTGCTAGAGGAAAAAGGGAAATATTACCTATTTGGCAGAGTGAGTTTAAGTGTTAAACTAAAGCATGGCTCCGCAACGAGTCAAAGGGAGACACGTGGTAGGGAAAGGATTGGAGGTGTGGGAGTGCAAAGGAAATGTTGAAAAATTTCCTTTGATGAAAAGTAATTAAAGTATGAAGTTAGAGTGCCTCCCCTCAGCTAATCATATGAGGACACGTGTCTTGTAGGAGGGCGGAGCGGCGGAGGAAAATTGAAAAATTTTCCTTTTTCCCAAAAGAGGCAAAATGTGTAAAACTGAGCCACGACCCCAGATTCAATCATATTGTGCCACATATCAGCACCAGATCGGTAGAGATTTTTTGGAAAAATTTCTTTTTCCAAAAAAGGTGGAAATGTGTGGAATCGATCCACAATTCAGTGGGGCCCACATTGGGACACGTGTCAAGCTCGGAGGGGCAGAGAAAAATGTCAAATTTTTACATTTTTCCAAAAATGTTAAAATATCAAAAAGTGATCCCAAACCCATTTCCAATCGCATTTTGACATGTGGAGGGCTCAAATTGAAGGGAGAAAGGCAAATCAATGGTAACTGTGCATTTTTCAATTTGGCCGCCATTTTTGCTCTAGGAAGTGTGGAAATGCATTTTTTGCATTGATTTTGATCAAATTTTTGGTGAATCCATGTCGTTTTTTCCTTCAAGGATCAATGGAATCAATTTGAAAATTCAATTTGTAGATTTGAGGTACTTTTGAAATGAAATTTTGTTCAGGCTCGAGCAAAAAAATGTGAAATATCAAATCCCAAGGTTGCAGAGGAAAATTTTGGAGGGATAAGGATGAAATAATGAAAGGAAGGGGGTCTGCATGCTTTGAGGAGGAAAAACGTGCTCCCAGTTGAAACTATGATGTGAATTTTGTAATGATTCACCTTTTTGAGGCACCTGGAAACTTTTTAAACATGTTTTTGTTAGATGTCCCTTTCTGCAAATCATGATGAATTTGTAACAAACTAAGATGCCATAGGATATTATTTTCTTGGGAAAGAAGGATCAAATGTAACAAATGATATATAATGCATGTTTTTGACATGCAAAGGGTTGAGAAATTGAAAATCATGAGCAAATTTTGAGAGAAGCTCATTTTTTAGAAACCCTCCAAAAACCTAGTTAATGTCTTCTGTGTTAGATCTTCATTCATGTTGAGTTGGTTACAAGTGTATAGCCATCACACATCTTTGAGATTGTTCTTGAAACTCTCCCCTACTGATGAATCTAACAAGATTTTGAATTAATCTATGTTATTTTGGGCAATATGATGTCTGTTATCATGTTTAAATGTCTGTAAATAGTTTTCCTTATTCTTGTTGCAATCTTGCATTGAAATTTTAGGAATCACACAGATCTCATCCTTATTGATTGTTTAGTGGCATTTGCAATTTCATTTTTCAGAATAGATTTCATCTAGCATTGAAAATAAGAAGTTTAAAATCACTTCACATTCATTTTGTTGTGAGAGATTGTTTGTAAGCCTTTGGGGGTAGCTTAGACGTGATTTGATCAGAGATTTTAATGTTTAATTGGGTCCTTTAACTCAAGATTTTGTTTTGAGGTCTCAAACATTGTGTGAAGAGTACAAACCTTGGCCTCCATTCATGTAGCTCTTCTAGTTGAAAGAACATCCTAACTGTTTTGAAGCATTTTATCTGATAATTGTTCAAATGTTGTAGAGGTTGTCAAATATTTGGCATAGTCAAGTTTTTCTTGTCAATATCCCACCAAAAATCATTCTAAACAACTAATCCTACCCCATACTACTACTTTTTGACCTGTATACCCACAAAAGATCAAAATCCATTTCTAAAGTATGCGAATAGATCAAGACTTCAAAATGTCTTGATAACCCTTTCCTTGCATTGAAAATATCTCCATAATCTAGGAGTGAAAACTTGTGAAAGTCATATTTGGATTGTTGATCATATTTTCCCAAGGCCCCTTCATACTATTTGCACAAATTGAGGGATATCTTCATTTCCTTCACCATTTGAGGGTTACAAAAAGGTCCTCTTACCTTGGTTGAAAGGCACAACCTAAAATAGTTAGGACAAGATCAAGTCCTATTTGAGTGCTATCCATCTTTCCACAAATCTGATTGCAGTTAGATCACATCCCAGCTACAAAAGGCATACATCATGGTCTATTTCCTTTGAGATTCATGTCATATCCGTGATCCTACTCGGAATGAAAAGAGAAATTTTTTGGGTACTAACATATTCTACCATCCAAACTCCTCCTATGAGTTTAGTAGCCATCCCATCAACCATATCTCAACTTACCTCATCCCAAAATCCTACATCAATTATTCAAAATGAAGTTATGTCTATCCCTGCATCAATACCACCTATGAATACAAGTTCTATTTCTACTTTCCATCCTTAACCACATTAATCATCGACCATCCCTACTTCCTTTCAATTCATACCTCTATTCCTATAACACCCTTGACAGTTGTTATTTTCCTCCTTTGCATTTCAAGTGTTGACATGTGATTTTCCTTATAAAGATATGTTCTTTTGATTGTTGGAGATCATGCTTGATATGGACAAATCATTTCTGTTCTTAAGATCCTTTGACTGAATTGGAATGGCTTCCTTGAATCCATTTTTCACTTCTTTTAGATGAATTGCAATTTGGTTTAAGAGTTGTAAACTTATCTATTAATCTAACTCATCCTTAATGTTTTAAATCTACTCTTTGGAACGAATGGTAAATTGACATTCCATGAATTAAGAGACATATTGACTGAACTTTGTTATTACAAGTTCTTTGATTTTTGTGTGAATGTATTTCCATTCAGTTGTATGTTGTGCTTGGGTCCTTGGAGATCGATCATGGCAGGACATTGTTGATGAACATGAAAATACAACCTATTCACAACATAGGAAGGATTTGGGATCCTAAAAAGGACTATCCTATGGAATCCTAAGCTAGGTAAGAATATTTGCTACCTAAGCTATGTCACTTAATAGAATTCTTATTCTAACCTAAAGCTTCCTATTCTACTTTGTTGGTTGATTGACATCCTAACCTAAGCTCTGTGCTAAAGGATATGGAAAGGTTACTAGGCTATTAAAATTAACCTAGAACCTAATACTATAAGGTTTTATGATGATCTAACCTAATGCCTAAAACTATTATGTGGTGAATTAATCTAACCTATGTGGAAACTACCTAAGGCTATGTGTTAAGACCTATGGTGGAAATTTTTGTTAGGGTTATATCCTAAGGTATGTATTGTAAACTACCTAAGATCTAACCTAAGCAATTTTATCTATCCTAAACTAATGGGTATGAAAAGGGAATTAGGTGGTCGCATGCATTAAGGGTGATGGTTCCTATGGCATTTATGTTATTGATAAGGTTTTTAATGCATAGGGTACTACCAGTTTTGGCAGGGGCTAGTGACTTGGCGGAGGCTTATGTGGAAGTATCACTAAAATGGAATTTCATGTTAAATTTGATTTGGAAATCACCAAACTTGGAAGGCAGTGGCAAGGAAGGATAGGCAGGAAAATTGGAATTAATGAAACTTATTGTTTTCGGTTTTCATGCACAAACCGTCTTGGTAGGCATGCAAGTGGGTTTTTCGGGGTTGTTTCACTTTGCATGTTTCACGATTTTTGCTCTGCATGCTCTCTGGTTTTTCGAACCAGCAGATTGAACTACACTTAATGGCTATTTTTGAAGTCTTAGACCTATTTTCAGTTCGTGGGATGTATAAGAGACAATGTGGAAAAAGAATATGGTTGTTTGATCTTTCATGGAGAAGAGGAGAAGTTGTGAGCTCAGCTGGAGGTCTCCTTTGATTTGGTAGAAGCACTATTAGGCATGATAGGCTCTAATCTTTAAGATCTCTTGCTTTTCTCTAAATGTTTCATTAAAACAAGTTTGCTCTTTTGAGATTCTTGGCTTGCATGTTTTATCTGGTTACTTGTTTGTTGGGTTTTTACAATCTTTGTTATCTTGGATATGAATCCATGGAAAAATAATGTTGGTTTTGAAACTATCTTTGTGATAGTTTAATAGTGATACATGCATGCAAAGCTTGTATTAGTAGCTCTGTTTCCATTTCTGAAATTTGTATTTGAGGTTGTTGTGTTGGAACTAACCTTCATTGCATTATGTGGTTTCTGAACTATATGGGAACCTTGAGTTCCGTTTGATCTTGTTGGAGTTTGTGTTTTGCTTGAGCTTGTAATCGAGCTTGTATTTGGTTTGGATCTTGTTCTTGGTTTCGTGTTTGATGAAATCATTGATGGAGGTTCTTGATGCTCTGAACTGTGTTTGGGAATCTTGGGTAACTCGGGACTGTTGTTGAAGCCCGTATGTGGCTCTGTACCTGTGTTTTATTCTTGTGAAAATATGGACTGTTAATGGAGGTTTGTGTTTTACACCACACTCGTATTTTGTTACTTGTATAGTTCTAAACTCTTGTTGAAGCTCGTGTTTCATTTTGAGCTGGTATTAGGACTTCTTGTTTAAAATATAAACTTGAATGGGAACTTCATGTTGCCCTGAACCTGTGATTAGAGACTTGTGTAGCCTCTGAAATTTTGTTGAAACTTCGTGTTCGACTCTATTCGGGTATTTTGAGTTGGGTTTTACTTGTATTAAAAGTTTAAAACTTATAACTCTTTTGTTGAACTATTGCTCAAAGAAAACTGGGAGAATAGTTGGTTGAGTTGTTGGGTAAACTCTTGAGATCTTAACTGAAAACGTCTTTGTTTGATGAATGGATTTGGTAATTCCTTTTTAAGAAAATTTTCATCTTTTTCGTGATGACAATGGCATTTATATCGGGGTATTATTTTCCCTCTATTTTGTGGAAAACTGTATCTTCATATATTTAAAAATAAGCTTCAGTATTTCATTTAAAAGAAGAGCTATTTACTTTAGTGATCTGAATTGATATAGTGGGATTACGTTGTCTCTGTTCAGATTGTTTTTGTATTATAGTACTTAATGAATCGAGAATTTATTACTCTTTTGTAATTCAATATTGAAACCTGACAATGGGATTTCAGTCTTTGAGTTTGTTCATACTTCGAAAATGTTTAGCTTCTGATCGGTTTGTTTTTCTATCTCTTGTTGGATATAGTAAATAAACCTTGTGTCTTTTTAAAAGAGAGGAATGTGATTCCTTTAGAACGAATGTTGTTTTTAGGATTGTTATGCGTATTTCATTCTGAGAGTAGAATTGAAACTCAGTATTATTGAAGGTAAGGAATTGTAAGGAAATTGGCAATGTGCTTTCTTCTTCTTTGTGAGTTGATTTTGATCTCTCTCCGGGAACTAACTTATAAATTTCTATGTTTGAATTAAAAGCGGAAATTCATTTGTTATTACAATAAAATGAATTATTGATTGGATCATTTTATAATTAAGATCCCTTTCTTTCTATTTTTGGGATAAGCTCATTGGTTGAACTTTTCTCTTTACATTCTCTTATGAAATGGAGATTTCTTCATGAGTTGTTTGGTCTTCCTTGTTCAAATCATTTTTAGAAATGATGTAAGGAGAGTTTAGATTATTCATTTTATTGAACCAAAAATGTAAGCTTGTTTGACAGACTGTTTGTTTGACAAGGCTTTGCTTTGATTGGTTTGTGATAAATAATTTTTGTCTCTTGCACTCTATCTTTTTATGGATCCCTCTTGGATGGGCTTGAGTGTAGATTAACTCCTGTATAAGTCTACCTTGATTTGTGAATGTTGGGTTTCGATATTTAAATGTTAAATTTTAACATGTGGAAGAAGATTTAAAGAATTAGTAGATTTGATTCTCTATTCCTTCTTGGATTAAAATGAGATTTTTTTCTGATGAATATCTTAAATGTTGAATTTTAAGGTAGTTGTCCTTTAAATGAAACCATTAATTCATGTTATGAATATGTTTCAGTTTTTTGAATGTCTTGCGTTTGGGCATAGTTGTAATGGTTCTTCTTATTTTTCTTTTTCTTAGGATATAAATGAATCATCCTAATGAGAACCATGCTTTAAACCCTTCTTTTGGCTTAAAGTAAAATTAAATGTTGTCTTCTATTATGATAGAATTGGGAACAATGAGATGTTTTGATCTTTTATTTTCTTAAGGATAATTGATGGGATCAATTAAAATTTAATTTTGTAAGGTAGGTATAGTAGATTATATTATGTTCTTCCCTTAGAAGTGAATTCAATTTGTTAAATGTACTTCTTTTCCATTTTCTTTTGCTTATATTGATATTATGATGTAATAATTGTCTCATGAAAGAAAAGTTGTTTTAATGGAACAATTATTGGAATGCACTTTGTTTTAAGGCTTAGTGTTTATCATGCTCAATTCATTGAACTCACCCGTGCTAGCAATTTTTGTAGATGGACTTCATAAGTGATAAAAAGAAGGCAAAACTATGAAATGAATTAGCTGATTTAAATCTGATTCCTTATGAAGAATTTTGATTCATTCTTGAGATTGTATTGAAAAAGGAAATGTAGTATTCTTTTATAATGAAGACGGTTGTTATGCAGTATACCTAAATGCATAAGTCTTGTAAATGTATAAGTTATAAGATAAATTGAAAGTTGAGAGTTTACCTGCATTGGTTGTGTAAATTATTTTGTACTTGTATGGATGAGATGGATTCTATCTTGTTGATATTCTTTATATTATTTTTATGTTAATTGGTTATCTTTTCATAAGTTGGATAGAGGGATTTAGTTCAATCTCCCTACTTGTGATGCAGCTTGTTAAGTTGTAGTATATGATATTCATTATCTAAACTATATAACATAGTAATGTAACATGTGATGAACATACATTAAGAAAATGTGGACATTGGGTAGGATAAACCCTAACACGTAACATGTAGAGAAAGACTCTTTCTCTTTCTTAATGGATTATAAACCAAAAAGGTTTGCAAGTATGACTATAATTTATTAGACTTCATTTTGTATGAAGTCTACCTTATATTGGATATATTCTGGCATTGAACTTTCTAAAAATTTATTGTACTTTTAAATAAGACATATTATAACACTACATAGTTACGGTTAATTGATAGCTTAACTATGTGATCAATTATTAAAAGTGACTATGAAAATAATGAAGTTCTTAGTGAGATAAATGAAGCAATTTAGGAAGAACTTATTGAGTGTTGGATTAGGATTTGGCAAGGTTGCTGTAATTAGGTTAGGACCGAAACAGGGAGGCAGCCTATATAATTTTATTAATCTGCAAAACCATCAAAATTACATAGCAATGGATGACTGCAATATATATAGGTATTGCACAGTCATATCCATACAACCAAGCTATTAAACAGCTATAACAAAATACATACGGGAATGAATAAATACAAAATATAGTTTCAACAAATAAACCATACGAATAAACAATATAACAAAATAAGATTTTACCTACGGTAAACACAACCAACTAATGTAAAATTACTTACACTAAGTTTTACCTAACATTCCCCCCCTTAATTTTACATTGCCTCAAGGGATGAGGAGAGGAACTCTCTGAACAACTCAAAATTTCACGTGCAAGTGACTTTGTGAAGATATCTGCTCATTGTTCAGCTGTTGGGCAAAACTGAAGCTGTATATTGTGTTTCAAGACATGTTCTCGGATGAAATGAACCTGTACCTCAATGTGCTTCGTTCTCTCATGAAACAATGGATTCGAAAAAGCTTGAGAACACCTTCATTGTCAACATACATGGTGGTAGGTTTCTCCTGTGGTACTCCAAGTCCTTCCAAGTATGCGACGTAGCCATATCACTTCACAGACAACTTCTCCTGCAGAACGATACTCGACTTCTATGGAAGAGCGAGAAATAAAGTGTTGTTTCTTACTTCCCCATGATATTGGTCTAGATCCCATAAAGAATACAAATCTAGAAGTGGATTTTCTATCATCAATGTTACCTGCATGATCTGAATCCGAATATCCAGTCAAGAAGAAGTTTTCATTCTTCTTGTATTCTAGACCAAGATCCACTGATCCTTTGAGATATCTCAAAATGCACTTTGCTACTTTCCAATGAAAACTTTGGGTTCTTGCATGAACCTGGATAGATAACTTACTGCAAAGCTGATATCTGGTCTAGTGTAAGTCAGGTAAATGAGACTCCCGATCAGCTGCCGATAGAGAGTGGCACTTACCTCAGGAGATGGATCTGAACGAGATAACTTTAATCTGTTCTCCATAGGTGTAGCAATTGGTGTGCAATCCATCATCCTAAACTTCTTGAGCGTAGTCTTGGTATATTTCATCTGAGAAACAAAAATATGATTCTCTTTCTGCCACACTTCTAATCCAAGACAATAGTGCATCAGCCCGAGATTAGTCATGTCGAATGATCGATTAAGATCTTTCTTCATTGCATCAATCATCCTCACTGAACTGCTAGTGATGATGAGATCTTCAACATAGACAACAACAATCACCATCTCCCCTTGATTTTTGAGGTAGAGATTGGGATCGTATGGATTTCTAACAAATCCATGTTGTATGAGATGCTCATCAATCTTGATGTACCATGCCCGGGGTGCCTGTTTGAGGCCATACAGAGATTTCCTGAGTCTGCATACCTTTGTTTCTTGACTAGGTACAACATATCCCTCAAGTTGAGTCATGTAGACTTCTTCTTGTAAATCTCCATTTAGGAAGGCACTTTTTACATCCATTTGGTGAACTTTCCATCCAAACTAAGTAGCTAGAGCAAAGATCATCCTGATTGTTTTGATCTTAGCTGTGGGAGAAAATGTCTCCTCATAGTCAATGCCTTCTTTTGTGTGTACCCCTTTGCTACAAGTCTTGCTTTGTACTTGTCCACTATCCCATCTACTTTGTACTTAGTTTTGAATATCCATCTGCATCCAATGGGTTTCTTCCCTGGTGGAAGATCAACAAGCTACCAAGTGTTATTCTTCATCACTGATTGATATTCAGAATCCATGGCATCTTTCCAAGCTTTTGACTGTAGGGCTTCCTGACTGTAGAGGGCTCATCTGATTCAATAACTCTACTCATCAAAGCAAAGTTAACTTCTTCTCTTGCTTTACTGTGAGTCCGTGGTCCAAGGGTGGATGTATCCGGTGGAGCATCCAATCTTGCATCTCGTAATGTACTTGTACACCATTTAGGCATATGTTGAATCTGTTCCCATGGGTTGTGGTTCTATTTGATCAACACCATCATCCCCATCATCACTTTCATCTTCTGAGGGAACATTAGCTTCAATTTTTACAATAGGTGAAAAATCTACATCTTGCGAGTCCGGAGGAGGAGACTCTGCTTCCTTCTTCTCAAAAAACTCAACATCTCTGCTGGTGTAGACTTTTCTGGTCTTAGGATCCATCAATCTATACCCAAGAGTCTCTTCATTGTACCCAATGAAGATGAGTTTTTGTGACTTCATGTCCAATTTCTTTCTGTTCTATTTGGGTATGTGCATGCTTGCTTTGCACCCGAATACTCTGAGGTGTGCAATGGATGGTTTCCTTTTTGACCATGCTTCTTGTGGTGTAATTCCATCAAGAGCAGTTGTGGGCACTCTGTTCAACAAATACACTGTTGTTTTTTGCTGCTTCTGCCCAAAATGTCTTTGCAAGTCTGGAATCATCGATCATGCATCACACCATTTCCATGATAGTACGATTTCTTCTCTCAACAACACCATTTTTGCTGGTGTGTGTGGAGGAGGCATTTTTGACTACGAATCCCATGAGTTTGTAGGTATTCTCTAAACTCATCATTGGTGAATTCCCCCTCGATCTGAATGGAGGGTTCTGATGTGATGACCAATTTCTTTCTCAACTGCAACTTTGAACTTTTTGAAGGTTTCAAATGCTTCACTTTTCTTGTGAAGACAGAAAATCCACATTTTCCTTGAATAATCATCAACACAAAGCATGAAGTACTAGAACCTAGAATGACTTGGCTGCATTGGACCACAAAGATCGGTATGAACCAAGTCAAGTTTACCATGAGCTCGAAAAGTACTCTTTTGGAATGAAGCCCTGTGTTGTTTTCCTGCTAGGTAGTGAGGACACTTGTCTGTATCCTTCTGAAGAGAAGGTAGCCCATGTACCATATTACACTGGTGAAGTGTTTGAGATATTTAAAACTAACATGACCAAATCTCGATGCCACAACTGTGCTGAGGTGGAATTTTTAGCCACAAGTGCTTGATCATCTCTATACACAAAATCAAGTTGGAACATGCATCCCACATTGGAGGCTTTTGCAATTATTTTTGAGCCTCTTGATTTATCTCGAATCAAACACGTTTTCTTGCCGGATTGACTATCAAAGTCAATTTTTAGGTTGTGATCTAGGAGTTGACTAACTGAAAGAAGATTCTTTGTCAACCCAGGGACATATAGGACATCTGATAGTCTGCATTTGCATGAACCAAGGGGTAGAGAAATGTTCCCAATCCCCTGAACTGTATATGAAGAATCATCTCCCAACGAAACATGATTTTTCGATGGTGTGTCCCTCATTGAAATAAACTAGTCTCTGTGGCTGGTCATGTGTCGAGTGGCTCCGAATCAACATACCAGACATCACTAGATGACATGGATGGTTCACTTGATCAAGCAGTGAACAAGAAGTCTTCATTGTCTGACTGTTCTTGTTGCTCAACAATATTACCTTGCTGGTGGGGTCTTCTTTTCAGTTCCCCTTTTTCTACCCGTGATAGTTGTTAGAATGTCCCTTGTAAGATTGTTGTTGTTGTGGTCTAGAGTTGCTTGATGAACCTTTCTTATAAGTGTTATACCAACAATCTTTTAAGTCATGTCCTCTTTTGCAAATTGGACATTGCTTCTTCTATTGATTGTCCCCATGATACTGATTCTGATGTTGGGACTTCTGATAGGATTTAGGTTTTCCTTTACCTTTTCCTTTCCATTTTTGATGTGAAGACAGTGCCTACTCCTCTTCATCATCCTTATTGTGCATTGCTTCCTCTTGTTGCAGTAGGTTTACCAGCTTGTCAAAACTAATTGTCGTATCTAACAAGTTTAGAGTTGTGACAAAAATGTGGTAAGAAGAAGGGAGAGCTCTCAGAACAATGGGAATGAGAGATTCATCTTTGACCTCTTCTCCTAGGGCTAGAAGTGAAGCCCTCAACTCTGCAACTCTTCTTAAGAAAGCTTCAATTTTCTCATTCTGCTTGAACTTCAATGTATGTAACTGACTCTACAAATTTAGTATGACATTCTTGTTCTTGGCCTCATATATTGTGCTCAGCTTATCCCACGCTTCTTTTGCTGTTGTGGCATCTCGAATGTGGGCTTGCACATCGTTGAACACTCCAAACAAGATGATGAGTTTTGCTTTCTGATCTGCTCTATCAAACTATCGTTGTTGTGTTGTATCAGTTGTTGATCTGGTTAGAGTACCAGTCACAACAGGCCAGATTTCTTCAAACTCAAGTTGTGTCTTTATTTTTGTCTTCCATGCAGCATAGTTGCTTCCTCTGAGAAATTGTGAATCCGGAAGAAAAAATTTGGGGGCATTGGTGCCCATTTTGCAGAGATCACTGATAGGGTTTGGCTCTTATCACTCCAGGTATTAGGTATCCCAATCTATATACCATCAGTCTGATATACCAAACCTTTCTATATACATGCGCCCTTCCGATATACCTATCGGTACGTGGAAGAAGCTCACCCTTTCTATATACCCGGTGGTACGTGAAAGAGGCATTAACGTACGTGAAAGAATTCAATACGTGGTACCAAGACAATACTGATGGGGTCTATGCGATTATTGACACCGGCTCAAAGAAATATCCTCATACGCGCGTAACTTCGCTATATACTTGGATAATTTCTTAGTCTAGATTTATGTCGTGCAATCATTCACAGATGGATGGGATGGTTCATAGTGTGTGCACTGTGACCTTATTACTCCCCGTCGATTTATAGGGACGATGCCCAGACGACGTTGTTGCAGCTATATTAGGCATTAAGTGTAGTAGTAGTCACGACGGCTTTACCCGTAAGCGCTTCCCAGAGGCACCGTATATACCGAACGCTGCGAATGAGATCTAGGATCTCGTGAGTGTTACAGAACCAATTTTTTTATTATTTTTTTATTACAATTCTGCCAGTTTTTGAGCAGTTACAAAGTTTGCAGTTGACTATGGCAACCTACAAATTAGTACAATATGTAGCAGTATACAATTTACATTCAAAAACTGGACAATTTGAATGGCAGGCAAAAATTTTGTTTTCGGGTCCTGGTGGCCTCCTGAGCCCAATACGACCCAAAATGCTAAAAATTGCAAAAAAATAGCTGAAAATGCAATTTTTAGATGGGTCTCCTTTTGCAAAAAATGTCCAAAATGAAAAACCAGGCCGAATGGGAGAATTTTTTTTTACCCTAAATTAGGGATTTCTCCGCTAAATTTAGTTAGTTATAACTAAATTTGAATTTCCGCTAAATTTAGCAATTTTGCTAAATTTAGCAGCTTCGCTAAACTTCCCGCCAAAAGGTTTGAGAGGGGGGATTTGACCCCTTGACCTCCTTTAGTGAGAGTGTCTTACAAAATAATAGGCTAGCCACTTGGGCGGCTTAGTCAAACTAAACATAAAGTGAAGACATTTTATTTAAACACTTGTAAACTGTAAAACCTTACCTCTATGAACCCACGGTTTGCTCAAACGTGGTTTTGAGTGAATTTTCCAGCAAAGAGAAAAATGATCAGTGGTTTTTGAAGGTGGTTTTGCGTGAATGAAGGTGGTTTTGACTGTGTATAGCACTTCTATCAATTTTCTCCCCTCCTTTGAGCTTGCAATCTCTTCCTTGGCGGATTCTATCCTCCTCGTGCTTGAATTACAAAGACTATACATGGTTTTGCATAGATTTAATGGTGGTTTGAAGAATTTGATGGTGGTATTGCAAGGGATGGGGCTGGGAAGTTGCAGGAGGCAACTCTGGCTCTCCTTTGCTTGCAAAAGCTTCTCCAATGCTCCTCAACCTCTTCTGCAATCACTATGCACCTTCCTTTTATACAGGTCTCTCAAAATTCCTGCTCTGATTCCAAATGACAGGACCCAAAGGACCGAAATAGGGAGGCAGCCTGTATAATTTTATTAATCTGTAAAACCATCAAAATTACATAGAAATGGATGACTACAATATATATAGGTATTGCATAGCCATATCCATACAACCAAGCTGTTAAACATCTATAACAAAATACATACGGGAATGAATAAATACAAAATATAGTTTCAACAAATAAACCATACGAATAAACAATATAACAAAATAAGATTTTACCTACGGTAAACACAACCAACTAATGTAAAATTACTTACACTAAGTTTTACCTTAGGTCAAAAAAGTATGCCCATCTACCCTAAGCCTTTGTGAGCATCTTCCTATAATAGGTTATGTTTCTATCTAGGGCTAGGGTAAAACTTGGAACAAGTGGACTAACGGTAGTCAGTAAAGACCAATCATGATAATAGAAGAGTGAGGTGAAGGATGTATTCCAAAATGACGAGTATGCCATCTAGGAATAGTGACATACATAGTATGTTATAAATCTTTGGCCAAAGTATCGCAAACTGCTAGTTGTGTTGTCCTATGTCACCAAGTTTAAAACAATGTGATATCAGATGAATATTGGTAACATATATTCAGATATGTTCTTTAAACAGATCACTCAATACCTGGTGTAGGGTAGGATGAAAAAGTATACGAAGTATACAATATGTATTCAATACATAAGATAACATAAATAGATCGATAGCTTACTGAGTTATGAAATGAATAGATTGGTGAATCACCGAGTCATTACAGCTGCATATGTTTATCCATTGAATTTGATTGACATGGAATGTTTGTTCTAATTATTGCTTTATTTAAAATAGTGAACATTATTAAATATAAATAAAAAAGGAATGTTACAATTCCCTTTAAGAAAATACCTCCATATTCTCAACCAATCATTCATTCTTCCATTCCTTTCCAACATATACCACAATAGTCACAACCTCTTATCCACACATACATCCATTTCCATCACATACCTCAATTATCACAACCCCTTATAAACACATCCATGCCTTTCCAATATCAAGTACATTCAACCTTCACAACCTTTAGTTTCATAACCAACTTATAACATTCCCCTAGGTACTCCTCTTTAGAAAAATATCCCACAACCATATCAAAAACAAAATCAATTCTCATATAATCAAACTGGTTTTTCCTCATCCCGTACACAACAAAAAAACCCAACATAACCCCCTCTAGGATTTGATGAACAAAATATATAGCCTCAAATCTGCTTCCATGGGTCCCAAAATACATTATCATATGAAAAATATGTAATGAACCCATCCACCCATCCGTGTCATATAAATCATATCCTCCACACTGTAACTTCCTAAGTTCCTCAAATTATACAACAAAGAATACCATCAACAACACATTTGGGCCTTTTGACATGTTTGTTACCTTATAGTGCATGACACAAACCTCATGTTGAGGAATTTTCCTATGTCCTTGGCTGAACTCCGCCTTATACTTGTATAACAACATCCTAAAATACTCACTTTTCTCATTTGATCAAATTTCTCAACTCTTTCTTGAATATTTTTCAATTAACATTACATGTGAAATCACCAATTATTGACTTATAAAACATTAAATAATTTAAAGATGATTCCATTGCATACTTCATCACATCTTTGGAGGGTTGTTATCAATCAAATATCATTTTCCCTCCTGCATACTGAGTTGATTGAGTTATATTCTCTCGCTCTTGTGCCAAACACGACTCATCTACATTACAAATCTGATCCTTCACCATGACTCACAAAATCGAGCTTCACGCTCTTGAAAATGGTAGAGTTAAATTAGGTTGAAGAAACAAAAACTTGAGTTTCATCCAAACCACTATCTAGTCATGAAAAATTTAAATCATCACCAACGCAATCTTCATTAAGACCGCTTCCAAAAAATGTGTGGCCTCTAAAAAATCTCATCCTCAATGTAACTACACTCCTATCAATGAATCATACAAAGTGCATTTTTTTATAAACTCCGGTAGCCAACATAATCAATCTTCCCCCATACATCCCATCGATACATCTATTTCAAAACTATTGGGCCCCTAATTTATCTTCCAAATCTTAAGGGCATGTGGGTGTGCATGACCGAAGGAAGCACACAGGTGTAGGTGTGCAAGGTAGAGTTCAAAAGGCTTCTTGAAGAACCTAGGACATGTGTGCCATGCAAAGAACAATTCAAGACTTAGCCATTTTTGGCCTTTGGGATAGAACACATGAAGAACATGTTCCATTTGGATAAGGTTCTAGCTTGGCGACAGGGTGTCTTGGAAGGAATATACCTTGCAATAGAAAGATCCAAAAATTTAATCATGACACAGAGAGGCATGCGCCCAGGGAAACCCACACCTTGACACTTGGGGCCAGATCTGAGGCTATAGAGGATTTTGTTAGAGCTCAAAGGCCTATTTATATGCATGCCCTTGGCAAAGAAGGAGAGACGAAAGTAAGGTAGTAGAGCTCTACAGGATTACTGTGAGAACTATGGGATGAAAATGGGTATAGAATTCAAGTAAGGATGTAATGGGGAAATGGGGAATGAAATTTTTGACTTGTGAGAATACATGTATGGATCCACATATGGCGCATGACTACGGTCTGCCTTCTATAATATTTTATAAGTAACACTATGAATGAATGTGATAAGGTTACCAAGTCAAATGTGTTAATAATTTTTCCAGTATTACTGCATACTTCTATTCGTATATAATCATGAATCTTACTTGAATGGTTAAGTATAGTAGTAGATGTACAACTCTTAGTTCTATTATTTCATGTTGCACACATTGGTCCTATTATGACCGAAGGGGTGTATAAGCCGTCTGAGCTCTATAGCCCTTCATGTCTGTTAAATCACTAGGTCGAATCACGAGATATGCCTTCCCTAGACTCACATAATAGAGACTTGGCTCCCTCTCGTGCACCTTGGGTGAGCACCCAAAGTGCCTCTGGGTGATAAGCTAGTGCGCATGAGGTTCCCTTGTTCTTAGTGGGTGCAAAAGTAACTACATCTTGGTTCCATTTCTAGGACATCTTTTGAAAGTTGTAGGGAACATGGAATATATCATGATCTCTGTAAAAAGTGATGGCAGAGCACTTAACACTTGAAGGTGTTGAAAATTGGTTTAAAACCATGGAGGATGAATTCTCTCGAGATTTATTACTTTGGATCTAGGTTTGATACATGAAGATGGGTGGAAGACACTCTTTATCATGAGTTGTATGAAACATTCTTTTGCTATTTCTCAGCAGAGTTATTCGAATGGCTCTCGGCTTATACATCTAGGTCGGGGTGACATTATAGATCATACCCTTGGACCCAAGAAACATATTAGAACTTGCAAGATGTTGATCTAAAGTGGACCTATGCTATAGATCATTGGTGGAAGGGAGTACTGACTAGCTACACTCTAGAATATGCCATTTCCATGTATTCTTGTCCAGAAGTTGCTAAGTTTGAGTTCTTGCAAGAGCCTAGGGGATCATTTCTACATGTTATTCCCCTTGTGATCAAAATCTTGATGGTAACCATGGGTTTAAAGGCATTCCCTATGGCCGGCTAAACCACCCTGAGTGCTAGGTGAGGAATCCAATTTGGGGAAGGATGGCTGATCTGACGAATGAATAGGAAAGGGAGGAGAGGTAGCTCAAGTATAATGAAGTGCGAAAAGGAGATCAATAGATAGTGTGGGATTACAAGTGAGTTATGGATCCAAACATGGTGGAAAGGAGTTGAGGTTCACATGGAGGATGTCAAACCTGAATAGTCTATGGTACCCCATCTTGGTAAGTGCGAGAAGAGAAAACCTTACGGCTTCTGATGAGAGTCCATTGTGTAGAGAGAGAAGATTTGTTGGCATGCATCTAACCCGACCTAGCGACCAGACCTTGGCGCTTGGCTTGTTCGAATGAGGGAAGAGTATAGTTGATCCATTTGATATCAATGGAAGCAACCGATTGGCATCTAGAACATACAATTTCTCATTTGGGAATTCTATGGCTTCACATACTATTCTGATATTTTGTTGAATTTTTGAAGAAGGCACGTATACGGCTAGTTTTGGAAGTGCCTTGGGAATTGGTGGAGGAACTATGACTAGGATTGGTACTAGTTCACAAACCTGTTGGCACATAATTTAGTGGGACAAAGGGAGTGCTCGACATGTCAAACACAGGCCCTGTACCTAACACAAGAGGATCCGGAGGTGGAAGTGGGGATCCGGTGGCTCAGATCCAAAGTGGATTTGGTAGAGGAGGAAACACCAGAGGAAACCAAGGGACTGGATCGGGAGGGAAAGGGCCTCAGCCACCTCCTCAAGTCTTTTTCAAGATGTCTCTACACCTTCCATATTACAGTGGAATAGAAGATGCCATAGAGCATGTGCATAAGTGTGAGCTACTATGGTGTGTGAAGGGAATCACGACCCAGGATCGAAAGGCTAGTCAATTTACGATGACCTTGTAAGGATGCACATATAGTTGGTATAGAAAGTATGACCCTCATCATACTATTGTGGATTATACCATACTGAGAAATGCTTTCTTGGCGGAATTCCACATACCTAAGTTTGAGCAGAAGAGCATTAGCTCTCTCAAAGAAATCTAGCAGGGAATGGTAGAGAGCGTACGGGAATATGATGCACACTTTAAAACTCTTTTGTCTAAGCTATCTTATGATATCCACCCTTCACAACATGCTCAGTGGTTTGTCGGAGGATTGATCACACCCTTTAGGAGGGCCTTATCTCATAAAATGTTCACGGACCCGCACAAAGCATTGGAAGTTTCTTTACATGTTGAAGTAGTTGGTAGTGTTGACACTGGTGTTAGCCCATTTCTGGAGGCTCAGATTGCTGCCATGGCTAAGCAATTGGAGAAATTGTCTGCCAACACAGTTCCAGAGATTCGCAGAGGAATGTGGTGCATGGATTGTAATGTGGAAGGACACACAAAGGATAATGGTGGGATATGTACTTGAAAGGTGGTACGTGCCGTGGTAGTAAAATATGAGATATGTCATGAGGACCATGATGAATGTAGGTACCCCTGTCAGAAGCACGTAATCAGTAAAAATGTATCTTGTTATTACAAAATATGTACCTCAACCACTCCTGACACTAAGGATTGTAGATTGATTGACCAGATTCATGAGGCAATTGATCTTGGTGTGCACCAGATCGGCATTGCTAATAGCAGTTCCAAAGGATATGAATGCTAGTATGAGGAGCAAAAAGATGGAGATACGTGTGGAAGAGGGTTTTACGGAGGATTTCGTGGTCGTGGTAACCGCAGAGGAAGAAGTGAGTTCCCACGTGGGATATGTTTTAATTGTGGAGCCACCGACCATTATAAGTGCGAATGTTCGGATCTTCTATAGTGCTCTTGGTGTGGAAAGAAACATAAGTACGAAGAATGCCCGAGTTGTACGAACATATGAGCCAACAAGATCGAAAGGATAAGGGTTCTTCCATGGTGAGTATTAAGAAGGTTGACGTGCAGTGGCTTCCATGAGTAATACGTGAATCAGAACTAGAGCCTGTTATGGTAACAATGAGGGTAGAATCCACGTGTGCAAAGGAAGTACCTAGGCGAGACCTCTAGTTTTGAGAGAAGTAGTTCATGGGAAGTATCCAAACCCAGCTCACCATAAAGAAGTTTACCAGGAAACCATGGACGTAATTCAAAGTTTATAAGGGGAGATCCAATGCCTAAAAGAGAAGACTAAAAATATGAGCAAAGGAAACTAGTAGAAGCACCAAGGGATGATTTGGATGAGGTTAAGGAGGTGTGTAACCTGCTGAGGCAGAGAATATTATTCCCCGCTAAGGGCATGGTTGAGAGAAAAGGTGTTGCGTGCGTGGAAGAACACGAAAGGAAGATCCTCGCATGCAAACCTCCCACATCACAACCTTGATTATGACAAAGAGATTAAATTGAATGCAAAGTAGTGGATGGATGGTTACTTAGCAACATTCTCATTAACATAGGTGTGGAGGTTAATGTTCTCACTCTAGATGCTTGACATCAAATGGGAAGACCTACATTATAGCCATCTTCAAATGTGCTATATATGGAAAATAAGACAAAGGCGATGCCCATAGGTGTCTTGAAGGATGTAACCATTACAATTCAGGGGACTAGGTTCACTGGGGATTTTGAAGTCTTGGCGCTTGCCGAGGTAGATAATTTCCCAGCTCTACTTGGGTGCCCGTGGTGTTATAAGAATAATGCAGATCTTTGGTTTAACAAGGGGTACATAAGCTTTGAAAATAAGGAAGAGTGGGTAGTTATACCATAGGTTGATGGGAAGTCCACCCCCTATATTGAACCCCTTGGGGAGGAAGCCCTGGACCAAATATATGTGTGCTCCATAAGAGATCGAGACCATCCACCCTATAGAAGGAGTCATCTAGTTTGATGATGCACAATCGCTGATACTACTAGTATAGCATGCGATAATTGGGTGCATGGGACTCATGAATTAATTGGGTAACATCCGAAAGGATCAGTAACCAAGGTAGTAATGGCATGTATAGTTCGTCACCTAGAGGGAATACAATAACAAAGTATTTTGGGGATGCATACCCTGAGGTCTTTTTGAGAGAGATGGAAGCTCACTGGAGGGAGGATGAGCAATGAAGTATGCTAGATTATGTGTTGATATGCATAGTAGTAAGGTGGTGGGCTGAGTATAGTGAGAACTTGTTGGAATTGTATGAAGTTCAAATTACGCTCACTATCTGATTCTTGAAAAGAAACGTACCCACCGCTATTAAGGATTATAATGGCAATGGACCTACCTTTTCCCACATCCAGGCATGTAAGAGGGTTTGAGGAGAAGGCATGGAAGCTTTACCACCCTCTCTTTGGGTGCATAAGCTGTATTCGACACTACAAGGTTGTGCACACGCGTGGTATATCCATTCTGAAACACGCCACCAAATGGGAAGTTAGCAGGAATTAACAACTGACTTGGTCCACACATTTGAGTATCGAAGTACCAAACAACAAGTTGATGACGCATTGCAGACTAACAAGTGCCTCACTTTGGGAGATTGTGTAATGGTGGAAGATAGGTTAGTAAACTTTTTCGGTTGTCCTAGCTTAGAAGCACGGTTTAAAGAGGAGGAACCGAGAAGATGTATAATTTTTGCATGCATGTACTTGTTGGTCATCAAATAGGACTTTTAAGAAGAGCAACAATGTGGGACAAGAAGTCCCTCCTCTTTAATGGGAGAGGTTCCCTTATTCAGAAACGAACTTATCTACAAATATACAAAGCATGATTTTATGGTTGAACTTGGATATTACGAAAGTGTTTTCCACAAGGATCATCAGTTACAAAAGGACTGAGGAAAGGAAATGCGAGGATGAGCAGAAGAGCAACATGCAGAATTATAGATAGCAGAATAATCCTTTATGTATACGAAGTTGCAGTGAATTTAAAACAAGATCGTTTGCACAAGATGAGATTACCAGACACAAAGTTCTGTAAATAACCTTCTTTAGATTCATTAATCAAGGACACAAAGTTCCTTCTTGGTTATACAAGATCACTATACTCGCAATATTTGAAAATATGCAATCAGTGAGACTAACGAACTAGAAACAAATGATCTCCACGAAATTAAAAGAAAACACAGAGATAACAGAGATTAGATAGACAATGAATGGAAAGCCCTTTTGTATTGATTTCTTTCGATCTATTTACACTTTCAGAAAATATGCCAAGTTCTTCCTCCTTTCAAAATGGCGCAAAGAAGGCCATTATATAGCTTACAATTCGGTTACTCTTCGTAACCGTTTCTTTTAACTAACGGATAGTCAAGGACCGCCAATCGCAATACCTTAACTAATTACAAGGAATACGAAAGGAATAGGAAGAAGAGAAAAGAATGAAGAAGGAGACAGGTGGACAGTCACTGAGAGGGACCCACCGTCTTCGGAAACCGCTGCTTGAATTTTCTTCCACGTATCAGCTATGTCCTTGCCATGAGGGACACACCAGAATTTTCATCTTGAGGATGACAATGAATATCTTTGAAAACTGATGTAACCAGCGTCTTGAGAGCTTCATCCCTTCGCCACCTGCCCTGAAATTTGATCTTCGGATTGATAAAGATCGAGCCGCAACTTAAATTCATATTTTAGCATATTTGGGTCGAGCGGGAAAAACTAAGTATGAATTGCATTAGGTTCACTTGGGACATGTGAGACACGAATGCGTGAAACACGCGGTTCGGGCGATTCGGGTGAAACAGGGAGAAGACGCACAAATGCATTTTGGGACATTTGGGACGAAAACGCGCGAAGGACGCGGTTCGGGTGTTTCGGCCGAAATTGGAACAGTTTGCATTTTTTTGATTTGGGACAAAGAGCTCTGAGGTACGTGACTCGGGAGTTTCAGCCTGATCGGGGAATAGAGAGCAATTTGGAACTCGGGACAGTTGGAACAAAATTGCGCGAAGGACGCGGTTCGGGTGAATCGGCTGAAAATGGAATAGTTTGCCCGATTAACTTTGGGACATTTGGGACATGAAAGCGTGGTTCGGGTGAATCGGCCGAAAATGGAACAAAAGGCCCATTTGAACTTGGGACATTTGAGACAAAAAGTTCCGGAGTACGTGACTCGGCCGGTTCGGGCGAAAATGGAACAACTCGCACTTTTTGATTTGGGACATTTGGAACAAGAAAGCGCGAAGTACGCGGTTCGGGTGATTCGGCCGAAATTGAAACAACTTGCACAATAAGTTTTGGGACACTTGGGACAAAAAGTTCCGACGGGCCCGAAAATGGAACAACTTGGGATTTCGACCGATCGGGAACAGAATGCACTTTCGCACTTGGGACAAAGGGACAAAAATGTCCGACAGGCCCGAAATACATACAAAATGACCCAAAACACAGATTTTCTCAATTTTCACGACTTAGGAACTTTAGAGGAAAACACTCATAACTCAAAATTTTGAAATTTTACTTTCATTAGGGCAGGGAATTTTGAGTGGACAACAGCTGGCTCCTTCTGGGGATGACTTGGTATAAATTCAAGGAATGAGGCAAGGCAAGAACTTAGACAAACTCGGGGAAAGTAGACCAGTGCCTTATCCATTGGGCCAAGGAGTCAAAAAGAACACCAATACAGAGGGCAACACACCAAAACAACAAAAGGAAAACACACCAAAAGCAGAGAAGCAAAAACACTGTACAGAATATACAAGGGACTCCCTAATCACCTAGGACTTGAACAACTTGAGGTACTGCCCACTATAAGGAAGTGGGAGGGGGAACCATCCATGTAATCAAGATAGAAAGAATTCTTACCAGCAAAGTGCCTGATCTTGAAAGGCCCGAGCCAAAGGGAATCAAACTTTCCATGGCTGCCACGAGGTTCATGTCTTTTATCCCATAAAGAACACAAAGTTGTCTCCAACTTGGAAATCTCTCGAACCTAGCTTTCTTGTCAAACAGGCCTTTACCTTTTCTTGGTGAACAGATATCCTATCAGCAACCATCAATCTGTCCTCATTCAGTTTATGCAGGTACATAATCCTCTTATCCAGAGCATCACTGAAACTAGTATCCTCAATGGCCTTCATTAGGTGCAAGGCTGGTAGTTCCACTGTCACTGGCAATTGAGCTTCTGCTCCATATATCACTTGAAAAGGAGACATTCCAATGGCTCTCTTTGGTGTAATTCTGTCTGCCCAAAGAGCATCATAGAGCTTCTTGTGCCAGTTTCGTTGAGACTCATTGACCAACTTCCTTATGATAGTCACCAGATTTTTGTTTGTGGATTCTGCTTGCCCATTGCCCTGAGGGTAGTAATCTGAAGAGTGAGCCAAAGAAATGCCATATCCGTAGCAGAAGTCCATTATCTCAGCTGAAGAGAAATTCGAGGCATTATCTGTTACAATCTTGTTAGGTACACCATACCTTACCAAGATATTCTCCTTGATGAAGTTGCAAACCACTTCGGAAGTAGTGCTCTTAACTGGAATAGCTTCCACCCATTTGGTGAAGTAGTCAGTGGCAGTTAGCACATGAGTGTGACCAGCACTAGAAGCAGGATTGAGTGCACCAATGAAGTCCAAACCCCACTGTTGAAATGGTTCCTCAATCACAACTGGCTTGAGAGGCAAAGAAGCCAATTTAGGTCTTCCCACAAAAGTCTGACAAGCCTCACATTTATCAACCCACTTGGATGCATCTATAAACAAGGAAGGCCAATAGCATCCTCCACGGAGTATCTTGTGAGTAGTAACCGTTGATGAAAAGTGCCCTCCACATGCATGATCATGAAAAGCTGAGAGCAACTTTCTCTGCTGTTCCTTGTCTACACACTTCAAAAATCTCCCATCTAAGCCACGCTTGAACAAAGCATTTTCCCATAATACATATTGCGCTGACCTCAATCTAACAGTCCTCTTTTCCTCGGCAGTTAAATGAGAGGGGCATTCCCCATAGGTGAGAAAATGGGAGATGTCATCATACCATTCATCAACTGAACTCAGGAACAGAACAGTAGGAAGGTCAATTTTCTCCTCAAGCAACTCATGTTTAGCTCCTTCAGCAATGAGCTCACAAAGACCTTTTCCACGAACCAGCTTGGTCGGTTTGATATCAATGTCATACTCTTGGACCTTAGCCACCCAGTTCCCTCTCTTGGATCCAAATTCTTGCTGTGTAAGAATCGACTTAACAGTTGTATCTGGAACCAGCACCATGGAGTGAGAGTTGAGGATATAGAAACGAAATTGTTTAACAGCTTTGACCACTGCAAAAGCATGTTTCTCCATCATGGTGTATTTCAACTCGTGATCTTTCAAAATATAGCTCATGAATGCAATCGGTAGCTCATGTTCATCAGAGTCTTCTTGAGTCAAGATACAGCAGCCAAGGTATTATCTGTAGCATAGCAATAGATGATGAAATCTTTGCTGAAATCAGGACAGGCTAAAACTGGAGTTTTAGCGATAGCTCTTTTGATACCTTCAAAGGATTCCTTTCCTTCAGAAGACCAACCAAATGTTTGTTTCCCTTTCATCATTTGAGAAATATTCAAAGTTAACTCTGTAAAATCAGGGATGAACCTTCTTAAAAAATTGATCTTACCGAAGAAGGAGTGCACCCCCTTTTTACTGGTTGGGAGAGGAATTTGCTGGATAGCTTGAACTCGTTCAGGATCAATCTTAATACCATCCTTGGAAACGATGTGTCCTAATAACCTTCCCTCAGTGACACAAAAGACAGATTTTTTAGGGTTCAGAGAGATCCCATGCTCTCTGCATCTCAGCAGAACTGTCTCTAGGTGATCAAAATGATCCGCTCTTGTCTTGGAAAACACTGTCAGGTCATCAAGGTAGATGACAATACACTTCCCTTTTAAGCTTCCAAAATCCAGATCCATAGCTCTCTGGAAAGTGGCACCAGCATTAATAAGCCCAAAAGGCATTCTCTTGTAAGCAAAGGTGCCCCAAGGAGTAGTGAAAGCTGTTTTATGTTGATCTACAGTATCAACCTCTACCTGATTGTATCCAGAAAATCCATCAAGCATAGATAACATTTCAGAGCCTGTTACTGCTTGCAATATCTTGATCCATCATGGGCAAAGGATAATTATCTTTCAGAGAAGCCTGATTCAGGTTCCTGAAATCAACACAGATGCGGATCTCACCATTCTTTTTTCTGACAGGCACAATATTTGCAATCCATGTTGAATGGTGAATAGGAAAGATAATTTTAGCTTTCAACAACTTCTGTATCTCCTGAAAGATGGTGTCAGCTACTTTGGGGTTGTATTGTCTCTGCTTTCGCTTGAAAGGCTTAATTCCAGGCTTGAGGGGAATAGAGTGCTGCATATCTTTTGGTTTGAAAGCTTTCAAATCTTCATAAGAGTAAGCGAGAACATCTTTATACCTTTTTAGAAGATCAATTGCTTTTCTCCTCTCATCTGCTGTGCAACATTTTCCAATGTTCACGAACTTGGGGTCAGTAGAACTCCCAATATCAATCTTATCATACTCAGCTGATTGCTGAGGCCCAGAAGAAGCTCTAGATTTCACATACCTGTCATGCTTATCAAATAGTTCCTCCAAACTCACCAGCCCTTTAGGAATCTTGTTTCCTTTGAGCTTAATGCACCCTTCCTGATCTGTTTCTTCTCCTTGGGTGACAGCTTGGCCAAAGGACACACTTTCACGAGGCAGGTTGTCACTTCCCTCAAAATACAGTTGTTCAAAATTACCTTTGAGTTCCAGGAAGGAAAGAAAATGCTGATCATTATTGAAAACCTGCCAGTTATTGGCATTATCAGGTACACTAGGCCGATGGACCATCTCAATGGTGAATTTATCCCGAGAAAAGTCAGGATGAGGAATCAGCAGTGACCCTGAGACTGCCAACGAATCAGCCCTGCTGTTCTTTTCCCTAGGTACTGCTTCAATAGAGAAAGCATCAAGGAACTCAATAGAATCCCAAACCTGATTCCGGTAATGCCTTAACCTTCCATTTTTTACTTGAAAAAGGTTTCTGACCTGCTTTACAATCAACTCTGCGTCACCACGAGCCAGAAGATTCTTTATACCTTGTTCTTTGGCCACCTGCAATCCGAGAATGAGAGCCTCGTATTCTGCTGTGTTATTAGTATTCTCGAACTGCAACTTAAATGAAAAGGGGTGTAGGCATCCTTCAGGTGACACTAGCAGGACACCAGCTCCAGAACCAGCTGAGGAACAACTTCCATCAAATTCTAAAATCCAAACCCCATTAGGATCTCTAGGGGACACTTTGGGGGGTGGGATTTCATCAGGGGACATAATCATGTAATTACCATGACCCATATCCTCATAGAGTATTTGTGCTTTAGGATCATCCGTCTTCTGCACAATATACTCAGATTGTTTCTCAGGCAGCAACTTCTTCATTTGTCCATTGACAGGCACGAGTGCATGCGACCAGTCCATCTGGATTTCCCCACCCACATCTTTGCAGAAGTTCCTACTTAGCAACATCCCGTATGAAGGGGGATATCTGCTACTAGGATGGTAGCCAACACTTTCTTTTCAGGCAAGGCAGCAAAAGCCACTTGCGCATCTTTAATTCTCTTGACCTGTGGGCACTTCTTTACTTTCCATGAAGTAACAGATCCATAAGTGTGAGTGAGGGTCAGCCTAAAGCATGAGCTACCTTAGCAGCATTACGTTATCCGAAGCTCCCGAGTCTATGACACACCATCGAGCCTATGGCCAGCCTATTAGAGTGTTACATAAAATGGTTTAATTTTGTCACCAGGTGAGGTGACAGCAGCTACCAGACTGGGCTGTGGTGCAGAAGGAGGAGTAGGTAGAAGGCCTTTAGAAGTGGTCTTAGAGTTGGAATTAACAAAGTGGATCATTTTGGCAAAGGCTTTGGGATGGGTTTGATAGTACTCAGCTTCTGAGATTTGTACCTTGGTCTTTTTCAGGTGATCAACAATATCAAAGGATCCAGAAGTGGACGGGCCATCATCATTTGGAATTCTAGGCTTATCAACTTTAGGAGAAAAAGAAGAAGCAACTTTGGTAACTGGATTGATAGGACTCACCTTCTGTGTAGACGAAGTAGGGATAGGAGATCCTCTTCTTGCAATTACAGGGATAGTTGCCGACTGCTCCTTGGATTTCTTAGGTGGCTGGGTCACCTTCTCCCTCTGCTTTGTCTGTTCTCGAGTCATGACAGCAAAAGATTCACTGTTCATGTCTGCTACCACTTCATCATAATCATCAATGCCCTCAGTGGTAAAGAAATTCACTCGAGATCCCTCAAGTTCCTCTGCCTCATCATCAAATTCTCTCGCAAACTCTTCGCAAGCTTCATTATCTTCATCATCATCTGGTTCTTCCACCTCACAGGTCGCATTGATGGGAACTTTAACGGGAGGTCCTTCAAGTGCTAGTCTTGTTTGAGAAGCCGACAAACGATTCCTGGGCTGGAAATTTCTTCTTGGAACATCTGCATAAGGGGCATGCTGAGCCAATTGTTTCTTTATAGCAATAAGATCATTCGCAAGTTTCTGAACTAATGGATCGGTGTTAGGTCCAGGGGTGGAAGAGGAAGAAGCAAAGCAGACTTAGATTTGGGAGGGTCTCTTCTCAACTTCCCTGACATGATCAAGTCATCCTCGATACTAACAACAAGAGTTTGATCCTCGACCAATGTTGCGAGATTATCCCTTCATAGTGCATAACTCACCTTGGGTGTTTGAGCATTTAGGAAGAAACACTTTTGAATTTGATCAACAGGCGAGTATTTGTTTGTGGAATCTTGTTGATCAAGTCTGCTGAATCGGGCCACAAACTCTCTCATGGGTTCTTGTGAATCTTTCTTTATCTGAGAAATTTGGGCAAGCAAAGCATGCACATCTTCTGCCGGCTTGAAATGGTTTTCGAACCGAGTTCTCATCGTGTTCCAGCTCGGTGATAGCGTTAGCCGCAAGGTGGTAGAACCAATCAGCAACATTGTCTCAGTAACGCCTCAACGAATGCCTCACGGAGACGCCTTCATGTTCAACTCCCTTAACTCCACAGAAACAATAAAATCTTCGATGTGTTCATCAGATGCACTTTGCCATCACCTTGAACTTGGGGAAGTTCTTCCGGTTACCTCTAGGTAACTCATGCAAAGGCTGAGTAAGGGCCAGGGGCCCGACACGATGACCCCATGGTAATGGCGCCGCCATTCTTGGAAAAACGGCTTGGAGAGGAACTTTAACACCAGCGAGGATCAAAGCTCGTAGATTGGGACTAGTAGGGTTTGAAGGAATACCACCCGCAAGACTTCTTTCTTGAACAGGTGGAGTGCTCGTCGAACGAGTTCTTCTATTTCTTGTGGAAGGAAGAGGAAAACCCTGCTGCTCCAAAAGCTGAAACTGAGAGTCTTCAATACCAAGGGTCCTTCTCCCTCGAGTAAAACGCGGAGTCGCCAGATCAAAAGATGATCGAAAATTACGGAACTGGAATATGATTTTCCCCAGCAGAGTGCCAAAACTGTTGGTCGTCAAATAGGACTTTTAAGAAGAGCAACAGTCAGGGGACAAGAAGTCCCTCCTCTTTAATGGGAGAGGTTCCCTTATTCAGAAACGAACTTATTTACAAATATACAAAACATGATTTTATGGTTGAACTTGGATATTACGAAAGTGTTTTCCACAAGGATCATCAGTTACAAAAGGATTGAGGAAAGGAAATACGAGGATGAGCAGAAGAGCAACATGCAGAATTATAGATAGCAGAATAATCCTTTATGTATACGAAGTTGCAGTGAATTTAAAACAAGATCGTTTGCACAAGATGAGATTACCAGACACAAAGTTCTGTAAATAACCTTCTTTAGATTCATTAATCAAGGACACAAAGTTCCTTCTTGGTTATACAAGATCACTATACTCACAATATTTGAAAATATGCAATCAGTGAGACTAACGAACTAGAAACAAATGATCTCCACGAAATTAAAAGAAAACACAGAGATAACAGAGATTAGATAGACAATGAATGGAAAGCCCTTTTGTATTGATTTCTTTCTGATCTATTTACACTTTCAGAAAATACGCCAAGTTCTTCCTCCTTTCAAAATGGCGCAAAGAAGGCCATTATATAGCTTACAATTCGGTTACTCTTCGTAACCATTTCTTTTAACTAACGGATAGTCAAGGACCGCCAATCGCAATACCTTAACTAATTACAAGGAATACGAAAGGAATAGGAAGAAGAGAAAAGAATGAAGAAGGAGACAGGTGGACAGTCACTGAGAGGGACCCACCGTCTTCGGAAACCGCTGCTTGAATTTTCTTCCACGTATCAGCTATGTCCTTGCCACGAGGGACACACCAGAATTTTCATCTTGAGGATGACAATGAATATCTTTGAAAACTGATGTAACCAGCGTCTTGAGAGCTTCGTCCTTCTGCCAGCTGTCCTTGAAATTTGATCTTCGGATTGATAGCATCAGAGCCGCAACTTAAATTCATATTTTAGCATATTTGGGTCGAGAAAGGAAAACTAAGTATGAATTGCATTAGGTTCACTGGGACATGTGAGACGCGAATGCGTGAAACACGTGGTTCGGGCGATTCGGTGAAACAGGAGAAGACGCACAAATGCATTTTGGGACATTTGGGACGAAAACATGCGAAGGACGCGGTTCGGGTGTTTCATTTGAAATTGGAACAGTTTGCATTTTTTTGATTTGGGACAAAGAGCTTTGAGGTACGTGACTCGGGAGTTTCGCCGATCGGGGAAGAGAGCAATTTGGAACTCGGACAGCTTGGAACAAAATTGTGCAAAGGACGTTGTTCGAGTGAATCGGCCGAAAATGGAACATTTTGCCCAATTAACTTTGGGAAATTTGGAACATGAAAGCGGTTCTGGGCGAATCGGCTGAAAATGGAACAAAAGGCCCGTTTGAACTTGGGACATTTGAGACAAAAAGTTCGAGAGTACGTGACTCTCACCTGTTCAAAGCGAAAATGGAACAACTCGCACTTTTTGATTTGGGACATTTGGAACAAGAAAGCGCGAAGTACGCGGTTCGGGTGATTCGGCCGAAATTGAAACAACTTGCACAATAAGTTTTGGGACACTTGGGACAAAAAGTTCCGACGGGCCCGAAAATGGAACAACTTCAGGGATTTCGCCGATCGAGGAATGTAATGCACTTTCGTACTTGGGACAGATGGGACAAAAATGTCCGACAGGCCCGAAATACATACAAAATGACCCGAAACACAGATTTTCTCAATTTTCACGACTTAGGCACTTTAGAGGAAAACACTCATAACTCAAAATTTTGAAATTTTACTTTCATTAGGGCAGGGAATTTTGAGTGGACAAGATCTTGAAAAGGATAAAGGAAATATGGTATACCTTGTTGATGGAGAGGAGAAAGAAAGCCTGAATGTCATCCATTCGATTGGGGTGTGCAAAGTAGTTGATAGTGTGGATGCATGTGCATGCGCATATCATGAACCAATCAAAACCAAGAAAACATTGGTTTGGAAGAGGAACCCAAGGAGCCTATCATTGGGGACTATTGGTCGGACAAGGAGGTATTAAAGATCATTGATCTCTTATGTGAATTTGAGGATTTATTCCCACGTGGATACCATGAGTTGAAAGGAATCCACCATTCATTGGGGGAAATGAGGATAAGGTTGAAAGATGGTGTGCGCCCGGTCAGGAAAAGGCCTTACAGGATGAATCCCAACATGCACGTAAGGGTTAAAGAAGAACTAGACAAGATGATAGCATCCGGTATCATTGAGGCTATGGAGGAATCATAATGGATAAGTCCAATGGTGATTAGTATAAAGAAGGATGGGTGGATTAGGATAAGTGTGGATTATAGGGAATTAAACGTTTTTTTTATCATAGATCCTTTTCCCACCCCCTTTACTGAAGAGATTTTGGAAGGAGTTGCTGGGCACAAGGTCTATTCCTTTACAGATGGATTCTTAGGATATCACTAAGTAAGGATTGCTAGGGAAGACCAAGATAAGAAAACTTTCACCACCAAGTGGGGAAGCTTTGCATATACAATCATGTCCTTTGGGCTGAAGAATGCACCCGCTATATTTTCACACATAGTGGTACAAGCATTTAAGGACTTCATCCACAAGTTCCTTCGTGTATATTTGGATGATTACATAGTGTATGGATTATTAAAGAACCATTGTGATAACTTAAGGTTGATGTTTGAGAGGTTTTGGCAGTTTAGGATCTCCCTCAACATCAAGAAATACATCTTCGCAACTCCCTTTTGGGACTTTGTTGGGGCATATCATATGTAAAGAGGGCTCACTTTGGTAGATCCCGCAAAGTTTGTAGTTATTATGGGATTAAGGAGCCTACTGCCCAAAGCTCCATGCGTGGATTTCTTGGACACACTAAGTACTACAGGAAGTTCATTAAGGGATATGCCAAGATCACCGTGCCTTTGGAGATATTGCTCAGACACAAGAGTGCCTTTCAGTGGGGAGAGGCGCAGTAGAGGGCATTTGACACTCTAAAAGAAAGGCTTATCACCGCACCTATTCTACGATTCCCATCATGGGATAAGCCTTTCCATATCCACATGGATGCCTCTAGTACAACAATGGGAGTTGTTCTTGCTCAACCAGGAGAGGGGATTGTTGATCATCCTTTGTGTTTTACAAGTAGAAAGTTGACGCCTTGAGAGAACATAATTATACATCTACCGAGCGTGAGGCGTTGTCAATGATCTACATGCTCCACAAATTTAGGTAATATCTACTAGCAACTCCTTTCATATTCTACACTAACCATATGGCCTTGAAATATCTGGTAAACAAAGTAGTGTTACAAGGGCGCATATGTCGTTGGGTTCTTCTATTTCAGGAGTTTGAATTCAAAGTGGTGGTAAAACCAGAAAGAACAATTATGGGCCAGATCATTTATCAAGGATTGATTCAAGAGAGGACGCATAGAGTATCGAGGAAACCATGTTGGATGCACAACTGTTTAGATTGCGGTGCGCGCCCTCAAAACTAGAATACATTGCTATCTTTCTCAAGGAAGGTGTGGCACCGAAGGGATGAATGCTCTAGAAAGGAAAAGGTTATCCATATGTGCAATTCCCTTCATGTTGATCAATGGGGATTTGTATAAGATGGGCCACAATGAGGTTTTTGACCGGTGTGTACTAGAACATGAATGTGTAGCTATAATAGAAGAGGCCCATGGTGGGATTGCTGGAGGAAACTATGCAGGGAATGCAACTACGCACAAGATCCTAGTCACTGGACTATGGTGGGAGATGATTCACCAGGATTGTATTGAGTTTTGTAAGGCCTGTGACCACTGCCAGTGCCTTGGAAAACCTAGAAAAAGGGACGAGATGCCCTTGCACCCCATCGCCAACGTGGAACCTTTTGAAAAGTGGGCAATATATTTTGTCGGACCAATCTCACCAGCTGCGTGAAGGACTAACTCATGGTATATTATTACCTATACTGATTATCTGACAAGGTGGGCAGAGGCCACACCCACTAAGGATTACACCACAACCATGGCTGCTAGATTTTTGTGGGAGAACATTATCAACAGGTATGGGTGCCCATTAATTTTAGCAAGTGATAGGGGCACTCACTTCTTAAATGAAACAATCAAGATCCTATTGGCAGAATCTCGGGTAGCCCATCACAAGACTACCCCTTATCACCCTCAAGCAAACGGGACTGCAGAGGCATTCATCAAAATCCTTAGCCACACATTGACTAAGATATGTGACGTAGGAAGGTAGGATTGGGGATGACAAGGTGTCAACATCCTTTGGGTATAGAGAACAATGTATAAAAAGGTTGAACAAGGCCACACCATTCCAACTGGTGTTTGGTGTGGAGGTTGTTTTTCCAATTGAATTTATGCTACCATCATTGTGTATAGCGTGCGCAGGAGGGTTGGAAGAACAAGCACTGGAAGAGAGAATTGATGAGTTAATAAATTTGGATGAAAGGAACTCACTAGCAACATGGAGCCAAACAACTTAAAAAGATAAACAAAAGGCATTGCATGATCGACACATTAAAAACAAACAGTTTGAGGTTGGCCAGATGGTATTGCTATATGATTCTAAATTTCTATGCCATCCTAGAAAATTGAAGGTGCATTGGTTGGGTCCTTATGTAATTTCATACATCCTTGATTTGGGCACATGCCAGCTACAAGTGTTGGATGGAACAAAATTACCTAGACACTTCAATGGGAGTAGGCTAAAGCCCTACTATAAATAATGCTTCTTGGTGTTTGTAAATAAGGCAGCTCTGCCAGTTAGTTTAGAGTTTCCTTTTATGCTTTCCTTTTGTGTTTTTCCCTTTCGCGTTGTTGTCTTGTTTTGCACCTTGGGCACCGGTAACCTTATTAATTTTTAAACTTATGATTACACAGAGGACCACGATCGATTTAGTGTGGGGTGAGGTGATTAAAAAAGAAGCATGAAATTATTCTGTAGAAAGATTGAGTTGGTAGGCCATTCAAACTGGCCCTGTTGAAAAGATGCATTAGGAAGGCAGATGGATGACAAAATAGAGTTCCATTGGAAATCCACGTACAAAGGAGAAAAAGTGCAAAAACATGAGGTAGGTGAAAGCAAGAATCATGAGGATGGAAGAGGTGCCTTTCACACTGGTAACATGCGTGCAAAATTCTTCTATCAAGATAGATTTTCTGTGCGCCAGAAGGTTGGAAAAGTTTTCTTGCAAGGATTGGGCATGGGTGAAAACGTTTCGCAAGGATTGGGCACGTGAGGAAAAGTGTGAAGTCAAGTTTTTTTGAAATTGTAGCATTAAATATTGTCGCATGACGATGGTAGCTATCCTAGCCTTTAATGTGTAAAAGTGGGAAAATCTATAAATACAAGGATGGTAAGTTCATTATTTTACTTTGTGAAAACAAGGAGAAAAATTTTCTTTCAAGAGCTAGGGTTTGAGAGCTAACTTGTTCGAAGGATAATCTCAAAACTCACGCGCAATCAGTCTGGTTGATCTACAAACTAGAGCAGAAGTGATTTATGGGTGTGAGGAAAGTTGTGAAAGAATGCCGTGATTGAAAGAGGGAAATCAGAAATTAGGGTTTGTACCCTAGGGCACGAGGCGTGTGAAGAAAACTCTCAGACAACTCAAAGGCAACCAAGGAATGAAAGAAAAGGGTAAAATGATGGCCACAAAACTAATTGATAAGCCTACAGTACAATCCAAAAAGGGAAAGGGGAAGGGAAAAGGAAAGAAGAAAGAAGATGAAATCCCCTTGGATACTAATGAGGAATGGTACTTAGAGATGCAATACCTGGATGGGGTTTTGCTAGGGCAAGAGTGGGAGTCCCACATCAGACAGATGACCGTAATTGATTACAATCATTAGTCAAGTATAATTATGAAGGAAATGATGCTTGAGTTGGTGTGCCCCATAAACAAATGAACACTTGATAGGATGCCGATTTACAAGTGATGTACTCAAGGTGAAAAAGGAGAAGGAAGGGCTTCCCAGCTTTATGAGTTTCCCTACTTCGGGAAGCCTAAGCACCTATACCAATGGTTAATGACACGTGTGCACAAAGATTTCTTCTACTTCATAGGGTGCAAGATGTGCATAACCCCACAATTAATCTCACACTTTATAGGCCTAAGCTGTAAAGGGGATGTGATCCTAGACGACCTCCAGGATGAGGAGGTAATTAAGGAAACCATCGCATCCTAGGATTATAAGAAGGGATCGAGGTACTACGATGTCATGGATATCAGTGATCTGGTGATGAAAATGGCTGCGCACCTCGTTTCCAAGCTAAATGGACAAGTGAAGTGGGCCCAGGTGAGCAAGCCCTAGTTGAATGTCTGTAGAAAGGTCACGGAAGGCACAATGTACAATATTTCCTGCAAAAGTACATAGCTTGCAGACGAGATTATAAGCGGCGCATGAGGATGGGGTAAAGATATTGTTTGGGAACATTCTACTAACCATTGTGTTCTCATAAATCGAGTACCAAATGCATCGATAAGTTCATATGGGAGTACCCCAATGAAGATTGTAACACCATGAACTCGTTGTTACTTCCTCCCGATCATTCAATTGTTGATATGTGATTTCTCTTGTAAAAGGATGTGTTCCTTTGATTGAGAAGTCATGCTTGATATGGACCGTATCTTCTTTGAAATTGTAGATCTTTGGTGAGTCGAGAATATGATTGGACTCTTTTATTTCTTTCATTTTACACCGAGTTTAATCTAATCTCGGAATGAATTGTGGATTTATCCATCTATAGACCCACCTTGGATCGGTGGCATTGATCCAAGTAATGCTTTAAGTTTATTCGGGATGAACTAAAATTATAAACCTTTCGCAGTCATAAGGTCTTAATGCATTGAATAAACTATTAGAGTCTAACACAAAGCTAATCGTGTTAAATGTTCCCGATATCGTAATATCAGGAAGGTCTTGATCGTGGGCCAGGTAATAAATTCAGATACATTTATTCCACTAGCCTATTGGCAGTGCAGGAGTGAATCCTATTCGTGAATGTATGTTTGTAGGTTCTTTTTCTGAGCATTTGAAATGTTAGACCTAAACTGGATTTATTAAGGTTAGTAACCTAAAACTAAACTATGATCTATGGGTTAGATTAGTGTTAATCTAACCTAGGCCTAAGCTATAAGCTAAATGTTCTAAGTTAGTAACTTTGTGCTATGGAGGTTAGACTAAGTTGCATCTTAAATCCTAACCTATGTTACTAACCTAACTAATGAACAAGGAAGAAAGGGGACCTATGAAAGGGTGCGAGCCATGGGCGGCAGTTTCTATGGCATTAAATAGATGGATAAGCATGAAGGACAGGTAATTTGGTAGAAGTTTAAACGGCTAGCAAGAGCCGACGTGGCGAGTTGTCAAAGTAAAGTTAGATATGGTCTTTGAATTTCATTTGTCCATGCCAACTATGGAGGTTGGTGGCAATGGAAATTGAGTGGGAAATTTGGAGTAAATGAAATTAATGAACTCGGTCTTGAGCTCGGGTTTCATGGGAAGGCATGGAAAATGGAAAACTCGGTAGTTTGTTTGGTTTTTCATGCGCTCTCGTTTTCTCTCGTATGATCTTGGTTCTTCGCACCAGTCTACTTGGTGTTGCATGGAAAAAATGAGTGTAACTCACTCTTTTCTCTATCAAGGAAATTTTATAAGGCATGGAAATAACAAGTTATTGTTGTTGAATCTAACGTGGAAAAAGAGGAGAAGGCACAAGCTACTTGGTGGTCTTCTTTGATTTTTAAGCAAATAACCTTGAGCATGTTAGGCTCTAACTTTTAAAGATCTTGCTTTCTTTCAAATGATTTCATTAGAACAACTCTGTTCAAATGATTTTTGGGTTCAGTTGGTTTTTATGATAGCCTTGTGTGATTTAGTTGTTGTATTTTCTTAACCGGCTCGATTTTTCGAGTAAACCCTTGATGGGTGTGCATTTTGTTTCGAACGGATGTATTACCTTGCTGTGTTTTGCATTCCGGTTGGATTTTGAAGAAATGTTGCAAGGAAAATATATGAATTTGGCTCTGTAGGAGTTTAAGAATTGTTTTCTTGTCTGATTCGGACTTAGGTCTTTACCTCGCTGTTTTCTCTTGTTAAAACGAATACTGTTGTTTGGATTTCTTGAGTGTACAGTATATACGACTTCTCTAAAAGTTTTGTCATGAGTAATATGTGTTATGGTTGCTGAATCTTGTTGGATCTTGCTATAATACTTAAGTTACTTCTATTTGGATAACTCGTTGTGTTATTGTATTCGAATGCAACTTTGTAGAAGTTATTTCCCCCTTGTGTTGCAATTATGGGATATAACCCGTTGATAGTTTGCAATATATTTGTTTATACACAAAATGACTCTGTGGAGTTCTTGGAATGGTTCATATATTATGGTCTTCTGTAGAAGTCATATATGTGAATACTGGTAGTTTGATTCAGTCGGAGTCCTGGAGGGGTAATTGGTAATACGACTTCAGTTGTCTTAATATGAATACTTTCGCTTAGCAAAGAATTTCTTGGTACAGACTCAGTTGGTGTACTTTTTATATTTTGTCTTCTGCTTAAGCTTAAAATGAATACTGTTGTTTGGATTCAGTTGAAGTCCTTGATAGGAAACCAGTGTTTCTGCTTCTGTATAAGCCTGGATATAAACACTTATTGCTATTCGCTCTTTTGGAACCCTTAATATTTATATATATATATCTTGTATTTGGGCTTCTGTAGAAGTTAGTCGTGAATGCCATACGTTTCTACTTCTGAAGGAGTTCATATGTGAACATGGTATGATATTGTTTGATTGGAATTTTTGGATTGATATGTATCATGTATCTTTCTACTTCTGTAGAAGTTTATTTGAAGAGTACCACATGGTTGGAATCCTTGATATGTGACTGGTGTTTTCTACATGTAAGTCCTGTTATGATTTCTGGTCGACATCGACTCAATGAGAGTCCTTGATGTGTATCTAGTATTTTTAATTTCATTCAAAGCTGGGTTATGAATGTTGTTGTTATTATGAATACTAAATGTTATCAACTTTGGTGGAGACACTGAAAAGTAATTTATGTTGTAACATCTGTAGGAGTTCTTGCTGTGATTACTTTTGGTATTCTTGATTTGTTGACATATGAATTCAACTTCAAATGAAACCTTTAATTTAAGTATTGGTTGAATTTGGCACTGTTCGAACCCATGTTATGTTGTATGTTGGTTCGATTCTCGATTTTTGTCCTTGCTGTGTTTTAGTAGGGATTAAATTGAACTGAATGTTGATGTGAGTTTCGACTCAGTGGGATTGTTCTTGTGTTTGAACATGATTACGTCTTCTGTTAGCATGAATATCTAGTCTTGAGCTTGACTGAACTAAGGAGCTGTCGACTGCACCTCGACAGGCGATGGCATTGAATATCTTCTTGTTTGTCACTTCGTATGGAAGGTTATGTGGAGTCTATTTGATAGATATTCATCACTATTTTGGCGTGAGAGCTACTGTACTGCTAGTAAGCTATAGGAGTTTGTTATATTTAATCTTTAACAAAATTGTGGTTCTTCTTGTGGCTCGTCTGACTTATTCGTATGCATATAAGGTGAATGCTTTACTTTCGAGGGGATGGTACAGTCATGAGCTTGTTGGAAGGGAAACATGAATGACTCATTTTCTTTCTCTTCTGTTGTAAAGTATATGTTGTTATATTTTTAACTAACCATTGGAACTGTTTTAACATCTAGATGGAATCATGATTTGTTATGATATTCATTTTACTATGTTGAATGTAATGATCTGTCTGATGTTTGTTGTCCTTGGAATTCGGATGGAAAGTTGTTTGGAATACTTTCATCCTCCTTGATTTCTAATATTTTGATGAAATATTTGAAAAGTATTTAGGACTATTCAGTAACGATAATATGAGTTACGCGTTTATAGTCATGTTTGTATTACAAAAGCATAGTCTGAAATATGTTTACTTGTTTGGTGAAATGATCTCATTTAAACAAGTTGTTTAATGAAAACAGTTGGTGGATTGCAATTGTTTTAAGAGCTAGTGCTTATCATGCTCAGTTCATCGAATTGACCCATGTTGAAAATTTTTGCAGATGGTTACCGTAAGTGGTAAAAGCACGCAGATCTGATAGGATGTTCAGATTGTTTAATTTGGTTTTATGATGAATTACAGCTTGATTCTCTAAATGTACTATATGAGGAAAGATGTTCTTTTTCTATTGAAATATTGTATCAAGTATGCTGAAAGCATAAAATGTATTTGATTAGCCTGAAGGGAATAAAGAGAGATATTTGTTACTTATGTGTTTGTATTCTTATCTTGATAGTTTGACCTTCTTCGGTTCAAATGATCTTGAGAGCATTGTTATTATTGTATAATTTGGAGACTTTTGTGATTATCAATGTAAGCTTGCAAGAATAAGTGACTGAATACTTATGATTGTTTAGTAGTTCTAGTATGTTCTATCTAAAGCTAAAATTGGAATTTAGATCACTGTCTTTCTGGAAGCTAGGGTTAAAATAAACCTGAGCAGGAAGTTAAACAAGCTGAATAAATTATTACTTCCTAGTCTTGACCTAAGTCAAGACAACGTTTAATTGGATTCTTAATCACTATATCTCGATATTAATAAGTAAGATATAAATTTAGTTATGAGAACTGATATAAACCTAAAAAGGGTTTGGTTAGCAATCTCATGTGAAGGATGAGAGTAATTGTCCAATTTCGTTGATATAGAATTATGTATATTCTATGAACTCCTTGATGGGACCTCTAGTCTTAATAACTTCTCTTGTGTATTGGGTTTTATTAAGAAAGGTCATTCTAAGGTGAGGAACCCAGGGATCGGGAAAGGCTAACCTTAGGGGAACGTCTTTTAGTATAATTTAAACTCAACGTGCGTAACACTTATTAATAAGTAGATCTTTTCGAGGTGGATTTAAAGGTTGATGGCACAAGTCAACTGCAGGGTTGTACCTTCGAGAAGATTAGGATCTTCTCGAAGATACAACAATGCAGGTGACTTATGACGACACCCTTTGCATTGATTGTTAAGATTTACACCTTAAACTCGAACAAGTTACTCTGGGACTGATTAGGAATGTGGTCATGTTATAAGGCTACCTAGGAGACTCGGGGTATCTTGACACACTGGTTTAACTAGGGTTGACCCAGTATGTCAGCGTATCCCTAGTCCTCGGGAGCATCCATATAACGTTGTCACCTTACTAATCCGTTTCCGAGTGAATAACTTGGGATAGGAGAGACTGACAGAAGTCAGTATAAGACATTCTACATAACATAGGAATGGGGTGAAGGACGTATTCCAGATTGACAAGTATGTTGTCAAGGAATACGAGACATAAGCATTATGTTTCAAATCTTTGGCCAAAGTATCGCAAAGTTTCGCTGATTGCATTGTCCTAAGTCACCTAGTCTAAGGGATGAGATGCCGATGAATAATGGTAACAATTATTCAAATAGGTTCCTTAGACGAGCATTCGAATCCTGCATTAGGGAAGAAAGCCACAAAAGGGATGTGTTAAATAAAAACGCTAACTCTTAATACACATGAATAGATCGAGATTATTGCGAGTCATGGAATGAATAGATTGGAGGTACTCCGAGTCATTACAATGCATATGGTTATCTGTTATAAGAATGGTTGCTTGATTTGTGAGTTCTAAATTATGTATTTAGAACAGGAAGCATTTATTAAAAAAAAAAAATTTACTTGTTCTAATGTATAAAATGAGGATGTTACATCTTGGTATCAGAGCTGAAGGTTACAGCTCTTGGACCTATTATGTCCATAATCTGATGAAAACCTAAATTTTCTTGTAACAGAAAATGGTTAGAACAAGAGGGAACATTGTGAATAATGCTCCACCTGAAGGAGGGGCGGCAACAACCCAAAAACTTGATGAGATCCTTGCTTCCCTGTTGGACACAAGAGATCATTTAGCTGTACTTGAACAGCAGGTGATGGGAAATGAGGAGGATGAAGAAGCTGGTAATAACAATCAGCAACCTCCTGAGGACAACCCCGATATGGGTGTTGATGTTAATGCTGGGAATGCACCTGTCCAACTAGAAAACAAAAAGGCCAGGTTGGTAGCAGAACTCACTAATGATATAAAAAGGATAAGTCCACCTAAGTATGATGGCACCACATTAGGAGATGGAGCTAAGAACTAGCTTAGCGAAATGGAGAAGTACTTTGCAATAAGAAACTTCTCATGAGGAAACCAAAGCTATTTGGGGAGCCTATCATCTTTCCCACGAAGCATCTTCGTGGTGGGATAGCCATAAAGCAGAGCTAAATATTGATGAGACCAACGTTACTTGGGATCAATTTAAAGGCTATTTTAGGAAACGTTGGCTGCCACAACTTTTCTATGATCAGAAAATGACAGAATTCGAGAACTTAGCTCAAGGAAGCTAATGGTAATCGAATACTAGGAGCGGTTTACAAAAGTCCTCAAGTATGTACCGCATGATCAAACTGACTAGAAGTTCAGAATATGGAAATTCATCATGGGATTGAATCCCGTGATAGGGGAGAGGTTGATGTTCACGGTCCAACCACTGTGGAAGGAGTTGTTCAAAAGGCCATAAGACAAGAACGAGAAATTAAAGGCTATTTACGCTCATAAGGAGGAAGTGTGAAAGAAGCTGCAAACCCTTCTTCAACCTCTCTTGCACCCAAAAAGGGACCATGGAAAAAGTTTGGAAACAAAAGTAAGTTTCCAAGGGATAATGAGAAGAAAGTAGTAGCAAATAAACTGCTTTGAAATGTAAGGGATAATTTCGCCAAAAATTATAACAATGGGCGAAGCCCTATGGAGGACAACATGACAATTACAAGGATGGAGGAAATTTTGAGCCTAAAAAGGGACTTGTAGGAGGCTATTACAATTGTGGCAAAGACCACTATGCAAATCAAAGTGCCCTTTGAAGAAGGATGTTCGTAATCGCCAGGATAAGATACATGCTTTGCAAAGATGTGCATGAACAAGCAATTTGAAAAGCAAGTGACACCTATAGAAGTTTCTTACGAGAAAAAGGGGTAAGTTATTTGGCATACTGTCCACTATTCTTTTTGATACAAGAACTACTAAATGTTTCATTTCTAATAAACTTGCTTCTAAACTTAAGAGAAAAGCTAGAAAAATGGATAAATCTTGGGTATGCAAGTATGGTAATAACTCTGTTCATACAAAGTGAGTATGTGTCTTTTTGGGGTAGTACCAGGAATGAACTCTAATTTCCAAAAGTACTAGAAGATGGTGAGCTTCAGGCCATTGACTTACCTAATTTCTCCATGGAAGTTGACCTCTATGTTACACCTTTGGGATCGTATGACAAAGCAAAAATGAAGAACAGATATCCACTTCCAAGGATCGATGATTTATTTGATCGGATGCGTGGGGCGGTGGTTTATTCTAAGATAGATCTTCGATCCGGGTATCATCGATTAAGGATTAGAGAAGAATATATTCATAAAATAGCTTCCGAACAAAGGTACGGACATTATGAATTCACGGTTCTACCCTTTGGATTAACTAATGCACCCGCAGCCTTTATGAACTTAATGAACAATATTTTTCAAGAATATCTGGACAAGTTTGTACTTGTATTCTTGGACGATATTCTCATTTATTCTAAAAGCATTGAGGAGCACAATGAGCATTTGAAGATAGTTTTGGGAATTTTGAGAAAAAGAAAGTTGTATGGTAAGTTATCCAAATGTTCTTTCTTTGATTCAGAAGTTCACTATTTGGGTCATGTCATTAGCAAAGAAGGAATTGCTGTAGATCCTTCAAAAATAGTGGCAATAACTAAGTGGCCTGCACCAAAGAATGTGCACGAAGTAAGAAGCTTCATGGGTCTTGCTGGTTACTATAGAAAATTTGTTAAGGATTTTTCTAAAGTGGCTGCACCAATAACTTCATTGCAGAAGAAGGATAAGAAATTTATTTGGAATGATAAGTGCGAAGTGGCTTTCAAAATTCTGAAAATCCAGTTGACTTCCGCACCTATATTAGCTGTACCAGACCCTAATGGGAGCTTTACTGTTGTAACGGATGCTTCTGGGGAAGGTCTTGGAGGTGTTTTGTTACAAAGTGAACAAGTCATAGCATATGAAAGTAGAAAACTTAAGTTACATGAGCTGAATTATGCTCCTCATGATTTGGAGCTTGCTACCATTGTTCATGCACTTCAAGTCTGGAGACACTATTTACTTGGGAAACCTTTTGAGCTAAAAACTGATCACTTAGGACTGAAATATATTTTCACTCGGCCTAATCTTAATGCCAGACGAGAGAAGGTGGTTAGAATTTTTATCACAATATGATTTTGATATTAGCTATATCAAAGGGAAGGAGAATAGAGTAGCAGATCTTTGTAAGTCATAGGAGGAACATTTCTGCTCTTATAACATTAAGAACTCGGTTAAAGGGTGAGGTAAAAAGTTCCTCGAGAATCGATATTTACTTTCAAAGCAAGTGAAAGCAGCACTTTATGCAGAGAACCTAATGATGAAAGGTATAAAGGTTTTCATTTTGATGATGAAGGAATCTTGCGTTATGAAAACGGGGTATATGTACCTATCTTTGAATGATTTGAGAAAGAAGTTGTTAGTTGAATTTCATAATTCACCTTTCTCTGGACACCCGGGTATCACAAAAATGCTTGCTGATCTGAAACAACAATACTTTTGGAAAGGTATGAAAAAGGATGTCATTAATTTTGTGACTCATTGTTTGGAGTGTCAGCGGGTTAAGGTAGAACATATGCACCCTGCTGGACTGTTATATCCTCATAGCATACCGCAGTATAAATGGCAAGTAATAACCATGGACTTTGTACAAGGATTACCCATTTCTAGGAATAAACATGATGTTATCCTAGTAGTTGTAGATAAACTGACTAAGGTAGCTCATTTCATTGCTGGAAATCTAAAGGATGATTCACCAGTGCTGGCCAAAAGATTCGTACATGAAATTTTCAGATTGCATGGTGTACCAGAATTGATTATATCTGACAGGGATCCAAGAATGACGTTAAGATTTTGGCAAACACTTAATACAGCTCTTGGAACGAAACTAAACTTCAGTTCTGCATATCATCCAAAAATGGATGGACAAACTAAGAGGGTAAATCAAGTGTTGGAAGACATGTTGCGAATGTATTGCATGGATCAACAGTATAAATGGGAAGAGTATATTCCATTAGTTGAATTCGCATACAACAACACTTATCATTGAGCTCTCAAAATGGCACCATTTGAAGCACTTTATGGAAAAAAGTGTAGAACTCCTGTTAGCTGGGATAGTGTTGAGGATAGAGTGGTAATTAGACCAGAGATTATCACAGAAATGGAATAGCAAGTTAAGCTGATTCGTGAATGATCAAAGGAAGCAGCGGATAGGTAGAAGAGCTATACTAACCTTAAGCGGGTTGATCGAAGGTTTGAGCTTGGTGAGAAGGTTTTTCTTCGTGTTAAACCCAGAAAGAGTTCTATAACTTTTGGCAAGGCTGCCAAGTTGTCACCTCGTTTCGTGGGACCTTTCGAAATTGTCGAAATAATCAATCCTGTAGCTTATCGTTTAGCATTACCACCTGCTTTATCTCACATGCATGATGTTTTCCATATTTCTTTGCTTAAGAAATACGTTTCAGATCTATCACATGTTTTAAATTGGAATTCCTTGCAAGTCCAAGACCCAGGAATAATCGTGGTTAAACCCACACGAGTGCTGGAAACTCACCAATTGCATTTGAGAAATCATGAAATACAGCAATGTAAGGTCCAGTGGGACTAGTTTAATGAAGAAAGTGCAACTTGGGAAAATCTGGAAGAGATGAAAATTACTTTTCCTTCTCTTTTTCAACAGAATGAAATCTATTGACAAAACATTTTTATGAACTTTTTTTTTTTTCAAGTTTATATGAAAGCCAGATGGAGGCAAACATTATTCAGGCTGAATAAAATGTGTTGTGACATTGATTTCTGGAACTATTTAAGTTGGAAAATAGTCGCATTGTTTTGTGAACTAATAAATTGGTTGACCTGAAGGTTAATCAAATATGTAATCATCGGGATGATGAATCTTTTAGGAGGGAAGCATGTAACACCCTGAATTGTTGTTACTTCCTCCTGAGCATTCAAGTGTTGATATGTGATTTCTTTTGTAAAAGGATGTGTTCCTCTGATTGAGAAGTCATGCTTGATATGGATTGTATCTTCTTTGAAATTGCAGATCTTTGGAGTCGAATATGATTGGACTCTTCTATTTATTTCATTTTACACACGAGTTTAATCTGATCTCGGAATGAATTGTGGATTTATCCATCTATAAGACCCAGCCTTGGATCAGTGGCATTGATCCAAGTAATGCTTTAAGTTTATTCGGGATGAACTAAAATTATAGACCTTTCGCAGGTTGCAAGGTCTGAATGCGTTGAATAAACTATTCCAGAGTCTAACTCAGGCTGATCGTGTTAAATGAATTGGTTCCCGATATCGTAATATCAGGAAGGTCTTGATCGTGGGCCAGGTAATAAATTCAGATACATTTATTCCACTAGCCTATTGGCAGTGCAGGAGTGAATCCTGTTCGTGAATGTATGTTTGTAGGTTCTTTTTCTGAGCATTTGAAATGTTAGACCTAAACTGGATTTATTAAGGTTAGTAACCTAAAACTAAACTATGATCTATGGGTTAGATTAGTGTTAATCTAACCTAGGCCTAAGCTATAAGCTAAATGTTCTAAGTTAGTAACTTTGTGCTATGGAGGTTAGACTAAGTTGCATCTTAAATCCTAACCTATGTTACTAACCTAACTAATGAACAAGGAAGAAAGGGGACCTATGAAAGGGTGCGAGCCATGGGCGGTAGTTTCTATGGCATTAAATAGATGGATAAGCATGAAGGATAGGTAATTTGGTAGAAGTTTAAATGGCTAGCAAGAGCCAACGTGGCAGAGTCACCAAAGTTAGATATGGTCTTTGAATTTCATTTGTCCATCGCCAACTATGGTGGTTGGTGGCAATGGAAATTGAGCGGGAAATTTGGAGTAAATGCAATTAATGAACTCGGTCTTCGAGCTCGGGTTTCACGGGAAGGCATGCAAAATGGAAAACTGGTAGTTTGTTTGGTTTTTCATGCGCTCCGGTTTTCCCTCTGTCTGATCACTGGTTCTTTGCACCAGTCTTCTTGGTGTTGCATGGCAAAAATGAGTGTAACTCACTCTTTTCTCTGTCAAGGAAAGTTTATAAGGCATGGAAATAACAAGTTATTGTTGTTGAATCTAACGTGGAAAAAGAGGAGAAGGCACGAGCTACTTCAGTGGTCTTCTTCGGATTTTTAAGCAAATAACCAGGCATGTTAGGCTCTAACTTTTAAAGATCTTGCTTTCTTTCAAATGATTTCATTAGAACAACTCTGTTCAAATGATTTTCGGGTTCAGTTGGTTTTTATGATAGCCTTGTGTGATTTAGTTGTTGTATTTTCTTAACCGGCTCGATTTTTCGAGTAAACCCTTGATGGGTGTGCATTTTGTTTCGAACGGATGTATTACCTTGCTGTGTTTTACATTCCGGTTGGATTTTGAAGAAATGTTACAAGGAAAATATATGAATTTGGCTCTGTAGGAGTTTAAGAATTGTTTTCTTGTCTGATTCGGACTTAGGTCTTTACCTCGTTGTTTTCTCTTGTTAAAACGAATACGTTGTTTGGATTTCTCATGAGTAATATGTGTTATGGTTGCTGAATCTTGTTGGATCTTGCTATAATACTTAAGTTACTTACATTTGGATAACTCGTTGTGTTATTGTATTCGAATGTAACTTTTGAAGTTATTTCCCCCTTGTGTTGTAATTATGGGAGATAACCCGTTGACAGTTTGCAATATATTTTTTTATACACAAAATGACTCTGTGGAGTTCTTGGAATGGTTCATATATTATGGTCTTCTGTAGAAGTCATATATGTGAATACTGGTAGTTTGATTCAGTTGGAGTCCTGGAGGGGTAATTGGTAATACGACTTCAGTTGTCTTAATATGAATACTTTCACTCAAAGAAAGAATTTCTTGGTATGAGACTCAGTTGGTGTACTTTTTATATTTTGTCTTCTACTTAAGCTTAAAATGAATACTGTTGTTTGGATTCAGTTGAAGTCCTTGATAGGAAACCAGTGTTTCTACTTCTGTATAAGCCTGGATATAAACACTTATTGCTATTCACTCTGTTGGAACCCTTAATATTTATATATAATTATCTTGTATTTGGGCTTCTGTAGAAGTTAGTCATGAATGCCATACGTTTCTACTTCTGAAGGAGTTCAGATGTGAACACGGTATGATATTGTTTGATTGGAATTTTTGGATTGATATGTATCATGTATCTTTCTACTTCTGTAGAAGTTTATTTGAAGAGTACCACATGGTTGGAATCCTTGATATGTGACTGGTGTTTCTACTTCTGTGTAAGTCCTGTTATGATTTCGGTCGATACTGACTCAGTGAGAGTCCTTGACAGGTATCTAGTATTTTTAATTTCATTCAAAGCTGGGTTATGAATGCGTTGTTGTTATTATGAATACTAAATGTTATCAACTTTGGTGGAGACACTGAAAAGTAATTTATGTTGTAACATCTGTAGGAGTTCTTGCTGTGAGTACTTTTGGTATTCTTGATTTGTTGACATACGAATTCAACTTCAAATGAAACCTTTAATTTAAGTATTGGTTGAATTTGGCACTGTTCGAGCCCATGTTATGTTGTATGTTGGTTCGATTCTTGATTTTTGTCCTTGTTGTGTTTTAGTAGGGATTAAATTGAACTGAATGTTGATGTGAGTTTCGACTCAGTGGAATTGTTCTTGTGTTTGAACATGATTACGTCTTCTATTAGCATGAATATCTAGTCTTGAGCTTGACTGAACTAAGGAGCTATCGACTGCACCTCGACAGGCAATGGCATTGAATATCTTCTTGTTTTTCACTTCGTATGGAAGGTTATGTGGAGTCTATTTGATAGATATTCATCACTGTTTTGGCGTGAGAGCTACTGTACTGCTAGTAAGCTACAGGAGTTTGTTATATTTAATCTTTAACAAAACTGTGGTTCTTCTTGTGGCTCGTCTGACTTATTCGTATGCGTATAAGGTGAATGCTTTACTTTCGAGGGGACGGTACAGTCATGAGCTTGTTGGAAGGGAAACATGAATGACTCGTTTTCTTTCTCTTCTGTTGTAAAGTATATGTTGTTATATTTTTAACTAACCATTGGAACTGTTTTAACATCTAGATGGAATCATGATTTGTTATGATATTCATTTTACTATGTTGAATGTAATGATCTGTCTGATGTTTGTTGTCCTTGGAATTCAGATGGAAAGTTGTTTGGGATACTTTCGTCCTCCTTGATTTCTAATATTTTGATGAAATATTTGAAAAGTATTTAGGACTATTCAGTAATGATAATATGAGTTACGCATTTATAGTCATGTTTGTATTACAAAAGCATAGTCTGAAATATGTTTACTTGTTTGGTGAAATGATCTCATTTAAACAGGTTGTTTAATGAAAACAGTTGGTGGATTGCAATTGTTTTAAGAGTTAGTGCTTATCATGCTCAGTTCATCGAACTGACCCATGTTGACAATTTTTGCAGATGGTTGCCGTAAGTGGTAAAAGCACACAGATCTGGTAGGATGTTTAGATTGTTTAATTTGGTTTTATGATGAATTACAGCTTGATTCTCTAAATGTACTATATGAGGAAAGATGTTCTTTTTCTGTTGAAATATTGTATCAAGTATGCTGAAAGCATAAAATGTATTTGATTAGCCTGAAGGGAATAAAGAGAGATATTTGTTACTTATGTGTTTGTATTCTTATCTTGATAGTTTGACCTTCTTCGGTTCAAATGATCTTGAGAGAGCTTGTTATTATTGTATAATTTGGAGACTTTTGTGATTATCAATGTAAGCTTGCAAGAATAAGTGATTTGAATACTTATGATTGTTTAGTAGTTCTAGTATGTTCTATCTAAAGCTAAAATTGGAATTTAGATCACTTTCTTTCGGAAGCTAGGGTTAAAATAAACCTGAGCAGGAAGTTAAACAAGCTAAATAAATTATTACTTCCTAGTCTTGACCTAAGTCAAGACAACGTTTAATTGGATTCTTAATCACTATATCTCGATATTAATAAGTAAGATATAAATTCAGTTATGAGAACTGATATAAACCTAAAAAGGGTTTGGTTAGCAATCTCATGTGAAGGATGAGAGTAATTGTCCAAATTCGTTGATATAGAATTATGTATATTCTATGAACTCCTTGATGGGACCTCTAGTCTTAATAACTTCTCTTGTGTATTGGGTTTTATTAAGAAAGGTCATTCTAAGGTGAGGAACCCAGGGATCGGGAAAGGCTAACCTTAGGGGAACGTCTTTTAGTATAATTTAAACTCAATGTGCGTAACACTTATTAATAAGTAGATCTTTTCGAGGTGGATTTAAAGGTTGACGGCACAAGTCAACTGCAAGGTTGTACCTTCGAGAAGATTAGGATCTTCTCGAAGATACAACAATGCAGGTGACTTATGACGACACCCTTTGCATTAATCGTTAAAATTTACACCTTAAACTCGAAAAAGTTACTTTGGGACTGATTAGGAATGTGGTCACGTTATAAGGCTGCCTAGGAGACTCAGGGTATCTTGACACCTTTGGTTTAACTAGGGTTGACCTAGTATGTTAGTGTATGCCTAGTCCTCGGGAGCATACATATAACGTTGTCACCTTACTATTCCGTATCTCGAGTGAATAACTTGGGATAGGAGACCGATAGAAGTCAAGTATAAGACATTCTACATAACATAGGAATGGGGTGAAGGAGGTATTCCAGATTGACGAGTATCTTTGTCAAGGAATACGAGACATAAGCATTATGTTTCAAATCTTTGGCCAAAGTATCGCAAGCTCTTGATTGCATTATCCTAAGTCACCTAGTCTAAGGGATGAGATTGATGAATAATGGTAACAATTATTCAGATAGGTTCCTTAGATAGAGCATTCTGAATCCTAGATTAGGGAAGAGATCCGCAAGAGGGATGTGTTAAATAAAAACGCTAACTCTTAATACACATGAATAGATCGGTAGATTACCGAGTCATGGAATGAATAGATCGGAGGTACTCCGAGTCATTACAGCTGCATATGGTTATCTGTTATAAGAATGGTTGCTTGATTTGTGAGTTCTAAATTATGTATTTAGAACCAGGAAGCATTTATTAAAAAAATAAAAAAATTTACTTGTTCTAATGTATAAAATGAGGATGTTACAAAGACCCTTCACCTACGAGATAGGTTCTATGAGTATACTTGTGATTGATGACGGGGGTGCACAAGGCGCACTTGGATAAATGGTATACATGCCTTAGGAACGCATTTGGGGTAGAATGGTAGATCCCAGAGCAACTCCCCATAATGACTGAAGGAGAAGCAGAGTTCATAGTGTACCAGCACTTCTACATTGGTAGATTTATCTTGGTGGACGGCAGTTAGAGTCCTTGGTGTAAACTCCCCTTCTCATTTACTGCCCAATTCTTCCAAACAGGGGTAAACAAATATAAGGATTTGAAGAAGTTAAGAATCAACCTATCCACCCTTGACAGTGAACATAGAGAGATGAGGAAGAAGTTGGTCTACCACAAAAGTGCACATATATTGAAAGATATGTGTCACGGGAGGTTCACATCGTAAGGCCGATGACCTTACCGACACTTGAAAGCGCTATCACGCAAAATCTACCTACGCATAAGGCCAAAGTTTGAGAAGGGCGCATACGTAGAGAATGAAATATCCATCCCGAGATGACCCCATGGGAAGGAAGAAGCCAGCGTTAAAGTGCAAGGAGAAAGAAGAAGAAGAGGAAGAACAAGGGGTGGTGGAGAGGCAGGATGTAGGTACCACAGGGCCGAGTACCTATGTCCGGAAGAAGAGAAGAACAGTGGTCAAGGAAAAGACCCCAGAGCCTGCGAATCCACCATCCTCGAAGAACCTTCAGATGAAGAAAATACAGCATCCCCCACTCCAGAATTTTCTACCAGAGAAGAACAACAAGGAATGGAGGAACAAGGGTCTAAAGATATGAACGACCTGAATGCCTATGTAGGTGAAAGAGATGACGATGAGGGGAGGAGTTGGAGGTGGATCAAAACCAATTAATATCCATGATTCGAGGAAGGAGAGGAGGTTGAGAATGTAAATGATGCCTTCATCTTTGTAAGGAGGAAAGGCACCCAAAGGGAGGAAGGCATGTGCAACAAAGAGGGGAGCGAAGGGGCTAGTACTAAGGAACCAGATATGCCCAAGCTCACTCAAGAGGAGGTGGATGAGAAGGAAACAAGAGAGGTAGAGAAGATAATTGATGCCTTGGTCAATGAAGAGTTGGGGCGCAGCATGGACCTTGTGCTCGGTGAGTTCAAGAAGGAACAAGGAGAAGAGTGGAAGTAGCATGAAAGGACCAACTCTCTCAGTAACTGTTCCCAAGGGCGTGCACATGGGAAGTAAATGTGTGGAAGGGGGAAGGACAACGATGAGTTACATTGATGACCCCAACAAATTTTTGTGCACGTGTTTCCAAAGTACCATGCCCACCAAGGAGCTCACCACCATGGAGTCCTTTGACCCTGAGGGAGGATACCCGCGAACAAGGAAAATGTTATCTTGGGCATTCGACTCCCACCTCGATGATCCTAAATTTGAGATTAACCAAGGAGTGGTATTGAAGTTTTCCAAAGGAAGGGGGACAACCCCATTGTAAACATGCAACAACTATCAGATGAGCAAGTGTGCAATGCACTGAACAAAGTCTTAGTGGAAATTGAGGCTAGGATCTTTGGTAGAAAATACAGGTTAGAGTCTTGGAGGACCAGTTGGAGAAGAGGAAGGAAGAAGTGGTGAAGATGATGAAGGATCTCAGCCTAGAGAAATTAATCAGTGCTCAACTGTAGAGGGAGATTCAGGAGGAAAAGGCCAGGGTACATGAAGTTTCCAAGAAGGTGGAGCTCATCTCTAAATTGATTATCACGAAGCACCTGGACCTTAACTCTCCTACGTAAAATTATAGATCCTCCCTAGAGTGCCTAGAGGACTTGACTCAGATCCTCACAATGGAGAGGTAGCCCTTGGCTTTAGTGTCGATAGAAGAGGTAGCAGCACTCTTGGAAAAGGAATACAAGTTGAAGGTCATCACGCTTGTGGCCGATTACAACAAGGTGCTTGCTGAAATAAGAACAACTTGACAAACCACGGGGTCACTTACAACCACTATATAGATCAAGACAAGGTGATAAACATACGCTTGCCAAAGAATGAGGTAGAGTTGAAGGAATTCAGAGAGAAGAATAAGGGCAATAAAGCCGAGCGGGAAAGGATCATGGCTGAGGTAGAAAAGAAATCAAGCCATTAAGAACCGGTGAGTCTCAATAAAAACCCGACTAAAAGAACTCTACAAGGTCATCACAAGGAAGATGGATGCCCCTGGAAGACTACGCTAAAGAATCGGAGACTGTGGTGGAATCCATTACCACGGGGGAGGGGATAGCTTAAGATGAGGTGAGTACCTTAGTTGGCGACATCGCACTCAAGCAACGAAGGAAGTCGGTGCTTGGAGTACGGTGGAGGCCAACCTCCAAGAAAACTTTCCCCTCCTCCTTCTTTAGGAATTTTTCTTCCTATTCTTTCTCTTCCTCTTTCTTTATTATTTCCCCCCATTCTTTTCCAAGGCAAGGCCTTGCATTCTTTTGTACTGCATTCTTTGAGCAGGTTCCTGAGGGTGGAGAACAGGTGAAGTGTGGGGTAATGTTGGGCCTCTAATTTAGCTTCCAAATCTTAAGGGCACATGGGAACGCATGACGGAAGGAAACGCGCAGGTGTAGGCATGAAAGGCATAGTTCAAAAGGCTTCTCGAAGAACCCAAGATGCGCACACCGTGTGAAGAACAATTCCGAGACTTAGCCATTTTTGGCCTTTCGGATAGAACACATGAAGAACATGTTCCATTTGGATAAGGTTCCAGCCTAGCAACAGGGTGTCCTGGAAGGAATATACCTTGTGATAGAAAGATCCAAAAAGTTAATCATGACACGAAGAGGCATGCACCTGGGGTGACCCACACCTTGACACTTGGGGCCAGATCTGAGGCTGAGAGGAGTTTGTTAGAGCTCAGAGGCCTATTTATACACGTGCCCTTAGCAAAGAAGGAGAGAAAAAGTGAGGTAGTGGAGATCTACAGGATTACTGCGAGAGCTATGGGATGAAAATGGGTACAAAATTCAAGTAAGGATGTAATGGGAAATGGGGAGTGAAATTTTTACTTCTAAGAATACATATATGGATCCACACATGGTGCATGACTATGGTCTACCTTTTGTAATCTTTTATAAGTAACACTATGAATGAATGTGATAAGGTTACCATGTCAAATGTGTTAAGAATCTTTCCTTGTATTACCTGCATACTTCTATTGTACTTCTATTCGTATATAATCATGAATCTTACTTGAATGGTTAAGTATAGTAGTAGATGTACAACTCTTAGTTCTATTATTTCTATTGTGTGCTTTGGTTCTATTATGAATGAAGGGGTGTAGAATCTGTCCTGAGCTCTATAGCCCTTCATGTCTATTAAATCACTAGGTCAGAATCACAAGCTATGCCTTCCCTAGACTCACATAAAAGAGAGACTCGGCTCCCTCTTACGTGCCTCGGGTGAGCTCCCCTGCAGGCTGGGTGATAGGCCAACACGCATGAGGGTCCCTTGTTCTTAGTGGGTGTAAAAGTGACTACAAAAACACTCCTATTATAGAGAAAATGATTACCATAAATACCTTAGGGTCAAGGGCCATGACATTAAAAGGTGTCATTCATTTAGAAATTCCCTTCAAGATCTTATCAAAAAAGGTGTGTTATAATTAGATAACCCAAATACACCTAAAAATAAAAATCTATATGTCTTCAAACAATATTTCCGAATAATTCACTATCCAACAATCAATTGCAATCTAATACCATTCAATCCCATCACACTATTAACACAAGTCAAAAATCTAAATCCCAAATATCTTCCAAAGAGCTCTATCACCTTTGAATAAACAAACCAAATATCCACAAAAGAAAGTACATCTACTAGTCCTACCATAGAAAAGAAACAATTTTCATCCACATCTACCCCATCCACTTCTAATTCATCCACAAGATCTTCAAAAACCTTATTAAAGAAACCCATCATACAAAATGTGAAAATATCATATTATGATCATGTCACCCAATACTACTTATATACATCTCAAAAACCTTTCATTAAAACCACACACCCCTTCATCTAAAAATATAAAGATCATAACACATCACCCTTCAACACAAAAATCAGACCCCTACCCTCTATTATAGGACCACATCCTTCATATAAATCAACATTCACTATTCATAGTCAAATACCTTTCCTTAGCACACATAAAAAGAAATCACACTGAAATTGACATAATCAATACCTATAAAAACAAAAGAATCATCACTTCCTTTAACATCTACCTCAAAGGGATATTATCCATCAACCCTTGAAAGGATCCTTTAACAAAACGTCATAACACTACCCCCTCTTAAGCCATATAGCTCTCGAGGGTGGAAGCCTTCCTGGTATGACTTCGAAGCCTTTTTAAATTATAATCACACACTAGGACATCATACAGAAGATTATAAAGCCCTTATTTCTAGGATCAAAATCCTTGCAAAAAAAGGATTTCTTCCTCTAGATTTAGCCACATCAATAACTCTTCGTAAATAATCCATGACCACCCCATATAAACCATCCATAACCTTTGAAATTTTTAATTCTTCTAAGGAAACCCTTTCACATCAGATTGACATAGTACGTATAATCACCGGAGAAAGTACCCACGAACTTAACCCGTCATATTAAAGCAAGTCTAAAATTTCTATTCCACTCACCCCGAGTCATCAACTCCAATACCACTTGCCAAAGACAAGGTTTCCATCCTTATCACTCCTCCTACACAATCCACCACCACAAGTACATAACATTTTCATAACAAACCTTCACCAAGATCTAGTCAAGATGTCCCTTTATGAGATGTCTCAAGTATCACCTTCACACCGAAAATCCATGATCAAATCTCTCCAATCCATATTAGTGCCCTCAAATAATCCAAAAATCTTTATAAATCTAGTAGGCACTCTTAAATAATCCACTGCTATCTCTTTTGATAGTTTTGAAATACCATCACTACAGCCAAACTATCATGATCTTCCCCTCTTCATCACAACCCAAATCAATGACATCCTAGTAAAAGGGTCATGATCGATAATGGCACAAGTATTAATATCATATTATCATATTCCTAGAATAAACTTCACCTACCTAATACAATTATTGCCCAAACACTAGTTGTGCTTCATGCCTTCAATGAAACCATTTCCCCCACATTGAGTACAATAATCTTACAACTTAAAGTCAACATTAAAACCCTCCTTGAAATCTTCTATTTGGAAGAAGGATATTTCCAATAAAACATATTTCTAGGCCAACCCTGGATACATCCTATGTGTTGTATCCCATTGAAAATCCATTAATATATTAATAAATTTTTTGCAAATCATGCCCAACATGATCGACAAAGCATCTACCAATTCATATATTCCATCATCCAAAATAACTTTGACAATATTATGCAACGCTTTTCCCGGGAGAGTATCATCTCCTTACACTTAATTCACTTCCCACGCCTAAGACATATGGAATACCCAATAAAAAATCCATGTATGAAGCCAACTTCAGAGATGTCATCTCCTATGGTCCCCGCATCTAAAAAAATATCATCTACAGAGGTATCAAATGTCCTTCTTTGAATCCTACTTGTAAAGTTGCACCATGCCATTCATATCAAAATTCAAATTATTATATAACCAAGTCTTCACACAAATGTATCTCTCGTAGTTGCACCTAGAAAGGATTTATATTTGAACATTATGAGAAAGGAATATATGATCTAATCATTAAACATTACCTTAAACCACATGAGAAGTTTAGACTAGGTTACAAGAAACTCATTTCTAAATCCTCCACATATACCACATCTAAAACCATCATATAGTAAAAACCATCCTCCCCAATCATACACGATGATCACATGGACACTAATGACACCGTTTATATTCCTCATAAAAATTTTTAGTCAAAAATATTACATTAGGACCACGAAATTATCAAACTAATCATGATACTAAAACCCTTCCTCTCCTATGGATTGAAATGTTAGAATAAGACTTGCCCACCATTACCATTCTCTAATATCGGGACAATAAAGTTATCCTCTCTCATATGGGGGTAGAGGATCATTTCCTTTAGAAATCCTTGCCACCTAATACTTCGAAACTCCTCAATGAATCCACTAGCGAAATTAATATAAGGACCCACAAGAACCTCATATAGTTAAAATTGGTCAATCGTAGATCCACAGGAGTTAAATGACTTCATCACCTTCCTATCTAAATATAGTCAAGAATTTACCTGGTCATATAGTGATATGATAGGTATCAATCCCAACATCATCGTTCATAATATATTCACATATCCTAACATCAAACATTTCAAACAAAATATATGTAGGATGCACCCTCACATAGCTATTCCCATCAAAGAAGAGTTACAACAATAACTCTATACTAATTTCATTATACCCATTAACTATCCATAGTAGGTATCCTATATTGTACTGTAATCAAACCCTCATGTGAGTTACACATCTGCACCAAATTTTGATATCTCTATCGACTTGCCCTAAAGAAAAATTCCCTCTTGAAAATATCGACCAACTTGTCAATCTAATAGCTGGCCATAAGATGCTCTCCTTATGGATGGATTCTCTAGTTATAATCAAATCCTCATCACTACCGAAGATAAAAACATCATTCCTTACTCCTTGGGGACCTTCATACCTTTTATACCCTTCGTACTTAATAATGTGGGGGCCACTAATCAATATGTTATGACATATATCTTCCACAACCTTATCAACAAAATCATAGAAGACTACATTGATGATATTTTAGGGAAATATAAATAACATAAGGATCACCTCACTTTCCTTGACACTACCTTCACTCACTTATTAAATATTTCCTTCATCTACACGTCGTTAAGTATTTATTTGGAGTTCTCACTAGAAAACTCCTAGGGTTCATCGTATCTATTTGGGGCATTGAAGTAGACCCCACTAAGATCAAATCTATCATCAAAATGCCTCCTCTATCAAACCTTAAAAATCTTTTTAGCCTCTAGGTAAGCTTCAAAGTGTATTCATTGCATCATCTTGAAACTTTTCAGATCATTTTCAGCCCTTCCACAATCTTCTTCAAAAATATGTAGACTTCAGACCAAACCATGATTATCAAAAGGAATTCGATGACCTCAAACAATATCTCTTATCACCACCCTTTCTCACACCTCCATGCGAGGGGGATACCTTTTATATTTATATATCTACTACTTATCATTCCTTGGGTTCCATTGTCACACACCGAGATAAGAAGGGTTGTGAACATGCCATTTACTAGATAATATGAACTCTCTATGAATAAGAAAGTCATTATATCAAGCTAAAAAGTTGTGTTACTCATGTACTTCACAACATCTAATTTGCACCATTATCTACTTAATCGTAATATATGTGTTGTTACTAGTTTTAATATAGTTAAAACCATGTATTCCAAACCATATCATAGTGGTTGCATCACTCGATGGATTATTCTTATGACTGAGTTTGATCTTGATTTTATCCCACAAAAATCTATCAAAGGATAAGATATTAATGACCAACTCATTGAATCCCCTCTCCTGCATAATAAACTACCTCACGATCAATTTCAGCGTGACAAAACTATCAACACTATCATTGATAAAAAAATTCACCCCCTAAAAATGAAAATTTTATTTGATCGATCCAAGTGTTAGCAGGGGGAGGGGCCGATATCATCATTATACCAAGAGACACCAAAATTGGGTCACACTCCCCTTGGTCCTCTTTCAAATAACCACTTAAACACATTCACCTAACCATAACCTTTATACCCCACATTAATATTAATTTAATTATTTAAAATTAAATTAATACCCATCCTCACCCCATTTATTAATTTAATTTAGTTACTTTAATTAAATGGATGCACACCTCACCTAGACACCTCACCATAGACCTATTCATAGCATGTTTCCATAAATGAATAAGACTTAGTTCAACCCTAAAAATCAATGCCTATTATTCCTCTAACCACCTTCCCGCTCATAAAAATATAATGTCCATTTTGATCCATGAGAAAAGGGATAGACCTGGCCCAAATGATTGCAAGATCTGTCATTTTTAGTAAACCTATGGAATCCTGCCTTAACTAATGTCGTTTCATCCCTAAACCGACGGCCAACCAAGAATCACATCGGTTACCATTTATTCATTTTAGTAACCTTGTTTGATAGGTTAGCCACATTCTCAAATTTTGGGAGCAAAAGGAGATCTGCATGCAAGCAAGAACCAGAGCTCTTTCACACATCCAAGCAGTCATAGCCAACATCAAGACAGATCTAGAGGTATTGCTCTCACGGTAGCATTCCAGGAAGCACCACTATGGCACCAAGCTCCATCCCATTGATCAATCATCACCACCACCTAGCCATTGGACCTACAACATCAGTAAGTATGTTTATCACCTGTGTTATTTCATCCTTGTCCTATTTTAAAGGTTTTTGTCATCTTTGTTGTCATTTTCTACTTACATTCCCTTTTCCCCACTATTCCTCTTTTTGTAAACTCAACCATTCCTCCACCCACATCATAAAACCACCTATACCTAACCTCTACATATCTTTGAGTGTTCCTAAGATCCCCATATACCTGTCATGCCCTCTATCATCTTTTCCTAACCTCAACTCAAACCCCACAACCAGATCTTATTGAGTTTTATCATCCCGCCTCTACCGACATTGGTTACCCATAACAGTTGTCAGTTATCCCTAACTGTGTTCCTTAAAAGCTAACTGATTCCGGTCTCTATGCCTGCCAATATTGTGTAAAATAGCAACCAACCTACCTACCAAAACATCCCAAACACCTTACCCAACCCTTTTAAGACCTGTCATCTCGTGACTCGCACCACCTAAACAACCTGCAACTTGACCTGAAGACCTTGACCCACATATTTTTTAGTATTTAATTAGATCGATGTTGATAGTGATCTGAGGTACCTAAATCAGAATACTAACACTAGATTCGTTTATGTACGTATTTTAGTTATTTCATATTTGTTTTATAAAAACAATGGATTGACAACCCTCTAGGAAGTATCACACTTCCCAAATCTAGCATACGCTAGGAAGTCCACTGTCATATATTATTTAACTCTTCTTTGGTGGTCTTGTTTTCTATTTCAAGTAGTTCCTCCTAGCCAAAAGGAAGCTCTCACAGTTAGCATCAGATTGAGAATTCAAAACGTGCACACAACCTTCAAACCAACCATCATAATGTATTCCTCCTTAGCCCATAACATTATCTGTTTCGTCACATTCAAAACATAAAGAAAACGGTGAAATTTTTTGGCACACTGGTGGGACCCTCATTTGTGGGTTCCCTTTCTTTTCATATAGGTTGCATCTTGTGTGTTTCCTTTCTAAATCGTTATTCACTAAATCTTCTTCTCTAGTAATCCTCTTTTTCTTTCTAATTGCTCTAAATGAAATATTTCTTTTGGTGCGTTTAAAAAGAATCATTCTTCTTGCTTTCTGCATTTAGTGAAAGAGCACCCTCCCTCTTGTTCATCATTTTTCTTCATTGAATATCATATTTCAATTTGGGCTTAAAACACGTGCATTGCATTTCTTGTATGCTGCATTTAGTTCAAATTAAACTGAGGGAAACCTATATGTTGGAAGTCATGCCCAGCTGATGGTTGACATAAAAGAATCGTAGAAAGCACTCTCTTTCTTCTTCCACCAAACTACACAAATTTAAATATACACACTTTCTTAAATGACATCTTACCTAGGAACACCTGTCAACAATCACATGATCAGAGGATTGATGGGTAATCCCCAATTGGTTGTCTCTATCTAGTACCCCATCAGAGAGAGCCCCCCACCATAACATAACCTAAAACCTCACCTTCTAGATCTCCTTCTTCATAGGACACCTTCCCAACCAAAAATTATATTCAGAGTGCATACAATCAGTTCTAAAATAGCGTAAGCTATACAAACATAAAGAAAAAAATCACTCTTAGGATCATGTTTTTCTTAGCTTTCTTCTTGACTTGTGTTTTGAGGTGAGAGCTACAATTCTACATTTTTCTATTTTTCCTTGCACACTCCACCATCATAGTTGGAGTATTCAATTTATCTGAGTGTGCTAGGGGTCCATATTTTCATTCTCAGATTCCTGAGTTTGATTCTTCACTTGATTTAATTCACAAAATATAGTTTTCTCCATTCTCTCTAAATTTCACAAGAATCGCATCATCGACGACCATCATTGGTTTTCATCCGACTATCATTAGTTAACCATAATCGATTGTCACTTCTAGATTTCTAGATATCTTGCTTAGGACAGATCTTCATTCACTCATTCTATTCTTATTTTGGCCCTCAAGGAACTATCATATTTTCCTCCTATTGGTATTACTATCATACAATACTAATTACATTTCCCATTCATCAATCCTATTTCACTTCCTAAAACTAGTGTTTTTCCATAGTAATCAATAGTAAAGAAGACCCATAACAGCATTTGTGGTCTTTCAAACTTGGGTGTTACCTGATCTCCCATGTTGATGCCTTACTCCTACGGACCTTCCCGATGTCCTTGACAGGACCTGCATTAGATTGGTACAGTGGGCTACCTATAAATTCCATTTACTTGTTTAATCAAGTATCCCAAGCCTTCTTAGACCACTTCTCAATTAGCATTGTTAATAAAGTCACCATGACTGATCTCTACTCCACTCGATAGTATGACGACGAGTCTATCACTGACTTTGTCGCTCGTTGGTGTAGCCTAATTAACTAGCTCACATTTCAATTACCTCAAACTAAGCTCATAGAGTTATTTACTCAGGCTTGCGCTAGACACATTTCACTAACCCTACAAGTGCAAACCTTTTGCACCTTTGATCAGGAATTTACCATGGCACGAAAATTGGAGATTTGTGCTATTGAAGAGAAGAAAATTCAGCTATGTAACAAAAACACCACATTCAAATCGAATGAGGCTTATTCATATTTGAAACCCCAGAAAAACTATTCAAAATCAAAAGGATCTTCTAATGCCATGGTCCTTAAGGCTAGACCATCTCACCCATCAAACCAAGCCAAAGCTTCTTCGATATCTCACCTATTCTAACTTTCCAATTCAGATGAGAACATCAAAAGTACACCTCAATAGGGGAACCATATTCCTCTATTTTGGAAAAACGTATTAAGGCTTGTGTCATTACCCTTCCATCTATAAAACCACACACTGGTTTTGACCCTAATCACCCCATGCCCGCGTGGTATAAAGAACATGACTTTTACAACTATCATCGTGTCAAAGGTTATAGCGATGGTAATTACATCACCTTCTAGAATATCGTCCAAGAAATGTTAGACAATGAAGATCTAGTCTTGGATAACCCAAATGCACCAACCAACCAAAATATACATATCTTCAAAAAACCATTCCCTAATCATGCCTCATCTTCTAACCAAAGTGGTGACACTTTAACTAATGATAGTGATGTCCATGAGGTCCATGCTATTTTCAATGACATACCAGTTTCTTCCCAATTGACCCCTATTTCTTCTATAGATGAAATCCTAGCTTGAACTCCCTACCTACATGGGAACCTATTTCATCTACTCCTCCACCCACAGAGGAACCCCCTTCATTTTCTTCTTCACCCGTGAAAGAGCCCATAATTATCACTCTACCTCTTTCCTCTCAAATTACTAAGCTAGTCATCAGTAGCTCCTCTCCTACCCATAGGGGACACATTTCCACTCCCTACACCATCGCAAGGAGATTCTACCTTGTCTTTCCTATCATATCCTTTACCCATAGAGGATCTTGTAGAAGCACCATTGCCTTTAGATGACCATTCTCCATTGGCCTTCCAAGATACTATTGACCTACTTTCAGCTCTCTTACCCATAGAGTCTGAAGCTAACCATTTTCCTATTTCTCAAACATATTTTATGGGGATTATTAATCGATCCACATCAGCCCCGCTAAAGTAGTACCATTTTCACGCTTGGTCGATGACATGGATTATGTTAATACTGACCTTACTTTGGGGATATATTCTACTTCTGCTTCAACCCAAATGTAGTTGTCACTCACCGGCACCTCCATAATCTATTTAAAAGTGTTTCGAGTAACCACACCAAACACAACCATGTCTATTGGAATACCTTCCATTTTATTACAAACAACACAACACACACCTATACCCGAACACCTACCCACGCCTATATCATCTCCATCACCTAAACCCATCACTACTATAGGGTCATGCCAAAATCAAACCTTACTCATCCACTCGTCAAATTATATTTATCCACATCTTCCCAAACCAATCCTAAATTCATTCCTATCCCTAAAAAGAAGATGCAACCTTCTAGGCCTCATACACCAACCTCACCTACCACACTCGTTTTCACCTTCACCCCTTCTATCCATCCTAGGACCTCACCCCTCAACCCTGGCCAAACAACCTTCTTCCATCAGTAAACCAAGAACGCAACAACTCACCTCTTCATCACATCCCTCTAATATACCCAAGTGATCCACACAACCCCCGTCATCACCCGTGACCTTCTTACCACCCATACCACCACTACCTTCCATAACTTCTTCACTACCCATGACACTCTCCTCTCTTCCACTCACACCTTCTACCCAACCTCTACCAACCACCTCCACCGCAACTCGGTTGCCCCCGTGGGTAACCCGTCCTCTTCCACCATCTACTTTTCCTTCTACATCCCATACTCCCGTGTCACCTTTACCCAAGAAAGTGTAACCCAAAGCTAAGAATCTACTACCCTCCAATAAGGTAGTCAAACCAACCAAACCTTCCATCACCGGCTCTTCTACCCCACCTTTACCCAAATAGATGCCTCGAAAGACCTAAGACCACTCCACATACCAAACTAGTGGACTAACCCATTCCCCCTCCTGTAAATCCTCTTCCTTCATAATAAGTCACACTTGTACCTAAACCCACACTCACCTCCCATTGCAATCCATTAGTAGGGTCCTATGCCAAGATCTTAACCAATCTCCTTGAAACCTATATCATCACATTACCACCTCTTAGACCTTACAACCCACTCAAACCCAAACCAAAATGGTTTGACAAAACTAAAACTTACACCTACAATAATGTGTCGGGCATGATGTAGAGAATCGTAAGGCTTTAAAACCAATGTTGTCTAATTATGTCCTCCTGAAGAAATTTTTGATGATGATGATCTTCTTGATGAGGACCCCATTCCTCCTTCACCAATCTCCCCAAATCCTCTTCCATTACCTACTCAGTGACTAGTATATCCACCCCGAAATTGAAATCAACATGATCCACATTGCCACCCGTGCCTGGAAAGACAAAGGAAAGGAAAATTCAACCAACCCATCAACCAACCTTGTACCAAACATACCATATGCACGCACACCCAAAGTCACCATTCGAGGTCCCACATATCCTATTCCTGATGGGGTCACACATCCCACAATGCTAAAACAATTGCACCAATCCTCCCTCAAAATGTTTTTATATGACCTCATCCAAACCTTTGAGTCACAACATTAATCCCTCATGGAGGTCCTTCAATCTATTGAGGTTTTACCAAATGACCGACACACCGTATCCTCCATCATTACCCCTCATCATGTAGCCTCTCTCACTAATTTTTATCATTCTTCTACACCTACACCTATTCAACAAGTAGTTACCCTTAGCTTTTCGGAGGAAGAGATCACTCCCTTCGACTGATGATCCCGATTCCACTCTTTTCATCTCCATCTATATCGATAATATATGCATATGATGCATTATGATCAATGGTGGCACTAGTATTAACATCATCTCCTCCCATGCATACAACCAAATGTGCATACCTACCAATTACATGCATGGTAACCTAGTTATGTTGCATTCCTTCAATGACACCATGACCTCTACCCTGGGTACCATCATTCTCCATGTCCACATAGGTCCCCACACTATCCCATAACTATTCTATATCCTAGAAGGGGTGTTCCACTATAATTTTTTTCTTTTCTAATGTTGGATCCATGCCATGGCTTGTGCCCCTTCAACTTTACATTGCTGCCTCAAATTTGAACATGAAGGACATAACTACACCATCCCTTCTAACCCATTACCTTTCAAGACCTATAACATGCTATACCGGCCCAATGATGTACTTGTACTAGTCAAGGCATTTGTCACTACCCCCACTTCACCTTCACCCACACGCCCATCCACTAAGTCTACCATTAACTCTTCCACATCTAACCTTGTTGTTCCTACTTTGCCTCCACAACCTCTAAAGTGACTCACTTCATTCCCAATCATCTAGTAAGTCATCTATCCTCGTTACCCACATATCAATTACTAACCCTTTAGAAGGTGTTTTTCAATGCCTCACTCTGGGAGGGTGCCTCCTATATAATATCGACACATTCCTTACTCCGCAAGAGTATGGGAACCTACGTCAGCACCCTAGTTATGACTACCACGTAGGTGAGGTTTTTCATTATGGTCCTCCCCACCTTTGCACTAATATAACATATGGGGGACTTGATATTGCCACTTATTCACCTGAACCTCCATCCCAAACATGACCATTTTCATCTGACTTACAATCCCTTACTAAATTCCACTTCACTCTCAAACTAAAATTCACTATTGCACATGGAAAGACTTTGGCTTCAGTTTTTATGAACAGGGCCACCATACTGTCATTTCCTATACCACCCATAAACACAATGACCGTAGTGGCATTGGCTTTGCCACACCACCTCCCAAGAAGGCCCACGTCGACCTCATTGAGGAAGAAAAACCATCTCCAATCCATTCACCAATGTCACCATCTTCACCCACGGAGTCCATAGATCCCGAATCTATTCCTCTTAAAAAAATTTGTAAACACAATTTCTCTGGGACCTTTGACCTATCAACGCGATGGTGAGGCTCCCTCTTCTCTCTCATTCGTATCTGACATGATTGATGATGATACACCTTCTATTAATTTTGTTCAATGTCAAGATGATGAGTCCATCCTCACCTACCTAGGTATGGAAGATTCTTATATTCACCAGTCGTTACCCTCTGAGATGCAAACCATGTTGAATGAATTGACCATTGAAATCAACATTAACACTTAGGATGACCCACACATTCTAAATATAGGTAAATCTTTAGATGCTACTAAGGAGAAATATTTTTCCTCTTTCCTTCGAGACCATAGAAACGCTTTAGCTCGGTCCTATGCCAATATGCCCAACATTGACCCAAAAATCATGTTCCATAATATCATAACCATTCCTGATGCCAAACCCATCAAACAAAAGTTTTAGAAAATGCATCCTCGCATTGCTCTACCTGGTCAAAAATAGCTTGCCGCCTTCTCTCGCTTCCTTCATCCTACACATTGATTATCTCCAATGGATTTATAACATCGCTCCTATCACAAAGGTGATAGGGGGACTCCACATTTACATGGAATTCCGTGATCTCAACCTAACTTGTCCTAAAGATGATTTTTCCCTACTAGGTATTGACCAACTAGTTTAACTCATCGCCGGCCATGAAATTCTATCACTCATGGATGGTTTCTTAGGTTATAATCAAATATTACTTTCTCTAGAAGATCAATAGAATACTTCTTTCATCACTCCTTAGGGGAGCTTCCACTATTGAGTCATGCCTTTTGGCCTTAAAAATGTTGGTGTTACATATCAGTGACCCATGAATTAAATCTTCCATGAAATCATGCATCACATACTGGAAGATTACATAGACAATCTTCTTTCCAAATCCAAAAATCGACCCAAACACTTGCCCATATATTTATTGTAATTTATGGGTTTGCACACTTTACTCTAATTCTCCATGTTCCATTTTTACTCCAAAACATCCTTATGGCTCGAGCTGAAGATCTATAACTCGTTTTATCCAGTTGAATGTTTTCAAACTGCCCTCAATGTTGTTATTCTACCCCTTTTGAAACAAAATCCAAGTTTCCCCTTTATTTGTGCCCTAGTTTTTCATGTTGCACGGGCTGCGTTATTTTTCCTTGGCCAAAGAGTGAAAGAAACCCGTGTTTGATCGAATTCCATTTTTATGAGGGTGAAATCTCACTCCCCAAGCTTAAATCATCCCCACATCATGTTTCGTTGGATTCAAAACCAAAAAATCCATCTTCTTTGTGAGAAAATTTGATTTCAGAAGCATCCCCTACGTTTTTTTCATTTTGACGGGCATACGGGCATGTTCTACCTGTCAAATTTATCAAGGCAAAGTTTATGCTAACATGGTAGGCTCTCATTGGCCGGGTGTGGTCGGAAGAAATGTTATAACTTGTCAAATTTTCAATTTTTGGCGAAGGGAGAATTTTCTCCGCGGCCCCGCATTTTCCTACTATGCCTACATGGCATGATTTGATTGGAAAGAAGGAGCATCGAGTGGCGGAGGTCACTTAAAAATTGTTTGCCTTCATTTTTTGCAAATTTCTCAAAATCAAGTTTTTTCCTCGAAGGCCCGCACCCAATGGGAGGGCAACACGTGGCATAGGGAGGTCAAACAGACAGCGTGGGAGTTGGGAAAATTTTATTGTTTTTGCTCAAGGATGTCGGAAGAAAAATTTTCCCCATGGCCCCGCGGTTCCACAGGGATGTGCTTACATGGCCTGATGTGATTGGTTGAGGATTGGTGGGTGGTGGAGGGAACTTAGGAATTTTTTCTTCCATTTTGGAAAAAAATCTCAAAATTAAATTTTTTCCCAAAAGCCCGTGCCCAATGGGATGGTGACACATGTCCAGGAGGGCCAGGTGGATGATCAAGGACTTGGAAAAATTTTGGTGTTTTTTGGCTCGGGGTGTCAGGGGAAAAATTTGGCCCGCGAGCCCGCAACCATTGGAAAGGTGACACATGTCCAAGAAAGGTCACATGGATGGATGGATTTATGGAAATTTTGAAGTATTTTAACTTCAAAATTTTAAGGTTACAATTTGGCCCGATGACCCGCACCCAATGGAAGGGTGACACGTGGCATAGAGATGTCAATCAGGGGAGCAAAGAGTTGAAATTTTTGGATTTTTTGCTCAAAACCTCAAAGAAAAAGTTGGACCCGATGGCCCGCACCAATGAGAATGTGACACGTATGCACAGGGATGAAATGGAGAGGTGGAGGCTTGGAGGAATTTGAAGTTTTTTAAACTTCAAAGGGTAAAAGGAAAAATTTCGGTTCAAGGTCCCGCCACCAATGAACAACGGACACATTTCGACTTTTGATGGAAATTGAAGCATGGAGGAAAGATGGAAAATTTTCCAAATTTTAGCGAAAAATCTCAAAGAGAAAAATAAACCCGTAGAAAAATTTGGAGTTTCGGCTCTGCATCCAATAGGACAGTGACACGTGGCATTTTTCAAATGTCAAAAGAGAGATGTCGGGCCCACATAGAGTTTTGATGCTTGCAGAGGAATGAAGGCAAATGTGATGAGTCAGCTCCACCTCCAATGGGATATCGACACGTGGCAGAGAAACAACGGGTGTTCGGGCCCGTGGGGAATTTTGAGAAAATGTTCCTTTTTGCGAAAAAGTGGCGAAATGCATCAAATCGGCCCACAGCGGTTTTGGTAAAGGCCCACAGGAGGACACATGGCGCATCCAGGGGCCCATGGGAAAATTTTCAAAAATTTCCAAAATTCAAAAGGGCAGAAAAAGTTCAAAATGCATTTTTAGGATTGGGGGCCTGCCCCAATCATGTTTAGACATGTGTCCCACCTTGAGTAAAGGAAAAAGGTAATTTGGGTACTTTTGAAGAGGATTTGGATCTGCCACGTGGAGGGCTGGCATTTAAAGTTGATTTTAATCAACGGCAGCTATGCATTTTCATTTTTTGGGCGCCATTAGAGCTCCAAGAAGTGTGGAAACATCATTTAGACCAAAAACATGAAATTTTATATGAATCGACATCCCTTCGGCCTTTCAAACACAATGGCATCATTTGTTTGAGCTAATTTTGTGCCCTATAGTGTTTTTCATGAGATATTTTTCTCAGCCCATGAAAAACACGTGAAATGTAAAAATGAAAAGTTGCAGAGTTAAAAATGGTAAGGGAAAAAGGTGAAAAATGATTGCAAATGCATGCTTTGGAATGCCAAAAATGTGACCCTAGGATCCGAGTTCATGTAATATTTTAAAATATTTGTGCATCTCTGGCATTTGGCAAGCTATTTCACAGTTTTATATCATTTTTCATCAAATGGATAGGGTTTTGTAACAAATTTGATCCCTTTGGCATATTATTTGCTTGGGATGCAAGGATCCAAGTTGGCAGAGGGTATATGATGTAGTTTTGGAAACATTTTGGAGGGTGGTGGAGAATTTTGGAGAAAAGAGAGAAGAATTTTCACAGGGAAAACTGGAAGAAGTCCATTTCCTTTTTGGAGAAACTACCTGAGAGCCATTTTAATTCTTGTTTGCATCAAATGTTCATCATGTTGAGTTGGTTTCAGCTGTAAAGCCATAAACAAGATTTGATATTGTTTAAATAACATTCCCTTGATGATATATTTGATCAAATTCTTCGATTAATCTGGTTTTATCTCTTGGAAAAGCTTACATGCACTTGTATTTCAAAGTATGTTTTCAATTTGTGTTTCATGCTCATTTTACAATCTTGTGTTTGGGATCTTTATTGCTCATACATAGTCTCATTTCTTGTAGAGGGTTTGAAGGCATCTGCAATATTCCATTCGAGAAGAGCATTCATTTGAGTTAAGATAAATAGATTTAAATCCATCTTACCTTCCTTGTAAATTTAGGGTATTTATAAACCTTTGGGTATACCTTACGACATGATCTAACAAGGCGTTCGAATGCTTTATTGATATTTTCTTCAAGCCTTTGTGGTGGGCTATCAAATTTTATATGGAATAATGCAGATTTGGGCATCCATTGTGCACACATCCTAGTTGAAAGAGCACTTCAAATTCATTGAAACATTTCGTTGTTTAGGTGTTGTAATTATTTTACAAGGTTTCCCAAAGAAGGTGATTATTTCTAGCTACTCTTGTTCTAAGGTCTCTCATTAGAATTTCATTTTAAACTAACTCATCCTACCTACAATACCCATGCATCTACATTGTGTGTCCATAAAATAATTCAATCCTTTCACAAAAATGCACAAGGTTGATCAGGGTTTTATCATGTCTTTAGCAGCTCTAGCTTTGTTTTGAGAACATTTCCATCATTTAGTAGTGACAGCTCCTTTGAGTTTGGATAATGGATATTTGATCATGTTTTCACAAAGCTCCCTCCACACCATATGCAAAACACAAGGATATCTTCATCTCCTTACCACATAGGGGCTGCAACATAGGTTCTCTTACCTTGGTTGATAGGCACAACCTAAAATAGTGAGGGTTAGATCAAAACCCTCATGAAGGTGCTATCCACTCCCTCAATTCTTGAATGCAAACAAGTAGATAGGTGTGATCCCTGGCTACAAATGACATACAAAACATCTATCTATCCTTGAGTGTCTTGTGCAGATTCATGATGCTATTCAAGTTGTGAAGGAGATTAAATCTAGATACCAAAACCATCCTTAAGGTCATCTTTGATCGCCTCATCAAGTATTATGTTTTTCTGCAACCAAATAAGTGTGTCTTTATTATACTTTTAGGAGAACTCCTTGGTTTCATCATTTGTTTGTGTGGTATAGAATTCGACCTCGCTAAAGTAAAGGATATTCTAGAAATGCCTCTACCTACTAATCTCTCACAACTTTGAAGCCTACAAGGTAAGTTGTAATCCATTTGTCATTTTATCTCACATCTTTCTAACCATTGTCAACCATTCCATCATCTTCTCAAGAAGGACATTTTCATTCAAATGGGATGATGAATGCCATAAATCCTTTGAAGCCTTAAAATAATACCTTCTTCAACCACCAGTGCTCATTCCTCCTAAGGATGACCACCCCTTTTACCTATACATTTCCACCAAGGTGACCATTCTTTAGGCACCATGCTCATTCATCACAAAGAAAAACACATAGAGAAAGTGTTTTATTACATTATTCATACCCTTTTGGACTATGAAACTACATATACCCACACCGAAAAACTCTACTTAGCCTTAGTTTTCATCACCACAAAACTCTGCCATTACCTACTCAACATAAAAATTTACGTTATTACTAATACTGATCCTTTACACTATATGTATGCCAAACCCTATCAACATCAACATGTCGCATGTTGGCTTATACTTCTTGCCAACCTCGATCTCGAATTTATTCATCAAAATTCCATCAAGGGAAAAAATATTGTTGACCAACTAGCAGACACATATCTTTATGGGAATCAACCCTATAACTTCTATTTCCTAGATGAATCCATAGCTACCTTCTCCTTAGAAAAACCCGCTTATCAAATGAAACTCTTATTTGATGGCTCCAAGTTTTGGCATGGAGGTAGGGCTGGTGTTATCCTAATTCATCTTGATGGCGAATCTATGCATTTTTCTTTCAAACTCAATTTTGATTGTACAAATAATATTGTTGAATATGAAGCACTCGTATTGGGTCTCTATGCTACTTATGCCTTATATGTTAAGTCAATCAATATCTTTGGAAATTCCCATCTGGTCATAAACCAAGTCAATGGTATATATCAGTGTTGTAATGATATACTTCAAAAGTATAAACATCATGTAGATATAATTTTGACCACCTTTGACCGTTACGAACTTAAAACCATCCCACGTTCTACTAATAAGTTTGTGGATACAATGGTCTCGCTTGGTTTCGAGATACCCTCTTCATCCACTGACTCTAAAATATTTTTCACAATACAAAGGCTACAATCACCGTCTTATTTACCTCATGAGGTCTACTCCATTGGAACCATTGCACATGACCCACGCGACCTTTGGTAAAAGAAATTTGTAGACTGTCTTTCCTTTCCATTATACCTACCAATCTCACTCGTAATGGACGATGCACATTTCTTAACAGTGTCTCTCATTATGTCATCATAGGTGGTCTCCTTTATAAGTGCAGCTTTGATTGCATTTTCTTACGATGCCTTACAAGTTCTGAAATTCCCTACACCATCAAGAATGTTCACGATGGAGTTTTTAGGAAGCCACTTTAGTGGTTTAGCTATCATAAAATGCATTCTTTTCCTTGGCTATTATTGGCCAACCCTAAATTACAACTATTGTAATTATGTCAAACGTTGTGTAAAATGTCGAAACATGCTAATATTCATCACAAACCTAGTCATGCCTTATAGGTAGCTCAAGACCTTTGTCCCTTTTCTCAATGGGGCTTGGATATTATCGCAAGATTAATCCCCACTCTTCACAATGCCATCAATGGATCATAACCACTACTGAATATTATACTAAATGGGTAGAATCCATCCCCTCATTTCTCTAAAATCCAATAAAATATGTGAATTCATCAACCATCACATCATTTGTCACTTTGGTGTTCCTCACCACCTCATCACTGATAATATAAAGCGATTCAAAAACAAAACCATACGTAAGCTATGTGATGATTTTAGCATCTAACTTAGTTTCTCATCACCTTATTACCCACAAACCAATGGCCAAACATAATCGACCAATAAAAACTTGAACAAAATTCTTATGAAAGTAGTTTACGATACTGGCAAGGATTGGCATTCACACATTCCTTTTGCCTTGTGGGATTATCACACTAGTATTCACACTTTGACTGTTGCCACACCTTTTTCTATGGTCTATGGTACTGAGGCTTTCTTACCTCTTGAAGTCCAAATTCCATCTCTCCGCATCTCACTACAAGACATGATCAATGATGATGACTTTCACCAAGATCATTTAGCACAACTTGAGTTATTAGATGAACACCATCTCAATGCTCTTGACCATCTCCAAATATACCAAAAATGTATCAAATGTGCCTACAAAAATGTGTTCATGAATGAACCTTTCAGGTCAGCAACCTCATCCTAAAAGAAAATCAACATGTAACCAAAGAAGAGAAAAGTAAGCGGGGAAATTTTTCTCCTAATTGGCTTGGACTTTATATCATTACCCATGCCTATAGATCAGGTGCTTATCATTTTTCTTCACTTGAAGGTAAACCCAAACATGATCCTCTCAATGCCTTGCATATTCATCCATTTTACTATTAACATCAGGTCCTATATCACTTTTTTCAATTGATCACTCATCCCTTGAGTGTTTTTCACCTTCCATATTACCTATTTTTGAGGATCCATGACTAAACAAGAATCATGTGATTACCCATCACCTTTCAGCCTTATCTTCAATATGATTACCATGGCTCTACTCATAGCATGATTCTCATGGATACTTTTCATCTTCTCCAATATGGAATCCCATGGTCATTCATCACTCAAAACCACCCCTTTCATAGTTAACCCATGTGTACTATGGTTTTGTCTTCTAAACAAGATCCTACTCTTCCTCTATATTCTCATCCATGACTTAAATGTCCAAAAAAAAGGGATTCAAATCCTTGAGTCCAACTTCCAGAAAAAGATGATTCCCTCAAAAAGGGACATCTCTTCACTCTATTTATGCTGCTATAAATAGACTATTCCCTTAAAAGACAACTATATAAAGTCATTTGCAAAAATACAATAAAAATACCCAGAAGCTTCCCACATCAATCAGCTTCATGAAGAACTCAAGGAGATAATATACTCATCCCATATACACTTCCCACATTAATCAGCTTCTATTAAAAAACAAAAAAATGAATAAAATGATAAAATTTTCATCATGGACTTTCCTATTTTTGATCCTGGGTTTCTTGCTAAGAAAAACATGCTATCTCACACTAGGTTACGCTTAACCATCCACTCTCACCTCATTTCCTTTTCATCCTAATTTCCTCTCTACTCAAGGGAATTACCATGACCATGATATTTGGTGATCATTTGACTATCTTCACGCTTAGGATGGTCCATTATGTAAGGCCTGTAGGGTCTTATGTTCATAAGCCCATCTGGGGTATGGTAGACTCATTAGGTTTCTTATCAATTGAGCCGCTCTTTTGCCACCTCTTACCATTCACCTTCCTCATTACTTATTGATTAGCCTATACATGACTAGATCATTGACACCTACATTTTAAACGACTCAACCATACCTATAACCTAAGACTTAACCATACCTATGACCTACACTCAATCATGCCTAAAACCTACGAACCCATTCCTCTCCCTCGTCATATTCTTCCCTATATTATAGGAGAACTACATCATCCTAAGGCTCCTTTCCATCGGGGCTATGTAGGAAACACTTCAAGGAAATGTGGCCCTTGAAGGTTAGCTCAACCACTCTTCACCTTAACCTATTTTCCCCTTCACTTCCCTATTCACATCCTACCTTAGTTTGTTTCCATTTTATATCAATAATTAGAAATCAAACCAAACAAGCACCAATTAACAAACATTTTTACCACATCATCCAATTATTCATTAATCATTTCACATTTCCATGATATCAAATATTTTGGAAATTTACACCATAACATACATATTCCTCATCATTCATTTTTCCATGCTACCAATAAATTGGCAATTAAATCATTTATTTCCCATAACCTATAACCAAAAATCCATCATGCCTATAACCAAAACTCCATCATGCCTATGACCTGACTCCATCATGCCTATAATTTGACTCCATCATGCCTATGACCTGACTTCATCATGACTATAAATTGAGTTCATGATGCCAATAACTTGACTCCATCATGCCTATAACCTGAATCCATCATGCTTATAACCTGACTCCATCATGCCTATAACCTGACTCCATCATTCCTATGACCTGACTCCAACACGCCTAACTGACCTAACTTAACCATTCCTACATGACCTCAACTCAATCATGCCTAATTCACCTAGTTTCCATCACGTACACACATAATAATGGATATTAAAACAAGTAGACTATCCATACTATAAATATCATCATCTATCTCAATGTGAAATTCTATGTATATACATACATATGTACATCGATACAAATAAATAAAAATATCTCAAACACTCTTAGATACATCTCAACATCTTTGGCATGCATGCCGGTATATGATAAAAATATCATGTAAATCCTTGTTATCTTTGGCACATGTGCCAATATAATATCAAAAATCTCAAAACTCTCATGTACATCCTCACTATCTTTGGCATGTAGACCTGGTATATACCAAAAATACACAAAAAAATGGAGGTATGCATAACTATCAGGCATCCCCCCATCGGATATCCTCCATGCATGTCTCACTAGTATCCTCTTCATCCTCTACTCCCTATGAGGTGTCCGGCTAACATCTCATCACCCACCACGGGACGTGGCCTGACCTCTATTGGTACCTCACCTAGAGCTGGCCTCTATGGCTGGTGGCCTCACCTTTACCATGTGTCAAGGCTTGATGGCCTCTTGTGCTCTCTAAACTATGGGTGCGTGACCTAGTCCTCTCACTCGATGCCTGTTGTGCTCTATAATTTGCATAAGAAGGGACATCTATCCTTGCAGCTGTTAGGTGATCCTTATAATATCTCTCCTCTCCTAGGGCATCCCTGAACTTGGCCGTGTGTACTATCTATGGTGGTACCATCGACCTCTAACCCTATACCTATAATGTGGGACCTTATCTCGCCCCTATATATAAAATGGGACCCTATCCTTGAGCCCGTATATGTTCCGTACTGTACCTAGGCCTGAAGAGCCACAATCTATGACTGTATAGTGGAAAAATGGCCCTATAAACCCATAACCTACACCTGTAGGGTGGCCACCTGTACCCCATCTCCATCTCCACCTGCGCGTATGTACATGTCCTTATGCTACCTAAGCTGTAGGGCTACTACCTATGTCGTAACATGGCAACATCTCGCTCTCGACCACATCATATACATGCACTTTCCCCAACTGTAACTAAAGTCACCACCTACCCTTATAGGGTGTCTCTCTGAACTATGATGGTCGCTAAGTTGGGATTCCTAGCCTCGGCGGTACTGCCCATAGCTATGCTACCCACCATTGTCTATACCTATCTATAACCCTAGAATCATCAACCCACTAGTTTTCCACCTACCCTCCCACCTTATAGGCACCGTCGGCTATGGTATAGGCATATGCCTCTCCATGTCATCCCTCCTATACTATGGAAATGTTAAAGGTGCATCCCATAGTAACCTAAAGCTTGTATCGACTCTATCAACTAGAATCATCTCATGCTCTCTCCCGCATGGTGCCCCTTTATCCACCTCAAAAGATGTAGCCCCTCCATCTCATTTTCCACCTCCCTATATGATGGGAAGCCCACATAAGGCCTCCAAATGATTTCCACATTGGATAACCCCTCTAATACATGCTTGTAATATGTTACATCGTGTGCAGCCCTAGTAATGTGACACTCTCCAATAGTAGGTATCCATTTCTTGTATCCCACCTAATCCATTCCCGCCTCGAATGCATCGGGTTAGGGCATGCCCCTTTGGATGCACACACATGATGTGCTCATATGCCCAATAATGAAGAAGGAAGGTACAACATAAGTTGAACCTCTGTAATCACCCATAGGCCCATAACTCTCTATAAATCAGCACCAAGAATGATGGTCCCCATACAAACTGGGTCCTATTCTCCATCATATCACACAGAACCCCCATTAATGCTGTGGGAATCTCCCATCCTCGAATTTGGTAGTGCAAAAGAACACACTACCTCCATCATCAGAACTATTAGCCTCATCTCCTTAGGATGGGCCTAGCACATATTTCCATAACTAATGTTGGTGTTATAGAACCTCAACTCACAACCCCTCACCTAACACTGCCAACATCAGCTCCTCGGATACCTTTGAGGAAATCAAATACACCTACATCCCTACTATCAGCAGCTACAGAATCCTATAAACATCCTCTAAGGTGATGGTCATCTCACCTGTCAGCAAACAAAATGTGTTGGTCATCGAATCCCATCTATTGATGAGGGAGACAATTAAAATTGGCTCTAGACCACATGCCGATAGCATCAAAACCCAATCAAGCCCACATCTACAACATGGCACCACTCCTCGACCATTGCATTCCACCATCTCGCTAATAGTATGGAAGGTACCCTATCCTACATCCACAACTGGTCCCTTGCCTACATCCAATAAACCATAACATCATTAGACCCCGACCATACCCAACTTCATCCATAACCACCCAACCTATTCCCAAGACCTTTCCCACTCATGACCTCTCTTCCCCACCCCAACCCTAACAAACTACCTTTTCCCCCTATCTCAAGTTCACACCCCTCAACCATACCTATTTGTACCCCTTCCCAAGCTATTTTTAATCAACAATACCTTCCTATCACATGACCTATCTCCCCACCCACCTTGTCTCTCTCTCTCGGCCTATTTTTCACTAATGCCGATAGGCATCGAGTTCTATTAATCGACACTAGTCTCCTAAAACCAGAATTTGTCACCCCATTCATGACCAATTCCGGCTAACTCCCACCGACATTGGCCAACCCTTGACCAACATCGGTCCATTCAATGGGTGATAATCCATGAAACCCCGCCCTATCTCTCTAAAAATCATCATTTCTAACTAAATACCCCCATTCCTTCCCAAATCTCCCTCAACCCATACCCTTCCCTCCTTAACCTACATACACCTTCCTCCCTTCCTATTTTCTCCCTATACATTCCAAATTCAAATTTAATTTTTCCCCCAAACACATTTTACCCAGACCCAATTTCTACAAACAAAATCACCTAACCAACAAATAATGAGATCAAATCTTACCTTGTTGTGATGCCATCTTTATGGGGGCACATCAAGCCACTACACTAGTGGTCCACCTGACCCCTCTCCTTGATCTTCCATCACCAAATGCTCTCCTCACCTCCACCTAATCAAATCTCTCCCCCTGAGCTCGTGGACCCGTCTCCCTAGCTCCTATCACTAACCCATACTCTCCACCTCAGTTGGGTACAATGCCCTATCCTTCTCTCTCTGAAAAGCACCAAAATTTAAATGGATCTGTCATTTTATTTGATGGTACAACAAAACAATGATTCCGTAAAATACATAATTTTTATTTTATAAACCCAACTGACATGACCGACGCCGGTCCTATTTGTGCCCTAGCCAACTAACATCGGTCACCCTATAACCGACATCAGTCCACCCTTATAACTATTTGGTCTTGCTAAGATTCCTTTTTCTTGCAACCATTAGTGCCAACACACCTTTTATCATCTCGAAACCCTTTGAACCATACCTACAAACCCATCCTACCCCTACATTTCCTTTGATGCATCTTAGGAGTTATTATTTTACCTAAACCTTGGCCTTACCCGTGTCATTCCCTATATACCTTGACCTGAACCAATTTTTGTGACCTTTGACCCTCCGTGCTTACTTTACCTTGTGACTTGGTTACCCGCATTGTTCTGCCTACCACCCTTACCTTGCCTATTGCCATGTTGTTTATCCTGACCTGACCTTTGGTGTACCAGAACATACCTAAACATTCCTACACTTGACCTACATTCTATTTCCGCACCATATCCTATACCTTAGATATCGGAATCACTTCAACCCTATGTAGATATACCTATTGACCTTAGAAAATGTAGAGATTGAATGCTTTTCAACCTGGTACCGTGCCACAATTTCCAATGTATGCATGTGTTTAAGCTCGCTACCTTCGACCCCGATCAATTTACTGTTTACTGATTTGACCTTTACCCTTTACCCAATGTGCCCACTGACCTTAATTTTCCCACCTCCTCCTTTTATCAAACCACTCACCGATTTCATCTTACACCCCATCGGTTCCTAGTTCTAAGGGGGTTACCTTCACCCACACTTAGGGAAAACCCACCCTCACTTACAATCGACACAACCATTTCCTATTATTGTCAAGCATCACTTACTAGTACAAGCCACGTGACAAAAAGGGGAAAAATGTAGACACCAAAATTAGGTCACACTCCCCTTGGTCCTCTTTCAAATAACCAACTTAAACACCTTCACCTAACCATGAACCTTATACCCACATTAATATTAATTTAATTATTTATAATTAAATTAATACCCATCCTCACCCCATTTATTAATTTAATTTAGTTACTTTAGTTAAATGGATGTACACCTCACTTAGACACCTCATCATAGACCTATTCATAGCATGTTTCCATAAATGAATAAGACTTAGTTCAACCCTAAAAATTAATGCCTATTATTCCTCTAACCACCTTCCCGCTCATAAAAATATAACATCCATTCTGATCTGTGAGAAAAGGGATAGACCTGGCCTAAATGATTGCAAGATCTGTCATTTTTAGTAAACCTAGGGAATCCCACCTTAACCGACGTTGATCATCCCTAAATTGACGTTGGTCAACCAGGAACCATCATCGGTTACCATTTATTCACTTTGGTAACCTTGTTTGAGAGGTTAGCCACATTCTCGAATTTTGGGAGCAAAAGGAGATCTGCATGCAAGAAAGAACTAGAGCTCTTTCACACATCCAAGCAGCCATAGCTAGCATCAAGACAAATCCAAAGGTATCGCTCTCACGGTAGCATTCCGGGAAGCACCACCTGCCAGTTCCAATCTCCTTCCCACCGATTAATCATCACCATCACATATCCATTGAACTTGCAACATTGGTAAGTACATTTAACACCTATGTTATTTCATCCTTGTCTTTTTTAAAAGGTTCTTGTCATCTTTGTTATCATTTTCTACCCTCATTCCATTTTCCCCACTATTCCTATTTCTATAAACTCAACCATTCATCCACCCACATCATAAAACCTCCCGTGCCGACCTTTACATATCTATGAGTGTTCCTAATATCCCAACATACCTTGTCATGTCCTCTATCATCTTTGCTTGACCTCAGCTCAAATCCCACAACCAAATCTTATTGATTTTGATCAGCTCACTGCCTCTATTGATGTTGGTTACCCATAACCATCGTTAGTTATCCCTAAGCATGGTCAATCATACCCGAACGAAACCGGTCTCTATGCTTACCAACATTGTGTAAACCAGTAACCAACCTACCTACCAAAACAACCCAAACACCTTACCCAACCCTTGTAATACCCTGTATGTGACCTGCGAGACCACCGAAGAACTTGTAACCTAACGTGAAGACCTTGACTGCATAGTTTTTAGTATTTAATTGGATCGATTCGATAGTGATCTGAGGTACCCAAATCAAAATACTAGCACTAGATTCGTTTATGTACATATTTCAGTTATTTCATATTTGTTTTATAAAAATAGTGGATTGATATCCCTCTAGGAAGTATCACACTTCCTAGATCTAGCTTACGCTAGGTAGTCCATTGTCATATATTATTTAACTCTTCTTTGGTGGTCTTGTTTTCTATTTCAAGTAGTTCCTCCTAGCTAAATGGAATCTCTCACAGTCAGCATCAAATCAAGAAGTCAAAACTCACGTACAACCTTCAAACCAACCATCATAGCAGTTATTCCTCCTTATCCCATAACATTATCTATTTCACCATATTGAAAACATAAAGAAAATGGTGAAACAATACCCCTAAGGGACTCCTATCCCTTTATAATTCAAACTTAACTTCGAATGTACTAATAACACTATTGAATAGAAATATTTAATCACATGTCTTCAAACTATTTTCATGTTTGGTGTTAAAATCCTAGACATCTATGGGGACTCAAAGATGTTCATAAATCAAATAAAAGGAATTTACCAATGCAAAAATGAAATTCTACAAAAATATAAATCCATTATTGAATTTATTCTAGAATCCTTCAACCATTACAACATCCAAAAAGTTCCACAATCTTCTAACAATTTTTTTGATACCTTGGATTCTCTCGGCATCCCTCATCCCTTTATCAACTAATGATTCAACTGAAAACTCTAAACTTTTTGTTGTTGTCCAAAAACTTAATCAACCATCCCACAATAATGAACTCCCTTTTATCAATATCATCGAAAAAAATCCAATTGACCTTTGGTAAACTCAGATATTTGACTATCATTCAAACTCCAAAATCTCTCTCGATTTATCTAGAAACACCAAATGATCATTCCTTGATGCACTAACTGATATGTCATCACAGATGGTGTTCTCTATAAATGCAGATTTAATGGCCTCTTATTAATATTCCTTAAATATCATGAGTCTACTAAATCTATTAAAGAAGTCCACAACGATATATGTGGAGTACATTTTAATGAATCCATTTTCATTAAGCGTGTTCTACATCTGGGATATTACTATCCTACCATTAATCAATATTTTTATGTGTATGTTAATAAATGCATAAAATTTCAACAACATTCAAATCTCACTCATATTCCAGTCAAGCCTTACAATCCACTCAAGACTTATGGCCTTTCTCATAATAAGGGTTATACCCGATTGGCATAATTAATCCTCACTCATCAAAACCACTAAATAATTTACTAAATGGGTAGAATACATTCCCTTGACATCTACTAAAGATAATAAATTTTTGACTTCATCTATCAACATATTATATTTCACTTTGGTATCCCTCACGAGCTTGTCATTGATAATAGAACATCTTGTAAAAATAAATATGTTAAGAAAATTTGTGACAAATTTAACATCAAACTAATTTTTTCATCACCATATTACCCAAAATAAAATGACAAATTGGAAGCTTATAACAAAAAACTTAAAAAAATACTTCAGAAAACTATTGACAAGGAAAGCAGGAATTGTTAGGAAATAAGGGATAAAATATGAGGAACAATCCCACACAAAATCACAATAGTAGAAACTAATACACAAAATAATATCACATATCTGAAAATAAAGGTGCAAAAATTAAAATAACACAAAACCAAGACAGTATTTAACTTGGTTCACCCAATTGGGCTCTGACCACCAAGAATTGCTTTCTTATATTTTATTACAAGCCACCTCTCTCAATATAATACCCAAATCTATTTGGAGTTAATTTGAAAAAACTCTCCTGAATTCACACTCGAACTCACACAAATCTACAAGTTGTAAAATTCCCTACCATATGCATCAAAATCACACCAATAGGAAACTACATAATAAGTTTTAAAATATCACAGGTATTAAAACCATGGGTGAAACTGTCCCATAATTCTATGGATCAAAAAGACCGCCTATATGAGAAGAGCATGTCTCCGAGGTATCGTGAATTTTTTTCAAGGCATATTTTTTTGAAGAAAATTGTGTAAAATGTACAGTAGTTTTAGTGTACAGACTTCAACACTTTCACGCATTAAAATAGGTTCCGCAACATAACAATCTCCCACTTGGAGACTATTTTTCATCTTATAAATCTACTCAACCCTTCATTTTTATCCATGAAGACCTACTAAATATTAACATAGCTTTAATTTCTCCTTGTGACCACCTTGGTCATCATGTCTGCAATATTTTGACTAGTATGAATCTTCTCCAACTTTAACTTCTCTTCCTCCAAATATTTCCTAATGAAAATGGTACCTTAGTTGTATATGCTTCATATTAGAGTGGAAAGAAGATTTCTTAGCTAGGTGTATATCACTCGAACATCAATATTCAGCTTCCTTACTCTTTATTATGCCCCAATTCCTTAAAAAAAATTGTAACCAAATCATCTCTTTGTTTACCTCTATGGTAGAAACATACTCAGCCTTTGTGGTTGACAAAGCCACAAGATTATGTAGTTGTGAAGTCTAGCTCACCATTTTCCCACCTACAATGTAAATATAATTTTTGCACTCCTTGTATTGTCTACATCTCTAGCCATGTATTAATCTACATAACCATGCAAAGTGTTTTCCAATCCACTCTAGCACAAAATTTTTGCCATGGTCCCTTGAAGTACCGAAGGATCCACTTTACTTCCTTCTAATGATCTTTACCGGATCACTCATAAATCTACTCACTACTCCCACTACATGGGAATACCATGCCTAGTGCACACCATGACATACATGACATCCGGTTTCTCTCCTGCTTTGTATTGGGACACAACTCCTTTGATAACTTGAAATTTCCTACCAAAAGAGTCCCAACCGATTTAACATCCCGCATATTAAACCTCTCCAAGAAATTTTTATTATACTCTTCCTAAGATAAAGTTATATTTTTTTCCTTCCTATCCCTATATATCCTCATACCAAATATTTTTTTGTTGCCCCAAAATCCTTCATATCAAAGGATTCACTTAGTTTCTTCTTGAGTACTTTTATTTCTTACATGTTTTTTCCTGCACCCAACATGTCATCCACATATAGACACGGGATAATATAACTTCCATCCTGAAATTTATTTTTATACACACAATGGTCGAATGATACCTAATATAACCTTGCTCCGTCATGAAGCTATCAAATTTCTTATACCATTGACGTGGAGCTTATTTTCGCCATATAAGTTCTTCTTCAGTTTTCACACCATCTCCTCTTTATCTTTGACCTCATAGCCCTCTTTCCGCTACATATATATATCCTCATCCAAATCACCATGGAGAAATGAATTTTTACATCCAAATGATCTTATTGCAAGTCTTTTGTTGCCACTATTCCAAGAATAGTTCTAATAGAAGTCATTTTTGCTACGGGAGAAAAAAATATCATCAAAATCTATACATTTTTTCTATGTAAACCTCTTGATCACCAAGTGATCCTTGTATCCTTTCTTACCTCCTTTTTCCTCTTTAACTCGTACACCCACTTGTTTTAAAATGCTCTTTTGCCTTCGGGTAGCTTCACCAAATCCCAAGTCTGGTTCTCCATGAAAATGGATGTTCTTCATTCATGGCTTACTCCCACTTCTTCCTAGAATCTACTTGCATTGCTTCATAAAATCTCTATGGTTCTCCATTTTTAGTGAGTAATAAATAATAAAGAGAAGGAGAAAAACTTTGGTTATCTTCTTACCTAGAAGACCTCCTCAATATAGGAGTTTTGGGTTCTGTTGGGTAGGTTCTGAACTAATTCATGTTCCACTTTCCCATATGGAATATCCTCTACCACTACATATTCTTTCCTATTTTCCTACAAACTGTTTCTTATACATAACATTCTCATTAAATACCACATCCCTAGATTGAATTATTTTCTTGTCCTTAATACTCTAACATTTTAATCTAAATTCATCACCACCATAACCAATGAAAGTTCATTTTTATTATTTAGACTCTAGCTTGGTCTTACCATCCTTGTCGGTATGATCAAACACCTCACATCCAAAGACTCTAAAAATGATTAATCAAAGTTCTTACTGAGACCAAGCCTCCTCGGGTATGTTTCCATCGAAGGAACTTGAGGTCCTCTATTTATCAAGTACACAATCTGTGCTCACTTATTCCCAAAAGGAAGGGAAAATTTTAAGACCCCATATGAAAATAAAATTTTGAATCAATGGTGAATTTATGAAAAATAATTCGTGGCAAAGGTGATTTGGCAAGGCATTATTTTCTTGGATTTTACATAGTTAGAAGGGTGTTAGACATAATACGATCATTAGAAAAATATATTGGAAAACCATCTCTCTCCGGGTAGGGTTGGATGGCCATCTCTTCCATAGAAATATGCAACATTTCACTAATAATCAAAGAAAAAGAGATTTGATACATTTGAAAACAAATAAGAAAAACAAAGTCACCTCCATAAAAATATATATATATATATATATATATATATATATATATATATATATATATTCAAAGTACCTGCGTGTCATAATAGCAACTTTCCATAACTATGTTGGGAATAGAAGATCCCTTCACAAAAGGAGAACCTACAACACATAGAGAACGACCATCGACATCCTTCAATTTTTACCCATATGCATGAACCAATAAAAAAATTGGGAGAGAACGCCAGAGATCAACTTCAGAACCGCCTAAACTAAAACAAACCAAATAAATCATTGGAAAATGAAAACTCTAGATCATCTCGCCATCCTTCCCTAGTTGGACAACCATCCATTGTTTACCATCTAACCTATGTTGGATGACCTTCCATTGTCTTTTGTCTAACCAAAGTTGGATGACCATCCACTCTTTGTTGGATGTATGTATTAAATGGGTGTCCATTTCAGTTGGATAGTCTACCGGTGAGATGGCCATCACTTGTGCATTAGAGCGGAATCCATTGGTCATTTGTCCAACCTTTTTTTGCCTTATGTATAGCATACATTAGACGATCATATCAGTGAATTTGAATGATTTTCCATCCCATGTATGTTTTGTTGTTAATAAATCCATCTCTTCATAAATAGGTAGTCATCTCCCTAGAAATGTTACTAAAATATTCTACCTTAGTGAATATTTGCACATTTTGATTAGAAATTTTGGTGAAATACATGCATAAGTTAATTTTTAACTATAAATAGTAGGCAAAATGACCCATAAAAATGACTTATCGGCTAAAATTTTTGGCGAACTAGGTGGCAACCGTCTGCTAAAAATTCATTATTTCTAATTTTCTAAATCCCTAATATTCACAAGTTTACAAAAATTCACCACTTAAATTTTCCTGTCAAAAGGAAAGAGGAAGTCTTTCATGTAACCTCATATTCCTATCTCATTCCATTATTGTCTTGTTCATCCTTTTCGACACCCCATTCTCTTTGCAGAGTTCCTCGAACCATATTTTGGTTGTGGATTCCATTATTAGAAAAATAATAATCAAACTCATTGTTGCAATACACCCCTACATTATTTAACTTTCGAGACATTTTGACTTGAGACTCGTTTCATTTTCTACTAAGGATTTCCATTTTAAAAAAGTGACAAGTACATCAGATTTATTTCTAATACAATATACCCATACTTTCTTTGTTGCATCATTAATAAAATTAACATAATAATTTGAACCCCAAAAATGATACCTAAGTCATCCCCACACATAAGAATGTTCTAGATCTAACTTACTCTATTTCTTCATAGGTCTAACCTTGAGAAATTTTAATCACTTCTACTTCCCATTTACATAGTTCTCACGAAATCAAAACATGTTTATGTAAATCTAAGAAAATTCTTCTTTATAATCTGTATGCCCTTATGGCTCATATGATTTGAACTTATAGTACCATAATATTATACCTACATCTAAAGCCACAAGATTACAATCATTAGTACTATCAGTGGTTAAATACAAGTTTCAGCCTTATTACCTCTTACCATCACAAGAGCACCCTTGGTAACCTTCCTAAATTATTTTGTAAATATCACAGTATAATAATCATTTCCCAACTTCCCCATCGATACCAAGTTTTGTGTTAATGTAGGCACATGTCTCGACATCCTTCAATAGCCATGTATTCCCATTCTACATCTTAATCTAAATAGAACCTTTTCCAACTATTCTGCAAGGCTCATCATCACCAAGAAAATCATGCCTAAAATCCCTTTGAACATAATTAACAAAATAATTCCTATGTGGAGTAGAATGGAAAGAAGCCCCAAATCTAAAAGCGAGATTCAAAAATTTTATGCGAAGAAAGAATCAAAGCATCCTGGAAGACATTACATGATTCCACATTCACCTCCTTATTTTCTTCATGTTGTTTCTTCTTTTCCCAAAGCTCCCAATAATACTTATTTACATGCCCAAACTTTCCATAGTGCTTGAGTATACCATCTTATTTTTGGATTTTAACCTTTCTTGATCTTTCGATTTTCCACATCTTCCTCTATTCTTATTTCTCCCTCTATTCTTATGTATCACTCTATTTTCCATTGTCAAATCATTTACTAAAGTAGAAGATTCCCCATAGCTTTTTCTTTGCATTTCCTCACTTAGAATCACCCCTATAACATATTTAAACTTAAACTTTGAATTAGATGGAAATGATTTTCTTACCATCATTATCGAGTTAATCCAACTCTTAGGTAAGGAGCACAAAATTAAAAAATCCCTAACTTCTTCATTAAATTCTATTGTAATGAAGCTAGCATATTCACATCCGTATTTGATTAAAATAAAATAGAAATATAGGGTACTAATTTAGTTTAATATAAATACTATGAAAACCGTAAATAAAATATAAGTAAAGTAAATGACCCAAGAAATGAAGTAGCTAAAATATGAAACCGTAATGTGAAAAGAAGGTTTAGAAAGAGCTTAGCTAATTTGACTGCTATTTGGGACTATGTCACAGAATAAACTAGATGAATAGAATGCAAAAACAACCATTCAAGAGCTCCATAAAATATAGATCTAAGTTGTATGGTTGGATTGGGTTTCTTGGAGAGGGATGAGGGTGCCTAGGGCATCTTGGTTTGTTCGGGAGGTCAATAAAACAAAATTACAGGGTTCTAGATGATCTCGAGGCCTTGCATTCATATCACGTATATTTTACTACCTTGTGCCGGATGTCCCTAGTATTCAATGATGAAGAAGATACCTGCAAAACCCAAAGCCAAGCATCGAAACCCTAAAAAAATAAAGATACATATTAAGGGGTTGGACTGTCCTTAGCAGCCACAATGGTGGACTTACTAACAAAGCCCTACACTACATTTCAAACCCAATGTAGTTTTATGTGTGTGTGACATCCGTGCACTAGGTGATCTTGTGTAATTCACACTTTTTGGCAAAGCGACATATAACTAGATGTAGAAATATAATAAATGGTGAATGGAATATAATAAACTTCCCAAATTTACAGTGTGATGTAGATGAACCAGCCTCATCCCTTATGATGTAGCTATATGGATGCAAATGGAGTCTTTCATGGACGTAACCTTAGATGATGATAATAGTGCCTAGTGATATGTCCCTCATTATGGTCTCATAAATTTATATTTATATGGTTATCTTGTTCTAATTTCATAATTAACCCCGAAAATGTAAATCATTAAAAATATGGAAATCTCAAATGGCTAGAAAGTTCCCAAAATATGGAAGTAAAGTAGGAAGAGGATCAGGGTGCCCCGAGTAGGACCATATTGCCTAGGGTTCCTCAATACGGCTGGGTTCCCAGATTAGGGGTAGAATGATGTAAAATGAAAAATAGAATGGGAAAGTATATGTTAAAGGTTCGGTGATGATAGAAAGAAAATTAAAATGGCCAAAGGATAGGGGTTAATTAGTACTTTCTTCACTCAAAAAACCATATGAATAGTAGTATGACACCGAGACTAAATAATACACAAAGTGTGTGATTTTGTATCTATAGTATTAAAATCATTCAAATAATTTGATACTAAACTATTCTAAGAAATATTCATATTAAATATATTTTTCATTAAAAATATCTTGTTGGAGGTAGAGGGTTTTTCATATAGCTTCCTAATACATCCATGGTTTCTTTGGTAGTCTTCTTCTTTAAAACATTAAACAATACCGATGATGCAAGACATAGCCAGATTGTCCCAAGTGCCTTCCTATCTAGAAAATCCCATTTTGTATCCATCATGCTCAAGGGTTTGTTCCCTTTCTCAAATAACAGAATATAAAGATCCTTCTGATAAAGTTAATCTTCCATCTGCATCTTCTAAAGACTAAAATTCTACTTGTTGAATTTATCAACCTTTGATCTTCCATCATTTTCCATAGCTCCCAATCAAGTTAAAACTTTCCCTATGATTCAACACTTCAACAAACCAAAACAAGCAACGATACCAATTGCTACGAAATAAGGGATAAAATATGCATAGCAATCCTACACATAATCACAGTAGTAGAAACTATTATGTAGAATAATATCACATATCTGAAATTAAAGGTGCATAAATTAAAATAACACAACATAAATACAGTATTTAACATGGTTCACCCGATTTGGGATACCCCCACCAATAATCACTTGCTTAGATTTTATAACAAGCCACCTCTCTCTCAATACAATACCTAGATCTATTTGGAGCTATGCTCAAAAAACTCTCTTGAATTCACACTAAAACTCATACACATCTACAAATACACAATTTCCTACCATATGCTCTAAAAACACACCAATATGCAACTAGATAAACATTTTTACAATATCATGGGTACCCAAACCATGGGCAAAAACCACCCCATAAACCTATGGGTCAAAAATACCACCCATATGAGAAGAGAACATCTCTCGAGGTATTAGGAATGTTTTTTGAGGCCAATTTTTTTTTTGAGAAAACCGTGGATAGTGTACATTATTCAACACTTCCACACATGAAAATAGGCTCCAAAGTGATAAAATTGTAGAGAGTGTAAAATAATTTTAGTTTACAGTCTTCAACACTTCCACACACAAAAGCGGGCTCCACAACATAACAGAATTAGCATCTCTAAATAATGTTTCTCTCTAGGTGTATCGAACTAGCATCCATACCCCTACATGTGTTATGCCATTATCACTTATCTATGGATCTAAGGGTGTGTTACCCCTTGAATTTTAAATCCCATCACTTCACGTATCCCTCGAGGATTTCATCTCGATGAGGACTATCAACAAGACCATCTATCACATTTATAATTGTTAGATGAAAAATGTTTAACAACTCTTGAACATCATCATGTTTATCAAGAGCTCATGAAGTGCACATATAAAAACATGTAAAAGAACATGACTTTATTAGAGGTGATATTTTTCACAAATAAAATCAAAAGGTCACTACTCTAGAAAGAAGTAAAGGTGTAAATTTTTCCTCTAATTGGATTTGTCCATACCTCTTCACTCATAAATATGGGTCACGAGCTTATCGTCTAGCCTCCCTTGATGGTAAACCTGAAAAGGAACCTTTGAATTCCTTACACTTATGGCCTTTCTATTATTAACATATTGACCATCATGACATTATTCATATAAAATATATTCTTTCACCACTAACCAACCATCTTATCATTGTAATGAATTGAAAGTATTTCGTTCTCCATCACTATCCTTGAAACCTTAAAGATGAGCACCACATCTCTACTCATCACATATTTCACATGGAAAAGTTCCTCCTTAGTAGGAACCCCACAATCATTACACCCACCTACCTTGTTTACCAACCAAAGATATGTCATGGGGCACACATGTGTAGTTTTTGCACACATCTCTTCCCCTCCTTGAAACAGTCTATTAGGGTTTAGCATCAGCTCAAAGAAATTCAAAAATATATATGGATGCATCTTATCAAAATAAATAGACTAATCCCTTGAAGGACAACTATAAAAATATCAAAATAACATTATCAAAAAGAAAATTAGACTGATCCCTTGAAGGATAGTTACCCATCAAAATCATAAACCGATCCCTCGAAGGATAGCTGTCCAAAATCAAATTCAAAAATTCAAAATTATAGACCACTCCCCCGAAGAATTACTACCTATGTAAAAAGGATTCCCGCATTGATAATCCTTCAAAAATTATAATATCAAAGGCATCCTAGGAAAACATCCCAAATCGATCACTTTGTATCAAAATAAAGTATACAACCTGGGGCATCTCTTTATGAAACCCTTTGAAAGGAGAACTTACTCTCCTGCATATCCTACATATGTCAACCCTTCCCATGTCCTAGTAAGGAACACTTTTCTCTCCCATCTATATCCTAGATCCTACATGTGACTACCCATTGTTAGTCATATGTTAATAGTAGTCATAAAATCCAAAAATGCAAGTTCCTTAACCATATCTATTCCCATCACGTATGTATCAAATCTAGTATAAAACCAATGATTCCAATTTTTATTCTTATTTAAGATTCAAAACAAATTTTTATATACGTTAAACACATTAAATTTTGTTACACAAGACATTTTATCAACATTTACACTATCAAAATCCATAACACCTTAAAACATCTATATAATGTTAAAGATTCATCATAACACATGCGAATCAAAATCATCATCATCATCATCATCATCATATATATATATATATATATATATATATATATATAATCATATCGTAGTGTCTTTATAGATCATTTGGATTCTCAAAATCTTTTTATATTAAATACACACATATCAAAACTATACATCAAATAAAGACTTCAAAAATATCCATACACATCAAAATAAATATACATCATAGCTACTAGGTCAAATGAACACCAAAAAATAAGGTACTACCTCCAAAAATTCTCCCCTAAGCACCCCCAACACCACCATCACCTCCATTAGACCTTATACCCATCTCTCCACCATCTAGAACTCAAGGTGTCCGGCCTACACTAGCCACACTAACACTAAGATGTAATCCTCTCTCGAGCCACATATTCCAAGTAACAAAGTGCAATAGGTAGGTTCCACACCACTAGATCCTCATAGTAAGCCAACTCATCACATATTGACTAGTAGTTAGCTAAGCTAACCATACCAGGTGGTCCCATTTGATGAATAGCACGAGCACTGAGTTGTTACCACTTGGCACTGACATGGATGTACTGTGATCTTCATATCCCATCTCAAGGTTTCTTGCTACTATTTTTATTGATCCCTATCATTTGTGGCACATGCCACCTACTTACTAAGGATGTCATGCTTTTCCCTCAGTCCACCCCTCTCCACCACCAAGCCATTTCACTCGGTCCTAAGATTATCTCTCTCTACCACCACTGTGGCCCTATGTTCCTCCACTATAACCTTCTCGGCCTCTAAAAAAGTAATGGTATCCTTAATATCTTCTCTATCTACACCATCATCTCCCACATCATCATCCCTATCACCTCCTTGTGCTCCCTCTACATGATATCTCACCCATCTACCTCCTTAGGGTAGCCTGAGATCTCCACCATATAACAAATGCCTTGGTCGCACCAAAGCATCATCCATAGGAACCGGCGCACCTTGTTCATCAACACCCATGTCACCCTCCTTGTTTATATATATAACATTGTAACCAAGGTGTCGGAAATGGAGTCTCCACATCCCTTCCATCATGTCTATACAACACTAGAGTTGTTGGCACATTCTGAATGAAACTAATATTTTTCCTAACGTTACTTTTGAATCTAATGATCTCCCACTCCCCTCCTTCACATCCTTACACCCATAAGTCCTGCCAAGTGTCATTCAACTAACTCTCATGTCCCTCCCACACTAGAAATCCAATGTAGGGCCTCCATATAACATCTCCAACATGTAACCCTAATAGGATTTTCTTATAATACTCCTCACTTTGTATTGGTCCCTCTCGTTGCATCAGCACACCACCACATAAACCCAATTAATATCCCTACCATATCAACACCTCCCCATGGAAAACCCCGAGGACATGCCACGATAATATGCTCAAATTCCTAACACTTTAATATAAAATTAATGTCAATACAAAACTACTTCTTGATTGATAAGGCCCATAACTCCCTATAAGTTGGTTCTAGTAAAGCATGAGACCAAGCATACATTTTCCTCTACTACATCATCTCTACCAATACCTAATTCATCATCCAAGGAAACCAATCACCATAACAATTGAGAAAAGAAAAATGTGATCCCTATAATCATCATCATCAAAACAACACTACCATCTAATTCTAAAGAATATAAATGTTGGTAATGAAAACCACCCTCCATAAACCCCACATCATAGGCCTCATCCCCATATAACCATCTCATCACACTCACCCTCTCTGTCTCCTCAATATAATATATACCCTCTCCATGCATAAGAAATATAGTGATCATGTGAACGTCCTCCAAGATGATGTTCATCTCACCCATCAGTAACCAAAAATTACAAGTGGCAAGATTCTACCTCACCATCGGTTCAACAAAAATCATCAATATCTGTGTATTCATCTATCGTAAAGCATCACCACAAAACCCACAACCTCTAAATGTAACCAATCATTATCCAAAAATCTGGTCTCCTATCCTCTAAAATCACTGGAATCCTCTCTCGAGAGTCAATTTATCCTTCACCTGCATCCACAAAACACAAAACATGGATTAGGACAAGTTTAAGTCAAAATTATATCAAATCTATACAAAAAATTCATCGATCACTAGTGATTTATTCCAATCTTGGTGATCCATAACAATCACTAGTGATCCCTTAAATCGTTAATGATCCATCCAAATCATGGGCGATTTCAACAAGTTAAAAAAACCCTCTTACTGAGGACATAAAAAATTATAAATAAAAAATACACACAATGACAAAAATGGGTACATACTTCTACCTTAGTGAGCATCCTCTACCTCCCAAATATAAGCTGTAGCTGGAATTTCTCAATTATCACTCATTTAATCACTCAATTAAGCTCTCTAAACTCACAAATTGAGAATGAACCATTTCTTAAGAAAATTAACTATATATAGGCAAATTTATCTCACATAGGAATTGCTAACGATTCCTGTAATCACCAAGATAATTCTCTAATCACTGAAAAACTATCTTAATCACTTGTAATTCCCATCAATCACCAACAATCCTAAATTTTCTATCATAGATATTCATTTTTGATACCAATAATTATTTTCAACCACATTATTGCATTTTCCAACAATGTCACTCATTTTGAGGACCCCAAAACATGTCATCCTTCAAAGGATTCATTTTATTACCTTGACACCAATAATCCATAAGTATGTAGTCCATGAATTCTTTGGTTTGCTTATCACTTGGTTCCATGATGTTTTATCTATCACTACGAATCATACTCCTATAGGCCACGAACCCTTTGGTTCCCCTATCACTTGATTATATGGTGATATCCATTTTATCTTGATACCTTGTCTTGGGGAAACTTAAAATGAAACACACATGTCAATTTGAGGAAACTCATTACACTTTGTTTAACCATAGGTCACATTTAAATGAATAAGATGAAAAGTGAAAAGTAAATCCCATAATGAATAAATAGAATATGAGAAAATTGTAGACACCAGGTTTTTGTTGACCCACCTACTTCATCTTGTACACACATTATGAAATCTAAAACATATCATTATGTTATTCTGATTCACCTTCCCCTCATCTAGTAAAATTAGTTTTGAAACCCTTAGAAATTACTATGTACCCATTCCAAATCACCTCAACCTCTTCAAAACCACTGTAAAACCTCTAAACAACCACATACTTGTTTTATCGTAGCATCCTAACCTCCCCAACTCATCCATAACATACTCTCAACCATTCCCTCATAATTTACCCAAAAACCCAATTTAGGTAGTGGTTTCAACCATTTCCTAAACGTTTTCTGAAAAAAAGGATCACAAAAATTCTACCTAATCGCAAGTAATATAAATAGATTTTTTTCTAAAAAATCATAAATATTTTGCTCACTCTTGCATCTTGTCTTCAGCCTAGCAATGAATCTAATTCATCCTAGAGATCATCAAGGACCTATATCAACTTCAAGATCTTGCAAACACATCATTTTGATAGTCTTTTCATCAATCATCTCCCAGGAATCTCAACAATCGAACATCAACTTCAATCATATCCATCTAGCATTTAGAGGCATATGTCAATCTACTTCCACATCGAAAGGTATTTCTTTGTTTTATTTCATTATTTTCATTTCATAAAGACATCAAAAACAATCAAAAATTGTCATTTAAAAGCTTTACTTATTTTTTTATCAAATTTTATCATTTTCACAGTAATCTCAAGGATTGCTTTAATCACTTTTGATTTTGTCCAATCACCGTGATTCCTATGAATCGCCAACAATCCCTATCAATATGTATCTTTTAATCAATTCATCAGTTTATTATCAAATTTTAGCAATATTTTTTATTTAACTTGTCCTTTGCAAGTATGGATTTACTTTAGATGGAAGTAATTGGCCATTACAATCCTATCACAAGCATCTACGATCTTCCTATTGTTCATCATCACTTATTTTGAGAAAAGTACAACATCATTCATGAGTTGAAACTATGTGCAATTCAAATTTTCACCGACATAGAAGATATCGAGGGTCAGATTGAGTTCCTCCACGAAGTCCAACAAGAAATTGAGAACTTTTCATATGATTACTTTGAATCCTTCTTGATAACATCCACTCTTTCTTGGGCCACATTTGAAGATGCACAAGACTTACCCTTCGAACTTTAGTTCTAAAGCTTCTTATCAATATCTATATATATTTTTCATTTTCATATTATTGTCATTATAATTTTTAATCTTCTTAATTTTATCAAAGAAAGCTATCATCCTCCAAGGAAGCCCCTTTGGATTTCTAGAATATTCCTTTTCAAGTAGCTCATTTATCTATTTATCTAATCTATTTTTAGTTTTCTTTGATCTGTTTGTTTCTTTGTTAGTGCAAGAAGGATATTTATCACACTACATCAGCATTCATCATCATGGGTATCGATAAACCCTGTCATCTTCCGAGGTCATTTTGTTTTTGTTATTTCATTTTATTAAGTTAAATTTGGAAAGAAAAAACTCTGCAGTACAAGAAGAGAAGAAGGGGGTAGGAAAGAGAGAAGATATGAGATAGATACTCTAAAGAGTACATTAAATTTTTTTATGAATATCTATTTTCTAAGATATTTTGGTAGAGTGCTCCTAGAAAATATCAAATCCTTTGAATTCTTTTCGACATGAGTGGTGTGGTCACAACTTTCTCTATTTTAGGGATTTCCATGAAGCTTAGTGCCTTAATAAAATTCTATGAAGTAATGTTGATACTATTACATTTTATGAACCATTCTTAATACTCCTTCGTAGTTTTTCAAATAACACATATAATCTATTCAATAGATTTCAAGGTGTCTTCATTAAAGGAGAATGGGTCTCCTACCTCTTTTCTAACCAGTTCTAGGATGGATTTAGTAGATCATTCACTGAAGTATTTTCATTTACCGTAGGTACTTCAAGCTTCTACACTTCCTTTTTGATATCTTCTTACATATTTTAAGTGAGCTCATCACATGAATCCAACTCATCAAGAGCATGATTCAACATCTCATATCAAGAAACCAACGTTCATGACCAAATTGGAGAGATGTTTTGAGATATAGAGTCGAACACATTTATTTCTACTAATATAGAAGAATTGATGTTTCCCATACAATTTACGAGTGAAAATACCTTATCCCAATGTTCTTTTTCATTTTTAATCTCATCCCTATTTTTTTCACTTTTTCGGTTGTGGCAAACATGAATTCAAATAATGAAATAATATCTGGCAACAAAGTCCTACCTTTCTACAAGATTTTACTCACCCAAATTTTTATTAGCTTTTCCTTACATTATGTAGCCCAAAGTGGGTGATTGCAGTGAATTATTTAGTTGGGAGATATGGGATGGTATTAGGCTCCATGCGCAGAATTGAACATATGACATGATTTCTCACGTGTTCTTCCAATTGTTAAATCTTCTCCTTATACTCATTTATTTAGAGGAGGAGATTGGAGGATTCTTTGAATAGATGGGATCATCTCACCAATGGGCTTTACCACCTTCGCTCCGAGCTACTTCCACATATTGATTTCCATAGGTACCACTGAAAAACTAGGAAGTAATTTGAACTTTCTTACCTCACTTAGTCTTCACCATCTTCAAGATAGATTTAAAAACCAGAACCATGACCTTTTGTGTTGTGTCTTTCCTCTGAGATCATTTCATGTACCCATGGGAAGACCTCGGTTATTCTAGGTTCGACACTAGGCATGATTGTAGTTTCAGGCTCCATACGAGAGGGTACATACCATGTTTTTGAGTTGGATCAACCATAAAGGAGAATATTTTTGGATATTGATGAAAAATTGGTGGATGAGAAGGATTAATGTCTCATTTCTCCATATCTTCTAAAGGGCCTTGAATGAATCTTAATTTCTTATGCAACCTCATGTAATGGGGGACCTCACTTTCCATTGATTTCCTTTTGGTGGAATCTCCTAAGTGAGTAGAGCTCATGATCCTCTCAATCACCTTAAAAGATGAGAATGAGATTCTTATCTTATGAGAGTTTTAAGACAACTTTGATTAAATGAGTGTAGCCCTCTTTTTCTTTAACCATTCTTTAAATGTTTGTATTACCATTTCAGTTTTTTTATTCATATCTCATGACTCATGAAAACTCCATGATATTTGTGGGAGAGGCGGGGTATTCACTTATTTTTATTTAGGATCATACAACTCGATCCCATCATCTTCTACACCATCCAAAAACCAATCAAATCTAAACTTTCTCATTTGGTCAATGGTCATTCTTATGTGATCACACTCTCTTACCTCAAAATCATTCAAAAAACTGACCCAATAATCTTCAATTTGGGAACATGGTGAAAATCAAGAAGATGGAAGGTTTGAGGGTTACTTCAGATGCCAAAATATACCCTATGTGTATATGAATAGAGGTTCAAGGGGGAAAATGAAGCTTTAAGACTTGAGGCATCAGTGACATTCTTACATGAGAATATTCCAAGAGAGATAGGAAATGACACACCTTATTCTTACGGTTTCTGAGTTTTCCATTGACATGGGAAAGATTCTGGCATAGATCAAACCTCAAAATCTTGTGACTAAGGTATCTCAAGAGATTTCAAGGAGTAAGGTAAAACCTTGAAACTATGATATAAGATAAGGTTGAAATTGAGTGAAATAGGACCCATATCTCTCAATCAATGTTGCGGATTGAGAGGAAAATATAAACTTTGGGTTACCTTCTAAAGAATCGTATGACGAATGATGCAACCTATAATCTACTATGAATAACGTAGGTGTAGTAATACATCACCTGACCCTAAGCTGAGTGCTCACCGAATCACATAAAGGTATGAGGCCTCTCTTAGAGTTAATTGTACGGGATGTTAGTGTGATTATGATAATACATATTTAGATCCATAATTAAACATAAGCATTCAATAGTGTATAATTCATATCTAGTTCTTAGAGAATCCTTGACTAAATAATGAGTATAACAAGAATAACCATACATGAACAAGATTTAGTTATTTTTAACACCATTATCCATCCAATATACTCCATTGCATTAAACACTTTGTAAAACACATAATCTTCTTACATAATATGGTATATCCATAAGACATACGTGCATCATATCCTACAACATAAATCTACAATAATTCATTCACCTTAAACTACATAGTTTAATACATATTTATAGAGGTGGAGACTTTCCCTTCACCGCCTATGCACTTCTTAAAATAGGTCACATGTAGATAATAGTCATATGCCTTTATAAGAGAACACATACATGTAAGTGTTCTAGTAATAGATGTCTTATAGTTAAATCTAAGAAGAAAACCTATTATTAACTCAAACCATGCATGGTGTTTATCAGTTGCTCGTTCCCAAAATACCATTGTGTGTAGTGCAAGTTTCCATCTCCATGTGTGTTATGCATGCTATCTTCCAAAAATTGCTCTTATTCATAAAAATGGCTAAGTATTGAGCCAAAGTGTTTTGGTGCATGTTTCCTTTCCTATCTTTCTACACCTTCAAATGCACCTTTTTTGGTGTGCGCATATTTTTGTGTGCCTTCTCTTTACAACAATATTTTTTCTTCTCAACATTACCCCACCCTAAAGTACATTATCGTCCTAGAAATGGGATTTCTTTCGATGTTCCCAAATAATAAAGAATAAGTGATGAAAGAATTAAAGAATCACTATATGAAATAATGATCCTTCACTCTTCAGCATCCTCTTCTTCAACTAGGAGGATCAACTCTGGATACTCAATTTTGATTTCAGCTTCCAATGTTTGCCAATCACTTAGTGTGGTCCATATTTTCTCTAAAATATATGTGGATATGGCATCTAGTTCATCCTGAGTGATCTTTTCTTTCTAATTCTGTAGCACTCGGACAACATTGGCCATACCTAAAATCATTCCTTCCAGAAGATCCATCTTCTGTGCTATAAGCTTCCCAATCTCATTTATCCTTTCCTTATGTGGATCCTAGGGTTGCTACAAAGGATTCACACTTTGTTTTTACTAGTGACAATCTATCTCGCATAACCTAATGCCTCATCTTTCATTGTTGTCAGAACTTCATTATATTCTACAAGAGTTTTGGTCCTTATTACTGCTTCTAGTGCTGCACACAAATTGAGAGCTTGGTCTGCTTTCTTCATCTCATCCTTCAAGGTCTGGAGTAATGCCTCATAAGTTGAAATTTTTCTGATCATAGAGGCCATTTCTCTCTCTACTTCTTGTTCGACATCTTTTGGTGTGAGAATTATAATTAGTCCATCTTTAAACACCAAATCAACCAAGGTGTGCACATAATTCATAGTAAAAGGAAACTTCTTAGGTACCTTAGGTTTTATATGAGGCTTTTCTTTCGTATGTGATCATCAATATCCTTAGCCATGCCAACAAAATCCTCATTCTTTTCCCGTACTTGTTCCTTCTCTTCTTTTAAGCATGTTATATCCGTAGTTTTATCTTTGTTATCCTCCATCAGTGCTCGAATGGTGGTGGGCTTATAAAAATTTCTCCATGCCACCTCAGCAGATACCTTGACCAAAGAATTTATGACCTGCTCATCAGACATTAGAGTAGGATTTATTGTCATGTGCCTATTTTGGGGTTCCTTTTTCACTCTTTGCGAGACACAGGACTCCTCTTATACATCAAAATTTGGTTTATCCATATGAGTCTGCATGGACCAAGATAACTACTTCCTTGTGCATGTAGTGGACATATCTAGATCCATCAACTCCTACCCATATAACTCCTTAAGGCCCGAAGTACTCTAAAACTAACCATGGACAATTTTTCTTGTGTCCTCAACATATCCCATACTAGGGACAACATACTCTTCACTTGTTCTTTCTCTTTTTGTTCTTGGCCCCTTAGGAATCTGGGTGCAAGGTATGAAGTTGGCCCTTCTCCTACCTGAGTCACAATAGGCACGTTGGGATGCTCTTTCATACTTTATTCTACCTCTTTCACCCCTTCCTCTTTATCTCTCATTTATTCATTTCAGGGTTCCTTGATATCTTCAATTTTAACCGGGATACTGAGGCACACCCTCTTCAAACTCCTCTACCTCCTCATTAAGTTGTAGCTTTCTTCTTCTCTTTTTCTCTGGTGCTTCTTTCTGAGGGGAGAGTTGAGGTGATCTTCATAAAGGTTGTCATGTTCATTTACCTTGGGTAATAGTTCTTTTTAACACCTTAAACCTGGATCTCCTCATGGACCGCATTTACATCTAAGTATTCCTCTTCTCCTTACACCTGTGGGGAAATATATGTTCACTCACTTCCACTTTTTTTGTGGGCTGCCTTCGGCCTCTATGGTCCAAACCTCCACTATCCTCATTTTTTTCTTCTTCCTCTATCTCTATGGTCGAGGTAGGATTTAGAGTTGCCACATTTTCAATTGTGTTTTCCTTAGGTAGCCCTAGTAGCATGAAATCATTCTCCACATACTTGTTATTTTCCAACCTAGGCTTAAGCTGGAGATAGAAAAGCACGGCTCCACTGTCCCCAATATCCAAACTGACTAGCTTCATGTTTATAACATTAGAAATAAGCCTCTCAATGTAGGAAAACCGACATGGATAAACATAAGTTTTTCTGAGAGTATGGTAGTCACAATCTACCTTGTCCACATTAAAGATCAACTGACATGCATTAGTGAAAATGTGTACTGCTACCTAGAAATAGCCTGTTGTAAAGTAATAGGTTAGTTTACACTAGGGACTCCATGTCCCATCCTTCATTGCAAAACACACAATGCAAAAATGTTGGTACACTATAAATTGTATTTCCTTACCTACTACTGATGGAAGCTCCTTAGGATTATGTCATTCCTCCTCAAATGTTTTGTGCAATCAACCATACCATAGTTATACCCATTGTTTGAATGGGCCACTCATTGTTCCTTCACACAAATAATTCTCAAACCTCTTTGTGAGGAAATTATTCTCCTGTGGTATTCCTAAATTTTGTTCTTTGGCCCAACAGGAACTCCAATTTCTACAAACCTAAGAGATATTAGGATAGTGAAAAAACTTATATTTTCACCTATGTGTGCTTCCTTAATAATTATTTCTGCTATAGAGCTTGCTAAATTATAGACTTCTACTTGTGACATCTTCTTCACGATATGTAGCCACATGGTGTTTACTCGTGACCGTCCCTCTTGATCATTTCATTTAGTGAATAGATGCGTGGCTTCTGTACCATCAAATACTTCCTTAATTTGTAGATGTCCATTCTACACAAACCCTTGGAGTATCCCAAATCCTTATTTATGGCTATAACAAATGACTTCCTTATCAGTTATATCACTACTTATTTTTTTCCATGTGCCCTTCGGTCCTATTAATGTGGTAATCAAAGGTGCGGTGATCCTTACTGTCATCGAACAAAATAAAATAAGTCCTCATGGACTCTTCTCATAAGCCATTAGTATAATCTTTCTAGTTTTCCAAAATATAAGAGTTCATATACCCCTACCTTCTTGAGCAATTTCTCCCTAGCATCATCATATATTGGCATGTCATCCACCATGTGCTTGTTGGTATTCTTATTCAACAAAGCATCCAACTCTCCCTTGTTTTTGGTGGTGCGGTGGTTGTAATCACTTACTTTACATCTGTGGATATGGGAATCCCAATCCCTTTGACTATCACTCCTTATGGATATTGAATCTCTAAAAATTCATCTCAAGAGAATATTCAACCTCGATCTCCACCTTTTTTTCCCTTTCATACCTATTGTAAGTTCTTTATTCAACTTGCCGTGATAAAAATATCACCTTTTCTTCTCTCGTTGAGAAATCCCTAATGCCCTAGCTCAAAACCCCATGCCATAGCTCAAAAATTTTATCCCTAACTCCTTCTCAATGCTTCTACTTCACTCAAACCTCTTACAATTCGGATGTAAGCCATACTGTGCATAAATCTACTCTCCACATCTAGTTTCGCAGCTCTCTACACCTCAACACGTTCCACTTGGCTCAGTCGCAACTAGCTCACTCGAATACTTGTGATCATAAAGGTAATAATGAACCTGCATCATGTCCTCATATAGATTTTTAAAAACTTATTACATTTATTACTCCTTTTCCTACCACCAATCCTCTCATTAATTGACTATTTTCCCAGCTTCCACGTGGTACACCTTGACACCCTTGATACAACCTTCTAGTGTGCCTTCCTACCTTATAGTTGTAAACCTCCTTCTCGCATGCTTCCATGTGCCAAATTACTTCACCACTGTGTCTTCCCCTGGTATTTTCTAATACCACAAATTACCTCATGTTATATTGTTCATTCATTTATTTCCAACTATGGTCTTCTCTAGGATCAATATTCTTTCTAGAAACTCCTTTCCATTCTTGAATAGCACATATAATAGTATGTTCTCATGTGTTCCCTTTTTGAATAATAACCACCCCACACTAATGGTATGTGCATTCCTCTATGCATAAAATACTTTAGATTGTAATTAGCTTCCAACACGCAAACACACTTATTACACAAAACACCAAACTAAATTGACAAAGCATAGTGATGAAGAAGGAAATACATTAAAAGAAATACAAAAAGGGAAATCTATACTAAATGGAAATACTTCCTTATTACAAACACCAAGAATACTTATTTATAATAGGGCTTCAACCTACTCCCGTTGAAGTAACCGGGTAACCGTGTTCCATCAAGTGCCTCTAACTGAAAAGCACCTAATTCAAGGATGTGAGTGATAACATATGGTCCCAATCAATGCACCTTAGTTTTTCATGGATGGCATAGAAACTTGGAATCATAAAGAAGTACCTCATGTCCAACTTCAAGCTTCTTATCCTTGATGTGTCTCTCGGTCCATGCCTTACTACCCGGCATTTTCCTACTTTTGACTCCAACTTGCTATGACCTACCTCTCATCCAGTTGTATTAACTTTTCAATTATCTCTTTTAATGTTTGTTCATTAGCTATACATCTCATGCGTGTAATATGCAAATAAATTAAAATGAATTCCATGGGAAGAATTACTTTTACACCCAACACCAACTAAAATGGTGTAGCCTTATTCAACCTCTTATAGGTTGTTCTATACACCCAAAGTACAACAAAAACTTTATCATCCCAATATTTCCTTCCAACATCACAAATTTTTGTTAAGGTATAGCTAAATATCTTGTTTAAAGCCTTAACAGTACCATTTTCTTGAGGGTGATAAGGTGTAGTCTTGTTGATCGCGACCATAAACTCATCCAACAATATGCGGATCATCTCATTCAAAAAGTGTGTGCCCCTATCACTTGTCAAGCTCAATGGACATCCATACCTAGTAATAATATTTTCCCATAAGAACCTTGTTGTTGTAGCCATTGTACAATCCTTTGTAGGTTCTTATTTTTCTCACCTTGTAAGATAATCTATACAAGTGATGATGTAGCGTGATCAAGTTCTATGCCCAGGTAGGGAAATATGACCCATAAATTCTATTACCCATTTTTCAAATAGCTCTACACTAGGAATATGCCTCAAAGGGATTTTATCTCTTTCTCCAAGTTTACCAAGGCGGCGCGGTGATCACGGGCCTTGCAATAATCTTTACAATCTTTTTATATGGTATCCCACCATAATCCAATGAGTAGAATCTTGCGCATGGTGGCGTCACCTACACAATGCCCACTTGAAATACCGCCATGAGCCTCTTCCATAATATTTGTGTACTCATGTTCTAGTACACACATGTGGAATACTTCATTCCTAAGGATTTCATTCCTTATGGCATCATACCTTTGTGTAAAAGGATATAAATATCATCCAATTACGAAGGCACGTGATGTAACTTGTACAACTATGCATCGGCATTGTATATTCAATTTTTGTGCATCCTCCCCATATTGATTCCTTGATAATTGGTCTAGGACAGAATTATATTTACCTAGTTTTACCACGATTGTAGAGTCAAATTATTGGAATAAGAGAACCCATTGACATATTTTCCGCTATAAAATGGGCTTATTTATCAAGTATTTTAATGCCATGTGATCCGTATAAAATAAAAATGGTGTTGCTAGCAAGTACTTTCTGAATTTATGTAACACGTAGATCATCAAAAAGGCCTCACGCTCTATAGTTGTATAATTCTTTCTCGCATGAGTCAAATTTCTCCTCGAAAGGAAAATAGGATGATCTATAATACCTTCTCCAAGCTGAGCTAACACTACGCCAATGGTCATGCTAGAGGCATCCACATGTACATGAAAACGGTTGGTTCTAGTAGGGAAAAAAAGAATAATAATTGTAGTAAGTCTCTCCTTTAATGCCTCAAATGCACGTTGTTGCAGTTATCTCCAATAGAATGTCTCTTTTCCTTTGAGTACATCTTTAAAGGGTGTGGAAATATTTGCATATCCTTTGATAAATTTTTGTAATAACTGTATGGCCCAAGAATCCACACACCTCACTCTGACTAGTAGGTTCCTCCAAGCCTACAATAACTACAACCTTAGCTAGATCTACTAACAAACCTTCCTTGCAGATGATATGCCCTAACAGAGTTCCAAAAGGTGTAGCAAACACACACTTTTTGATATTCAAGGAGATTCTTAATTTTCTACATCTTTCAAACATTAAGCGCAAGTTGTCACAATGATCCTTACAAAGCCCATATACCATCTAATTATCAAAGTAAACCTATAAGAATTTGTGAATAAAATCCTAGAATGGTTGAACAATTATGCACGGAAATAAAACAGGTGCATTCTTCAACCCAAAGGGCATCGCATTATATGTAAAAATTCCCCATTCAGTGGTAAAACTCATTTTGTCTTGATCCTCCTATGTAATTCTTACCTGCTGGTACCTAGAGAATCCATCTATGAAAAAATAAACTTTGCATCCTACAACACCTAATATTTCCGGCGTGAAAGGCGTAGGATAAGGATCAATCACACATGCATCATTTAGCTCCCTCTAATCCAAAGAAAATCCTAATCTAACCATATTTCTTTATATTGATTACCATTGGCCTAACCCAATATGATTCTTCTAGGGGCTTAATGATGCCGATTTCAATATTTTGTCAATTTCTTCTTTAACTTTTATGCATGATTAGGGTTCACCCCGTGAGGTCTCTTCCGATCGAGCACGCTCCTTCCTTTAGCTTAATATTCATCTCACCTAATGACTCATGCACCCCCTTTAACTCATGGTAGCCCCTAGGGAATAAGTCTTGGAATCACATAGTAACTCAATTATCTTTGCCACTTTATAATTAGACCAATAATCTCTAATTATGGCCTCCTTGGGTTTAACATTTGTGCCAATGTTCACTTTCTTGGTCTTCATAGGTTCATGATAGAGCATGCATTTTTATCCACACTGTTTAAGACCTTGCACATACCTGTTGAATGATCTATGTCCAAATCTTCTACTTCTTCATCATCCACTATGTATACCATCTTTCCTTTCCCCTTCTCAAAGCAAGCGCACGTAAATAGTTCAACATCTATCTCATCTATTTCATTAAAATGGACTCTTGGTCCTTCCTCACCAAATAACTCCTGAATGAGTTCTTCATCCTTTGCACTATCTCTCATAGTCAAGTTCTCCATAACCCATAACTCCTATCTTACTAAAGGTTTAGTACATGAAGTACTCAAAAGTCTGGGTCATTCTTGTAATCAAGTCTACTACCAATTTATAGTCTCTCTAGCCAGCTCCTCATAAACATACCAAGTGCATGCACATCCTTACAAAGTAAAATAAAGTTTGTGCACCCAAAGTGAAGGTGGTAAAGATTCCTTCCTATTTTCTAGATTCTCTCACATTGCTAAACCTGGTATTGAATAGGTTAATTACCATGATATTTGCATATTTTAGTAGGCACATTGCTCTAAGAAATCTGGGTTGCGGATAAATTCTTAATTCATTCCATTGTTATGATATTATCCTTGTGAACCATCTACCAACGTGTTGTCATCCTACACAGGTATATACTAATATAATTCTTCTATCCATTTGATCCATCCATTCCCCTCCATGGCACACAAAAATATCATAGGATCTCCTTCTCCACTATGCCAAGGTACATAGTCGTTACCTATTCTCCTAATATAACAAGGTTTGTTCCTCTCGTGCCAATACAATTCTTACTTTGCTCCCTACCATCTCATAGGTGTCATGTACATACCCCTATGCCAAAATTTTCATGCTTTATCATTCCTAGGAAACCCCAGCTCTATCTAGTCAGTCCAAATTACCTCCCAACCAATGTTATATCATCCCCCTAGGTGATTTAGGAAATTCCATTCATTCCCCTAGGTGATTTTAGGACTTCATTGAAAATGCAAATTTTGGGGAGTCACGAGAAGGGTTGTCATTGGCCTTCCCAAGACTGGATTGACCCCTGGAGTAGAAATGGAAGGAAAAATTCAACATGGAGGTGAATGGAATACCTTATGACATCAAAGAAATTATTTTGGAAGGTTTAGAGAATTTTTTCAAGACTTGGAGCAGTCTGAGTGAAAAACAGGGTTCACAAGCCTAGAACAGTATGAGGCCTAAAAAACCAGTTGGGCTTAGAAGAAGATTTTGAGAGCTCCAAATGGAGTTGGAAGTAAAACAAAACATATTCAAAAATAGGATTCCAAGACCTACATGATGGTGAAATAATATTTTTCACAACACCTTGGTGCATATGATTGGAAGGTAGTTTTTCTCAGGCACAAGTGGAGTCCCAGATCAAAAATCTGATTTTTAGGGATCATATGGTCAAAATTAAGACATGAGACCCACATAATTGGATTAAAAATTCCATTTCAGTTAGGATCATATAAAATTTCACCAATAAATTCCATTGGGAGCTCAAGTTATTTGCATTCCAAGTTACCCTCTCAAAGGCAGTTCAGGACTTAGTCATTTTTTCGAGAGGACACGTGTCAGCACCAAGAGCCTGGCGGGATTTCATGTCCCGAAGTCCCTGAGGTCAGGTACATAAACCCTTGGAAAATTCTCCCAGCCCTCATGTGACCCTTGGGACCCTCATATGACCTCCAGACTTGACAGATCAGCCCCAGGTGCTTATTTGGAGCATGCCTTCCCTGCTGTCGGATCGGGTGCCACGTGTCAGCTCCAGGACCACTGTGGAATTTGATGTCCCTTATGAACCTGAGGTGGGGGACATCAGACCTTGAAAAATGTTCCCATCCCCCATAGGGAGTCTTCTGGACACCCATGTGACCTCCTTTCAGCTCCCAAGTGCTTTAATGTAACTTTCTCCCTCTTCATTTCCTATCGTTGGATCAAACGCCACGTGTCATGCTCTTGACCACCATGGAATTTGATGTCCCTCACATCCCTGAGGTCAGGGACATCAAACATGGAAAATGTTCCCTAACCCTAATTGTGCATATCTTTTTTAAAAAGTTTCCAAGTGTCGCTTTCTTCACTTCTAACTTCTAATAGTTTTTGTGCACTCCATTCCTCCATTCTTCCTCTGCAACATTCTACCATCACCCCACCATTGCAAATGCTCAGACCAGCTCGACCCAAACACTAAAACAAGCTCCCCATGGTGATTTTCAGGTCTCAGAAGGATCTTTCATCAAAACAAGAAGGAGAAATGAAGAGCAAGAAGAAGAAAATGGTGAAAATCTCCATAGCCTAAAAATGAAGATCTAAAGAAATGTTGCAAGCCGGTGCATGAAACAAAAACCATTTGCTGTTGTTCATTCCTCTATCCAAGACCATCAGAAAGACACCTTCAAACTCCCCCTCATGTGATAGAGCAGCCACAATGAAGAAATCTCATTTCGGCTCAACGAAGAAAGAAGTGGGATTTCCCGTCAAACCAGTTGCCGGATTGAAGTAAGATCACACGTGAAGCATCGGAAGAAAAAACCCACATCAAAAATATAAATTTCTTTGTAAATGGAGGAGAAAACCAAACCTGTAATTTTCGAGGTCCATTAATGGTCTGCCGTACCCAGAGGCACTGCTAGGTTTGAAAACTAAAACTTTAAAATCTCTGGACTATTAAGCGGGCGGATCTGAAATTGCAGAGGGAGGATATTGGGAAAAAACCCATATCAAAAAACTTTGTTCCACATCAATCCAACTCCCAGAGGCCAAATTTCTAAAAATAGTAGGTCTACTACATAGGAACTACTATTTTGGGAAAGTTAGCAATAGAAGAACCTGCAGAGGAGACGAAGACATTGGAGGTAAACTACAACTGAAAATTCACCAGAATAGACATTTTTGGCACTTACTAAAAATAGTAAGTGGGCCCTCGAGCACCTACTAAAAATAGGCCCTCGAGCACCTACTAAAAATAGAAATTTGATCCAGAAGAAATGAGGAACATGGGGAGAAAGAGGAAAACTAAGCCGCAACATCCAGTTGAAGATCGAGGAATTGCTTTTCCACACTTACTAAAAATAGTAAGTTGCTTTTTCGAAGGGAGATATGAAGATGAAATGGACGGGTCAGAAGCCGACACAACCCTTTGCCTATGAGTATGATGTGGGAGATAGTGATGTCTTGTACATGGACCTGAACGACCTTAAAACTCACATAGCCTCCAAGGACCGAAGGAGGATTGAAGACCAGATATTCACAAGTGGCTTGTTTGCTGCAGGACATCCAGTGTCTATGTAAAGTCTCGAGCTAGTCCTAGCCTACTCCTTCCACTATGAGCCCGAGGTGAACCATCCGAGCTGAAAATGGTACAATGTTGGTGGTCATTAACCCTAGAACCATTTCAATCTCTCTCCAGATACCGACATCCCCCAACATGGTCATCATTTCCAAGGAAAGAGTCCATGCATGATTGGGAGACAATGGATTCATATGTCTAAGGGGTAGCGCTCGGATCATGGTTGAAAAATTGGAAGGAAGCCTTCAGGATTCCTAAGAATCTGCCAAGGTGTGAGTTTCGAGAAGGGTATTCTGATGTCATCACTCTCCTCAGTAGAGTAATGGGTGAAGCAAAACATGAGAGACTTCTAGGACTGGATGGGCCTTTTCATCCTGACATTGATGAAGGGAAGCAGAGAATTGACTAGGGCAGATCATCAGTGATAATCTCCATCTACAACTTCTCAAGTACCCATGACAAAGAAGTTCCACATGATTCTTATCTAGTTTATCTCCTTGCAAGCTCATGATCATTCAAGGGATTGGCTCTCACATGAACATTGCTTCCAAGGTACCTGCATTTGAGAAACTTCCACAGTTGATAATGGAGGAGAGCAACAAGCATTTCACCCATGTGAATGATGCATTCACTATGTATGTGGTCTAAAAACTTGGAAGGGGATCTTAAAGCTAGGATGTCACCAAAAGTGGCATCCTTGATTAAGGAATATGGCTCATACTTCATACAATTCTCAACATTCTCCTACATACGAGTCATTGGCTTTGACCAAGCTCCTCTAAAACTACCCAAGTACCTCAAAGTGACAGATTGTATTGTTTGAACTCTACAGGCAGATCACCCAAGTAAATAACAAGCTCAGAAGTAGAAGAAAGAAATTGATTTCTTTCCCTATATCTCTAGGGGAGTTCATGTGCAAAAGCTCAAATGACGCATCCCACTTGGAGGCCACTTTCACATCTGACTTTGCATTCCTACATCTGAGGCCTAACTTTGACATCCGAGAAGATCTTGACTCCTTCTACATCCCAAAATTGCAACATGAGCCACAAGTTGAGGACTACTAGGCCAATTGTATTGATGAGTTCGAAGTACGTAAAAAAGATCACATGAGGATGACAACCAATGAGATGAAGAAATTCAAGTTCTCTTGGTATGAAGACATCTTACATGATGATGGGATAGAGATGTATGATCCTGAGTACGTAGCAGTCAAGATGTCCCCAATGCCCCAAATCAACTAGCACGTTCATGAATCAAGGAGATATGTTGGAGCGGACTAAAAAGGTGGTGAGGAGAATGAGGAACTAGTTTCAAAAGAAGAGGACTATGATCATTCGGTCATGAGGAATTTCTCCAAGCCTGAAGCAAGCTTCACATCATTCATCTTCAAAAGTGGTGGAGGTAACTTCTAGCTCTAAATACTCTGGAGTGAGTTCAAAAAGGAAGGCCATGGAATTGAAAACTTCTCCCCATGAGAAGACATCCAAGAAATTTAGGGAAGAAAAAGATTCATTGGTGTCACCACAAGAGGAAGATGATGATCCCAGTAATGTAAAAAAAATCCTATAGCAAATGCACAAGTGAACAAGGAGTATATGACTCATGATCCTGTATCCAAGCCACTACAAGAGGTCTTGCATGTTGTTGATTCCAATGCTCCTCTCATTCAAGAATTACCTCCCCCATCAGAACAAAGAGTGGTTGAGGCACCTGTCATTGAACCTGAATCCGATGAGATGTTTTCGTGGATGCAGGAAATGATCATCCTCGACACTCGCACGGTGCAACAAGTAGTAGCTCGATATATCAGCAATTGTTGCATTGGCTAAAGAAAAAATATCAAGAAAGATCACGTCAGACAACATCACGATTCTACGGTGAGGAGATAGGTAATCAGTATATTGAAGTAGCTCGGCCAAAATTAATCAAGCCAGTGGATGAGATGACACAGCTGACTATGAGATGAGCATGATCCAATTGGGACTAGCTACTCATGAGGGAGATTTACACATATTCCAACAATCTTCTTCTCGCATGATGGCAAGGAATAAAGAATACAAAGAGAAGATCGAGGGACTAGAGGAGCAAGTGTGAACTCTTTCATCTTATGTGCAACACTTGGTGGAACCAAGCACTATAACACTTCCTATTGAGAAAGTGGTTCCCCTCAGTAGCTTCGATCCAGAATCCATCAAGAAGAATGCATGAGTTCACGATGCAGGGCCGAGAAAATAAAGAATGGATCGATTCAATCTCTAAAAAAGGGAAGTCAACACTTCAAGAGGTAGTCAAGCTCTTTGCATACATGTGCCACCGCCAACGAACATGAGCACTCAAAAAAGATGTGGGGAAAGAAAGAGATTACTGGGAACCTCTGGGACCAAGTAGTGAGTGAGATGAGCAACACCCATCATCAGGAATTGATCGATAAGAAGGTTTTTGGAACTCCTACAGAAGACTTGACACATGTATGGGTGAGGGCCTCTAAATCAGATTTGAAGCAATCAATCGGGCCTTCACAGAGCTAGAGGAGAAAGAAGAACAAACATACAAGCTGTAGGATAGCATAAATCGGAAAGTTCAAAAACTTGGAGTACCCGCAATGAGCGAACACTCAACTGCTGATGAGTTGATCGGCCCTTTTGAAGAATACATCAAGAAAGGGGTGGGCAACCCATTTTCCTTCACTAAGGATACCCTCGACTTCTTCTTAGAAATTTGAGCCTCCATTGCACTTATCACAGAAAAGCATTCATCATGGTTCGGGAAGTGCAAGGACATCAACAGTGTGACTGATGGATGGACTAAAACCTTGAGCTGCATTCGTATCCCTCATGCCGACAAAGTAGAACCAAGCAGTGACTCATTTCAACTAGGATTTTGGAAAGATAGAAGCCTTCTCAAGATCACAAAGTGGAGAGTAGTCAGAGAATGGAGCTAAGTCCACCACAACAGCTCATCCTTCAAGCATAATCCTTCTTCTTCTTCCTCTTCTTTCTCTTTCTTTTCTCTTCTCATACAACACCCTCTCTCCTTAATGTTATATTTTTACGTTGAGAGTTGCACTTTTTGATATGACTTAAGTGACTTCAAAAATGTAATGTAAATTTAAGTCACCTTGCTATTATAAAAGGGACTTAAGTATTTAAAAAGGAATATGAACAAGTCTTAAGTCACATTAAGGTATTCAAAAAGTCACCAGGAAGATGAAAAGTTTTCCTCCTCTTCTATAAATTGTAACAAGCTCCTCATTTGAAGGTCTTCTAAAAATTCTTTGAATTTTTGCTTCTTAGATGTTGGAGCTGTTTTTTGTGAATTCATGAGAGAGTTATCCTTGTGAAGAGAGCAAGAGATAGCAAGTTTCTTCCATTTCTCCTATTACAAAATGTCTTCTACTTCTCACACTATGTGCAAATTCTGCTTGAGCTTCAATAAAGGAAGAAGGAATTTTAGCCTCTTTGATTGAGGAGTTTGTTGGTACTTTGTGCCCATTAAGCTTCATTTGGTCTTGTAGCTATTACGTAGATTTGTTTTCTTCTATATTCAAGTGCATGTAATGAAACTTTTGGCTGGTGTATGCAAGTCTCTGATTTTCTACTTGCAGCATTAGTTTTTCTCTTTTCTAATTTTCCCATTCCCTTTCCCCGCCTTCTAGCAGCAAAGTCATCTCTTATAGGTATATGCAAGAATTTTCCATGCAGGTTAGTGGAGTGCCCCTGTTGGATCCCCGGTCAAAAGGCCACCATAGAAATCCACCTTTTCATGTGCATGCACATACGACAAGCTGCACCGGTTAAGTAGAGGGACTTAGATTCCAGAGCGTTGGCAAGATAACCACCAATTTGTCCCGAAAAATTTTCTCGCCAACAGTTTTTGGCACCCACCGTGGGGTAGATTTAGCAACATCTGCACTGAATACGACTAGAAGGTCCGAAAAATACAAAAAAAAAAAAAATAGAAAATTCAAAATTCAAAAGAGAAAATTTCTGGAATTTGAATAGCTATATGAGCCACATGTCTACAAACCATGGCTATTCCGGGAAATCCTCCTATTGAAAGACCTAAATTTCTCTTCCACATCCAAGAAGATATCACTTCTGATTTGAGAGAAGCTATTTGGCATAACAGACAAAGTGTCAACCACTACTTCATTGCCACGAGAATCCTCGACCTTGAAGAAGAATGCATTGCTGAATTGGAGAGGCAAAGAAAAATTCCAGCACCACAAAGGTGAGCATAGATTTCCAAGCTGGCGGATAGAAGGTACACCTAGCAATAGAGGCAAGGAGGACAAACCGACCCCATTTTTGAAGAACTTCAAAGAAGACAAGAGCTGCTCGGAATTCAGAGGCCTCCCCTTTGTCAAGAAACCGGTCACGTTGAGAACCTGAGTGTTGTTAATCCTTTGGATGGTGAATTTCCATACATCAATGAGAACCTTGAAGATTTCACTGATGTAGAAACCGAAGAAGAAGTTAGAGAAAGAGAAGAAAGAGTGGAAGAGGAAATAAGGGCTCAACTTGATGAAATCGAAAGACTTCAAGCCGAGGCAGACGAGAGAGTAGCAATAGAAGCCGTAACTTTAGCAAGGTTGGAAGCTAGAAATAGAAATAGAATGGGGATCATGAGCATGATCATGATCGTGAGGCCGTAGGCCTAATGTACCATGGGGAGGAAACACCGGTCCACTTGCTCTTGCTCAACCACTCCACGAGCTACCGAGAGGCTCAAGAAAAAACTTCCCAAAGTTTAGAGGGGATGGTTCTCAGCTCCCCGAAGAACATGTAGCAGCATTTATCACTACTTGTGGTGTGTTGGGTGTTGAGGATGAAGATGTGTCAGTTCGACTCTTTGTGGAGTCACTTCAAGAGAAGGCTGCCGAATGGTTCTACATGCTACCCCCGAGGTTTGTCACCTGTTGGGAAGATATAAGAAGTGTGTTCGAACACAGGTTCAAGACCATGGAAGATTGTCAAGATCTCTTGGTCCAATTGGTACAAATGAAAAAAGAATTCTCCGAGTCAATGAGAGACTTCAGTAGTGAGATATAACAGAGTGATAAGAAGAATCCCTAAAGATGTGGTGCCTCCTAAAAATAATCTAAAGAGATTCTTCATTAGTGCCTGCCATCAGAAGTAGGTTTCTTCCTTAGAAGAAGCCAACCAAGAACATTGAGAGAAGCTCAAGACCATGTAATAGAAACCGATGATGATCTAATCTTGTCTAGTAAAGTGAAAGGCCCAAATGGGAAACAAAAGGGTTAGAATTCAAACTCAGTCACCATGGATCCAATGTTCCAAAAAATGGCAAACGACTTGGTTGCCTTGAAGAAACAACTATCCCAGATCACAATGCAGAACGCTCCAAGGAAACCAAACTCCCCAAATAGGCCAAGGATTGCTCCACCTCCTCCGTCTGGCTTGCTCTCAAAGCACCACCAGTCAATGTCATCTGTGACACCAAAGAACTGGAGGAGGAAGCAAAAATTGAAGAAGTTGAAGAAGAAAATGTGGAGGAGTATGAAAGCTATCTTGAGGTTGAGGAAGTTGATGGCGATATGCACAATGGCCTAATTGAGTACATTGATGATGAAGATGAGGATGATGATGAAGATCTAGGTTTCTCATGTGTAGTTTTCACTCGTGCATAGTCTAAGAAAGGTGCTTCATCCTCAATAGTTGCGGTAAAGGACAAGAAGAAGAAAGGAGATTCTTCTCCGGAGGTCCCACAAAATAAAATCATCAATAGAGGATCACCACTACCACCTTCAATGGAGTCGGCTAAAGAAAAATCAGACCCACTAGCTAACAAGGATCATGTTACCATACCAAGTAGGTCATCTAATCCTCTCCCCAGCTCAAAGGTTACTAAGAATAATTCTTCTTCAAATGTTGTTCCCACAAAAACATCTAAGGTGCTATCAAAACCCGCATCCCCATCTCCTTCCAAGCCAGTTACTGCACCCTTGAAAGAAATTTCAACACATAAAACAACAAAACCTTCACCATGCAAATCTTCCATTATTCCTGGAACCTCTTCCTGCCCATCATAACCCCATTTGACTTTGTGGAGCACGCAAGCAAAACTAAAGTCCAGCTCTCAGAAATAGAATACCTACAAACTCATCCTACCCAATTTGATAGGTTCATTGATGTAGTTCGTGGGGGTAACCCCATAACCTTGGGTCCAAATTCCAAAGGCTTTCTCCCCACACCATCCACATCACCTTCGCAAAACATGCTAGCCCTCAGCGCCTCCAAAACCGATAGGGTTGAACCTTTCTACCTGTCACTTCTCATTAAAGGCTTCGAGCTAAATAATTGCATCATAGATTCCGGAGCCTCAGATAATGTGATGCCCATCAAAGTTACAAATTCTCTTGGCCTCACCCTAACCCGAGAAAATGGAACCTGTTATTCGATGGAATCCAAACAAGTTCCATTGGTAGGAAGGATCAAAGATGCACAGGTAGCATTGGCTGATTTTCCGAGACAAGAAGGTGCTTCTAACCATCCTGGTAGTGGACATCCCAGCATCCTTTGGCATGCTATTGAGTAGAATTTTCTATAGAGACTTGGGTGGAGAAATAAAAATGGACTGGTCATCTACAACTATTCCAGTAAAAGGTGAGATGAAGACATTGCTGCCTGTAAGAAAGATGAAGTTCATAGTGCGAAAGTCTGATGATCCAAAGGAAAACATTCTTTTTCAAGATAGCACGCTAGGCAACTACTTCCTCACATCAGAAAAAGATGAAAACTTGCCACTCTTTATGGAAGAGGAAGAAGATCAAGTTTGGACAATGGAATTGATGGTAGTCATTCTAGTGCAGGTTTGGGAGTGGGTGTAGTGTTGTACTCTCCCTCTGGTGAATTGTATCCATTTTCCTACAAGCTGCAATTCAATAATACAAATAATATGGATAGAATATGAAGCTCTCCTTTTAGGCATGAGTGTGGCTAAAGACATGGGAATCAAGAAGTTGAGATGTCGAGGTGATGTGGAAGTGATAGTAAAGCAAGTCTCGACAACAATACCAGGTGAAAAATCCAAGACTCTGGCATTATAGAAACAGAGTATGGGACTGCATTGAATATTTTGATGCATTTTCCATGAAGCTATCCCAAGAGAAAAGAATGAAAAGGCTGATTCTCTTGTAGTATCGGCTTCTCTAGTGACACCTCATCCTTCTTTTGGTAAAGATAAGGTGACCATAGAAATGGTGTTCAGGCCTAGTGTACCAGATAATGCAAATCATTGGCAAGTATTTAACGATGATAACCAAATTCTAGCATTTTTGGAACAAAGGGATAATTTCAATAACCTCTTCTTTGAAGGAAGTGAAAATCCACACCGTGAAGTGGTAGCTGAAAGAAGAGAAAGAAGGAATCGAAGGTATTGATAATGAAGGAGTGATAAAATTGAAAGGGAACAAGATTCCCAAGGGCCTAGTTTCTTTGGAAGACCTCTTTGACAAACACAAGATGATTCATTCAAGAGAAAGAAAAACAATCTTCTCGGTGCCCAAGCTGATTTTGATAAGGAAAACATCGGCACCCAGAGGAACCAAGGATGGTCAATATTGGAAAATGTTGCTCACCTGAGGAGAAGAGAAGGTTTGTCACACTGCTCAAGAAATATTCAGACATTTTGGCCTACTCTTATGATGAACTCAAATCCTTCCAACCAAAGGAAATGCATCACTCGATTCCTTTGAAGTAGGATGCTAAGCCATTTAGGAAAAAGCAAAGGCCATATAACCCAAAGGTTTTGATACCATCAAGGAGGAGGTAATGAAGATGCTCAATGCAAGAATCATCTTTCCCATCCACCATTCAACATGGGTGGCTAACATCGTGCCGTGCGGAAGAAGAATGGTGAAATAAGAATATGTGTAGATTTCTGCAACTTGAATCTAGGCATCACTAAAAGACAATTATCCTCTCCCTATCATGGACCACATTTTGCAAGCAGTCATTGGATCTGAAATGCTCTCATTACTTGATGGATTCTCAGGGTATAATCAAATCAAAGTGGCTAGAGGAGGATCACGCCAAGACAACCTTCACTACGCCTTGGGGCACTTTTTGCCTACAACAGAATGCCTTTTGGTCTAATCAATGCGGGAGCTACATTTCAAAGGGTGATGGATTTGGCCTTCAAATATCTAAAACATTGCATCGTCATATATCTTGATGATCTCATGGTATTTTCAAAGAAGAGGGGAGACCATATCCATCACTTAGAACAAGTACTTGCAAGGTGTAGAAAGCATGGCATATCACTAAATCCCAAGAAGTGCATTTTTGGAGTTACGGAAGGCAAGCTGTTAGGGCACATTGTGAACAAACATGGAGCACATATTGATCCTGAGAGAATATGAGCCATTCAAGCATTATCTCTACCCACAAGAAAGAAAGGAGTTCATTCATTCTTTGGAAAGGTGAATTTTCTTCATCGCTTTGTTTCTGAGTTTTCTGAATTAACAAAGCACATCACCACCATGATGAAACCACAAGGTAAACTTCAAATGGAACAATGAAGGGAAGGCAACATTTGAATAGATAAAAAAATCCATTGCCAAAGCTCCAACTCTTGTGTCTCTAGATTTTAACAAAGAGTTCATCATGTATTGTTATGCATCAGAACATACCCTCTCTTGTTGTTTGTTCAGAAAAATGATGAAGGCATGGAAGCACCCATCGCTTTCATGAGTTGTCCATTGAAAAAGCACAAACTAAATTACAGCCAATTGGAGAAGCATGCTTATGTAGTGGTTAAGGCTATAAAAAACTTCAGGTTCTATATCCTCAACTCTCATATAGTGGTGATGGTCCCCGGCAAAGTGCAATCAAGTCCATCTTAACACAACAGGATCCTGGAGCAAAAAGAGGAAATTGGATTGCAAAGACTCAAGAGTATGACTTGGAGATCCGACCCTCCAATTTGGTAAGGGGAAATGGTTTGTGTAGGTTAATTACTGAGGATGAAACACTCAAAGCTCAACACGGTGAAGAGAATTGTGCTTTCCTAACTTGTTTTGAAAACAACCCACATGTTCTCTTTGTATCCACTACTGATGAGTGGTATGCTGATATTGCCTATTATTTAACTTATGGAGAGTGCCCTCCTCATCTTGATTACAAGAAAAAGAGAACACTCAAGTTGAAGGCAACAAAGTTTGTAATCTGGAATCACGTGCTTTACAAAAGAGGCCTAGATGGATGCTTCCTCAGGTGCATGGATAAAGAGCAACAAGCAAAATTGCTTAAAGCATACCATGACCAAGCATGTGGTGGGCATTTTTCAGTGATGGTCACTACACACAAGATCCTCCGAGGAAGATATTATTGGCCCACCCTCTTTGCAGACACTCAAGATTGGGTTTCCAAATGTGAAGCATGCCAAACATTCATTGGGAAACCACAACTTGCGGCACTTCCACTTAGGCTAGTTGTTATTGAAGAACCATTTCAGTAGTGGGGACTAGACTTCATTGGTGTTATGAATCCTCACTCAAGTGTGGGGCACACCTACGTGCTCATGGTGACAAATTACTTCACCAAGTGGGTGGAAGCCATTCCCACCAAGCAAGCCAACACCGAGACAGTATGCAACTTCATCAAGGAAAACATCATAATACATTTTGGAGTACCACAAAATATTGTAGTAGACAATGCCACCTATTTCTCTTCAAGGGAGTTGATCGAGTTTTCTATGGTTACAAAATCTCTCTATCTCATTCATCAGACTACTACCCATAGGGAAATGGATAGGATGAATCAAGCAACAAGAACATTGTGACCATTGTCCACAAAACTTGTAGATGAGAACCAGAGGAACTGGCACAAAAATTTGTATGATGCATTGTGGGCAGACATGATCACTCCCAAGAAGGCAATAGGTATGTCACCATTCCAACTATTATATGGAGTCGAGGTGGAAATCCCAATCACAATCAAGATGCCAGCTCTCAAGTTGCTACAAGGAATAGAAGATGGTCAGTACAAGGATTCCATTGACAAGAGGATCCTCTTTCTTGAGAAGCTAGAAGAAAATAGATTCCGAGTGGTGGACCGTATCAAAGAACACCAGTTAAAAGTAAAGAATTTTTTTGATAAGAAGGCAAAAGCAAGAGAGTTCAAAGTTGGAGACCTCGTCCTGCTATGGGATAAGAGAAGGGAACCAAAAGGCAGCCATGGAAATTTTGATTCATTATGGCTCGGTCCATTCCAAATTCATGAATATTGTGGTGAGAATGTTTTTCTACTCTCATATTTGGATGGAACACCATTGGAATTGCCTCGCAGTGGGCAATACCTAAAATTGTATCATCAGTGAAAGTGGGTTGTCCCCCGCCTTGTACTATAGGTGATTTCTAGGTGTGTTTCCCTTTTTTTTTTTGTGTGTTTCCTTTCCATCCGTTTTGTGTGTGTGTGTGCTTCCTTCTTCTAATATCTTCCTTTCTAGAAGTTGTACATGACTCCACAAGGCCCAATGGATAAGGCACTGGTCAACAAATTATATGGTCTAAAATTGAGATTCTAGATTCCCATGCCATGTCTTCACTTCTCTCAGTCCATGTCATGTCCCCAAGCTAGAGCCAGCTATTGTCGTGTAAATGTGCAACAGGGAAATTGGAAATTTCCAAGCACGACAACTATACCCCTATGCCAAAATTTTCATGCTTTATCATTCCTAGGAAACCCCAACTCTATCAATCAAGTCCAAATTACCTCCCAACCAATGTTATATCATCCCCTAGGTGATTTAGGAAATTCCATTCATTCCCCTAGGTGATTTTAGGACTTCATTGAAAATGCAAATTTTGGGGAGTCACGGGAAGGGTTGTCGTTGGCCTTCCCAAGACTGGATTGACCCCTGGAGTAGAAATAAAGGAAAAATTCAACATGGAGGTGAATGGAATACCTTATGACATCAAAGAAATGATTTTGGAAGGTTTAGAGAATTTTTTCAAGACTTGGAGCAGTCTGAGTGAAAAACAGGGTTCACAAGCCTAGACAGTACACAAGCCTAAAACAACTGTTGGGCTTCAGAAGAAGATTCGAGAGCTCCAAATGGAGTTGGAAGTAAAAAAAACATATTTGGAAAGAGGATTCCAAGACCTACATGATGGTGAAATAATATTTTTCACAACACCTTGGCGCATATGATTGGAAGGTAGTTTTCTCCAGAGCACAAGTGGAGTCCCAGATCAAAAATATGATTTTTAGGGATCATATGGTTGAATTAAGACATGATACCCACATAATTGGATTAAAAATTCCATTTCAAGTCAGGATCATATAAAATTTCACCAATAAATTCCACCAGGAGCTCAAGTTATCTGCATTCCAAGTTACCCTCTCAAAGGCAGTTCAAGACTTAGTCATTTTTTCGAGAGGACACGTGTCAGCACCAGAGATCCTGGGGATTTCATGTCCCCAAAGTCCCTGAGGTTAGGTACATCAACCCTTGGAAAATGTACCCAGCCCTCATGTGACCCTTGGGACCCTCATATGACCTCCAGACTTGATAGATCGGCCCCAGGTGCTTATTTGGAGCATGCCTTCCTGCCATCGGATCGGGTGCCACGTGTCAGCTCCAGGACCACCATGGAATTTTGATGTCCCTTGTGCACCTGAGGTGGGGGACATCATACCTTGGAAAATGTGCCCATCCCCATAGGGAGTCTTCTGGACACCCATGTGACCTCCTTTCAGCTCCCAGTGCTTCAATGTAACTTTCTCCCTCTTCATTTCCTACCATTGGATCAAACGCCACGTGTCATGCTCTTGACCACCATGGAATTTGATGTCCCTCACATCCCTGAGAGTTCAGGGACATCAAACATGGAAAAATGTGCCCTAACCCTAATTGTGCATATCTTTTTAAAAAGTTTCCAAGTGCCGCTTTCTTCACTTCTAACTTCTAATAGTTTTTGTGCACTCCATTCCTCCATTCTTCCTCTGCAACATTCTACCATCACCCTACCATTGCAAATGCTCAGACCAGCTCAACCCAAACACTAAAACAATATCCCCATGGTGATTTTAGGTCTCAGAAGGATCTTTCATCAAAACAAGAAGGAGAAACGAAGAGAAAGAAGAAGAAAACATGGTGAAAATCTCCATAACCTAAAAATGAAGATCTAAAGAAATGTTGCAAGCCGGTGCATGAAAAAAAAACCATTTTTTTCTTCTATTCATTCCTCTATCCAAGACCATCAGAAAGACACCTTCAAACTCCCCCTCATGTGATAGAGCAGCCACAATGAAGAAATCTCATTTCGGCTCAACGAAGAAAGAAGTGGGATTTCCCATCAAACCAGTTGCCGGATTGAAGTAAGATCACACGTGAAGCATCGAAGAAAAAAACCCACATCAAAAATATAAATTTCTTTGTAAATGGAGGAGAAAACCAGACCTACAATTTTCAGGTCCATTAATGGCTGCCGTACCCAGAGGCACTGCCAGGTCTGAAAACTAAAACTTTAAAATCTCCTGGACTATTAAGCGGGTGGATCTGAAATTACAGAGGGAGGATATTGGGAAAAACCCATATCAAAAAACTTTCATTCCATGTCAATCCGAATCCCAGAGGCCAACTTTCTAAAAATAGTAGGTCTACTACATAGGAACTGCTATTTTGGGAAAGTTAGCAATAGAAGAACCTGCAGAGGAGACGAAGACATTGGAGGTAAACTACAACTGAAAATTCACCAGAATAGACATTTTTGGCACTTACTAAAAATAGTAAGTGGGCCCTCGAGCACCTGCTAAAAATAGAAATTTGATCTAGAAGAAATGAGGAACACGGGGAGAAAGAGGAAAACTAAGCCGCAACATCCAGTTGAAGATCGAGGAATTGCTTTTCCACACTTACTAAAAATAGTAAGTTTTTTTTGAAGGGAGATATGAAGATGAAATGGATGGGTCAGAATCTGACACAACCCTTTTGCCTGTGAGTATGATGTGGAAGATAGTGATGTCTTGTACATGGACCTGAATGACCTTAAAACTTGCATGGCCTCCAAGGACCGAAGGAGGATTGAAGACCAGATATTCACAAGTGGTTTGTTCGTTGCTGCAGGACATCCAGTGTCTGTGCAAAGTCTCGAGCTAGTCCTAGCCTGCTCCTTCCACTATGAGCCCGAGACACGAACCATCCGAGCTGACAATGGTACAATGTTGGTGGTCATTAACCCTAGAACCATTTCAATCTCTCTCCAGATACCGACATCCCCCAACATGGTCATCATTTCCAAGGAAAGAGCCATGCACGATTGGGAGACAATGGATTCATATGTCCAAGGGGTAGTGCTCGGATCATGGTTGAAAACTGGAAGGAAGCCTTCCAGGATTCCTAAGAATCTGCCAAGGTGTGAGTTCGAGAAGGGTATTCTGATGTCATCACTCTCCTCAGTAGAGTAATGGGTGAAGCAAGCATGAGAGACTTCTAGGACTGGATGGGCCTTTTCATCCTGACATTGATAGAAGGGAAGTAGAGAATTGACTGGGGGTAGATCATCAGTGACAATCTCCATCTGCAACTTCTCCAAGTACCCATGACAAAGAAGTTCCACATGACTTCTTATCTAGTTTATCTCCTCACAAGCTCATGATCATTCAAGGGATTGGCTCTCACATAGAACATTACTTCCAAGGTACCTGCATTCGAGAAACTTCCACAGTTGATAATGGAGGAGAGCAACAAGCATTTCACCCACGTGAACGATGCATTCACTATGTATGTGGTCCAAAACTTGGAAGGGGATCTTGAAGCTAGGATGTCACCAAAAGTGGCATCCCTGATTAAGGAATATGGCTCATACTTCATACAATTCTCAACATTCTCCTACATACGAGTCGCTAGCTTTGACCAAGCTCCTCTAAAACTACCCAAGTACCTTAGTGACCAGATTGTATTGTTTGAACTCTACAGGCAGATCACCCAAGTAAATAACAAGCTCAAAAGTAGAAGAAAGAAATTGATTTCTTTCCCTATATCTCTAGGGGAGTTCACGTGCAAAAGCTCAAATGATGCATCCCACTTGGAGGCCACTTTCACACATCGAATTTGCATTCCTACATCGCCAGGCCTAACTTTGACATCCGAGAAGATCCTGACTCCTTCTACATCCCAGAATTACAACATGAGCCACAAGTTGAGGACTACTGGGCCAATTGTATTGATGAGTTTGAAGTATGTAAAAAATATCACATGAGGATGACAACCAGTGAGATGAAGAAATTCAAGTTCTCTTGGTATGAAGACATCTTACATGATGATGGGACAGAGATGTATGATCCTGAGTACGCAATAGTCAAGATGTCCCCAATGCCCCAAATCAATTGGCACGTTCGTGAATCAAGAGATATATTGGAGCGGACTGAAAAGGTGGTGAGGAGAATGAGGAACTGGTTTCAAAAGAAGAGGACTATGATCATTCGGTCATGAGGAATTTCTCCAAGCCTGAAGCAAGCTTCACATCATTCATCTTCAAAAGTGGTGGAGGTAACTTCTAGCTCTAAATACTCTGGAGCGAGTTCAAAAAGGAAGGCCATGGAATTGAAAACTTCTCCCCATGAGAAGACATCCAAGAAATTTAGGGAAGAAAAAGATTCATTGGCATCGCCACAAGAGGAAGACGTGATCCCAGTAATGACAAAAAAATCCTACAACAAATGCACAAGTGAACAAGGAGTATATGACTCATGATCTGTATCCAAGCCACTACAAGAGGTCTTGCATGTTGTTGATTCCAATGCTCCTCTCATTCAAGAATTACCTCCCCATCGAACAAAGAGTGGTTGAGGCACCTGTCATTGAACATGAATCCAACGAGATGTTTCCGTGGATGCGGGAAATGATCATCCTCGACACTCACATGATGCAACAAGTAGTAGCTCCCAATATATCAGCAATTGTCACATTGGCTAAAGAAAAAAGATCAAGAAAGATCACGAGACAACATCATGATTCTATAGTGAGGAGACAAGTAATCAGTATATTGAAGTAGCTCGGCCAAAAGTAATCAAGCCAGTGGATGAGATGACACCAGCTAACTATGAGATGAGCATGATCCAATTGGGACCAGCTACTCATGAGGGAGATTTACACATATTCCAACAATCTTCTACTCACATGATGGCAAGGAATAAAGAATACAAAGAGAAGATCGAGGGACTAGAGGAGCAAGTGTGAAACTCTTTCATCTTATGTGCAACACTTGGTGGAACCAAGCACTATAACACTTCCTATTGAGAAAGTGGTTCCCCTCAGTAGCTTTGATCTGGAATCCATCAGAAGAATGCATGATTTCACGATGCAGGGCTGAGAAAATAAATAATGGATCGATTCAATCTTTGAAAAAGGGAAGTCAACACTTCAAGAGGTAGTCAAGCTCTTTGCATACATGTGTGCCACCACCAATAGAATGCGAGAACTCAAAAAAGATGTGGGAAAGAAAGAGATTACTAGGAACCTCTGGGATTAGTAGTGAGTGAGATGAGCAACACCCATCATCAGGAATTGATCGATAAGAAGGTTTTGGAACTCCTGTAGAAGACTTGACACATGTATGGGTGAGGGCCCTAGCGATCAGATTTGAAGCAATCAATCGGGCCTTCACAGAGCTAGAGGAGAAAGAAGAACAAACATACAAGCTGCAGGATAGCATAAATCAGAAAGTTCAAAAACTTGGAGTACCCGTAATGAGCGAACACTCAATTGATGAGTTGATCAGCCCTTTTGAAGAATACATCAAGAAAGGGGTGGGAAACCCATTTTCCTTCACTAAGGATACCCTCGACTTCTTCTCAAAATTGAGCCTCCATTACACTTATCATAGAAAAGCATTCATCATGGTTCGGGAAGTGCAAGGACATCAATAGTGTGACCGATGGATGGACTGAAACCTTGAGCTGCATTCGTATCCCTCATGCCTAAAAAAGTAGAACCAATGGTGACTCATTTCAACTAGGAGTTTGGAAAGATAGAAGCCTTCTCAGGATCACAAAGTGGAGAGCAAGTTAGAGAATGGAGCTAAGTCCACCGCAACAGCTCATCCTTCAGCATAATCCTTCTTCTTCTTCTTCTTTCTCTTTCTTTTCTCTTCTCATACAACACCCTCTCTCCTCAATGTTATATTTTTACGTTGAGAGTTGCACTTTTTGATATGACTTAAGTGACTTCATAAATGTAATGTAAATTTAAGTCACCTTGTTATTATAAAAGGGACTTAAGTATTTAAAAAGGAATATGAATAGTCTTAAGTCACATTAAGGTATTCGAAAAGTCACCAGGAAGATGAAAATTTTTCCTCCTCTTCTATAAATTGTAACAAGCTCCTCATTTGAAGGTCTTCTGAAAATTATTTGGAATTTTTCTTCTTAGATGTTGGAGCTGTTTTTTGTGAATTCATGAGAGAGTTATCCTTGTGAAGAGAGCAAGAGATAGCAAGTTTCTTCCATTTCTCCCATTAAAAAATGTCTTCTATTTCTCACACTATGTACAAATTCTGCTTGAGCTTCAATAAAGGAAGAAGGAATTTTAGCCTCTTTGATTGAGGAGTTTGTTGGTACTTTGTGCCCATTAAGCTTCATTTGGTCTTGTAGCTATTACGTAGATTTGTTTTCTTCTATATTCAAGTGCATGTAATGAAACTTTTGGCTGGTGTATGCAAGTCTCTGATTTTCTACTTGCAGCATTAGTTTTTCTCTTTTCTAATTTTCCCATTCCCTTTCCCGCCTTCCTAGCAAAGTCATCTCTTGTAGGTATATGCAAGAATTTTCCATAGGGTCAGTGGAGTGCCCCTGTTGGATCACCGGTCAAAATACCACCACGTAAATCCACTTTTCATGGGCATGCACATACGACAACTGCACCGGTTAAGTAGAGGGACTTAGATTCCCAGAGCGTTGGCAAGATAACCACCAATTTGTCCCCAAAATTTTTGTTTCCCTTTAACCATTTTCCTAGTAATGGAATAATATTCTCTTAGTGCAGCATCTTGCATACCTCTTTCAAATCATCAATATCCAACTAGACCATCTCTCCTACCTTATTTTGTTCCAAATTCCTTGAATGTTCCTTTAAACATTGTATTTCACCCTAAAGATTTCTGAGTACCTCCATGGTTTCCTAATAAACCTCCTTCTGGTGTGTAGGATCTAGATATCTTGCATGTAAAACCTCCTCCTTAGTAATGGTAGGCTTCTTTTCTAACTTCTATCTAGCATGGGCACCTTCAATGCATGTAGGAATCTTCATAGGTACTACCTCTAGTTTTGGTGCTAGCTTTAGCATCCATTGATTTTATATGGCGTGTTGTATCCTAACCATCATTGCAACCTTTTTTTCCTATTTATGTTTCTTACTAAGATTCTCATATAATTCTAGGAATTTCTCATAGTTATGATTCTTCCCACAAAAGAAACAAGTAATATTATGACGGCATTCGTGCCTATATTGGTTAGGAGATCTGCATGTATAACACATTCCACAAGGAAACACACATCACCCACCACCACTGACTTTGGCCCAAAAATCCACCACGATATCCTTGACCTCTACCATGACATCCTTTAAATTGTCCCTCATTCGATTGTAGCACCATTGAGTGTGATAAAAATCATGGTGCTCACTTTTACTTTTAGAATTATCTGATACTCCTATCTATCATAAACCAATATCTATAGTATCATGGATCTAACCAATCAACCTACAGTCTTCCATATTGTGAGTCATGGACTAGAAAATCTTACAATAGCAAGATACATTCTTTCTTATCGCACATTGTAATAATGGGTAGTGGATTCCATCATGGTCTAAATGACATATCTCACAGTCTAGCAATAATGAACGATACTGACCTACGAGGACAACTATCTTTAGTGTGCCCTTCCACTTCATAATCTATACACCAAATCCCAATGTAGCTGATAGTTTCTCCAACTAATTTTCCATAGCTACAATTTTTTCTTCCAAGAATGGGCTCACTCCAATGTCTATACTCCCGATCGCCTCAATACACAATGTTGTTTCAAGTGCTTTGCAGACGGTCTCATGTTTATGTTTTTGTGACAGATCCCTCCAATAAGGTGTGATGAAATAACCAAATAACTTGTGTGCATGCTGACTTGCATGAATATCATACAAAATCTTAGACAAAAGTGTTTTGAAATGGGCATCATATTCTTGAACACTCTCAGTAGTTCCCTACTTAATATCCTTGAGTGCACTTATACTCTTCTACTCAAACTCAAGGATATGAAACTCCTTAAGGAAAGCTTCTCGTAATGTTGTATAATCTATGCAAGTATGATTAGGGTCAAAATTTTGTACTAACTGTGACCACATCCCTAGAATGTAGTTTCAAATCGACTTCTTTCTACTCGAAGCCATGATTCATTTTTCGTACTACTACAAGATCTCACACATGTGCACGTGCTCAATATCATTTTTTTATTCCCCTATACTCTAGAAGATGAAGTGACATCTCCATGTAAATATTGTAGGATTGGTGAGGAAAATTCCCACCGATCCGTAACCTCTTGTGTTACCTCTACCTCTAGACCCACCAAATCCACCAGAACTAGAGCCAATTATGCCCCCGATCCTCCACATGTAGCTGGAAGTGGACCATTGGATGTACTTCCCTATGTCCCAATAGTAGTGGTACTAAACTAAACTCCTACAGTCTGTGAGGTGGTACTACTCCCAGAAGTGAGTCCTAAATTTTGTGCACTTGAGTTTTGAGGCGATGATGCACCTGAAAAGGTACCTCCAAATAACTAAGAATAAATTTTCTTGGCCATAGATGCACTTTATACTTGATTTACTCTTTTTCCGGTACTCCTCAAACTAGCTTTCCAATTATGGTTACATGAGATACTAGAAAACCAAGCGCAAGTATTAGGTTTCTAGGTATAATCAGATGCATGGTCACGACCCATGTGGTCTTTGTTGGTGCACTCCCATATGAGGCCGAGGAGGGTTCCTTTTCATGCTTTCCCAAATGGGGGAGTTCCAGATGGTTTGTCTCCATGCCTTCTATGAGAGCTCCAAATCCTTCACGAGCCATCTCTCTCCTCAATTCCTTTCATTTTGTAATATCACGCTTCTTCTCTATCTCCCTCTTACATGCTTCATTGTACTTAATCCACATTTATTTCCTTTTCCTCTCTCCCGCTAGGTTTTTCATCTTTCACCAAACCTTCTCCTGCCCCCATGTGTGGTAGGGTTTAGCTATCCATCACCTTTAATTCCAAATTCGGGGTTACCATCAAGATTTTGATCACTAGTGGAATGCCTTGTCGATAGGATCCTTGGGATAATGCAAAAATGGGAACACTGCTACCTCTGGGAAAGAGTAAGTATAAATTGAGTACTTTAAAATATAGCTATTCGAACACCATGGAACCAATTATCCATAAAGCACACGTCCAAACTAGATAAATTCCTTCTCGGGAAATTTAGCTTTCGAACTTAGTCTTTGAGCCTTTTTAAGTCTCTTTGCGCAGTTTTTGCATGTATTTGTCAACATCGTGTTTTGGTGCGCAAAAGGCGCACATTTCCCCATGTCGACATCCTTTGGGCGCGCCAAAGGCGCACCTATGCTCTGTTGTCATTCCTTTTCGCGCGCTTGAAAGGGCGCACGCTTTTTCTGTCGACAAGCGGTTTTCGCGCGCCTTTTCAAATGGTGGTTGGCGCATTTATGACAAATTTTGTTATATATACCTATGCGCGCCATGTCATTTTCATTGCATTTTGTCGAGGCACGTGGTTGCTCTGGGTGTGTCGGCTCTGCTCTGTCGATTGTCATTGCTCTGTGGACCGCTTTCCAAACCGTCGTTATACATTCGAAGGTAAGAGGTCCATCCTCTTTTTCATTTTTGTGCTTTGGTGTGCTCGAGTCGGTTTTCGTTTGATGGCTGTTTTAAATGTCGTTTTGCATTGGGTGGTTCTTCCCCTATCCGCATATTTTAACTTCTTCATCCTCTCCCTCCCTCATTTCCGGTTTGTAGGGGAGTTGGTTTGATTAGGCTTGGTGTGGTTGAAACCCTTTTTTTTTTTTTTTTTAGGGCCTAGTTCCACTGAGCCTCCTTTGTGAGTGTTAGAATGAAGAATGTTTAAATGTTTAAGTGTTTTGGTATTTCGTGAGTGGGGTATTTGTCGCGTCATGTTACACCTTAGGCAGTCGCGCCCCTCGGCGCGTCTATCCCCATCTTTGCGGATCAAGAATCATGCGCTCTTAGGCGCACCCTTTCGGCCTGTAACGCGCTCAAAACCCGCGCCTCCTTCATCCCTTTGGCGCGTCTTTTACCCCTGTTGCATCCCTCTTATGCGCTAAAAGGCGCGCCCGGCTTCCATGCAGCGCAAGAGTTATTCTTGCAAGTGTAAAGCCTCAGCGCGGGCGCACCTTCCAGTTCTGAAGTACATGATGTTGTGTAGACCCTCCATGCGCGCGCGCCATATACCTTTAGCGCGCCTTTTTTCCATGTTGCACAATCTGCCCATGCGCCAAAGGGCGCACCAAATATCAATGTAGCATGCATTTCCTGTGCGCCCTTCTATAAAATGCAGTCTGCTTCATCCATGCGCCATGCGCCTTTGGCGCCAACTTTACCTCTGTTGCACCCTTTTCCTGTGCGCCTTGACTATTCAGCCTGTTATATACATTTTTCATGCGCCCTGCGCCCCGAACCTTAAAAGTTCTAACTCTTTCTTCTGCTAGTATTCCAATGGAAGATCAAATGACTAATTCAAGCTTCTTGGATTGGGTTTCGCTCCTTCTACGTGCAGATCATCAGATAAGCCTTGAAGAACACATGTCTACGTCAAGCAAGAGACCCACCAAACCAAGAGGGAAGGCAAAGCTAACAGAAGAAGAAATGAAATACAAATATCAGAGGGTCAGGATGCCCGAATCACAGGCAGAGTGTAATATGGATGTCAGGGATTCTGAACTGGGCCACATTGACATAGAGGAATTCTGGGTAAGGACTCAGAAAGTGACAAGGAGTCCATGGATGGATAAATTGATAGGCAGCGCCCTGCACTTCGCCGGTGGGATTCCTGTCAGTGCTGTTAATAACGAGTTTATGATGGTTGTTGCCTGATCCTCAACAAAGACACAAGATGTGTCGAGAATAGCAAGGGCGAGGTAGTTATAAACCTTACTGCCCGTCGCTTTGAGTTAATGCTTGGCATCCCTCATCACCGGAACTATGTGGCTGTTAGCCAGCAAGAATGCATCAAGGCTTGGGAGGACAACGAGGACCAGTGCATGCAGTTAATGAATGAGGTCTACCTCAAGAATAAGAAGGTAGTGACCCGGTGGCCTCAAACTATCCACCGGAGTGATTTCTCGGAGGAACTCGGTGATCTGATCACCTTCTGAGCGAGTCTTCGGTCTTTGGATGCTCACTACTTCCATAAGTGGATGCTGCGGTACCTGGAAACAATGAATAAGAATCTGCCCGATCAGCGTTTTCTTTGGGGAGATAATAAGCGACACAATATCGAGCAGCTGCTGATTGATTCGCTCAACAGGAGTGTTCCACATGAACTCCTACGTAGTGTATCTCTGCTGCGTGCGAAAGAGATTATCCGAGGGCTGCGCGAAGTGGAACTTGGCCTCGAGCCAAAATATATGAATACTATCAAGAGTGAAGGCTGGAGAAAGACATCGACACTTCGCTAAGATCAATGATGTTTTCTTCTATCACATCATGTGCATGTTGCGGCCAAATTTGACTCATAGCGGACTGACCAAAAACATAGTGGCGATCACGAGAGAAGTGGGGGCCTTGTTCACTTTGATTTCCACATTCACCTATCGAGGGCGGTCAACTTTTTGGGCGAACCAACCGAGGTTGCAAGGTATCTTTGGACCAAAGCTGATTTTATTGGGCTGTCATCAAGACGGCTCGTCACATACCATGAAAAGTGCCTCGAGAGAAAGAAGGCGGAACTCCTTTCCCCCTCACGGTAGGCCGTTACACATGCTCCGGCTATCACAAGGCGAAGGAGATGTTTCTTTGAGCTAGAATTGCTCAACCTAAAGCATGATTTCCCCCGTGAGGCCTACATTCGACCCTGAGAACATCTACGAGGGCTAAGCTTGATCCGATTCATGTCCCTCAGTTGAGGATATCTACATTGGCGTTCTCCATGAGGTAGAACTCGGAAGAAAGGATCACTCTCGCTTGGCATTACGGAAATCATCCATTACGGGTGGCCATTGTCCCAAAGGCTTCCAAACCACGGAAGGCGAAGTAGACAAAGTGTATAATGACACGAAGGGGATGATTGGCCCTTCCGGACATTGGCGAAGCGAGGCTCCTCGGACAATCGAGGAGAGGGTCGAGGAGACTATGCGGAGAACGAGCATTGGTGCCGCATGAATGGGTTAATCTACCTCGGTGTAGATTTTACAACTTCTCCTTTGGGTAATGCACCTCGAGGTCAAAGAAGCGGCTAAAAGGCAAAGGCTGCGGAAGGTGAGCCTAGCACCATTCGGGAGGAAGCCCCTGAAAGTCCTCTTCCTTGAGCTGAACAAGTAATAACCACTGGATTCGCGGAGAAATTGTGAGAGGATAGTCCTATACGCCCATCACCCGGGATGTCGGCATCGCTCTGACTACGAGAGGTCCCTTCATCCCTTCTTCTTCTTTCCTCCCCTTCCTCGGATGTGTAATGACCACTCCTTTGGTTGTGTCCTCTCCTTCTTCTTCTACTCTCTCCCTGCCTCTTCGTCCATCTTCTCCTCTCTCGCTGATTGTCTTCCTCCATTTCTTCCCTCATTTAGGGCTCCTTCCCTTCCCATGTCTTCTACACTGCGGTTTCCCTTCCTCCAGTGGGCATGTCTTGGCTATTCTTTCAATACCGCCGCCGCGTGTCTCCACGTTCTTCCCCTCTTCTACCATTTTTGCCTCCCCCTCTGTCTCTGGTCCTTCTTGATAGGACCAGCTTGGATCTCTCGGTGGTGAGCCAACCAAGAGGAAAGTCCCCATCGCTCAGATGGACTTTTGATCATTCCGGCTAAAGGAGCAAAGAAGCACAAGCCGGTTACACGCTTCTCAAGAGCGCTGCTGGTGAGAGGGTTATGGAAATAGCCTACCCAGTCCCACAAAGAGAAAAAGATCTGTCTCGGCAGATTTCACGGTGACCCAAGTCACTGATGGGGACATCCTCACGAAAGTCTCGGGGGAAGCTCTTTCCGCGGTTGATGCGCTCTGCGAAAAGCTTCAAGAAACAAAGGAAGAAAAGAGGCTCGAAGGAGAGCGAGAATAAATACTGCTTCAAGCCCTACGAGAAGATGGGAAGTGCACCTCCACAGCTGCCGCCGAGACTCTGGCTGCTCGGTCGGGAGAAGATCAATGAATATTCAAAGATCGGCGGCGGGGGTATGGCATTTGTTTACTGCTTGGAGGAGCCAAATCCTTAAGGATAGTGAAAAGGTGATCGCGAGTATATCGGTTTATACACGAACATCGAGAAGGCGAATAAGGAACTCCAAACATTAGCAAGTCCGAGTATCGGAAGAGCTCGAAAAGCGCGGACTCCAACACGAGGCCTTCGACAAATGTTATTTGTTGGTCGAAGATTTGGTCAAGTTTGGAGTATTCGGTCATCGAGGACCCTCAGCAAGACCATGTCCACTCTGGACTATCGGATAGATCAGCTCGAATTTGTGTTAGAGAAGATAGACAAGGTGAAGGAAGAGGCCTGGATGCGATGCATCAAATGGAGAAGATTGTTCTATCTATGACTCGGGGTTGCTCACTCCTTCCCTCACCTTGAGATCGGTGGCGATACTATCCGAATTTTCAAGGAGTTAGCTTCTCGAGGGACGGGGCGAAGTCACTTTCGACATCGAATCCATCAACAACCCTCTTGGCTGTAGAGACTTCATCGGGTCCCTAATCGAGGCGGGTAAAGACTATTCCAAGGTCCCGGAAAAGCTCATTGATGAGCGGGAAACTTGCGAAGCAATCGGTGAAAACACGAGGATCCATCACGGGATCAATTTGCGCCCGATGATCAGCAAGTTCTTGGAATACGCGCTCAGTTCCACATCTCATCTCTGATCGGCATCGAAGCAGGTGACCCCTTTTAGGCCACGGGATGATGATGATGAATAGCTTCTTCTTCTTCTTCTTCTTCTTCTTCTCCTCTCTATTCTCGACTTTCTCTTGAAATATCGAAGTGTGTTGGCACAAGCGATGACATCATCCATGTTGCATCATGGGATGATGTCATCCATCAATTGTCAAAGTCAACATGACTTTTGGATATTTTGTAAATATCTTGTGAATAAGTGGTTGGCTCCATTTTGCCTTCTCTCTCCCTCACTTTCTATAAATACTAGAATACTTGTTGTATTCAAAGGGGGTGAACATTTTAGATAGAAATAGAAGTGAGGAGAGAAAGACTTTGAGCTTTCTATGTGAGATAAAAACAATTAATACAATTATTCGGACTTTGTGCTCAATAAGCGTGTGTTATACATTAGATCTTTCTTATGTTAGATCTGCATGTGTCTTTTCTGTTGAATTCATATCTACTTTTCCGTCACTTGTTTATCAGTATTGCTTTGTTTATTTATGCAAGTAGGTTTGGCTCTGTTTACTACCAAGCCCAAAGCATAGATTTTCTGACCCTTCCGCTTTGGAACTCATTTCTTTTCTTCCTTCGGATCTGTTCTTTCTCTTCTCCTTCTTTTGTTCCTTTCTCTTATGACCTAGAACACTCTCTGGGATGAGATCCCAACCCCGCAGAATCTGTGAGACTTGCATAGGTTCCTGCTAGTAGAAGTAGCAATAAACCAGTTTCGCTTTGCTGTCTCAAAGAGGGGCTAAGCCCTGCACACCGTTGGCTCGTCTATCCATAGATCTGTCCACGCGACAGATTTTCGGACCAACAGTTTTTGGCGACTCCGCTGGGGATCGGATTTTCTAGCAGATTTGCCAGCGAGAAGAGATAAATCATCGGATCTATCTTTGGTAGTAAAATAAAAAATCAGGAAAAATCAGCAGGTTGCTGCCAGTTTGCAAATCTAAACCTTTTTGTTAAAAATCCTAAAAATTTGCAAAAGTACTCAAATTGAAAATTTTCTTCTGAGAATCATAGATCGGGCACATTACATATCTTTAGTTATTTGAGTTTTTATCAAAAATCATCATTTTCCGTAGATCGAGTTTTTAACTATTTTACGAAATGTTCTAAACCCTACGAAAATTAAAAACCAGATCTGAAAAATCAACTTACTATCTTCCCTGCCATCTTATCCTCATTTGTTATTTGTCATTTAACATGATCGGTTTTGAGGAGGATAATTTTCAAATATCGAGAAAAGTGCATCTTTGCTGGTTTTGTCGGAAAAACCAGAAAATCAGCAAGTACACCCAAAAATAAAGTTTAAATCTGCATTTTGTAATATTGCAGATCTGAAAGGTACACTTTGGCGAGTGAACCTTTACGCGCGCTTGTGAAGAGCCGTGGAGAAGCTGATCCTACTTTCGATCTGCTTCGGAGAGGCCAATTTCAGCGTAACACGGCACGTTTTCAGCGCTAAGCTCGGTGGCGGTCATCCAGAGTGTCTCGCCTTCACGAAGAAAAAGTCTTTTGCGGAGCGTCCACATCCCTTTGTAGTGCTTTCTTTACTCGGCGGAACTACACTTCCGGCTCGTGTTCTCTTTCCGGCCTTCGAATGGCGGTACCATGGGGAAATGCTATGGGTCCTCTCGCTTTGCCACATCCGGTTCACGCACTCCTCACGGAAATCGAAAGAATTTTCCTAAATTCGACGGGAGCGGAAATCAAAGCACGGATTCCCACATTTACTGCTTTCATTATGTCATGCGGTATTTTGGATGTGACTCATGAAGATGTGTCGGTTCGCCTTTTGGAAACTCTACTGAGGGCTGCTTGGTGAATGGTTTCAGCATTTTTGCCGCCGGATCTATCACTAGTTGGGCAACTTTGCGGGACGCTTTTGAAAAGGCAGGTATAAGCCTTGGAGGATGCATTTACTTTATTATCACGAATCACTCATCGAAGAAGAAGGAAGCAAATGAGACCATGCGCGATTTTATCGCCCGGTTCAATGCGCTAATCAGCCGTGTCCCTCTTGCCATGCTTCAACTTGAGGAGAATCGAAGTGTTTTTCGTAAATGCCATGAGCTCAAAAGTTGGCTTCTTGCTCCTTGAGAAGCGAGTAGCTACTGCCTCTCGCTCAGCTGCTTTGCCATCCGGATAGAAGACAATTTGATAATATCGGCGAGTTAAGAAAGGAATCGGTAAAGCCTAAGTCTTTGGGCCCTTCGCCTACCACCGCCGTCGATCGGCATTCGAAAAATGGCGAATGATTTGCTTGCACTAAAGAAGCAGCTGGCCCAGGCCTCTCCCAGTTCCTCGTATCGGGATATCCCGCGGAGGAATTTTGTTCCTAACAACGCTTCACAAAGGCCGCGCTTGCCTACAGCTGCTCCACGGTTGGCGCTTGAAGCTCCCTCGGTCGATGCTCGGCGAGATTGAAGAAGAAGCGATCTTATGAAGAACCTTCGCTCCAAGGCGAAGATGATCAAGATGTCGGTGAACCGACTGGCGACTCTACTATTGGATACATGGAATTTGATGAGGACGAATCTGATGAAGAAGAGAGTACGCAAGGCTATGCAAGCGGACAATCCTACGCTGTTTTTACCGCTCATGAGGAAAGAAGCAGAAGTTGCTGCCCATACGCAGAAAGAGAAGGCCGTGTCAAACGCGCCTCCAACCATTGTTAAAAGAGGTAATCCTCTTCCCACTCAACTCCCTGTTAAATCTTTTGCAAAGAAGTCTTTTCCACCTATCTCTCCTCCAAGTCGACCCTCTCATATTCCTATCAAGATCGGTAACCCTATTCCATCATCGCGGGGTGAAGGACTCATTCCTTTACCAACGCATGACCCTTACCCGCATTTGATATAATAGATCATGCAAAAAGACCAAGATCAAAATATGAAGTGAGTATCTTGATCAAACCCGAACGACTTGTAAGATTGACTAAGTATATCCAAAGCCAAGCTGTTATAGTTAATCAGGCTTCCCCTAAAGGAATCCTTTCCACTCCTCCTGAATCCCATATAAATGTTGCCTCAACATCTGCATCAGGCAAGATAGAGCCTTTCTATCTCTCCCTCTAATCAATGGCCATAAGTTGCAAGCAATTGTATAATTGATTCGGAGCTTCCGATAACGTCATGCGGTGAAAGTCGCCCATGCTTTGGGCCTCACTCTTACCAAACCTTTTGGTAGATGTTACTCATTGGAAACCAAGCGAGTGCCATTGATTGGTCAAATCAAAGGCAGCGCGATTTGCGTTTGACATTTCCGAAAAGAGGGTAAAATGGCCGTCCTTGTCGGTGACATTCCGGCGACCTATGGAATTTCTTTGGGAAGGAGCTTTTGCGGCGAAGTTGGTGGAGAAATTCACATGGGTGGTCAAAGCTAGAATTCGTCAAAGGCGTAATGCAAACTTTGGGCGGAATCCCAAAAGAAATACTTGGTCACTAGCTCGAAGACCCCAAAGCTCAAATCCTTTTTGAATCATCGGGGATGGGAACTACTTCTTATCCACCAGGCGGATAAAAGGAAGTTTTCATTCAAGAAAAGGACCTTAATAAGTCTGGACCTTGCGATTCGATGGCATTTCTGCGCAACTAGCGGATGTGGCGCTGGGGTTGTCTTGATATCTCTGAGGAGGAGGTCATTCCTCTCTCTTTCAAATTGCAGTTTTCAATACGAACAATCTTGCTGAGTATGAGTCTCTCTTACTCGGTATGCAAGCTGCAAAAGAAAGAGGAATAAAAAATCTAAAAGTTCAAGGTGATGCCGAACTAGTTGTAAATCAGGTCAAAAGGATTTACCAAGTAAAAATGAAAGGCTCGGGCACTTCTGTAATGCGGTATGGGACAGCATTGAGGAATTTGATGCCTTTTCAATAGGAGCGATTCAAGAGCTCAAAATGACATGGCTGATTCGTTGGTTTGTTTCAGCATCTCTCATGCTCCCACACCGGGTTTGAAGACGAACAAGTACACCATTGAAGTGGTTTTCCGCCCAAAGCGCGAGACAACTCTCGGCATTGGCGGTATTCAAGCGATGATAATCACCTCATTGCCTTTCTAGAAAAATCAGAAAATTTTGATGAGTTGTATTTTGAAGGATCCACCTCTCCATGCCGTGAATCAATCAGCGGTCAAAACCACGAAACAAAGAGAGAGCAGCGGCATTTGTCGGCAGGAAATAAAATCCGAAGGAACTGGTTTTCTGGGCGCTTGTTTGTGAGCATGACCGTTTTGTGAAAAAGAAAAGGCGAGATGATCTAGCTCATCTCCGAGAGGCAGAACCAGTCAATATAGGTTACGAGGCACATCATGATTCGTGAACATCGGGAAATGTTGCACGCAGAAGAAGAAAAGCGGAAATTTGTCAAGTTCTTTGAAAAGATATATGGATGTATTGGCATGGTCTATGCGACTTAAAGTCCTTCAAGCGAAGGGCGTTCGGCATGATATCGGCTGAAAGAGGATGCGAGCCTTAAAAGTCGGAAGCGAAGGCACTATAATCCTAAGATTTCGGGCACCATTCGGGCGAAATTCGAGAAGATCTTTGGGCCTTGAGAATCATCTTCCCTATCCATCACTGAGCACTTGGGTGGCAAACATTGTCTTGAGTACGCTGAGAAAAGCGGTGAAATACGCATCTGCGTAGACTTAGAAACTTGAATCAAGCTTTTGAAAAGACAACTACCCTCTTCCCATAATGGATCAAGTTACGCAAGCGATGGCTGGATCGAAATCTTGTCTATGCTTGAGCGGTTTTGAGGCTATAATCAGTTGAAGTCTCGCTTTGAAGATCAATTCAAAACAGCATTCACTACTCCATGGGGTACATTTGCCTCTGGCGAGGATGCCTTTCGGCCTAACAATCTTTGGTGCCACTTTTATTGGGCCATGGATTTCGCATTTAAAGGCATGATGGGAAAAGTCATTGTAGTTTATCTAGATGACTTAACCGTGTTCTCAAGACAGAAGTGATCATTGTGATCACTTGGAGCAAGTATTGGCAGTGTCGAGAACATGGGATTTCCTAAATCCTAAAAAGTCATTTTTGGGGTTGCGAAGGGAAATTGCTAGGCCATGTGGTTAGCAAAGAAGGAACCAAGATTGATGCCGAAAGAGTTAAGGCTATCAAAGCCTTACTCTGCCTACAAGCAAGAATGGTGTTCATTCTTTCTTCGGAAAGGTGAACTTTCTTAGGCGTTTTGTCCTGATTTTCTTTGAGAAGACCCGCCACATCTTGAACATGATGAAAGGGTCACCCACTTTCGGATGGAGTGATGAGGGAAAAGGTCGTTTGAAGAGATAAAAACACATTGCTCATGCACCGGTCTGGTATGTCGGATTTCTCCAAGAACTTCATCATGTATAGTTACGCCTCCAGAACATACGTGTATGCAATCCTAATGCAAAAGAACTCGGAGGATGTTGAATCTCGATCGCATTCATGAGTTCTCCTCTCAAACCTCACGAGTTGAAAATGACTCATTTGGAAAAACACGCCTTTGCCGTTGTCAAAGCGGTGAAGAATTTCAGGTATTATATTACGAACTCGCATACGGTGGTCTTGGTTCGACAACTGCGGTGAAGTCAATTCTAACTCGGCGGGAGTTAGGAAGCTTGAGAGGAATTGGATCGCAAAGTCCGGGAATATGACACGGATATCAAACCCACCAAGTGGTAAGGGTAAAGGCACATGCCGACTAATGGTGAAACAAGAGGTTGAGAAAATCGATGAAAGAGAATTTGTATGCAATGAAAAGAGCAAAACCCTCTAGAGGAGCCTAATTCTCTGCCTCTGGTTCTATTTATTACCCGGTGTGAATGGTACTCGACATTGCTTTCTTCCTTACCTACGGCGAATGCCCGATGCACACCTCAGCTGCTATGAAGGAAAAGCGTCTATAAGGCTCGGGGCAGCTAAATATGTCATCGGGATGAAGGTTTATATATAAGCGCGGGATAGACGGTGTCTTTCTGCGATGTGTTGACAAGCCCTGCAAGTAAAAGCTGCTGGAAAGTTTTTCACAATTCGGACTGTGGAGGCCATTTTTCTTCTTAGTGACAGCGCACAAAATCATTCGAGCGGTACTCTTGGCGCGCTCTTTCGAGATGCGGCTACAGGTGGCAAAATGTGACCACTGTCGGTGATTCGTCGGCAAGCCCAAGTTGGCTGCCCTCCCCTAGGCGGTCATTATCGATGAACCATTGAGGGCGATGGGGAATTGATTTTATTAGTGCACTCAATCCTCGATCGAGTCTTTGGACATAGCTATGTCCTCACGGCGTGATTACTTCACTAAATGGGTGGAGGCCATACATCAAGCATGCCACTTACGAGGTGGTTTGCGGTTTTATCAAGGAAAATATCATTGTCGGGTTTGGCATTCCAAATAAAAAAATCGTTGCTTGATAATGCTTCTAACTTCTCTTCGGGAAGTTATTAGTTTTGCTATGAATATGGGATAACTTTAGCACATGCCTCGGATTATTATCCTCGGGAAATGGTGGGCGAGAATCCGATAATAAGAACTTGGTGACCATCATACGGAAATTAGTAGATGAAAATCAGCGGATGTGGCACAAGTCTTTGTCTGGCGATGCTTTGTGGGCGGACCGTATTACTCCCAAGAGGTCTCTCGGCATGTCACCTTTTCAAGTGTTATATGGCGCGATGCCGAACTTCCCGTTTCATTGAACTTCTGCTCTACGCTTGGCAGCGAGCAATCGAAGATGAAACTTTTGAGTTCTCTGGAAAGAGAATCATGTACCTTGCGGAACTTGAAGAAAAGAGAGTAAGGGTGGTCGGCGGGATCACTTTGAACATCGAGAATCAAGTGAAGAAGCTTTTTTGACAAGAAGGCCAAGCGAGAGAATTTTGAAGTGGGAGATCTCGTCCTTCTGGGACAAGCGAAGAGAGCGAAAAGGGTATGCGCGGAAAATTTGATTCCCTATGGAGGGCCCTTCAAAATCAAGCAACTCAATGGAGAGAATAGTTTCTATCTCTCGTATCTGGATGGGGCTGAACTCCCGCTTCCCTATAGCGGGCAACATCTCAAGATCTTCAGGAAGTAGAGCTTGCTCTCTTCTTTGTACAGTTTATTTTAGTTGTGTGTTTGCTTTTGTTGTGTGTTTGCTTTCGGTTTGTTGTGTGTTTTCTTTGTTCTCCCTCCGGTCCCCCTTGTTTTTGACTCCTTGCCCAATGGATAGGCACATGTGATCTAGGATTCTCTACCCCTGAGTTTGCTCAAGGATAGTCCCCAGAAAGAGCCAGCTGTTATCCCGTAAAATTGACAAGGGCAATTTTACCGATAACCATACCGAAAATTTTGTCTTGATCCCTCGATAGGGATCCCTCGCGTTCGAAACGATTTAAAATTCCTTCTCGGGAAATTTAGCTTTCGAACTTAGTCTTTTTTGAGCCTTTTTGGCTGGGCGCATGTATTTGTCTTGCAACATCGTGTTTTGGTGCGCCAAAGGGCGCACATTTCCCCATGTCGACATCCCTTTGGGCGCGCCAAAGGCGCACCTATGCTCCTGTTGTCATTCCTTTTCGCGCGCCAAAGGGCGCACGCTTTTTCCTGTCGACAACAGTTTTCGCGCGCCTTTTCAAATGGTGGTTGGCGCATTAATGACAAATTTTGTTATATATACCTGTGCGCGCCATGTCATTTTCATTGCATTTTGTCAAGGCACGTGGTTGCTCTGGGTGTGTCAGCTCTGCTCTGTCAATTGTCATTCGCTCTGTGGACCCGCTTTCCAAACCGTCGTTATACATTCGAAGGTAAGAGGTCCATCCTCTTTTTCATTTTTGTGCTTTGGTGTGCTCGGTCTGGTTTTCGTTTGATGGCCTGTTTTAAATATCGTTTTGCATTGGGCTGGTTCTTCCCCTATCCCGCATATTTTAACTTCTTCATCCTCTCCCTCCCTCATTTCCAGTTTGTAGGGGGAGTTGGTTTGATTAGGCTTGGTGTGGTTGAAACCCCTTTTTTTTTAGGGCCTAGTTCCACCAAGCCTCCTTTGTGAGTGTTAGAATGAAGAATGTTTAAATGTTTAAGTGTTTTGGTATTTCAGTGGGTATTTGTCGCGTCATGTTACACCTTAGGCAGTCGCGCCCCTCGGCGCGTCTATCCCCATCTTTGCGATCAAGAATCATGCGCCCCTAAGCGCACCCTTTCGGCCCGTAACACGCTCAAAACCCGCGCCTCCTTTATCCCTTTGGCGCATCTTTTACCCCCTGTTGCATCCCTCTCTTATGCGCAAAGGCGCGCCCGGCTTCCATGCAGCCAAGAGTTATTTGCTTGCAAGTGTAAAGCCTCAAGGCGCAGGCGCACCTTAGTTGCAAGTACATGATGTTGTGTAGACCCTCCATGCGCCGCGCCATATACCTTTGGCGCGCCTTTTTCCATGTTGCACAATCTGCCCATGCGCAAAGGCGCACCAAATCTCAATGTAACATGCATTTCTGTGCGCCCATACATAAAATGCGATCTGCTTCATCCATGCGCCATGCGCCTTTGGCGCCAACTTAACCTCTGTTGCACCCTTTTCTGTGCGCCTTGACTATTGACTGTTATATACATTTTCATGCGCCTGCGCCCAGAACCTTAAAAGTTCTAACTCTTTCTTACTGCTAGTATTCCAATGGAAGATCAAATGACTAATTCAAGCTTCTTGGATTGGGTTTCGCTCCTTCTACGTGCGAGATCATCGGATAAGCCTTGAAGAACACATGTCTACGTCAAGCGAGAGACCCACCAAACCAAGAGGAAGGCAAAGCTAACGAGAAGAAGAAATGAAATACAAATATCGGAGGGTCGGGATGCCGAATCACGGGCGAGTGTAATATGGATGTCGGGGATTACAGGCTGGGCCACATTGACATAGAGGAGTGCAGGTAAGGACTCGAGAAAGTGACAAGGAGTCCATGGATGGATAAATTGATAGGCAGCGCCCTGCACTTCGCCGGTGGGATTCCTGTCAGTGCTGTTAATAACGAGTTTATGATGGTTGTTGCACAATCCTTCAACAAAGACACAAGATGTGTCGAGAATAGCAAGGCGAGGTAGTTATAAACCTTCTTGCCGTCGCTTTGAGTTAATGCTTGGCATCCCTCATCACCGGAACTATGTGGCTGTTAGCCAGCAAGAATGCATCAAGGCTTGGGAGGACAACGAGGACCAGTGCATGCAGTTAATGAATGAGGTCTACCTTAAGAATAAGAAGGTAGTGACCGGTGGCCTCAAACTATCCCCGGAGTGATTTCTCGAGAGGAACTCGGTGATCTGATCACCTTCTGAGCGAGTCTTCGGTCTTTCGGATGCTCACTACTTCCATAAGTGGATCTTTGCGGTACACTGGAAACAATGAATAAGAAATGCCCGATCAGCGTTTTCTTTGGGGAGATAATAAGCAGCACAATATCCGAGCAACTGCAACAGTTCGCTACAACAGGAGTGTTCCACATGAACTCCTACGTAGTGTATGCTGCTGCGTCTGAAAGAGATTATCCAGGGCTGCACCGAAGTGGAACTTGGCCTCAGGCCAAAATATATGAATACTATCAAGAGCTGAAGCTGGAGAACAGCATCCAACACTTCGCTAAGATCAATGATGTTTTCTTCTATCACATCATGTGCATGTTGCGGCCAAATTTGACTCATAGCCGGACAACCAAAAACATAGTGGCAGTCACAGAGAAGTGGGGGGCCTTGTTCACTTTGATTTCCCACATTCACCTATACGGGCGGTCAACTTTTGGGCGAACCAACCGGGTTGCCAAGGTATCTTTGGACCAAAGCTGATTTTATTGGGCTATCAAGACGGCTCGTCACATACCATGAAAAGTGCCTCAAGAGAAAAAGAAGGCGGAACTCCTTTCCCCCTCACGGTGGCCGTTACACATGCTCCAGCTATCACAAGGCGAAGGAGATGTTTCTTTGAGCTAGAATTGCTCAACCTAAAGCATGATTTCCAAGTGAGGCCTACATTCGACCCTAGGGGCATGTCTACGAGGGCTAAGCTTGATCCGATTCATGTCCCTCAGTTGAGGATATCTACATTGGCGTTCTCCATGAGGTAGAACTCGGAAGAAAGGATCACTCTCGCTTGGCATTAACGGAAATCATCCATTACGGAGTGGCCATTGTCCCAAAGGCTTCCAAACCACGGAAGGCAGAAGTAGACAAAGTGTATAATGACACGAAGAAGGGGATGATTGGCCCTTCCAGGACATTGGCGAAGCGAGGCTCCTCGGACAATCGAGGAGAGGGTCGAGGAGACTATGCGGAGAACGAGCATTGGTGCCGCATGAATGGGTTAATCTACCTCGGTGTAGATTTTACAACTTCTCCTTTGGGTAATGCACCTCGAGGTCAAAGAAGCGGCTAAAAGGCAAAGGCTGCGGAAGGTGAGCCTAGCACCATTCGGGAGGAAGCCCACTGAAAGTCCTCTTCCTTGAGCTGAACAAGTAATAACCTGGATTCGCGAGAGAAGGGTGTGAGAGGATAGTCCTATACGCCCATCCCCGGGATGTCGGCATCGCTACTGACTACGAGAGGTCCCTTCTATCCCTTCTTCTTCTCTTCCTCCCCTTCCTCGGATGTCAAGCTGACCACTCCTTTGGTTGTGTCCTCTCCTTCTTCTTCTACTCTCTCCCTGCCTCTTCGTCCATCTTCTCCTCTCTCGCTGATTTGTCTTCCTCCATTTCTTCCCTCATTTCGGGCTCCCTTCCCTTCCCATGTCTTCTACAGTGCGGTTTCCCTTCCTCCAGTAGGCATGTCTTGGCTATTCTTTCAATGCGCGCCGCCGCGTGTCTCCACGTTCTTCCCCTCTTCTCCGTTCTTTGCCTCCCCCTCTGTCTCTGGTCCTTCTTGATAGGACCAGCTTGGATCTCTCGGTGAGCCAACGAAGAGGAAAGTCCCCATCGCTCGATGGACTTTTGATCATTCGGCTAAAGGAGCAAAGAAGCACAAGCGGTTACACGCTTCTCAAGAGCGCTGCGGGTGAGAGGGTTATGGAAATAGCCTACCCAGTCCCACCAAAGAGAAAAAGATCTGTCTCGGCAGATTTCACGGTGACCCAAGTCACTGATGGGGACATCCTCGAAAGTCTCGGGGAAGCTCTTTCATGGTTGATGCACTCTGCGAAAAGCTTCAAGAAGCGAAAAGGAAGAAAAGAGGCTGCTGCGAAGGAGCGAGAATAAATACTGCTTAAGCCCTACGAGAAGATGGGAAGTGCACCTCCCACAAGCTGCCCCGAGACTCTGAGCTGCTCGGTCGGGAGAAGATCAATGAATATTCAAAGATCGGCGAGCGGGGGTATGGTGCATTTTACTGCTTGGAGAGCCAAATCCTTAAGGATAGTGAAAAGGTGATCGCGAGTATATCGGTTTATACGAACATCGAGAAGGCGAATAAGGAACTCAAACATTAGCAAGTCCGGTATCGGAAGAAGAGCTCAAAAGCGCCGAGACTCCAACACGAGGCCTTCGACAAATGTTATTTGTTGGTCGAAGATTTAGTCAAGTTTGGAGTATTCGGTCATCGAGGACCCTCAGCAAGACCATGTCCACTCTGGACTATCGGATAGATCAGCTCGAATTTGTGTTAGAGAAGATAGACAAGGTGAAGGAAGAGGCCCTGGATGCGATGCATCAAATGGAGAAGATTGTTCTATCTATGACTCGGGGTTGCTCACTCCTTCCCTCACCTTGAGATCGGTGCGATCTATCCGAATTTTGAGGAGTTAGCTTCTCGAGGGACGGGGCGAGAAGTCACTTTGACATCGAATCCATCAACAACCTCTTGGCTGTAGAGACTTCATCGGGTCCCTAATCGAGGCGGGTAAAGACTATTCAAGGTCCCGGAAAAGCTCATTGATGAGCGGGAAACTTGCGAAGCAATCGGTGAAAGGCTGAGGATCCATCACAAGATCAATTTGGGCGATGATCAGCAAGTTCTTGGAATACCGCGCTCGGTTCCACATCTCATCTCGATCGGCATCGAAGCAGGCGACCCCTTTTAGGCCACGGGATGATGATGATGAATAGCTTCTTCTTCTTCTTCTTCTTCTTCTTCTCCTCTCTATTCTCGAGCTTTCTCTTGAAATATCGAAGTGTGTTGGCACAAGCGATGACATCATCCATGTTGCATCATGGGATGATGTCATCCATCCAAGTTGTCAAAGTCAACATGACTTTTGGATATTTTGTAAATATCTTGTGAATAAGTGGTTGGCTCCATTTTGCCTTCTCTCTCCCTCACTTTCTATAAATACTAGAATACTTGTTGTATTGAAGGGGGTGAACATTTTAGATAGAAATAGAAGTGAGGAGAGAAAGACTTTGAGCTTTCTTATAGAGATAAAAACAATTAATACAATTATTCGGACTTTGTGCTCAATCTTTCTTGTGTTATACATTAGATCTTTCTTATGTTAGATCTGCATGTGTCTTTTACTGTTGAATTCATATCTACTTTTCCGTCACTTGTTTATCGGTATTGCTTTGTTTATTTATGCGAAGTAGGTTTGGCTCTTTCTTACCAAGCCCAAAGCATAGATTTTACGACCCTTACATTAAAGCTTTGGAACTCATTTCTTTTCTTCCTTCGGATCTGTTCTTTCTCTTCTCCTTCTTTTATTATTAACTCAAACCATGCATGGCACTTATCGGAATCTCTCGTTCCTAAAATAACATTACGTGTAGCGTAAGTTTCCATCTCCATGTGTGCTTCACATGCTATCTTACAAAAATTTCCCTTATTCATAAAAATGGTTAAGTCCTCGAGAAAAATTGTTATGGCACGTGTTTTCTTTCCTATCTTTCTGCGCCTTCAAATGCACCTTGTTCTGGCGTGCACATCTTTTGTGTGCCTTCTCTTTAGAAAAATATTTTGTCTACTCAACAATGAATATGGTGAATGCATCATTTACCCTTAAAAAATGATGATTTATTTATTTGAGTGTAAGTTACATACATATCTTTCATAAAGCGGGGGCCTCTAAGAAACATTTTGAGTAATATCCAGGCCTCTTAATGGTATTGTACTTGCAAGAGCGTATACCTGATGGATATCATGTCATTAAGAAATTTTTGGTGACCTGCAACTGAAATAATTAATGGTGGATGTTATCAATTATGATTTTTCCCCAATTAATCATTTGAGTTCCTTCTATGATGATAATGATGAATTTTTCCATCTAATATTGAAAGTCTCTTGTGGCCTCTTCTCCTATTACCCTGCTCAAGAAAATGATCAGATCGGAATATCCTTCATGAAACTCACCTATGGAAAAAGATTTGGTACATGAAAAGGCTTCCTCCCTTTTTTCAACCATGATCTTAGTGTAAGGATCTAGAGATATGATTCAATCTTAGACCACTCACTAGATAAATAATCCTTTTTTATTATGACAGTTGTTACTTGTAGGAATTTGCATACACTTTTAAATTCCTTCAAAGTGAGTACTACAAGTATGGAATTGACGTTTTCTCTTATGATCATTGATTCTAGCTCATAGTTCGAACACATTCTAGCACCAATTTTGTACTCTGAACAAACATGGGATGACCTCTTGTAGCATACAATCTACTTGTGAAAATATTTTCTTCAAATGGTTCCCTTGGGCCTCTAAGCATCTAACCTTCAGGATTCTAGGTCCATGTGAGAAACATCACTATCACCCAAACCTAGATATTATGAGACCAAGGTTGAAATAGGTTCCATACCATATAATTTGAACTTCATGTTTCCAAAAATCAGCAAGATAAGAGAAAATGAAGCTATCAACAAATTTTTGCAATTCAATCCCAAACTTTCTATTTTTAGTAGGTAGGGTGTAGGGTTTTTGGGGGAAAATTTTCCTTGTCTACTAAAGCTCCTAACATGTTGAGAGTACCTTCACTGATTTTGTTTTATTATTTCTAGAAAGTTTCTATTTTTAGTAAGTTACTTTTTGGAAACTATATTTTTGGGAAAGTTGTTTTTTTGGGAAAATCAGTATGTTTTTCCTAGTTTGCCATTTTCACTATTTTTGAATTTTTGAGCATTGAGATCATATAGTTTTGGATGGTTTCTATTTTTATTATGTATCTACACCATAAAATTGTTATTTTTATAATGTGAACTTACCAATGTCCATTTATGATGAAGGCACCTCATCGATTCAACTCTTCCCGTGATCTCGTTCTCTAATTTACACGGTGATTGGTCTACTGGAACTCTTTTAAACTAAAAAATTAACTTCTAGTGCAAGGGTTTCATGTTTTCTACTGTTAAAAATCTAGGGCATCATCATTTTTGCAAAAAAAATCTTCTCAAAGGCACCTAGGACGATGATCTACTTTAAACATTTCACTAGAATCCAATTTTAGGACTTGAAAGTTATGAAGAAATAATTTTTTTCATGTTCATAGTTGCCTTGAAAAATTTTTAATAGTTGTTGTGCATTTTTGAAAGTCCAAAAATTGAAACTTGAACCATGAAAACTAAGCCCAAATGCCAAAATTTCCTAGAAAATTCCCTTGAACCCCTTTCTATATCAACTTTCCTTTTTTATCATGTTCATCCTTACCTGGAGTTCATCCCCATGTGTTTAACAAGATTTTTCTAGTATTTTAAATGATGTAATAAGGTCATTCATCTCATTCAACAAAGTAATTTTGAAGATTAGTCTTTTAAGATACCTACAAAATCCACTTTTGGCTATTTCAAGGCAAGCGTGCATCCTCCAGGAAGGATCTGAAACCCCATAATCATTTGGATAAGGTAATGGAGATCCATGAAGGTATTGGAATTTATTTAGGAATATTTATGGAATATTTGGAGGTTTAGGAAGATATTGTGTGAAAGTGGGTTTTTCAAGCGTATGGAGTGTGTAGGAAAATTTGGAACCTAAATTTCTTCATAGGATTCCGGGATCTTTGTAAGAAGTTAGAAGGAAAAAAATAGGAATTGGAAATATGAAATAATTATCTACATGGTGTAATCATCACATTTTTCACAAGACCTAATAATTTCTCAATGTAGATCAATCTTGTAAGACACACCCTTTTGTCTTGAATAAAAAGGATCCAATTTTCGGAGATGAAAGAAAAATTGAAGTCTCAATACTATTAAATTTTTATTTTAATGGTATTTGGAGTCAAAATAATATAAATTTTCATATGAAAATATCATCTTGAGCTTCGGGGAATTGCATCATCAAGTTCTCTCTTGTGCAAGGTATGTTTCTCATACTTAATCATTTTTGAAGTAAAACATATACCCTTATGGATCCATGGAAAAATTTATGTCCCTATTGTCACTTTCCTAAGGTGACAAAGGGGACAAAAAAATTCCCAGATGTCTCTTAATTTGGGACTTGTTTCGGATCGAATGTAGTGAGGACAGAACAAACAAGAAGTCTAGAATCTCAAGACACATCATGGACCAATGTTTTATCCATTGGGATATAGATTCTTTATTACAAGAAATAGATATGAATGGAACAACACACACACACAATAGAAAATAAACACACCACACTAAAAAGGAAAAATTCACACAATAGAAACTAGAAACACACAACCTTAAATCACCTATTGTACACGGGCGGGGGACAACCTACTTTCATTGCTTATACAATTTTTAATATTACCCGTTGTGAAGAAATTCCAAATAAGTATCATCCAATTATGAAATATAGGAATTTTTTTCTCCAAAACTTCCTAAATCAAAAATGGTGTGAGCTACAATGATTCAAATTTTCTATGACTTCCTTTAGCTCCCTTCTTTATCCCATAGTAAGACAAGATCACCAATGTGAAAATCTATTACCCTCACCTTCTTGTCAAAGACATTTTTACCTTCAATCTGGTGTTCTCAGATCCGATCAACCACCATAAATATATTTGTTTTCCATTATGTGTTAGTGTTGTCATTGATTTAAATTTCATTGATTGAAAAGTTTTTTATGAGGTCATGCGAGTCTCCATGAGGTGTTTGTCAAGTGTCAAATATGAAGGTTGATTGGTAGTTTCAAGTTTGGCGGAGTCCTATGTTGTTTTGGAGCATGGTTTAACTTGTATAGTCATGGTTTGAGTCCTCCCAAGTGATTTTAAGGTTTTCATGAGGTCACACAAGGTCATGAGGTTTGTTAGACATGTAGAAGAGTCTCGCATGAGGTCAGCAAGGTTAGTTCATGAGTTATTTTTGTTGAGTCGGGTCATTTTAGGCCTACTCCTATCCTTGGAGCATGAAGAATGAGATGGAGGTGTGAAAATTTGAGCTGATAAGTCTATTCCAAGCATGGTAGCATCATGGTGATGCTATACAAGGAATGTATGGTGATTTTTAGATTTGTACTCGACGAGGTAAAGTGCATATTTGATGTCCTTTGTTAAAGCAAGCATGTGAGAACAAATATTTTAAAGATAGGTAAGTCTTAATGGATGGAGATTTTGAGAGATATTTGATCTTGATGGTGAGTAAAATGAGTTATAGGATGTTTTCATGATGCTTCATGACAAGTTTTAGGCCATTCTGAAGAAGGATTTGCAAGATATGTCAGTTTTGGCAAAATCGGGTGATGTATAGTGTATTTTTAGAGAGATTTTGACCTTTTGATGCTCATTGTGAATTATGTGATAAGTATGGGATATAGAGACTTTTAAGGAAATTTTTAAATATATCTATAAATGTTTTGAAAAAATAATGAGGTGCTTTGATCATCACATTTTTATGAACGATTATTAATAAGATAAGTTGTTTTGAGAACCCTAGTTAAACCATAGCTCAAAGAGACCTGGAGAAAAATAGTTATGCTAAGTATTTTTTGATTAATTTTGAAAATTTGATGATTGGATGTTGTGTTGTATAGGACTCTTCCATATTTCCAAAAAGGTATATTAGATAATGTGACCGAACGTGGGCCCCATCTGAAAAATTTTTGTTTCTAAAGAAGTTCAGTTTAAGGAAATATTCTCCAATGAAGTTGAAAAATAAATAGAGATTATTTTTATCCCCTAATTTTTTTTATAAATTTCCATGATAGTTTTAGATAATGGTTGAATCGAAAAAGGTAAAAGTATACCCTATTTATGAAGACTGGTTTTTGGAGCAGTTTGGAGTAGCTTGTACTAAAATTGAAATTGCAAGAGCTACATGAAGAGTTAGGACTCCATTCAAGTTGTGTTGTGATCATGATTTAAAGATATTATCAAAAAAATTATATGGTATGAAAATTAATTGCCTATTATTTAAGGGTAAAATACGAAGGATGATTTTTCTAGCAGGGTGTTAAGTACCTTCATGAGGTAAGGTAATGTTTCTAAGTTTTTCATGCTTGGTAAAGGTTTTTGAGTGATTAAAAATCATATCTAAGGGTTTTACACGCTTTCATAGAGTTTGGAAGTGATTTTTGTGGACATGGAGCAAGTTAATCTCAAGGTCGGTGTAGTCATTTTTATTACTTCTCCTTAGAACAACACTTTAATCCCATGTGCGTCGGCCTATCACTGAGCGAGGTGCACCGGCACTCATCCAAGGCATGCGTAGGCACCGAGCCCCTCCTCGATGTTAGCAAGATTGCAAGAAGATATTTCCATTGACAGAAAATTAGATGCAGAAAGGTAAATGATCATGCATTCATTCTAAGAGCATAGGATGAGCTATTATACCAACATACCCATTCAGATAACAAGAGAAACATCATCTAGTGAGCATATCTGATTCATAACATAAGGAAAATACGCTAGGTTTTCACCATGAACAATATATTTAGAACAAAGAGATATAATTATATTGATCATAGTTCCAATAACCACATTACATTCACAAGGGTCATAATAGACCAAATGTATCAATACAAATCTAACTCATGCATCAAAAATCGTTATCCAAATTCACCCCTAGGGTGAATTTGATAACATGCATCGAATTCTCAAGTCCCGGAAAATGGATTGATTTAGTGGCAAAGATCATGTTTCTGTGGTCACTCTTAATTTTTTCTAACTCCCCACGGCCGAAGAAGGAAAGAGCAAGTTCGAGAAAATGTGAAAAAGTTACAGTAAAATAAGCTTGGGCCAAAAAAAATTGTAAAAAATTGGCTAAATCCTAGTCCTCGCAAAAGTTCGAACGGTTGGGACATCGAGGCGCGGATCGACCGAAAGGCCGCTAGGCATTTTTCCGCTGGAGGCAAAGGAACATCAGGGCCATTGGGACGCGTGGGGACGTAGAAAGCGATTCGACCAAAGGAGAAGAAAATGACTAAGCCGCCTGCTCTGGGACATTTGGGACATGAAGATGCGAAGGGTGTGAACCGCCTTGCTCTGGTTGGGAAAAGGAGAACTTTCGCACTAAGCGAGCTGGGACATCTCCGGGGCCGCGAGGACGTAAGGGACGCGAAAAGGCGAAGTGGCCTAGAGCAAAGGAAACCCATTTTAGGTGGTTTAGAAGAATTTGTCCCAAACAGCCTGGGGATGCTGAGTTGGAACGAATGGATGCGAAGGACGTGAACTCCGCCGGGTTCACCGAACGCGGGAACTTTGACTCAAGCACTCTTGGGACAAAGGGACGATGGGACGCTGGATAGCGAAGGAGCCAAAAGCCAATAAAGCAATGCCACGTGTCATCAGCCACATGAGGGACAAGGAAGCCCATTTTGGGCAAATCAGAAGTTTTTGTCCCAAGCAGTTTGGGACATCTGGGATGAGGGACGCGAAGGGCGCGTGCCCGGCACTCCGCGGACAATCAAATCACGACACGTGTCACAAGGAGAAAGTCCAAAAGTCAAAGGGCGAGGTTTCAAGAATCGACCCGAGCTAATAAAAGAGGACAAGTGTCCAATGAAGTAGGGAAGGAGAGAGAATTACATAGCCAATCAGTGCCTGACACGTGTCATCCAGGTGGCAGAGCGCGGGAAAAAATTTCAAAACACGTTTTGCTCTGCTTTTGTGCCCTAAATCTTCGGGATCGACATATCTTTTGATTCAGAGCTCAGATTTGCATGTTCTTTATATCAACGGAAAGCTTATGAAATTATCTACGTGATTTTGGGGTTAATATTGAGTTTTGGTGTAGTTTGGAGAGATAAAATTGAGAAACAGCTCGACACGTGTTCATGGCGTGAATGACATTCCGGTGACCGCATTTAATGCGTAATGGGTCGCATTCTCTTGTAATCCAAGTAAAAATGATAGAGTATGGGTTTTTAAGGTCCCCCATGCTGTTTTAATGTATTTTTAGTCGAGGAGGGATGGGCTCTCATGTTTTTGTATGTTTCGTCTCCTCCGGGCTCGACCCATGCATGTAAAAGCCAGTTTTGGCTCATTTCTAAGCGGAACATTTTTGGGCATAGCAGACTTCTTCTTTCACCTCCAGCAAAGAAGTGATTGATGTAAGGATTAGACCTCCGCAAATATTGTAACAATTTTTCTTTTACCTCTTTGAGGGTGTAATGTGTGTTTTTGACACTCGAAATGATAATGCAAGCTCTTTGAATGGGTTTCAGTCCCTCTGTTTGTATTATTTGTTTCATTTAAGATCCTAAATTATACCTTACTGGGCCGTGTAAGTTTTATGTCAGGTGGAACTTTGATCGTGTCTATTTACTCGCATGACAAATATGTTTCACCACTCCTTTTGGTGCATCACCATCGTTAGTTAGTTTCAATTTTTGCACTTCTACCCTCGTCTCCTTACAAGTTAGAGTAGGATCAGGATCTCGAACTCTCGTAGTTGTGCAAGCTGCTAGATCTAAATCGAGGAAGTTTGAGGAACCAACCTCTAATTTGGAGATTCCTCTCTCAGCCTCACAAGTCCCACGCTTGAGAGATGTTTCCATGTTGTGCAATCACACTAGATGTTGGAGTGATCAACTTAGAAGCCCGATCTGCATCCGTGGGTACTGTGAGTCTCGCAATAACAGCTTTTGGCAATGCACGTGGGGACAAGAGGTCTCATTTTATTACAAAGCAGGGTTGATGTGCATCTACCGTGCATTTTATTTTTAAAAATAGCTATTATTTGCATATCCTGGCAACTCTAAGGGAAGAATCAACCGGTTCCAAGCTCAAGCCCGAAAACTCATGAGAAGAAAATCACCACAAGGTCAAGAGTTGGAGAAGAAGAAGTGCTATTTGAATACCTGCAATTATCTCCAAGGAAGGAGGCAAAGAGGAAGAAGGATTCAAAGGTCTCCATCTCCACCAAACAGAAATCTCAACTCCTCCACCCAGTAGGCCTTTCATTAAGTCAACAAGGGTTTTAAGACCAATTATAATGGCTCAGTAACAATCCCTACGCCAACTTCACAGAAGCAGCCCACTTGCTCAATGCACAAAATGACATCCAGCTTCCTATTGCAGCCTCAAGAACATTCCCTACTTCACCGGAGAAAATCGGATCACTCTAGGTGATCATGTTAAAGATATTGCTAACCTTGTGCAATCCATGAAATCAATGAAATGCAAGTGGTCAGCTGAAGTTATCGCATCTTCCTTCAGGGTAAAGCATTACAATGGTTTAGGAGCCTTGGAGCTGGTTCTATCACCAACTAGAATCAGCTGTATTGCACTTCATGAGCAATTTGGGGAGAAGGGACACAACTTGTCTCTTTTGGAGCAACTGATGACTATCAAGAGAGCCCCCAACGAGTAAATGAACGATTGACTTCAACTTCAAATTTCAAAGGTCTTGGATAGATTCCAGTGGCGCTTCAAAGCCAACAGTAGAAGGTGCTTTTCTATATTACCTTAAAGCTTTGAATTTTGATATTTCTATGTTAATTCAATCTATGGGAGGCATAACCTTACCTGCTAAGCTTATAAAGCATTGCCATTAGAGCCGAAAATTGTCTTATCTGCCGGTAAACCGGCCCTAGGCCTCCCATGCCCTCGTATCCAAACTTAGAAAATCCAAGCACTAGTCAAGCACCCACTTTGGCCTCGTTCCCACCCCTAGAAATCAAAGTTCAAGTGAAACTTCTACTTCATCCTCTAGTGCTTCAAAATGAACTCCAAGAGGTCATGAAATAGTTGCAAATTTGGGAAATGAGCTGGTTACATTATCAAAAGACAACAAGCTCAAAGTGCTAGACCGATCGCCTCAAGCGCAATACTGTGCTAGGCCCCTATACCAACAAAATAGGTCACCAAATCAGAGTGCAAATCAAAATCAAAGCCAAGTAAGGCCTCCCCGCTAATAGACCATTTCAGCTTCATAACTTTGATGTCATATACGCTGCCAGCATTAGTGCCGATCCAAATAACATGGCTGAGTATGATTGGTGCTTTCCGTACGGCCGAGCCTCACCAACGATCCATGTGTTTTATTGGTGCTC